>CM062807.1:1106389447-1107766079 GCA_031772625.1 Pinus tabuliformis | reverse complement strand
AAGGTGATTGGACACTTATGTATGATTTTTGGTTCCAGGATTTCCTAGGAAAACTCCAGACCAGATGGTTAGGCCCCTATGAGATACAAGAGGTGCATGATAATGGCACCCTCACATTAGCCACCATTGATGGGTCTAGATACTCTTTTAAAGTGAATGGACATCGAGTATGGCTCTATCAAAAACTACATACCAGGGATTCCTTTTTCCAACAGCTACAAGAAGATTCCACTATGCAAATTCTTGTTAAGGAGGGAAACTTGCCCACAGCGTCCGTCCAGTGAAGAATTTATTTGTTTTTTTGAAAATTGTACATACAATTTTCTTTTCTGTCTAATTGAATTTGCTTGTATAAATTGTATATAAGTTATTTTTTCTATTTTTCCTTTGTTGTTCCCTTTAAGGAACAGTTGTTGTTCCCTCTAAGGAACAATTGTTGTTCCCTCTAAGGAAAAACAAAAGTTCATTTGAATTCTCTTCTTGTTGTTCCCTTTACGGAACAGTTGTTGTTCTCTCTAAGGAACAACTACTATTCCCTCTAAGGAGAAGCAATGTTCATTTGAATTTTCTTTTTGTTGTTCCCTTTAAGGAAGAACTGTCATTCCCTGTGACGAATAGCCATTGTTCCTTCTAAGGAACAACCATTTTGTGTGCAAGTTTCTTTTCTTGCTATTTCCTTTAAGGAACAGTTGTTGTTCCCTCTAAGGAACAGTTGTTGTTCCCTCTTAGGAACAAAAATTCTGTGTTCAATCTTTTTCCTTCTTTTCTTGTTCCCTTTAAGGAATAGCTGTCATTCCCTTTAAGGAAGAGTTGTTGTTTCCTCTAAGGAACAGCTGCTATTCCCTCCAAGGAACAACAATTTTGTGTGCAATTTTTTCTCTTTTCTTGTTGTTCCCTTTAAGGAACAACTAATATTCCCTCCAAGGAGCAGTCGCTATTCCCTCTAAAGAACTACAATTTCGAGTGCAATATTTTTTTTTTCCTTTTGTTGCGCCCTTTAAGGAACAACCATTGTTCCCTTTAAGGAACAACTGTTGTTCCCTATAAGGAGTAGCAATTTTGTGTGTGGTTTTTTTTCTTTTGTTGTTCCCTCTAAGGAACCGTTGTTGTTTCCTCTAAGGAATAGCTATTGTTCCCACTAAGGAACAGTTGTTGTTCCCTCTAAGGAACATCATTTTCGGGTGTGATTTTTTTCTTTTGCTTCTAAAGAACAATTATTGTTCCCTCTAAGGAATAGCTCTTGTTCCCTATAAGGAACAACCGTTGTTCCCTCTAAGGAACAACAATTTCCATGTGCAGTTTTATCTTGATGTTCCCTCTAAGTAACAACACTTTTGACGTACAATTTTTTTTTCTTTTCACTGTTCCCTCTAAGGAATAGCTGTTGTTCCCTCTAAGGAACATCACCTTTTTTGTGTGTTTTTCCTTGTTGTTCCCTATAAGCAACAACACTTTTTCTGTGAGGTTTTCTTTTGCTGTTTCCTTAAGGAAATAACACTTCATGAATACTTGCGTGAGAACACTTTTCTTTCCTTTGCCCACTTTTTATGATCCTCTATAAGGCACAAGGGTACAAATATATATGAAACAATACAAATCTTAAGTTTACTGGAACAAGCAAATATTGAATATTATCATCTTTAAACAAGATTTCTTTGTATTGATCGAAAAATAAAGGACACAACCATCTATGTCACTTCACTGTCCTCATTTCCATTATAAATCAAATTGATTGATTATTTGTACCATGCTAGTTATCCCCTAAACCCTATAACTCTCTCCGTTCATTATTATAAAATAATGTTAAGGGTATATTTTTTTTCTATTGATATGTTTAGACTTCTTCCACCATTCCTACTCCGAAAGAGTGTCGAGCCATCCTCTATGTGTAAATAGGAAGTGTTGCTAATATATATATATACACACTAACAATTGCATGATTTTTTACAGATGGAGGATAAGGGGTCTCATCAGGAGCTAGCCTACCATGATCATAAGGAAGCAACGAAGTGACATTCCCACTATGGCCACCACACCATGGATATGATCCAATGGATGAATCAAGAAATAAAAAGTCCTTGGAACAGGAGGTCTCATTACGAGCCGACCTGCCCACCTCTCGCTCCTTCCGAGTGAATGGCAATGTGTTCATCTGGTTAACAAGCCAGCACATTGGTCTCTACTCTAATATCATAATGCACTTCCCCTATTATACATAAAGGACCATGGTTCCAAAGTGTTAGAAAGCAACTCTTTCGAGGCTATAGATGCCTGCAGGAAAAAAGAGCTCTGCTGATGGTATTGAAGTCATATTTCCAATATCAATAGTTATTATAAGTCCCTTTTCTTATTTTTTATCTTTACTACAGAGCGATTATGTTCCTAATCTATTTTGAACATTTATGCATGGATATCTTTTAAAAAATCAATCATCATAGCTTTAAGTGGAATGATGACAGTAACGTATCTTTTTTGCATCAAATGTCCTTTTTCCGTTTTCCGAAATCACCTCACGGCATCTCTTCACTAATTGATAATTCTCGTATATGCATTGATTTCAACACTATGATATCTTTTGCGATCCTTTCATAAATGGGCGTACCTTACCACTTTCATCATCCCTGTACTTCGTTGCCAGCATGATTTTCCTTCATTCATTTGGTCATAGGCGACCTATCATTTCAAAGGGGGGTGAGGAGCAATTCCCAGAGTACTTATGCATGTGTGTCAACCCTTTATTTGATTATGTAGGACAATATGACATTCCATAATAGCAAGTCTTAGATAACAGTATTTAGGCTATAAAGTATCATTCGATATAACTATTATAAAAACTTGTTATTCCATCATTGGCTTTTTCTATTGCTGTGTTACCTTTGCTAACTAACAGTTTGTAGAATTCAGGCAATATGGGAGGAAGAACAGTGCGCAGGGAGCCGCTGATACTGGCTGTTTCTAATGCCGCCAGAGAAATTCTAGCCCGAGCTGGGTGGGTAGCATACTTCACATGATTTCAGAAACCCAACTAAACAATTGCCATTGAATTCCTACAAAATTTACAGAATGGACAATCTATGGTAAGGGGCAGACAAATCATAATATTAGATGCTATGATTGCAGAAGTTTCCGGATTACCAGCTGAAGGACTGGTGTGGACTAACAAACAATTGAAGTTGCATGATGCCATTAAAGCCTTTAAGGACAAAGGATAGGAACGAAAAGGAAATGAGTTTGACCATCATCCCTTGGAGAACTGTGGGGAGAACTAGCTAGAGTTGTTGAGAATTTCATTACATGTGACGGGCAAAAGGACATGGTAAGGCCGCATCAACTTAAAATTTTAGCAGTCCTGAAACAAAAATGTTCAGTGAATTTACCTGCATATTTGAATTTCCTACTGCATGATTCCGCTGAAAGGATAAAAAAGTCCTGACACATAGAAATCGTCATAAGTCACCATTGTTTAATTAGGCAGATAGTTAGCTACAACCTCGCCCAAAAGAAAACAAGTTGGGAAGAATTAATATTTGCAATAGAAGGGGGTTTAGCTTTGCCTGCTCCTAACCCTGTTTAGAAAAGGAAGAGGACTACCCGTACAAACATTCCCCAAAAGCGCAAACATTCCGCCAGAATGAGGACAAGCTTGGGAACAACCAAAAATCCCCAGGGTAGCAACAGCCATCCCATAGAACTATCTAGTCCAAAAAATGAGTAGTATCTATAGTTGGAAGGATGCGATGACTCGGAGTCAGAACATGAAGAGGAAACGAAGCACTCTAGTGATGAGGAAAGAAATGAATGAGAACTCCCCTCAACACCAAATATAAGTCCCCCAGGAGATTTATTGCATGATATCGAATTGGCCCAATTTTGGCCAGTATGGATGAATTCATACAGCCCGAAAGCTCGCTCAATTTTAACATTGGAGCAACCCAATCGAAAGAGAACTCTGCCCACAATAGAAGCATACCAGAAAATGTAAGTTGTGAAGTAGAAACAGGGGTAGAAGCCACTCAAGAAGATGTGAACCAACCTGGTGATATGCCTTCAGAAGAACCCAGCCAAGTAGGCCTAAATATGGAAAATATAGACCAAACAGAAGAAATGGAAGTAGACCAAGAAGACGACTACCAATCTGGGGACACAGTTCTTTTAGAGTAGATTCAAGATGAGAAACTGGCTCGTTAGGAGTAGAAATGACCAAAAGAATAAATGCCTATTGTCTGAGAAACTGGCTTGTTAGGAAGGAACAACAGAGGCTGCGAAAAATAGTAAAGAGGCTCAAATGAAAAATAAGGGAGTTATCAGCAGGAAAGTCCCAAAAAAAACCCTGGAGACAATAAACGTAGTAGTACAAACTGGATTCAATGAAAGAAGAGCTACAGGGACTTAAACGGAGCCCATACTCACTCAACCTATTAAGGAACAACATGCAATTTTTGCAGAAGTAGCCACTCAAATAGAGGTTGTACCCTCTTATGACTTAGCTATTCAGATGGAAATGGTACCCTCCTCTAGCATGGCTATCCAGACGGAGGCTCAAACCTCCCATAATAAAGGAACTTAGACAATAGGCATTTATTCTTATAGCAGGGATACACAGATAACCATTCAGGCTCAAGATGTTATGACAAGCAATGACCCTAGTATATTGAATCTTCAAAAAGATTTAGCACAGGCTCAGCTTACCATAGAATGACTTGAACTAGAAACTGTCTCCCAGCAAAAATACCAAGAATTATAGAGGCAGCTTTGGGACATGAACACCTCAGAAAGTGAGACCATCGATAAATACCAAAAGGCAGAAGAGAGGACTGAGAAAATGAAGCTTAGATTAGAAAAGGTCAGGAGTCAAATGGATACTACCTGCTCATTATACACTGATGTCTTGGCATGCAGATCTCCTGCCAATAATTATGCCCTACTTTTGATAGAAAGATACTTGCAGTTGAAGATCAAAGCTGTCAAAGTTGGAAAACTGATAGAGTTAAAAACAATTGAGGATTTTATAAATTGCTGTAAACAACATGGGGTAAAAAGTCAAAGATTACTTTGTGAATTTTATCTACATAATTTTGTATTAGAGGAAGAACTAGAAAATAACCCCAACCCCTTTGTGGGGGATGTGAAATTTCAAGCTTTTATCTCATTTGCTATTAATCAAATGAAATGGTTCAAGGCTCATAACGTGTTCCAAAGACAATAACATGGACTGGATCTGTGGGTCAGAGGTGAACCCAAAAACCCTTTGTAGATGCTGGCCAGTCACAAAAGTTTCATGACAAGGGAAGGATTCATCAAAATTTTGGGGCCTATTCAAAAAGAGATTGTACAAAAGGGAGTAGAATACTTCTTCTCTATTCAAAAGGCTCCTTAGCAGTAGCCAAGCTTAGGTGGATATTTCCACTAGTAATGTACAAAATAGAGAGCCATTTAATTATAAAAAATTTAAGCTAGCTAGAAAACATTTTGTCACTTACAGCAACCTCATCTTAAGAGAAGGTCCTTATTGGCTGGGCTATCAGTTCCGTAGCCCTCTCGTCTGGTATCCTACCGAAGGTTATAAAGCTATATATGAATTGATTGAAGAGAAGACATGGCCCATCTTTGAGCTCTTGGCCAAGAACCATGACTTTATACTGCTTTATGACATTCCTTCTCCAGCTTATTCTTTAACTACTCTACATACATATTACTTCCTTTTCATGAGGACATGAAAATGGGTAAGTAGGGGAGTATTTTGAGTCATGGAAAAGGTATGCGTTTGCTATTTACCTCATCATCCTTTTCCTTTATTTCTGTCCCTTCTATATCCTAATATGTTAATATATCAAAGAATTATGGTAAGAATGAAGGAATTATCTGTAGTTATGACTTAGCTAATTATTATCCTTCTCTACGCAGGAAAATACAAAAAAAATACAACTATTGTTCCCTAACTAAGCAACAGCGAGAAAGCAACAAGCTAAAGAATGAGTGCGGTGGTTACGGATAACGCCAAAGCAAATTAGAGCGATCGACGCGAGAAGGGAAAGGATGTCTGAAGTTAGAAAATTGTGCAAATCCCTCAGGATCAAGAGATCCTGAGGGATCACTTTTACCATTTATCTTTTTACCACTTTATTATTATAAAAGGCAACGATCGTAAGCAGAAAGGGGGATTGGCTATTATTATTGTATTGTAATTCTTAATTACAGATTCTCATTGTAGCAAAGAACATGAATACATTGTAATGCTCTTTTAGTTTGATGATTAATACATAAGTGAAGTTGTTTTTCCTTTTCATTATCTGAAGTAACAAGAAATGTACGCTGGCGGCTATGGGCCCTGCTTTCGGTGGAATTCACTGCTTCACCTATGTCAAACATTTTCAATTATCGCAAGTGTGATATTTCGATAGTATTATTTCTTTTTGTGATTTTATTCCTTTGCTATTCATTATTTTCCTGTGTTAACAGAATAGCTCTGTTTTATATAATTTACAGTATTATTATTTGATTAGTTTACTTTCATTTTGGATTGAGTTTCCTAGATAAATATTCTGCTCGATGTAATCAACTGTAATGAGTATTAACTACTGCTATTAGGCTCTTAGACTGATATCATCGTTGTTTTACTGTAGAATGTGTTTGATTTAGATTCAATCAGTTTCTTAGAGAAGAGTTATCACCACTGTACTCTCAACTAATATTGTTGTTACTTGAATCACATATTCCTGTTACTTGAAGTGTTATAGGATTTGATTTCATTAGAGGATTGAGTTAGAATTTACTTGCTACATCCATTTACTCTTGTATTAAAAGGTCTATACTACAATCTACGAAACATTACTCTCTGAATTAAATAGCAGCGACATACTGTGTACACTCTTGAAATATAATGACTTGCACGGATTGATAATTAATGTGAAGATAATTAGGAGTTTAAAAGACACCTTTTATCAGTCAACATAGGTGACTTAAGGGAGGTTTTCACCTAGGGATCATTATTATTTTTTCTCTTTTTATTTTTTCTCCTGGGCTGCCTCAGAGAGGTTTTCAACCCTGGAGTTGGCCTCAGATGCCTCATAGAGGTTTTCACCCAAGTTTTTTTTTTAATTTATTGGAATGTTGTTGACTAGAAGTGATGAAACTTTCAATCACACTTAATTCTTTACTGACTAAAATAATAAATTCCTCCTTGGATAGAGGTCTTCTATATAACTTCAACCTATAACTATTTACAAGCAAGGGAATGCCTTCCTCATAAATGGTTCTCATCTATACAAATTCATTCTCATGACACTTTTCCACTAGGTATGGACCCAACCATGTTGTGATTAGCTTCCCTTTAAGGTATTTGAACCTAGAATCATATAACAAGGCCCAATCCCCTTCTTGAAAATTCTTTTCCTTGATATTGTTGTCATGCTGGACCTTCCTTTGTAGTTGTACAAATTCAGTGTGTAAGATAGCTTGCATTGTAAACTGATGTAATCCATTAAGTTGGAGGAGCCTTTGTTGTTGTGTTGTGGTGACATATAAGTCCAACAAAGCTTCCATTCTGAAAGTGTTATATTCAAACTCAATAGAAAGTAGAGATTTCTTCCAATAAACCAAATCATATGGAGTGAATCCTGTGGTGGTTTTCCAAGTGGTATTGTAGGCCCAAGTGGCCTCTACTAGTCTCTTTGCCCATTCTTTCCTGTTGTTGCTAACAATGTTGGTGAGGATGCTCTCCAATGCTATGTTTGTGACCTCTACTTACCCATTTTCTCGAGGGTGATAGGAAGTGGATGTATTGTGTTTGATATGGTGTTGTCTCATGAGATATTCAATCAAATTAGATGTGAATTTTGCTCCTTGATCAGTGACTACCTCCCTAGGATATCCAAACTCATAGAAGATGTTTTCTCTTAAAATTTCTACCACTTTCTTCGAGGTTGTGACTTTGACTACATTTGTCTCAACCAACTTTGTCATGTAATCAATGCACACAATGATGTACTTTTTCTGTCCTGATGGTGGATCAATTGGCCCAATGAAATCCATGCCCAAATTGTCAAATGGTTGTAAGGCCACTAGAGGTTGTAGGGGAATTTCATCGCTAGGTGTGGGTTTTCCCATCTTTTGGCACTGATGACATATAGTGGTATATCCCTTGCATTGTGATATAAAGTGGGCCAATAGTAACTGACCTGTAAAATTTTAAAGGTTACCCTTTTTGCCTAAAAATTACCTCCACATGGCCCATAATGACATGCTAAGAGGAGGTCAAATACCTCCTTTCTTCATACACATATCCTCAATATTTTATCTTGTCCCAATTTATGAATATTGCCCTGAATCCAAGTGAAAGAACAGATTTTCCTTGGAAACTTTCTCTTCTCCCTCGATGATAGATTAGGAGGGAACCTCCCAACAACCAAGTAGTTTTCTATGTCATCAAACCAAGGAGAAAGAACCGAGATGGGAAAGAGGTGATCATCTGGCAGATGATCATCCACCATCTCTTCATTTCCCACAAACAAAGTTAGCCTCGACAAAAAATGTGCAACCACATTTTCTTTCTCCAGTTTGTCAATAATATTCAAATCAAATCATTGTAACAATAAAGAATATATAATTATCCTATCATTAACATTAGGCTTGTTCAACATGAACAAAAGTTTGGTACCAACTCATATAGTGCCTGAATTTGTTTAAACAATATACTATAGCTAAGAGTTATTTTTCAATGATAGTGTAATTTAGCTAAAAATTAGATAAATTATTACTAGTGGAGTAAATAACATAAGGAAACTTGTCCTCTGCTTCTGCCAATCCCCCCTGCCCCACAGCTTTATCTCATGCATCAGTATGGGTATGGAAAGGCAGTGCCCAGTTGGGAGCCCTTAGGATGGGTATAGTGGTCAAATTTTCCTTCAACACTTCAAGGGCCCGTCGCCAACTGTTGGTCCAACAAAAATATAAATCTTTGGCCAGTAAACTAAAGAAAGGTGAAGCCACTTTCATAAATTATTTTATGAATCTCCTATAATACCCAACTAGTCCCAAGAAGCTCCTTTCATCTCTTTGCTTTTGAAGGGTAGGGACCCTTTTGATGATGGAAATTTTCTTTGGGTCTACCTCTATCCCTTCCATGGATATGGAATGGCCAAGGATAGTCCTCTCATTCATCAAGAAATCACATTTATCAGGGCATAGAGATAGATTCATTACAATTAATTTCTTCAAAACCTTGCACAGATTAGAGAGAGCTTCATGGAGATCACATCGATAAGGAGTGAAATCATCCATGTATATTGTTGGATACCTATACTAATAGGTTTCATATTTCATGATTGGCCAAAGAAAGTCCAAATATGCTCTGCTTTGAGTTCACAAAGATCCCATATTTCCTAGAAAGCAAGAGGTGGGTAAAGTGTTTCAAGTATTGAGGACCTTATTTCAATTTTGTGGATGATTCAACAGTCTAATCTGGATCATGCCATGTTTCAATTTTGAGTTATAGAATAGAGAAAGAAGTCTGTCCAAACTGCTTAATCTTGGCAGACAAGTAGTTTAGGTAGAGGAGTAAAGGTTCCCAACAGCTTAATCTGGGACCTTGGAAGAAATAAGATTAGAAGTAGATAGAAAAGAAAAAAGAAAAAGCCAAAGAAAAGAAAAGGCAAGTAAGGGTTTGCAAGTCCAAATGCACCCTCTATGGAGAAACAAAAAATGCTAGGAAAATAGCTGGGTAGGCAGTTGTGGTTGCAGAAAGGATATTTTCACCATTACTCATATATCAAGAGGTGTTTTGCCAAGGCAAAAATCTGTCAATGGACAAAGTGGTTAATTCCATCAAATTACAGCAAGGAGCATAACTAACCTCCCCCTTCCCCTCTATTCCATTGCTAACACTCCCTTTATTTAGCTGAGATTTATGAAGAGAGATCATGGTTTTATGGTGGTTCTAGTTCATTCAGAATCCACATTTCTTGTCTAAGATCTTTTCATTTTGATCTACTCTCAAAACCAAGTCAATTTCAGATAAACTCAGTAAAATCCCCTTCATTTGCTCCCTTCATTCATATTAACCTCTAATTTTACTATATAGCTCCCCTATTTTACCCTTTCCCCTAATAATATTAACACTATGGTGTATAAAGCCCCAAATCTTATAAATACTCCCTCCCCTTGGCATTATAGCCATATGTTCTTCAAAAGGGACCAAAATGACCTCTGGTCACTTTGGTGAACCTGTCCCATCCCATTCCCCCTTGCTGCAAGTCAAACTGCTCCTCAAACCACCATTTGCATTGAAAAAACCTTATAAAACCTCTTTTGCCTATAAAAATCCTTTGCAAAAATAACCAAAGCCAAAAAACCCGCCTCTGGCGCATTTCCAAGGGTTAGCGCGCAGTTTGATTTTATGAAAAAACATTGAAAAAACCAATAAAAAACCCTCTACCCAAAGTTTTCCGCCTGCATATAACCCGAGCATCTTCGCACTCCGCCCACCGTCGGATCAAGTCTCTGAGATCCGACGACCCACAGCAATATCGGAGCGGCCCCCACTGCCGTCCTTTACCGCCCGAGAAGGTGACGTTGCGTCACGTCAGTACCTCTCCACGCGTCAAGCGCTAAGGTATCTCGGAGCCGGGCCTGACAACTTCGGCGCCGTACCCAAACCGCCCCGAGAAACCGTAGCGGTTAACCTTAACCGTAACCGCTACGGTCCTAACCGCCAACTGTTTTCCGCCAACGAACCGCCACGTCACCCGATGACGTCAGCTGACGTCACCTCACCTTGACCCACCAATGACGTCATGCTGACGTCATCACTAAAAAGCGCCAAAATGGTAAAAAAGTCTATATTTACCCAAAAAACCGTGTTTTTCCCACTTTTCTCTCCTGTCGCTATTGTTCTTTCTGCATGACCGTTTACGTTCGAAATTTCCGCCAACCTGCTGAGTCAACCCGGGCGACCTCCTCAGCATCAACCGTGCACACCTGCGCAACCTCTGTTCGTCAATTAACAGGTATTTACCATTGTTCTGCCCTCCATACGACTGTTGTTGAAATTTAAGTTGCTCAGAAGGCTTAAGACACCTTGAAACTACATTTACACCGCCCATTTCCCTCTGCACGTCCACCATTGTAACTGTGAAGTCCAAAAAGCACCGGCCGAGCCTTAATACTTGTAATTTCGCTCAAAACCACTGTCCCTCTGCATTTCCCGGCAGATTTCTTGATAAATACAATTCACCCGCTGGAAGGGGACAGTTAGACCTTAGAGAAGCTCTGCTCCTAAAAACAAACAGTATTTCAATTGCTGTTGAGTAAATTCCCCTCTGGTATCCAAAATACAAACTGTTTTCACAGAGAATCACCTCTATTCTGTGTTGCTTCCATTTTGACTATTCACCTACAATTGTTGCACTTTGAAGAACTATGGAGACTCCTATTGCTCTAAATATCAAGCCCCTCAATGCTCCTCACCAGGAATTAGCATGGAAAGCCCTGGGAGACATGGATTACCAAATGCTGGACTGGTTCCCTATGGGAACCAAATACAATATCCAGATGATGAATGAGTTAAAAGCCTAGCACCTGAGTGGGGCAGACATCTTGGGAATTTGGGACTCAAATTTGCCCATCTACAACCTTCCCCAAGTAAATCCTATGCCAGAACTGATCTACAGCTGCCAGGAATGTTATGACCCAAACCAAAGAGCTGTCATCAGCCCCACAGGCTCAATCCTGTTCCAGATTACCCCAGAGAGTATAAATGGAATGCTGCACTTCCAAACTGCCAAGCAATTGACCCCCCTCTTTATGCAGAATTTGATAAACAAAGGGACCAAGCTGTCAAATGACCAAATCATTAAAATCAATCAGTTGTTTGTAAGACCAGGCTCTGAATCAGTCAGAACCCCCCCTATTGGGTATCACTATTTGAATGAATTGGGCAGGATGTTAGTGGATTTAATCAGTTATGTCCTAGGATTCAGGGGAATGGAGGATGTGGATGATAGCCTAATCGCAATGCTGTCTATATTCTCTCCTGGTAAGCCCCCAGCTGTACATTATGACTATGCAACCTACATTGCAGATAAAATCCATGAGCAGTTTATGAACTTGAAGAGGGAAAGACTATTCAGGTATACTTCATATATATACCATCTATTCTTGTTCTATCAGCCAGCCACCTTCTCTGTTCCTTTGAAGCCACTCAATGCCCAGGGAATTCCAAGGTCAGTTGTGTTCTGGACTTCTGTTTTTCATCATACCTCTGTATCACCTTACACATACACTGAGTTCATTGACTTATTCATCTATCCAGTCATGACAGTATTGCATGGTACTCCTCCTCCTAGACTAACTGATGACATGAGGAGAATTCTCCATTTGAATAAGTCCTACAGCATTGGTAATTGGTACTTCTACCAAAACCACACAGTCATCAGGATATATGGCTGTGAGTTGAACCCATTTAGGTTGCCAAGGTATGTCCCCATGAGGCTTTTTGCCTTGGAATATTTCAGACAGTTTGGGAACTCAGACTATCTTCATTTTCAGAGCAACAACAAGAAGTCACAGTTGAAGGTAAGGAACCAGCTGGGTCCTTTCCTATAGAACAGAAAAGAAGAGGGATGGAAAGAGGCAAACACTATCCTGGAAGGCCTCAGACTGCAAACCAGCTTTGAATGGATACCCTATGACCCCAATCATGCTATCTCCCTCAGGAGGATTAGATACAAATTGGGTAGCTATGCACACAAGAGACAACCCGAGATTGAACAGTATGCCAATGCATCAAATTAGGAAGAGGGTACCCTAGAGGAGGAAATTACTAATGAAGAGTTACTTGAGAGTGAGGCTAGAAATATGCAAAAGGAAGCTGACTTGGAAACTTGTGGACAGGTGCCCCTCTCCTACAAAAAGCAACTTGGAGCAGTTGCTACATCATCAACAGTACAACAGCAAACTGCCGAGAAAGCATCACAGACAGCAAGCAAGGATAAAGGGAAGCAGGTGGAACAGCCACCTCCATTGACAGAAGAACAAGTGGACACATTGCTACAGCAGCAAGAAGAGATGGAGCAGCAGGAACTTGGGCAGCAACAAGAAGAAGAACAGTTTAGTGAACAGCAGCCCTTGCAGCAAGAAAAAGTGATGAATGCTCCAAGCTCCACTGAGCAACAGGCTCAGACAGTGGTGCCTCCTAGGGCAGAAACTACTGTTGATACCTCAGTCCTCCAAACCCCACAAAAGGAGGACTTAACCAGGAAAAGGGATAGAGAGACTCCCCTGACTTCATCCATCAATTGGGGAGAGAAAAGACAAAGACTAAATGACTCTCAAGAGGATGACATAGCAGTGAGGCAAGCAATGGGCATGGGCCCACCCAGCGGAGAAGTTTCAGCCAGTTCATTTCAGCATGAACATGATAGAACTATAGGAGGAGAGGTCAGCTCCTCCAGCCAGCACAGAGAAGGACAGTCCAGCATCAAACAGCAATTTATTGACATTAAGAGGAGGAGTGATCCTATTAAAGTACAGCTGTACAATCATTTGCTGAACCTGGCTCCCACCAATCAGCAAAGACTCATGTCTGCCTTTGATGTAAGTGAAGGCAAGATGATCATGAGTCACTTCATGCCCACAACGCTGCATCCTCAAACTACCTCGGATTACCTAAGAACCAACATGGAGGTGCTGGCCAAAGACATACACCCTATGGATAAGATTGAATTACATAAACAAACGGGTGAAATGGTGTATGCCTCCTTGGCAGATGAAACGTTGGAGAACTACAAATTGAAGAGCAGCCTTGATAACACAGCATCTCAGCTGGAATTGGAGAGAGCATCATCACAAGCCAAGGACAACAGGATCAAGTCCTTGGAAGAAGTAATTATAGAAATAGGACATGATCCTAAAGATGTTAAGGGTATCCAAGAACTCTTGAAGCTAAGGGATGCAGACATGGCGGCCTTAAGAAAGAAAATCAAGCTCCCAGCTACCATCCATCCGCAAACAGACGAGGTTGCCCAGCAAAGGTAGGAAAAGGATGCTACAGACCTACTGATATCCCTGTACAAGGAGCTGGTTCGAACTCAAGACCAGCTAGGACAATCAGAAGCTGCAAAGGCAGCACTACAAACAGCAATGAAGCAAAGAGAAGAGGGCCAACCCTTCCAGCCTCCTCCTGTGATAATTAATCTTGAGGAAGTCCCTCCAACAACTACTCCTCCTCCTCAGCAAACGGGAACTACAGCACCATCTACAGCAACAACTACACCAACACCAGGACAGACTCCCAGTCTGGATATGCAGAAGCTGCAAGCTGAGATCCAAGTTCTTGAATCTCAAATGAAAGAGCTTGATGAAGTCAAGAAATCTTTGGCCAAGGTGAATGAAAAATTTGACAAAAGCAAGCAGAATGAAGCAGCAAAGGAGAGAGAGATAAAAGCTCTAAAAAAGAGAATAGCTGAACTAGAAAAAGAGCTTGCACTAGAAAAAGTAACAGCAGAATTGAAAGCAGTCCTCTGGGGCAACATTGGTCGATCCATCACCAATCAGTGGCAGTATATTGAGACTATGGATGAGCAAATAGCACTCATCACCAAGGCAAACAAGGAATTACACAGAGCCAGAGCAAGCCTTGGCCACATGCCAGATGCTGCCAGCAGAATGATCAATGTTTTAAATAACAAAACTAGCTCTCAACTAGCTACCATGGGAATTACTAACAGGACTGAAACAATCTCAGTAGTTAAAAGAGTCCTGACACTAAGAAGTCTAGTTGGTACGCTGGAGAGGAGGACACAGGATATGCAGACCGAGATCAACAAGTTCCTGGACAGATTTGTGGCATTGCAGAACAGAGGCCTCCCCAGCATTTTAAGCAGTGTAGGAAGACTGCTCACCCTAGAAAATTACAACAAAAGGATTGATGCCCATGCAGTAGCACAGATTGCAAAACAGCCCAGTACCTCAACAGACACAGGGCCAGCATCAGGGCAGAATCTGTATGATAGGGTGGATAACTTGTTTTTTATCATGAATGAAATTGATCATCTGTTTGATACACCACCAAATTTCTTTAAGTATACTGAAGCAGATGAGACTATGGGGGCAATCATAAGACACCAATTGCCCACACAGGAAGAGTGGAGGAATTTGACACAGATAATTTTATCAGGCCAGAACCTGTAGCGTTAGTTTTCTCCAGTACATGAGCAGTCATGCGCAGGCACAATTTTGATGAATAAAATCTACAAGGAAGAGGCAGATGCTGAGCCAACTCAGCAGAGCTATTTACTCACCACAGCAGCAGTCACAATCACAGGTGACAACCCAAAATACAGCGTACAAGCCATAAAGTCGGGTTCCCCAGCATTTAATCAAAGTATCTCAACCGACTCAGCAGATCCCAAAGGCCAAAATATCTTCTGACAGAACATTAAGGCGCCTTTATTTTGTATTCAATGCTGTAATAAATTTCTGATAATAATATCTCAAAGTTGGTGAGAATATTAAGTCTGAGACAACTCAGGACTCAGATATTTTTGTAAAAATCGCAAGTATATATTCACCCCTGGCAGAAGCTCAGGGGGTTGTTGTTATTTTCCTTTTGGAAGTCTCACTTGCTGTAAAAATTCTCAGAGAAGCAATGCAAAGGGAGAATGGAATTTCCAAAGCCTGGTGTATTTGATGCGTTGTGATGAATGGTGAATGTTGCAGGATTCCAGAATGTTTCATAAAACAATAAGTTTTCTTAAATCTCTGTGTTACATGTTTTCGAGTCTTTTGTTCTCTTTTATTGTCTAAATGTTTTAAACTTAATAGCAAAGTAGAAGAATAGTTCAGGATTTAATCACTGATTACCCTGAACTCAATCTGAGCTATTATCCATGTTTTCTTCAGATACAGTGAATGAAGTGTAATTCTTAATTGCTGCACTTTAAAAACTATATCTTTTACAGTGATAGACATCCCCAGGGATTCAAGCTTTGCTCCTGAGGCATCTATCTGTTTCTCATACCTAGTTTGGTGGAAATACTCGAATACTTTAGTGAAAATTCTTAATTGCTTTCACTGGTTTTTTCACCTGTTTGTGTTATAAATCAAAATTTGTTCTATGAAGTATCCAAATGGCCCTGCAAACTTCACCAGTTCACCTCAAGGTTTCTAGACACCTACAGCCATAGACTCCATTGCCCAATGATATTTGACTCTTTGAAAATTACATCATAAGACCTAAGAGAAACTCTTCAACCAAAACATAAACAAAACCTGTGCATAATAGCTAGCCTAAAACCCTATCATAAACAGTTACAAATCATAAAGAGAGAGCCCTCTCTGATCACAGTTTGGCTAGAAACAGTGATCCAAAGATTGGTTAGTGGTTACCCCGGCCGTATTCCCTTGGGAGTCATAGGGAACAACCTGGGTGTTAACATATATTTCAATGGGGTCATGAACCAATTCAACAAAAATACTCAAAACTTCCCTCTAGAAAGTCGCAAGGTAATCACACAAGCCAAATGGAAGATTTATATGAGCAAAGGTACCCCAAGGACATGTGAATGTGGCCTTATCTTGGTCTTCGAGGCTAATCTAGATTTGATTGTATCCATTAAATCCATCCAGGAAGGAGAATAATTTCTTCCCTGCAAGGCCATCTAGGAGATGGTCAATGAAGGGAATGGGAAAATATCCCTTCTTTGTAGCAATTTTGAGTTGCCAGTAATCCTCATAGATTATCCACTTCCCATTATTCTTAGGAGCTAACATAAGAGGTGACACCCACCCACTATTTTAAATGGAGTATATGAACCCTGAATCCAATAGTTTTTGCAGTTCTTCTTTCACAAACTCCTTAGGAGTTGAGTTCATCATCCCTTAGGGTTGGTTCACATGCTTGCATCCCTCTTTGATGTAAATATGCTGAGTACAAACTAAGGGATGCACACCTTTCATTTCATTAAACTCCTAAACAAGAGAATCGAGGTTTTGCCTCAGCACTTTGCACAATTTTTCTCCTATTTGGATGAGAGAGAAGGGTTTATATTTAAGGTTCTCGATGAGCCAAACTCTACAATATTGTCATGGTTAGGATGTGAGCCAATAGGGAATAAGTTAGCCCAAGGATTACTACCAGATTATTTCATCAACTCATCAATTGGTATGGGACTGCGAGGTTGATTCTGAAGGATATGGTCAATGGGATCATATTCATTAGTTCCCCTCGTGTAATAATGTCCAAACTACAAATTAGGTTGGGGGTGGTGTGATACAATTCACCTTCTTCCTCCTCTTCTTGAGTAGGAAGATATAATACCAACTATTTAGACAAATGTCCATTCTTAATGGTCATGTTCCTAGCCCTACAACTAATGTAAGCATAAAAATGGCTAACCATGGCCTTCCCAAGATGAGAGGATAGCCATTAAACTTGGTTTTGGGCTGGAGAACTAGCAAATTAGTTACATACTCCCAAGAGTCATTGGAGACCAGAACATATTCAATAACTCCCTCATGAGCTACTATGGATCTGTCTGCAAGATGCAACATTGTGGTGGTCTTTCTCAAATCCCCTTGGAGGTTTAGCTTTAGCATGGTTCCCTTAGTCATTACATTGATTACAACCCCAAGATGAACCAAGGTGTTAGGGATTATAGGGCCATCAATGTGCACATCTACTATAGGGCTCCAAAGTTGTAGATATTTCGTGAAGATCACGCTCCCAAGCATCAAATTAGATAATTTCCCTAGAAAATTTATGGTGGGGATCTCTCTTTTTCTTCTCCTAGGATTTTTTAAACATTTTACTTGATGATATTATTATAGATGGGAACATATTTAATAGCCTAGAGAAGGGGTATCTTAACACAAAATTTCGTCAATTCTCTTAGAAGTTCAACCTCTTATGGGGTGTGTTGTCTAGGATGGATCAACCTCTTAGGAAAAGTGTAGGAATTTACAGGGTAAGTTCCTAAGATAGAACCCAAAAGGACATCACTCACAAACATATCACAGATCAATACACTAGTATTATTGACCTGGTTAAAACACTCAAAGGGGGAGACAGTCCACAGCCTGAGCCAACATGGAAACTTCATGAAATTTATTAATAAAGGAAAGAAAATTTACATAATCTTCTCTCATGAATGGTCACCTTACAAATGACCCTCCATTCTCTTTAAAAAGATATCATGGACCAATTGGGTGTTAAGCCATGGATCAAGTGTCGATAATACCGAGGAGATAATGAACCATCAGATCACTTAATATCTAGAACATATCGTGACCATCAGATTGTAAGTGACAAAAGTACATAGTAAAGAAACACACTTTACCTAACTCTACACTAGACCAAGTTATACTTATCTATTTCCTATGTGTCAGAATATCCTAACAACCACCCTTAAGAACAACTTGGGATAGGATTGATAGATGTACAAATATGGCACAATAGCCGAAGGAAGGAGGCATTAGATCCTATCCCCTCTTAGTGACAACTTCCTAAACTCCAACCATAAATTGAAGTTTAGTAAACTTCGCTTCTGTGAGAGCCTTTGTAAAGATGTTTGCAACTTTATCATTGGTTGAACAATATTACATTTCAAGAAAATGGTCATGAATGAGATTTCTGATGAAGTGCATGTGTAGTTCAATGTGTTTACTACACTGATGTTGGAATGGGTATTTTCATAGTTGAATGGAAATTTGATTATCACACGAAAGTGTAGTCGGATGTTGCTATTGAAAGCCAAATTCTGACAGGATCAAACGAAGCCACTGGGCTTCCTTACTAGCTCCTATGATGTCACGATACTTTGCTTCTGGTGAGGAAAGAAAAATGACACTTTGTTTCTTACAATCCCATGTAATAGGTCTAGAACCAAGAATGAACACATAACTTGCAGTAGACTTCTGATCATCAGGGTCACCAACCCAATCAAAATCAGTGAAACTGACTAATAGAGGAGATGCTTGTGCACTGTAATGAATCCCAAACTAAATTGTAGCTCAAGCATAATGAAGTATTCTTTTGGTAGATTTCCAATGACTTTCATGCGGGTTTTGCATAAACCGAGCAATAAGGCCAACAACAAAGGAAATGTCAGGATGGGTGTGGGTAAGATACAAAATTTTACCTTCAAGTTAATGGTATAAGGTAGCATCAGCTTTAGGGGAAGTACAAGTGACTGAAAGTTTGACTCTAGACTGAAAGGGAGAAGGGGCTGGATTATAGTCTTCCATGTGAAAGTGGCATAGAAGATCACAGGCATACTTAGATTGGGAAAGGGAAATACCTTCCTTGGATTGCAAGACTTGAAGACCAAGAAAATAATGTAAGTGTCCTAAGTCTGTCATTTCAAACTTCTTTTTAAGGTTGGACTTCACATAGTTTATAAGATTGGGATCACTACCAGCAAGGATAAGATCATCAACATAAAGAACAAGAATGATAAGAGACTTACCCACTTTCGTGGTGTAGACAATATTGTCAGAATAACACCTAGAAAAGGAAATATTAAAAGAAAGCTATCCATTTGGGCATACCAAGCCCGAGGGGCTTGCTTTAGACCATAAGGGGATTTCTTAAGTCGACATACTAGAGACTGAATTCTGTTTGTATAAAGCATGGAGATTGTTCCATATAGATTTCTTCATGCAAGTCCTAATGCAAGAAGGTAGATTTAACATCCATCTAGTGGACTTCCCATTTGAAAGAGGCAGCAAGGGAAAGAACAAGGAGGATAGAGTTCATTTTGGAAACAAGGGAGAAGGTTTCAGTATAGTCAATGCCTTCAACTTGTGACCTACCCTTAGCAACAAGATGAGCTTTATGTTTGTCAGCTTTTCCATCTGGTCCATACTTGGTTTTGTAAAACCATTTGCATATAACAAGTTTTCGTCCCTTTGGAAGATGAACAAGATCCCATGTATCATTTTCCAATAATGAACGATGTTCTTCATTCATAGCTGCGTCCCAATCTGGATGGCCTGAGGCTTCTGCAAAAATGTCAGGATCATAATTCGTTGAAGCTTGAGCCAATAAAGAAGAGGCTCTATCGAACTGAGAACATGTATGTCACTGATCTGTAAGATTACCTTCAAGAGCACCTGTTGAATCTCGATTAGCACAGGCCCATTTTGGAAGCAAAGTAGCTGAAGGAGGATCCTGAGAACATGGGGGAGGATTGTAATCCTCGTTGTCATCATTTGAAGAAGAAATATTTTCAGAAGTAGAAGGGATAGAGAGAGGTGGCACATCTATCAAACTAGGCTTGTAGGCCGATATATTTCCAACAAACTTTACATCGCTTCTAATAATAACATTTTTGGACTTAGGTGGAATAAGTATATATCCCTTGACATCTTCAGAATATCCAAAAAAAATACATTTTTCACTCTTAGGTTCCAAGTCTTTATGTTTCTCATTGGGAATATGGGTGCATGCTTCATCCCTAAAAACATGAAACTGACTTACATATGGTTTAATTGAGCTCCACGCTTCTTCTAGTGTGATATTCTTTAAAGACTTAGTAGGAGTGCGATTTACTATGTAATTTGCACAGTTTATTGCTTCTACCCAAAAAATAACACTAAGTCCTTTAGATTGAAGCATACAATTAGCCATTTCACTTAAGGTGTGATTCTTCATTTCAGCTACAACATTTTGTTGTGGAGTATATGGAATAGTATGTTGCATTTGAATTCCATGCTCAAAGCAAAAGTTGATGAATTTGTTGTTAACATATTCTTTGCCATTATCAAATCTTAGCTTAAGAATTTGATGTCCAGATCGTTTCTTAACAAAGTCCTTAAAGGCCAAGAACATGTTAAATACTTCACTCTTGAGTTTTAAGAAGTATACCCAAGTGTGTCTCAAGAAGTCATCAATGAAAGTTAAGAAATACTTGTAGCCAGAGAGTGAAAAAACTAGAAGTGGACCACATAAATCACTATGCACAAGTGATTAAGGGGTTGAGGCTTGCCAAGAGGCACATTTTTCAAAACTATCACGATGATGTTTTCTGAGTACACATTCGAAATAGACACCATCTTTGTAAGATGCCATAAGAAGACCTGTCGCCATATTTTCTTTACATAAAATTTGAAGGGAGCGATAGTTTAAGTGACCAAATCACTCATGCCAAAGTTTGCTCACTTCATCATTATGAGCAACAAATAATAAGGGAATAGTTGGTGACCCAAAGTTGTTAAACTTATACAACCTTGTAGAATCATCAACAATGCGAGTAGCTACAATTTGTCTAGGATCTCTTAAGTCCTTAATTACAACATCATGAGGTGAGAATTCAATGATTTTACTTCGCTTGAATGAGTTGTTTGATATACAGATAAAAGGTTGCAGGATAAGGTTGGAACACATTATACATCATTAAATTGACCATTGTCTAGATGAATGGTTGCAGTCCCTACAACACTAAGATATCTATCATCACCAACATATATATTTTTGGTGTTACAATCATTTAACGAAGAAAACATGGCTTTGTTTTTGGCAATGTAATAAGAAGCTCCAGAATCAGTGAGGCACTCATGAGAATGAGAAGAAGAATATACATTTAGTGCATAAATAGACCGAGATGCTTAACAACCACATGCAGAAAGTATAATTTATGAAGATGACGTTGAACTTGAAGAGTGCTCCAAATGGATGTTATGCTTCTTCATTGCTGGTTCCAAGGCTTCCGTCTTCTTAGAGCATTGGGATGCTAAGTGGCCATCTCGATTACAAAAGTTGCAATGTCTATAAGTCTTCTTCCCCTTTTCTTTATTTTCCTTATCATTTTGTTGAGTTGATTTTTCATTGTGAGACTGAAATTGCTTAGGACCCTTCTTTTTACAATACTGATTCTTAGGATTATTTCAATTTGGGTGTTGCTAGATGGCTAAGGATTTCTTATAAGAGCTTCCAAGATTAAGAAGACCAGGATGTAAGAGTTTTTCTTGTTCTCTTATTAAAGAATCACAAAAGGCATCAAAAGAGGAGGACTTGTAGTCTTTTCCTTGAGAAACAAAGACTTCTCTAGTAGAGTGGAAGGTGGAAACAAACATAGAGTAGGCTGGTCCCAACTTAGAAAGAATGGAATAGATAAGGCTGCCATCTTCTTTCTTAACCTTAACACCTTCCAAGAGAAGTCTAAGGGTCTTAAACTTGGAGGAAAAATCTTCAATGGAAGAAAAATTATTGGGGTCAAATGTAAGCAACTCATTTTCGAGTTGATGGGCCCTAATTTCATTTTTAATTCCAAAAACTTTAGCAAGATGTTCCATTGCTTCATTAGGGGTATTAAGTTCTGGGATATGGAATCTAAGGTTTGGAGATATAGACATCCCTATTAAGCCACATGCTTGATCTTTCCTATTTTCCTATTTGGCTGCCTTATCTTCATCTTAGGTTTAGTTTCTTGGCGTGAGGCTATTATGTAAAGACCTTTACTTCTAAGTAAAACCACAATGTAGGACGACAATTGGAAGTAGTTGATGCTTTCAAGAATATCTTGGCATGAAATTTCTATTTTAATATAAAATGAAACTATAGATGCTGAAACTAAGTGTTCCAATGGAAATATCTCCAAAAATTAGGCCGATTAAAAAAAAACGGCTCTAAAAACGACTTCCAGATGAAGAGTTATGGCTTTTGGAAGAAAGTTGTTGAATATGCCAATGAAGTGTGTGAATGTGAAGAAGTGAATGACAATGTTATATTTAAAAAAATCCCCCCCCCCCCTCCAAACTTAATCTAATTAGCTCACTTTAAAAAAGATTTTATGTAGCCCAATTTTACACATAAGTGAAAGTCACTTTTACAATGGTACTTTATGAGCTATTCACTAAATTGTAACTTAAATAAAAGATAAAGAGACTTTCGAATTATAAGTCACTCACTTTTTATAATGGGTTAAAACACTTTTACATAAAGTAACTTTAAAACTTAAGTTACGCGTGCTTTTTGAAAAAGTAACTCAACAAAAAGAAAGGCTTGTACCGAAGACCTATATTCTCATATAGTAACTTTGGACGAATTGAGCTAGTTTAAAAGGTTAGTAATTTTTGGAAAAGAGAAAGGGAATTGTTTTTTCTTAGTCACTGAAGATTTGGGGTGCATGCTTACTTGAAAAGATATTTTTTCCTAAAAAACCAAAAAACCAAACAACCCAACACAGACATGAAAAAAAAAACAAAACTTATGGCTTCGAGTCATATTTCACCGGAAACTAAATATTTTCCTCAACATTTATGATTTTCCGAGATCACACTAAGGCGCGGCAGAAAAGAGCATACGCATGATAAAAATCCTTCCTTTTTGTTTCTGATTTACACAGATCGCACAGAGTTGCGGGGCAAAGGCATACGTAGAAAAAAAAGTATAGATCCGGTAATAAAAAATAGAGAGCTAGATAAACCAAAATAAACAGAGAGATGAATAACTAGAACTGCAAATAGAGATTATATACCTCCAAATCTTAAAAATGACATAGCTAGGGCTACCAGGAACCTTTTCACGTGAAATGAAAGGGGTACCTCACTGGAACAGATGCTCCTAACACAATAGAGCAGTCCTCTCGGCCCGAAAGTTGTAAAAAACAATAGATCTAGGAAACTAAAGTTGGATGTAGTTGTACTGGCTTCGGATTTCGATCACCAACGGATGTAGCCCTTAAATACCTCTAATACCATGTAGGAATTTATAGGGTAAGTTCCTCAAATAGAACACCAAAGGACACCGCTCATAAACAAATCACAGATCAATACACCAGTATTATTGACGTGGTTAAAACCCTTAAAGAGGGAAATAGTCCACGGCCTGAGCCAACGCGACCACTTTAGTCAATTTATTAACAGAAGAAAGAAAATTTACATAAGCTTCTCTCATGAACGATCAGCTTACAAAAGACTTTCCATGCTTTTTAAATAGAGATCATGGACCAATCGGGTGTTAAGCCATAGATCAAGTGTCGGTAATACCGAGGAGAGAATGAATCGTCATATCACTTCATGTCTAGAAAATATCGTGACCGTCAAATTGTAAGTTACAAAAGTACATAGTAAAGAAACACACTTTACCTAACTCTAGACTAGACCAAGTTATACTTAACTATTTCCTATGTGTCGAAATATCCTAATAAAAGGGAGGTGGATTGACTTGAGGAACATTGTTACTTCTCTTCTGTGAGCTCTTCAGGTGGAGAAGGTTGGTGGTTATCTCGAAGAAATATCCCAGATCGAAGGTTGATCTCCTAGATTTATAGCATAAGCAGGATAAGATGTCTCTTCACTGTAGACTTCTTGTGCTTTCTTGTTGTTTGGTGTTGGCTTGATGGGGGCTAACCCAGGTTCAGAGTTAATTAGCCAAACAAATCCCTATACTACTGGCCCTTTCAGCAACAGTCTGTGGAGTGTGGACTGAGGTCTCACCCGAAGAAGTATGGGGGGATGTTGGAACCAAGTTTACGCACCCTTGAGATGTCTGAGGGGTCGGTTTAGTCCAACTATGAATACCTTCGCATAGGTCACTTTGTGCACTTTCCTGACCTATGAGGCCTTCACGCTCTATTATACTCACCTTTGCGTAGCCCTGATCAGGGGCTAAGGTGATTTCACGCTGCTAAAGCAGTGATCTATGCTCTTTCCCTAAGTTACACTTCAGATCTTACTTATCTTCTTATAACTATTAGTTAAATTTGCGTAAACAGATGCTTATCTTATATTCGCTTATTCTACAGATTCATATAAGTTCGCGCAACAAATAAACAGTAAACTTGCAATTCATACCCAATATACTTCAATGCATAAAGCAGGAAAAAGACACATAGAATGATAAGAAAAATCTCTTTCTTATTTTCTCCAATGGTTCCAGACTCGACTCACCCTGTGCACTCAGCTACAGAAAACTAGGCCTCTGCACACTTAGCTACAGAGCCTTATCCTATCCTACAACCCAAAGACACGACTTTACAGCTCCATCAAGACTCAATGCTCATCATCTCTTAGATTCTTAGATCCAAATTTTCTTTTTCTACAACTTGCAGCATCGCTCTATTTATACAATCCCATGGTCTGCGGATCATGGGTAGAACTCTCAAGTCGACATTACATTACAAAAGTAAGGGCGAACAACCTTGTGACTCAATTACAACTTCATCCTCCACACCCATAATTCGCGGAGTCTTTACATCAGACGTAGTGAGAACATGGGCTATAAGCCCCAAAACATGCCTTGGGGGATCTCGCGCCCAACAGGCCCCTAACACAAACATCATGACTCACCCTTGAGTCACTCTGTCAGTATGGAGATCTTTGTGAGGAGACCTCCCAACTCTACTTGGACCGATGCAAGGTCGACATCGCACTGAGTGGCTGCCTGTTGTATCTCTTGGACACGCTGTTTAGAGACCGCGGTATCTGAACAACTTCCCTGTATCTGCTCCTGTGTCCCTTGCATCTGGACAAGCTTTCCTTCAATTGATGCTATAATAACGATGGCTTCATCGATCCATGGTTGGACGCATGCCTTCGACATCACTTCTTTCTACCATGTTGCATCTACCTACTCCTTAAGTGCCTTAGCCTGTTGCATCTGCGCAATCCTCTGTGTAAGGGTCACTGTCTGCACTATCCCTTTTATGTCATCATATTGTTGCTGCAGCTCACACAACTCTGTTTCCAAGCGTTGTATGTTCGGGTCCTCCTTTAGAGTGGTGAGAACCTCAAATGATTCTTCCAAAATTTTGGTGCAATCCCTCAATGCACTGTTGATCTCTTTTATGCCCGTTGTGATGGTGTTGGTGCACTATTCCCTTATCTCTAGAGGAGTTGAAGGCTGCGCCTTCAACCGCAGCTCTACTATCTGAAGGTTTAGCTACAACTAAATCTTGGCCACTCTTCTCACACCTCACGGACTCATGCTACTAACCTCTCAATGCGCACCTCTACTGAGATGGCCAACTCAGGGACCATCTCGGAGGCTTCTTATGGTACCTACACTATCTTAATATTCTAGTTCATGGCCTCGTCGTGCTGCAAGCTCAACTGTTCCATGTTGATTCCTTTTTCGCTAAAAAATTGTAGCATGCGGCCCTCCCTAGCCCATAGTTCTATAGTCCCTCCATCTTGCAAGACATAGAGTGTCTCCCGAGGGAGCACAGCCATGTTCATCCCTACTCCCTTTAATGCACTGACCGTAGGCCTTTTGGCCTCTTTTCATTTTCTGTAACCAGTGCCCCCTTTGGCAGCACTGTTGTGTTGGTTGTGTGGGTGCGCAACATTTCTTCAGCCACCACTACTTCTATTGCAATGCTAGTGGAGAGACTAATAGCCTGAGGAGTGTGCATCTGCAACTCCTGAATCTATGCCCGGAGAGCCCCCAACACAATCTAATTTTCCTCTGCCAACTACTAGAGGGCCTCTGCAGTGAAATCATCACCGTCTCCCCTATATCGTGCATATCTCCATCAGTGAGGCTGATCAGGTTGAAATAAGTCTTAGATGCTTTCGAATTCTTTCACGGCCCCACCTGCTCTCTCGGGCACTGGCTCTTTAACTATGTTGATGTTGTCTGTAGGTCTCTGCCACCCTCCTTTATCTCTGACTCCATTTCTTGTTCCTGCTCAGGCGAAGGTGATTTCCAGCCCCTATGCTCCTTCTCTGTTTCCTTCTGTGCTTCTGTTGCGGTCTTTGCAGCGTCCCTCGCCTCCTCTGCCTATGCTGCCTATTTTCTTCTCTTCTCTGCCAACTGTGCTACCCATAGTTTTGCCTCCCCCTTCTTTTTTTGTTCAGTAGACTTTCCTCCTTCCACTGTGGAGATCGCTGGAGTGCGCCACTCTGGTGTGGCTACATCTAGGATAACATCATCTTTTGCCATGTATGGTAGTTCATTCTACTTCTTTGCAGGGTCCTTGCGTGCCCTAATGTAGATGTGATGGAAGTCTGTCTTAAACTTCATGAAGCTTTGTAAGTTGTTATAGACAGTGGGCAATAACCGTGGCTTGCATTTAATCCCCATTCTCATGTTCATCTCCATGAACACTGAGAGGATTTTATTGTCTCAGATCCTGTGTGTGTCTTTAGTGGCCCACAGAGAAGCGTACTTCACGGCCTCCAGGAGATCCATCACAATTGTGGGGAACTGGCTATGCTCAGGAAATTCCCTAGCCACCAGCACTATGGACAGTAGAAGCCATTCATAGTGGAAGGTTTTCCCATGTTCTTGTGCCTCATGACAATTTTCCAGGAAATCTTGGCACAAGTATTCAGACTAGTTAAACTGGACCCCCTCTACATACTACTCAGCAAGTGTAACCACCGACGCAGGCACCTCACCTACGTGACACTTCCGTGTGACCTTACTCGCCAGTATCTAAGTTGCGACTTTGACTACCTTTTCATTGATATTGGAGATCATATAGCCCCTCTTTTTCTTCTCCAGCTTATATTTCTTTTTCATGGCCTCCGTGATGGCCAAATCACTGCTTTCACCCTTCGAAATGTCTGCTGGGCCTTCCCCTTTACAAGTGAGTCAGGTAATTCGATGGATGAAGTGGTCCGTGATAGGGATAGGCTCCTCTAGCCATAAACACCCATCATGCACCACGCAGAGCAACTACCTGATGATGAATATAGTCACTGGGGCGCAATGATAATCTGGCACCCAGAGTAGGTTCAACGACCCTAACTTTTTGATGCCGCGCAACCACTTGCGCGACTCCAAATCTACAACTCCCATTGTGTTGTTTTTCTTTGGCCTCATCAACTGCGCAGTCACCAAGTGAGGGAATTTCTCGTGGTCGGTGAGATGCCAATCCTCGAACTTCAAACTCGGCACCCATCCCAGGTGTGCTCCTTCAAAAATGATATTGTAAGGTAGCAGCAGAGTCTGTAGAGAGATTCTACTATCATCGATATCTTTAGGCACCGTTGCCTTCCCCTTTTGTGGAGGAACATACGCGGACAACCTGATTAGAGGGTCCTCACCGTTAGTTTCTTTCTCCATTTCTTCTTCCTCATCTTCTTCTATCAGGATGTTATCAAGGTCTTTCTCCTCCTCATCAATTTCCAAATTAACCGCTTTCCCATTTTTTTCCATTCTTAAATTAGTTCGTAGCGACTTTCAAGGGGACACATGCATCGGAATCATGGGCAGCTTATCTTTCTTGGTTCTTGGCATGCGTGGTGATTTGGTGATTTCTGCAACTATCCCGATGCTCTCAGGGGCATCTTCTACTGTCATGGCTTGTGTGGCCTCTTCGGTGGTCATTTCTCTGATTTCCCTAGCTTCTTCAGACGCTGCCATTTTATTTGTCCTTAAATCTCTCAACTGCTCAACCGGGTGCTCAAACAATGATCTCAAAAGGTTAAACAAGTCTCGGTTCAGAATACTTTGGGTGCACGACAGCTCAATTATCAAATGACCAAGTGTTGTTTGTTAGGTTGCCCTTTGTACTTTATAGTGCCTTTTGAATTAAAATTCAACCGTTCTCCCCAAATCCAGTCCATTAAAGCTCCCTTGGTAGCAGATTTTCCCAAATATTACCCATAAAGCTCACCTTAAATGCCTGCTGCCCACTCTATTTGGTCTCAAACCAAGCATCATATCGTGAATAGTGACTATGATGGTCACCTTCCAGCCAACCTGTATGGAAGCGTAGCTATCCTTGCACTTTCGTGGACCCTGTGATGCTTCGCTTTTGCACACAGTCCCGACATCGCGAATCTCTCGAGAAGAATACTTTATAGTCCTACGCCCCCTTTCATCTGGGTAGAGTGCTAAGACTGTGCTTCCCATGGCTAGTCAAGTGGTCTCACCACTTGTATACGAGTTTACCTAATCATCATTTACTTCTTCTTGGAAAGGTTCACCTTTTGACCTTACTACTTGCATTGTGCATTTTACAATTTGCATCACACCATCATCTATGATCCTTTTAGTAATATGTGGTCCAATCCAAGGCATCAAACTGATCAACTCTCGGCAGTAGTCTTCAAATTTATCAATGCAATCATGTGCATCCCATTTTATCACCACAGTCCTTTTATCAAGAAAATCTCTTTTCATTCCTCCCTCCATCTTCTTGACTTCTTCTTCTACCAGGGCGCTTTTCTCCCTCAAATGAAATTTTTCATTCAAGAGTTCTTGGAGCCTAAGATTACCCCGTTGGATCTCCTCATCAGGTCCCAAGTTTTCTTCTTCTTTCAGCTGCACAATCCCTTCTTTCAAGGCTTCACAATCTGTCGTATCCATGGGCGCTGCTATGCACAGGCTAGGAATGATATATTTCATCGGTATTCGAGGATTTGCTTCATAAACCAGTCTATATGGCATCTGTCCCTTTAGTTTCTTGTGAGTCACCCTATAATCCCATAGGACTCATGGTATGCGCAGGTCCCAATCACTTCGTTGTGCATTACATACCTTGTTCAGTGCTTCACACACTTTATTAAAGGCTCTCACATGGATAAGCTTTTGCACCCTCGTTCTTTCCACATTTTGTCATTCCAATTTGAGCATTTGGTCGCTCATTTGCCCCCACCAACACATGCTTATTTATCATACTTCCCACCACGAAGTTCATCTTCATCCATGCAGGTTGTTTATCATATTCCTTTACCCACCTGGACAGATGCGTGTGCGGACTATCCCGACCATTGTATCTACCCACCGACTACCCTATATTTTTCACAAACTAGGTGCACATCATTCTCCTACAAGTGCGCTAGTCATCAAATTTTCCTTTGTGCATACCCCACCACCTTGCGGGTGTAGTGCACAATACCCAATTCAGGGCTTCAAAATGTTGTTCTTCCAGCACCTCCCTCTCAAATTGGTCCAGGAAAGCATCTACCTCACCTAATCCATCATAAGTAGGTAAATCTCTCATTTTCATTGATACACAACCCATTGATCTTGTCTTCATGTTACAGTTCAACGTGGTTACCTCATGTAACTGGTTCTTCCATCGCTCTATCTCCTGATCCAAATTTGAAGTACAAGAGCTTTCGCGCTCCCACGAAATTCGTCCATATATAGCGGGATTTGCCCAGTCTTGCTCCCACGCAGTTATCTTATAGATGCAGTCCAAATAATTGTCACTTTCTTAGTCGCGCACTAGCTCTGTGTAGCACGATCCATCAACAAGTTCCAACTTTATTGATAAATGCAAAGACTTCTTTTTGAAAATCATCTTGCGCTTTTTCAGATTAATCACCCCATTCATGTCAGTGGCCTAATCAATTCCTAAGAGCGCGAGGTAGGGGTTGCTGTCATCGATATTCTCTATCACTTCAAAGACTGCTTGATGGGGGCTAACTAAGGTTCGGAGTAAATTAGCCTAACAAATCCCTGTACTATTGGCCCTTTCAGAAGCAACCCGTGGAGCGCGGACTGAGTTCTCACCCAAAGTAGTATGGGGCAATGCTGGAACCAAGTTTCCGCACCCTTGAGATATTTGAGGGGTCGGTTTAGCCCAATTTTGAATACCTTTGCTTAGGTCACTTCATGCACTTTCCTGGCCTCCGAGGCCTTCGCACTCTATTATACTCACCTTTGTGCAACCCTGATCATGGGCTGAGGTTATTTCACACTGCTAAGGCAGCGATCTGTGCTCTTTCCCTAAGTTACACTGCAGATCTTACTTATCTTCTTATAACTGTTAGTTAACTTTACGTAAATAGATGCTTATCTTATATTCACTTATTCAACACATTCATATAAGTTCACGCAACAAATAAACAGTAAACTTGCAATTCATTCCTATTGAGTTATACATCAGCCCTCCCCATTTCAAGTCATCAATGAAGTATTCTATAAAGACTAATTAAAATTCCCGATGCAATAACCCGATCGCAATCAGCCATCGCTAAAGGCAAGAAACACACAACTATATATTGAATCGCCGAGGTGATTTCATTAAAGTGCACTTTTCGATAAAAGTAGGTTAAAACGAATGTAGGCAGGTTTAGGTCTAAAAAATGAAAAACAAAGGAATTATGCATTATCCTACTTTACCATGATAATATACTCTTATCGCAATCGGAGCTACCTATGGAAAGATCTAAAGCCTAACCTTTGTGCCTTCCGATTTGCGATATGCGATTATCACTAATCGCAGATCGAGAAAGCCAAGTGATCCAATTTGAAACATTATTGCTAACATGTGCGATGCGACATGTCATAATGATATTTAAATATCACATCTGATGGTTATGGAATGTCATTAATACAACAATTAGGATTAAATCCTTCGAGGATTTCGCCCATGGTAATATTGATTTGTATTCTTTATCATGCTTAAATTACCATTAATCATTCTATCCTGCATAAGTTTTCAGGGAATTCTCCTCTATTACGTGCTTTTGTTCCTTTTACAGAGCAATTCTAAAGCCATGAATCCTGTAAAAATGCCATAAAAGCTGAAGAAGCTGAAGGCTCCAGCCATAGCCAAAGAGGAACCAGTGAAGAAAGTTTTAATATCTGATACTACTGCCTTGGTCTAGGCAAAGCCTCTTGGGAAAGAATTTATAATTTACTAGAAGTAGAAGAGCTGGAAGAAATCAAAGAAGATGCAACAATAGAGGGCACAGACAAGTTGGAAAACACTCTTAAGGATTTGGCTTGCTCCTATCTTCATAGAATAGCAGCTCGTGCCAAAGTTCTACCTTATAATTACTTGCTTGGATGGGTTATTGAGAAAATCAATATCACAAACAAAACTTTCTTCATGGCTAATGGGAGAATGTTTGGGTTGTTCAGAGCTGAAGATATTAAAAGAATGTATCATTTGCCTGAACCAGAGAAGTGATATAATAAAGCATTTTTGGAGGCTTTCGCCAAAGAAAACGCCATTTAATCAGATCCCATCAAACAATGGAGGCATTTTCCGACCAAGCATAAGCATGAATCATCAGGTATGTACTCTGTAGACTCATTGGCTTCTCCTTACTATTATGTTGGTGCCATGATGTGCAGACTCTTTGGAGTCCATAATTCTGCCAAATTTTCTATAGAGATGGTACCATTAATGGAGGCTGCTATTAATTCCTACAACATGGATTGGGTGACCATATTGTCTGACAAAATGGCCAACCTAATATTTGATATTAGGAAAGACAAATTCGTGACCACTTGGGTAATACCCCCATTTTATATCAGTGCTTATATAATGGATACTATCTGCTTCAATTTTGAATATCCCATTCTAGGATGGAAATAGACTCCACAGGACCCAAATCCCATTCATATCTATCATAAAGAACTATGGAAGGCCCATTACAAAAATCATCTGTACATAATTTGTGATGGTTTCATTCTCCCCATCTATTATTCCATATTCAATAAACCCACTCCTAGGCTGTTTGAGGAAGCCTCTGTCAACCTAACTACAATGGGTAGTTCATTTGGTGAAGAAACGTTCACCTACATACGACTTCTGTCAACACTAATGACCCTCGTGTTCTTCTTTTATACATCCCTGATAAGGTACTTGCTAGGGAATTAGCCTATCAGATAACAGTAGAATGGATGTCAAGGAACTTAAAGGAGTCTAGAAAGCATATGTGGCCTACATCTCCCCTCCGATGTGGTGCTTTCACACTACATGACTTCAAGCATGCAAAGAAGGAAGCTGAGAAGATTAAAATATTAAAACTAGCAGTCATCCCAAAAAGGCAATATAATCCTAGATTATTTGCCTACAGTATCACTTCTCAGGCCAAAATAGCCAAGCTTGAACATGAGAAGGATACTTTTGATGATTTGTTTGTCTCAGATGAGTCGTTTTATCAAGTAAAACCACTGGCAAAGATCAAATTAGGAGTGGAGGGACTAGAGGAATTTTACAAGTTCAAGACACAGAGATTGGAAACTTCACCTCTGGACTTGTTAAGCACCACCTCTATGATACAATCAGAAAGCCACGGTGAAGAAGAAACTTCAAACAAGGAAAAGACTCTTGAAAGGGAACAAACACTTGAACGAGCTAGTGAGCCCCTTGATACCAATGCGAATATTGATCCTTCTCTACTCAAGGAATATGAGTAGTTTGATTCAATTATCAATAACCCGAATACAACTGAAGATCTCACTACTCCAGAAAAGTCTACAGTGTAAAAAACTGAAGTTAATATAGTTCTGATTGAAGGAACGAGTGGCCTACCCATAGTTCAATAGGAAATAGAGATTATTCCGGAGAATCTGACCGAGGAGATTGTACTACAAACTGAAGAAATACCACCTCTTGATGTCTTTTACAGTCCAAAGCACAGGGATGTATTTAGAAGACAGAGGAAGAAGAGGAAGATTGATCAAAGTCCTCTTTTATTCCCTCAGGCAGAAATGATGCATGTGGTATGGAAAGCAGAGGTAGATCCCTTCGAGGATTTAACAAAGCTATCTTTGTTTGCAAGGGCTTACACAGCAACAACAATGGATAAAGCCACAGAGGTTAGCCATCTGTTGATAGAAAAGGATCAGAAGATTATGCTACTTGAGGCACAATTGGCAGAAAGACAACTAAAGATAACTCAGCTAGAGCAACAATTGATAGAACAAAAGCAACAAAATGAATAATTAAATGAGTAGCTCAAATTAGAAAAATAGAAAATTGATGAGCACACTCTTCATTAGCAACAAGAGTTGGCCAAATAATTGAGTAGGCTTTAGATGTTAAACGAGCAAGAGAAGAAGGCAAAGGAGGATCAAGTGGCACAAATGAAAGAACATATTGATAAATACAAAGACTATCCATAGGCAAACGAATTTAGAAAAGAGGCTTTGGACATAACCAAGGCTTTGTCCTGACAGTTGGATATTATTTGTCACAATATATCATTATCCAATCCCTCATGTGATATCTGTACATCAATGACTGAGAGGGCAATGGATGCTAGACTTGAATTGGACAAAGCAGATGAAAAGCTAAACAACTTCCTATCCTGGCAAGACTCAAAGGAAAAAATAGCTGCCAACCTACCTAGAATACAAGAGTCGCATAAAAAAATCATGTTTTCCGAATGGGAATGTCAGTTGATGAAAGCTGAAAGAGCAACTTCCAAGTGCAAAGCTACAACAAATGGGCTGATCAAATTAATAAACAACAGTTTGCATATGTCAAATTTGATTACAGATTGCTCTACTGGGAAGCTCCCAAAAGCAAAATCATTAGACCAACATTGGAAACAGGAAATAGCACACAGAGAAAAGTTGATCGGAGGCATTCAAAGCTTGACATGGGAAACATTATGGTTTTTCCTTGTCAAACCTCATAGCCAGCAAATGGCCATGAAATGTCTCTCAGATGTAATCAACTGTATGATCTCCGAACTCTCCGATGCCACCTATACAGCTCAGCTACACTAAAGCATGAGTCATCCTTTAGAGATCTAGCCTATGCGCACAATCTATCAACTGTAGTCACAGGAAAAGGAGCTGATACAATGAATGCATTCAACCGCCACACCATTGCTATTTTCATGAGGAATCCCAGATTTATATGACTTTAGTTAAAATGGCGCATAGCGATTATTTTTGATAGTTTGTTGTTATTTTTAGTATTTAAACACCCTTTCATCTATTTAGAAAGGGTCTGCAATCTATATTAAAAACTTGACTTGGGAGTTACACTACTGTACTTTTGATATATTTTTTTATCAAAAGCTGGACAAAAAGTTCTGCATTTTATTAAAGAGGCTTTTATATGTTACAAAATTATATATTATGGAGCAATGCAACACATAACATATTGCAGAAATATAAACACAGAAAATGCATAAAACAAGAGAGACACAAATATACGTGGTTCACCTAGTTTGGGCTACGTCCACAGAAAAACAACAAGTCCTTCCTTTTATATTATCCAGCAAACTAAAGAGATACAACCTACAATAGATCCGCTGTAACACCCTCTTTGCTCTCAATCTCCTCTATCTTCCTCACTCAGAATACAGATGTGCATAGATGCAATACAATTCGCTCATATATAGTGAGGGGTTGCCTTCTAGGGAAAAGAACCATAAATTAAACATAACTTCTACCGTCAGATCATCCGCCTAATGAACTGCCCGGATTGACTAGAAATTACTAGACTTTTACAAGGCAATTTTACATCTATTTTTAGCTTCGGGGGCGCCGCCCCCGAATCCCTGCCGAGGGACCGCTAGCCCCCGGACCCCCGCGGAGGGGAAAACTCCCCCCCTCGTGGAGGGGTGTACAGTCTTCCTGGGGTATACATCCAGCTGAAACCTTTGAATACAGAAGATAATCAAGCTCCACGCCCAACAATCTCCCACTTGGAGACTGATTATAGCAACTCCACTACTACTTCATTTGCTAGACAATAACTCCACTTTGGACCTGGTTGTTTCTCATCTTCTTCATCATACTTGAAGACCAATTGAAACTGAGCAGATTCTCAGTTTCTCCCTAGTTACAACTTTTGTTAACATATCTACAGGATTCTAGCTAGTGTGTATCTTTTCCAGCTTCAACTGTCCATCTTCCAATGCTGACCGTATGAAATGGTATTTGAGCTTTATATGTTTAGTCTTGGAATGAAATATAGAGTTCTTTGCAAGATGTATGGCACTTTGGCTATCACTGTATAACCTGCCCACTCCTGCTTCTTGCCCAATTCATCCAGAAACCTTTGTAACCAAATCATTTCTTTACTAGCCGCTATAGCAACAACATACTTTGCTTCTGTTGTTGAAAGTGCAACAACACTTTGGATTTTCGAAACCCAACTGACAGCTGTTCCATCTATAGTAAACAAATACCATGTTTTTCTCCTCCTGTTATCTCTATCGCCTGCCATATCTGCATCAACATATCCCTGTAGAGCAATGTTTGAACCACCAAAGCATAATGATTGATTTGTGGTACCTCTCAAATACCTGAGAATCCACTTCACTGCCATCCAATGTTCTTTTCCTGGATTTCTCATGTACCTGCTTACAACTCCCACTGCATGTGCAATATCAGGCCTTGTGCAGACCATTGCATACCTTAAGCTTCCAACTGCTGATGCATATGGAACTTTAGACATATGAGCCATTTCTTCCTGAGTCTTGGGATACGCCTCCTTACTTAATTTGAAATGGCTAGCCAAAGGTATACTAACTGGTTTTGCATTCTGCATATTAAACCTTTTCAACACCTTTTCTATGTACTCACTTTGACACAACGTTAATTTGTGATTCTTCCTGTCTCTAGTTATTCTCATACCAAGGATTTGTTTTGCAGCACCCAAATCCTTCATTGCAAATGAGTTTGCCAATTTACTTTTGAGCACATTTATTTTGTACATGTTAGAACCTGCAACAAGCATGTCATCTACATACAATAACAATATAATATAGCTGCTATCATTTTGCGTTTTGAGATAAACATAATGATCAGAGTGACATCTAGTATAACCTTGTTCAGACATAAACCTGTCAAATTTTAGATACCACTACCTTGGAGCCTGTTTTAAGCCATACAAGCTCTTCTTCAACCTACACACTAGCTTCTCCTTCCCTTTTACCTCATATCCTTGTGGCTGCTGCATATATATCTCTTCCTCCAAATCCCCATGGAGAAAGGTTGTGTTTACATCTAACTGCTCAAGATGCAAATCTTCAGCTGCTACTAGACTTAAAATAGTTCTGATTGAAGTCATTTTAACAACAGGAGAAAATATTTCATCAAAATCAATACCTTTCTTCTGTGAAAACACCTTCACCACAAGTCTAGCTTTGTACCTCTGTTTTCATCCATCTTCTTCCTTCAGCTTATAAACCCATTTATTCTGCAATGTTGGTTTACCTACAGGCAACCTGACTAAGTCATAAGTCTGGTTATGTGCTAAGGAGTCCATCTCTTCAGTCATAGCTTGCTCCCACTTCTTCCTGGTTTCTACCTGCACTGCTTCTTCATAACATTCTGGTTCACCAGAATCAGTCAACAATACATAATATAATGAAAGAGAGAATCGTTCAGGGGGTCTACTTATCCTGGTAGATCTTCTAACACCACTTTCAGTGTTTGAATTGCTTGTTTCTGTTGTGGTTGTTGTTCTAGCTATTGATCATTATGATTTTTAGGCACCATCACTTTTCCTGTGATATCGTTAAGCACTGTGTATTCTCTGTTTTCTTTTTCTTGTTTCTTTTCCTGCAACTGATTCTTATACAAGACCTTTTCATTGAATATTACATCTCTGCTCCTAATGATTTTGTGATTTTCATAATCATATAAGCGACAACCAAAATAATTAACACCATATCCAATAAAGGTACATTTCTTTGATTTTGCCTCAAGCTTCGTTCTATTTTCTTTGTTAATGTGGACAAAAGCTTCACAACCAAAAGTCTTTAAAAATGAGTAGTTTACCTTTTTACCTGTCCATGCCTCCTCTGGAATACCACCATCCAAGGAACTTGAAGGTCCTCTGTTTATTAGATAAATAGTAGTATCTATAGCATTTGCCCAAAATTGTAAAGGCAATCCTGCATGCAATCTCATGCACCTTGCACACTCCATAATTCAGCTGTTCATCCTTTCTAACACACCATTTTCTTGTCGTGTTCCTGGAACTGTCTTCTCTCTGCGAATTCCATTCTTTGAACAGTACCTATCAAACTCTTTGCTGCAATATTCACCTCCATTATCTGATCTGAGACACTTCAACATTTTCCCTGTCTCATTTTCAACCAAAGCTTTCCATTTCTTGAAAGTATCAAATACATCAGATTTATTTCGAATACAATAAATCTAGGTTTTTCTGGTTGCATCATCAATAAAAGTAACATAATAATGAGAGCCACCAAGAGATGATACCTGAGTAGGTCCCCATGCATCTGTATTCACACGCCCTAATTTTTCGCTCTTCTTTTCTTTCCCAACTCTAAGCAATCTAACTCTCTTCTGTTTTCCATAAACACAATTCTCACAGAATTTTAAATCAACATGCTTCAAACTTGGTAACAAATTTCTTGAGTGAGGAATCTGCATCCCCTTCTCACTCATGTGTCTGAGCCTATGATGCCACAATGTCGTATCTTCTCCTGTAGAGGTTAAAGCATTAACAAAATTAGAAATACCATTGCATAAATACAATGTACCAACCTTTTCTCCTTTCGCTATTACCAGGGATCCTTTAGTGACCTTCCCGGTTTTATCTATGAAAGTGGTTACGCAACATTCACCTCCCAACTGCTCTATTGAAATCATATTTTTCTTCAGATCTGGAACATGCCTTACCTTCTTCAATAGCCACTGATTTCCATTTTGCTGTTTTATGAAAACTATACCCATTCCAATGATTTTATAGGGTTTATCATCACCCAATCGAACTTGTCCAAAATCTCCTTAAACATATTCATGAAAATGTTTCTTATCAGGTGTGGCATGGAATGAGGCCCCTAAATCTATAACCCAGGCATCAATAATATTTTCTAATGAAATAATCAAAGCATCTTGCAACACATCACTTGTTACATTCGCTTCATGATTAGTTTCTTGCTGTGCATCTCCTTCTTTTCCCTTCTGAGACTTGCAGTCTTTCTTTAGGTGTCCTTTCATCGCACATTTCTAGCACACTATCCATGATCTAGACTTGGATCTGCCTTTTCTTGACTTACTAGGATATCCTAGGCTCTTTCCTCTTTCCATTTTTCTTCCCCTAGTCTCCGCAGTCAAAGCATTACCTGATGTCTCACCAGATATTTTCAATCGCATTTCCTCGCTAAGGATTGCACCAACAACATCATCAAACTTTAAAGTACTAGATCTAGAGATAGAGTTACTAACGGCCATAACTAAACCATTCCATCTTTCTGGCAATGAGCATAGAAATAACAGAGTCCTAACTTCATCATCAAAAGTTACCCCTATAGAACTTAACTGACTTGTAACTGTATTAAAATCATTTAAATGATCTGCAATAGATCCACCTTCTGACATCTACATATTAAATAAATGCTTCATAAGAAATACTTTATTTGAGGCCGAGGGTTTTTCATATAGTTTGGCCAATGCTGACATTAAACCCTGTGTTGTCGTTTCCTTTGAAATATTAAACGCTACCAATGCCGCTAGGCACAGCCGTATTGTTCCAAGTGCCTTTCTGTCCAGAATATCCCATTCTGTGTCTATCATACTCGTCGGTTTCTTTGTCTTTCCGCTCAATGGTAGGTACAGATCTCTGTGATACAGATAATCTTCCATCTACATCTTCAACAGCTGGTAGTTTTGGCCGTTGAATTTTTTGACCCCTAAAACTACCATCTTCCGCCATTGCTCCAAATCGAACCAGGAACCCTTCTCTCCTACGAGTTTATCAGCCAAATAGACCTTCGGCTCTAATACCAGTTGTTAGCAAATTATATATTACGGAGCAATGGAAGACAAAAAATATTGCAGAAATATAAACACAGAAAATGCATAAAACAAGAGAGACACAGATATACGTGGTTCACCCAGTTTGGGCTACGTCCACGAAGAAACAACCAGTCCTTCCTTTTGTATTATCCAACAAACTGAAGAGATAAAACCTACAACAAATCCACTGTAACACCCTCTTTGCTCTCAATCTCCTCTCTCTTCCTCACTCAAAATACAGATGTGCATAGATGCAATACAATTCCCTCATATATAGTGAGGGGTTGCCTTCTAGGGCAAAAAACCCTAAATTAAACATAACTTCTACCATCATATCATCCGCCTAATGAGCGGCCCAGATTGACTAGAAATTACTAGACTTTTACAAGGCAGTTTTACATTTATTTTTAGCTTCGAGGGCGCCACCCCCAGACCCCCCAGCCGGGGGGGATTAGCTCCCCTGGGACCCCCACAGGGGGGGACAAGTCCCCCCCACAGCCTCCTGCGTGGAGGGGTGTACAGTCTTCCTGGGGTATACATCCGACTAAAACCTTTGAATACAGAACATAATTAGGCTCCACACCCAACATTATAAGATTTGCACTTTTGCATCTTTTGGAAGTGTTCTGAAATAGGAAAGCAGAATTTGAATGTTATTTACATCGGGAGAATCCAAATGTATACAGTACTATTATCTCTGTCTTTGTATTATTTCTCTATGTGAATGAACATTTCTCAAAATTGCTATTATTGATATATACATGTGTTTTTCAAGCAATTCTTCAGCTTTTCACTACTGAATTTTTTAGAGTTGTCATCATTTGAATATGTATATGTCATTGATATATAATATGATCAATGCAATAATTTTTTAATTATTACTTTGTTTCATTACTTAAAAAAAGTAATCATCATATGAGTATATATGTCTATTTTATGAATAAGTAATCTTTATGGTTATTTCTTTAATAGAAACAATAAAAAATTGTGTTGTTAAAAGAATATCCTAGATAAATTAGCTATATTTGTATATTTTTGCATCATAGGCTTAAATACTTATCATCTCCATTATACACTACAAACCAATCACCCATAAATTTATATATCACTGGGAAACTGGTCCCATTACATCTAGTCGGAGCCACCACACCAAATGGAAAAGGAGGAGTTGCACTAAGGTCCAGACCGAGTGGTTTTCCCCGATGTTGATGCAGTGATTTTAGAGGCATCAGCATTTTTGGTGCTAGAAGGAGGGCTTGAACTGTGAATGGTGAGCGAATCCAAATCTATAGTCCATTCTGAGAGTAAATCTCCCTCACCAACTCTTCCAACTTCTCCCTCGCATATTAAATCCCCAATTCTCAAGCGAGAAGTTGATGAGATAATACCCACTGCTGAAAGCTTAAGTATATCCGAAAAATCCACTCTTGAACTTCCTGAAGTTCAGAATTTAATTCATAAACTTAAAGGGCTTTCAATATCTCAAGATCGTCCTAAATTATCCCAAGGCATTGTGACTTCGCAATACATTCCTTCTCAGCCTCTTACAAGACTACAAAGTTAAAAGCTTGGTATTAAACCAAGAAAATTCCCTATGCCTAGTCAGAAAAGAGCTAGAAAGACACCTTTAGAGTCTAACAACAAGACTCATTCATCATCATCATCCGTTTCATCCACCCCATTGCAAAGTCAACCATCCACTGCACAACTTCAAATCATAGTTCCACAGGGAACAGGTACTCCGACACCTCCTACTCAATCACTTATAACTTCTTTTGCTATTAGAGCAACAATGGCACATCAGCAACATCAACTACAACCAAGGCCATGGACAAACCCAGGGGTAGTCGCAATGCCTGCACCCTTAAGTCAGTTACTAGCTCACCTTGAAAAGTCGTTGCCTAAGTTTAACCCAGATATCGACATCTTAGCAGAAGAACACATAAACAACTTTATGCTGTCAATTAATTTAAATGGAGTGATTGAGGAAGATGTTGTTGTAAGACTTTTCCCATACACCTTACAAGGAGCAGTCGGGTCATGGTATTTTTTGCTACCAGCAGGATCTATTAATAGTTGGAATGCTTTTCAAGAGCAGTTTCTGACTAAGTTTGGAGATGACAGATCTATAGCGACATTAATTAATGATCTCTCCAATCTTAAAACTGAATCGAAAGAACATATTAGAGACATCAACACATGATTTAATAAACTCTTAAATAAAATTCCTGCTACATCTAATCCCAATGAAGAGGTTTGAAGTGAATGGTATATTTCTACCTTACCTTCAAATATATCAATCTTTGTTGATAGAGCTGCAAAGCCTACCCTAGCAGAGAATATGAAAGTAGTAATCGCAGTTGAGAAAAAAATTCTCACTTTAGAGAAGAAAACTTCTATTGAGGAAAGAAAATAAAAAAAAAGTTACTTTTAAGGATGATTCAAAAAAGAGAGTATCTAAGGATCCATATGATATGGAGGCTTGCAAAAGGTCTTAAAAACTATGTCTAACGAAATGGTAGAGATAAAAAAGCAAGTAGCAAAAACCTCCACTAAAAAGCCATTTAGGAACTTAAAAAGAGCTGAATCAAAACCGCCTAATGCTGTACCAAATGCAGAATCAGATCCAGATAATGATGAGGATGAAGACACAATCGTGTCATCTGAGGAAATAGAAGAGTAAGATATATTTGAATGTCATGGTATGTGGGACTTCATTCTACCTAATTCTGATACTGAGAACGAACATGAAGCTCTCCCAGTTAATACTAGAAGTAAAGTTGCTGCAGAGCTTTCTCAACCAACTCAAAAGAAGAAAAATGCAAGTCCTGCTACCAAAGATAAGGCTCCCATGAATAAATCTTCAGTATTTCCAACTTAAAATCAGCCATCATCTTCAAATCTGCCCTCATCATCTAAGACCTTGGTAGTCTCTCACTCTATGGATTACAATATCATTGAAGACATGAAGAAGACTAGAGCAAATATCTCTTTGCTTGAGCTTAGTAAGCTCAAACATCAACAAAAATTGCTACTCAAAGAGTTAAATGCGGTCCCTTCTTCTCCTCTTCAAAATGCTGTCTTGTTCAAAGAAACTAAAGGAACAAGTAAGCCACAATCCGATAGAGTAGAGGCAACCGATGTTGTTCTAATCGAAGATAGATCTAATTCTCACACTCCTTTTCTCTTGACCTATGAAATCTACAAAATAAACCTACATAATTGCGTAATAGATTCAGGAGCTTCATCAAATATAATGCCAACCTTGGTTTGCTCAAAATTAAACATTGAACCCCAAAACTCTACAATGCATATTGTTCAGTTAGATCGAACTAAGGTTCAAGTCTTAGGAGAAATTAATTCAGTCACCATTAGGTTAGCAGCTGGTCCGAGAGTAGTTCAGAGAATTGATATATTGATAGCCGATATCCCTGAGTTTTATGTGTTAATATTAAGTAGGGATTGGTCTGAAAAACTCCATGGTTACATTTCGACTGATTGGTCTCATATGTGGCTTCCCTATAAAGGAAAACCAAATCAAATTAGGAGCGATCGAGAGAAGCACATGACTCATACTGTAACTGAGTTTGAGTAGGAAAACCAACCCATAGCTTTCAATAATAATATTCTTGGAAATTACTCAACAGAGTCATTCTTTGGTAATTTTAATGCCCAATCATCTCGTTTTTCTGTTAATAGTTTCACATCTAAAATAGAAAATTTTTCTCATATAGATACATCAAGGTGTGCTACTATCGCAGAAGAAATTATAAATAAAACTATAGATAACTCTGTATTTTGGTCTTTATATTTTGATGGGTCAAAATCCAATGACAGTGTAGGAGCATGATGTATTTTAGTTAGTCCTGAGGGGGAAAATCTATGCTCTAATGAATACTGGAATTTGAATGTACAAATAATACTGCTGAATATGAGGCATTGATTCAAGGACTGTATAAACCGATAGGATTAACAATTCAATATGTAAAAGTATTTGGTGATTCTGAGATTGTTATGAAACAGGTGAGGAATACTATTCATTGCCTTTTAGGACATCTCAAGCATTATCAATCCTTCGTTAAAGACCTTGTATCTTATTTTCTAGCTTTTAATATTTCTCCCATTCCTAGATCCCAGAATGTAGCAGCTGATTTATTAGCCAATGTTGCTTCTAAACTCCTTCAATCGAAGGATTACAGCGCTGATAGGTTTTCGGTTGAATTGATTTTTAGACCATCCATCCTATACAATGTCACCAATTGGAGAGTATTTAATCATGACAAGGACATTTTGATTTTTTTAACTTTTGAGAAATCCTATGATGACTAGATTATTAATTAGAACGACCATGATCTTCAAATTAAGCAAAGGCCAGAGGAAAATTCCATACCTAAATCCATAGTCAAACTTGAAGACCTTTATGACATCAAGGACAGGTTTAAGAAAGTTACTAATTCAAAACTTCAAAGTTCTACATTGAGGTTTGAATTAATAAATCTTGGTACTGAGACCAAACCACATAATATTAATTTAGGACTAGGACTCACTTCAGAAGAAATATTCTCCTTTATTAGATTGTTGAATAAATATAAGAATGTTTTCACTTGGAATTATGACGATTTAAAAACGTATGATACTTCTATCATACAACATACAATTCCAATGGTTTCGGAGGAGAAGTCTGTACAACAGAAATTGAGGAAAATTCATCCAAACCTAGAAAGTCAGATCAAAACTAAGTTAAATAAAGTTTTGAAGGCAAAGATAATTTTCCCAGTTAGACATTCAAAATGAGTTTCCAACTTAGTACGGGTTAGAAAGAAGAATGGTGATATTAGGATCTGTATTGATTTCAGAAATCTTAATAAGGCAAGTCAAAAGGACAATTTCCCTCTACCAACAATGGAATAGACTCTTCATTCAGTTGCTGGTTCTGAATTGATGTCTTTTTTGGATGTTTTTTTTGGATATAACCAAATATTGGTACATCTTGATGATCGACTAAAGACTACCTTCAGGACCAAATGGGCAACATATGCCTATCAAAAGATGCCTTTTTATTTGATTAATGCTAGAGCAACCTTCCAAAGAGAAATGGATATAGATTTTAAGGGTTTGATTAATAGGTCAGTTGTTGTCTACTTAGACGATATAACTATCTATTCCAAAAAATGAGCAAATCATTTGCATGAAATAAAACAAATTTTTAAAGACTGTAAAAGGTATGGGATTTCATTAAATCCCAAGAAATCATTCTTTGCTCTTGATCAAGGGAAACATCCAGAGTTTATCATATCTAAAGACGACATTTATATCGATCCAGAAATAATCAGGGAGATTTCTCATATTCCTCTTCCACACAATAAAAAATCAATGCAATCATTTTTAGGCCAAATTAATTTTGTAAAGAGATTCGTTCCATATTTTTCACAGATTGTTTTATCATTACAAACAATGATTAAGAAAAATTTAGTGTTCAAATGGGGGCATAAAGAAAAGGAAGCCATTGATTCAATCAAACAAGTGATCATTAATGCTCCTGCACTAAATACCCCAAAATTTTCTAATCATTTTATTTTGTATACTTTAGCATCTGAAACTTCTAATGCAGCTGTGTTGACACAAATCAATGATCAACAAATCAAAGCACCCATATCCTTTTATAGTTCTAATCTACAAGTTGTTGAACTTAATTATTCTGAAGTGGAAAAGCAAGCTTTCACTGTGTTCAAATTTATTAAACACTTTAGGCCATTCCTTCTAAAGGCTCATACAAAAGTAATAGTCCCATTCTCAGCAATGAGGCAATTACTAGTCCAAAGGGAAATGGGAGAGAAGAGAGCCAATTGGGTGACAACATTACAAGAATATGATTTGGATATAAAACCAGAGAAAATTGTTAGAGGTCAAGGTTTTTGCAGGTTGTTAGCAGGGGCTTCCAACATTCTAGAACATGAAGATTCAGACAATGCTCTTCAAATAAATGAGATAAGTATTATGAACTCTGAATCTCAATACGTAGATCCGATCTTTTATTTAGAAAATGGATATTCTCCTCCTAATCTTTCTTACAAAAGCAAACATGCCTTGAGGTTAAAAGAAAAACACTTCGAAATCATTGATGATGTGTTATTTAGAAGGAATTATGATTCAGTTTTGTTAAGATGTCTTGAGAAATCTAAAGCACTGAAGGTGTTGCAGGAATTACACAATGGACTAGCAGGTGGACATTCTGGAGGTGATATAACAGCTCACAAGATCATACATGCTAGATATTATTGGCCCACTTTATTCAAAGACACTCATGATTATGTAAGAAAGTGCAAAACTTGTCAAACTGACAGTGGAAGACAAAGGAAGCTAGCTTTTCCTTTACAACCAATCAACATTGAACAACCATTTGAACAATGGGGACTGGATATCATAGGAGAAATTGTTCCACACTCTTCTAAGCAAAAAAGGTACATCCTTATAGCCATGGATTACTTTACAAAGTGGGTTGAAGCAGTTCCTTTGAAGGTAGCCAACTATGAGGCAATCATTGAATTCATCGATCAGTTCATCATTACCAAGTTTGGCGTACCAAATGCTCTCATTTTTTATAATACATCTTAATTTTTTTGGTAATACCATACTTGAATTTTCTCTTAAAAGAGGATTTAAACTAAAATATTCTGCAAACTACTATCCTCAGGGTAATAGTTTAGTAGAGTCAACCAATAAAAATCTTATCAAGATTATTAAAAGAATTGTTTACCAGAATCAAAAGAGTTGGCACAAGTCTTTGATATTTGCATTATGGGTAGACCGAATTTCGCAGAAGGCCTCAATAGGCATTTCTCCATTCAACTTAGTGTATGGGAAGGAAGTTGTGATACCAACAAACTTAGCTCTCCCATCTCTAGCCTTGGTGCAATATATTGAAGAAAATCCCTCCTCTTCCATTCAATTAAGATATGATCAAATCCTTAAACTAGAAGAAGAAAGGGAAAAAGCTATAATTACACATGCAAAACATCAACAGATTATTAAATCTTCTTTTGACACAAATTCTATCGGCCCAAAATTTCTACAAATTGGTGATTGTGTTTTGAAATGGGACAAAGCACATGAAATAAAGGTAAACACACTAAATTTCAGAAGATGTGGCTTGGATCATTTCAAATCATAGAGAAGATAGGCTCATCAACATTCATATTGCAAGATCTATTAGAAAAGAGGAATTCTCTTCCTGTCAATGGGCTTATCTTGAAAAAATTCTTTACTTAAGGAGGTAACCCCTTCTTACCTGTAAATATTCATTATGCAGTTTGTTTGTTCAATTTTTATTTATAAGAAATAAGGTTGTAGTCTTCCATTGACCTTTTACTATGTGAAAGTTGTTCAAGGAAATATTGTAAATACTTACTTTCAATACATGGAAATATTTAAGGAAAAGGATTACAATTCTAGATAGTTAAGTGGAGAATAAAACTCTGAAAACCTCTTTTAAATTTGTAAAACTTCAACAACTTTTGGAAATACTATAAATCATTTCAAGTTTAAAGAGACAAGAGATATTATCTATAAAAAAACAAAGACTTTCCCAAACTTAGCATCTACAACTCTTAAAATGTCATCTATGGACTCTTAAGGAGAAAATCATTCATCCCATCCATTAGGTTTGTAATTTTTTCATAGTGTAATTCTAAAATATTTTTATGATAAAAGATAAGAGGTCTCATCATGAGCCTACTTACTATGATCATAGGGAACTAATCGAACTGACATTACCAATACTACATATCAAAACAGGGTAATGGCTTATAATCATAAGACAAGGGGTCTCATCACGAGCCATCTTGTTCAGTTCAATTACAACTAGTGAATGACATTGTCAATAGCTGGCCAACAAACCAGGACAATGGCATTTTGTCTTTTAAAAGAAAAGAAAAGGTAAATATGAAATGCAAAAAGAAAATATGTATAAACATATCATTTTGAATTTATCTTTCAAAAGCTATATTCTTAGATGGATGGGACAATGAATGATTAAATGGTTAAAAGGTAACCCTGCTGAGACTATGAATGTTTGCTAGCAGTAGAGGTACTACCTATGAAAATAGAGTAAACTTAAAAGCTAAGAGAAGCCCCCTGCTTTATCTATATAAATCAATCAAAACCTTCAATAAACCTAGAGTGATTTCATTTTTGAGATTGGGAAAGCAATTACGAAAATATTGTTTATTATATTCAGAATTAATCTTTATCTAACTGCTCTTAGATTGTTTTCTTTATCCTCAATAACTTCCAAATAAAGAAAGTTAAATATTTTGCATTATTTTCCCAGAGATAACTGTTTCTCCCTGTGAATTGCCAATTGTTGTGCTATACAACAACCCTCCCCATTTCAATTTTTTTGTCTAAACCTTTATCAAGAAATGGGTCCCCTTTTAAAATTTAGTTTAAATCAATAATTCAATAGTAATCGCAAGCTTTGATTTAACCTCATAACACATGAAATTCCTTATGAAAAGGTCCAATCCGATAAGAATATTAAAGAGGACCTTTTTAATAAAACAAAATTGAAATATAAAATGTTGTATCCTTTATTTAAATGATAGACTTAAAGGATCTTCATTGGCAAAACCCCAAAGCAATAAAGCTATCAGAAAGCGCAAATCGCAAAGTCATCAAAAAAGCATTCTATAAAGACTACTTAAAACTCCTAATGCGATAACCTAACTGCAATCGACCATCGCTGACGGCAAGAAACACACAACTATATATTGAATCGCAGATGCGATTTCATTAAAGCACACTTTTCGATAAAAGTAGGTTAAAACGAATGTAGGCGGGTTTATGTCTCAAAAAATGAAAAAGAAAGGAATTATGCATTATCCCACTTTACCATGATAATATACTCATATTGCAATCGGAGCTACCTATGGAAAGATCTAAAGCCTAACCTTTGTGCCTTTTGATCTGTGATATGCGATTATCGCTAATTGCAGATTGGGAAAGCCAAGTGATCCAATTTGAAACACTGTAGCTAACATGTGCAATGCGACATATCATAATGATATTTAAATATCACGTCTGATGGTTATGGAATGTCATTAGTACAACAATTAAGATTCAACCCTTTGAGGATTTCACCCGTGGTAATATTGATTCGTATTCTTTATCATGCTTAAATTACCATTAATCGTTCTATCCTGCATAATTTTTCAAGGAATTCTCCTCTGTTACGTGGTTTTGTTTCTTTTATAGAGTAATTCTGAAGCCATGAATCTTGTAAAAATGCCAAAGAAGCCGAAGAAGCCGAAGGCACTAGCCATAGCCAAAGAGGAACTCATGAAGAAAGTTTTAATATCTGATACTACCTGCCTTAGTCTAGGCAAAGCCTCTTGGAAAAGCATTTATAATTTACTGGAAGCAGAAGAGCCAGAAGAAATCGAGGAAGAGGCAATAGTAGATGCCACAGACAAGTCATAAAACATTCTTAAGGATTTGGCCTGCTCCTATCTTCATAGAATAGCAACTCGTGCCAAAGTTCTACTTTATAATGACTTGGTTAGATGGGTTATTGAGAAGATCAATATCACAGATAGAACTTTCTTCAAGGCTGATGGGAGAACATTCGGGTCGTTCAGAGCCGAAGATATCAAAAGAATGTATCATTTTCCTAAACCAAAGAAGCGATATAATAAAGCATTTTTGGAGACTTTCGCCAAATAAAATTCCATTGAATCAGATCCCTTCAGACAATGGAGGAATTTTCCGACCAAACATAAGAATGAATCATCAGGTATGTACTCTGTAGACTCATTAGCTTCTCCTTAGAGTTATGCTGGTGCCATGATGTGCAGACTCTTTGGAGTCCATGATTTTGCAAATTTTCTATAGAGATGGTACCATTAATGGAGGGTGCTATTAATTCCTATATCATGGATTGGGCAACCATATTGTCTGACAAAATGGCCAACCTAATACTTGATTATAGGAAAGACAAATTCATGCCCACTCGGGTAATACCCCCATTTTATATGAGTGCTTATATAATGGATACCATCTGCTTCAATTCCGAATATCCCATTCTAGGATGGAAATGGACTCCATAGGACCCAAATCCCATTCATATCTATCATAAAGAACCATGGAAGGCCCATTACAAAAAACATCTCTACAGAATTTGTGATGGTTTCATTCTCCCTATATATTATTCCATATTCAATAAACCTGCTCGTAGGTTATCTGAGGAAGCCTCTGTCGACCTAACTACAATGGCTAGTTGGTTTGGTGAAGAAAAGTTCACCTACATACAACTTTTTGGCAACACTACTGACCCTCATGTTCTTCCTTTATACATCCCTGATAAGCTACTTTCCAAGGAATTGGCCTATCAGATAATAGTAGAAGGGATGTTAAGGAACTTAAAGGAGTCTAAAAATCATATGTGGACCACATTTCCCCTCCGATGTGGTGCTTTCACACTACATGACTTCAAGCATGCAGAGAAGGAAGCTAAGAAGATTAAAATATTAAAACTAGCAATCATCCAGAAAAGGCAATATGATCCTAGATTGGTTGCCTACAATGTCACTTCTCAGGCCAAAATAGCTAGGTTTGAACACGAGAAGGATACTTTTGATGATTTTTTTTGTCTCAGCTGAGTTATTTTATCAAGTAAAACAACTAGCAAAGATCAAATTAGGAGTGGAGGGACTAGAGGAATTTTACAAGTTCAGGACACAGAGATTGGAAACTTTACCTCTAGACTTGTTAAGCACCACCTCTATGATACAATCAAAAAGCCACAATGAAGAATAAACTTCAAATAATGAAAGGACTCCTGAAAGGGAATAGACACTTGAACGAGTTAGTGAGACCCATGATACCGATGTAAATATTGATCCTTCTCTACTCAAGGAATATGAGCAGTTTGATTCAATTATTAATAACCCGAATACAACTCAAGAGCTCACTACTCCGGAAATGTCTACAGTCGAAAAGCCAAAAGTTATTATAGTTCCAATTGAAGGAACAAGTAGCCTACCCATAATTCAACAAGAAATATAGATTATTCCCGAGAATCCGACTGAGGAGATTGTATTACAAACTGAGGAAATACCACCTCTTGTTGTCTTCTATAGTCCAAAGCATAGGGCTATAGTTAAAAGACAGAGGAAGAAGAGGAAGATTGATCAAACTCCTCTTTTATCCCCACAGGCAGAAATGATGAATGTGGTATAGAAAGCAGAGGTAGATCCCTCCGAGGATTTAACAAAGCTATCTCTGTTTGCAGGGGCTTACACAGCGGTAACAATGGATAAAGCCACAGAGGTTAGCCATCTATTGGGAAAAAAGGATCAGAAGATTATGCTACTTGAGGCATAATCGTCAGAAAAACAACTAAAGATAACTCAACTAGAGCAGTAGTTGATAGAACAACAACAACAAAATGAACAATTAAATGAGTAGCTCAAATTAGAAAAATAGAAAATTGATGAGCACACTCTTCATAAGCAACAAGAGTTGGCCAAAGAATTGAGCAGGCTTTAGATGTTAAATGAGCAAGAGAAGAAGCCAAAGTAGGATCAAATGGCACAAATGAAAGAACAGATCAATAAATACAAAGACTATCCATAGGTAAACGAATTGAGAAAAGAGGCTCTGGACATAACCAAGGCTTTGTCCCGACAATTGGATATTCTTTGTCACAATGTATCATTGGCCAATCCCTTATGTGATATCTCTACATCAATCACTGAGAGGGCAGTGGATGCTAGACTTGAATTGGATAAAGCAGATGAAAAGCTAAACAACTTCCTATCCTGGCAAGACTCCATGGAAGGAATAGCTACCAACCTGCCCAGAATACAAGAGTCGCATAAGGAAATCCTAGTTTCTAAATGGGAGTCCCAGTTGATGAATGCTGAAAGAGGAACTTTGAGGTGCAGAGCTACAACAAATGGGCTAATCAAATTAATAAACAATAGTTTGCATATGTCAAATTTGATTACAGATCGCTCTCCCAGGAAACTCCCAAAATCAAAATCACTAGAACAACATTGGAAACAGGAACTGGCACACAGAGAAAAGCTGATTGGAGGCATTCAAAGCTTGACATGGGAAACATTCTGGTTTTTCCTTGTCAAACCTCATAGCTAGCAAATGGCCAAATGTCTCGTAGATGTAATCAGCTATATGATCTCTGAACTCTCTGATGCCACCTATACAGCTTAGCTACACTCAAGGATGAGTCAACCTTTAGAGATCCAACCTATGCTCACAATCTATCAACTGCAGTCACAGGAAAATGAGCCGATACAATGAATGCATTCAACCACCACACCTGCTATTTTCATGAGGAATCCCAGATTTATGACTTTAGTTAAAAACAACGCATAGCGATTATTTTTGATAGTTTGTTGTTATTTTTAGTATTTAAACACCCTTTTATGTATTTAGAAAGGGTCCGCAGTTTGTATTAAAAACTTGACTTGGGAGTTACACTATTGTACTTCTAATATATTTTTTTATTAAAAGCTGGACCAAAAGTTCTACATTTTTTCAAAGAGGCTTTTATAAGATTTGCACTTTTGCATCTTTTGGAAGTGTTCTGAAATAGGAAAGCAGAATTTGAATGTTATTTACATCAAGAGAATCCAAATGCATACGGTACTATTATCTCTATCTTTGTATTATTTCTCTATGTGAATGAACATTTCTCAAAATTGCTATTATTGATATATACATGTGTTTTTCAAGCAATTCTTCAGCTTTTCACTACTGAATGTTTTAGAGTTGTCACCATTTGACTATGTATATGTCAGTGATATATAATATGATCAATGTGATAATGTTTTAATTATTACTTTGTTTAATTACTTAAACAAAGTAATCATCATGTGAGTATATATTTCTATTTTATGAATAAGTCATCTTCTTGGTTATTTGTTTAATAGAAACAATAAAAAATCATGTTGTTAAAAGAACACCCGGGATCAATTAGTTATATTTCTATATTTTTGCATCATAGGATTAAATACTTATCATCTTAATTATACACTACAAACCAATAATGTAAAGGCACAATAATAACAATAGTGGGCTTCTATAGGCCACAATAGTAACAATATGGGCACTACATGGGTACATCAATATAATAAGTGGGTTGTACTAATAAAAATAAAGGGTTACACTAGTAGTATAGGGGCCTAACATGCCCCTCTCCTTCAAAAAGCGTTGTCCTCAATGCTTGAGTAGTTCTTGATGCTTCTGTTTAAAATTCTTGTCCTCCCATGTGGAATCTTCAGTGGATAAGTTCTTCCACTTGATGAGATACTCTGAAATTGATCGATTTCGTAGCTATCGGGTTCTTGTTTCTGTGACTGCTCCAGGTTCCAATATGATTTTTCCTCCCTCTTCAATTTCTGGCAATATTGTTTGAATTGCGATCTTTTGCAACTTTTGAATAAGTGGCCATACTTCTTCATCCTTCTTCGATTCATCCCTTGCTTCGTTTATCCAATCTGGTTGGATAATAGAAATAGTACAAAACAATGCTTCCACACCCTCATCCTTGAAGACTCTTCCCATTCGGTAAGGTTGCCATTTTTAAGTGCCTGTTGTTTTGTTTGATTTTGCACCAAAGTGGCGTTATCCTTTAAAAGTTAGAGAACTTGTTGTTGATGCTCGATGTGATCTTTCACTGCTTGAACCTTTTTCTTCTTGACATGTCCTTCTATCTCTAGAGTTTGAGGAGTGGCAATTTCTTCAAATCCTTTACAAGATATGGTCGAATTCATTTCTTGATGCTCGATGTGATCTTTCACTTCTTGAAAATTTTTCTTCTTGATATGTCCTTCTATCTTGATAGTTTGAGGAGTGGTAATTTCGGCCAATGAATTACAAGATATGGTTGGATTTATTTCTTCTTTCTCGATGTGATCTTTCACTTCTTGCACCTTTTTCTTCTTGATATGTCCTTCTATCTTGAGAGTTTGAGGAGTGGTAATTCTTGCTAATGCTTTACAAGATATGGTCTGATTCATTTCTTCTTTCTCTGGGATGGGGTCTTGGTGTATATCTTCTTCTTTTGATGTTTCTTGATCCTTTTCTTCCTCCTCTTCATATTCTATGTAAAATAATTTCTTCTCAGCACACTTATGACCTTTAGTGCATTTTCTATCACAATTGTAACAAAGCCCTTTTCCTCTTTTTTCTTCCAATTGTTGTGGTGTAACCCTTGTAGGTTGTGGAATGCTAGGAAAAACAACACTTCCATCTTTATAGTTGTGAGGGGTATGCTTCCTGGTTTCCGTAATTTTTCTTTCCACTATGTCACAAAGCCCTTTTACCATTCCCAATTGTTGTGGTGTTTCTCTAAAGAAGGTGTTGCCCTTTATATCCTCATAATGTGCTACCATTTCTTCCGTGAAAATTGACCATGTAACAAGTTGTTTACGAGAACAAAGCCCTTCATACCATAAAAATTGATCTGGTTCTAAATATAAAGATGCAATACATACCTTTTGTAACAGTGGTACACCATGTAGATCAAAATATTTCTCCATCTGTAATATCCAATTTACCAGATCCTTGCCATCAAACTTCCTCATCTCGCTTTTTCTTGATTTTAGGAGCTCAATCTTGAAACAAATGTAACTCTGTAATTTCAGATCTTCCAGTTTTGAAATTGCTACCTGTAGTAGCCCTCTGTGTCCTCTTTCCAATGCCACTAGTCTGATCCAAATTGGATTCTCCAAGGAAGAGTTATGCACAATCTCCCAAGATGACCTGATTATAGACTAGTTCAGTAGAGCGAACTTGTACAATCCATCCTCTTTCTGTACGTTCTTATGAAATTTCAATCTGATGCTCAGAGAGAGTTATGACGATTTTCCCTAGGTCACTTGTTTGGAATGTAATTCAGGAGTTTGCAAAAAGACCAACTTCCTCAGATCATATCTTCACAAATGTAGTGCGAAAAGCTCTGAAATTCGGACCCGAGGTTCAGTGCAATGTCTTCTCAAATGGGTTTTTTTTTTGGCTTCTGAAATGTCGCAGAAAAAAAGTTATAGCGAAAATGCCACGATGACCTATTTGGAGTAGCAAAACCCTAGAATCCGAAGCTCTGATACCAAATGTTATGAAACCAGCTCACAAAGAGATAGAAAAGAGAGATCCATGCCTTAGAATTCAGCCTCTTCAAGGGGTAAACCTCCTTTACATTGCATAAATGAGAAATTCTTGGATGATACAAATGAAAAGACCTCCTTTCTATATATAGGAGTCTAAGGGGTCATAACATAATCAGAGCCGACATAACAATAATAACAATAGTGGGCTTCTATGGGCCACAATAGTAACAATATGGGCACTACATGGGTACATCAATATAATAAGTGGGTTGTACTAATAACAATAAGGGGTTACACTAGTAGTATAGGGGCCTAACAATCTCACGCCCAACATTTGGGTTTGGATTTGGTTGAGTTGGAATTGGAGATTTCTTAGGTGGAGCAAGATGAGTGATCTGTGGTTGAGGTTGGGGTGGAGGTAGTAAAGCAAGAGGTTGGTTAACTTGAGGCCTCCACCCTTATCATGGGTTGGACCATTGAGAATATTGTGCTAGATATGGATGAAAAGGATAGTTGACAAGTTGAGGAGGATATGGAGGGGCATAAGGCCAATAAGGAGGTGTGGACCAGTGTATGAGTGGAAGAGTACCAAGGCTGCAAGGGTGTATTATTATTTGGATTATAATAAGAGTATTGTGCACCTTGGATGCCTTGTTGATATGGCCAAGGTCCTTCAGGTCTTCCTTGATTAATGAAACAAAGTTGTTCTAACCCTCCTTCTTGTACTCGATATACAACTTTTAGTCCGACAAAAGAAGGGCATTTGTATGTTGCATGATTTTCTTCACATACTAGGCAAACTTCTAAGACATTCAATGGGAATTTATTCCTAGGATGTCTTTTGGTGCATCTAGGGCAAAAAATAGCTAGTTCCCTTTATGCTTCCTCTTTCGTTCTTTTGGTTTGAATGGTATTCATTTCATGGAAAATTTTAAGCCAGGAATTTATCTTGAAGTTTAGAAACCTTAGTGAATCTTGCTTGTCTCTAATATGAAAACTATACAATATTTGGTGATATGTTTGTAAAAACATTAAAATTTATTATGTTTTTATATATACTCTCCATATAAATTTGGCGATATTTAATATAAAATAGTTTTATATTATAAAACTTGGGTGAATTATTTTTAGAAAAAAAATGGAAATTGGCAGACAATTTTTTTGGAAAAAACATGGAAAATTATCCCACCTACGAATATTAGCCCCTAAAATTTTTTATGATTGATTTGCAGTTCAAAGTTATGCAACATTTCACTCTTGAAATTCTCCAACATGTTACCTATCTCATTCTTAATGGATGTTATGGAGCGATAGGAGTTGTCCAAGCCTTGACTAGACCTACCCTTTTTCCTAGTAGCCCTCAAGTAATTCTTGAACACAGTTTTGATGTCATCATAGGGCACCCAATAGATATCTCCTTCAGGTAGCACATTGATAGTTTCCAACATATCCTCCCTTATCCCTCGGACAAGAGCTAGTTTGAGTGATTCAGGATTAAGGGTGGAGTTGGCCCTCCTATAACTGAGTTAAAATTTCTTTCATAGTCTTCTAGGGATTCGTTAGGTACAAGAGACATCCTAAATATTTCTTCCTTGGTTTCTTTGGACGTACAATAGTCCTTGTACTTTTTATTGAAAGCTTGTTACATTTTGGCCCACGTAGTGATGTTATCCCAAAGCAGACCCATAAACTAGCACAAGGCTACATATTTAAGGCTAGAGGAGAATAACTTCAGCTTATGCTCATCAGAGGCATAGTCATAGGTCCTACAAACAACAACAAATTCAAACATGAATGTATCAGGGTCCTTAGAGGTTAACGCATGGAAGTGTGGAAGGGAAGTAGGGCTTATATTCTTCATTCTAGCCTTTCCATTGGTCCCTCTGAGAGGGAAAACCTAATGGTTCTTATTTTCAACCATAGTCTAGGTAGGTGAAGTGGGTTCTTTCTCTTCCCCAATAGGTTATTGAAAAATTTCAAGTTAATCACCTAGAGGGTCTTCTACACCCCTTTAGTCAGAGAGGGAACCTCACAGTCACTGAAGAAGAGTGAGGGTTGACTATTTGAGGGTGTGACCGTTTTTGGTAATAATTTTCCCTTATTATCCCTACTCCTACAAGGCATGAAATAAGTATGTTTTTTTCATAATTTTTCAAAAATTGGATGCAAAATAGAAAACAATGCTTAAGAAGAAACATCTACTGAGACACCTCCCCGACAACAACGCCAAAATGTGGTGAGCCCTAGTATTACACCAAGAATGTTGCAACTCCCAAGGGCTCCTCAACTCAAATTATCAACCTTGGGTTCATACAAACTTCAAGGTGAGAGTGCTATATACATAGCAGATAAGATTCCACTCATGCCACCCTCAGTTATGACATTAGATCGAAAGTGCTCATAGACCATTCCTCCTACTGAATTAAAATGAAATCCTAGTGATAAAGGTACAATTAGAAATTACTTATAGTTGTGAAAGTGGAATTTCCATTGAATCAACTTGTAAATGCTAATTTATGAACTCATGAAAGGACAAAGGCTAACCTACTTACAGAAAGAAAATTATTTTATCTTCCCAAATCCATGAAACTGCCAAATCTATTTGTAGAAAGGAAACTATTTTATCTTGCATAATTCATCAAAATATCAATCAAAATTTCATGTACAATCATCCTAGTTCACACTTTCTTGTAAATCATTAACATACTTGCATCATAGTTTTGATAAAAAAACTAACTCTACTCTATTTTTGCAATGAAGAAAAGGATTGGTTGGAGTGGCCTAGAAGATTCCCCTAATCATAACATCATAGATGGGGGTCCTCATTCATCTATACTAAGTCAAAGTTGTAGTGGGGATCAAAACTCATGAAGGAAAGTGATGTTACAGGTGATTGCTACAAGAGACCTATAATGCTACACGAAGGCTTGTAATGCTAGGAAAAGGCATATGAGTGGCTTTGAAAGGTGAAAATGTTTTATTGAGGGTATGGAATGTCAATGGAAGTTGAAGAAAATGGAGGGAGGTTGGTTTGACACCCTAGCCAACCTCAACACGTCTTAGAGGCCTGTCTTGCACTAGGATAAGTGCTCTCAGTATACTATCCAAAATGGCTTATAAAATAGGGTTTTGGGACATAATTTGGAAGTGGAAGGAGAAGATGAAGGAGCTCAAGATGGAAGTCTTAAAGGTTCCCTTCCCTACAGATTAGTTGTGCAATTAATCATATGCATGCATCCATTTATCATTAACAAAATGAAATAACTTATGATGGAAAAGATGAGTTGAATTTAAATAACATCTAATTTATGCAATTGATATAATCACTAAAATGACGTCTAAGCTTTAGAAAGAAAATATAAAATAGGACAACTAACATTAATATATTTCCAATAAATCATTAACATTCTCTTTTTGGACTATGGTTATGAATCCATCCACTCATTCTTGGGTGATATAGAGGTTGCCACCACATGATTTTATAGATTAATCTCTACTAAAATGAAGAAACTATGAACTATTGGAATCAAGAAGAAACATATGTACAAGAAGAGGGACCAATTCCTCTGGGTTGGGCCCAAACACAAGGGTCTTAGCCCCTTGAAACTAAATTAGATGCAACTTAAAACCCAACTTCTCATTATCTAAAAGTGTAGGTCAAATACATCAAATAAAACTTTAAAATAACAATGTCAAGATTGAAGCTCAATAGCTACACCTAGCTGAACAAAGAATCTGAACCCTAATGAGCTCTTCTTCTAGTTTATTTAAACAAAAGGGTAGCTCCGTTGAATGTAGGAGTGGCTCCCTCCTTGATCTCGAAGATGGTGGACCTTGTCCCTCGTGATCTTCACTTGGTCTAACAGTCACTTAGCTTCCAATGATTTCAAACTAGTGAGAGAGGATATTGTGATACCAAGCCGAGTTTAGGGAGTTAAGTAGGTGTACAAATCCCTTATATTCTCTCCTAGTTGTCTCCATCAAGCCCCTACATAACAATATCCTAAACAATGCTTCATTTACTTGCAATTAAAGCACATTACACCACATACTAAATATAATATAACAAAAAATATGAATTAATGTAAGAGAAGGATAGTTTTAAGGCTCCAGGATGTCATAATGATCTTCAAAATTTACCTATTGATGGGACTCATCGGGTGGCCTTCCACTTCACCCTAGCGAATTTGAAGGGATGCATAGTACAATGGTGTATGGGGTGATGTAGCATTGGGGGTAGCCTGGAGTGAAGTCACATCGGTGGAGGGTCTCATAATAAGCCACACTCGTCGATGTGATTTTTACCAAAGACGTTTTGTAATTCACCCGATCTTATTTATCCTATATTATTAATAAAATCAAAAAGATGTTAAAACATTGATTAGCTAACCCAAAATAATATATTTTAATTTGAAATGGGTCTTATTTACCCTATATTACTAATAAAGGTAAGGAGATGATAAAACATTTATTAACTAACCTAAGAAACACTTTGAATTGTTGTTACACGTCATCAATTTTTAGTGTATAACTAACCTAAAGAACACTTTGACTTGTTACAAGTCATCGAGTTTTAAAGTGTATTATAAGGAAATTTTAAATGTAGAATCAATCTACATTTTTCCAAGTGATCAACTTTTAAAGTGTATTATAAAAAAAAATTAAAATGTTAAAATCAATCCAACAATTTTGTAAAAACTATATATTAATTTAAACCAAAAATATTTCAAAATAAAGTTGATGAGAAAATCTTTTTACATTCAACTAAATCTCTAACTCATCTAAGTCTTTTTATATCCATTCGTGGAGATAATTAAAATAAAATCACATTATTTTCACAAGGAACATAATCATTCGAATCATGTAAGCATAATTTTTAAGTATGTAAACATGAGATGCGAGAGAGCTGCGGTTGAACATAAATATGCTTTGAAAATTTTCGATAAAGATATGAATGTATTTTGTTCCCATTGAAGCATATTCCTTCAAATGTCGTAGAGACTTTATATTAGGATTAAGTTCGGCCGAGAAGTTTAACTCGGGATTTTGAACAGGGTTCTTTCACTACGTCTTTTACTCTTATGGTTTCAAAGTTTTAAGAAACGAGTGAAAATGCCACGATGAATACACCCATTTATATCGTAGACAATATTTAAATTATTAACCGCGCAATACTTCAACTCCTATTTTGGATACTGTAAACGCTAGCCAACTATGACATTCAGTGCGTCTTGGAAGAAAAGCATTACTATGAGAAAAAAAAGCATTAGTAGGATGTTAAATACAAACTAGCACTGGAAATGCAATGTACAAATTCATGAGTAGACTGGTGAGAGGTTGTTAAGGAATGAAAAAAAGGTGGAGCAAGATACTCCTCTTAGTACTCAAATTCAAAATCAGTTAAATAGATTATATAGGAGACATTGATATTAAATAATTGAAGTGTAATTCAATTGAATTCCACTAAATTCTAACTGACTTTGGTAGTACTTGTATAAACAGTTATAATATTTAACAGATAGTTGAAATTAATTTTTTCAACAAAACTAACATATAATTGAAATTAGATTCTCCAACAAAATTATTGTTGAAGATAAATATACTGTGGAATTAGATTTTCCAACAAAACCGTGGTTGAACATAAGGATATTCACATCTCAAACCAATAGATATATTAATTGCGACGCTTTCTCATTTGATACACTGGATGACGTTACTCTATTATACACAGTTGACAGTGCAACATAGCTACTGATAGAAGAAAAAGTTGTATTTCATGTATACACCCTGTAAATCATTCACCATATTCTGACTTGAACTATTGACTGCAGAATACTTCATATAATATGATATGAGAGACAACACAAGTTAGTCATCGCGTGCCTGCTTCACAAATAATACCACGTCTTATTACAAAAGTTAACTGAGGGATCTACCTTCCCGAACATTCGCATGCGAACTTTGGCTATCTTCGGCAGATTCTAGAATTCAGTGCCTCGTCCCAGGTGGATTGTCGTGACCAATCCCAGGGCTGTGGCCTAACGGTTCAAAGGTTGGAATAGTTTTCTTCGCTTCATGCTGCGGCACTTTAAATTTTAGAGAAGAACGTAATGCCTCAAAAAGTAACGCTGATCTGAAGCATTCGACTTTACGTATACATCCGGCTTCAAGTTAGTGTCTGAACCAGAATGCTGTTCAAGGTCAGCTCTTCTCCCAAAAGATTCTTTCAGCTCAAGGAATCCCTGCGCAGGTCTCGTTTCCTGCACCAATGGATAACTACGTGCAGGAGCAACTTTAACCTGCGAATCGCTCTTGAGAGAGAATGGCTTGAAACTGATAATCCGAGCAGCCTCACCCAGCGGGGCTGCGAGCAACAATATGATAATCATAACACAATTCTTCATCACTAAATTGATTTATGAAAGATAACTTGTCTATCTGCACCGAATGTGATTATCACAAGCAAAACAAACGCGGACACTGTGACGTATTGCGCACGGAGGTTATGATACTCGGAAGAACAGAAGATAATACAAGGGACTACACTGAGATGTGTCTCTGCGAAACAATTACAGGCACAGCTATAGCTGAGTTTTCGACTGGTGAAATGTTTAGACGTTGCAGTCCTATTTATCTGTTAGCTCTAAGATCCAGTCAACGGAAAATAGATTCATGTCATGCAGTGGAGGAATTATTTAATAAATTTAAACCATAACCCTACAATTAGAATATCATTGATTCTTGTAAAAATGGGATGGGCACACGAACACCATAAAATAATACAACCCACGATTGGGCACGACGCGCCGACCACATGTCAAAAAATATTGCGATTGCTTTCTTGTACCGCCAGATTCATGCATTCAGTTACGATCCCGAATGATTCGTTACGATCCCGAATGATTATCTTGCATTTACTTTCCTTGACTTGAGAAGTGCTTACCTATTGACTTCATTTTCTGACGCAGGCTAAAATAAAATTGTTTAGCAAAGAAATTGTAACCAATTAGTCGATATTTCGAATGTTCTAGGATGAATTAATATTCCCCTCTTTTGTCGGAAGTGAAACAATGATAGTGGTCGAGAATCGGGTTGGCCTGCTTTACGTCATACTAGATTCCGAAAACACTACCGAAAATAATTATTGTTCTGGAACTGTAGTTGACAAAATAAAAAATATGGCGTTCACTTTTTTCTGTTCATGTGTTTTTAGATTCTCCTGTACTTTGATCTGGATCCGCATCCTTCTATACTTTAATATCAAGACTTCTTTTCCGAGCACACCACAACTTGCATTCGATTTCTCTGACAGCATCTCAAAAACTTCTCCTTTATAGTTGTTTGACAACCCACGAAACCACCAGTTCATGGCAGACAACCTGCGCAGAAAGGGCAGCCAACCACATGGCATGTGTTTCTTCTTTCTAAATAGTCTCAACTCGCAAAAGCCAACTTCCAGTTTCAAATTTCATAGCTGTCACGCTGCGTTTAGCTGCCGCTGCGTTCGCTGAATATTATTCAAATTCCTCAAAACTATGTCGAGTCATACAAGATTGGCCGAGTTTCATAAACTAATTTTCCCGTAAAAAGAGGCTGTGGCTTGGTTGAGTTGAGTTGTTGGGAATCTGGGATTGCTTATCATAATACGTTTACCTGCATTTCAAATTTTGTTTATTATGGTTTTTGGCTTTTTTTTCTGGTTTATTATGCCTTGTAGACTACCTATCAAATCAGAAATTTCTTCATGGTTTTGCAAAGTGACATATTAAATTATTGTAGATTTATTGAGTCAGTGTATATGTTAATTAATGAAATAAATTTATATAATTTAACTTTAAAAAAATGAAAAAGTAAGTTGATTATTAGGTTTTCGTATTAAAATACTATGGATCAATTAGAAAATAATTAATTTAACGAGAAAAACACTCAGGAGATCACTTTAAAAAAAACCGCATTGTATTTCTCATCGTAATAAGAGATCTCTTTTCGAATAACCGCATTTTATATCTCATCGTAATAACAGATCACTTTTAAAATAACCGCATTTTATTTCTCATCGTAATGCATCAACCTCAGCTGTTTCAGGGGACCCACAAGGGTCATGAAAATTCTTCCGAGGGAAAGACATTCCCTCCATTTGTAAATTGGTGTAAAATAAAACAAGTGGGGAGACCTGGAGTGAAATTGTTTTACTCGAAAAAATCTAGAGTGAAGATAGCAAGAAGCGCTGCATCTCTTTTTCTATCAAGCATTCAAGAAGCCCTGATGATGGATCCCGGTTGGGATTTGAAACGTTGGTTCTTACTGTGGATTCTTCGGAAACTGAATCAAAAGATTTAAACCACAGAGGTCTTAAATCCAGAATCATTTCCCAATACGGAGGGGAGACCTGGAGTGAAATTGTTTTACTCGAAAAATCTAGAGTGAAGATAGCAAGAAGAGCTGCATCTCTAAAATTAGCTCTTCTTCTATCAAGCATTCAAGAAGCCCTGATGATGGATCCCGGTTGGGATTTGAAACGTTGGTTCTTACTGTGGATTCTCCGGAAACTGAATCAAAAGTGGGCTTCGTTTAGATTCCTCTAGAATGTAGTTTATTAAGATATTTGGTGAACTATGGTCACATGGGCCTGTGTTAAATATAACAAGTGGGAGATGGGGTGTTAGGTAGTTTTGACATTATTTCTTTTTTTGGGTTCTTTCCCACTTCCTCAAAAGTTATAAAAAGTAATGTAAAGGTACCGTACAGAGTGGGACTGGCCGTAGTAATGTAATGGTGGTGTAGAGAGTGGAGAAGGGTCTGATTTTAGTGTGTCTGTTTAGGTATGAAAAGCGTTGTTCGGAGAGCCTGCAAATTCTTAGGAGTAGCGCACAAGTGGAGAAGGATCTGATTTTAGTGTGTTTGTTTAGGTATGAAAAGCGTTGTGCGGAGAGCCTGCAAGTTCTTAGGAGTACCGCACATGATTCTCTTTACGGGAAGATAGACCACTTCCCCTAAAAATGTAAATTGTTGTCTTGATCTACTAAAGGAGTTGAACGTTTTCGTCTGCACCTTGTGCATTTGTGTGTGTGCGCTCTGAGTAAGTAATTGTCTATGTTTACCTGTTATGTGTTAATAATAGCCATTGATGATTAATCATCAAATCCCCATGTTTTTGTTTGAATACATATAGTTCGTAATGTATGTTGAACAAAGTATTTGGAAGTTAGTATTTGGGAGTCAGGGAGAAAGAATGCAGTAGCATTTGATTTTTAACTAGCTTCAGTTCAACTCTAGTTATTTCATGTGATGTGCACCTAGTTTTAGTTAGTTAACGCGAGTGCTTACATGTGGTGTGGGTTTCGATTTAGATAGTTAACTAAAGTGCTTACATGTGGTGTGGACTTGGCTTTAGTTAGTTAACTCTAGTGATTGCATGTGGTGCATATGCAGATTAACAGAACATAAAACATACTTAGCTTCAACTAGCTTTAATTATCCATAGTTATTGCATGTACAACTAGGATTAACTTAGTGGCTTCACGTACTAATTCTCAAACCAATATTGGGTAATCAAATTCATTTTCGATTCCAATTTTCTTTTTCAATTTCCTGCAAGTTTGTGCAATTATTCTTCAGCTAGATTTGTATTTGTGCTCTAATAATTTTACATGGTATGAGAGCTACAAGGTCTTGGGGAAGGTGCATGGACAATAGTTTGTAGGTTTGAAGATCAAAGCATTAGAAATTGCTTGGAGATTCGATTTGCAGATCGAAATATTGGAGAATTGTCGTAACTGTTGCTACAAATAGAGGTGAAAGAATGGATCTCTCATCTTCAACTATTCTTACTCCATATAACTACTTCCAATGGAAGCCAAATACTTTACTTCACCTCAGACGAAAAGGCTTGTATCAGATAATTATGAATATGGAAGCTGAAGACAATTCTGCCATTGAAAATCCCAAATACTTCAATAGGATGGACGAGGCTTTTGGTCTCCTATTGTTGTCCATATCTTGAAAATTGTGTTTCCATGTGGACACATGCAACACTACGAATGAGGTCTGGACAATATTGGAAAATTAATTTGGAAAGCAGGATGAGGTGCGAGCTTATATTCTTGAAAATGAGCTAAATTCATTAGATCCAAGCAATTTTGAGAACATTCAAGATTTCTTTATGAAATTCAAATAATTCCTTATAGAATTACATGATTGTAGGATCGATAAATCTAAATAGGAAGGCCAATTGATCCGTTCTATTTTGTCTAAATTAGGCCCCAAATATGTTGTTTATGTTTCTACATTTCATACAGTTAGACTTGCCACTCGAGATAAATGGAAAATGCCAAAACGTGATGCATTAATTGAGTCTCTCATTCATGAGTAGGATAAGATCATCAAAATGGGTTCATTAAAGTCTCAAAATGCACATGCACTTGCCATGTATGAGAAATTAAAGTCCAGCTAGAAAACCAAATCACGAGTACAAAGGAAAAGGAAAGGCAAGAGATGTAGATCCAAGAAAGGGAGGAAAACCAAAACCTCCAAATGATTCTTCCAGCTCCAAGGGTAAGAAGGGAAAGAGAGGAAATTCTAAGTGTCCTTATTATAATAGAGGTTATCATCTTGAATCCTCTTCCATGCAAAAGAATATTGATCTGATGGCAAAGACTCGTCAACAAAATAATCTTGGTCATCATATTCCAGAAAGTCCGAAGAAGAAGACAAAGGAAAAACAATCAGAAACAAGGATTAATGGTCATGCTTTGATTTCCCTTCATTTTACATCGCAATAATGGATCATTGATTTAGGAGCTTCGCATCATATGGCTTCTTCAATGGAATCCTTTTCTTCTCTACATGCATACATAAGACCTCCTATTCTGACGAGGGACAATTTTGCAGTTGAAGCAACTAGACAAGGAAGTGTGCAATTTGAAGACGAAAGTTTTGAGAATGTCTTGAATATTCCAAGGCTTTTTGTGAACCTTCTTTCATTGTATCAGATGACACACATAGGCACGAGGAGAAATTTGGACTTTACCCTTGATTCTATTAGATTTTATGATATACAAACTAGCTTGAAGATTTGATCTAGAAAGGTAAATGATCAATATCGTATGTATACATTTTTTGATTTTGTTCCTCAATTAGATTCTATTTTTATACTTATGTGTGCAAATGAAGAAAGTAGGATTTGGCACAAGAGGTTTGGGTACTTAAATTTGATATATATGCAACAACTTAGCAAGAAAGGGATGGTTAAATGATTGTCAACAATTGAATTTTCAAATGGTGTTTGTATTGGATGTGCTCTTGGAAAGCATTCATGAGACAAGTTCGAGAAGGAGTATGCATGGAGAGCCTCTTCACCTTTGGAGCTTGTACATAGTGATCTAATGGGTCCATTTCGAGTACTTTCAATGAGAAAATAAAGATATGAGTTTTCATTTATAGATGATTACACGAGATTCACTTGGGTTTATTTCTTGAAACTCATGTCTAAAGTTTTTCAAGATCTAAATATTTTCCAAGAACATGCATAAAATCAATCTAACAAACACACCAAGGTACTCCACATAAAAAATGGGAAGCAATATGTCAACAAATATATCCAAAATCTTTGTAATGAAGTAGGAATATAGTTGCAACATATAGTTCCTTACACTATACAACAAAATGAGATGGCTGGAAGGAATAATAGATATTTGAAAGAGATGGCCAATTGCATGTTCCATGCAAGACCTCTTTCATCAAAATTGTGGGTTGAAGCTATCAATTGTGTCTCATACATCCAAAATATATCTCCTCATAAATTTGTTACTAGAAAAGAACCTTTGAGGCTTAGACTCGCATGCAACTTGATGTAATTCATTTCTGCATTTTCAGATCTCGAGCATCGGCCCAAATTCCTACAGAGAAGAGAAAGGATTTGAAGCCTCACAGTAACAAATGCATGTTTGTTGGATATTTTGATGAAGTTAAAGGGTACATATTTTTTAATATCAACCGTAAATTTATCTTTATCGAAAGGAGTGTAAATTTTGAAGAAGATGCTTTGCATGCACCACCAGATAAAGCTATCACAAAGTTTACCTCACCATTAATTCATGAGTATGAAAATGATACTTCATATCATAATTTTGATGTAGATGAACCTTTTCCTATGATAGTCGTTGGACCACCAGTTTTTGAACATCGAGATCATACTTCCTCATGTAGTTTGGAAGGTTCTTGACCACTTTCAGCATAAAAATGGCACAACATGAGTGATCTCCTAGATGATCCTACCACTATAGCTCAGTTTGAGTAAGATTCACAAGCACTCTTATCTATAGAGGCATCCATTCCTATGCATGCTTATATGATGCATGCATTTTATCCACAAACTTATGGAGAAGAAGCTAGGCATACTGAATGGGAAATGGCTATGAATGAGGAATACAAATCTCTCATTGAGAACCAGACATGGGATCTGCTTCTGCTACCTTCCAATCATAATATTGTGAGGTCAAGTTGGTTTTCCAGACCAAGAAAGCATCAGATGCCCATGTTAGTCGATATGAGGCAAGGATGGTGGCGAAAGGTTTTGAACAAGTACATGGTGTTGACAATGATGAGTCTTTTGCTCCAGTGGAAAAAATGTATTCCAATCAGCTAGCTCTCTCCATTACAGCAAGACGAGGATGGGAGGTGAATGATATGGATGTGAAGAATTCTTTTCTTGACAGTGATTTCGAGGAGAAAATCTACATGGATTGGCCACAGGGATACGTGCAAAACTCATCTCTAGTATGAAAACTAAAGAAGTCTCTCTCTGGCCTCTAGTAGGCACCTAGAGTGTGGTATGCAAAGATGGATTCCTATTTGTTATCTCAAAATTTCGTACACTGTAAATATGAATCCAATGTTTAGTTTTTGAAGAAAATTGACTCCTTGTTGATCATATTATTCTACATATATGATCTTTTGATAACAGGTAATTCCACTTATGCCGTTTGTTGAGATTAAAATTTCATTGCATAAGCGGGTTTCTATGACAGACATGCACTTGCTAAATGTCTTCCTTCGACTAGAGATCAGTAAGATTGTTATGGGATAACCATTTCTCAACCAAAGTATGATAGAGATATTTTGGCATGATTTCACATGAGTGACTGCAAGCCAACAACCAAAAATTTATTATCAGGGATAAAGCTTAAGAATAGTGAAGACACACCACTGGTTGATTTAACATTATACTGTCAGCTTGTCAGAATTCTTCTTTATCTCACTCACTCCCTTCCTGATATGTCATATGTCATAGGAACAATTTATAGATACATGTAAAAGCCACATGAATTACAATAGAAAGTCGCAAAGTGCATCCTTCAATATGTCGAGGGGACAATCACCTATGGGATTCATTATGCAACAAATTGTTCTTTGGATCACATTTGGTTCATAGATTCAGATTGGGCTGGTGAAAACATTGGTTGTAATTCCACCTCTGGTTATCTACTTAGTTGGGTATATAGCCTAATTTGTTGGTCAATGAAGAAGTAAGATGCCATTTCTTTATCGTCAACAGAGGTCGAGTACAGAGGAGTAGTCAATTACACTATGCAAGAAATTTGACTACAACATTTCCTATCTGATCTTGGTATCAGTGTCCATCATATAATTTTCATCTGGTGTGATAATCAAAGTACACTAAAGTTTTGGAGAGATCTAGTGTAGCAACAGTGGACCAAACATATCGAGATCCACATGCACTTCATTAGAGAACTAATTCGTGATGGGATCATCGATATTTAGTATTGTCCTAGCTCTGGGCAAAGTGTTCATATCTTCACCTAGACTTTCACTGAGCAGAAGCTTTGATTTCTACGAGATTTTCTTGGGGTGAAGGACATGACTTCCTAAGAGTTGTCTTTCCTCTACTTTTTGCATTATATTTTAAGGGGTAGTTTTCTTCCCACTGGGTTTTCCCACGTTTCTCTTTTAATGCATTGTATATGGGTACCTGAAATGGCCTTATTGTCAGGACTCATTCATTTTGTATCACACTCACCTAAGTTATGCTGAAAGGGTTGTGGTGGTGTACATGTGCCTAGTTAGCATTAATTAGCTTCAGGTCAACTCTATTTATTGCATTGGATGTGCATTTGGCTTTAGTTAGTTAAATCGAGTGCTTAGATGTGGTGTGCACTAGGCTTTAGTTAGTCAACTCGAGTGCTTACATGTGTTGTGAACATGGATTTAGTTACCTAACTTTAGATCTTGCATGTGGTGCATGTGCGTTGTTATCACTCAGGTTGTCCTTAAGCTTCGGAAAGGATACGGCCGAGGTAACCACCAACCAACTTTGGACTGCAGGTCCTAGCCTACCTGCAGTCAGAGAGGGCTCTCTCTTTATGATTTAGCTTTGTTGAAATGATGTTAGGCTAGTTGTTGAGTTCAAGGGGTGTTGTTTATGTTTGGTGGGAAGGAGGATGCTTTCAAACAGAGAGGCAATGCATAGTGTGGTAAGTTTCAAACCATTGGGCATGGAATCATGGTGTAAAACTGCTGGTGCGTTTTCTTGGTGACAAGAGGAATATGGAGCAAGATAGCTGCTTATGAAACAATATTCAAGGTAAAAGAGATGGGTTGGAGGCTAAGGAATGAGAGGCAACAAAGAATCTCTCAATCAGGTTAGCAAAGGGAAGATGAATGAGGTATATCTAGGAGCAACTAAGAATTCTTAGACAATAGTCATTCATATGTGAAATAGATTAAACATGAGCCATAAAGGAATTCATATTTATGCCTAAATCAAGAAGAAAACATAAAGAGCCATAGAAACTGAGCATAGAGTGCAGCTAAGCAAATTCTAAGCCAATCTTTTGTTCTGTGACTTGAGCATGTATGAAATTGAGATAACAGAGGTGAGAGAGACTTATTGATCCATATAGCAGCACATGAATTCCATCATCCACTCTTCAACCATTAACAACACATCAAACAATCCATCCTCCAAGCTTTTAGCAGTCTTTGATTAAAGAAAACATATCAGATACAGAGCGAGTCTCTAGTGGAGTCATACAACCAACCAACCCTTAAAACATTGCAGAGGGTGGTATATATAGAAGAAACAGCTACAGACTTCCCTTGAACAGGTGTCAAGGGGAAAATATCCCAAAAAATATCTTTGAAAACAGATCAAAAGAGATCTGTGCAATCACTATTTTTGAGCCTAATCTATGCTGGAAATAAATGCATAAAACATCAGAAACAGCTGCTCTGGGGCAGCTGGCATCTCAAGTCATGTAAACAAGGGCTGCGCATGAGGCAGCAGCCTCAAAAATGAGTGGAGAGAGGTCCTCGAGCCGTGTGCTAGCCTCATGGCCATAACTGTGCATGGGCTGAGCAGCGCCGCCCCAAAATGTGGCTTCATACATTGTTTTTGCAATAAATCTGTTTTGAAATCCTTTATCTGTGCCTTCAAGTGGTCCTGCTGCCTTAAATGGCAAAAATTGCAAGTTGGTGAGCCATTACAGCTCAGTGATGCTTTGCTGAATCTGCTGGGGCCCCTTTTGCTTCATCTGCCTTGGAAAATCTTCACTGATACACTCTGTCGCTTCTTGATATTCTTTGGCACGCACCTGGGCCATCTTGGCTTCAAAAACGCACTTAAACTGTCAAATCAACACTTACTAGCCACTGATCGGCCCGAATATCTGCTGTGAGGCCTTCTGCCGCTTTTGGGTGGTTGTCGGCCCTTGGCCGACTCAAATGCTTTAGCAACACTTAAAGTCATGAACTGGACGAGTAGAGGGTCATTGAAGGCCTGCCGAGGTGAAAACCTGCTATTTGGGGCAATTTGGGCCTGGAGCGATCCAAGAATGGCCTGAGAAAACCATGTTTTCCTTATACCTGGGCGGGCACGGGCGCCGCACACAAAACCTTTGAAAACGGCCCATTTCCGAATAACACAGAAAATGTGCCACAAACATGAAATTTTAATGAAAAATTGGCTTTTGGCGGGCACTGTAGCAGCCTTTAAATCCTGGCCGTTGGATCCGGCGCGGGCTAATCCAACGGTTATCGCTAAATCGCATCGGGGCGGACCGAGGGGTGGCACATATGGAATCGCCGAACTGCGCGGACCCGAAATGCTTACATGCTGCAGTTTATTATATTTCGGCTCCACTGGTCGGAGCCATATACATGGGGTGATCGCCGATATAATATGGGCCGTTGATCTGGGGCCCAAAAATGGACGGCTGCGATTAAATCGCGAATTCACTATCGGCGGGGTCATGGAAGCTGCCACATAAAATCGCCGAAACGCCATCGGACCCGACACGCTTTTATAGGCCCACTTTATATGTTTTCGGGTCCGGCCTATCGGCATTATGCCCCATGCCTTGAGATTTAGCCATTTCACTCATATATGCCACTGCCCCCTTCCGATAGCGATATCGCATCGGAGGGGGACCAAATATATATTTTTCTCGTCGGGGCATGCATTTTATTAAAATGCAAAGGAAACATGAATTCGGAGGAGTAACCTTTATGCTTTTGTTTGGATTCTAAGGCATCGAAAGGGGTCCGATAGTCAAAAAAAGGAAGGATCTTATCATTTTTTGAAGGTTTTTCATGGTTTCTGCATGGTTTGCATATTCTTATGCCTTGGAAGGAGTCCAAAGGCATTTAGGAGGAAAGTGATGTAGTTTTGAGAGGGGTTTCATGGCCAAAGAGGGTTTCATGCCTTATAAAGGCAAACCAAGGTCAAAGGGGTGATTTTTTAAACATGTGAAGGGGAAATATGCAAAGGAATGAGTCCTTATGCACTTGGAAGATAGTTAGGGGGGGGGATGAAGGGTTCTGTGCATTGGAAAATGTCCAAAATGCATGAGAAGATGGTTTGAGGGGGCAATGAGGGTTCTTGCTGAGTTTCAGATAAACTTAGCAATTCCCAAGGATGTATATGGTTATTTTTCAACCAGGGGGAAGGGATAAGTATATAGGGGAGTTATATACATAGTTTTAGTAGGGGAAGGGTAAACAAATAGGGAGTTACATAATAAAGTTAGTAGTTAATATGACAATGATGAGAAAAAGTGCTAAGAATGATGTCTTAGGCTATCAATGGGGGAATATGACTGATAGAAGAAGTGTGAGCATTCCTTGAATGAAGCAGATCTCCACCAAGGCAGGTGATATGGAGAATGATGAAACTAAGAGGTATCAAGCAGATCTTGACCTCTTTTTGGGAAGTTAGTGAGTGATTTGGGGAAGAGGAAGAAGGGGGGAGTTAGACATGCCTCTCTTGAAGTCCTCCAACTGAACAACTGCCTTCAACTTGTGATATGATAGATATAACACTTGACAATATGAAATGGATCACAAGCCATGATTCTGCAACCACAAAACTACCTACCCAACCTACTCACCTAGCATTTTCTCTTCTTTTTGGTTTGGGTGCACTTGAACTAGCATACCCATCTTTTCATTCTTTCTTCTTGCTGTGCTCCTATCTACAAATCTGCCAAGATTAAGCTGTTTGGACAGATGTTCATTCTCTATATTCTATAACAGGAAATTGAAACCTAGGGAGACCAAGATTAAGTTGTTTGGCCCTCCCTTAACTGAAAACTGATCAAAAATGGATTACTCATCAAAACTGGAACAAAGCAGTGTCATTAAAACTAGCACACCTTCATGGATACTTCTCTGGTTATCTGTAGCAAATATGGAGCATTGCAGCATGCATAGTTCGACATATTTGGCAGGTAAAAATGTCGATCATGAAAGATGATTAACCTGCTGCAGCAAGAGGCTAACAGTGGCTCCACTTGGGGATGGCTTTTCCTTGTGAAAAGCCAAGAACAGCAGGTCAGACCGCCTTGATCCTCTGTAGTTACTATTAACTGAAGACATTTTATGTGCTGACCGCTGAATGACTAGAACTTTAACTTCTGAATGCAGCACTCCTCCTTAACTGAAACACCGTGAAAAATAAAGCATCTCCTGCTTTCTTCTACGTGCTTGATATTGCATACACTTTTGCTTGAGAACTGCCTTGTGAAATAAACACAAAAAGGAAAACAAAACTGGAGCTCTTCTTTCTTGTCTTTGAACAGGCTGTAGATGTAACACCTAAAACCCTTTCTCTGTTTGATACCATTGATTGAAGAGACGGTAACCTGAATGTAACATTTTTTATTGAATTCGCTGTTATAAATAAGAGCGCTGTCCCTTTACCATTGAGGGTATTTTAAAATATATCATAACCTGCCATGTGCACCCTTTGAAGTAAGTTCATAACCGGGGGCAAAATTGATGTGCTTCTCTTTGAAATTCACCTCAAAAGAACAGAGGCTTCGAATGTTGCGCTCCTTTGGCTTCTTTTCTTCGGGACTGCTCTCTTTTCCCAAAATCAATGCAAAGACAGAGCTTTGAAATGGGGGACTTGCGCTGCTCTGCCTCCATAACTTCGCTGCTTGGTTCCAAGCAATTGGATTACTTATGAAAACATAAAAGAAAACGCTTATATGTACACGCATTAATATACACATATATACATCAGAAACCTGTCTCCCTTAGATCACTTGATCGAGGTAATGCTTCAACATGCAGCCATTCACAGGGCCCTCTTCAGTTGCGCAGGCATCTAAAGTTTTGAGAAAATATGTATTATTGCCTTGAATAGCGCTGATGACAAATGGGCCTTTCCACAGAAAGTCAAACTTGGCATGCTTTCCCTTGTCTTCTCGTCTTGAGTCCCACCTTAACACTTTATCGTCGATAAAGAAATCCTCAGCCTTCGTCCTCCTGTCAAACGCCTTCTTCAGCCTTTCTTGTAACATTTGAGCTCTGTCATACACCTGCTCTCTGGTTTGCTGAAGATGAATGGCCTGATTGATCCTTCGTTGAATATCATTTGGTTCAGCTTGAACCTCCTGCAACAGCTTGATAACAGGAATGCCTAAAGAAGATGGAAATCTGGCCTCCATGCCATATACTAGCTCATAAGGGCTCATCCCAATGGATCTCTTTGTTGAAAGTCTGTCTGCCCATAGGGCATTGGTGAGCTTTTTATGCCAGTTCTTCTTGTTTTCTTCTAAGGTCTTCTTGATAATACTGATCAGGCTCTTGTTAGATGACTCGGCTAAGCCATTACCTTGAGGGTAATAGGCTGTGGAATGGCCTAAAGTGATATGGAATTTATGGCAAAAATTGATCATCTTTTTGGATTTGAAAGCGGCGGCATTATCAGTGATGATCTTCTCAGGGTAGCCAAATCTAGAAAGGATATTGCACTCAAGGAATTGGATAATAATGGTGTCATTGGCTTGCCTACATGGGATGGCCTCAATCCACTTAGTGAAATAATCGGTGGCTGTTAAGATCCACTTATGTTGGCCTGAGGAAGAGGGATTGATTTCTCCAATGATGTCAAGACCCCATTGTTGAAAAGGCTTCTCGGTTGAGATGGGTTTTAGAGGCAAGGGGAGCAGCTTTTTCTTGCCTTCAAAGATTTGGCAATTGTGGCATGAGGTGGCAAACTTCTTCACATCCGCAAACAAAGTGGGCCAATAGAAACCAGCCCTTAAAATTTTATCAGCAGTGGACTTCCAATATAGATGTCCTCCACAGTCCCCTGCATGGAATTCTTTCATGACATCACTAGTTTCATTCTTGGTCAAGCAATTAAGCAATATGCCTTCATGATTTTTCCAAAATAATGCACCATCTAAGACACAAAATTTCAAAGCCTTCATTCTTAAAAATCTTTTCTTGGTCCTGGACAATCCTGGGGGAGCACACAGGTTTAACAATACAAAGCAAATATCAGCATACCATGGGGATTGCAAAAAGGTGTCACTGATCTGTGGAGCCGCCAGCTCCTGTTCATTGTCCAGTTGGTTGATGTCTAAGGCTTGAAAGTTTGTTTCGAACATCAGTTTGGCTAAACCTTGCCCCTTTATCAGCTTGGTTGGTTTTATCTCTATGTCATACTCAAGAATGTTAGCAATCCACTTGCCTCTTTTGCCTTCTAACCCCTCTTGGGTTAATATGTCTTTTACAATAGCATTTGGCACATAAGCAATCACATGTGAATATAAAATATAAATTCAGAATTCCTTGATTGCTTTAACAAGGGCATAGGATTGCTTCTCCATGATTGGGTATTTCAGGGGGGCATCTCTTAAGGCTCGGCTGAAAAAAGCAATTGGCTTTTCAGCTCCTTGATCATCCCTTTGCAAAAGGACAACAGCTATAGTATTATCAGATGCGAATGAAAATATGATAAAGTCCCTATCAAATTTTGGACTTGTGAGGACTGGGGCTTGGGTTAAGGCTGATTTGATGCCCTCAAATGCTTGCTTGGCCTCTAGAGACCACTTTACCTTGGCGTCTTTCTTGAGCATGTTGTTTAGCATTCTTATTAGCTCAGCCAAGTTTGGGATAAATCTCCTTAGGAAATTGATTTTCCCAAGGAATGCTTGTAATTATTTTATGTTTCTAGGATATGGGATTTGCAATATGGCTTGGATCCTCTCCGGATCAATCCTAATACCATCCTTTGAGATGATATGTCCGAGTAATTTGCCTTCTTCAAGGCCAAAGAGAGACTTTTTGGGATTCAAGGAAATGCCATATTTCCTACATGTAATGAATATTTGCCTTAGGTGCTTGAGGTGTTCTTCATCAGATTTGGAAAATGGGGTTAAGTCATCAAGGTAGACAACTAGGAAATCATGTATTTCTTTTGAGAATGCAATATCCATTGCTCATTGAAAGGTAGCACCAGCGTTTTTAAGTCCGAATGGCATTTTTACATACTTAAATGTTCCCCACGGTGTGGTAAAGGCTGTCTTGTCTTGGTCATCCGGGTGAACAAGTATTTGGTTAAAACCTGAGAAGCCATCTAGTAAAGAGATTCTAGATGACCCCACCACCCTTTGCAAGATGTGGTCCATTTTGGGCAAAGGATAGTGGTCCTTTAGGGAGACTTGATTTAGATTTCTGAGATCTACACAAAGTCTGATCTCATTTGTTTTCTTTCTTGTGGGAACTAAGTTTGACACCCATTCGGAAAACCTAATGGGTGCAATGATTCCTGCCTCAAACATCCTCTTTACCTCCTTCTCAACCAAGGGAAGGAGCACGGGGTTGATTCTTCTAAGTTTTTGTTTGAAAGGCTTCTGATTTGGTTTTAAGGGAATGGTGTGTTGGATTATTGAGGTGTCATAGGATTTCAAGTCCTCATAACTCCAAGCAAATACATCTTGGAATTCTTTGAATAAATCAATGTACTTGGGCTTCTGATCAGGTGGCAAATTTTTGGACAGTTTGATCATTTTTGGATTCTCAGCTGTCCCAATGTTGTGTTCTTCTATGTCAGTGTTTATAGGCTGCATTTTTGGCTTTTTGGGCACATCATTTGCATCAAACATGTCTTCTAGTGGAGTGAGGCCAGCAGGCAGAAAGTTATCTTTTAGATCAATGATCTCGGCCTCTGTTTTGGCTATTTCCTCCAAATGCATTTGTTTCAATTCCTCTATGTTTTCTTCATCAAAGATGGTTGGCTGTAGCATTTTTCTGGCTGTTTGAGCTGTTATAGTTTGCTGATTTTCGTTCATTGCTTGCAGTTGTGGGTCCTCCATGGTATCCTCATCAATGTTTAGGCCTGAAAACTCATGCTGTAAGGTAAGAAAATTGTTGATTTGAGCATCATCCTCAAACACTTGCCAATCTTTGATATTGTTAGGGACAACAGGCCTATGTTTTATTTCAGCTGTAAAGTGGTGATTGGGTTCAAAGGGCAGCTTGCATGTACTAGCGAAAGTGGCTAGGCTGTGAGCATGAATGTTATGATTCCTTGAAATCTTGGCAAGCTTGGATTCAGTGAATGCATCAAGTATTGCAGTGGCAGCAGTCCTATAAGCTCTCATTCTGTTGTTATTGGTAACAAAGTTACCTTTCATTTGTTGGATTACTAGGTCGGAGTCACCCAGGATAGACACTTTTGCAGCTCCTAGAGTTTGTAGCAATTTAAGGCCTAACAGGAGAGCCTCATACTCTGCCATGTTGTTGGTGCATCTGAAATTAAGTCTATATGCATGACCTTGTGCATGATTGTTATGAGAATTATGAATCCATATACCTGCCCCTGCCCCTAATTTGTTAACAGATCCGTCAAACTCTAAATACCATGTGATTTCTTGCTTGTGGGTAGTCTCAAGAGTTTGAGTCATTTTAGGATTGGGCAGATTTGAAAATTCTGTTTGGGGAGGTTCTTCTTGTATGCTGGTTGCATTTGCTGTTGTGACAATTTGTTGAGTCTGTGCAACCGATTCTTGATTGATATGTGCTTGTTGCTCTAAAGCCAAAGGCTTGTTATCAGTTAGAGGGCAGCTATCATCATTAAACAAAATAAAAGAATCCATGTCGGAATGGATTGAATAAATGGGAAAATTTTCAGGCTTGCTCTCACTACTTACCACATATTTCATGAGCGTTTCTCTCTACAGTCTCTTTGGTTGCCCAAAGACAGAAATAGTAGCGTAGGAAAGGTCTAACTGAAGGGATCCTTGGAGCTTTGCTCCCCATGATCTTGATAGGAGCATACCGTATTTTGGTGGGATATCAGCCACCACTATATCCATGAGAATGGTTTTGTTGGGATATTGGACTAAGGAGACACACAAGTCTTTGATGAGGCCTAGACATTTCACTTGACTTGAGTCAAATGAGTATAAATCTTTATAAGGTCTTGTAATGTCAAGGTTCAGCTTTTCCATAACTGCTTTGGGCATAAGATTGTGCGATGCCCCTGAGTCAAACATAGCATTGTGAAAAACTTTGTCATGTATATGCAGACTGATATAAAAGGGTGGAATAGGTCCATGTGTTGATTTTCCGTTAACTTCTGGACCAAATAGCAGTTCTGGGGAATCATCCAAAACATTTACATCATCTTTGTTTACTGGGATTTGAAGTGATCTTTGAATTTGTTGTCTGTATACATCGTGTTTGGCGAGTTCTGAAAGAGGGACATATATCTTGAGTTTTCCAATCTCTGCCTCTAAGTTAAATGGCTTTTCCAGTGGAGTCTTGCTGTTGATAATGGCAGTTTTTTCTTTTTCATTTGTATTCTCGGCAATCTGCTCTTGTTTATCAGCGTTATGGGAATTTTCTGCTTGCGATTTTACATTTTCAGGAGCGCTTTTCGGGATGCTGTTTGAATTTTCTTTTGAGGAGGGAGGTGGCAGAGGCTGTTCAACAGAAGGCTGAGTGTCTGTTATATCTTCTACAGTCACTTGATGTGGGTTTGGGACAGTTATATCAGCTGGTTCCATTCCAACAATTTTGTTTTTAATCTTGTTGGGCTGTTTGCCTTCTTTTGTCTTGCTAGGCTCAGAGATGTCAATGGTCCTAGTTCTGAGCTTATACTGTTTGTGTACCTCATACACAGCGGTATCATAACCCTGTTTAAAATCAAAAGACTCACCAGATTTAGTTTGAAACTCATTACAGTCATGCTGATTTCGGTCTTCTAGGGACAGGAAAGTTTGGTGTTCACCCTTTAGATCCATCAGGTTCATGTGAGTATCCTCTATGGGTTCACTAGAAGTGGACCCTTCTACATAGTTATCTTGAAAAGGGGGTCTAATGTCATGGTCTGGGGTGGGTCTACCAGCATTTGTGTTCTGGGTTTTCCTAAAATTTGGGTTCCTTATGGGATTGGACTGTTGTCCTTCCCATGATGCTTTTCTCTCGACATTTTCTACTCTTTCTCCCAGTCTTTGCAGGCCATTGATGATAGCATCAAGCTTTTGGTCAAAGGCTGAGGGTTCTTCTTTAAAGGTGGTTCTTCTTTCCATTCTCGCTCTGTTTCTCTTGGCGATCAAATTGGCTTCTACGGTAACAGCAACATTTTGTGCGTCTGCAAGAGTTGCAGGGGCTCTTTGTTTCAACTGATATGCCATATCAGGATCAAAACCGTCAGGAAATTTGTACAAGGCGAGGTCAAGTGGAGGCCTTAAGTTCTGTGGTATTGCATTGTAGACATTGTTGAATCTTGCACAGTACTCTAAAACAGTTTCTTGAGGACCTCTTTTAATTGTATCATATTCAGCTAGTACGTGCAAGGGGTCTTTCTTCTTCTCCCATCTAGTAGTAAAGGATTGGTAAAGCTCATCAGGAGTGGTTATGGAATTTGCAGCAAGTGATCTGAACCAAGTTCTTACATCACCGGTTAGACTCTGAACAAAAATTCTCATTCTTACACTATCATCATCGATTTCATAACTTTCGAAATAGTCTTGCATCTTTTTGGTATGCTGAATGGCTGTGAAAGGACCGGTGGAATCAAAATGAGTGATTTTAGATTGGTAATCCTGGGGGAGAGCCGCAGGATTAGCAGGTAGTTGCAGGGGTGCATATCTATTAGCCATATTGATGGGGATAAGTGGAACAACAGGGATAAATGATACAACCGGAACGACTGGGATAACAGGGATAACTGGGGTAACTGGAACAACAGTAGTGGTAGCAGTGAATGAGGGTGTGGAAGGAGTGTTTTGAGATGTGGATGATGAGGAAGGGGAAACAGGGGTTGACCGAAATAAGACCTTGATAGGAGTTGGAACAGAGTCGGAATGAACTGTTTCAGGACTTAAATCAGCAAAAATTTCTTGTCTTTCTTGCTTCCTAATGATCTTCGGGATTAGGTTGGGATTCTCAAAAACAGCTGGAGGGTCTGGATCTGGGTTTGACCTTGTATGTCGTGGGTTCTTTTTAGGAGCCAGCTTCTGAACCCTATTTCTGGTATTTTTCTGTGGATGTTTTTTAGTAATAGCAAATGACTGGTCAAAGTTCGGGACAACTATCTACAATTTAAACTAGCATGAAGATTGACTGAAGCAGCGTTTATTTACTTCTGTTAATGCAAAGCAAAGAACAGTTTCAAAGGCTTCCTGGCTGGCATTCAGGCTTCATCTGTAGTTTAAAGAGTGGATAGCAATTGGAATTGGAAAGTTTGATTTATGGTCTCAGCGAAGCTTTCTTACCTTCTTTCTGAAATTATCTGAGGAAAGTCCCCAGTGGAGTCGCCATTATGTTATCACTCAGGTTGTCCTTAAGCTTCGGAAAGGATACGGCCGAGGTAACAACCAACTAACTTTGGACTGCAGGTCCTAGCCTACCTGCAGTCAGAGAGGGCTCTCTCTTTATGATTTAGCTTTGTTGAAATGATGTTAGGCTAGCTGTTGAGTTCAAGGGGTTTTGTTTATGTTTGGTGGGAAGGAGGATGCTTTCAAACAGAGAGGCAATGCATAGTGTGGTAAGTTTCAAACCATTGGGCATGGAGTCATGGAGTAAAACTGCTGGTGCGTTTTCTTGGTGACAAGAGGAATATGGAGCAAGATAGCTGCTTATGAAACAATATTCAAGGTAAAAGAGATGGGTTGGAAGCTAAGGAATGAGAGGCAACAAAGAATCTCTCAATCAGGTTAGCAAAGGGAAGATGAATGAGGTATATCTAGGAGCAGCTAAGAATTCTTAGACAATAGTCATTCATATGTGAAATAGATTAAACATGAGCCATAAAGGAATTCATATTTATGCCTAAATCAAGAAGAAAACATAAAGAGCCATAGAAACTGAGCATAGAGTGTAGCTAAGCAAATTCTAAGCCAATCTTTTGTTCTGTGACTTGAGCATGTATGAAATTGAGATAACAGAGGTGAGAAAGACTTATTGATCCATATAGCAGCACATGAATTCCATTATCCACTCTTCAACCATTAACAACACATCAAATAATCCATCCTCCAAGCTTTTAGCAGTCTTTGATTAAAGAAAACATATCAGATACAGAGCAAGTCTCTAGTGGAGTCATACAACCAACCAACCCTTAAAACAGTGCAGAGGGTGGTATATATAGAAGAAACAGCTACAGACTTCCCTTGAACAGGTGTGAAGGGAAAATATCCCAAAAAATATCTTTGAAAACAGATCAAAAGAGATCTGTGCAATCACTATTTTTGAGCCTAATCTATGCTGGAAATAAATGGATAAAACATCAGAAACAGCTGCTCTGGGGCAGCTGGCATCTCAAATCATGTAAACAAGGGCTGCGCATGAGGCAGCAGCCTCAAAAATGAGTGGAGAAAGGTCCTCGAGCTGTGTGCTAGCCTCATGGCCATAACTGTTCGTGGGCTGAGCAGCGCCGCCCCAAAATTTGGCTTCATACATTGTTTTTGCAATAAATCTGTTTTGAAATCCTTTATCTGTGCCTTCAAGTGGTCATGCTGCCTTAAATGGAAAAAATTGCAAGCTGGTGAGCCATTACAGCTCAGTGATGCTTTGCTGAATCTACTGGGGCCCCTTTTGCTTCATCTGCCTTGGAAAATCTTCACTGATACACTCTGCCGCTTCTTGATATTCTTTGGCACGCACCTGGGCCATCTTGGCTTCAAAAACACACTTAAACTGTCAAATCAACACTTACTGGCCGCTGATCGGCCCGAATATCTGCTGTGAGGCCTTCTGCCACTTTTGGGTGGTTGTCGGCCCTTGGCCGACTCAAATGCTTTAGCAACACTTAAAGTCATGAACTGGACGAGTAGAGGGTCATTGAAGGCCTGCCGAGGTGAAAACCTGCTATTTGGGGCAATTTGGGCCTGGAGCGATCCAAGAATGGCCTGAGAAAACCATGTTTTCCTTATACCTGGGCGGGCATGGGCGTCGCACACAAAACCTTTGAAAACGGCCCATTTCCGAATAACACAGAAAATGTGCCACAAACATGAAATTTTAATGAAAAATTGGCTTTTGGCGGGCACTGTAGCAGCCTTTAAATCCTGGCCGTTGGATCCGGCGCGGGCCGATCCAACAGTTATCGCTAAATCGCATCGGGGCGGACCGAGGGGTGGCACATATGGAGTCGTCGAACTGCGCGGACCCGAAATGCTTATATGCTGCAGTTTATTATATTTCGGCTCCGCTGGTCGGAGCCATATACATGGGGTGATCGCCGATATAATATGGGCCGTTGATCTGGGGCCCAAAAATGGACGGCTACGATTAAATCGCGAATTCGCTATCGGCGGGGTCATGGAAGCTGCCACATAAAATTGCCGAAATGCCATCAGACCCGACACGCTTTTATATGCCCACTTTATATGTTTTCGGGTCCGGCCTATCGGCATTATGCCCCATGCCTTGAGATTTAGCCATTTCGCTCATATATGCCACTGCCCCCTCCCGATAGCGATATCGCATCGGAGGGGGACCAAATATATCTTTTTCTCGTCGGGGCATGCATTTTATTAAAATGCAAAGGAAACATGAATTCGGAGGAGTAACCTTTATGCTTTTGTTTGGATTCTAAGGCATCGGAAGGGGTCCGATAGTCAAGAAAAGGGAGGATCTTATCATTTTTTGAAGGTTTTTCATGGTTTCTGCATGGTTTGCATATTCTTATGCCTTGGAAGGAGTCCAAAGGCATTTAGGAGGAAAGTGATGTAGTTTTGAGAGGGGTTTCATGGCCAAAGAGGGTTTCATGCCTTATAAAGGCAAACCAAGGTCAAAGGGATGATTTTTTAAACATGTGAAGGGGAAAGATGCAAAGGAATGAGTCCTTATGCACTTGGAAGATAGTTAGGGGGGGGATGAAGGGTTCTGTGCATTGGAAAGTGTCCAAAATGCATGAGAAGATGGTTTGAGGGGGCAATGAGGGTTCTTGCTGAGTTTTAGATAAACTTAGCAATTCCCAAGGATGTATATGGTTATTTTTCAACCAGGGGGAAGGGATAAGTATATAGGGGAGTTATATACATAGTTTTAGTAGGGGAAGGGTAAACAAATAGGGAGTTACATAATAAAGTTAGTAGTTAATATGACAATGATGAGAAAAAGTGCTAAGAATGATGTCTTAGGCTATCAATGGGGGAATATGACTGATAGAAGAAGTGTGAGCATTCCTTGAATGAAGCAGATCTCCACCAAGGCAGATGATATGGAGAATGATGAAACTAAGAGGTATCAAGCAGATCTTGACCTCTTTTTGGGAAGTTAGTGAGTGATTTGGGGAATAGGAAGAAGGGGGGAGTTAGAAATGCCTCTCTTGAAGTCCTCCAACTAAACAACTGCCTTCAACTTGTGATATGATAGATATAACACTTGACAATATGAAATGGATCACAAGCCATGATTCTGCAACCACAAAACTACCTACCCGACCTACTCACCTAGCATTTTCTCTTCTTTTTGGTTTGGGTGCACTTGAGCTAGCATACCCATCTTTTCATTCTTTCTTCTTGCTATGCTCCTATCTACAAATCTTCCAAGATTAAGCTGTTTGGACAGATGTTCATTCTCTATATTCTATAACAGGAAATTGAAACCTAGGGAGACCAAGATTAAGTTGTTTTGCCCTCCCTTAACAAAGCAGTGTCATTAAAACTAGCACACCTTCATGGATACTTCTCTGGTTATCTGTAGCAAATATGGAGCATTGCAGCATGCATAGTTCGACATATTTGGCAGGTAAAAATGTTGATCATGAAAGATGATTAACCTGCTGCAGCAGGAGGCTAACATGCACATTAATAGAACATAAAACACATGTAGCTTCAATTAGATTTAATTATCCATAGTTATTCCATGCATAACTAACCTTAACTTAGTTTCTTTGTGTATTGGTTCTTAAAGAGATATTGAGTAATCAAATTCATTCTCGATTCCGATTTTCTTTTTCAATTTCTTTCAAGTTTGAAAATTACTCTCCAACTAGATCTGTATTCATGCTCTAATAATTTTACAACTAGATAAGGTTTACTTAACCTGCACATATACCGAATGCCGAGTACCTACACATCAATTCAAATATGGAATTGGAGACAAGTCCATAGAGAGCTCGAGGATAATGTTTGGTAATGAGACATTGAAATCTCTATGGGTAAAAGGACTTTGGGTAAACCACTTCACCAATTCATTTAAGTGAAATTTGGCTGAATATTTGGGCACGCATGGTGGTTGTGTGGTGATTGGAACTGATAAATTCTACAAGAATTCAATAAAATCGCAAATAATGGAAGGTTGGAGTTCAAACAAAGTAGTCAAAATCAGCTTCAATTAGGCCTCATTGTAAAGAGAAGTGTGAGGATGTGCTGACCCTCAGCCAAACATGTTTTGAGCAACAACCAACCCCGACCTCGACGAGGGACCCATTTTGGTTGGGCATGACATAGGTCTACATAATCAGACATTTGGTGCACCTGAAGAAATACACCACCTTGAGTAGCAAGTTTGTCGAAGCCTCAAACTAGTCAACACAAAAAGGTATGTTGGTATATTAAGCATGGAATATTTAACCTCGACACCAAACATAGCCAAGTACGGGCAACAAATTCTATGTAATATGTGGACCCAAATTTCCTTATAAATTTTGGTTGTGCTCAAAAAGTTTAAAATGGAAAAATGGAAATGCGGAAGGGGGTTGTTGAGGTATTTGTGAAGCCATAAGTCAACTAAGACCATAGCCCCGCTATATCAGAATGGTATTAGAGTGAAAAATCCATTTGGGTAAAAAAACATATGAATGTATTGGAAGTTGCAGATCATAGTGGTATTAGAGTGCAAAATTCATTTGGGTAAAACAAATGTAAAGGTATCCGAAGTTGCAGAGTTGAGGATATAAGAAATATTGCTCAAGAATAGTCACATAAGTTGAAAAAGGCTTCTCGTGGAGGGAAGAATAGAGCATAAAGAGACTTAACGAAGGTTGAAAATTCCATAGATAGAAAGACCATGGAGGAAGAGGAACTCAACAAAGACGGGAACTACGGAAAGAGAGGACATGAACAATGCAAATAAGAGATTTTAGCAAGGTGCACAATTAAAAGAAGAAGAAAAAAATTATGAACCAAGTGCAGAATGGGAAAAGAGATGAGATAGAGAGATCTTAGAAATGAAGGAAACCCGAACAGATAGTTGATCAATTTTTTTATTTAATTTTAGTGTGCAATCTAGTAATTATAGGTAGTAGGAGATGTGGATGGCACAATTACATCCAACAAGAGGTGTAGAGAACCAATAGAGTTCTTAAAGGAAGTGATATAGAACCCTTGTAGTAAGAAAGGCTACAATAGAAAAATAAAACCTAGTTGTGGTTGGAGAGTGAAGGGAACAAAGGAGGTCCTTAAGAGGAGGGAACCAGAGGAGTTCTCAAGAACTAAGAAAGGTGCAACAACCATGGAGGAGCAAGGAGTTCTTAAGAAGTTCCATAGAAGGGAACCAAAAGAATACTAATAACCAAGTGGAGGTGAGGTGTCCAGGAAATAAGTGAGAGGAGACTTTTTACAAGGATGATTTGCAACTCATAAGGAAGCATGGATAAGTTTACAAAGATAACCATTGATGCTCATATGAAGGAATCAATGAAAAGCCACAATAAGAAGGGGAAAGAAGATAGGAGGTCATAAGAAGGATCCTAAAGTAGGAGGCACCATTATAAGAGATTTAAAAGAAGAAATGTTTGACAAAGAGGTAGTTGAGTGGAAGGAAAGGCTCAAAGAGATAAGTATGTTGCTACAAAGTAGGGAGAAGGAAGAGTGTAATCATAGGTTACCTTTCAAAAGGAAGGGTCTCAAGAAGAATATCCATAAGAAGATAGAGAAGAAGATGATGAACATGCTAAATCCTTCATTGAGAGAGAAAGATTTCTTAGTAGTTGAACTTATGTCTCAAGTAGTTCACACTAGTGAACCAAAGGAAGGAGTCACCCTCAAAGAAGACGATGAAGAGAGACTTTCTGAGAATCTCTTATGCTATATGAAACTTATAGCAGTAGAGGGAGATACGAGTAGATGATGATGATGAGACATCAGATGAAAGCCTCATAAGAAATTAATAAGAAATGTTGACAAAGATATTGATGAAAAGGGCACTCCGTGGGGCTAGAAGGAATTTCATTTGTAAAATTTGCGTATTTTATGTAAGAGTAGGTTTTTTACAAGAGGATAATGGACAAATAGTCCAACGGGAGAATAAGAGCATTGAGTTTCTCTAAGAAATCCCAATTAATGCAATAGATGGTGAAAATTCCTCAAGATGTGAAGAGGACACTTCTCAATGGAAGAAGTGGCGAGAAATATAATTGTTTCCTAAAGATAAATAAAGAGAAATGAGCTACAAGAAGTTATCAAGAGTGACCATGGAACCTAGTGGCCATGCAATAGATGATGGACATAATCAATATTATATTATTACAAGGAAGGAGGTAGAATTACCCCTCAAATTCCATCACGAAAGAGACCTTGAATAGATGCAACCATAAGTGAGCACCTACAGGAAGGGATTTTAGTCCCAAGAGACAAGTGAAAATGATTGTAAGGAGGGGAAATTTAGCTCAAAGCAGTGCAAAAAAATTCACAGTAATCCCAACACTATTTTAGATGGAGAATTTATGGGGAAGACCTCCCAATCAAAAAGAAAAACCACAAGGGAGGGCATCATCAACACTAAGATGCTAGTTGAATATGATAATGGAGAAGGGGTGGCATTCGAAGCCACATAACTTTTAAAAAAAATGTTAAAATTGATTTGTTGGGTTCAACATGAGTTGGACATTGAATTGACAAATTTTAAAATGTTTAGGAAGAGTATACTTAAGTAGTGGTATTAAAGAAGGAAAGAGGTAGCCAATGATAGCATGAGGTGTACTATAGGACTTATCATTATCAGAAGAGGGAAGAAACAATAGGAAACCATGATGTGAGACTCAGGAAGGTTAAAACCCATAAAAAACCCACAATGGATACAAATAGATGGACAACTACAATGTATGGTATGGAATCCATGAGAGACAAAGAAAATAAAAATTCAACAAGGATAACAAAGGAGGCAATTTGAACACAAAGATTGGAACCCTAGGGCATTCAATAGATTAAATTAATTTTAAGACGAGGTCAAAGTTTTTAAACTCAGGCAGTCTGATGCTGGAGCATCAACCCCATGTTTAACAACTTTTCAACCAACCTAGAAGGGTCATAAAAATTATGTTAAGGGAATTATAGTTCCCTCCATTTGTAAGTTCATGTAAAATAAAATAAGTGGTTTAGGTGTTCAGATTCCTCTAGAATCTAGATTGTTATGATATTTGGTGAGTTGGTCTTATGGCTAGGTGGGCCTTTTCTAAATGTAACAAGTGGCAGGATGGGGGTGTCATGTAGCCTTGACACATGTTTAATTTTTGTTTCTTTTGTTAAGATATTTCCCAATTCCAAGGAAGTTATAAAAATTTATGTACATGTATCATAAACAATTGAGAGTACTATGATTTTAGTGTGTGCATTTACGTTTGTAAAATTGTAGTTGGAAGAACCTATATGTGCTTAATAGTAGCACAAATTATTTTGTGTACTGTGAAGATAGATTGTTTCTCTTGAAAGTGTATTTGTCCTTCTGGTGTTTCAAATGAGCGGAATGTTTTCCGGTGCACCCTAAGAATTTGTGTGTCTGTTGTGAGAAAGTGACTCTTTTTTTACATGTTTTGTTTGTAGAAAATCCTTGAAACCTTGCAAATACTAATAAATAAAAACTAATGTCTGAAAGCCACAAGAATTCTCTACCAAAATTCTGCAAAAACAAAACAATGAATAGAAACTTAATCATACATAGAAACAAAATCATACATAGATCAATCACACATAAAATTTTACCCACGGGAATCCAACTGGGAAAAAGCTCTCTTAATTGTATTATAAATTGAGCAACCTAATCTATTACAAAGAAACTACTTCAAGCATGAAGTTCCTTGCAATACTAATCAATTGTACAAAATAATTTCCCAACATTTAGAAAAAAAAAGGCCTGATAGGAGCTCCTATTTCCTATTGCAAATTATCCCCTAAAAAATAGGAATTTCTCCTATTTCCTTACGCAATTCCCAAGAGAATTTCTTTGCTTCCTTCTCAAGTCGTGTACAAAAAAAAAAAATTGTACCATAATAAATACAATTTGTTCCTTCATTCAATATCAATAGGAAATTCAAATTGCATGACATACTAGGACTAAATTTAGTATGTCACACCTCTTATAGTACAACACAAGACATAAAAAAAAAAATCGTTCTTTAATCTATATGTTTATAGCAACGATACTATTACCACTATATATGCCCTTATTCTCCTGTCAAGGTGTAATAATTAGTATATTGATCATTATATCTCCACATTGTTCTTAATCGCTGAATATATATATATATATATATATATATATATATATATATATATATATATATATATATATATATATATATATATATATATATATATATATATATATATATATATATATGTAGATATCCTTGCTAGTTTATGTTAAGAGTTTACCACCAACTATACATTTGTAGTCTTATGTTTGGGGTTTTTATCTTCACTCTCCACTTAGGAGGTTATTCATGTTCCCATGTTTATTATATGCATTGATTATGTATATTTAGAATGCCCTTCTAGCCAAATAAAGTTTATATGTCCCTACACTTTTCTTATAGGAATTACTATAATAATAAAAATTTGAACTAAATGCCTCAGTGGATCACACTTCTCTAAGGTTATACATGCCTCACTATATTTTTTTTTTTATGTTATTAACTTATGGTTTATTGCTTGAACTAGTCCTACGTACTATAGTTATATGATTATTTCAAATCCCATAGTTACTTTCAGTGCTTCCTATCATCTTCCGACTTGGGAAATTAATCTTGCAATCCACTCACGCCATGCCCACCCCCTTCACATGTAGTGCATGTTACCACCATGGCATCCTTTGAACAACTGAGATGTATAGTGACAACCAAGGGCTAAGATTAACCTTTGTAACCCTAATATCTTTTGATCCTTAGTTTGTTTTATCAGTGTGTCTTTTGCATTGCCTCCCTCTATGTTTAGTGGAAATTTCCACATCAGATAATCTCAATCCTAACCATATGGCCTTTTATAGACACATAGAGGTAATCAAAGTAGGTAGAATCTATGAACCTCAACAAATTGCTTCTACCAGTAATTTTACAAGTAAATTTTTTTCCTTTTTTTCTTGTTTCGCCTCTCCCACTCACCATGGTATTTCTGTGGAGTATTTCCATAATAATTACCCATCATTTGATGTCTATTTCTAGTGTTGATGGTAGCATGTTGGGCGTTCTGTCTATAAGTGTGATGCCAATTCGATGGATTTTTCCTTAAAGGTTACTTCACAATTGATAATATTTTGTTAGTAGTTGTATTTCATGGTTTTGTTTTTGTTTGTCTTTCCCTGGCTTTGTGCTCATATCCACTTGGAGATGACTATGCTAGTGTTTCCCTTTTCCCATATAGGAACTGTCAAAATCACAACCTATTGATGTTGTGGCTCCAATCCCTAGAGGACAATTCCAGGTACGCTTCAAGAATCCTAGATTTTTGTTAGAATGTGTTTCAGCACCCCCCCCTGTTCCCGATTTAGGTGATCATTCTTTCTTTAAGATTATTGTGGTCTAAGTTACATTACTCACACATGGGTAGTTTTCATCTATCGTTTACTGGTAAGAGTGTTAGCTTTGGTTTTTGGCTAGTTAATTTTATGACATATTTCGTAGAGAGGACCCATCTCCTTGACCTAGTTACCCATTCACATTTCATGTTTCTTCTTTGCTTTTCTTTCTAATTCCTCCCTAATTCCTGCTACTTGTGAGTATGTTTCAACATGTTAGGGGTTTCTAAATTATTTTCTTTTGTTGTTACATTTCCAGTACAGGTGGTAGTAGATGCCATCCCAACCACTCAAGTGATACTACTAGTTGGACAAGGAGAGAAAACAATATGAGGTAAGCTACAACGTGCTCAAATATTATCAACAGGGTAACACATAATTTATAGAAAGGGTTCTGCTAACAGTGTTGGACCTACCAACTTCCAAAGGATCTCCCCGATATGAAGTCCCAACTAGACCTCACATCATTTGGAGTAGGAGTCCCAACAACGGGTGGTAATGTTATTCCTTTACTGTGAAAACACAAAGAGGGAAGAACGATAACTTTGGGTGAGATAAAGTGTGTGACCATGTAGAGATTCAAGTGTGATGCATGAAGGTTCCAACATACGAAGGAGAAAGGAAGTGCACCACTTGGAATTATGTAATAGTATGTAGCTTTAGAGGAACACACGAACGAAATGACATCACAAGCTAAGATGCAGAATAGTCCACAAGTTAAAGTGATGAGATAATACAAAAACATGCATTCAACAAGATTCTTACACATGCAAACAAAATAGCCCATAAGAATAAGTGTAAGTTAAATAACATACATTGCAAATACAAACAGAATAGTCCTACTATATTCACAACATATGCATGAAAGTGTGTTGTCTTTTATTTTATTATTATAAGTGAAAGTTCCATTCATAGATACACAATTGGCAACCACTAGCCCCAATATTGCAACATTATAGTCAAGAACACTTTCTCCTCCAAAGAAGTATACTCACTCTATGAAATGGAGAAGCCAAGGTTCTTCACAATAATACCAAGCTCTTTCTATGCCTAAGCCTAGACCAAAGCTTGGCTCCCATAATCCCTTTACATGAGTTATGAGGTTCTATTTATAACAAGAGGGGGTGAATCTTCAACTCCCCTTTGTGACCTTTGGACTACCCTCACGATTCTTCAACTTATTTAGAAAATGACACATTAACTTACATAATGACTCTTCATATTCCAATATTGGCACTTGGAATTTCACTTACAACATAATTACAAATAATTTAACATTTTACACTCATACCCATATAGGAAAAAATAAGGAAGAGATAACTTGACAACCTAACAAGACATGAAACTAGGATGCTTGAGTTTGGGAATACTCTAGCTCGACAACTTCTACTTGAATGGATCGATGCCAAGCTTGGTATTGTGGGATGAAATCCTGGAACTACATGATTGTGTTATGCTAGAACCAAACTCTAGCCTCCATAACATATGGGTACAATGATTTGAAACTAGTCTTAACCTCTTTGTTAAGTAGGAGAAACATGGTACTTTTCTCGACATGACCACCGATGTTCTTCGTGTTTTTTTGTTTATCTCTTAATCCTCCTTGGTGGAAACCCGTCTCATCTTCTCCAAGTACTCTTAATTCTCTTACCTGACTTGGTGTTTGCATTTAACCTCTGTGAGTGAGCTGACTAATGGGATCTTGTAGCTCTCACCACAAAATCCTAATTTGTTTTACAACCGTACATGAGGCATAAATGTTTCCAATGAACGAGGTGAGCTACTTGTTGTTCTAAATCAACATCCAAACTCTGTATTCCTCTATCTCTTCTTTTGATTTCATCTTATTTACCAAAGTAAATGATTCCCCTTGTATTTCATTGTCCATTCTTGCGCAATAGTGATGGGAGTTTGTGCATTCCTAAGAGTCTTGAAAAATTCCTTGCTCTACTACTGCAAGCTATGAAAGTGGAAAGATACCTGATGTATGGTCGTGAGCTCCTCATGGAGATCTTACATGGTCTCCCCAACTGTTGATACTTCACCAAGTATCACTTCTCTCATTTCCCCTAAGTAGACCTATGTGGTTATTGCGTTTTGTGTTGTTGCACGAAGCTATTCTATCTCTTGTTCAGAAACCTGTAGATTTTGTACCAATATCTTACTCTCATTCGTCAAATACTGAGTGTTTGATCTTTTTTCACCTACAAAGGCAAAGTGATATTTGGAAATGCCATTTGGATTCCTACTAGTGTCTACCACTATTGACCTTTCTCTAATGAATGCATGTGATGGATGACCATCTGGAAAATTCTCTCTCCATGCTTGTACAATCCTCTTCTGAAGTTCATTATATGATATATTGTACACATCCATTACCGGATCATCAGTAAGAGAAACTATCTCCCCTTCCTCTCTTGGGGATAACTCTACGACTGGAGGTGGCAGAGACTAAATGATAACCTGCATGACATTCAACATCAGATCAATATCTTCATCATGTGGTTTCAGTCTCAAATTTGTGTCAGATCATCAATCAAAATTTTGATCATTTGAGAAAGCTCCCGGTCATGGATTCTTTTTCTCTTTCCCTTTACTACTGGCTAGTTTGGTTCTTGAATCAACATTGTTTCTTATGCCATTGTGACTTGATTTTCTTCTTCTTCTTGCTTCTACTTCTCTTCCTGTTCTTTCCTCCTCATCTTCTACTTCTCTTCTTGTTCTTTGCTCCTAATCTCCCTTTATTCCTTCAGTTTGTGTTCTTCTCCCTTTGATCTTAATTTTTCTTCCTGTAAGCTTTACTTTTCTCTCTTCCTCCGCTCTTCTCTCTATCTCCTCTACTTCCTCTTTGCTTCTGATACCAAAGCTTCTTGCATAAGGATTGAATATTCTTTCACTCTTCAACTTTGTTGTCCCTCTATTATATTACCAACCTTTGTCTTTCCCTGATATTATACTAGATTGTTGCCTTCTGCTATTGATGTTGGACTTGATGCCATGTTAGTGTTGACTCCCTTTCTATAAACAGTTGGGTGTCCTCATATATTGGGAAGTTTACTAGTGCTTGTTCAACTCCTTCCACAATACTACTTTTAGTCATCTGTTTTGAAGCAACTGTCTTTGGTGCCATGGTAAAAATGACTACTTGAGAGAATTTCTTCACAAGCGTGGCACCTATGGGACAAAGAGGAAACTCATTGCAAGAAAAAATTAGGTTACGAAAATCTACCTTCAAAACATGATCAAATAGCAAGCGAGGAAACTAGAGAGAAGCATTGCACAATTTTCATTGGAAAGAGGGAGTGGCTTCCTATGGGAACTGCTAACTATGAAATCCCAACAACCAAGGATGAAGCTTAAAGCCTAGGCAGCGACTGGGAGAGACTGCACATTGCACAGTCTCAGTGGCCAAGGTAACAGGTTGACCCCTGGAACAGCGTAATTCACAGTCGGAGTCAACCTGTACTACACACTGTGCAGTTCCAGAGGCAAAACTTGTGGCTTGAGCCTTAATATTGTGCGCAACCCGGCTGGGCAAGGGGAAATTTAGCCATGGGAACTAAAGATCTACCTAGTGTAAGTGTGAAAAATGAGTAGAATTGAATTATGATGTGAGCTTGAGCACAAGACTAACTAAGTGTGAATGAATCAATGTGGATCAAGTGCATAAAATGATCAAACAAAAGGAAAATTATGTATGTGAGGAGAGTCATCGCAACAACGACCATCATTGCAAAAATAGGAAAACAGATGCAACACTTGTGAAAGGCAAGAGATAACTTGAAACAACACTTCTAGAAGCTAAAATAAGGTGAAACTCTAGCAACCGTGAAGATAAATAAAAAAAACAACACTCACAGAAGTGAAACAACAACAAGTGACAGAAAAGGTGGAAAATGGCATTGAAAGAAAAACTCACCTAGAAAAGCAATGACAACTCAACCGAGGTTTCCTTGATCTCTTTGGGAATGCTAGAGTTTCAATATCGAATGAATAAATGATCTCTAGATGTTTCGATTGACTAGATTTTATCAAACAAGGTTTTATGATGTGCATGCCTAAAATAAAGGGAAAAAGTGACACTTGGAAGAAACTTATAAAAATAGCGAGTGTGCCACCTTTGGGAAACTCATAATAAATCCCTACTTCCTATTAGCACTCTATAATTTTCCTAGGCTGAAAAGAAAATCTACAAAGGTAACCACAAGCCACTTTTAATGATGGGATTTAGCTCGTCCTGCTTTAGAGAGGTCTCTCTCTGTATGATTTTAATATTATTGTTTAGATCTTAGGCTCATTATGAAAGGTTAAGATAGGTTTTTTAAAGTTTTGGTTGTAAAATGAAATAAAATTCCATTGGGCATGGAGTCATAAAATCTTTATTTATCAAATTAAAATAAAGAGAGGAGTGGAAATAGGGAGAGGTAGGCAAACTCTTGGATCTTGTAGAGTTGTTGTGTTGTGGATGATATGAACTAGAATTAGTATAAATTAAATATAGAGCATACATAGATGATATCTATACTTAATATCAGAAAGAAAACATTTAAGGTTGTTTAAATATGATAGAGAAGAGTACGATAATTAAATTCAACTCTTAATCTTCTTGCAACCATCAAGAAGGAAAATCCATGTGGAAACTTGAAGAAAAATAGATTTATAGAGATAGAAACATCACTATTTTCTTGACATAAGAATCCTAAAACCAAACATACTATGTACTGCTAAACTTGATTACCTTGAAAAATATTTCACAGATGAATGTCAAAGAAGATATATTATATTTTTCATAATTCAACCCTTTTTTATATAGTTTGTCTCGAATTTAATTTGGACTTCAAAATAAAATTTATGACAAAATAGTATCCACTGAAATAATGTAGATATTTCAAAAATAGAGCTAAGTAATAGGGAATACGAACTATTTTTTTATGATCTTTTCAAACATTGAGGAGAATTGTTGGTGATTGTAGCTACTTTTGTGCTTCTTTTGTTCGCCTGCTCCCTAATTTCAAGGATTATGGGTTACCCTTATTCAACAAGCTCCAACAATTTATCCCACCTCTCTTCACTAGGAATGGACAAATTTTCCATGCTCTGAAATTTCTCATCTACCTATATGTATGTATGGGAAGTTGGCTTATTGAGAAATAGAGAGTGGATTTCATGTTGTTGTCCTTCCAGGAAAACTTCTCCAATTATCATTCCTCCAAAATTGATAAATTTGGAAGCATCTGCAACAATGTTGCATAATTTGACTTGATAGTTTTTCGCTAGCAGATTGGCCTCTACACTAATAAAATTCTGTTGCATCTCTTCTAAAGTGGTTGGATTTATTTCTCTCAACTAACAGGCCATATCAGGATCAAAACCATCTTGATATCGAAGTAAATCAAATCCTTGAGAGGGCTTTATTTCTATTGGAATAGAATTATAAAGGTTGTTGAATCTAACTGAATAATCTTGTACTGAATCTTCTAGAGCTCTTCTTAAACTTTCATATTTTGTAAGAATATGAAGTGGATTATTTTTAACCTCCCAACGAGAAATAAAAGCTTGATGAAATTGCTACAAGTTTCCAATATTGCCTTCTACTAATCCCCTAAACCATTTTCTTTCCTCACTAGTCAAAATTTGAGCAAACAACCATATTCGAACATCATCATCGTCAACCTCTTCTAGGTTTGAAAAATAATTCACCTTATCGATATACTGCTTAGCTGCAGTGGGCCTAGTGCCATCAAATTGTGGTATACATTGTGAGTAATTTAGTGACATAACCTTTAGTGGTTGTTGCAAAACCAATGGGGCATAACGAGCTCCCATGACTGGAATATGAGAGGAGGATGAAATTGTAGTTGTGCTTGATGTTAGGCATGGTAAAGGGGGTGGAATTGTGACTTGCTGAGTTGATATAAAAGGGGTATGAATGAGAGATTAAATTGGGATAGTATAAACAAGTGAAATCATAGTGGAGGTCAATGATGAGGTAGAAAAAGAAATGGTAGTTTGTTGAACTACAAATGGCTTTTGAGTAGCCTGATTCAATTGGGTTACTAGATCTCCAAGCCTTTCAAACTATTCTACAATATATTTATTAGAATCTAAATTTGCAGGATTGTGTGTTGAGATACGAGATTTCAAAATGGATTCATCAAAGACTATTTCTGGGACAAAACATTCTGATTTGGTTCTAAAAAGACTAAATTAAAAGGACAAAACATAATCGATATCCTCAATTGTTGGAAAGATTTTAGGGAGTGAGTGAGACCTGAGTAGAGGGTTATTGCTTGCTTGACTTTCTTGAAGGTTCTTTTTCTTAATCAACTTCTCACGATCATTCACAACTTTAGGAGGACTAGGAACTAGATTTGATCTAGTATAAATCTTTTTAGGAGCCAGATGTCCAAGGGAACTTGTCACAACTGGGTAAAAACATAACTTTTGGGTGTAGAATTCATTCTCAAGGTTTCCTAATGCACTATCACCAATAGTAAATATGTTTAATCTTTTGTAATCAAAGTTACCAGGGAAACGTCCCTAGTATGGTCACCAAAATGTTAGAACTTTGTAATTTTCCTAGACTGAAAAGAAAATTTACAGAGGTAACCACAAAACATTTTTAAAGTTGTGATATCACCCTTCGAGGTTCAGAGAGGGATCTATCTATATGATTTTAATATTATTATTTAGATGTTAGACTAGTTATGAAAGGTAAAGATATGTTTTTAAAAGTTTTGGTTGTAAAATTAAAGAGAACTCCATTGGACATGGAGTCATAAAATATTTAGTACTCAATTTAAAATAAAAAGAGGAGAGGAAACAGGGTGAGGTAGGAAAACTCCTAGATCTCATAGAGATGTTTTGGTGTGGATTAGATGAATTAGAATTAGGATGAACTAAATATAGAGGATACAAAAACGAATTCTATACTTAACATTAGAAAGAAAACATTTAATATTGTTTAAACAAGCCAGATCAGAGTACCATAAGTAAATTCAACTCTTAATCTTATTGCAATAATCAAGAAATAAAATCCATATGGAAACTTTAAAGACAAACAAATTCACCAAGAGGGAAACATCACCATTTTCTTGACACAGGAATCCTGAAACCAAACTGCCTATGCATCATTGAAATTGATAACTTCAAAAAATATTTCATTTCTTACAATCAAATAAGAGATCCTCTCTTTTCCATAATCCAACCCTTTTGAAATATTTGTACAAAATATTTATATATTCTATCTAGAATTTAATTCAGACTTGAAAATAAAATTTACTACAAAATAATATCTACTGAAATAATATAGATATTCAAAAATAGAACTAATTAATAAAAATCGGGACTATTTTTTATGCTCTATTCAAAATTTGAGGAGAATTGTTGCTAACTATAGCTACTTTTGTACTTCTTCTATTTGCATGCTCCCCAATTTGTAGGATTCTTGTTTACCCTTATTCAATGGGCTCCAATAATTTATCCCACTGCTTTTCACTATGAATGGATAAATTTACCATGCTCTCGAATTTCTAATCTACCTTTTTGTATGTCTGGAAAGTTGGCTTATTGAAAAATATATGGTGGCCTTCATGTTCAATGTAGAGGTCATGATGCAGTCCTTCCAATAAAGATTCTCTAGTTATTGTTCCTCTAACCTTGGTGAATATGGAAGCATCTGTAGGGATGTTACATAATTTGTCTTGATAGTTCTCTAATGGAATCAATTTTTCACTAGAGGCTTTTAGAACTAGAAGTCCCTTTTCCTGCAATACATTAAATTTCATGTTAAATAGTTTTACCTATTACTCCTAACATTGGACTTATTCTCCAATTGTATCATGAGGTTCTTCTTTGTTAGAACTCTCTTCACTTCCATAACTGTGTTTTTCCTGTCTTAAATTTTGACTTCTTCTAGCTCATCTCTAGTCTTGGAATTCAACATTTTAATAATTTTTTTTATTCCCCTAGTTTATCCTCGATCTCATCTTTTGTTTTCTTAAATGCTGCTTTGACCCTTTGTACCAGCTCCTCCTGCACAAAAATAATTTGAAATGATGGCCATACATCTATAATATTGTCATTGATGTAATTCCATATAATTTGCTTGACCTCTACCCACATTTTTGTTGTTAGAGATTGCTTTTCATATTTCTCAATATTCTTAGTCAGTTTAAAATTTCTCTACACCTCTACTAGATATGCATTATCAACTTTAATTTTGTTTTCCTCCATCTTTGTCAGTGTTGTCAATAACTTATCCTTTTCCCTATTTGTTATTGATAATTCTCCCAAAGGTTTTACTAACATTTCAGAGGAATCCACATTGGATGTCTCTATTGTTGGTTGTACTTCCTGTTGTTTTGATGCAACTATAGCTGCTAATTGTTCCTCTCTTTTAACAAAACCTCCATGTCAGCCTCCATTTTTTGAATTTGAGTGTTTTGTTTAACTATTAGTTTGAACATATTTTCCTTTTCTATCTTTAGGTTGGTTACTTCTTTGGCCTGAGGGTTCTCTTTGGTTGGAAGCTTGAGTTGTTTCCTCATAGCTTGAATATCTACATCTTTATTTTTAATTATCTCCTCAGTTGCTTTGATATTACTAGGATCATATCTTATTTTGAGCACTAAATATTCCAAAGTTTTAGTTCTTGTGTCTTTGGCTAAAGATGACATTCACTATCTTTAACTTCGAATTTATATTATTTAAGGAGGCATAGAGTTTTGAAGAAGACATGGTTGAACTTGTCAGCGTTGAATAGATCAACTTGTTGTTTTATCCAAATCAGTTTGATCAATTGCATGGAACCTTTTGGTATCAAAACAAAGTATTGAGGTTTTGTAGTCCTTAGCACTTTTGGGAACTGGAACTGTAAGTTCCATGTAGGCCATTTGGAAATACCCCTTCTCTGTGTCGAGTGCAAATAACAACCTATCATGAGTAGTGCTTTTTTGTTGACAAAACTCTGAATATGTTGAAGCCTTCAATGCTCCATTCTTCTTATCTCCATGTATCTGGAAAAAATATTTTATTGTACTTGAATCTGAGATGTAGAAGACATAGGTGACTCATTTGTCTGCTCAAAAAACGAGAATATAGTGGTGGGAATTACTGTCAAAACCATTGTGGTTTGATCCTGTCAGCGTTTTTCTTGTGAGGATTCTTCTTGAATATTTAATATCTAATCATCAACATTAGTTTCAATCTTAGTATCAAGCTTTGTCCCCTTATTTCTCCTCTTGAAAACACAAAAATCTGTAGCTTGAGCTTATGAATCTAGTGGGGACATACCTTCCCTTGGTCTCTTGATTTATTTATCCTTTGGAACATGAGTTTGTAGAGATGATTGACTGGAAATTTTCTCTTCAGCCTCCTATAGTGTGTTCTTTGTCCACTTCTCTTGTTTAGCATACTTCTCTACCTATGGCCTATGTGTATGTGCATATGGTGTGGGCTTCGACTCAAATCTTAGTCTTGAAATTATCCCTAATGGACCATAAGGCCATATGAAGCTTAAATTAAATTTCATTTTCTTTAGTATTTCATCCACTTCCTTCATTGCTGCTATGGTATTTACAATATAAGTCCCAAAATTTTCCTTTAATTTAAATTGTGACTTCTTTTTATTTGATAGAAAATGTAGGTCATCCATGTTTAGCATTTGTCTAATGTACTCCAAGGAAAAAATCCTTATTGGTAGAAATACTTGAAATCTATAGGGAGGAAGCTCACACCCACAGATTCGAACCTATGTATAGTTATGGTAGAGATACCAATCTCCAACTTAAGCATGTTCTGTAAGACAAAAAAACCTTCTTGATGTTTGGTAAAATCCTTGGTATAACATTTCTATTAAGAAGAAACAAGGATGTATGTAAAAATTGATCCAAAAAATTGTTGAATGAATAATCTTCTAAATTCCTTCTAACTAAAGAAGTCCTGTGGATGAGTGATAGTAAGCTTCCCTGATCATCCATTTTCTCTAGCTAGAACTTTAACCTATCTACTTGATAAAATGGCATAAAATATACTAAAATTGATTGGTTTTTGAATTCTCCTTCAACCTTGAATTTTGGAAATTGCTCATGAATAATATCTGACAAGTATTGAGCATAATTGGAAATGCGTAATTGTTTATAAACAATTGAAAATACTGACAAGAAACCTAACACTACTTCATCTACCCATTCGTTTATGGAATAACCTAAAAGGCAAGTAACCATGGAAATGACTTGTCTTGACATGTTAGGAAAAATATAGCAAGAGTATGGGTGATTTGTTCTAGGAAATTTAGAATTTTCAGGTAGAAAACATTCAAAAAATGGGCTCATTGGGCGAATGTAAAATTTTTGTATATCTCCATGAGTGCGTCAGTAGAAAATGGATTTAAAGGGGTTTGAGTATTAATCTAAAGGGCTTTAAAAATATCTTCTGGGGTATTTCAGAATAATATTTCATTGTTTTGAGTAATTACTCGTTTCTTGCTAGGGAGGTACATGAGATGACATCAGGTAGCGAATTCTAATATGCTTAAATCATCGTTATTATCTAAATACTTTAGTTTCTTCCAATTATGAAACTCATGCAAATCAAATTCACATAGAGTTTATGCTATCTTATATTATGTGTCAACTAAAGGAATATCATTTAAATTAGTAACAGAGGGTAAGAATGGAACTTCACCACCATTTTCTCTTTTCCTGTTGTGAAGAAATTTAATATTACAGAGAGGCTCGAAGTAAATTACCGAATTCATTCTTGTTTGGTACTAAAAGAATATGGTGATTACAGAGGGCATCGCTGAACTAAATGATGTTTGAGCATGAAGTTACCCTTAATACAATGAAATGGAAAAGGGAGAAAATTTGGGCAATGTGGTATCTCTAAATCAGAAAGGGGATGGAGATCAACAACAAATTTATCATTTTCAGAGTGTCACATTTAATAGTTTAAACGTTGGCTGGAATTAATGACCCAACTTTTACATGACAGTTGGCGAAAGATTTCAAAAATGATCATATGACATAAGGGGATATGGTGACATGGAATATGGCGTGACGTGGACGGATGAAGTGGAGTGGTAGATGTGTTGGTGTAGGATGTGGTGTCACGGGATCCATCGGTAGTGACAGAAAGTAGAAACTAGAAGTAGTTTTCGAGGGGGGGGGCGGTCGGCCAGTAAGTGGTAAGGGAGGAGAGGCCCTCGAAATGTTTGTGGAGTCACCACGTGGTGAAAGTTGGTTTCCCACAAACCATGTTTCGGACACCCCATCCATATTAACCTCTGGGAGGTTGGGGGCATGAAACCGTTGATTTTTGTGGGAACGATCTCATCCATCTGAAAATGATAAAACTTTATTACTAAACGACAAAACATCCTGTTGGTGTTTATTTAGCATTTAAAAACATATTTTTGCTAATTTAATCAAGCTTTAAGGATAGACAAAACAACCTTGGGTGACATTTTGGTTGGTGCACCCTTTGGGGATTTATATTTTTTATTTATATATTTTTCTTTTCCACTTTATTTTTATTTCCTTTTCTATTTTTCTTTTCTTTCTATTTTTGTTTTTCCTTTTGGTTTCGTTTTCCTTTTTATTTTAAATGGCTAAAAAATTTAAAATGAAAAATAAATTTACAACATCCCATTGGGATAAATGGCTAGACAGATATACCTTGATCACTATATTTATAAGACCCTAACACTTCCTAGGGATGCTTTTTTCCCTTTTTTTTTTTTTTTTTTTTTTTTTTTTTTTCGGGGGGCAGAATTTCCATCCACACTATCAAGAAATACCACACAGTTTTGGGGAACTTGACAATTTTTCAACTGAGTGTGCATTGCACAGTTTCTTAGATTAGTGAGGGTTTGCGCAGTTTCTGGAGACAAGCCCGGAAATCTTGTGAGACCAAGTTGGGATATCATCCTGTGACTTAGAAGATAACCTAATTGTGAAAACAAAAAAGCATAATCACAAATGAAAATGATAAGTCTCATTCGAAACATGAATACTTGGATGAATGCAATATGAGCTCCTATGGATAAGAGGAAAGGATCCAAAATTGAAGCATAGGAAAAATTTTGGAGGGTGGTTGTAGTTGTTACAATAGGTTGGTTCATATTCTCTTGTGTATTATTTTTTTCCTGAGATGGAGTGAATTCATGCTGGCAATCTTGCCCTATTACCTTAATCCATTGCAACCCCTATTTTTTTTTATGGATCGTATATTATTACACATATAAGTATATATTCTTTTTATTGGCTACATGATGGAATGTGCCAACAATTATGGTTCCAGGTATGAAGTTCACTCCTTCTCTCTTGCTATGGTTACTTTCTTTGCTCAACTTCATAATGTGGAATACTTACACCTAGCTCCCCTGTCCTGTAGGTACAAAGATAACCTTCAGATCATTATGTTTTCTCAAGAATCCACATAAAATATTGCTCACTTACCTTTCCCTATTATTTCCTCTAGGTCGGTTATATCGTTTCTCTAGAGATCAATCAAATTTCATGATCTTGTTCAAACTTTGTTATTTTTCGGTGATATTGGGGTTGTTCCTATGATATGGTCGAGGATCAATGTGAGAGTGAAGGGAATTTTTTCTTGGAATCATCCACCTACTCCCTCATTCAGATACACGTATATTTTCCATTATTATTCTAAACTTTTTAAGTTTTTTTGCCGCTAATTACTTAGGGCTCAAACTTTGGTTATTTGGTTGTGGTTTAGATTCTCACATGATGTAAAAAAATAATGGTATTTTGTCAATTTCATATTTTTACCAATAATACCATTCAATACATGTTTTTCCTTGTTAATTAATTGCGTGGTCTAGTCTATTATAGACGATTTGGGGTTCCTAGTATTTCTTACAGTAACAAAGTTGATGAAATATGAAATGTGCATATATTTGTATTAGTTTGTCTCCCATCACTTCTTAGGTGTTGATTTAATGTATGGGTTGTTTCGATACCGGTTGCATAACATATTATCCCAGTTTGTAATAATTTCTTTGTTACTATGTTACACATCAGTTGTTTTTGTGCTGAGATAAATGAAATAACTAATCTATATTGTTATTTTTAAAGGTTATTGTTTAGTAATATCTCTGTTGGAAATCATATTCCTTTGTCCACTTGATATGAGTACTACTTTTGTTTATAGTGTCTCATTTTTTTCTTAAAAAAATGAGCTTTATTAGTATTATACCCTGTTAGGCCCCTATACTACTAGTGTAACCCCTTATGGTTATTAGTACAACCCACTTATTATATTGATGTACCCATGCAGTGCCCATATTGTTACTATTGTGCCCCATAGAAGCCCACTACTGTTATTATTGTGCCCTTACATTATTATTGTTATGTCGGCTATGATTATGTTATGACCCCTTAGACTCCTATATATAGAAAGGAGGTCTTTTCATTTGTATCATCGAAGAATTGTTCATTTATGTATTGTAAAGGAGGTTGAACCCTCAAAGAGGCTGAATTCTAAGGCGTTGATTTATCTTTTCTATATTTTCTTGAGCTGGTTTCATAACATTTGGTATCAGAGCTTTGGATTCTAGGGTTTTGCTGCTCCAAACAGGTCATCGTGGAATTTTCACTATAACTTTTTTTCTGCAACGTTTCAAAAGTTACCAAAAAACCCATTTGAGAAGAAATCACGCTAAACCTTGAATCTAAATTTCAGAGCGTTTTGCGCTATATTTGCGGAGATATGATCTGAGGCAGTTGGTCTTTTTGCAGAGTCCTAAATTACATTCCAAACAGGTGACCTAGGGAAGATCGTCATAAATTTCTACTCGGGGGATCAGATTGAAATTTCGTATGAAGGTGCAGAAAGAGGACAGACTGTAGTTTCTTGTATGCATTTTTTAGATCCAAAGGTCGAAACCATGACTCGTGGCATGTCGTACAAGTTCACTCTACCGAACTAGTCTATAATCAAGTCACTGTGGGAGATTTCACATAACTCTTTCTTGGAGAATCCAATTTGGATCAGACTGGTGGCATTAGAAAGAGGACATAGAGGGCTACTACAAATCACAATTTCAGAACTTAAAGATCTGAAAGTACAGAGTTACAGTCGTTTCAAGCTTGAGCTCCTAAAATCAAGAAAAAGCAAGATGAGGAAGTTTGATGGCAAGGATCAAGTAAATTGGATACTTCAGATGGAGCAATATTTTGATCTACATGGTGTACCACTGTTATAAAAGGTATGTATTGCATCTTCATATTTAGAACCTAATCCATTTTTATGTTATAAAGGGCTTTGTTCTCGTAAACGACTTGTTACATGGTCAATTTTCACGGAGGAAATGATAGCACATTATGAGGATACAAAGAGCAACACCTTCTTTAGAGCAACACCACAACAATTGGAAAGAGTAAAAGGGCTTTGTGACATAGTGGAAAGAAAAATTATGGAAACCAGGAAGCATACCACTCACAACTATAAAGATGGAAGTGTTGTTTCTCCTAGCCTTCCACAACCTACAAGGGTTACACCACAACAATTGGAAGAAAAAAGAGAAAAAGGGATTTGTTACAATTGTGATAGAAAATGCACTAAAGGTCATAACTGTGCTGAGAAGAAATTATTTTACATAGAATATGAAGAGGAGGAAGAAAAGGATCAAAAAACATCAAAAGAAGAGGATCTACACCAAGACCCCACCACAGTGAAAGAAGAAATGAATCAGACCATATCTTGTAAAGCATTGGCAAGAATTACCACTCCTCAAACTCTCAAAATAGAAGGACATATCAAGAAGAAAAAGGTGCAAGAAGTGAAAGATCACCTCGAGAAAGAAGAAATGAATCCAACCATATCTTTTAATTCATTGTTCGAAATTACCACTCCTCAAACTATCAAGATAGAAGGACATATCAAGAAGAAAAATGTTTAAGAAGTGAAAGATCACATCGAGCATCAAGAAATGAATCCGACCATATCTTGTAAAGGATTGGAAGAAATTGCCACTCCTCAAACTCTAGAGATAGAAGGACATATCAAGAAGAAAAAGGTTCAAGTAGTGAAAGATCACATCAAGCATCAACAAGAAGTTCTCCAACTTTTAAAGGATAACACCACTTCGGTGCAAAATCAAATGAAGCAACAGGTAGATCAAAATCATAGTGAAAAATGTTTTGATGTAGGTGATTGGGTATTTTTATTGCTGCATCTCAAGCAAGCTATTTATGAGAAGGAAATGTTGGCAATACTACATGCACTTAAAAAATGGCGACCTTACCGAATGGGAAGACTCTTCAAGGATGAGGATGTGGAAGCATTGTTTTGTGCTATTTCTATTATCCAACCAGATTGGATAAATGAAGCAAGGGATGAATGGAAGAAGGACGATGAAGTATGGCCACTTATTCAAAAGTTGCAAAAGATACCAATTCAAATAATATTGCCAGAAATTGAAGAGGAAGGAAAAATCATATTGGAACCTGGAGCAGTGACAGAAACAAGAACCCAACAGCTATGAAATCGATCAATTTCAGAGTTTCTCATCAAGTGGAAGAACTTACCCACTGAAGATTCCATAAGGGAGGACAAGAATTTTATACAGAAGCATCAAGAACAATTCAAGCGTTGAGGACAACGCTTTTTGAAGGAGAGGGGCATGTTAGGCCCCTATACTACTAGTGTAACCCCTTATGGTTATTAGTACAACCCACTTATTATATTGATGTACCCATGTAGTGCCCATATTGTTACTATTGTGCCCCATAGAAGCCCACTATTGTTATTATTGTGCCCTTACATTACCATTGTTATGTCGGCTATGATTATGTTATGACCCCTTAGACTCCTATATATAGAAAGGAGGTATTTTCATTTGTATCATCGAAGAATTGTTCATTTATGTAATGTAAAGGAGGTTTCCCCCTCGAAGAGGCTGAATTGTAAGGTGTTGATCTATCTTTTCTATCTTTTCTTGAGCTGGTTTCATAACATACCCATTTCTCGAATGCTTACTTCCCCTACCCTTACCATTTTCAAGAATCTATGTTGTAGGAATATTTGAACCATGGAAGTACTATTTCTACTCCTAATACACTATAAAAGTTCTCATTATAGATGATAACGCCTTCTCTCTACTATTCATATTCACACTACTAACATAAAAAGACAATTTGCATCTTATTAACAATCTTATCAATTCTCAGACCCATTAAATTGATAGTCACCATATGCATGTATCATAATATTAAGATCATGCTATAAATATCTAAATCTATTATTTTAGAGTACATACATATTTGTTGTAGAATCAGTCTATAATCTCAAATCACAGTGAGCATGTAGTCTTCAAAATTCCAGACAACATGTAGTCTTTGAATAATTGAATTTATAATCACTGAATCCCTTCCTCATAACTACAGAACTAGTTATTAAATAACCTGAATGCCTAGTATCGATATTCTAGAAACAATATTTACAGATACTACTCACATATAGAGATATAAAATATAACATCAATATCTATATATAACTACTCACATACTAAAAAATAAGATGACCTAGTAGATAATCTAACAATGAATAGAAACCTAGGAAAGCATAGTAAATAGTCTAACTGCACTATTAGGGATTCAATTGAGAATTTTATACCCTTTTTTCCACCTAAACTTGAACTGAGTGCCTCCAGTTCACCCCTAAGATGAGACGTACTTTCCAGGGCATCAACAACCATTACTAATCCCTTCAATATGTATTTTATACCTTTCTCCCATGATTGCTTTTTCCTTTAGCGACGTCCCACTTTGGTGGTCCTTGACATCTACTTGCTTAGACTTTTCGTTAAAAGCCATATTTTCTCTCTGACGTCACTTTATTCTTATCCAATATTAGCATATTTATCTAACGAAGTGATTTAATGGATTTTCTCTCCCATCCATTAAATATTATCTATAATCTTATCTAGAATCTTGATCATGGAAGAGTTATCTCAATCTCATTTACTAATGATTTTTTTTCTTTGTTTGAAAGAATCTCATATTCAAGTGTTTCATTCCCAAACACTTCCAATCCCATTTATTTGTTTATTAACAAAATCATTTCAATGTAATTCACATCTTTTCCACCATTCCTACTAACATAACTCAATCTAAGAAAAGAAAACAACATTACAACAATGACGGGATATTACAAAGTAATTACAAGTAGTTGACCGAGAGTCATTTGAGTTAACAAAAGTCAAACTACTCAACTGAAAATATGAACTCAAGTATATTTCTATTATAGAACTAGAGATCAGTTAAAGCATATACACTAGATTTTAACTCTAGTAGATAACTACATTTTAGCTATCAACTAGTACATATCTCACTCAAAGCCATCTAACTCAAATTAACTGACAATAAGATAGTGATATTCCACATCACACATGTTAACTAACAACTAACTCAAGTATCCATGAGATGGAATTCAAATTACCATCTTTGACTAAGGAATAAGTCAAAGAAGCCATTCCTTGCTACATTTTCAGCACTCTCTATTAGTAAGGAAGGGCTTCCTGGAAGAACCTTTAGGTGTCTACATCTTAGTGTTGTGAGTCTCAACTCTCTTCTAAGAAACCTTAACCAAATTCTCTTCCTACTTGGCTCAAACTCTCCTTGTACTAGAAGTCTCTAACTGAGTCGATACCTCCACTCATCTTGGGCTATGGTACTAATCATCATCCTGCTGGTTAGCCCAACTAACAACTAGCTTAGAATGGAACTAAGATATTGGTTGAAGGCCTGGCTTGAGATCTATGTCCTTCTCTCACTCAACCACCACATCTCTACTCTGAGAACTCTCTTCCATTTTAGGACTCTGTAACTTAATAAGGCTAGGAAATAATTACATAGGTAACCACAAAACCACTTTTAAGATGGGATGTAACCCTGCCAGCTTCAGAGAGGGATCTCTCTTTATAATTTAACTTTGTTTGACTGAGTATGTTAGGCTTGTTATGAAAGTTTAGAGTTTGGTTTATGAATTGGTTTAGTTGGAATAACAAGGGAAGATTCATTGGCTAATAGAGTCTGCAAACATTACAGGGATCTGTCTCAAATTTTCCAAGGAGTTTCACAGGGAAAGGTAGCTGAATTAACAGGATCCCTTAGCTTTAAATGAAATGTAATAGAAGAAAATAAATAAGTTCAATTAAGAAAAATAGCAGTTAAGAATTCTTTAAATTAATATCAGGAGAAAACATTTAAATTATCCACTGCAAGAATCAGAGTGTATATTTCAACAAATTTTGTTCATTAACTTTCTGTAAAATAATTCATATTAAAGAACACATAAATATGGTAACAAAAGAAATAAAAAATAGACAGTGAGAGAAACACTTCACCAAATAGTCCAACACATGAATCCTATGAAGAATGTCATTTTTATTACCGATCAACCCACTCAGGCTTGAAAAATATACAATAGCTTTCTTGTGTACAAAAAACAACATCTCTTACTTCAAAACATCAAGTATTTATAAAAAATTATTACAAAATATTATTGGGCATTGGATCCCCCCACAACATGTTTTGGCACTCAAATCCCAAGTTTTGGTCAAATGTATTGTAAGACTCTACAAATTGTGGGCGCGGAGCGCGAAGTATAGGTTGAGTCATAGGGTTGTCCACCCTAAATGTTGTAATGTAATGTAATGTCATGTCAGCCTATCCATGGTCCGCGAACCATGGTATTGTATAAATAGAGTGAGGCTCTAAGTTGTAAAGATAGCTAATTAGTGAATTGGAGATAGATGAATACAAATGGTTGGAGCACAGAGTAAGAGTCTAAGTGTATTGGGTCATAGTAGTAGGAAGAGGCTCTGCAGTTGAGTATGTAGAGGCCTAGTAGAGTCCGCAGCTGACTTCGCGGACCCCTATAGCTGAGTATGCAGGGTGGTGTCGAGTGTGTAATCTTGAATGAAGAATAATAAAGAGAAGTTTGATTCTAAATACTATGTATCAGGTTTTGTATGATTTTCTATGCATTTATACTATTTTGTTTATCGCGTGCACTTATATGAATGTTGGATATACTGTTAATTATCATTAGACTTACATAGATAAGTTAAGTAATCAGATAATAACAGGTTAATAGTAAGGAACTTGGGTAATAATACGAATCACGCCCCGAGTAAGGCTGCACGAAGGTAACATCACATGTTACGAGGAACTAATAGATACACGTAGCGACATGCACATAGGGTCAAAACGCGAACCGCTAAAGCTCATTGGACATCCCCAAGGTGTGGAAACTTAGTTCTAACACCCACCCATACTACTTCAGGTGAGACCTCAGTCTGCGCTCCTGTTGCCAAAAGGGCCAATAGTACCAGGATTTGTTTGGCTAAATCACCTCTAACCTTGGGTTAGGCCCCTACAAGCCAGCAAATGGTTCCATTGTCGAGACAAGGATCTGAATAAGGGATGTCTGGTGTCGTGCCACTGGAATCCAACAAAGAAAGAAATTGAAGGGTGGTCGGACAAGAAGATTCACAAGTTCACGGCACAAGAAAACATAAATCCATGAGTACCTAAGGAACAGTGGTTGGAGCGCTACGTGTATACATAAATCCACGAAATTATTTTTGCATCCTTTCCTTCTGAGCCGTATGAGTGGATCGTGAAGCTAGCAGATGGTCAGGGAAGGTGTAGGCTTGACAAACTAATCAAGTGGACTCCAGAATTAGTGCGCAAACTAGAAGCATCAGGAGATAAGATCGTGCGAGATGTGGATCATTGGCTCGACCGAGTTATAGGAGGATTTATCACTAAGTTTGCTGTAGACACGATTGTCAGCTACAGTGAGGTAGAGTGATGTTTCCTCAAAGGGCCGTGAAGTAAGTATATTGAATCTTTGAACACTTGGATTAAGATGCTATTGTGCGAAAAGTGGGCTATGCCAATAAATTAATGTTTGGGACTACGCAAAGTGGGAAGATATACAAAAGTGGAAGTAGTGAAGAATTAGAAACCAATCCCTTAATTTCCCCCTCGCGGGAAAATGAAGAAGAGCTCACGAAAGTTTCTCCGAGAAGCGCAGTCAGTCTGATAAGGTAGTGAATTCCGTGCTTACCACCTCCACCTACACCACCACCTGTCTTACCCTTCTCACCTCCATCTCCACCCACCCCACCTCTACCACCACCACAGTTCAGTATGGCGAGTGTAATCAAACTACTGGTATTCAGAGGAGCAGGGAATGAAGATCCGGACCAATTCTGGTTCATGGTAAGGGTGGTATGGGTAGCACAAGACATTGTGTATGAAAATATCAGGAAGGCTACGCTGGTGAGTGTGTTGTAGGATCACACATTAACATGGTACATCAAGCATTCTAATGACCATTCGAATGCAAGAATCACAGAAATCCAAACTACCTTGAACATGGAATTTAGTAGGGAAAAATTGGAAAGATAATCAATCATTAGGTTTAAAGAGATCGTGATTCTCCCAAGCGAGACCCCTGGGGATCTAGAGCAAAGACTGAAGGGTATGATTCGTGAAGCCAACATGATGTTGATGGATGGACAGCACCATGCATGGTTTGTAGTATCACTAACACCGCACTTAAGGACAACATTGTCATAGTAAAAACTTTCCACCCAAGCCGAATATTTGGAGATGGAAATGAGATTGCATGAGACCCCTATACAAGGCCCTGGTCTGGGAGTCCAACAAATCCATGTGCAACTACAGAATCTGTGTCTAGAGATGCATTGTTTGAAACAAGATAAGACACCTCGGCCAGAGGCATGGTGCATAAAATGCAAAGGCCAGGAGGATGACAAGGACCACTGTCTAGTGTTCACGAATTACTTGGCAGGAGGAGGGCCGATGTTGTTAAAACCTGAGGCATGGGTGGGACCAAGCGGGACACCTACATTATGGTGTGTGATCTATCAGATAGGAGGAAAACAAACTACGGATAATTGTCATCTATTCCATAAGTATATGCAGACGTCCCAGCAATTGTTTTGTAATTTCTCTAAGTCTGTAGGCCATGATGAATGGACCTGCAGAAGCTACAAATTAATGATGGATCAGACTCCTACCTACAGGGTGCAGACTGAAACATGAGTGATTGACCCAAATGCAGGAATGGTGTCCACTGAATTTCACGGGCGCTATCGAGGTCAAGGTGGAATGGGACCAAGAAGGGGTCACAGATAGCTAATTTGTTACAATTGTAGAGGGCCAAGGCACTATGCCTGTGATTGTGTAAACCTGACAAGGACATCATTTTGTACTATACTCATTTTGATCATGAGGCAGAAGATTGCCCTACATTGATAGTGAGAGTGTGCAAAAAAGGGTACTTCAGCCCTCTCCAACTTAGAATTTGAAGATGATGAGGTTTGAGCCACGCGAAGAAGACCCGAATGTAAACATGATGCTCAGGAGTGGTATGACCACTGGTGTTGATAAAGGTAAGTAGTCAAAAGAGACTGTGTGGGTTCTCAAAATTTGATTTAGAATGCATGAAGGAGACATTCATGGAAGCTAAGTAGAGCTTCACAGAGGCCTTCACTTCAGGTAGAAAGGATCAACTAGAACTAGGGATGGCTCCTTCAATGCTCACTACCTTTCTAGAGACATGCATGAAACTACTACGTGACAGCAAGGAAATAAAAGGACTACAAGAACTTACAAGTAGGAACACGGGGTTAGGAGAACTGCACGTGGCCTAGAAACTTAGAAAGCATGCATTGTGCACAGGAAGGGAAATGAGGTTGACTGCACAAATCGGCGAGTATGAAATGGATTAGGTAATCTTGGATCTTGGATCAGACACGAATGTACTGCTAAAACAAACATGGGAATGCATGGGTAGACCTACACTAGAGTGGCCTCATGTTTAGTTACAAATGGTGAACCAACAAAATATCTTGCCCATGGGAGGATTGCAAAGGATAATAATAGATATTGAACGTGCAAGCGCACAGCCAGATTTTGAATTGATATAAATTATCGATGACTGTAATCCCTATCCCGTGCTACTAGGAATAGATTGGGCCATTGATATGAATGGAGTCATAAATTTGAAGTAGCGCAAAATGATCTTTGAAAAATGTCACTCTGCGTAGCAGTACCGCTAGATCCAGCCGAAGGAGCGCGATACACTAAACTGGTGCGCGAAGATGATAGTGATGATGATCTCAATTGTATTTACAAGATAATCGTGTCAGAAGAGGATTGGGTGAATCAGACGGAAGATGGAAGGATTTCATGGGAGCGCGAAAGCTCCTGCACTTCGGATTTAGACGAAGAGATAAAGCGATGGTAGAGTTGGTTGCACGAAGTAACAATGATTAATTGCAACATGATGGTTAGATCATTGTGTAGCATGACAACAGAGGCAAGGGATTTGCCTACATATGATGGGTTGCCAGCGGTTGATGAATTCCTGAACAAATTTGAAAGTGCAATACCAAAAGAGCAACGGTTCAATGCTTTAAAGTGGGTACTACGCACAACACCTGCAGAAGGAGGATTGGCGTGGATGCAGAAGGAGGATGCGATTGTGATTTGGAAAACCTTAGCTCAAGATGAGATCCAATCACTAGGGGCAGAACAAATTGCATGCCCACCTTTCCCGATGGGTATGAACATATGCAATACGGCCCGCACAAGCACACACCACTGCCAAAATAGAGAATTGGAACAAAACGCAGCAGCAGGAAAGGTGACGTGTGCTATCAATTATCCACGAAGAAGCATTTGATAGGATGTGTGAAGTACTGAACAAGGTTCACCAGGCAAGACGCACTAATTGGGACCTTCACGTACTAGCGGTTCGATGGGCCTATAGGACCATGTGTAAAACCTTGACCGTGAAAACGATTCCAAAGGTGCAGAACATAGTAGGGACCATAATTTCTGAAGAGAATGGAAAGAGGAATCCACATGTAATAGTGCCCGTAGATGTTCTAGTGCACGAAGCTTAGGACAAAGAAATCACACAACTACACGAGGTTGAACACATAAGGCCTCAGGAAGCCATTTGGTGAGAGAACCTTAGACTTTGCAAACTCGAAAAAGGCCAGGTATGACTGAGGAAGAAAAGCATTTTGATGGACGCAGAGGTCAAGAGGCTAGAAAACGAGATCAAGTAAGAATGTCTCATCGATAAACCAAGGATGGAAAGGCAAGGTGCAGATGATCATACCACTGAATTAGAAGACTATCGCTAAGAATTTATGACTCTGTTGCCATGGCTATGACCGCATCTCATCAAACATAGTAACCAGGGGAGTGCACTACATACGATAGAATGTGTGGTGGCAGCTGTCACAAGGGAAATTGAGGATTTTCCATAGACTATACTGGAAGGTGAGCTGAAGCCTCACACAGGTGGTACGACCACCTGACTAGCCATAGGAAGCATAGTCTCAGCACTCCAGGCAGTTGAAAGAGAGCGCAGGACTATAAAAGAGTCTGTTTCGGAGTTGCGCAATAAGGGAGGTGCGTGCAGAATCAGCATGTTACAAGGCTTGCACCTGCACATGAGGGGTTTTGCTGCCAAATGGGTAGGCTAGGAAGTGACCGTTGCTGTCACTGTTCATGACAAGATATCTGGTTTGAGGCCAAATGGAGCGGGTGGCGGACATTTAATACAATAGTTATGGGCAAGATCTTGGAAAATCTGCTACCAAGAAAGCATTGATCGCCCGGAAGTGGAGCGAATGGTCGAATTTGGATTCAAAAGGTGTTATAAAACTCCACGGGCTAGCCACAAGACAACAATTGTTCACTTGAGATTTGAGCAGTTGATTAGAGCATAGAGTGTTGAGCACTAAGCGATATTCAAGCCCCTAAGTTCACAAAAGACCCCATATAGTTCAAGCAAGATGGCAGCTACCAGAAGAGGTTTGGGCTTTGTAGAAGGAACCGCCTATGAGGGTAGATTCCCATGATACACTATGTTCCTGAAGGTATTGGGGTTACGCCAGAAATCTCGAAATCACTCCGACGCAGAGACTGAAAGAAGATAAGTAGGCAACGTGCCCAGTCCACATGTCCTCGAGGAATCCGCAGTTGGGTAAGCACTCAAGGGAAGAAAAGGGCAAGACTGTCACCATTGAGATACATGAAGAGGAGGAGGACCTACAGGCTTTGATTTCTGAGGTAGAGGAAGCAGAGGACATGGAGGGAGATATCCAGTCGGTGCACTCTACAGCAAAATTGCCCAAATATGTCCCTCCGCGAAAAGGGAAAACTAAGATACCAAATGTTCTGGATGGCATAAAGAGTGCACTCTAGACCCCACTCCTCCTTAATGGAATTGTGTTTGAGGGCTCACACCTGGGCTGCCTACCCACAATGAAGTTCGAAGATTGGGACCTCGCGGACAGCGAGAAGTTCCCACACCTAGAGATGGAGAGCCTCATGAAGCAGAGCACAGAGGGGCCAGTAATAACATTAGAGCTGTGAGAATGGATGCTCGGTATGGAGAAGGCTAAATTGCTTCATTTGCTATGGATACCACACTTCCACAATGCCCCCATCACCATTTTCATCATCAGGCAGTTGCTTTGCCTCATGCATGATGGGTACTTATGGCTGGAGGAGCCTATTCCCATCATAGCAGCTCTCATCCACAAAATTTCTCAAGTTCCCTGTAAGGGAAAGGACCTCGCGATGATAGCAACAAAAAGCGGCAATTTGGCTCTCACAAAATCCATGAAGAAAAATATAAGCTCGAGAAGAAAAATAGGGGTTACGCCATCAGCAATATCAAGGATAAAGGGTTGTGTGTAGCCACCCAACTCCTGGCTGGGAAGGTAATGAGAAAATGTCACGGCAATGAAGTACCATCACCTGTAGCTGCATTAGCTGAAAAATGCACAGAGGGGATCCAATTCAACTAGGCTGAGTTCCTCTGTAAGGAATTCTTGATCAACTTCAAGGAAGCGCAAGAGTAGCGTAATACCTTCCACTACGTGTGGTTGCTCTTGTCCATTTTTCTAGTAGCAGGAAAACTGTCGAAGGACAGTCAGTTCCTGAGCATTGAGCGTGACTTACTAGAGGCCGTGAAGTATGCGTCGCCCTAGGATACCAAGGACGTGAAGTGGATTTTCAATACAAAGATCTTCTGGGTGCTCATGGAGGTGAGCATCCACATGTGGATCAATAGGAGGTCGCGCCTGTCCCACACAATGCACAACAGTCTGCAGAGTTTCATAGCCTTCAAAGTAGAGATGCACAATATCTACGTCAGGGCGTGGAAAGATCTGGCATAGCAGTGGACCAAGCTTCCATTCATTGCCAATTTTTACAGTTTTAGAGACATGGCCTCCCGAGTGGTGCACCCCAGATTTAGCAGAATTGGAAAAGGCGACAAGACAAAAAATAAAGGAGGAGGCTAAGATGCACGTCACATAGTTGGCTGAGAAGAGGCACAATGGAAAAGCGACAGTAGAGGTAAGGGCAGTCCGCGAGGCAGCACAGGCAGTTGCGGAGCATACAAAGGCCGTCGAAGCAGCAGTAGCAACACAGACAATAGGGTCCACAACAATGCAGGAAGAGGAGGGCCAAGAATTGTCTAAAGGATAGGAGGCATAAGACACAAACCTTGCAGAAGAGGGCCCAAGCACAAATTCCACCCAACTCAAAAGGCCGCGCGTCATAGGGAGATCAGGTCCATGGAAAAAGGTCAAGGCATCCAAATTTTCCATCGACCTGATCACGTTAATGGAAGGTGACGTCTATGAAATCAGTGAGACGATTCACGATGTTACCAAGGAAGTTCTCCAAGAAGTCATGTCAGAGCAGCAAATTGTGTCGGGGGCCCTAAGGGCGCAGCTGTGGGAACTATAGGTGTGACTCCCACGGAAGGAACAGCAGCCACCTACATCACAACAAGAACATCAGAGGAAGCTTTTACTATGATGGAAGAAAGCTAACTCTACAAGGGCTATTCTACTTGCAGCCCTAGCAAACCCTAATTTTGTAAGAAAAGAGATGGAAATTGCTGAAATGGGTTCCATTCACTACTAAAAAGGTAAATTGCATTTATTGAAGCTAATTCTGAAGAGAAGTGAGAAGAACTCATATTTTTGTACTTTTGAGTATTTTTATGTGGAATTATTATGCTTGTGATTTGACTGGTTGTGACTATGTAGAGGTTTGGTAGTGAAGGGAGATGGAGTTGACTTTTGAAAGTCGTGAGGAAGGAGTGGAGAGGTCCTAAGAAGTCCCTACTACCCTTCTAGAGACTTCCATTGTGATCAGACTTTGAAAAATCACTCGCATGAACTTCTACAGGAGGCTACAGGGTATCTACAGGAGGTTCTACAGGAGGATCTACAGGAGGAGGCTAAAAGTGGGTTTTTGAGGTTTGAAGGTGGAAAAGCAATGGGAAAAGGGAAATGAAGGCTGGATGGAGGTGTTTATGGGTCTAGGACTCTATCAATGAAGATCAAGAATGAAGGAGATGGTTGGATTTGTTCAAAGGTCAAGAGAGTAACTTTGCACAAAAACACAGGGTGAAATGAGGCGAAGGAGTGTGGAAATATTGAGAGATGAACTGGTACAGGTTGTGCTATGGAGGATTGATAAGCTGGAGTGTTCTACAAGTGAGTTTCACACTTATTTCTCAAAACTGACCCAAGCAAGAACTGAAAAAAACAGAGTTTTGTCTATTTTGACCTAAAATCTGACCTAAAACCATAGAAATGTTGAACATAACTTTATGGACAAAAAATTATACAAGAAATCCATGATAAATGAACAAGAAAGCATCTAATCATGTGAATCCAAACTTATATCAACTACTTCAACTCGAAATATCACACTAGCAATTGCATTGAGGGGAAGAAACTATGTTTTTGGTGGCAGCAGTAGTGCCTTGATCTCAAATCATGCTCCCAAGGAGGGCGAAAGGAGATCAAGACCTGTTGGTAGCCTTTTTGGATCTTTCTCTATTACTACAACACACTATCTAATCAACTTGACGAAAGAACAACTATTCTAACCATCAAAATCGACCTAATTAACAAAGCAAGATTTAACCTAAACAACATAAATTATCTCATGAATGCAAGAAAAAGCATATAAATATACAAAGGAGGCATTGGGAACTTGGGTTGGGCCCTAACCCAAGAGCTATAGCCCTCTAGGAAAGATCAGTGCTAGTTAAAAGCTGGATTCATCTTCATTGATAAAAAATTAATAGTTACATCACAAAATTGTCTGCAAAAAGAGCTCGTAAATGAGCTGAGCGCAATGATGCACTAAAGTGATAAAATATACTATGAAATGGATAACCTACTGAGGCTCGAAGCCTTCTTATTTATACAAGTGGGGACTCCCAACAGTCCTCCTAATCTTAAGGAACTCGGCTGCCTAAAACTGAAGATAACAACAACATTACTAGACTTGCTCGGCTGCCCCTTGGAATCATCATGGTGGGCCTTTCTACTCTGAGCTACTGATGGATAACTTGACGAAGGGGTCATTAATGAAGGGGAGACCCATCCTATAAGTTCTTAGCCCTATTTCCTCAAGTTTGGCTGCCAACATGCTCATAAATGCCTGGTCTTTGTCCTAAACTATCCAAAAATTCTGCAATAAACACTCATTAGATTATGTGGCAAAGTGACCATCCCTATTCACTCTATTGACATAAATATATTCAAAAACATGCACAAAACTATGGAGAATGGTGGATTAAATGAAAATAATAGGCAGAATGAGCCCATATAGTTCCCCATTTCTGGGGCTTATTATCACCCCCCTACTGAATGGGTTGCTCACCCTCTGAGCAACTAGTCTATCCCTTCATCCTTGATGGCTCTGATGGATTCCCTAACATCCCATGCTTCTGATGTGATATCCTCCTATTTATCATGGAATCCTGCCTTTCTATCCACCTCCTCCCACTATTTTCTTTCTCCTTCTTCATTTTCCTCTTCTTTTGTCTTCTCTGCCTCTGTTTGCTTTGCTTCCTCAAGCTCTGTTTTCTCAGATTCCTCTGTATGCTCCTCCTCCTCACTACTAGATGGGCTAATCTCCTTAGTCAATGTTTTGATGTCATCTTCTTTAGACATATTCTTGAAAATTTCTTATGCTATAGGGATGGTGTATGTGTGTAGGGCATCTTCTACCAACAATTTTATGAGCCCATGTTGGGCTAGCTGGTCTGGGACCACTGCATTCAACATGGTGCCACATTCTATCAAAGATTGTAGGAGGAAATATGGGACTGAGTTTTCTAGTTGCTGGTAGATCCATCCCATATCTCAATTCATGTAATAACCTGAAGTGATAAGCATAAATTATACTTAACCTCCCTTCACAATTGATATATTTCATTATCTGGTAGTTGACTTCACCCATGGAGGAGGTAAGCTTGTCCTTCTGACCCCATTTTTATCCTCTACTAGATGTTCCTCAGGTTGAAATAATGTCTTCTAAGCAACCTGTCCCAATGTTTTTTTCCTCCATGCTCCAAGGGATCCCAAGTGGAAGACTTGTGATTCTGCTGATAAAATCAGGTGTAAGTTCTAGGGTCAAACCCCTGAAACTGACTGTAGCATGTGTTTTCGAATGGGGTCTTAAGGACATCAAAAATTCTTCAGTCACCCCATCATCATACCCATAAATTCTCTCAAAGAATAACATCAAGTTTTCCCTAGTGAAGAGGGCCACCACCTCAGGGTGCTCATGCAATTTATTAGAGTTCAAAGGCTCCTTTCTCATAAAATCTCCTGGCATGGTGTTAGGTGGGTTCTAAAAATGCTTGGTGAGGAGGAAGGCAATAATTTCCAGAACCAGAAATAAAGAGAGATAGCTGATTTTTGTTTTTTTTTTCTTTTCTTCATAGCTGTAAAAGGAATTCCTTGTGTGCTTCTTCTTCACAACCACAATTTGCAATTTTTCCTCTTCAGACTGTTTCCAAGATGAATTTGCTTCTCGGTTTTTGGGAAAAATAAATACTTTGACAGAGTAGAGAATATATAACACAATGTTTTTTTCTTCAGATAGTGGACAATCTTGCAAATTTGGTTTTTCACAAGTTGGTATCTATGGTTGCATCCATTTTTTAGAAGAACGCGAGGAAGAAAAAGACAAATTTTGAATGCAGAGAAGAAAATGGAGAGACTGTGTAGAACTTAGGAAAAAAAATACAGGCAGAATTTTAAGCTTCACTTTCCTTTCTTTCAACGGAATACTGTTTTTTTAATCCACCACCTTATATAAATATATCATATGCAGAGCGGCTTCCCAAGCCTACCTCTTTCCAATTTCGAATTTTGAAAAAAGATCTCAAATTTTCCTTCTGCAGAGCTGTTCTATGCCCTTATTGTAGAAAACCTCCTGTAGACGGTGTCCCGGCTCTTGTAGAATGCAGTAGTTCTCCTCTAGAGCCCAATAGGCAGGAGGTTTTGCACAACTGGCAAAAAAACTAGCAGAAAATGACTGGTTCGATGTTCTGGAGGTGGTAGGTGAGTACTGCAGTCAAGAACTTCGTAAATGAAAATGAAACAAAGTGTGGTGGAGGCTTGGACCACATTGTACTTAATTTTTGGCATAATCCGTGGTGAGGAGGTGAGGTGGCCGGATGGGTACGTTATCCCCATCCGGACTGTTGATCCCACACTAGTGTCATTATGGTTCTTTGTGTTTCCTGACCGCCATCACCTCTCAGTTCCGTTATACGTCGCCACCACTACCAGTTATGAGCTCTTCCTTCCCGAGTTGACTGGACACACATGCTGACTGCATATATGATCTATGGTTTGAATTTGGACGAGGCTTAATTGATCTCCACGAGGGTGTGTGAACTAAACTAGTGTGGCCAGTCAGCTGGCCACCGATTTTGTTTAATCATGACCATTCCCATAGTTCATGCAGCTTGTAAATAGTATTCATGCAATCGAGGAATAGGTTTAGCCACTTACCTGCGTATTCGTTGCTATGGTATGCATGCTTCGGACTCTGGCACTTCATTTCCACATTGTTGTTGTTGCTGGTGCTTTGCATGCTTGGTGTTTGGCTTATGCTAATGATAGTTCGCATACGCTTTGCTCCTTGTATGTCGCATCAATCCTCACTACTGACCATGTCTTTGGAGTATGTTTTTCAAAGGGATCAGCTACTATAGGAATCCTATAGGATTTCCTGTAGCTGCTTCTCCTTTTGAAATTCAGGCTAATGCTTGAGCAGGGCTAAAAAAAACTGCTAAAGAAGGTCTCAAATGAAGAGAAATAGTAGCTGGAAGGTATCAGGTAGGAATAAGTAAGAATGATGTTGCTTTATCGTTTTTTTTTTGTGTTTATAGAATGAGAGAAACAAAATTTCTGTATGTGTTTATGCTGGGAAAGAGAAAAATGAGTGGAAATGTGGGTGTGCAGGGATGAAATGGAGAGTTAGGAGAATGGATGGTGGTAGAGAGGCTCACAGGCCTTCTAGACAAATCTCCAACCCTTGGGTCCTTCTCTGAAATTGATTTTGACCTTTCTGTAGTTTCTATAAGATCCTCCTATAGAATACACAGAATTTCCTATAGGATGCGAAATTTTCAGAACAAAAGAGACCGAGGCTTGGGAAAGGATAACGACGATGGAGGGATGGAATATGAAGGGTATATGCTGTCTTCCCATGTCTTTTCTCTTGTGTGACCCTCCTGCAACCTGCAGTTTATTCACAAGAAGGTAGGTTTTTTTTTCCTTTCTTTTTGTTTTTTTTATTCTTCTTTCTTTGAGACACTTGGGGCGCCTCTAGGAGGTTTTCACCCTCACTACCTACCCTGGGTGCCTCCAAGAGGTTTTCACCCAGGGATCTTTTATTCCATTGCCTATTTTTTCTCTATTCTTTCTTTCTTTTTTGGTTGTAATTTGCTCAGGGTGTGGGTGGAGTGGAGACAGGGACCTGCTCCTCTACCAACACTGATTTACCCAGATTCTCAATGATCTTGGAAATGGGCTTCCTGTAGATATTCAATCTATCCCCATTGACGAGCATGGGGATGGCTTCTTCATCAATGGTCCAGATAAGGACTGAACCATTGTCATTGCATTTTATACTATGTGGTCCCAGCCGTCTTGTCCTCAGTTTGCCCTTGAAATATTTATATCTTGAATAATACAGTAGTGCCCAATCTCCTTGCTGGAATTGTTTTTCTTTGAGGTGTTTATCATGCCATATTTTTCTTTGAAGTTGGACTACCTATGAGTGGAGAAGGGCCTGCAATCTTTGTTCATCCAATCCATTTAGCTAAAGCAATCTTTCCTTCTGTGCATGGCTGAGATCTAGGTCCAGCTGAGCTACCATCCTTACTATGTTATATTCAAATTCTATGGAAAACAAAGCCTTGTTCCCATAGACCAGCTCATAGGGTGTGAAACCTGTGGTGGTTTTCCAAGTAGTGTTATAAGCCCAGGTGGCCTCTACCAATCGATCTGCCCAATCGTTTTTGCTACTGCTCACTACCTTGGTCAAAATCCCTTCCAAAGCTCTATTAGTGACTTCCACCTATCCATTTTCTTGTGAATGATAAGGGGTTGAAGTTCTATGAAGAATCTTATGATGTGGGAGAAAGTCTTCAATTAGATTGGAGGTAAACTGACTTCCTTGATCTGTGGCTAATTCTCTTGGATAGCCAAACTTGTAGAAGATATTTTCCCTCAAAAAATCAGCTACTTTTTCTTCTGTTGCTGCCTTGATCACCTTTGTTTCTGCCCATTTTGTCAGGTAATCAATGCACATAATGATGTAAGATTTCTGTTTTGAAGGAGGGCTACTAGGACCCACAAAGTCCATGCCCCACTTCTTAAATGGCTTGAAAGTCACTTGAGGTTGTAGGGGCATCTCATCCCTTGGAGTAGGTTTCCCCGTCCTTTGGCATCGGTCGCATTGGCTAATGTATCTCCTGACATCTTGATGAAGAGTGGGCCAATAGTAACCTGCCTATAGAATTTTGAGGGCAATTCTTTTTGCTGCAAAGTGGTGGCCACAGGGCCCATCATGATAGGTTAGGAGGATGTCAAAAACTTCCTCCTCACTGAAACATCGCCTCAAAATCTGATTTGGGCCAAGTTTAAAAAGATTGCCCCCGATCCAAGTGAATGGGGCACTTTTTCTAATGATCTTTCTCTTCTCTTTTGAGGGCAAGTGTGGCGGAAACTATGCTGAAACCAAATAATTTGCTATATCAAAAAACCATGGAAAGAGTACTAAAATAGTGAATATGTGCTCATCCAGAATTTGATCGTCCACCATTCCTTCTACACCTACAAGAAGATCTAGTCTAGACAGAAATTAGCAACAACATTTTCCTTACCTGGCTTATCAACAATGGTCAAGTCCAATTGATGTAATAAAAGTAGCCATCTAATGATACAAGCATTTACATCTAGTTTACTAATCAAATACCTAATTGCAGCATGTTTAGTGTGGATAAATGTTTGATAGCTGGTGATGTAGTGTCTGAACTTGTTTATGGAATGGACTACAGCTAGGAGCTCTTTTTTGGTTACATTGTAGTTTAATTCTACCTTGGACAGGTTTTTACTGAAAAAATATATGGCATAAGGCAGCTTCTCCTCAACTTGCCCTAAGGTTGCTCCTATAGCTTTGGTTAAGGCATCTGTGTGAATTTGGAAAGGGAGGGCCCAATTTGGACCTCTCAAGATTGGGGTAGTTACCAGCTTACCTTTCAAGGCATCCAGAGCCTTTTGACAGTCATCAGTCCATATGAACTCAACATCTTTTCCCAAAAGACCAAACAATGGAGAGGCTAGCTTACTGAAATCCTTAATGAATCTTCTATAATATCGTGCTAAGCCTAGAAAACTCCAAACATCTCTTACCTTTTGAGGAGGTGGGACCCTTTTGATGATAGCAATCTTGTTGGGATCCACCTGTAATCCTTGCTAAGAAATTGTATGACCTAGCACAGTCCCTTCAGTCATCAGGAATTCACATTTTTCAGGGCTAAGGGACAGGTTCATTTCGATAAACTTGGCTAAAACTTTTCCCAAGTTATTTAGAGCTTCCTAGAAGTTAGAACAATAAGGGGTAAAGTCATCCATATAGATTTCCACTGAATCATGAACCAGTTCAGCAAATATGCTCAATACTGCTCTCTGGAAAGTGGCAGGAGCATTGCACAACCCAAAGGAAAGGACTCAACAGGCAAAAGTACCCCAAGGACACGTGAAAGTGGTCTTATCTTGGTCTTCCAGGCTGATTTGGATCTGGTTGTACCTACTAAACCCATCTAGGAAGGAAAAGAACTTCTTCCCTGCTAGGCCATCTAACACTTGATTTATGAAAGGCAAAGGGAAATGGTCCTTCTTGGTGGTGTTGTTTAGTTCCCGATAATCTACACAGATTCTCCACTTCTCAGTTTTCTTTGGCACTAGCACCAAAGGAGAAACCCATTCACTGTCAGAGATGGGGTAGATGAATCCTGCATCCAGTAACTTTTGTAGTTCTTCTTTGGCAATGTCCTTAAGGGCTGAATTCATCCTCTTCTGAGGCTGCCTGACTGGTTTACAATATTCTTTAATGTAAATGTGATGAGTATATACTGAAGGGTGGACTCCCTTCATCTCCTTATAGCTCCAAGCAAAAGCATCCAAGTGGTTGTTCAATAAGCTAGATAGTTCTTTCTCCTGAGAGGTGGATAGGGATGAGTTGATCTTCAAGGTTCTTTTTGGGTTGAATTCCATATTATTAACTTGGAAAGGGGTCAGATCAGCCATACAGAGATCAACTAAAGTATTGGCTCAGATTTCTTCCACCAACTCTTCTAATGGAAACACACTGGGGGGTGGATTCTGAATCAAGTTCTTAATAAGATCATCCTCGGTTTGCAGACTCCCCGGGTTAGCTTCTACTGTACACAATGGTGCAGAATAGACTTCATCCTCATCTTCCTCCTCCAACCAAAGAGGTAAGTCATGTTCTAGTAGAGGTTGGCCAGGAGGATACAAGAATATTTGCTTGGACATATGCACATTCTTGATGGTCATCCTCCCAGCTTGACAACTGATGTAGGCACCTGCAGTAGCCAACCAAGGTCTTCCCAGGATGAGAGGATACCCAGTGAGCTTTGCCTTTGGTTGGAGAACCAGGAAATCAACAGGGTACTCCCAGGAATCAATAGAGACCATTACATCTTCCACAATCCCCTCAGGGGTCATGGTGGAGTGGTCTGCCATTTGCAGTACTGTTGAGGTCTTTCTGAGGGAACCCTGAACGTTGAGTTTTAGCATAGTGTCCCTGGTCATCATGTTAATGGTAGCCCCTAGATCAATCGAGGTATGGGGGATTATGGTGCCATTCATGTGGACATCGACTACAGGACTCCGAGGGTCCAGATATTTCACACAGACTACCTGCCCCAACATCAAGTCAGACAGTCGTACTATGACATTGATAGTTGGGGCATCTCTCTTGCGCCTGCCAGGGTGCCTAAAGCACTTCTCCTTGATCAACTTGTTGTAGATTGGTACATCTTTTATGGCTTGGAGAAGTGGAATTTTTACACATAACTATTTTAGTTCTCCTAGAAGTTCAGTTTCTTCTGGGGTCAGTTGTGTGGTTCTAGTTAGTCTCTCAGGAAAGTGTGGAATGACTTTTGGTTCACATTCCTGTTTTTCTTCCTCATCCTCCTTAGGAGGAGGTTGCCTATCTAGGAGAACCTTCCTATATCACAGGTTAATATCCTGAATCTCCACAGCATAGGTTGGACATGATGTTTCTCCAGTATATACCTATTGGGCCTGTCTGTTATTGGGGTTCGGGTTCGGTTGAGCAGGTATTTGGGGTTGTCTTGGAGGAGCAAGAGGTAATGGTTGTGGTTGAGCAAGTGGTGGAGGAAAAAGAGCGGGAGGAGAGTTGTATTGGGGCCTCCACCCCTAATGAGGTGCATTCCACTGAGGTTGTGGCTGAGCATAAGAGTGGAATGAATGAGCAACAAGTTTAGTATGATATTGAGATGGATATGACCAAGGAGGGGGTGTGGACCAGGAAGTATGAGCAGGGGGACCTCAAGAAGGCATGGAAGTGGTTTGATTGGGGTTATAATGAGTCTGGGATGTCCCTTGTGTTCCCTGCTAGTAAGGTCTGGGTCCATGTGGCCTCCTTTGGTTCATGAAATAGAGTGGTTTAGTGGTTCCTTCAGCCCCTTGGTACATAGCTTTGAATCTGGGTAAGGAAGGGTACTGATTTGTATGATGGTCTTCCTCATAGAAAAAACACACTTCTACAGAGTGCAATGGACATTCGTTCCTAGGATGCTTTCTAGTGCAACTAGGACAAAAGATAGCCAAAGCCCTCCCGGCTTCTTCTTACTTCCTTTGGATCTACAAGGTATCCATTTGCATGGTAAGAGTCTACCTCATCTCGCTCTTGAAATATTCCATCTGATGCACAAGTTCATTTTTAAGGGATGAACTAGATAAGGGGGTACTAGCTAAAGGTTGACTTCCCCTACCTCTCTTTCTGGCTGCCCTAGAATGGTTTCTAAACACATTCTTTATGTCGTCATAAGGTAGTTGGTAGATGTCTTCCACAGCCAGAAAATGGAGGGTATCTAGGAGGTCTCCAGGGATTCCTCTGAGCATAACTAACTTCAAATATTCAGGGTCAAGTGTGCACCTGGCCCTTTTATAAATGAGTTGAAACCTCTTTTAATAGTCTTCTAAAGATTCATCGCTTCCCATGGTCATTCAGAATATTTCTTCTTTGGTATCCTTTGCCCTATAGTAGTCCCGATATTTGTTGTTAAAGGCTTGCTGCATCTGAGCCTAAGTTGTGATACTGTTTCCAGGTAACCCCATGGACTAGTGTAATGTTGCATTCTTGAGGGTAGAGGGAAAGAGTTTTAACTTCTGCTCGTCTTTTGCATAGTCATAGGTTCGACAAAGAATAGAAAACTCAAACAAGAAGGTATCAGGGTCTTTAGTAGTCAATCAATGGAAGTGAGGTAAGGTTGAGGAACTGATGTTTTTATTTTTTGTGTTCCACATTGGTCTCTCAAATAGGAAAGGCACCTTCTATTCTTTCCCCATTTCCTCTAGTGTTTCTGTTTTCAGCCATGGTCTCAGGAGGAAAGGTTTCTTGCTCTTCTTCTGTTATCGAATCTTCATATATCTCTAGAGGTTCACCTATAGGTTCTTCTCAATCACTGCCACCAAAGAAGAGAGAAGGGTGACCTAGTGATGTGGTGGGGTTGTTGGGTAGGAATTTTCCTGAATTGTCTTTGTTCCTACAAGGCATGAAAGAAAATCTATTTTTGGGTGATATTTTTATTTTTATTTTTGTTTCTGCTTGTACCTGCAAAACTGAAATGGATTGAACAAAAAAGTGCAACTAACTGAAATGAATCTTACTAAAATGGAAATTGTAAACTTAGAATGGAAGAAGGAAATGACTAATCTACTCTTGCTAAAATGGAAATTGCAGAATTGAAATGAAAGCAGGAAATGACCAATCTACTTTTGCTGAAATGGAAATTGTAGAATTGAAATGAAAGCAGGAAATGCCTAATCTACGCTTGCTGAAATGAAATTGCAGAATTGAAATGAAAGTAAGAAATGCCTGATCTATGCTTTCTAAAATGAAATTGAAAAATTGAAATGAAAGCAGGAAATGCCTAATCTACTTTTGCAGAATTGAAATGGAACAACTACTCTACTTTTGCTAAAATAAACTACTTAGCAGAATGTTGCAAGAAAAAATAGAAGAAAAGCAATAATCACAAAATACTCTGACGCTTCCCCGACAGCGGAACCAAAAAGAGTGGTGAGCTCCAGTATTGCAACAATAATGCTGCAACTCCTAGGGCTTCCTTCTTTACTTTTATCAACTCGATAGTTCATAACAAACTTGGAAGCAACGGTGCTATATGCACAAGTACTAGCTCTTACTGCAGGCTGTCACTTGATCAGCTAGCACAAGTTCGCTAGGAGCTTAAGCCAACTTCTATGAGTTCTCAGAAGAAGCTTTTATTGTGATGGAAGAAAGCTAACTCTACAGGGGCTATTCTACTTGCAAAAAGAGAAAGAAAATTGAATTGAAACACAAACCCTAAGAAACCCTAGCAAACCCTAATTTTGCAAGAAAATAGATGGAAATTATTGAAATGGGTGCCATTGAACACTGAAAAGGTAAATTGCATTTATTCAAGTTACTTCTGAAGAGAAGTGAGAAAAAATCATCGTTTTGTACTTTTGAGTATTTTTATGTGGAATTATTATGATTGTGATTTGACTGGTTGTGACTGTGCAGAGGTTTGGTGGTGAAGGGAGATGGAGTTGGCTTTTATAGATGGCAAGGAAGGAGTCGAGACGTCCTAAGAAGTCCCTGTTACCCTTCTGGAGACTTCCATTGTGATCAAACTTTGAAAAATCACTCACATGAACTTCTAAATGAGGCTGCAGGGGATCTACAAGAGGTTCTACAAGAGGATCTACAAGAGGAGGCAGAAAATGGTTTTTGGAGGTTTGAAGGTGGAAAAATGCTGGGAAAAGTGAAATAAAGGTTGGATGGAGGTGTTGATGGGTCTAGGACTCTGTCAATGAAGATAAAGAATGAAGGATATGGTTGGATTTGTTCAAAAGTCAAGAGAGCAACTTTGCACAAAAGCGCAAAAATTAGGGTAGATTGGCGAAATGAGGCAAAGGAGTGTGGAAATATTGAGAGATGAACTAGTAGAGGTTATGCTATGGAGGAATGATAAGCTAGAGTGTTCTACAAGTGAGTTGCACACTTACTTCTAAAAACTGACCTAAGTAAGAACCGAAAAAATAGAGTTTTGTCTATTTTTACCTAAAATCTGACATAAAACCAGAGAAACGCTGAAAAAAACTTTATGGACAGAACATTATGTGAGAAATCCATGGTAAATGAACAAGAAAGGATCTAAGCATGTGAATCCAAAATGATATCAACTTCTCAAACTCGAAATATCACACTAACAATTGCATTGAGGGGCAAAAACTTTGTTTTTGGTGGTAGCAGTAGTGCCTTGATATCAAATCATGGTCCCAAGGAGGGAGAAAGGAGATCAAGACCTGTTGGTAGCCTTTTTGGATCTTTCTCTATTACTACAACACACTATCTAATCAACTTGAAGAAAGAACAACTATTCTAACCATCAAAAACAACCTAATTAAGAAAGCAAGATTTAACCTAAACAACATAAATTATCTCATGAATGCAAGCAAAACCATATAAATATACAAAGGAGGTGTTGGGAACTTGACTTGGGCCCTAACCCAAGAGCTACTTCCCTCTTGGAAATATCAGTGTTGGTTAAAAGCTGGATTCATCTTCTTTGATCAAAAAATAATAGTTACATCACAAACTTACCTGCAAAAAGAGCTCGAAAATGAGCTGAGTACAATGCTGCCCTAAAGTGCGAAAATATACTATGAAATGGCTAACCTACTAAGGCTCGAAGCCTTCTTATTTATACAAGTGGGGACTCCCAACAGTCCTCCAAAACTTAAGTAACTCAGTTGCCTAAAACTGAAGATAACAACAACTTTACTAGACTTGCTCGGCTACTCCTTGGAATCATCATGGTGGGCCTTTGTACTTTGCGATGCTGATGGAGAACTCGAGGAAGGGGTCATTAATGAAGGAGACACCCTCCCTATAAGTCCTCAGCCCTGTTTCCTCAAGTTTGGCTACCAGTCTGCTCATAAATGCCTTGTCTTTGTTAGAAAATGTCAAAAAATACGCAATAAACACTCATTACACAATGTGGCAAAGTGACTATCCCCATTCTCTCTATTGACATAAATATATTCAAAAACATGCAAAAAACTATGGAGATTGGTGGACTAAATGAAAATAATAGGAAGAATGAACCCATATAGTTACCCATTTCTGGGGCTTATCAAGTAGTAGGAAGATGCTCTACAACTGAGTGTGTAGAGGCTTAATAGAGTCTGTAACTCAGTGCGTAGGACAATGTCAAGTATGTAACCTTGAACGAAAAATAATAAAGAAAATTTTGATTCTAAATACTTTGTATCTGGTTTTATATGATTTTCTATGCATTTATGTTGTTTTCTTTGTCGCACGCACTTATATGAATGCTAGATATACTGATAATGATCACTAGACTTACACAGATAAGTTAAGTAATTGGAGAATAATAGGTTAATAGTAAGGAAATTTGGTAATGATATGGACCGTGTCCCAATTAGGGTTGTGTGAAGGCAACATCACAAGTTGCGAGGGAATAATAAATGTGCGTAGCAACATGCACGTAGGGTCAAATCGCAGACCACGAGAGTTCATCAGACATCCCCACAGTGCAGAAACCTGGTTTTAGCACCCTCCCATACTACCTCTGGTGAGACCTCAGTCCAAGCTCCATGGACTATTTCCAAAAGGGCGAGTGGTACTGGGATTTGTTTGGCTAAATCACCTCTAAACCTGGGTCAGGACCCTACAAGCCAACAAATATCTTGATTTAAAATATCAAGATTCATTTCAAAATATCCTAAACTGATTGTAAAAATAGAAAAAAATATTGGCCACTAAAACTATTTGAAGATTTATTGAAATATCCTTGAGGATTTCTAGTCATAGACAAGAGAAATTTGAATTTGATAGCAACTCTTATTTGATGAGGTGGCCTCTAAGTCACTAACTATCCTTGAGATTTTTCCTCCCAAAATTCTGAAAAATAGGGTCTAGTGATCCCATGTTATACCCAAAACCATAATAGCGGTTAGAAAAATGAGAGAATTTTTTCTACATAGGACTTTAGCAACAAAAACCTCTTTCATTTTATCAAATTTAATTTCCACCTACTCAGACATCGCATTTTAAATGACTGGCAAAAAACAGGAAAAATCAGGAAAATATGTCTGTAAAGTGTCATCCAAACATTCCAAACCCTAATAGATTTTAGAAAACAGAGAGAGGTATTGGTGCATGAGTTTACTAGGAACACAAACCTCTTTCATGTTTTTAAAATGCATTCTCAATGGTTTTTAAACCATGTTTTAAATTAATGTCCTGTATAGGAAAAAACGTAGTTTTAACTAACCATGAAAGAGATATATGACGTGGAGGTGGGAGGTGACATGGAGGTGAGTGATAATGTGGAGGCACATGGATGGAGGAAAAAATATTAGGGGAGGAGGATGAGTGGAAAAATAGAAGTGGAGGAGGAGCAAGGACGTGGCGAGTGGATGTTGGCGCGAGAGTAGGTGGTCAATAGGGACAAGGGTTGGTGTTTTTCAGAGGGGGCTATGGGTGGTTAAAGGTATGTGAGGTAGGGGGTTCAAAATGATGAGAAGGGGAAATGTGGATATGAGGCCCAAACTACTAAACAAAATTTTGGACCTCCCCTCTGCTAATAAAAGTAGGAGGGGTAGGGGGGCCGAAAAGCAATCATGGTCATTGATTTGATTGTCGAGTGATTGGATGGTTGTTTCATACTGTTTATTTAACCATGGACACTAACCCATTTTGCCTTTTCATACCTTTCCAACTTTGACATGGTACTTAGGATAAATTATATAGAATGCAACATGTATTTTTTCAACATTTTCCATGCTAATCTCTTCCCTAATCTAATACTTGTCTCTCTTTGGAAATAATTTGAAGGGTGAAATATTATTTACAACATCTCAAATATAATAATCATCAGTAGTAATCAAACGATACAATTAAAAATTATGGGACCCTAACAAATTGCTCCACTCATCCTGGGCTATGGTCCTCATCATTATCATGTTGGTTAACCCAATGAACACCTAGCTTAGAATGAAATTGAGACATTGGTTGAGGGCCTAGCTTGAGAGCTCTATCCTTCTCTCACTCAACCACCACATCTCTACTCTGAGAACTCTCTTCCTTGTTTCTCAAGGGTGCACATGCATCAACCTCCAATTGTTAAAGGTTCTCGATCCTGACCCCAATCTGCTTGACTTGTTCTGAAGCATAATAGTTCAGGTAGGCCTCCCCTTTGTTGAATAATACATCATACTATGTGTCTTCAAGGATGTATATTGAGACAAGGTTTTTTTTTCAATCTTGGAATACACATCACATTCAAGAGATGGGGAAGGGAGTTAGACTCCCTCTTAAGTATTAATGTACCAATTCCTTTTCTCATGTATCTGACATCATCTCCAAGATTGATATGGAATTGCATGTGTTTCTCCTCCAAATCGCTGAAGATATCTCTATTCCTTGTCATCTCGAACGAATCCCCTGAGTCAATGTACCACACATTACCTCATACTAATATTTCCATGCAAGCTATCAAGGACAAATCTAATTCAAACTAAGAAGATATTGCTTCTCCTATTGCTATTGCTGCAACATTCTTGTTGTATTTCTTGATTGTACATTTTGTAGCATAATCTCTAAACTCATGGCTATGAAAACACTTAATATTTCTAAGATCGTTTCTTTACTTTCCTCCATTCTGTCTAGAATTAGTTTTCCATTGGGCCTTCTTTCCCTTGCTTTTCTTCCCTTTTCCATCTAAAGAAAAGTCATCCTCGTCTTTTGTCCCAAATGACACTCCATCCCTTATGTTCCTCCTTGTTATAGACATTTTTGGGCACTACAACCCCAAGCATAAAATTTCCATAAACCAAAGGCTCCTAAGTCCCTAAAATTGTTGTTCTAACCCCTAAAGGAACAAGGTCAACTAATTACAGCTTCTCCCAGAAGTTCTCCATGAAAAACCACTCAGAACTGGTCAAAACAGGATCATTTCACCTGCTCCATAGGCAAAGTGTGTTGCATCTCACCTAAGTACACTCTGTGGGTGCGTTGCATTTCAAAAAGCCCTTCTATGGGGTGAGATGGGCGAGAAGTGACAAATGGCAGTGTCAATCCGCGAGGTGGAGAGGCATGGAATCTTCCAGAAACTTCTCCTGTGACGCTTGCCTCTCTGAATTCAACCAAGGATGAGTAAGAGATCATCAATCTCCAAGTGGAAGCAAGAAATATCAGAGGGAAGACACTAATCAAATCACAAGCTGACTCGTCTCCCTTACAGATATCTATATATGGATCCCTCATCCTAGAGATCCAGGGGTTGGAATTTTGCATCTTGTAAGGAATTGCTATTGGTTTCTTGAGACAACATCATAGTGTTGGGTGATCTAAGCTTTGTATGAGGTGAAGAAGGGCTTACTTGCTGAGAGGATGATGCTGGGTCAGAACAACTGGTTGTAACTCCCTTGGCTCTTTCTTGATTATCAATAAAAGCTATTTAAGTTTCCCTCCATACTCTTGTGTCATTTATGTTTTATGCATTTGTATGGTCAATTTACATCTGATCCTAGATTGTTTATGATAATAGATCCATGTTCTTGTATAGTGTTATGCTACTTTGAGTCTACAGGTACTTTGTGAAGCTGGGTGCACAAGGAAGCAAGTGGCAAAGGACTATCAGAAGAGAGAGGAATCGAACTAGGAGCCAAGCGCAAGACAGAGGTTGGTCTCCTCTATTCTTCTCTCATCTATCTTTCATAAAGGAAAAATGAAAGTAGCTTTACTTTGTTTGTTTCTAAGGTAGCTACCACACCTTTGTGGGATAAGCAGTTCTGTATAAACACTTTTCCCTGTAACACTCCTTATCTCTTCTTCAAAAATATATGACCACAATCTCTCCCAATACAGAAGATTATATCTTCCATTCACAATATCCTAGAACCTATGTGAATATTTTTGAACCCCAAGAAGAGAAAGGCTCACAACCTATGCTCATGGAACTGTATCTCATCCTTTCCCGTTTGAATGCTCCTAAATTTCTTCTTCAAAGGAATTTTTCTAAAATCATTATTTCTGTCAAAAATATCAGTAACAACCTCCAAAATATAGAATTTAGCCTCTTTCCCATGAAAATTTGGAGCAATATGGTCTCTAACTCCTTCAAGGATTATCCTCCTAGATTTGGCAATGTTCTTCTTCCATTGCTCTACTTGTTGTACATCTAATGCAACATGTTTAGGAATATGAGTCTTGATGTATTCCCAAACCCCATTATCATCTAACTCAACCTCTATTTTTTCCTTACATGAACATTGTTCAAAGGCCCTTCTAGGGCATGCTCTATCCTTAAAGCATACGTTCGAAGTCCCTTCTTTAAATTATATAATTCCAGAGGTAAATGATCTTCTCTCCAATGTGGTTTGAATCTGATCAAGGAACTTGGTCTCTATCTTTTTTTCAGCTGTGATACCATGTAGAAAATCATTGAAACCTTGAAACTTCTAGTGAGAGAAATCTTATCTTCAAAAGACACAATATTTTTCTACCAATATTTTACAAAAAGAAAAAAAATCAATAAAAACACAATCACACATAGATCAATCAAACATAAATATTTATTTGGGCAACCCAAATGGTGAAAAATCCTCTTTCTTGTATTATCAATTGATCAATCTAATCCATTACATAGAATATGCTTCAAGCCTAAAGCTCCCTTCAATACTAGTTAACTCTAGACAATAATTTCCCAATGCTAAGGAAAATAGGGCTTGCTAGGAGCTCCTATTTCCTACTGCAAATATGTCCCTAAAAAATAGGAATTTGTCTTGCTTCCTTGCACAATTTCAAAGAGAATTGCCATGCTTGATTCTCAAATTATTGTACCCCCTCATCCCCCTTCTTGAATTTTATTCATATAGTTGGAGATTCATTCTTTTGTGTAGAGAAGGATAGACAGAAAATTGGAAAAGGGGACTAAGAATAATTACAGAGCTGGAAATCACTTGTTAGAGCCTTTAGCGCATAACCAAGGTTTCCTAGTGCTAAATTCAATGGAAAGTTTGGTAGAGAATCTGCATGAAGCTTCGGGCATTTGTGACTAGCATGTTAGTAGTGGAAAGAAACTCTATTGGCCATAAGTAAAACTCACCTGACATGTTTACCCCTGCGAAATTACCTAGACAGTGTGTTATGAGCGAAAGAAATAAAGCATGAGGATGTTCTGAGCGGGTGGGGTCCACTAGATATATATACCCTTGCAGAATTTGAAGCATTAATATAGGTGAATAAAGTTAAATGGTGGGAGTTGAGGACCAACATGAAATCATCATGGAGATGGTTCCCTAGTGGATGCATTCCTGAGGACCCATAGATGATCTATAAACAAAGTGTTAGGATGTAATAGACCAAGAGAGCTCCACCCAGTGGTAACATCTTGGAGGAAACATACAAGGTGTAGAAGTTTAGCGTCGTGATGGAACATGGCTAGTGCAGCCCACCCAACTGTGATAGGCAAGAAGTATACCCTGATAGGTTAAAGTTACTGCCCAAATAAAAGCTTCAGCTATTGATGTTGGGACACACTGGTAGTAGATATAGTCAAATCAAATAAACAGAGGGTTAAGCCGACCCTACCAGCCATCTCATCCTAATGGATGGAGCCCAAATAATTAGCTATATGGTGCAAAGGGGATGCGTCGGGTTAAATGGAGCTTTTTCTTTAGCATAAGGAATAGTTTCTAATGGAACAGTTGAAACTAGGACCACAACAACAATCAAGGCTTGGATCCCAGAATCCTGTAATAGTTAAATAATTTATATTCAATAGAAAAGTCGGTAATCAAGATTAAGAAGCTTTGAACTTTGGGTCTCGACTTTGGTTTCATCATGCAGAAGTGTGGCGAATGGAACAGAGTTGTTAACAAAATAAAACAGCAGGTGTAGGGCTCAAAAGGGCTAAGCACCCAATAGCTTAGGTTATGGTCATGAAGACCGGTCTTCCAGTGTAAAATAGCTAAAGGTTAAGTAGAAGTGGGTCCACCTCTATAATCATACATGAAAAAGGTAATTTCTGAGGTGTTCATGAGCCACATCACAATCAATTTCACACCTACAGGGTTTCAGAAGCCTTTTTAGTGGGATAACTAGTGTTGTAGTTAAACCATCGCTACCCCCTGTAAATTAAGAGTCAGTTGGAGAACTACCACAAATCAATGGCGAGGATTCATTCAAATGGGGCTAGCCCTCACCCTCGACCTTGTTCATTCACCTTTCCAAACTAAGGGAACCATAGTTTCCACCAATGCACCAACTGTTATGAAATGAGCTAAGAGAAATATAGAAAAGATAGATCAACAACTTAAAAATCAGCCTCTTCAAGGGGGAACATCTTTTACATTACACAAATGAACAATTCTTAGATAATACGAATGAGAAAACCTCCTTTCTATATATAAGAGTCTAAGGGGTCAAAATATAATCAAAGTTGGGATAACAATAATAATATAAGGGCACAACAATAACAATAGTGGGCTTCTATGGGGCACCATAATAACAATAAGGGCTACTATGAAAATAGTGATGGGGGAATCACTAGTATTATAGGGAACTAACATGCCCTACTCCTTCAAAAAAATGTTTTCCTCAACACTTGAGTACTTCTAGATGCTTTTATATAAAATTCGCATTCTCCAATGTGGAATCTTCAGTGTGTAGATTCTTCCACTTCATGAGATACTCTGAAATTGATCGATTTCATAGCTATCGAGTTCTTATTTCTATGACTGCTTCAAGTTCCAATATGATTTTTTCTTCCTTGTCATGTTTTCGAAATACTATTTGAATTGGGATCTTGTCACCTATAACCTTCTTTAAGCATGAAACATAGACAAACGAGTGCACTCGAGATGCTGTAGGAAGCTCGAATTTGTATGCCATAGTACCAATCTTTTGTGACACCTTGTATAGACCATAATACTTTGGTGATAATTTATTATCCTTATTAGCTTGCTTGAGGGACATTTGTTTATATGGTTGTATCCATAGGAATACCCAGTCACCTACATCAAAACTTTTTTCGCTGCAGTGTTTCTCTGCCTGTTGTTTAATTCCTTTTAACGCCAAAGTGAGGCTATCCTTTAAGAGTTAGAAAAATTGTTGTTGATGCTGAATGTGATCTTTCACTTCTTGAACCTTAGAATTTACTCTAAAATATGATGTGATGAATGGTGTATCATATCCATAAAGTTCCATAAATGGGGTCATTTGTGATGTAGTATGGAAGGAAGTGGTATACCAACATTCAGCCAAAGGCAACCATTTCACTCATTATGTCTATTTATCAGAGACAAAGAAATGAAGATATCGTTCCAAACATTTGCTTACTATCTCATTTTTCCCATAAAATCGAGGATGATAAGATGAGATATGAGCTTACTGAGTACAAATACAAGAAAATAATTATGTCCAAAAATTTCCAGTGAAAATGGGATCTCTATCGCTTACAATAATCTTTGGGTTTCCATGTAGCTTTTGAATTGTTTCCAAAATGTAATAGAAATTGTATTGGATTTAAATGGATGACATAATGCTCAAAAGTGTGCATACTTGGTAAGTCTGTCAACTACCACCATGATGACACTCTTTCCTATTAGCATTATGATTCAGGTATGATATAGGTGTTGTCCTTGATGACAACTCACTTAGATGATAGATCATAGTGCAGCAGGTCAAAGAGAGGTATACGTAGGTTCACCGTGACAAAGGAGCATATACACACGGGTTAGCAAACCAAAAGGAGTGTATAATGTACCCACACACTTTCACAGAAGGAAAGGTGCATATATGTTGGAAAACTAAGTTTTGGTCCATGGTATTTAGTCCATGTTATTTTGATCCATGGTATTTGGTCCGAATTATTGACCCCAGGTATTGGGTCCAAGGTATTGGTCCTACGTGGTTTTGGACCATGGTATTGAGAGAGGCCTATACCTATATAAGGAGGAGAAGATCATTAGGTCAGCCTATGCAAGTGATGAATATCTAATGAAGTGTTTGATCCAGCATGCAGGTTATGGGTTTGTGATGCTTTGCTAAGGATGCACCTATGTGGCAAATGAAGGTTGATGAACAGGGATCATGAAGACTAAAATTAATTATCATTATATGGCATGAATAGTTCAGATCTGAATACTAATGTACATTTTAACCTTTATATATGATGATTTGGGTATGTCTGAAGTAGAAAATTTCAATGAAGGTATAAGTAATTATTTTTATATCTGTACGCTAGTTGGATTTGGTAAAAGCGTGTATACACACAGGTATGGTTCATCAGAGTAGCGTATACATTATGAGATTTGATATTTAAGGTTGCTATTGGTTCTAGTGGTTTCTGCAAAGTTATGGGTTCTGCTCTGTGTTTTGGTGACTATGTTTTGATAACAGGGTTTCAGTGATTTAGTTGTTGGATGATTCAGAGATTGATGATGTAGATATAGTCGATGGTTGTATTGCAGTGGTGATTGATTTTGTATTGATGGATCCAATCTAAAAATTTATGAAATGTGGTCCCTGGAAGAAGAGAGAAGGTCGTAGCCTTTTGTAGGTTGGCACCTATGTACAATTAAATGTATAGGCTAGTACAAGAGCTAGGGGGTTGTAGCTCCCTTCTAGTAGAAGCTAGAGAATGAGAGAAGGTTGTAGCCTTCTGTAGGTGGGTGCCTGTGTACTGGTATGTGTCTGCGCTAGTACAGGATTGTAAATAGGATTTTCTTATCTTAATGAAAATTGCAGCATGTGGTTTTTGTCCCGCATTGTGTTTCCACCTTGTATCATGGTGTTCATGTGTCTTTATTATGTGTGATGAGCCGTTCTATTTTACTACACCTGTTTACTATTTATATGGTTAATGAAGTTCTGATGCACTGATTAAAGATCAACATATAATGGATTAACTAAATCATAAGTTTATTAGATATACGCTAGTTGCATTAAACACAGTTGTGTGTACACGTGGGTTCCCTTAACTGAAGTAGCATATATGAATCTGATTATGCAAATGAAAAATTTAATGATTTCCTAATACTGATTCACCGCCCTCCCGCCCCCCTTCTCAGTATTATTTCCAACAATTGGAATCAGAGCAGGTCCTTCAGAAGAAGCTTGATCGCTTGAAGGAAGATCCATCATCGTGAGTAATCAAGAAAGAGAGGGATCCATTAGACCGCCAATCTTCGATGCGAGAAATTTTGTTTACTAAAAGATAAGAACCACAACCTATCAACAATTGCTTGGAACAAGTGTTTGGGAAATTGTGGAAGGAGGATATACATTTCCATCAGCCTACAGATACTACAGGTAGAAAGCAATATGAAACCAATGCTAAAGTTGTTTCTATTTTATTGGGAAGTTTGTCAAAATCAGAGTTTCTCAAGGTCATGCAGCTCAAATTAGCCAAACAAATATGGGACAAAATCATTCTAAGCTACGAAGGAGACTCTCAGGTAAAATGTGCTAAGCTTCAAACTCTGAGAATTCAATATGAAACTCTTAAGATGCATAATGGTGAAACCATAGCTAGTTACTTCCTATGTATAGATGAGGTTGTCAATTGTATGAAGAATCTGGGTGAAAAAGTTAAGGAAGTTGTCTTAGTTGAGAAGGTTTTGAGATCCTTGTCTACTAAATTTGAACGCAAAGTATTTTCAATAGAAGAAAAACAAGATTTGTAGAATATCACCATGTCACAGCTTCACGGAATATTAACTACCTTTGTTATGAGAAAAGGAGGACCAAGAGAGAAGCATCATTTAAAGCATCAGCAAAAGGAAAAGAAAAACTCTATGAATCAGGACACATCTCAGAAGAAGAAGATGAGGTAAATTTTGTCAAGAAGCTTTAACAGGGTTCTCGAAGGTTCAAAGGTAAGCTACCTTTCAAATGTTTTTCTTGTGGAAGAGTTGGTCATCACACTACTAGATTCCCCCATAACAAAGGCAAGATGTCTAAAGATGGTAATAGAAATTATTATGCTCATGATGATAGTGATGGCTTGTCCAATAGTGATGAAGATGAAGAAGAAATTAGACTGCTCATGGCACATGAAAATAATGACTCAGAAAAGGAAGATTTCCTTAAAGAAATCAATCAACTTAAAATTAGTTTGGAAGAAAAGGATACAGTCATAAACACAATGACACATCAACTCACTAAAAAGGACAAACACAATGAAGTGTTAGAATGTAAAGTGGTAAGTCTAAGAAAACAACTTCAAAAGACAAAGACTCTAAATCTTAGATTTGCTAGAGGATCAAAAACGCTAGATGAAATCCTCAAAGTTTAGCATTCGCCGATTATAAAGACTGGTCTTGGTTTTCATGAAGGTTAATCTAGCTCACAAGGTGAGGTAACAAACTCCAATGAAAAATCTGAGATGCTCAACAAGGAAATAGAAAGTCAACCATAGAAAGAGATTCTTCAAAGAAAATCTATTACTTCTAACTATGGAAGTAATAGTTGGTTATTTCCCTCAAAAACTGATGTTGAATGTTGTATATGTCATAATCTTGAGCATGTTGTAGCTAAATGCAGAAGAAGAATTGTTTAAGACCATCACATAGAAAGATCATCACCTTCTAGGTACATTAAGGGATATTGCTTTGCTTGTAATATATTTGGTCACAAATCCATTGAAGTCTGCTATAGAAGGAATATGAAACATGTAATATTTTATGCATGTAACAAGTTTGGACATAAAGTGAAGGAATGCAGGAGAAAAATTTGGACACCAAACCAAAAGGAACATACATCATCACAATCCCAGGTATTGAAGAAGATGGAATTATTGCCAGAAAGATGTGGCATAGCTCAGTTTGCTGACATAATAGACCCAAGGGAAGCTGAAAGTGTAAACCTTCAGTATTCCAATTTTCATGTGCAACTATTATCAAGCAAAGTCGCGTATATACGTGAGTTAGAGATTGCATAGTTGTGTACATGGTGCTCTCAAGAAAAGGCAGCAGGAAAAACTCAGGAAAAGAAGTTTTTTATGGTTTGGTCATGGTATTTGTTGATTGTCACAGGTTCAGGGGAAGAATATGCTTCGAATAATGCATTGTTGGCATTATGGTTAGAACTCTTTGGTGATGATGCTTATGTGACTAAATGATACATCTTAATACTTATTGTTCGTTGGTCAAGACAATGGTATTGTAGGTTATAGGTCTAAATGATGTTGATGGATGCTTATGGTGCAAATCGTATATGGTGTGTGATAGTTGCTGATGACTATCATGGTCATGTTTAGATTCTTGGTAATTGTTATAAAAGTCATGTATATCATTTGATGTAAAGGTCATAAAAAGACCTAAATTGTAACCCCACTTTTCATGTGAAGGATGATGTAATAATGTTTATTTTAGTCATGTATAAACATTTGTTATCCCCACTTGGTTGGAGTCAAAATGGTGTATCTCCACATGGTTGGGAGATTGATGTATGTATGAGTCATTGCTGATAGGAAGGTCATACTCACTTAGTTGAGTTGTAGAGTCATGTTATTCTTTTGAAAAATATTTTTGCAGACTCTGCATGTGCTTGGGGGGAGCATGGACGGATTGGTACATCTCAACATGTACAAAGGGAGAGATCAATCAGACATTTCAACATGTACTCAAGGGGAATATGGACAACATAATGTATATGAAAGGGAGAGAATATCTTGGTCCGCCCTTTGCCCTTGATGTCAAAGGGGGAGAGTGAATTGGTGTTGTTGTTGCCATCAAGTCCAAAGGGGGAGATTGTTGGCATTATGACACAGGTGTTGTCCTCGATGGAAACTCAATCAGATGATAGATTATAGTGTAGCACATCAGAGAGAGGTATACATAGGTTCGCCATGACAAAGGAGCGTATACACGTGGGTTACCAAACCAAAATGAGCATATAATGTACACAAGCACTTTCACAGAAGGAAAGGTGTGTACATGTTGGAAAACTAAGTTTTGGTCTATGGCATTTGGTGCATGGTATTTTGATCCATGGTATTGGTCCATGGTATTTGGTCCAAAGTATTGATCCCAAGTATTGGGTCCAAGGTATTGGTCCTACGTAGTTTTGGACCATGGTATTGGGAGAGGCCTAAACCTATATAAGCAGGAGAGGATCATTATGCCAATGTGTGCAAGTGATGAATATCTGATGAAGTGTGTGATATAGCATCCAAGTTATGGGTTTGTGATGCTTTGCTAAGGATGCACCTATGTGGCAAATGAAGGTTGATGAACCGGGATCATTAAGACTAAAAAGAATTATCATTATATGGTATGAATAGTTCAGATATGAACACCGACGTATGTTTTAACCTTTATATATGATGATCTGGGTATGTCTGAAGTAGAAAATTGCAGCGAAGGTATAAGTAATTATTTTCAGATCTGTACGGTGGTTGGCTTTGGTAAAAGCACGTATACACGTGGGTTTGGTTCATCAGAGTAGCGTATACATTATGAGATTTGATATTTAAGGTTACTGTTGGTTTTAGTGGTTGTTGCAGAGTTTTGGGTTCTGCTCTGTGTTCTAATGATTGTGCTTTGATGACAACATGTCAGTGATTCAGTTGTTGGATGATTTAGAGATTGATGATGCAGATATAGTTCATGGTTGTATTGCAGTGGTGATTGAGTTTGTATTGATGGATCGAGTCTAAAAATTTATGAAATGTGGTCCCTAGAAGAAGAGAGAAAGCCGTAGCCTTCTGTAGGCCGATGCCTATGTACTAGTAAATATATTGGCTAGTACAAGAGCTAGGGGGTTGTAGTTCACTTCCAGTAGAAGCTAGAGAAAGAGAGAAGGTTGTAGCCTTCTACATGTGGGTTCTTTCATACTGCTACGAGTTTGCGCTAGTACAAGATGTAAACAAGTTTTTCTTATGTTAAAGAAAACAACAGCAGGTGGTTTTTGTCCTACATTGGGTTTCCACCTTATATCAAGGTGTTCATGTGTGTTTCTTATGTGTGATGATCTGTTTTGTTTTACTGCACTTGTTTCCTATTTAAATGGTTAATGAAGTTCTAATGCACTGATTAAAGATCAACATAGAATGGATTAGCTGAATCATAAGTTTACTAGATATACGCTAGTTTCACTAAACACAGTTGCGTGTACACATGGGTTCCCTTAATTGAAGTAGCGTATATGAATTTGATTATGGAAATGAAAAAGTTAGTGATTTGATAATACTGATTAAGCCCCCCCCCAGTATTATTTCCAAAATTTCCTTCAGACTTGGGTAAACCTAAGATAAAATCCATTGAAACCTCCTCCCAAGATTGGCTTGGAATGCATAAAGGTTCTAATAGACCTGGGGTATTAATTGTTTCAACTTTATTTTGTTGGAAAACCAAATATTCCGCCAAAAAATTTTGAATATCTGATTTAAGGTCATCCCAAGAAAAATCGTTCTTAATGCTGTGGTAAGTTTTTAAAAATCCTGACTGCCCCCTTAAGGGAGAAGTGTGCAATTCCATAAGAATCTTTTGTTTGATTTGTGAATTCTTACCTACTTATAAGTGCTCTTTGTACCATAACGAATCATTTTTCCAGCTAAATGTATCAGATGTACTGGGATCTTGTAGTATCCTTCGAATGAGTGCCCACACTTCTACGTCATTCTTCCATTCATCCCTTGCTTCGTTTATCCAATCTGGTTGGATAATAGATATGGCGCAAAACAATGCTTCCACATCCTCATCCTTTCTTGAGAGTTCATCTGCCACAACATTTATGTTCCCTTTTTTATAAATGATCTCAAAGTCATAACCCAACATCTTTGTGACCCACTTTTGCAACTCTTTTGAAGATAATCTTTGTTCTAAAAATTATTTAAGACTATCATGATCTGTTTTTACCTTTAAGTGTCTTCCCATTAGGTAGGGTCACCATTTCTTAAGTGCATGTAGTATTGCCAACATTTTCTTATCATAAATAGCTTTTCGTAAATACTTTTCTCTGATTGAATGACTTTCAAAAGAAATGGGTTTTGCTTCTTGCATTAAAACAACACCAATTCCATTTCCTAAGGCATCACATTCCACAATAAAGGTTTTTGTGAAGTATGACATAGCTTAGACTAGTGCTTGGCACATTGCCCCTTTAAGATGTTCAAAGGCCTTCATTTCTTTCAGAGTCCATGAAAATGAACCTTGCTTCAATAATATTGTTAAAGGTGCTACTATTCCCCTATAATTCTTAAACAACTTGCAATAATACCCTATTAACTAGATAAATCCTCACAAATTATTTATGGTTGTGGGGATTTTCCATTCCTTAATGGTTTTAATTTTTCTAGGGTCTACCTTAACACCATCATGAGATTCAATATCAACCCAAATATTCCACCTCTTATACTCCAAAGAAACATTTAGAGCGTTTTGCATGTCATTTTTCTCCTCCAATAGTTTGAGCACCCTATCAACATGTTGAACATGATCCTTCCAAGACTTATTGTAGATTATTATATCATCAAAAAATACAAACACAAATTTTCTAAGGAAGGAGTTGAAAATGGTATTCATTAAACCTTGAAATGTAGAAGGTGCATTCTTAAGGACAAAAAGCATGACCAAAAATTCATAATGACCCTCATGCGTTCTAAGTGCTACTTTTGGATTGTCTTTAGTATTCATTCTGATTTGATGATATCCTGAACAAATATCCAAATTGGTGTGGAGTAAATTTCCCCATGAAATTGATCCAATAATTCATCAATGGCAGGAATGGGAAATTTATCTTTAATAGTGAGCTTCTTGAGCTCCCTATAATCTGGACACATGTGCCATGAACCATCCTTCTTGTGTACCAATACTACCGGAGCAGAGAAAGAACTTTGACTAGGTTGAATTATACCAGCCTCTAGAATTTATGTAACAATATGTTCAATTTCACTCTTTTGGGCATAGGGATATTTGTAAGGCCTAATTTTTGGAGTCCTAACACTTCCTGGAATCAAATGAATAACATGATCATGATAACGAATTGGTTTGAGGCCTTTGGGAGTCTGAAATACATTGGAATGATTGTCCAAGACTTTTTGGAGATCTGGAGAAATAGATGATTTCATGTGGGAACCTGTAGCGAACATAACTATGCAACTACGCCTCATTGTTCTTTCTTTAGAAGTTTTGTCATTCCATTAGAGCTAATTATTTTTCCCAGTTTCCCTGTGATACCCTTTAATTCAATTTCTTTTCCCTCCGAAGAAAATTTCATGAAACATTCTTGAAAATTAAAAGCTATTGTACCCAATGGTTGTAGCCATTGGACTCCTAGTACAACATCAACACCACCCATTGGAATGGAAAGAATTGGGCTATTTAGTACATATTCTCCCATGGATAGCTTGATATTATGCATGGGGACTTCACTGGGGGAGCAATACCATACCGCATGGATTCATATTGGGGGATATATATTGAAGGAAAAATGGCATAATATATTAGGGGATAAAGGATTTTTATATTGGAAGGTATAAAAAATGGAGTTCAAAGTTAATGAAAAAATATAAAGGGGTATAAAAAATGTTAATTAAAAAATGGATACCTAAAATATCTAATGGAAGTAGGGGTTTTTTAAATTGGGAAGGTGTATTGGGTTCATATTGGTAGGGGTTAAATGATGTGATTTTAAGGGTTATTTTCCAATATTTAGTCAAATTAAGGGCATTTTTTAATATGCCGCGAATGATGGTGACATGAAAAAGGTTCATTGAGTGAAGACACCATGATATTATGGCACTTTCCATAGGAATTTATGGTTCCTCTACTTGCAACCATCACTTGACACTCTGGTGCTGGATATAGGAATAAATCCAACTCCTTGGCTATCTTACAATGAATAAAATTATGGGTACTTCCCGGATCAATCAACACTATTACATTTTTTCTTCTTGATATGTCCTTCTATTTTGATAGTTTGAGGAGTGGTAATTCTAGCCATTGCATTACAAGATATGGTCGGATTCATTTGTTCTTTCTCTAGGGTTTTTTCATAGTGGATATGCTCTTCTTTTGATGTTTCTTGTTCCTTTTCTTCCTCCTCTTTAGAATTGATGTAAAATAATTTCTTCTCAGCACCCTTATGACCTTTAGTGTACTTTCTATCAAAATTGTAGCAAATCCATTTTTCTCTTTCTTCTTCAAATGTTGTGTTGTCAACCTTGTAGGTTGTGGAAGGCTAGGGGAAACAACACTTCCATCTTTATAGTTGTGAGTGGTAGGCTTCCCTGTTTCCATAATTTTTCTTTCCATTTTTCTTGCCAACCTGAATTCCTTCTCCAATGAATCAGGTTCCCAAAGGCAAACCTCATGTTGGACGTTATCCTTTAAAGTCACTATTAACACATCAATCCTATGTTCCTCTGGAATATCTTTTACCTTTATATTCAAATTTTTGAAGTCCTCAATGTGCTCGATCACTGAACCCTATTGTTTGAGATTTATCAATTGGATAAAAAATGTGTTTCTTTTTGTATGCCCAAAATGTGCTATCATTTCTACCATAAAAATTGCCCAAGTGACAATTTGTTTATGAGAGCAAAGCCATAGATACCATACAAACTGATTTGGTTCCAAATATAAAGTTGCAATGTATACCTTCTGTGTGTTTGCACATTATGGAGATCGAAATAATGCTCCATCTGCAGTATCCATGTTACAGGATCCTTGCCATCAAACTTCCTCATATCGATATTTGCAACATGGTGGGTCTTCAATCCACCATTAGAGTGTATGAAATCATGATTAATTTTTATTTTGTTCTTAGCATGAGTTTTCTCTGCTACCTTTTCGTCATTAGGAGGCCTTTCTTGTAGAAACTTTGTCAAACTTTTGTTCAAAAATTACACGTCTTTCTTCAAATCTTCAATGTTTTCATTGTTTGAATCATGATTAACATTTATTTTTTTCTCATTCTGAGTTTTCTCTACTACCTTTTCGTCATTAGGAATCCTTTCCTCTAGCAATTTTGTCAAACCTTTCTTTCAACCTTCCATGTCCCTTTTCCAATCTTCAATGTTTTCTTTCATACCATCCATCTTAGCTTCCATGCCTTTCTTTAAACCATCCATCTTATCTTCCATGCCTTTCTTTAAATCATCCATCTTAGCTTCTGTTAGTTTTTGTGAGAGTGAAATTTGTTGCACTTGGTTTTGTAATTTTGATATATCATGTTGCATTTATTCATCTTCTTCATGAGCCATGCTAGAGCTTTTAGGTTGCTTACTAGGTGTTTTTCTTCGGGGTATCAATTAATGATAATTATTCTTCAATATTCCCTTTGAATTCATTCAAACTAATTTTTCAAAACAAACTTATGCAAAATTAAAAAAAGAAAAAACTACACAAAGTTTTTCACTTTGTAGGAGCTCGATATTGAATCTGATGTATTTCTGAAATTTCAGATCTCCAAGCTCTAAAATAGCGCAATGTTCTAGCCCTTTGAGTTTCCTTTCCAATGCCACCATTCTAAGCAAAATTGGATTCTCCAAGGAAGCGTTATACCTAATCTCCCAAGATGACTTGATCATACACTTTTTTGGTAGAGAAAATTTGTACAAAATGCCACGTATGATGGTTTTAACCTTTAGACCCGAAAATGGTGTAAAAAATACTAAAGTCCATCCTCTTTTTTTCACTTCTTACGATATTTCAATCTGATACAAGGAGAGAAAGTTATGATGATTTTCCCACGGTCACCTATTTGAGATGTAATTCGGGAGCCTGCAAAAACCCTCCTTGGATCATATCACCAAAAATATAGTGAGACAAGGTATGAAATTTAGGCTCGAGGCTCATCAAGATTTTTGTTCAAATGGGTTCTTTCTTAATCTTCCAAAATTTCGCAAAAAAAGGTGATAGCAGAAATTCCACAATGACCTGTTTTGGAGCAGCGAAACCCTAGAATCCAAAGCTCTCATACCAAATGTTATGAAACCATCTTACAAAAATATAGAAAATATAGATCAATGACTTCAAAATAAGCCTCTTGGAGGGGTAAACCTGCTTTACATTACACAAATGAACAATTCTTGGATGATACAAATGAAGAAACCTCCTTTCTATATATAGGAGTCTAACAGGTCACAATATAATAAAAGTCGACATAACAATAATAATATAAGGGCACAATGATAATAATAGTGGGCTTTTATGGGGCACAGTAATAATGATATGGGGACAATAGGGGCACAATAATAACAATAAGGGCTATAATGACAATTGTCGTGAGGGAATCACTAGTATTATAGGGACCTAACACCAACACAATAGCAATGTCAGCAAGTGAGCATTATTTAGAAAATCTTCGGCAAAATCACATAACCAAACTTTTGTCGACGCGTTTCGAACCAACCAGTGTGGTTCATCGTCAGGACAAGTTGAAGAACCAATCCGGCTTAGCTTGAATAAATAGAGCGTGCAGAGACTCAACAGCTATAATGCTAACGGCTAAATTGACTTAAGGTTCCTGGTCAAATCATTAAATTAATAAATTAATGTTTCTAGAAATATCTAAAATAGGTAAATAAATGAATTCATTTACAAACAAATAGATATATTAGTATTATTAACGAGAATCCATAGTATAATATTAATATTTTAATTATAATGGTCATTATAACTTATAATATAAATTAAATAAATCAATCCAATATTATTTAAATATAAGTGAAAGGTAATACATCACTCTTATTTTAATAATTTAGTTACACCAGGTAAAAGAATAATAATTATTAATGGTCCATTGGTAAGTTAGGACTTTCCTATTTAGTTCTTAAAAATATATCATATTTATTATTTAAAATAATGGTCCATTAAAATACTAAGGTATATACAATAATATATGTTTATTAAATAATCTATATCTAATCTATGTTTAATGTTTCTAGAAATCTATATCTACTTATTAATTTGTAATTCCAAACAAGATGTTAAAATATTATTATTCCTAGAATTTAGTTATAATAGGTAATTACCATAAATTAGGGTAAAGTCTCATAATATAACTTAATATTATCAAAATTTATCCTTTAAACCTACTGGTCCAATACTCAAAATTCGTTCAATATTTTATTCAAATAAAAATATTAAGGTAAATAAGTGAGCATTAATTTTGCAGGGCCAAGGGCCTCCTCCCCCTTAACTTCCCTTCCAATCCGATAATTCAACATGTATTTCATAAAGATCCCCACACCATCATCCCATTCACATGTTATTCCACCTTGTTCTAGACCTATAAAACTATCCCATGCAAACCATTGGAATTCAATTTTTTCTCTCGCAAACAAATCCCCCATGTTGCTCTATTGTGCTCAACCTTACTTTGCCTACTAGATAATTACAGAGCAAATCTAGTGCCACCACATCCATTCTCTTCCATCTTGATAGATAAATCGTATGTCCCCCACCATTTAATGATTTCCTCTTGCTAGAAAAGAAAAAACTAGCGCAAAAGACCCCCAAGTCCCAAGAAACAAAACCATCTCATCATACTGAGCCTTTCAAGACATAAAAGTTTAAATCTGAGAGTCATCATGCTCTTACAACCTTTCAGACCTACACTTTAACATGTATGACTCATGCTTGCAAAATAAGGACACGTTCTAGGTCACAAAGTTGAGACTATATCAATAGGTTTCCCCCAGATTGTACCATTTCCATGAGTTCGTCACTTGGCTCGCAGCTGGTTACATGAAAGAGAAGAATTACTTTATCTCCTTGACTGGAGAGAAAATTCTAGAAGTCACACTAGAATTGCTCCAAAATTCCCCCCTAACTCCAAAATATTCCATCCTTGAGAGGTTTATAGAAGCTACTCTTTTTTATACTTGCAATGGGCTCCCAATTGCAGCACAAAATACTTTCCTCCAACTAATTCTAGCACCTTGAAATCAATCCCTCCCAATTGTTGATAGATTCCATGTTTCTATATTTTTAGAGGAAGTACATCCCATTCTAATTTTTATTTCCCTATTTTTTGGAGAAGAGGAAATAAATAATGTTACCAATGTTGCCATAGGGCTCTGCACGTAGTGATGCTACCAAACCTCGTCCTTGACATACCCTCATTTCTGGCTAATTCTATAAAATTCCAGTTTCACCATTTTCCTACTAATTACTTCATATGTTATTCTTTATTGGTTTATATTTTTAGGTATTGTCATGTAGATAAATTTGAATACTTGGGCCGAAGTGTCATGTATTCTCATAGGTAAACAAAGCTAGGTTTTGATTGGGATAGTGCCTAAATGAAAAGGGATAATAACTAGGGATTTTACCAATTCATCTTCACTTACATTTCCACTACCTATACAATTATATAAAATCTTCCACCCCCTAGGATCCTTCCTAAACAGAAAAGAATCATCCAACTGAACAAAGATAAAAGGGTAGGAGATTGGTACCTATTTGAGGAATACATTGGGATTAGGGCTTATGGAATAGAGCTTCACCCATACCACTTACCTATATTCATACCTGTTATCACTCAAGTTGTCCCTTGGCTCCTTAACGGATATGGCCGAGCTAACCACAAATCAATCATTGGATTGCAGGTACTAGCCTACCTGTAATCAGAGAGGGCTCTCTCTTTTATATTTTAGCTTTGTTTTGGGGTGATCTTAGACTACTTATGAAGTGCAGAGTTTTGTTTTAAGTTTGGTGGGATGGTTGATGCTTTAGACAGAGTTGGCATGAAAAGGATGAGAAGTTCAAACCATTGGGCATGGAGTCAAGGATAATGGTTGCTGGTGCGTTTTCTTGGTCACAAGAGGAATACAGAGTAGGATAGCTACACATAGAACAATATCAAGCTGGAATAAAGATGGAATGAAGGTCAGAGATGAAAGGAAACTAAGAATCTTTCATCAGCTAACAGAAGGAGGGTGAATGAACCTTATCTAGGAGTAGTCAAGGATTCCTAAACAATTATTCATAAATGAGAGAAACAGTGTAAACATGATCATTTAACTATGCATATTCATAACTATTTCTGAGGAAAACCATGTAGAAATAACAAAAATTGAGCATAGAGTACTGCTAAGCAAAGTCTAAGCTATTCTTCTTTCTTTCTATTTGGATGGTGACAAAATGGTGGCATAAACACATATAAACTGTAAACAGAGGTAAGAAACACTTATTGGGCCATGTAGAAGCGCAAGAATTCCATAGTTCACTCTTCAACCTTTAAAACACAACAGACAGTTCATCATCCAAGAATTCCAGCGATCTTTGATTATAGAGGCTCTCAAAGAATACAGAGCAAGTCTCGAGAGGAGTTATCAACCAACCAACCCTTTAAACAATAAACATGGTTGTTTATATAGAGAAAATATTCCCAAAATATCTACAATCAGCATATCTTAAACAGATATGAGGGAATAAGTGCCTTTAATATAACTTATCCTGAAATAAATGCATAAAAGATCTATCTAACTGCCGCGCTAGGGCAGCTGCCTCAAAAATTCGTTAATATGATGTCCTTTGCGCTCTATGTTGTTCATTTGGCCATAACTGTGCTTTTGGTTTCTGCAGTGCTACCCTTAGGTGGCCTTATGTGCATTAACTTTGATCTGGTGAGCCTTAATGGCTTTAAATTCCATCACTGATACTCTTTGACTTTGCTGGGGCTCTTTAATGTTCCTTTGATGTCGCTTTATGATTTCCACTGATACACTTTGCGGCTACTTTGATACTCTTTAATACTGAATCGGGGCCTTTTCTCTCCACTGACACACTTTGCCGCTACAAAATTGCCCTTGCCTGCCACTTTATGGCGCGATTTGACTGCTACTGTGCCTTTCGTGGCCTTTAGAACTGTTTCGGCGCTTGGCCGATCAAAACATTATCAAAACTGAAGAAATATTGCAAAAAAGATGAGGAATGGACGCTGATAGCCTGGTGAGGCAAAAACCCTGTTGTTTAGAGCCAATCTGTGATGGAGCGATCCGAAATTGATGCAAAATGATCAAGCTTCCCTTGGAGCTGAAGTGCGCGCGGGCATTAAACAAAACCATGAAGAAATGCCTTTTTCCCTATATAAAGCGAAAAACCACTTTACACAGAAAACTTGATGAAAAATGGAGCGGGAGTGACCTTGTAGCGGAAATTAAATCTGGGCCGTTGGATCTAGTGCGGGCAGATCCAATGGCTGGTGCTCAATCAGTGATCGACGATCGGCGGATTTACAATGAAATGGGTTCACGGACCCGAAATCCCTTTCAAACTATTGTTTATAACCTTTCGGCTCCGGTTATGGAGCGTATAGTGCCAATCTCTTGCGGACCCGACACACTATTAAGCTCCATTCTATAGTATTTCGGCTCCAGCCAGTCGGAGCTATATATGGGGCTGCGACTTAATGAGGACCGTTGATCTGAGGGCCTGAATGGGTGACTGTGATTAAATCGGCATTTCACTATCGGCCAGGACATGGGGCAGGGCTTTATGGATATGCGATCACTGAAATGGGAGCGATGTGATAAGATCTGGGTCATTGGATGGGTGGGGTGATCAGACGGCTGGCGTGCAATTAGCATACCGCATCGGGGAAAGTGGATCGGAGGAATATATAAAGGGGCCGATACTTGTGACTGCCACCTCCGACAGTGATATTACATCGGAAGGGGGGGGGGGGAATGCAATCGGAGGGATGCCTTATGAGTCGGCAACGGGCCACTTGCGATCATAGGAAGGCCTCTCCGGTCAGAGGAAGGAAATAATGGCATCGGAGGGGTTTTTGCATGATCGGAAGGGTTCCGATAACAAAAAAGAGGGTTTATATGGAGTCGAAAGGGAAAATATGAGATCAGAGGTGGACTTTGATGCTTTTGAAGGGGTTTTTAATGCATCAGAAGGGGTCTGAATGCATAGGGAGATGGTTAAAGAGGTAAACAAAGGTTCTTACTAAGTTTCAGGCAAACTTACTAATTCCCAAGCAATATTTATGGTTATATTTCAACCAGAGGGAGGGGATATGTATATAGAGGCATTCTTATCATATTTTACTAGGAGAAGGGGAAATATATAGGGATTTACAAAATAAGTTAGAAATTAATATGAATTTCTATCGGAAAGCACTAAGGATAGAAGTCTTTAGGCTTTAAAGGGGAAATATGACTTGTAGAAGAAATATAAGCATCCATAAGCAAAGTAGACCTTTACTTAGGCAAATATTTATGAAAAATGATGATTTTTTAAAGATATCAAGAAGATCTTGACTTCTTTAGGGGAAGTTAGTGAATGATTTGGGGGAAAGGAAGAAAGGGAAGTTAGACATGCCTCGCTTGAGCTGATCCAAATGGATTTTGCCTTATACTTGTGATCAGAATAGATTTAACGCTTGAAAACTTGAAATGGATCATAATTCATTATTCTGCCACCTCAAAACTACCTACCTAGCCTACTTACCTAACATTTTTTCTTCTTTTTGGATGGGTGCACTTGGACTAGCAAACCTAGAGTTTCATATTTTATTTTGGCTATCCTCCTATCTAAATCTACCCTTATTACTTCCAGGGGCTCATATTAAGTTGTTGAGCACCCTAGCTTCTCTACGTATCTAACAATCTGCCAAGATTAAACAGTTTGGACAGATATTCATTCTCTATTTCTAAAACAAGAAATTTAAAACTACGGAAGCCAAGATTAAGCTGTTTGGCCTTCCCTTAAATGTAAAATCCTTCAAAAATGGAACTTTTGCAGCATGGAAAAGATGAACATTTTTGGCACTTCCACTGTCAATCATGAAATATGAAACCTATTGTAAAAGGAGGCTAACAGCGACTCCACTGGGGAAAATCTTCAGAAAATTCCAAAAAACAAGTTAGAAGCTGGCTCCCAAGAAGAAATCATGCTATACAAGGTCAAATCCAGACCCAAATCCCCCAACTGTTTTTGAAAATCCCAATTTAATCCCAAATATTCTAAGGAAACAAGAGGGAAAAGAGGATATTGTTGATTCGAGTCCTGAAGCAATTCCCCAAGCCTATATTCCAACCACTGTCAAAGTTTTATTTCGTTCAGCCCCCACCTCTCCTAGTTCATCATACACCTCTCAAAGCACCTTTTCCACTCCTCCATTCACTACACATACTCCTCCTATTACCACTGTTGTTACTACTGTTCCAGTCATTGCATTTCTTCCTGCTGTTCCACTTATACCAGTAAATATGGCGAATAGATATGCTCCTTTACAGCTACCTGCAAATCCTAGGGCTATGCCTCAGGATTATCAAACCAAAATCACATATTTTGATGGTATTGGTTCTAACACTGACTTGCAACATACCAAGAAAATGCAGGACTATTTTGAGAGTTACGAAATAGATGATGATCATGTAAGAATGAAGCTTTTTTTCCAAAGTTTAACAGGTGATGTAAGGCCCTGGCTTAGAGCTCTCCCTGCAAATTCCATAGCTGATCTAGAGGCCATTTACCAAACATTTCTCAACAGATGGGAGAAGAAGAGGGACCCTCTGCACATATTATCCGAATATGACACTATCAAAAGAGGCCCTCAAGAAACTGTCTTAGACTATTGTGCTAGGTTTAACAATATTTACAATGCTATTCCACAAAACCTTAGACCTCCACCTGATCTAGCTTTATACAAATTCGCTGATGGATTTGATTCTGGCATGGCATATCAATCGAGGGAAAGAGCCCCTCAAAGCTTATCAGACATGCAGAATGTAGTTGTTAGTGTGGAGGCAAACCTAATTGCCAAGAGAAACAGAGCAAGAGCTGAGAGGAGAACTACTTTTAAAGAAGAACCTTCAACATTTGAGCAAAAGTTGGATGCAATCAGCAATACCGTGCACAGTATTGGAGATAGAATGGCAACTATTGAAAGAAAGACATCATGGGATGGACAACAAGCTAATACTATCAGAAACCCAAATTTTAGAAAAAACCAAAATCCAAACGTTGGAAGGGCTAGCCCCGACCACGATATAAGACCTCCTTTTGAAGATAACTATACTGAGGCATCCACATCTAGTGAACCATCTGAGGATTCTCATATAAACTTGATGGGTTTGAAAAATGAACAACATGTTTTTCTAACATAAGAAGACCAATATGACCATGATATAAATCAATTTCAGACCAACTCTAGAGAGTCATTTGACTTCAAAGAAGGCTACGATTCAGCTCTCTACGAAGTCCATAAACAATACAAATTGAGAACAAGAACCATTGATGTGTCTGATCCCATCAAGCCAAAGGATGCTAAGTAGCCTAAGAAAGTAAAGGACAAGGCCGCTATCACAGAACCTGCTAATAAAATAGACTCAAAATTAAAAGAAGTGACCATAGAGGATGTATCTGACATGCAGCCCTCTAAAAATCAGCCTTTTGTATCCGTTCCCTCAAAAGACAATGCAAACAACACTCCTCAAAGCCTTTCCAAAATAGAAATACTTCAAGATAACACTCAAGATCAAGAGAAAATCACTGAAACTCCAATTGAAAAGGGAAAATCTGCCAGTCACAATACTAAAACCCAATTAGAAAAACCATTTGATTTAGAGGCAGAAATTGGTAAACTAAAGATATCTATCCCTCTATCTGAACTTGCTAAACATGATGTATATAGACAACAAATCAAGAGATCGCTGCAAATGCCAGGGAACAGGGATGATGTTAATGTCCTAGATGATCAACCTGAGCTACTTTTCGGTCCAGAAGTCGATGGCAAATCAGAAAATGGAGTTGTTTTACCCTTTTATGTCAGTTTGCACATACATGATAAAGTCTTGCACAATGCAATGTTTGATTCAGGTGCTTCACACAACCTAATGCCCAAAGCTATAATGGAGAAGCTAAACCTTGATGTTGCTAGACCATACAAAGACCTGTTCTCATTTGATTCTAGCCAAGTCAAGTGTTTAGGCTTAATCAAAGATTTATGTGTGTCTTTAGTCCAATACCCAAACAAAACAATCCTAATGGACGTGGTGGTTGCTGACATTCCACCAAAGTATGGCATGCTCTTATCAAGGTCTTGGGGAGCAAAACTCCAAGGATCTATCCAATTAGACTTCTCTTATGCCACTATTTCGGTCTTTGGGCAACCAAAGAGACTGTATAGGGAAACACTTATGAAATACGTGGTAAGTAGTGAGGAAAAGCCCCAAAACTTTTCTATTTATTCAGTCCATTCTGATATGGATTCATTTATCTTGATTAATGATTATATGTCTTCCCCCACTGATGATAAGCCTTTGGCTTTAGAACAAGAAATATGCATAAATGAGGGATCGGTTGCTCATACCAATGAAACTTTTATAACCATTGATGCAACCAGCGCACAAGAAGAACTCCGTGAAACACAAAATTCAAAACTGCCCACTCCTAAAATGGTTGAAACTCTCAATACTAGTCAGGACCAGGAAATCCTATGGTATTTGGAGTTTGATGGTTCAGTAAATAAGCTAGGAGTAGGGGCAGGAGTGTGGATCCATAATACACAAAACAACCATGCAGAGGGTCATGCTTATAGATTAAATTTCAAATGTACCAACAATATGGCAGAGTATGAAGCCCTCCTTTTAGGCCTCAAGCTAATCAAATCTCTAGGAGCTGCAAAAGTTTCCATTCTAGGTGACTCCAATTTGATCATTCAACAGATGAAAGGCAACTTTGTTACAAATGACAATAGGCTAAGAGCTTATAGGAAGGCAGCCACTGAAATACTCAATACCTTCACAGAATCCCAACTTGCCAAAATTCCAAGAAGCCATAATCTCCATGCGCATAGTCTAGCTACTTTTGCTAGCACTTGTAAGCTGCCTTTTGAGCCCAATCACCACTTTACAGCTGAGATAAAGCACAGGCCTGCTATCCCTAACAATGTCAAAGACTGGCAAGTCTTTGAAAATGATGCATAGATCAATAATTTCCTCACTTTACAACAAGAATTTTCAAGCCTAAAGATTGATACAGATGCCATGGATGACCCACAACAGAAAATGAGCTAAAATAAGCAGACTATAATAGCTGAAGTAGCAAATCAAATGCTGCGCCCAACTGTTTTTGATGACAAGAACATAGAAGAGCTGAAACAAATGAATTTGGATGAAATAGCTGAGGCAGAGACTGAAATTATTCAATTGAAAGACAATTTCCTACCTACAGGCTTGACTCCCTTAGAAGACATATTCGATTCAAATGACATTCCCAAAAAGCCAAAAATGCAACCCTTAAACGCTGCAATTGAAGACTGTAATATTGGGACTGTAGAAAAGCCCAAAATGATAAAATTGTCCAGATATTTGCCACCATATCGAAAGCCAAAGTATGTTGACCTGTTTAAAGAGTTCCAAGATGTATTTGCATGGAGTTATGAGGACCTCAAGTCCTATGACACCTCTGTCATTCAACATACCATCCCTTTGAAACCAAATCAAAAGCCTTTCAAACAGAAATTAAGGAGAATCAATCCTGTGCTTCTTCCCTTGATTTAGAAAGAAGTGAAGAGAATGTTTGAAGCAGGTATCCTTGCACCAATCAGATTTTCAGAATGGGTATCCAACTTAGTGCCCAGAAGGAAGAAAACAGGTGAGATTAGATTGTGTGTTGACTTAAGAAATTTGAACCAAGCCTCTCTCAAAGACCACTACCCATTGGCAAAGATGGACCATATTCTACAAAGGGTTGTGGGGTCTTCTAGGATTTCACTGCTTGATGGCTTTTCAGGATTCAATCAAATATTAGTTCACCCGGATGATCAGGACAAGACAACCTTTACAACACCATGGGGAAATTTTAAATATGTGAAAATGCCTTTCGGACTTAAGAATGCAGGTGCTACTTTTCAAATGGCAATGGACATTGCCTTTGCCAAAGAGATCCATGATTTCTTAGTGGTCTACCTTGATGATCTTACCCCATTCTCAAAATCTGATCAAGAACATTTGAAACATCTAAGACAAGTATTCCTTACTTGTAGGAAGTATGGCATATCTTTAAACCACAATAAGTCTCTCTTCGGCCTAGAGGAAGGCAAATTGCTAGGCCATATTATCTCAAAAGATGGAATTAGGATTGATCCAGACCGGATTCAAGCCATTCTTCAAATCCCTTATCCAAGAAACATCAAAGAACTGCAAGCTTTTCTAGGAAAGATCAATTTCCTATGAAGATTTATCCCTAACTTGGTTGAGCTGATAAGACTATTAAATAACATGCTAAAGAAAGATTCTAAAGTTAAATGGTCTTTAGAAGCCAAGCAAGCCTTTGAGGGCATAAAAACTGCATTAACCCAAGCACCAGTCCTCACAAGCCCCAATTTTGACAAAGATTTCATTATTTTTTCCTTTGCTTCTCAACACACCATTGCTGCTGTCCTATTACAGAAAGATGACCAAGGAAATGAAAAGCCCATTGCTTTCTTCAGCCGAGCCCTTAGAGATTCCCCCTTAAAATATCAAATCGTGGAAAAGCAGGCCTATGCCCTTGTTAAAGCAATCAAAGATTTCTGAATTTATATTTTATATTCACATGTTATTGCTTATGTCCCAAACTCTGTTGTAAAAGACATCCTAACTCAAGAGGGAATTGAGGGAAAAAGAGGCAAATGGATTGCCAATATCCTTGAGTATGACATTGAGATAAAGCCCACTAAACTGATAAAGGGACAAGGTTTAGCCAAACTGATGTCCGAAAAAAATTTCCAAGACTTAGACATAAATGAACTGGACAACGAACAGGAGCTGGCGACTCCACAGATCAGTCAAGCTATCTTGCAATCCCCATGGTATGCTAATATTTGTTTTATATTGTTAAACCTATTTGCTCCCCCAGGGTTGTCCGGAGCCAAAAAGAGATTTTTAAAGATGAAAGCATCAAAGTTTTGTGTCTTAGATAGTGCCCTGTTTTGGAAAAATCATGAAGGAATATTGCTTAATTGTCTAAATTTGAATGAAACTGACAATATTATGAAAGAATTTCATGCAGGGGACTGTGGAGGGCACTTATATTGGAAGTCTACTGCTGATAAGATACTAAGGGCTGGTTACTATTGGCCCTCTCTGTTTGCTGATGTGAAAAAATTTGTGATGTCTCGCCATAAATGCCAGATCTTTGAAGGCAAAAGAAAGTTGTTGCCCTTACCCCTTAAGCCCATTTCATCTGAGAAACCATTCCAACAGTGGGGTTTAGACTTCATTGGTGAGATCCACCCATCCTCTTCTAGCCAGCACAAGTGGATTGAGGTCATCCCTTGTAGGCAAGCTAATGACTCAACCATCATCCAATTCCTTGAAACCAATATTTTGTCCATATTTGGCTATCTAGAGAAGATCATTACAGACAACGCTGCTGCCTTTAAATCCAAGAAAATGATCAGTTTTTGCCACAAATACCACATTTCCTTAGGTCACTCCACAGCCTATTACCCTCAAGGTAATGGCCTAGCCGAGTCATCCAATAAAAGCCTCATCAATATCATCAAGAAAGTCTTGGAGGAGAATAAAAAGAATTGGCACAAGAAGCTCACAAATGCACTATGGGTTGATAGATTGACAACTAAGAGATCCATTGGAGCAAGCCCATATGAGTTAGTTTATGGAATGGAGGTAAGATCCCTTCATCTTTGGGAATCCCTGTTATCAAAATACTGCAAGAGATTCAGGCTGAGCCCAATGATATCCAAAGAAGAATCAATCAAACCATCCATCTACAACAGACAAGAGAGCAAGTGTATGACAGAGCTCAAATTTTACAAGAGAAGCTGAAGAAGATGTTTGATAAAAGAGCAAAGGCTGAAGATTTCTACATAGGCAACAAAGTGCTAAGGTGGGACTCAAGGAGAGAGGACAAAGGAAAGCATGACAAATTCTAATTCCTATGGAAAGGGCCATATCTTATTCAAGCTATGCAAGGCAACAATACATATTTTCTGAAGAGTTTGGATGGCACAGAAGATGAAGAAGGCCCTGTCAATGGCCGAATGCTAAAGCACTATCATGACCCCTTTTGATGTACATAATGCATCTGTATATTATATTTTTACATTATTATTTGTATTTTCAGCATTTTCATTTACAACAGTCCGACAAGGAAATAACGCAGCAAATTTTGAAGGAAGGATCAAAGAAAATGCACCATTTGATCTCTGATTTTAATTAATTTCAAAAAGAAGTGCTCAGGCAGATTTGAATATGTTTACAAGCACCCAAAAGGCAAGAAGCAGAGTTGTAATTTTTCTGCAAATTAGCTCGAAAATGATACTGCATATCAGCTTACAAGAACTCAGTCAAAAGCATCAAAGAAGAAGGAAGTTTTCAGATTACAGCAACAGTTGAAGACCAAGGAATTCTGACCTACTATTCTTGACTTTTCAGAAGGAAAAGCCATCCACAAGTGGAGCCACTGTTAGCCTCCTGTTACAATAGATTTCATATTTCATGATTGACAGTGGAAGTGCCAAAAATGTTCATCTTTTCCATGCTGCAAAAGTTCCATTTTTGAAGGATTTTACAGTTAAGGGAAGGCCAAATAGCTTAATCTTGGCTTCCCTAGGTTTAAATTTCTTGTTTTAGAAATAGAGAATGAATATCTGTCCAAATTGTTTAATCTTGGCAGATTGTTAGATAGGTAGAGAAGCTAGGGTGCTCAACAACTTAATCTAAGCCCCTGGAAGTAATAAGGGTAGATTTAGATAGGAGGATAGCCAAAAGAAAAGATGAAAATCTGGGTTTGCTCGTCCAAGTGCACCCATCCAGAAAGAAGAAAAAATGTTAGGTAAGTAGACTGGGTAGGTAGTTTTGAGGTGGCAGAATGATGAATTTTGACCCATTTCAAGTTTTCAAGCGTTGAATCTATTATGATCACAAGTATAAGGTAAAATCCATTCGGAGCAGCTCAAGTGAGGCATGTCTAACTTCCCTTTCTTCCTTTCCCCCAAATCATTCACTAACATCCCCTAAAGAAGTCAAGATCTGCTTGATATCTTTAAAAAATCATCATTTTTCATAAACATTTTCCTAAGTAAAGGTCTACTTTGCTTATGGATGCTTATATTTCTTCTACAAGTCATATTTCCCCTTTAAAGCCTAAAGACTTCTATCCTTAGCGCTTTCCGATCGAAATTCATATTAATTTCTAACTTATTATGTAAATCCTTATATATTTCCCCTTCCCCTACTAAAATATGATAAGAATTCCTCTATATACATATCCCCTCCCTCTGGTTGAAATATAACCATAAATATTGCTTGGGAATTACTATGTTTGCCTGAAACTTAGTAAGAACCTTCGTTTGCCTCTTTAACCATCTCCCTATGCATTCGGACCCCTTCTGATGCATTAACAACCCCTTCAAAAGCATCAAATTCCACCTCTGATCTCATATTTTCCCTTCCGACTCCATATAAACCCTCTTTTTTGTTATTGGAACCCTTCCGATCATGCAAAGACCCCTCTGATGCCATTATTTCCTTCCTCTAACTGGAGAGGCCTTCCTTCGATCGCAAGTGGCCCGTTGCCGACTCATAAGGCATCCCTCCGATTGCATTCCCCCCCCTTCTGACACAATATCACTGTCGGAGGTGGCAGTCACAAGTATCGGTCCCTTTATATATTCCTCCGATCCATTTTCCCCAATGCGGTATGCCAACTGCACGCTAGCCGTCCGATCACCCCGCCCATCCAACAGCCCAGATCTTATCGCATCGCTCCCATTTCGGCGATCACATATCCATAAAGCCCTGCCCCATGTCCCCGCCGATAGCAAAATGCCGATTTAATCACAGTTGCCCATTCATGCCCTCAGATCAACGGTCCTCATTAAGTCGCGGCCCCATATATAGCTCCGACTGGCCGGAGCCGAAATACTATAGAATGGAGCTTAATAGTGTGTCGGGTCCGCAAGGGATTGGCACTGTACGCTCCATAACCAGAGCCAAAAAGTTATAAACAATAGTTTGAAAGGGATTTCATGTCCGTGAACCCATTTCATTGTAAATCCGCTGATCACCGATCACCGATTGAGCGCCAACCGTTGGATCTACCCATGCTAGATCCAACGGCCCAGATTTAATTTCTGCTACAAGGTCGCTCCCGCTCCATTTTTCATCATTTTTTCTGTGTAAAGTGGTTTTTCGCTTTATATAGGGAAAAAGGAATTTCTTCATGGTTTTGTTTGATGCCTGCGCGCGCTTCAGCTCTAAGGCAAGCTTGATCATTCTGCATCAATTTCATATCGCTCCATCACAGATTGGCTCTAAACAACAGGGTTTTGCCTCAGCAGGCTATCAGCGTCCATTCCTCATCTTTTTTGCAATATTTCTTCAATTTTGATAATATTTTGATTGGCCAAGCACCGAAATAGTTCTAAAGGCCATGGAAGGCATAGTAGCAGTCAAATCTCACCATACAGTGGTGGGCAAGGGCGATTTTGTAGCGGAAAACTGTGTCAGTGGAAAGAAAAGGCCCCGATTCAATATTAAAGAGTATCAGAGTAGCGGCAAGTGTATCAGTGGAAAATATTAGTGGAAATCACAAAGTCACATCAAAGGAACATTAAAGAGCCCCAGCAAAGTCAAAGAGTATCAGTGATGGAATTTAAAGCCATTAAGGCTCACCAGATCAAAGTTAATGCACATAAGGCCACCTAAGGGAAGCGATGCAGAAACCAAAGCACAATTATGGCCAAATGAACAGCACAGAGCTCAAAGGACATCGTATTAACTCATTTTTGAGGCAACTGCCCCGGCGCAATAGTTAGATAGATCTCTTATGCATTTATTTCAGGATATGTTAGATTAAAGGCACTTATTCCCTCAGATCTGTTTAAGATCTGCTGATTGTATATATTTTGTGAATATTTTCTCTATATAAATGACCCTGTTTATTGTTTAAAGGGTTGGTTGGTTGATAACTCCTCTCAAGACTTGCTCTGTATTGTTTGAGAGGCTCTATAATCAAAGATCGCTAGAATGCTTGGATGATGAACTGTCTGTTGTGTTTTAAAGGCTGAAGAGTGAACTATGGAATTCTTGCGCTTCTACATGGCCCAATAAGTGTTTCTTACCTCTGTTTATAGTTTATATTTGTTTATGCCACCATTGTGTCACGATCCAAATAGCAGGAAAGAAGAATAGCTTAGACTTTGCTTAGCAGCACTCTATGGTCAATTTATGTTATTTCTACATGTTTTTCCTCAGAAATAGTTATGAATATGCATAGTTAAATGATCATGTTTACATTGTTTCTCTCGTTTATGAATAATTGTTTAGGAAACCTTTACTGCTCCTAGATAAGGTTCATTCACCCTCCTTCTGTTAGCTGATGAAAGATTCTTAGTTGCTTTTCATCTCTGACCTTCATTCCATCTTTATTCCAGCTTGATATTGTTCTATGTGTAGCTATCATGCTCTGTATTCCTCTTGTGACCAAGAAAACGCACCAGCAACCCTTATCCTTGACTCCATGCCCAATGGTTTGAACTTCTCATCCTTTGCATGCCAGCTCAGGTTACCAATGTTCCATAGGGCTTTGCATGTAGTGATGCTACCAAACCTCGTCCTTGACATACCCTCATTTCTGGCTAATTCTATAAAATTCCAGTTTCACCATTTTCCTACTAATTACTTCATATATTATTCTTTATTGGTTTATCTTTTTAAGTACTCTCATGTAGATAAATTTGAATACTTGGGCCTAAGTGTCATGTATTCTCATAGGTAAACAAAGCTAGGTTTTGATTGGGATAGTGCCTAAATGAAAAGGGATAATAACTAGGGATTTTACCAATTCATCTCCACTTACATTTCCACTACCTATACAATTATATAAAATCTTCCACCCCCTAGGATCCTCCCTAAACATAAAAGAATCATACAACTGAACAAAGATAAAAGGGTAGGAGATTGGTACCTATTTGAGGAATACATTGGGATTAGGTCTTATGGAATAGAGCTTCACCCATACCACTTACCTATATTCATACCCATGAGAATGTTTTCCTTATAATTCAACAAAAATACAGTGAATGTTGACCAAATCCACTTCGACCCTATTAAAAATGGCTACATGTTTAAATTGGGTAGGGAAGGGGGTCATTTTATTTTTAATGCTAGATAGCTTTTCAATGGGTAGAAGACATGTTGAAGGAATTTAATTTTGAAATAGGAGACATGTGTCACTATGATCCCCATGAGATAATATCCAATAGGGGAAAGGTTATCAATACTTTAGCTTGTGTGCATGAATATAAACATGAGCTTTAATGGAAGGCTAATTTTGACTCCTGGCCCATTAATACACAAATGGAAATTGAAGCACCACCTCCAAATGTAAAGAATAAAAGAGAATCTTGGACGAAACTGGAGGCACAGAGATGGAAGAGGCTTCATATCGAAATAGGACAAAGTTGACCAAGGAAGAGGTTGAGGAAGAGTTTGATACCTCGCTGACTGAAAGGAAGCTAGATCAAGAAGGCTTTGAGGTATGCTTAGAAGACTCATGACAAACTACAATTTCCAATTTCATAGAGGTAGAAATATTAGGATCTTTGAGAAGATCATCTACAGTGGGACTCAAAAGGGAATAAGGAAAAGTGATGGAGGACAGGAATACAAATTTTAGATAATACATGTTGTAGCGGCTGACATCACGCTCAGTCCATTATTATACCAGGCTCCTAGCTACCATGGACTTGGAAAGGAATGAAAAGAAGCTCCTTTGGCATCACCCTACAACACAATCCCTCCCATCAAGGTAATAATTTAGGATTGTAGACGTATCTTTAGACATGGAAAGCATCCAATGGGAGGAAAAAATAAATTAGCATAGGCAGGAAAGGGAAATCTTTTATAGTGGGATAAAAAAACATGCCTTGATTGTCAGCAAGGATGAGAAACTCTTAGAAAAATCTTCCATCAAGGTAAAGAAAGAAAAGGCCGAATATAGAGGCCTTCATTTTCTAAATGAAGATTGGAAATAATTTATTATCAAACTAGGTGTAAACACAAAGGATAAACTATTGTTGAGGCCATCATTCAGATATCACAATTTGAGATCCAGGACCTAAGGCAGGAGCTGAAAATACTTGCAAGTGAGGATGTGTAATTTAAGGATTTTTCCCAGGTGGAGGAAGAAAAGGAAATCCTAGCCAAGGATCTAACAGATAGGAACAATGAGGTAGTAGTCCTCAAGAAACAGGTGGTAGAACTCTAGGAGAGAATTGATTCACATATTTGTATTGGATTCATGCCATAGGACCCACAAAGTCTCGTTGAAAAATGGACTAAGGCCCACATAGAGTTAAACTATATGAGAATGAGCTGAAGAATTTGCAGTGCAATTTGGAGAGTGCTCAACATGATCTCACATAAAAGTATAAATAGTTGGAGACAATGAAAAGCAATGCGGAACAAGTCAACAATAATTTGAAGGTTTCCAATAAGAGGATCATAGAGCTAAAGAACATATTAATAGGGAATATGACCCTGATTGAGGCCATGTAAGTAATATTCGATGGCATCATCTCTGAAATGAATAACATCTGGGAGCACATCACCTTAGTAGCAGATAAGAAGATCACCGTCAAAGATACTGAATATTTTATCAGGTGTTCCAAAGAGGAGGATGTCAAAAATGCCAAGACAACTGGAAAATACTATTAAGTACCTCAATGAAAATCCCACAAGTGAGATAATAACATGAGATCTTGTTGACAGGACACGGGAAATAATGGAAATTTCCAAGATTGTTCAGAAAGATGCAGCAGAAGTGAAGGCTGAGGAGTGCTTAGGTGATTTATTAAAATTTATGGTTGCCTTTGATTTGAATTTTGAGAAAAGGGCGAGAGCTAACTTTTACAGTCATTGGGATTCCTTAGAGAAATTAGTCCCATGGGAGAATTATCAATAATTATTGGTAGCAAAAAAAAGAAACAATGACTCTTCTCATTATTAGACACCCACCCTCAAAGGGGAAATTATAGTTAATTTTCTGAGGAGGGATTTCCAGTTGATTTGGATGGAATAAACTTTGTTCATTGAAAAGTCAAATTACACTGAGTTGAGTAGCCTGAAGGTAACATATCAATACTTCTTTTACCCTCCTCTATTGAATGCAACTCTGTGACAAAAGTGTGATCAACTAGTTTATCCATCTCATTGATCCTGGGTCCCTCCCACTGGAACTGTCTCACTAGTAATGAAGATATTTCAGTTGTGTCAATCATGACACTTTATGTTACTTTCACGTTTTGAAAATATTTTATTTCAAGAATGTAATCAAATTTGTTATATGATAATTGGAACATTTGTGTTACTATCACACTTGAACAATTTAGCTTTTAGGAAGTTATCAGAACATCAAGAAGGAATATTTTACAAGTAGATATTGTTAATGAGACCCTATAAAACTACTAGAGAGACACATTAAAGACGTTCCAAATTTTAATTCTAAAGGCAGCTCTGAACTGTTTTTTTGCAAGTATTTGAAGATTTATAGTTGTATGTATTTTTTGGAGGATTAATAAAGAGGTGATTGATTAGGTGCTCAGTATCTAGCTCAAAAATGAAAGTTCTCATAATCACTCGAAAATTAAATGATTATGTCCATCTTGGTAAAACGATCAGAGCACAACTCGTTTCACTCAAAACGGAGTTGTATGGGGAAGATATTGCATTTTGTCGTCTTTGCCAAATAGAGGAATTTTTGAAAGAAAAGATACAGTATGTTCCTAGTTAGTAATTTGTACTGCTGACATGGCAGGTGGCTGGGGAGGGTCAAAGTTGGTCAATGTCCAGTAATATTTTGCCAAGTGGCTCATTACTATTGGTCAATGGTATGGCGAGTTGGTTCATTTTTATTGGTTTATGGTTGACCAACAAGGAGAGGACAAGTGGAAAGCCTGGGGGCCACCACATGTCCCTCCCCAAAAGACCTATGAAAATGGTGTGTAGTTGAAACATAATAGGCAGGTCAGCAGAGTCGAACCCATGACCTCCCCCGCATTAATTGACAATCTCACCATTACACCATGCACTCATCACTTAATATTCTATGGTCATAATACATATTTGAATTTTCAAAGGGTTTCAATTGGTGGTTAGGAGAGGGCCAGCTCACAAGTCAACCCCCTCCATGTGAACACTCCATCCAGCTATAGTTATGGTTAACCAACATGTGGCCAAAGTTACCAAAACTTCCATCTTAATAGATAGAAAAACCACGACATGTGTCCACTACTACTAACTACTAGGCTAACAGTTAGCCTATGTGCATGGTATTTACACTAATCTAGGTTTAACACTAATTAAAAATGCTTAACATTTAATTAATCTAGATTTTAGTTCAGAGGAAATTTGGCAGTCCCTCATATTTTGACAGTAACTCCAGTTTTAGTGGAGGTTTACTAGGAGAAACTATTTTGATCATAACTTGGGAAAAAATCCACCAAATTGGGATCAGGAAAAGGCGTTCCTAGCTGATTTGGGAATTCTAAGCACATTGAAGTAGGTTTTAGGAGCAGTAGAGTGTTGTAAACAACACTTTTTCAATTATTGAGCTGATATAGAGGCCCAAGCCATGGAAGCTGCACCAAGGAGATGTAGCCCACAAGGGGTGAAATCTTGCATCAAGGCATTGTGGTAAGTGTTTAGTTTGATGGTTTGTTGCACATTTACTTGCTGTTGTTCAGCACCTGCTTTTCCTGCTTTTTTTTCTCATGAATTTCATGTAAAAATTGATATAATTTAACATTTTACATTCACAAACACCATAAGGAAACTTATGCACATGAAGCAATTAGCATAGAAAAACTAACATTCAATAACAAATCAATTCGGTGTCAGACCAAAGGTTATTTTCTTGATTTCTTGAGTTTTGTGAAAGTAGGATTTTAATGGTTGCAAATTTGTGATGCTTACAAGGTTAAAGTTGTAGAGAGAAGAAGGGAAACTATTGGTGGCAACTCCTAAGGTGTTATAGACAAATTTGGGCACTACAACCGCAATCATACATGTCCATAAACCAAGGGCTTCTAAGTCCCCAAAAATGTTGTTTCATACCCTGAAGGAGCAAGGTCAGCTAATTACATCATCTCCCAAAAGTTCTCCATGAAAAACTACTCAGAACTGGTCAAAGTAGGACCATACAGACTGTCTAGTGTTAAAGGTGTGATGCATCTCACCTGCCACATGCAAAAAGTGTGATACATATTGGAAATCCCTTCTATAGGGTGCAATAAGCGAGAGCAAACAAATGGCACAAGAAGTTTGCTAGGTGCAAACCCAGAGAATATTCTAGTAACTGCTCATTTGACACCTGCCTCTCTAACTTCACCCAGGGATGAGTAAGAGATCGGAAATCTCCATGTGGAACCAAGAACTATCAGTGAAATGACACTAATCAAAATCCAAAAAGCTAACTCACTCTCCTATAAACATCTATATATGAATCCCTCATCCAAGAGATCTAAAGGCTGGAATTTTGTAATTTGCAAGGAACTGTTGTTGGTTTCTATTTGAAGACATTGTTGGGTGATATTTCTTTCTATGAGGTGAAGAGGGCTTTCATGCTGAGATGATGGCACTGGGTCAGACCAAGTGGTTGTAATTCTCTCTTCTACTAGTTCTACTAATAAAGCTATTTGAGTTTTCCTCCATATTCTTGTGTATCTCTGAATATTGTGTTGATATATGCATTTGTATGGTCAATATATATTTGATACTATATTTTTTACAGTGATAGATCTCTATGCTTTGATGGTATTATGTTGCTGTGAATCTACAGGTGCTCTTTGAAGCAGGACAAGTAAGGAAGCAGTGGCGAGATTCTGTCAATGGAGAAAGGAAACAAGCAAGGAGCGAAGCGAAAGACTGAGGTTGGTACTCTCTTCTTCTTTCTCATCTCTCTCTCGTAAAGGAAAAAGAAGTGACTTTAATCTGTTTGTTTCTAATATAGCTACCCATCTTAGTGGGACTAGTAGCTCTGCATAGACACTAGATTTCCCAATAACAAAATGGCAACTCCACTGGGGAGCGATTAGTTTAATTGCTTGTCTCTATTTGTCTGATTCATAAACCAAAGACAGAGCCTGAAGTCAAGCCAGCTAGCCTTCGAACTGCATTTGCTATGCGAGTGCAAAGTAGATCAACGCTGCTTCAGTCAACCTCTGGGTTTGTTTATGAACTGAACAATTGACTTGCAAACATCCTAAGTGCCCTAGAGGTAGCTTGAGTAACCTGATTATATCAACCCCATACTTTGTAGTTACTGACTATCATTTGCTTGGCCTAAATTCCTGAACTAAACTGCAAATTGTGACCAAAAACCAAGTTAAAGTCTCATTCCTGGACCATTGCACCCTCTCCTTTAGGCAGACTAGATGCATCGCACCTCCTGTGTGTAGTAGGTGAGATGCATCCCTATTTCCCTGTGTTACAGGTGCGATGATCAGGTAAGACTGTTTTTCCCTCTAGATTTTGGTTTTTTCTTCACTGTCTTCAATTTTATTCGGGAGTTTTGCTATCTATGATTAGTAGACCATTGTAGAAACCCCCATCCTTTGCATCATTCAACCTCCATTGTACAAATATTTGTGAATGTTTTTATGTATTTTTTGCCATTCATAGCTCTCATTTACAAAATAGTAGCTTAATCGAACTGTCGTCTTTTGATTTGAAAGTGTCGCAAGTGTCATTTTCAGTCAAAGAAAAGAATACTTCTCTTTTTGATAGTCGATTACACTGTTACTCTTGTATTTGATTTGAATTTATAAGTATTTCAAGTGTCGAAAGAAGTTTTCAATTCAAAATCACAAAGTGTCGTCTTGCCTTCCTGTCGTTTTTTGAAAAGAAAATCGTTAGTACTGTCGCTTTGAAAGAAGAGATAATTCAAATTTGTATTTAGCATTCTTTTTGTCATTCACATATTAAGAAAGTGGAAAACAAATACATGCACATGCATTTTCATTTAGATTGCTTATTTATTTTGATTTAGGATAGTGCATCTAGTGTGTGCTATCTGCTCTATGTTGAAAGGATTTCATTTCTCTTTCCTTAGTAGCTAGGATTTTCTTTGCAAAAAGAAGAGTAAACAACTATTTATCATCTTAGATTGCATTTTAGGAATTGTATATCTACATCACGCGGTGAACCTTAAAGGCAAACTTCTTAAGAAAGATCAACTGTAAAATAAATTCAATGAACATAAAAACGCTTTGGAACCTAATGCACAACATCTAGAAGTCTAGGCTAGAGACGTATTCTAGCGTCGTAAAGCCTGGTAATTGTCGCTTTCACCGTAGGTTGGGTGATTCCTCCTCTTTGACACGACAAGTGCCAGTATAGACTTGTGTTCCCACGTACCGTCGAGTATATATTGGGAGACCGCAATAGGCTATATCCTTTATCCTCAGGAAGCCGTGTCTGTCGCCCTATCGATCGCAATGCACTGAACACAACATTCGGGAAGATTGACTGCTGTACTGTAAAAAGTATTCTGTAGTTTTGCGATTGGTTTGGTAATCCCTCTGTCTAGATTTCCAGAGTAGTCTTTTTTGTTCCTTTTCAGACTCCTTAAAGGAAAAGGTCCATTTGAGCACTTGTCACTTCAGGCTCATTAAAAATCAAAGGCGACTAGAGTCATCTTTAGCTTTTTCTCAACTCTTAAAAAGTGAAAAAGCAAGTTGTGTCAAAGCGTCTAAAATTTATTTTAAATGGAATAACATCATTGTTCCCTCGTTGATCTTGGGTTGATAAAATGGAGTCCACCAACCAAGGATTCCCCCTTGGGGGAAATCCTAGTCATTTCTCCTCTTGGGGAGATGTTGGTGAACCTCATATGGCCACATTGTCCCTCCCCGGATTGACAATTGGCCTATCGGTATGGCTTTTCTCGACCTTTGTTGTTAAAAATACCGTGATTCCTGAGCAATCAAATTAGCAACTAGATGATACTAGAGTCACCCCCAACCTTCTACTTCATTTGTTTCTCCCTCTCCTTCTTCCTCTTCGCTTGGTGAAACTAGTAAAACTAAAAACCAAGTAACTGAGTAGAAGAAGAAATGGAAGGAGAAGAAGTAGAAGGAGCCCACGGTAAAAAGGTGCAACCGTGCATCATCTACCAAAAATCCACACATTGTACCATCCAAACCTAAATCTCCATGTGTCATATAAAAAGGGGACCATTATCATCGAGATTGTCCTTGCATCCCACGGATCTTAAGGGACTGGTCTCCCTGCTTGTACAATCTGGTGTCATCAACCTCTGACGATCATGTTGAGAGTACATCGTCAACTAGTGAAAACGAAGTCGCCCGGCAGAAAGGAAAATCTGAATTTCCTTGCAGACCGTGTGAAGGTGATGATGCCCTCCACTGCTGTCCCTTCCTGGACGAAACTAAAAGAGTCTTCGATAACCATCCTGCATCACCATAGCAACTTCCTCCTGGATACAAGAAACTCTTACCGAGTCCATTGCTTGTTGAAAATCTGACTGACACACCTTTTTTGTCACGATTAGTAGCAGATAAGAAGATCACCGTCCAAGATACTGAATATTTTATCAGGTGTTCCAAAGAGGAGGATGTCAAAAATGCCAAGACAACCGGAAAATACTATTAAGTACCTCAATGAAAATCCTACAAGTGAGATAATAACATTAGATTTTGTTGACAGGACACGGGAAATAATGGAAATTTCCAAGATTGTTCAGAAAGATGCAGCAGAAGTGAAGGCTGAGGAGTGCTTAGGTGATTTATTAAAATTTATGGTTGCCTTTGATTTGAATTTTGAGAAAAGGGCGAGAGCTAACTTTTACAGTCATTGGGATTCCTTAGAGAAATTAGTCCCATGGGAGAATTATCAATAATTATTGGTAGCAAAAAAAAGAAACAATGACTCTTCTCATTATTAGACACCCACCCTCAAAGGGGAAATTATAGTTAATTTTCTGAGGAGGGATTTCCAGTTGATTTGGATGGAATAAACTTTGTTCATTGAAAAGTCAAATTACACTGAGTTGAGTAGCCTAAAGGTAACATATCAATACTTCTTTTACCCTCCTCTATTGAATTCAACTCTGTGGCAAAAGTGTGATCAACTAGTTTATCCATCTCATTGATCCTGGGTCCCTCCCACTGGAACTGTCTCACTAGTAATGAAGATATTTCAGTTGTGTCAATCATGACACTTTATGTTACTTTCACGTTTTGAAAATATTTTATTTCAAGAATGTAATCAAATTTGTTATATGATAATTGGGACATTTGTGTTACTATCACACTTGAACAATTTAGCTTTTAGGAAGTTATCAGAACATCAAGAAGGAATATTTTACAAGTAGATATTGTTAATGAGACCCTATAAAACTACTAGAGAGACACATTAAAGAGGTTCCAAATTCTAATTCTAAAGGCAGCTCTGAACTGATTTTTTGCAAGTATTTGAAGATTTATAGTTGTATGTATTTTTTGGAGGATTAATAAAGAGGTGATTGATTAGGTGCTCAGTATCTAGCTCAAAAATGAAAGTTCTCATAATCACTCAAAAATTAAATGATTATGTCCATCTTGGTAAAACGATCAGAGCACAACTCGTTTCACTCAAAACGGAGTTGTATGGGGAAGATATTGCATTTTTTCGTCTTTGCCAAATAGAGGAATTTTTGAAAGAAAAGATACAGTATGTTCCTAGTTAGTAATTTGTACTGCTGACATGACAGGTGGCTGGGGAGGGTCAAAGTTGGTCAATGTCCAGTAATATTTTGCCAAGTGGCTCATTACTATTGGTCAATGGTATTGCAAGTTGGTTCATTTTTATTGGTTTATGGTTGACCAACAAGGAGAGGACAAGTGGAAAGCCTGGGGGCCACCACATGTCCCTCCCCAAAAGACCTATGAAAATGGTGTGTAGTTGAAACATAATAGGCAGGTCAGTAGAGTCGAACCCATGACCTCCCCCACATTAATCGACAATCTCACCATTACACCATGCACTCATGACTTAATATTCTATGTTCATAATACATATTTGAATTTTCAAGGGTTTCAATTGGTGGTTAGGAGAGGGCCAGCTCACAAGTCAACCCCCTCCATGTGAACACTCCATCCAGCTATAGTTATGGTTAACCAACATGTGGCCAAATTTACCAAAACTTCCATCTTAATAGATAGAAAAACCACAACATGTGTCCACTACTACTAACTACTAGGCTAACAGTTAGCCTATGTGCATGGTATTTACACTAATCTAGGTATAACACTAATTAAAAATGCTTAACATTTAATTAATCTAGATTTTAGTTCGGAGGAAATTTGGCAGTCCCTCCTATTTTGACAGTAACTCCAGTTTTAGTGGAGGTTTACTAGGAGAAAATATTTTGATCATAACTTGGGAAAAAATCCACCAAATTGGGATCAGGAAAAGGCGTTCCTAGCTGATTTGGGAATTCTAAGCACATTGAAGTAGGTTTCAGGAGCAGTAGAGTGTTGTAAACAACACTTTTTCAATTATTGAGCTGATATAGAGGCCCAAGCCATGTAAGCTGCACCAAGGAGATGTAGCCCACAAGGGGTGAACTCCTGCATCAAGGCATTGTGGTAAGCGTTTAGTTTGATGGTTTGTTGCACATTTACTTGCTGTTGTTTAGCACCTACTTTTCCTGCTTTTTTTTCTCATGAATTTCATGTAAAACTTGATATAATTTAACATTTTACATTCACAAACACCATAAGGAAACTTATGCACATGAAGCAATTAGCATAGAAAAACTAACATTCAATAACAAATCAATTTGGTGTCAGACCAAAGGTTATTTTCTTGATTTCTTGAGTTTTGTGAAAGTAGGATTTTAATGGTTGCAAATTTGTGATGCTTACAAGGTTAAAGTTGTAGAGAGAAGAAGGGAAACTATTGGTGGCAACTCCTAAGGTGTTATAGACAAATTTGGGCACTACAACCGCAATCATACATGTCCATAAACCAAGGGCTTCTAAGTCCCCAAAAATGTTGTTTCATACCCTGAAGGAGCAAGGTCAGCTAATTACATCATCTCCCAAAAGTTCTCCATGAAAAACTACTCAGAACTGGTCAAAGTAGGACCATACAGACTGTCTAGTGTTAAAGGTCTGATGCATCTCACTTGCCACATGCAAAAAGTGTGATACATATTCGAAATCCCTTCTATAGGGTGCGATGAGCGAGAGCAAACAAATGGCACAAGAAGTTTGCTAGGTGCAAACCCAGAGAATATTCTAGTAACTGCTCATTTGACACCTGCCTCTCTAACTTCACCCAGGGATGAGTAAGAGATCGGAAATATCCATGTGGAACCAAGAACTATCAGTGAAATGACACTAATCAAAATCCAAAAAGCTAACTCACTCTCCTATAAACATCTATATATGGATCCCTCATCCAAGAGATCTAAAGGCTGGAATTTTGTAATTTGCAAGGAACTGTTGTTGGTTTCTCTTTGAAGACATTGTTGGGTGATATTTCTTTCTATGAGGTGAAGAGGGCTTTCATGCTGAGATGATGGCACTAGGTTAGACCAAGTGGTTGTAATTCTCTCTTCTACTAGTTCTACTAATAAAGCTATTTGAGTTTTCCTCCATATTCTTGTGTATCTCTGAATATTGTGTTGATATATGCATTTGTATGGTCAATATATATCTGATACTATATTTTTTACAGTGATGGATCTCTATGCTTTGATGGTATTATGTTGCTGTGAATCTACAGGTGCTCTTTGAAGCAGGACAAGTAAGGAAGCAGTGGCGAGATTCTGTCAATGGAGAAAGGAAACAAGCAAGGAGCGAAGCGAAAGACTGAGGTTGGTACTATCTTCTTCTTTCTCATCTCTCTCTCATAAAGGAAAAATAAGTGACTTTAATCTATTTGTTTCTAATATAGCTACCCATCTTAGTGGGACTAGTAGCTCTGCATAGACACTAGATTTCCCAATAACAAAATGGCAACTCCACTGGGGAGCGATTAGTTTAATTTCTTGTCTCTATTTGTCTGATTCATAAACCAAAGACAGAGCCTGAAGTCAAGCCAGCTAGCCTTCGAACTGCATTTGCTATGCGAGTGCAAAGTAGATCAACGCTGCTTCAGTCAACCTCTGGGTTTGTTTATGAACTGAACAATTGACTTGCAAACATCCTAAGTGCCCTAGAGGTAGCTTGAGTAACCTGATTAGATCAACCCCATACTTTGTAGTTACTGACTATCATTTGCTTGGCCTAAATTCCTGAACTAAACTGCAAATTGTGACCAAAAACCAAGTTAAAGTCTCATTCCTAGACCATTGCACCCTCTCCTTTAGGCAGACTAGATGCATCGCACCTCCTGTGTGTAGTAGGTGAGATGCATCCCTATTTCCCTGTGTTACAGGTGCGATGATCAGGTAAGACTGTTTTTCCCTCTAGATTTTGGTTTTTTCTTCACTGTCTTCAATTTTATTCGGGAGTTTTGCTATCTATGATCAGTAGACCATTGTAGAAACCCCCATCCTTTGCATCATTCAACCTCCATTGTACAAATATTTGTGAATGTTTTTATGTATTTTTTGCCATTCATAGCTCTCATTTACAAAATAGTAGCTTAATCGAACTGTCGTCTTTTGATTTGAAAGTGTCGCAAGTGTCATTTTCAGTCAAAGAAAAGAATACTTCTCTTTTTGATAGTCGATTACACTGTTACTCTTGTATTTGATTTGAATTTATAAGTATTTCAAGTGTCGAAAGAAGTTTTCAATTCAAAATCACAAAGTGTCGTCTTGCCTTCCTGTCGTTTTTTGAAAAGAAAATCGTTAGTACTGTCGCTTTGAAAGAAGAGATAATTCAAATTTGTATTTAGCATTCTTTTTGTCATTCACACATTAAGAAAGTGGAAAACAAATACATGCACATGCATTTGCATTTAGATTGCTTATATATTTTGATTTAGGATAGTGCATCTAGTGTGTGCTATCTGCTCTATGTTGAAAGGATTTCATTTCTCTTTCCTTAGTAGCTAGGATTTTCGTTGCAAAAAGAAGAGTAAACAACTATTTATCATCTTAGATTGCATTTTAGGAATTGTATATCTACATCACGCAGTGAACCTTAAAGGCAAACTTCTTAAGAAAGATCAACTGTAAAATAAATTCAATGAACATAAAAACGCTTTGGAACCTAACGCACAACATCTAGAAGTCTAGGCTAGAGACGTATTCTAGCGTCATAAAGCCTGGTAATTGTCGCTTTCACCGTAGGTTGGGTGATTCCTCCTCTTTGACACGACAAGTGCCAGTACAGACTTGTGTTCCCATGTACCGTCGAGTATATATTGGGAGACCGCAATAGGCTATATCTTTTATCCTCAGGAAGCCGTGTCTGTCGCCCTATCGATCGCAATGCACTGAACACAACATTTGGGAAGATTGACTGTTGTACTGTAAAAAGTATTCTGTAGTTTTGCGATTGGTTTGGTAATCCCTCTGTCTAGATTTCCAGAGTAGTCTTTTTTGTTCCTTCTCAAACTCCTTAAAGGAAAAGGTCCATTTGAGAACTTGTCACTTCAGGCTCATTAAAAATCAAAGGCGACTAGAGTCATCTTTAGCTTTTTCTGAACTCTTAAAAAGTGAAAAAGAAAGTTGTGCCAAAGCATCTAAAATTTATTTTAAATGGAATAACGTCACTGTTCCCTCGTTGATCTTGGGTTGATAAAATGCAGTCCACCAACCAAGGATTCCCCCTTGGGGGAAATCCTAGTCCTTTCTCCTCTTGGGGAGATGTTGGTGAACCTCATATGGCCACATTGTCCCTCCCCGTATTGACAATTGGCCTATCGGTATGGCTTTTCTCGACCTTTGTTTTTAAAAACACCGTGATTCCTGAGCAATCAAATTAGCAACTAGATGATACTAGAGTCACCCCCAACCTTCTACTTCATTTGTTTCTCCCTCTCCTTCTTCCTCTTCGCTTGGTGAAACTAGTAAAACTAAAAACCAAGTAACTGAGTAGAAGAAGAAATGGAAGGAGAAGAAGTAGAAGGAGCCCACGGCAAAAAGGTGCAACCGTGCATCATCTACCAAAAATCCACACATTGTACCATCCAAACCTAAATCTCCATGTGTCATATACAAAGGGGACCATTATCATCGAGATTGTCCTTGCATCCCACGGATCTTAAGGGACTGGTCTCCCCGCTTGTACAATCTGGTGTCATCAACCTCTGACGATCATGTTGAGAGTACATCGTCAACTAGTGAAAACGAAGTCACCCGGCAGAAAGGAAAATCTGAATTTCCTTGCAGACAGTGTGAAGGTGATGATGCCCTCCACTGCTGTCCCTTCCTAGACGAAACTAAAAGAGTCTTCGATAACCATCCTGCATCACCATAGCAACTTCCTCCTGGATACAAGAAACTCTTACCGAGTCCATTGCTTGTTGAAAATCTGACTGACACACCTTTTTTGTCAGTCGAAGCACCTATCATTGAAGATGAACCCTCTGAGTCCACATCGAAGCAAAGTCAATAGGTCGACATGGCAGTCAACCCCATATTGTCTTCAGAGGATTTACCTTCAGATGATACAGTCACTAAAAAGAATGAGAACGACACCATTCAAATTATTTTCATAAATACAAACTCCGATGAACATGGGGGAAATCTACCCATTCCTTTACCATAGGAAGGAAGTTTGTCAGGGATGTATCCGGCCATTTATTCGGTCCCACCTCCAAGCAACCTAGTTGTCTCCTTCGATTGAAATCTACTAGGAAGACCCCGTTTACCATCTAATGTACCATTTTGAATCATAGTGCAAACTTACAGAATGGTCATGTTGGTACCATCATAGATGAAGGGGCTTTTGTGAGTATCCTTTCCTCAACTGCATGGAAAGCGCTTGGTTAGCCATCACTTTTGCCTGAGATGCGACATTTGACAGGCTTCAACAAAGGAAACAGTGGACCGTTAGGGATCCTTCCAAATTTGCCTATAACTTTGAGAAGGAAAAATGTTTATCTGAATGTAATGGTAGTCCAAGGACCATTAGATTACAATATACTCCATGGACGTGACTGCATTTATAGCATGGGAGCCATTGTCTCCTCACTCTTTCGAGTAATGTGTTTTCCGCATGAAGGCAAAGTGGTCCATCTCGTAGACCAGCTTTCATTCCCAGGTTCACACATAGCTAATAGTCAAGTAACATCCATGAGAGGTATTTTTGCATAAGGAATGTCTCATCAATCTCCAATCTGTCCACCTGATGAGTGCGAGTGATTTAGTGGTCTTGACTAAAACCCAGGGGGCATGCACCTTGGTCTGCATCGGCAGGAAAACTTCGAGTATAGGATAGGTTTCTGCAGAGGATATATGACTGGTCTAGCACACCCATCCATTTAGGAAAATGGGATTAGACCGGAATAAGATACCTCTGTTAAAAGGTAGCCCTTTCCCGATAGAACAAATGTTTTGTCTACAAATTGAAGGGTAACCTGGAAAAAGTAGGCCTTTCCCGATAGAACAAATGTTTTGTCTGCAAATTGAGGGGTAACCTGGGAAACTCTACTTCGCTATACCTGGGGGCATGCAAACCTTTTTGCATGAAAGTGAAAAATGACCATTTATTTTCTTAGTTTGTAGGTTCTTAACCCTTTAAACTCGTAGGATTGGTCATTCCTAGGTTACATAATAAAAGGAGTCGGAGCATAATTTTGAATGGTGCAAGCTCCCTAAAAAATGAACCTATTGATGAGGCATCCTTATTATATGACTGGCATGAGTAGTTTTACGCGAAGTTCAAGCTCATTAAAAAATAAACCTAGCAATGAGCATATGTTCCACGAGAGTTTAAGCTCATTAAAAAATAAACCCACCTCCGCTAAATAACCATTGTGAATGATTATCATCATCTTTCGAGCTTTGGTCGTGTTCTTACCATCACCTCCACTCTGTTTTAGCCAATCATTCACCTCCATTTCATTTTTTACCCCTTTTGAGGAACAACTGCGACGAGTGATCCTATTAGCCACCTTCTTTACACTGTTTTGATTGGAAAGTTCCAAACTTTACCTGGAACCAACTGCTATCTGAAAACATCACTCATTCCTCAAAAAACGAGTCTCCTTTAAGCTCTTTTCATCTGACTCATAAAATATAAAAAGATTGTCGAGCAATTGGCCTCTCCAACTCGTTAAAGTGATTGGAAGTGCTATCCCTCCTCTAGATTTTAATCTTTTTGGACTTGAGGGATTATTACACAAAAAGATCGAATGTTTGTCTTGTTCGGCTCATTAAAACTATTGAAAAGTCATCCCTTTCACATTGTTTTATACATTTTCGGACTTAAGGGATTATATTACAAAAAAGGAATATTGAAGTCTTCTTTCTGTCTCTTTTCAGAATCTCTAAAATTGAAAAGAACCGAGTTATCCTTGTCGTTAAACTCGTCAAAACAATAGTGACCAAATTGTCCATTCAGACAAGAGCGAGTTTCACTGTTGCTAGGCTTGTTAAAACATAGTGACGGGTTTGCCCGAAGGGAAAATTATAGAACAAGCATATGTTATCCTCCTCAAGCTTGACAAAAATAAAGAGGTACTGGTCAGAAATGACTGGGGAAAATTGGGAAGAAAACTTGAAGAAACTTTATTGGTAGTAGGTCGCTCTTGAACATGACATTTTCACTCCATCACCATGACTGAGTCAGGTTGGGTTATTCTGTTCACCGGTCATATTACCATTGGTCCACCGTACCATCCACTTTTGGGGTTAATGCTACCAATCCATTTCAGTCTCGCTGATATGTTAAATAAAGGTCATTTAGAGAATTTACCTACTCAGCTTGTGTCTCATCCACTACAATACCTTAACACTTCATGTTTTTATGATTGCCACCCTGAGCCTTGTATCATCAGATCGTTTTCACTTCTACAAAATCATTTTCTCCGTTCCATGTCGTAGATGTGGGATCCCTCAATGCCCTCCTATGGCGAGTCACTTCTTGTTGACATCAGCTCATTATCCAAGAAGCCGACCGAGGAACAACCCTTTTAGTACTTTGAAGCTTGCATGCCTCAATGGAAAGTTTCTCACTTCCGCGACAGGTTTACACTAATGCCCTTCGACCGAAATATTTTGTGTGGTCTTCGACATCAGCTCATGTATTCACACCACGTGAATTGTACTGCAGTACCTTGAGGGTCATCATCATCATCAGTGATTCCTATCACACCTGTTAACATCTACATCATTGGCTGGTAATGACGCGATGTCCTTCGATGTTCGACATCAAAGCGTCTTTTCACATGGATCAACTTATACTTCGAGCGAAGATTGAACGAGTTTTAAAGACCCCGGAACTAGTTTCATCCATATTTGCTACGATATATTCAGGAAAAATAAATACATCAAATGTACATCATTGTTGCACATATAATCATCCAAACTAAGGGATGATGGCTCTACCAGGATCATCATTTTTCACACAGACGATTGTCTGTCCTATGTACATGAAAATGAATTTATCAAAGTTGAGCATGGGACTGCCCGCCTCAGCTAGATCATGAAAAATATTATGAAGGTAATGTATTTTATTGTATCTTATTACAGGTCACGTCCCAGTTCGAAAAACCTCAGATCCTCATTATAAAGCATTTCACTCGACACCAAAGGATTTGTGACCTCATGCTTTAGGGGGCAGCTGTTATAGACATATTTGGGCACTGCAACCCCAATCATACATGTCCATAAACCAAGGGATTCTAAGTCCCCAAAAGTGTTGTTTCATACCTTGAAGGAGCACGGTCAGCTAATTACATCATCTCCGAGAAGTTCTCCATGAAAAACTACTCAGAACTGGTCAAAGCAAGACCATACAGACTGCCTAGTGCTAAAGGTGCGATGCATCTCACCTGCCAGATGCAAAAAGTGCGATGCATACTGGAAATCCCTTCTATAGGGTGAGATGAGTGAGAGCAGGCAAATGGCACAAACAATTTGCTAGGTGCAAACCCAGAGAATCTTCTAGAATCTGCTCATTTGACACCTGCCTCTCTGATTTCACCTAGGAATGAGTAAGAGATCTAAAATCTCGATGTGGAACCAATAACTATCAGTGAAATGACAGTAATCAAAATCCCAAAAGCTGACTCACTCTCCTGTAAACATCTATATATGGATCCCTCATCCAAGAGATCCAAAGGCCAGATTTTTGTAATTTGCAAGGAAGTGTTATTGGTTTCTCTTTGAATACATTGTTGGGTGATCTTGCTTTGTATGAGCTGAAGAGGGCTTTCATGCTGGGAGGATGGCGCTGGGTCAGACCAAGTGGTTGTAATTCTCTCTTCTACTACTTCTACTAATAAAGCTATTTGAGTTTTCCTCCATATTCCTGTGTATCTCTGAATATTGTGTTGATATATGCATTTGTATGGTCAATATATATCTAATCCTATATTGTTTACAGTGATAGATCTTTATGCTTTGATGGTATTATGCTTCTGTGAATCTACATGTGCTCTTTGAAGCGGGACAAGTAAGGAAGAAGTGGCAAGATTCTATCAAAGGAGAAAGGAAACAAGCAAGGAGCCAAGCGGATGACTGAGGTTGGTACTCTCTTCTTCTTTCTCATCTCTCTCTCGTAAAGGAAAAATAAATGACTTTAATCTATTTGTTTCTAAGATAGCTACCCATCTTAGTGGGACTAGTAGCTCTACATAGACACTAGATTTCCCGATAACATAAGGTAATGGCCAAAAGAAGAAGAGCGACAAGGCCACAATCTCCACCCAAAGTTCCAATCCTAGCTGCACTTGAAGCACCTCAAGTTCTACCTTCAATTGAGGTTGAGGAGCTACAAGAAGTACTTGAAGATGAGATTGAATCCAAAGCCATCATCTTTGGATCGATAGAGACCATGATGGGCCTCTAAATTAGACATAAATTAAGGTCCATACCTCTATTTAAAACATAAATTAAGGCCTATGATCATCCTTCAGCACATTAAACCTCTCTTTTTGCATTAGATAATTTATTTTTAACTTTAATATATTCATTAGAAAGGTTTATGAATAATTGAATATTTGTGCCTAATACTATTTATTTTGGTGGAATATTATGAGAATATTGGGAAGATTATGAAGAGTTGGAGGAGGAGATAATTTGGGGACTTGTTCCCTACTAATGGAAGATCAATAATAAAGATTAAGTCAACAAGAGGTTATGGAATTATGGAACAAATTGCGAAACTCCAATGATTGAGGAAATCTAGGAATGTGTTCCACTAATCAAGGGAGCAGATCCATTAATCAAAGCATCAGATCCACTAATCAAGGGATTTTGGTGGGGAAAGATTCCTCCATTCATGAGGAATTATTCTTAATCATTTTTTATATGTACCGAATCGAATTTTCCTCTAGGGAACGATTAAGAAAATCTAGGAATGTGTTCCCTGCCATTTAATTCAAATTCCTAATATTAGGAACTAGATCCACTAATCAACGGATTTTGGCAGGGAAATCTTCCTCCATGCATGGGGAATGATTCCTAATCATTTTGTATAAGTACCAAGTCGAATTTTCCTCTAGGGAAGATAATTTCATTAGTTTTATTGTTGAGACAGCTTGTATTTTTGCAGCTCCATTGTATTTCCTTGGAGGAATGTAATTCTATTGATGAAAATAATGAAGATTGGTGTCATGTTCAGCTCCTAAATCTTCTTCTCCTCCATAGGTCTCTGATTTTCCTTGGGATTGGCTATCCCAAGAACCTCAGAGCCCTTTTTTATCATTTTACATCCTTCTTTTCATTGCTTATTCACATGCATCTTTAGTTTGTATTTATTTTTATTTCTACATTTAGTATTAATGATTTCTTGTTGTAGCATTCAGTTAAATAGTTGATGTAAGTTCTTTTTGTAGGATCACAATTATTTTATCCTTGGAAAAGCTTTGGAAGTTCATAATAATAATTAAGTTTCTTGAATTAGTATTCTTATTCCCAAATCTAGATGTTGGACCTCGTTTTTAGCAAAGAACAGTAAATTTCTGCGATTTTTTAGAGCATGCTAATGAGCTTCAATAAACTTGATTCCACTTGCACTAGATCAGAAAAACATTCTAGTTCATAAAAAAAGCTACCCCATTGATTTTTCACTTGATCTGGTTAGGCATTTCTTAGATTTACTAGCTCACTAGCTCTCAAATTTCTAGATTTTTGACTAGTAATGTTTTTATTTTAATTTTTTGCATAGGTGAACATAGGTATTTTTGAGTAATTCCACTTGGAATAGGGACCTAATGCATCCTAGTTAATAACAAAATTTGTCCCATCTAATTTGGATTTTATTTTCTTTGTCATTAATCCCTCACTAATTTCATCATTTCACGAGGAAACTTCTCCAAGCTTTTTGAGCGAATCCATCCGTCTCCCAACTTTGGTTTTGAGTTCTGAGTGATCCTAGGAATTTTCCCACTCCATTCCACCCATCACACACCTTTCCTAGGCCTCCCATCACCTCCAACACCTAACATTTTGATCTTGGTTGTATCCTGTAGGTTTCCGGTAATTCCTACAAGATCATTTTGTAGGTTTCTAGTACATCCTATAGGTTTTCTTGAAACAGCTTGTTTTGAGGCCAAATTGATGGAAAACCACTAGGAAGTCACCAAAGCCCTCCAAAGGGTCTCCTGCACCATCAAACCATCTCCTAACCCTTCCATCCAACCTCCAAAATCCATAATTCACCTTCCATATCACCAAAAGACATTAGTTTGCATACTTGATTTTGCATGAAAAAAACAAAAAGACAAAAACAGATTTCTTTCAGCCCTTTACTTGCACATTAATGATGTTTGATGCTTCTCACTTCCATTATTATATAGTAGAATTTGGTTCATGATAATTTAGCGTTATTTCAAAGCATAGTTTCTTGGTAGTTAATTAGGACATGGTGTGATTTAGCAGTGAATTTCCGTCTCTTTCCTTGTACTTTCTTTCCTGCAATAGGTTAAGGTTCCATTTCAAACATCTCATTTTATACAATTCGCTTAGGATTTGACATTAGTACATGCAATCCATTACATCAAGAGAGAAAAGGAAGGACACATTGTATGCCGAACATATAGTGCTGACACCACTTAAGTTTTTACGGACACCGAGTTGATAATTGAGGTCGGTAACCTTAGGAGTTGCAACATTCGTGTTGCAATACCAAGGCTCACCAAACCAAAGGTCTTTCAGAAGAGGAGGAATTCAAGAAATATTTATATGAATCAACTGAAATGGTTAGAGTCCTCTATGAAGAGAGGAATACTAGAATGGGTGGAGAGAGTTCTAAGCCCCCACATGGAGAGGGAAGCTTAGGAGATAAAAAATATGAAAAGAAGGATTCGAAGGGTAATGTAGGAAAGCCTCCTCCATCTCCACAATATTCATCATCTTCCTCATAATCTTCATCATCCTCAACATCTCAAAAAACATCATCTTCCACTTTCACCACAAAGACTGTTCATACTCATTCAAAAACCCCAAAGGAAAATAACCCCTTACTCAAATTGGAGATAAAGTTTGAACTTCTGATGCACAATGGTGAGGTGAGTGTAGAAAAGTTGGACAATTAGATTTGAGAACTAGAGATTTATTGGAGAAATCAAAACCTTCAAGAAGATGACATAAAAATCCAGTTGGCTTCACTAAGGTTACAAGGAGCAACATTAGTCTAATGGGAAGCAAATACTCAAGAGGAAATGTGAATTCATGGTAAGATATCCATTTCTTGGGTTGAATGTTTTTCTAAAATTAAAAGACAGTTTTATCCTCTAGCCTGCATGCAAAAATCCATTATGAGTTGGTAGAATTTTAGGTAGCTTAAGGGCCAAACAGTTGAATACTATACCCAGGAGTTTAGAAACAGGGCTTTGTTGTTTGGAGTAAATTTGAACTCTTAAGATACACTGTTGAAATATATTGGGGGTTTACATTCCTACTTAAAACATACTATCCTTATGTTCAATCCAGGTAATTTGGATGAGGTATGTGTGCAAGCCATGCACCTTGGAGCAAGAGCAAAGAACATTCAGGAAGAGAGTAGTAAGAAGAATCCATTCAAGGGTAAGGAGAAAGAGAAGGGAGGAAAATGGAAGGGAAAGAAGAATGCAAGTTTGAAGAAATAAGGGGAGAAAAATATATGGCAACATTTTTCCAAAGATGGGCATGATGGATTCCATTGTTGGAAATTACATCCCAAACTAAGGCCTAGGAAACCAAACAATATGGGAAAACAAAACTCAACCGATACCACACAACATGACCTTGGATCATATTTTGGTGATGAGACCAAGATTTCAGCCATGGTCACAAAATGAAAAGAAGCTATTGCAAGCACTAGTTCCTCACATAGTAACAACACTCCAAATGAAGAATCAAGAATAAAATTGTTCCATTTAAGGATAACTTCAAATCATACAAGATTGATGCATTATTTTATAGTGGGTCACAATCAAACATAATTTCAAAAGACTTGGTCAAAAAGATTAATGTTGAAATTGTACCTCATCATAAGCCATATCCATTGGGTTGGACAGTCAATAATGTAAATTTATAGGTTACAAGGAAATTCTTATTCAAGTTTTCCATTACTGAAAAATTCATTGATGAAGTTGAGCTAGATGTAGTTCCACTTGACATCTCAGGAATCATTTTGGGAAGCCCATATTTGTATGATAGGAAAGAAATATTTTATCGCCATGAGAACAAATAGTTGTTGCTCAAGGATGGAGTAGAGTGCATTGTGAGAGTCAGTCACAAAAAGCTAAACATTTCTTTGGTTAATGCAAGGCAGATGAAGGGACTGGTAAATGCAAGTAATTTTTTTGTGCTTCTCATGATCAAAAAAAAGAATGATATTGATTTGAATATTTTGAACGTTCTGATGACAAAGTAAAATATGATTTGTTTGATGTGGTAAGCGAGCATGTTGAGATGTTTCAAGAACCAAAGGGGTTATTGTTACCGGGAATAGTGTCTATGCAGAGTTGCTAATCCCACTAAGGCTGGTAGCTACCTTAGAAACAAACAAACTAAAACTACTTTCGTTTTCCTTTATGAGAGATAGATGAGAGAAGAATAAAGGAGACCAACCTCTGTCTTACACTTGGTTCCTTGCTCGATTCCTCTCTCTTCTGATAGTCCTTTGCTACTTGCTTTCTTGTGTACCCAGCTTCACAGGGAACCTGTAGAATCAAAGCAGCATAATACTATCCAAGAACATAGATATATTATCATAAACAATATAGGATCAGATGTACATTGACCACACAAATGCATAAAACATTAATCGTACAAGCATGTGGAGGAAAACTTGAATAGCTTTATTCATAATCAAGAAAGGGCCAAGAGAATTACAACCAATTGTTCTGACCCAGCATCATCCTCTCAGCAAGAAGCCCTTCTTCACCTCATGAAAAGCTTAGATCACCCAACATTATGATATTGCACCAAGAAACCATCAGCACTTCCTTACAAGACACAAAATTCCAGCCTCTGGATCTCTGGGATGAGAAATCCATATATAGATGTTTGCAAGGAGGGTGAGTCAGCTTTTGAGATTTGATTAGTGTCTTCTCTCTGATAGTTCTTGATTCCACTTGGAGATTGATGATCTCTTACTCATCCCTGGTCGAATTCAAAGAGGCAAGTGTCATAGGAGAGGTTTCTGGAAGATTCCATGCTCCTCCACCTTGCGGATTGACCCTGCCATTTGTCCCTTCTCGCCCATCGCACCCCATAGAAGGGCTTTTTGACATGCATCGCACCTACTGTGTGTATTCAGGTGGGATGCAACGAAGTTTGCCTATGGAGCAGGTGAAATGGTCCAGTTTTGACCAGTTCTGAGTAGTTTTTCATGGAGAACTTTTGGGAGAAGATGTAATCAATTGACCTTGTTCTTTTAGGGGTCGGAACAACACTTTTAGGGACTTAAGAGCCCTTGGTTTATTGACATTTATGATTGGGGTTGCAGTGCCCAAAAATGTCTATAATAGTTGCCCCCTAAAGCATGAGGTCATTAATTTGTCGATGTCGGGTGAAATGCTTTATCATGAGGATCTGAAGTTCTTTCAAGCTGGAAGGAGACCTGTAATAAGATACAATACAATACATTATCTTCATAATATTTTCATTATCTAGCTGAGGCGGGCATTCCCATGCTCAGCTTTATAAATTCATTTTTCATGTACATGAGACAGACAATCGTCTGAGTGTAGACTGATGATTCTGGTAGAGCCATCATCCCTTAGATTGGATGATTATCTGTGCAGCAATGATGTACATTTGATGTCTTTATTTTCCTGAATATATATCACAGCCTAGATGGATGAAACTAGATCCTGGGTCTTCAATCTCGTTCGATCATCACTCAAAGTACAAGTCGATCCATGTGAGAGATGTTCTGGAGTCGAACATGGAAAGACATCACCTGATTACCAGCCAATGATGTAAGTCGTTAACAGGCACAAGAGGAATCACCGATAATGATGATGACCCTCAAGGTACTACAGTACAATTCACGTTGTGTCAATAAAGGACTTGGCGTCGAACACCACACAAAATCTTTCGGTCAAAGGCCATTGATGTAAACTTGTCGCCAGAAGTGAGAAACTTGCCATTGAGGCATGCAAGCTTCAAAGTACTGAAAGGGTTGTTCCTAGATAAACTTCTTGGATAATGAGCTGATGTCGACAAGAAGCATCTGTCATAGGAGGGCCTTAGTGAATCCCACATCAATGACACGGAACGGAGTAAATGATTTTAATGGAGGCGAAAACAATCTGGTGATATACAGTTCAGGGTGGCGGTCATGAAAGAATGGAGCGAAAATGTATTATAGTGGGTGAGACACAGGTGAATTCTCTGAGCAACTTCTCTTGAACATATCGGCGACACTGACATGATGGATTCGTAGCATTAACCCCAAATGTGGATGGTGTGATGGAACCATGGTAATGTGACCAGTGAATGGAAGAACCCAACCCGACTTGGATGTGGAGTGAAAGTGTCATGTTCAAGAGCGACTTGCTACCAACAAAGTTTCTTCAAGTTTTCTTCCCAATTTTTCCCCAGTCATTGTTGACCAGTACCTCTTTATTTTTGTCAAGCTTGAGGAGGATAACATATGCTTGTTCTATAATTTTCCCTTCGGGCAAACCCATCACTATGTTTTAACGAGCCTAGCGATAGTGAAACTCGTTCTTGTCTGTTATGGACAAGTTTGTCGCTATTAGGTTTTAACGAGTTTAATGACAAAGATAACTCAGTCCTTTTCAATTTTAGAGATGTCAAAAGGAACGTAAAGGAAACTCCAAAAATCCTTTTTCGTCATCTAATCCCTTAAGTCCGAAAAAGTATAAAATAATACAAAAGGGATGAATTTTCAGTAATTTTAACGAGCCGAACAAGATAAGCACTCGATCTTTTTGTGTAATAATCCCTGAGGTCCAAAAAGATTAAAATCTAAATGAGGGATAGCACTTCTGGTCACTTTAACGAGCTGGAGAGGCCAATGGCTCAGCAATCTTTTCATATTTTACGAGTCAGTTTGAAAGAGCTTAAAGGAGACTCGTCTTTGAGGAACGAGTGATAAATTCGGGTAGCAGCTAATTCCAGGTAAGGTTTGGAATTTTCCAATCACGGCAGTGTTACAAGGATGGCTAACAGGATCGCTCTTCGCAGCTATTCCTCAAAAGGGGTAAACAATCAAGTGGAGGTGAATGATCGGCCAATACAGAGTGGACGTGATGATGAGAACACGACCAAGGTTTTAAAGGCTGAAATACTACATTCACGATGGTTATTTACCGGAAATTGGTTCATTTTTTATTTTAAAATGAGCTTAAACACTGGGGGAAACACTTGCTCATTGCTTCTGTTTATTTTTTAACGATCTTGAAGTCCACGTTAAAACTGCTCGATCCAGTCATAAAATAAGAATATCTCATCTAAAAACAACATTTTTTCAAAGCTTTGCCCCACATCCTTTCTTTATGCAAGTTAGGAAATGACCAATCCTATGAGTTTAGAGGGTTAGAGGACCTACAAATTTAAAAAAAGATGGTCGCTCTTCACTTGCATGCCAAAAGGTTTGCATGCCCCCAGGTATAGTGAAATAGAGTTTCGAGGTTACCCCTCAATTTGAAGACAAAACATTTGTTTTATCGAGAAAGGCCTACCTCTTTCAGGTTACCAAAGATTGTTCTATCTGTGTTACAAACAAAACACTTCTTCGGCGGTGTCTACTGAAATAGACAAAGGTGAGTGGCGCAGATGCCTCCACTCACATAACTTTGACGAGGGAATCTTATTCTAGTCTAATCCCCTTTTCCTAAATGGACGGGTGTGTCAGACTAGTCAGATATCCTTCGTGGAAACCTACCCTATACCTGAAGTTTTCCTGTTGAAACAGGCTAGGGTGCATGCCCCCTGGGTTTCAGTCATGCCCTCCGAATCACTCGCGCTCATCAGGAGGACGGACTGGGGATTGATGAGACATTCCTTGCGTGAAAAGACGATTCAGGGATGGTATATGACTATTTGCTATGCATGAACCGGGGAATGAAAGCTAGTCTACAAGCTTGACCACTCTTCCTTCGTGCGAAAAACAAATTACTCTAAAGAGTGAGGAGACAGTGGCTCCCATGCAATAAATATAGTCTCATCCAAGGAGTAGATTATAATCCAGAGGTCCTTGGACTACCATTACGTTCATGTGAACGGTTTTCCCTCTCAATGTAATGGGCACATTGGGAAGGATCCCTAGCGGTCGACTGGTTCCATTGTCAAAGCCTGTTAGATTTCTCATCTCAGGCAAAAGCGATGGTGAACCAAGTGCTTTCCAAGTAGTTGAGGAAAGGATACTCATAGAAGCCCCTTCATCTATGATGGTACCGACCATGACCATTCTATATATTTGAGCAATGATTCGAAATGGTACACTGGCCGGTAAATGGGGTCTGCCTAGTAGATTCCAGTCAAAGGAAACAACTAGGTTGCTTGGAGGTGGGACTGAATAGACGGTCAGGTATGACTCTAATGAACTTCCTTCTTGCGGTAAAGGAACGGGTAATTTGCCCCCATGTTCATCAGATTCTATGCTTACAAAAAGAATTTGGACGGTGTCATCCTTGCTCTCTTCGGTGACTGTATCATCTGAAGATGGAACCTCTGAAGGCAAGACCGGGTCAACTGCCGCCTCGACCTTTTGACTTTCATCTGGTGTGGATTCATATGGTTTTTCTTCAATGATAGATGCTTCGGCTGACCACAAGGGCATGTCAGCCGGATTTTCAACTAGTGACGGACTCGACAAGAGTTTATTATATCCAGGAGGAAGCTGTAACGGTGAAACCGAACGGTCGTCCAAAACTCTTCTAGCCTCATCTAAGAAGTGACAACGGTGGACAGCGTGATCGCCTTCACACAGTTTACAAGGAAATTTACATTTTCCTTTTTGTCCAAGGGCTTCACTTTCACTGGTTGATGGTGTATTTTCAACATGATCATCAGAGGTTGACGACACCGGTTTGTGCAAACAAGGAGACCAGTCCCTTAATATCCGAGGGATGTGAGGACAATCTCAATGATAGTGGTCTCCTTTGCAAATGACACATGGCGATTTAGGCCTGGTTAGTGCAGTGTGTGGATTTTCGCTATACGATGCTTGGTTGCCCCTTTTCGCCTTTGGCTCCTTCTTCTTCTTCTCTTTCTTCTTCTTTTCCTTATTCTTCTCAGGTACTTGATTTTTGGCTTTACCAGCTTCATCAAGTGAAGAGGAAGGAGAGGAAGAATTGGACGAAGTAGAGGGTTGGGGGGTAACTCTGGAATCGTTTGGTTGCTGACTCGATTGTTTAGGAATTGGGGTGTTCTGAACGACATAGGTTGAGAAAAGCCATATGGGCAAACCAATTGTCAATCCTGGAAGTGACAATGTGGCCATATGGGGCGCACCAACATCTACCCAAGAGGAGAAGGGACTAGGGTTTCCTCCAAGGGGAACTCCTTGGTTGGTGGACTCCATTTTCTTCAACCTAAGACCAACGTAGGAAAGGTGATAATTATTCCGTTTAAAATAAATTTTAGACGCTTTGACACAACTTGTTTTTTCAATTTTTAAGAGTTGAGAAAAAACAAAAGATGACTCTAGTCGCCTTTGATTTTTAATGAGCCTGAAGTGACAAGTGATCAGATGGACCTTTTCCGTTAAGGAGTCTAAAAAATAACGAAAGGGACGGCTCTGGAAATCTAGACAGAGGGATTACCAAACCAATAGCAAAACTACAGAATACTTTTTACGGTACGGAAGTCAATCTTCCTGAATGCTGTGTTCAGTGCATTGCAATCGATAGGGTGGCAGACACGGCTTCCTATGGATAAAGGATTAAGCCTATTGTGGTCTCCCAAAATATACTCAACAGTACATGGGAGCACAAGTCCGTACTGGCACTTATTGTCTCAAAGTGGAGGAATCACCCAACCAACAGTGAAAAAAACAGTTACCAGGCTTTACGACACCGGAATACGTCTCTAGCCTAGACTTCTAGATGTTGTGAGTTAGGTTCCAAAGCTTTTTTAGATTCATTAAATTTATTTTATATTTGATCTTGCTTAAGAAATTTTCCTTTCAGGTTCACCGCGTGATGTAGATGTACAATTCCTAAAATGCAATCTAAGATGATAAACAGTCGTTTAATCTTCTTTCTACAATGAACATCCTAGCTACTATGGAAAGAGAGATGGCATTCTTTCAACAAAGAGCAAAGAGCACACACTATATGCACTGTACTAAATCAAACCAACAAACAGTCTAAATTCAAATGCACATGCATGTATTTGCTTTCAGCCTTCTTAATGTGTAAATGATAAAAAGAAAGCTAAGTGCAAATCTGAATTATTTTTCAAAGCGACAATTACTAACAAGTTTCTTTTCAAGACAAAATGAGGACAATGACAACACTTTGCGATTTGGAATTGAAAACTTGCTTTCGACACTAGAAAAATTACTAATTCAGATCAAATACAAGAGTAACAGGGTAATTGACTATCAAGAACAATCAAATTCTCTTCTATGACTGAAAACGACACTTGCGACACTTTCAAATCAAGAAACGACAGTACAATTACGCTACTTCTTTGTAAAGGAGAACTGAAAACGACTCAAAAAATACATAAAAACATTTATAGTTCTTTGCACAATGGAGGCAGAATAAAAGCAAGGAAAGGGGTTTCAAGCAGAGGTGTACTGAATACAGGCAGCAAAACTCCTGAATAGAGCTGAAAAGAATGAACACAGAAACCAAAATTTAGGAACAAGGCCTTGTCTGATCAGCGCACCTGTAACACAGTGAAACTGAAATTCAATGCACTTGCTACACTCGGGAAGTGCGTTGCATTTGAAGTTCATAGAACAGACAGTGTGCTGGACTAGGGACAAGACTTTGGTTGGGTTCTGGGTCACAGTTTGCAGTTCAGTTCAGGGATTTTGCCGAGCAAGTGGTAATCAGTAAATCAATCACAGGGGTAGATCTAAGGAGGTTACTAGAGCCACCACAATGGCAATTAGAGAGCTTTTAAATCAATTGTTTAATTCATAAACAAAACCCAGAGATTGACTAAAGTAGCGTTGATCTAATTTGCACTTGCATAGCAAATGCAGTTCGAAGGCTAGTTGGCTTGACTTCAGGCTTCGTCTGTAAGTTTATAAAGTAAACAAATGTAGATGAACAAACAATCTACTCGCTACCCAGTGGAATCGCCATTTTGTTACCGGGAATAGTGTCTATGCAGAGCTGCTAATCCCACTAAGGCTGGTAGCTACCTTAGAAATAAACAAACTAAAACTACTTTCGTTTTCCTTTATGAGAGATAGATGAGAGAAGAATAAAGGATACCAACCTCTGTCTTGCACTTGGTTCCTTGCTCGATTCCTCTCTCTTCTAATAGTCCTTTGCTACTTGCTTTCTTGTGTACCCAGCTTCACAGGGCACCTGTAGAATCAAAGCAGCAAAATACTATCCAACAACATAGATCTATTATCATAAACAATATAGGATTAGATGTACATTTACCACACAAATGCATAAAACATTAATCATACAAGCATGTGGAGGAAAACTTGAATAGCTTTATTGATAATCAAGAAAGAGCCAAGAGAATTACAACCAATTGTTCTGACCCGGCATCATCCTCTCAGTAAGAAGCCCTTCTTCACTTCATGAAAAGCTTAGATCACCCAACACTATGATATTGCACCAAGAAACCAGCAGCACTTCCTTACAAGATACAAAATTCTAGCCTCTGGATCTCTGGGATGAGGGATCCATATATAGATGTTTGCAAGGAGGGTGAGTCAGATTTTGAGATTTGATTAGTGTCTTCTCTCTGATAGTTCTTGGTTCCACTTGGAGATTGATGATCTCTTACTCATCCCTGGTCGAATTCAGAGAGGAAAGTGACACAGGAGAGGTTTCTGGAAGATTCCATGCTCCTCCACCTTGCGGATTGACCCTGCCATTTGTCCCTTCTCGCCCATCGCACCCCATAGAAGGGATTTTTGACATGGATCACACCTACTATGTGTATTCAGGTGGGATGCAACACACTTTGCCTATGGAGCAGGTGAAATGGTCTAGTTTTGACCAGTTTGAGTAGCTTTTCATGGAGAACTTCTGGGAGAAGATGTAATAAGTTGACCTTGTTCTTTTAGGGGTCAGAACAACACTTTTAGGGACTTAAGAGCCCTTGGTTTATTGACATTTATGATTGGGGTTGCAGTGCCCAAAAATGTCTATAACAGTTATCTTCCAAGAGGGGAATTCAGCATGAGATACAACTGCAACATGATGTTCCACTTACAAACATTGGCATGTATCACATGTCGATCATGGAGAGAATTTAAATCAAGAAGAAGATTCAAGAATTTTTGAACAAAGGTATCATACGCCCATCTACTTTTCCATGTGGTTCACCCATTGTCTTGGTGCTAAAGAAGGACGGGACTTGGTGCATGTGTGTGGATTTCGGTGCACTAAACAAAATAACAGTAAATAATCGTTATCCACTCCCAATAATTGATTATTTTCTTGATCAATTGAGGTATGAAAAGTATTTCACTAAGTTAGACATACGAAGTGGTTATCAATTAGAATAGCTAAAGAGGACATTTGGAAAACTGCATTTAAAACTAAACAAGGATTATTTGAGTTGCTTGTTATGCCTTTCGGTCTTACAATGCTCTAGCTACTTTCATGAGAGTTACGAATGATGTGTTCAAACCATTTTTAGATGAATTTATCATTATTTACTTAGATGATATTCTCATATTCAACAAATCAGGAGATGAACATGTCATGCATGTGAACAAAGTACTTGATGCCTTGAGAAAAGAATAGTTGTTTTTAAAGATGTCAAAGTGTGAATTTGGCAAGACTTCTTGAGTGTATTTGGGAGACATTGTTGGAGGGTGAGCTGAAGCGAAACCATTCTAAGGTTGAGGTCGTTCTGAATTGGCCCAAGCCCAATACAATTACAGAGGTAAGAACCTTTCTTGGGGTAGCACAATATTTGAGGAAACTTATTGCTAAATTTTCTTCCATTGCAACACCATTACATGCATTCTCTAGTGTCAAGAAAATATTCCATTGCGGAGATGTACAACAGAAAGAATTTGATGCTTTAAAACAAAATATCCGTTCAGCACTGATATTGTCTCTTTTGGATATTATACATGCATTTGAGATTCAAATAGATGTTAGTGATTATGCCATGTGAGCAGTTCTTATGTAGTATGGTAAACCCATTTCATTTCATTCTGAAATTTTTAATAATGTTAACTGACTATCCTACTTATGACAAAGAAATTTACTCATTGGTAGAAAGTGTCAAAAAATAGAAAGACTACTTGATGGGGAAGGAGAACATTATCCATACCAATTGTCAACCATTGTAGTACTTACAGTCATAGTCAATGTTGCATCAATCACAACACTTCAGATGGATGGGTTTTCTACAACATTTTCATTTGGTTATAAAGTACAAAAAGGGAATCTACAATAGGGTAGTTGATATTCTTTGTAGGCCTATTGTAAATTCATATATTTTACTCAAGCACAATCATGTTTTACATGAAAGTTACATTGAGAAATATGCATATGATAATGACTTTGAAGATGCGTATGCAAGATTGAGGCAAGGAAACCAAATTGAAGAGTTAGACTACCATGTACATAACAGTTTATCGTATCGCTTAGGTAAGTTATGTATTCCACAGGGAGAAAGAAAGAGTATCAAAAGGGAGGCACAAACTTCATTGATTTCTTGACACTTTGGTGTAGGCAAGACAATAGAGAATCTCCAAAGGTATTGTTATTGGCCACGCATGTTTGATAATGTATCTCATTTCATTAGAGGATGTTATTTGTGTACAAAAAGTAAGCCTAGCAATAGGAAACTAGGATTTTACGCTCCATTTCTGGTACCTTGACGTCCATGGGATAGTATCTCAATGGATTTTGTAGGAGGTCTTCCATTGTCAAGGAAAGGTCATGATTACTTGTATGTAGTTGTAGACAAGTTCAGCAAGATGTGTATTCTAACACCATGTAAAAAGAAAATTACAGCTGAACAAACAACTCATCTTTTCTTTCAAAATATTTGGGTTCATTTTGGTCTTCCTACTTCCATTGTAAGTGATCGAGATTCTCGATGTTTTGGGAATTTTTGGTCAAATTTGTGGGACATAATGGATAGTAAGTTGAAGAGTACAACCTTTCATCCGAAAATATATGACAAAGCGTTGTGGTTAGCAGAACATTCATTCATGTTCTTAGAGGATATTGCAACAAACATCCAAAGTTGTGGGATGAATAGTTGCATTACATACAACATGCATACAATAGGTCAAAGCATTCTTCTAGAAATACATCACCATTTGAGACATGTCTTGGGTACTTGAAAGGATCACCATTTGACTTCATCTTTGAGAAAGATGTCACCATCGATTGTCATAGCGACATCAATAAGGAGAGGAAGTTCATTGAGAAAATTTAGTTGATACATCACACAGTGCAGGAACAACTTGAAAGAGTCAAAGAAGCTACAAGACAAGGCATGAAAAACACTATGTCGATCATAAATTTCAAGTTGGCAATGAAGTTTGGTTATATATTAGCAAAGAGAGATTTCAAGGGGAAGGTCAAAACTTAAGCTAATCCATTATGGTCCTTTTAAGATTCTGGGAAAGATTGGTAACAATGCATTTAAGCTAGATTTTCCTCCTTATATGAAAATATACTTTATTGTTAATGTTGAGAATTTGAGATTGTTTGAGCCTCCTTTGATTGATGATCAAGGAGAACATGTTCAACTTCCATCAAGGAATGATTTCTCCCCATAATATCTTGATGAGCTACAGTGAGATCTCATACTTGACAGAAGAACCAAAACTTTGAAGAGAGGGAATGTCGAATATCTCGGAGTGGGACTCAAGGGACAAAAGCCTTTTAAAGCCAAATGGTTGCAGATCAAGAAGGTGAGGAAGTTCTAACCTCACCTACTCAACAATTGATAGTTTCTTTTAGGGTCCAAAAGGCTTCCAGTGGGGAGGAATGATCAAGTGCTCAGTATTTAGCTCAAAAATCAAAGTTCCCAGAATCGCTCAAAAACTTAACAACCGCGTCCTTCCTAGTGAAATGATCCCAACAAAATTTGTTTCACTGTTGGGAGCGGGATCCCCCAAGGGTAGTTTTGGGGCTAAAAGCCCATGTTTAAGTTAATTTTGGTAAAATAATTGTAAACACTCCAAATTTTGTGGTCACGGAGTGCGAAGGTATTATGTGTCAAAAAGGGTAGTCTACCCTTATTTTGTAAAGTAAAGTCAGCTGTAAGAGACCTACCCATGGTCTGCAGAGCATGGGATTATATAAAAAGAGCTAAGCTCTAAGTAGTTAGAGACATAGAGAGAATGGTAGATCATGTAATAGAGTGATAGACCTTAAGAAGAAGTCTTAGTCTTGGGTCGTAGCATAGGCAGAGGCTTTGCAATTTAGTGCGCAGAGGCTTAGGGTAAATGTCCATAGCTAAGTGCGCAGACCCCTGTAGCTGTGTGCACGGGGCGAACAAAAGTTGTAACACTTGGAAGATATTAATAAAAGAAGATATTCTGCAATTTTTGTGCCTTTTTTCTGTTAATGTGTTTGGATATTTTATGTACGAATTTCTTTTATTATGCTTATATGAAGCGTGAATGAATAAAATTACATTCAATAATTGAACACAATACGAATATCTACTTAGGTGGCATTAACTTTAAGCATTTGATGAGATAAGCACATTACTTAGACTAATTCGAGAATCTGCACGGCACACTTCCATAGCAGTGCAAGAGTACCTAAGCAGCTGGTTAGGGCTACATGAAGGTCAATCATACCCTTTCGCGGTGGTACAGAAGGACAAAATAGAGGGCTAGTCTTGCAAGCCCTAGAGTGAAGTGACCTGTGCGAAGGCAAGGATAGAAGGAATGAAATGACATCACAACCATATTAGGGTGCAAAAACTTGGTTCGAGCATCCACCTATACTGATTTGGGTGAGACTTTGGTCCGTGCTTCACAGGCTGATGCCGAAAAGGCCAATAGTGTAGGGATTTTTTTGGCTAATTAACGCTAAACCTAGGTCAGGCCCCCTCGAGCCAACAAATGGTTTTGTTGCCGGGACTAAAATTTGCATAACATATGTGTATTGTCATACCACTAGAATCTAACTAAGAACGAGATTGAAGACTGGTTGGATAATAAGATCCATGAATTCGTGGCACATGAGAACAAAAACCCGTCACTAACAAAGGAGTAGTTGTTGGACAGATACCTATATATAGAGATCCATGAGTGGATCGTGAAATTAGCAGGTAGCCAAGGAAGGTGGAAACTTGACTGTCCTATTGTCTGGACCCCGAAGCTAGAGCGAAGGCTAGAAGTGTCAGAGGATAAGATCACTTGTGCTGTCGATCATTGGCTTGATCACATCATAAGTGGATTTGTGACTGAATTTGCGGTCAACACCTCAGTCAGCTACAGTGAGGCAGAGTGACTCTTTTCCAAAGGACCGCGATTTAAGTACGTAAAATATTTGAATACTTGGATTAAAAAGCTATTGTGTGAAAAGCGAGTTATGCACTACCTTGATGTTCGGGAATATGCGAAGCGGAAAATCTTACAGGAACAAAGGAAAAAAGGGTTTGGAGTATAGTCCCTTGATTTCACCACCACATGGTGATGAAGAAGGGATAACGAATATTTCTTTGCGAAGTGCTATTTAGTTAATAAGACAAGGATTCCCATGAATACCAACTCCTCCCACACCTCCTCCACTTCACCACCCTCACCTCCAACTTCACCCGTACCACCTCCACATCCACCGTAGTTCAGTATGGCAAATATAATGAAGGTGGCTTTGTTCAAAGGCTTGGGAAATGAAGACTTGGACAAATTTTGGTTCATTGTGAGGGATGTATGGGAAGCTCAAGGTGTTACAGATGATCATATAAATAAGGTGCCGCTAGTTATTTATCTGTAAGATCACGCACTAACCTGGTATATTAAGTATTCTAATGATAACCCAAATGTTGGAGTGGTAGACATCTAGGCAACACTGAATAGAGAATTTAGTAGGCCTAAATCTGAGGCATAGTCCATTGTGGGATTCAAATAAATTGCGATGTAACTAGGTGAGATGCCTTGGGAACTATATTAGTGGTTGAAGTGTACAATCCATGAAGCCACCATGAATTTGACAGATGGAAAACATCACGAGTGGTTTGTAGCTTCACTACTACCACACTTAAGGAGAGCACTGTCATAGTAGAAGATAACAACTCAGGCAAAGGCCTTGGAGATTTCCATGAGGCTACATGAAACCTCGATGCAAGAACCAAATCTAGGAGTTTAGTATATCCATGTGCAACTGAAGAGCCTATGCCTTGAGATGCAAAGTATGAAGCAGGACAGGATGGTTCGACCAGATGTGCGCGAGGAGGTATGTTGCTTGAAATGCAAGAGTCAGGGTCATGACGAAGACCATTGCCTGGTCTTTGCAAACTACGTTACAAGGGGAGGACTAATGCCTTTAAGGCTATAAGCTCAAGCAGGAGCTAGCCCACCACCTGCATTATGGTGTGCTATCTATCAGGTAGCCGTAAAACATGCCACGGATAACTATCACTTGCTACAAAAGTTTGTACAAGCACCGCAACAATTGTTCTACAACTTTTGTAGGTCGGTAGGACATGATGAGCATATTTACAGGAGCTATGAATTAACGATGGATAGAACTCTTGCCTATAGGGTTTAGGCCGAAACACGGCCCCTAGATTAGAGCGTAGGGATGGCACAAACAATATTTCAAGTGTGCAAACAAGGCTGAGGCAGAGGAGGACCTGGGAGAGGTTGACGACAGTTGATTTGCTACAAGTGTGGAGGACTAGGACACTATGCATGTGATTGCACTAATATAACACGTTCATCGTGTAGGTATTGCATGCTATTTGATCATGAAACAGAAGACTGTCCTACGCCGATAGCTAGGATACATGACAAAGGGGCGCTACCACCTCCACCGAATCGGAACCAGAGATAATGAGATCTGACCCACGCGAGGTAGATCGAAATGTAGATATAGTACTCAGAAGTGGAATCACGACAGGAGATGACAAGGTGAAACAATCAGAAGATAGTACATGAGTTTGCAAAGCTCTAGTGAAGGAGGCTGAGTTTGATTTGGAGCACGCATGTGACACCTTCATGGAAGCTAAGAAGAGCTTCACTAAGGCCTCCACCTCAAGAAGAAAGCATAACCCTGAGCAGGAGATGGACCCCTCTATGCTCACAACTTTCCAAGACACATGTATGAAGTTACTACACAATAGTAATGTTGTGAAAGGGTTATAAGAGATCATCAATAGATGCGTTGGAACCACATTGGGTGAGCCGCACGTAGTATGAAAACTTGACAAGCATAAAACAAGGACGCGATGAGAGATGAGACTGACTGCGCAGATAGGAGAGTATGAGACGGATCAGGTTATTTTGGACCTGGGGTCAGATGCGAACGTTTTACCGAACTAGACTTGGGAATGAATGTGAAGATTTGCACTGAAATGGTCTCCATTTCAGCGAAGGATGGCGAATCCGTAGAAGGTCATCCCCATGGGGCGGTTGCAGGGGGTGACCGTGGATATTGAGGGAGTAAGCGCGCTAGCTGATTTTGAAGTAATATAGATAGTGGATCATAGCAATCCCTATCATGCGCTCCTCAGAATTTACTAGGCTACTGATATGAATGGGGTAATCAATCTGAAGAAGTGAGAGATGAACTTTCAGAAGAAATTGCTACATGTAATAGTACACCTCGATCCTGCTGAAGGGTCATGCTATACTGAACCAATCCGTGATTATGAGAGTGATGATGACCTGGACTATATCTATAAGATAATAACACGAGACCAAGATTGGGTGAATCCCACCATGGATGGATGGATTACATGGGATCGTGAGAGTTCTTGCACTTCGTACTCTGATGAAGAAATAGAATGCTGGCAGAATCAGTTACATCAAGTAACTACACTAAATTGCAACATGATGACCTAATCGCTATACTGTGTGTTGTCAGAGGTAAGAAATATACCTACTTATGATGGTTTGAATGAGGTAGATATCTTTTTGGATACATTTGAAAGGGAGGTACCAGAAAATCAGTGCTTCAAGGCGTTGGACTGGGCACTGTGTGCTATGCCCGCAAGATGGTGGGTTATGTTTGATGATTGGTGTGGATGTAGGAGGATGACGAGAACATGATTTGGAAGCCTAAGATGCAACTAACAAACAAGTATGATAGATAAGATGATCCGCACACATTTGGCCAAATGGACCCAGGCTTATGGATAAAAGCCCCAGCCTGAGTGGGTGCACTTGTTCCGTCATACCCTGTATGTGGTCTCGATGAATTGGTACATAGAAATAGAGCTCTGCCATGGGACAAGAAAATGGGATATTATGCATGAAGGATTCATGATGATGTTCAGTTTTGAGGATGGGTTTGACAGTATTGATGAAGTGATCCAAGAGGTGAAAGCAGCAATCTTTAAGATACCGTAGGATCCTTTAGACCTGATTCAGCCAAAATGGGCTACTCTATTGAGTCACATGCTAGAATGTTCTAATGTAACTGTTGAAGAAGAGGACAAGGATTCACGGAAGATCAATATTCTAGAAATAGAGGGTCACAGCATGATTCAAGGACTGCAGATTGAGAACCCTGATATAACCTCACCATTGAGAATGAAACAAGTAAACATTGGTACTGAGGCAGAACCCAAATTCATGAAAACTGGAGATTACCAAGACGACACGACAGTGGATAAGGTAGCTGAATTGCTCCGCGAATACTAGGATTTATTCCCTACCAAGTTTACGGACCTAAAATGGATAATCGAGGACCTAGGTATGATGAAGATTATATTGAAACTCGACGCAAAGATAGTTAAGCAAAGACCTTACTATCTGAATCTAAAATGTATGGAAAAGGTCCACTTAGAGCTGGACAAGATGTTCGCGGCAACCATCATTGAGGTTGTGGAAGAATCTGACTAGGTAAGTCCAATGGTGGTACATGAAAAGAAGAATAAGGATGAAATAAGGATATGTGTGGATCTCAGGAAGCTGAATGATGCTTGTGTACATGATCCTTTCCCGACTTCATTCACTGATGAAGTGTTGTACAATGTAGGTGGCTAGGAAGCATATTCCTTCACTGATGGGTTCTCTGGGTACCACCAAATCAAAATCATGCTGGAGGATAGCAGCAAGACAACCTTCGCAACTGAGTAGGGTTCTTTTCAGTACACTATAATGCCCTTTGGATTGAAGAATGCACGTGCAATCTTCTCACGCATAGTTGTTGTTGCATTCAAGAAATTTATTCATAAGTTCCTGGAGTTATATTTTGATGACTAGACTATATTTGGGGTGGTTAAATGCCATGTAGCGAGCTTGTGTTTGATGTTGGATACCTATCGTAGATACTAGATCATGCTCAAGATCAAGAAGTGTTTGTTTTGTGTTCCTTTCAGAAACCTGTTGGGGCATGTGGTTTGCAGAGAGGGACTGATGGTAGACCCCGTGAAGATCGTGGTGATACTAAACTTGGAAGTGACGAGGAGTGTGAAGCAGCTGCGTGCTACCCTGGGACATATGGGATATTACAGAAATTTTATCAAAGGCTATGCCCAGATCACTGCGCTTATGGAGAAACTGTTGAAGAAGGATGTCACATTCTATTGGAATGATGACTGCAAGAAGAGTTTGGACATATTGAAATAAAAGATGGTCATCGCACCGATTATAGTCTTCCCAGACTGGAAGAAAGAGTTTCATGTGCATGTCGATGCGTCATGTATAGCACTGGGAGTAGTACTGACACAAGTTGGCAAAGAAGGCTTAGACCATCCTATTGTGTTCGCAAGTTGAAGATTATCCAAAGCAGAGAAGAATTATTCCACCACTAAGCATTAAGGGATAGCTATGGTGTATGCGCTCTAGAAGTATAGACACTACTTGTTAGGAGGCCATTTGAAGATGTATACGGATCACTCTGCACTAAAGTACCTATTCAATAAGCCTGTGTTGTGGGTGAGAATCTGTAGGTGGCTCTTATTGTTCTAGGAGTATGATTTTGAAATGGTTGTGAAGCCTGGACACTCAAACATGGGACCAGACCATCTGTCACACATCGAAACAAGGGAGAAACCCACTAACTTGGAAGAAGGATTGCCTGATGTGCAAGTATTTGTAGTGCGTGTCATGGATTGTCATTTCAAAGATATAATACACTTCCTAACAATAGGGACTACTCTAAAAGGATACACTATCCAGCAATAAAAGAAGGAATTAGTGGTGCACGCGATAGATTTCTCTGCCATTGCTAGGAATCTCTTCAAGATGGGGACTGATGAGATATTGCGACGGTATGTACCTGAGATTGAAAGAAGCAACGTCCTCGAGGATGCTCATGTGGGCGCCGCAGGAGGCCATTATGCAGGGAGAGAAACTACGCAAAAGATTTATGTGTAGGGTTGTGGTGGGCAACACTTCATCAGGACTCAAAAGAATATTGCAAGGTGTGCGATGTGTGTCAAAGGGATAGCAAGCCATCATAGAGGGATGAGATTCCTTTGAATCCACAAATGACATTGAAACCCTTCGATAAGTGGGTGATAGATTTTGTAGGATCTATTCAGCCACAAGGAAAGATGGGAGAAACGTATATCATCACTGCGACTGAGTATCTAACTCGTTGGGCAGAGGTACAGCCTGTGAAGGATTTCACAGGCATGACTGTTGCAAATTTCCTCTTTGAGCATGTACTGATAGGATTTGGTTGTCTAAATATCTTGATGAGTCGGTATGCACTTCTTGAATGAGACAATCGGTGCGCTAACGGAGAAATTTCAGGTATACCACCAGAAGAGTATGCCTTATCACTTGCAGGCTAATGGAACAGTGGAAGTGTTCAACAAAGTGCTCAAAAATGTGCTGACCAAGGCTTGTAATGTTCAACAAAGTGATTGGGACCTACGCATACCTGCAGTATTGTGGGCTTATCGAATGACATGCAAGAAGTTAACTGGACAAACCCCTTGTCTATGGTGTTGAAGAGGTAATGCCTATGGAATGCATCGTGCCTAGTCTACACATAAGAACGCTCATAGGTATGATGGATTGTGGAACCCTAGAGGAGAGGCTCACACAACTGGATCAAATGGAGGAAGGAAGATTTGTGGTTCGATTTCATGAGCAAGTCCAAAAGCAGCATGAAAATGCATGGCATGATCAACACATCAAGTGGCGCAAATTTAAGGTAAATGACCTGGTTTTATTATATGATAGTAAGTTTGATAAATTTCCAAGGAAATTAAGGATGCACTAGTTAGGGCCCTACGTCATTAAAGAGATTACCAATGACGAAGTGGTACAACTTGTCAAATTGAATGGCAAACCCTTCCGAGGAAAGGTGAATGGCAGTCACTTGTAGCCATACACCAATGGTCCGACCATGTGACTAAATGAAGGTAGCACAAACTTAGCACTCTAGGTAGCTGAAAGGAGGTGCGTGACTATAAACTACACTACCCTGGTCGGGGAGTTGTGGGATTGGAAGATGGCGAGATGCAAGGATGTGTCACTAGGTCTGTGATAGCACGGAGGGAGCTGCACTACCGAAGGAAAAATCGCGTTGGTTGGCTGGAAAGCGATCGTTAAAGTCACTTTTCATGAAAAGACAGTAGAAGTGAGGCTGAATGGAGTGGACAACCGACATTTAAGGTGAAATTTATGGCTAAGATCCTTGAAAATATGTCACCAATTCGACATTAATGAACCAATTTTTGGGGCAACGGTCGGATTTGAATTTGAAATGCCCTATAAATTACAAGTGGCTATCCAACGAAAAACACTTGGCATTTTGTGTATTTAGCTGTTGAGCTCTCAAGCACCTATTAATCATGAGAAATACGAGCTTTTTATAGTTTCTAGAGTATTTTCAACTTTGTCAGTGGACACATGAGATTTCTTGTAGAATATCATTTCAGCAACCCCAAAACTTATCAATACACAACATGTAGTAGAGGAAACAACACAAGAAATGGAGAGAGAGGTAGATGTAGTTGCTCCAGAAGTGGCCAAAGTATTGGCGCAGGCCACTAAGTCACCGAGAACACCGAGACCGAATCCAACAACAACCAAGGAGATCGTGAAGGAAAAGAAGGGCAAGTGGCCTGCCATATCATTGCGCGAGTCGCCAAGGAGAAACCCACCAAAGCCCACTACCCAGGAGAGAGGCAAGGCTATAAATCTTGAAGTAGAGGAGGATGATATTGAAGACATCCCGATGGACGATGAGGATGTGGGAGTGGAAGTAGAGGAGGTTGGAACCCGGGGTGGGGACCCTATTACACAGTTTCTGGAGTATGTCCCTCCATGCAAGCCTATGTCCAAGGTCCCTAAGGACATTGATGAGAGTAATAATCCCCTGCAAACCCCTCTACTACTGGATGAAATTACTTATGACACACGTCGCCCGAGTGCCGATATTGGATCTTGAGGACTCGAACTTGGCAGACCAAGAGATGTTCCTGCACCTGTCAACCGAACAACTAATGTGCTGCATCATAGACATAAATATGGGAATGACTGCGATGGAGCTGTGGAGGTGGCTCAAGCAGGTAGAGAAGGGAGGATTGCTAAACTTTCTCTAGGTGCCATGCTATAACCGCACTCGAGTGACAGTTTTGGTCATCAAGCTGCTGCTATACTTGGTGCATGATGGGTGTCTATGGCTAGAGAAGCTGATACCCATCACAGATATGTACATTCACCCATAACGTGCTTACCATATATAGGCAAAAATCTAGCTATGATATTTGGGGGCAAGGGTGGTGAATAGGCACTCGCAGAATCAATAAAGGAGAAATTCAAGCTGATAAAGAAGTTGCATGGGTATGCTATCTCCAACATCTACGACCCCACTATGAAGGTAGCAACACAAATCCTTACAAGGAAGGTGATGTGGAAGTGTCACGCCATCGAGGTTTTAGCGCGTGTTGTCGCACTTGAACAACAATGCACAGAAGGAGTCTAGTTTAACTCGTGGAACAACCTTCGTGGAGAGTTCCTGGAAGTGTAAGAGAAAATGAAGAACTTCCACTATGCGTGGCTCTTACTGTCAATTGTGCTGGTAGTGTGGGAGATACCAAAGGAAAGCCAATTCCCTTGAGTCACGCCAGACCTTCCTGAAGCAGTGAAGTATGCTTCTCTATGGGAAACCAAGGACGCGGAATGAGTTCATGATAGCAAGATCTTTTGGATTTTGATGGAAATGAATATCAGAATGGCCACCAACCATAAGCTGAAATTGTCACCCATGGTATATTCTAACCTACAGAGCTATGCTGAGTTAAAATCTTATTTCCATCGTGTATCTATTAGTGCGTCAAAGGACCCGATGCAGAAGTGGTATAACTTTCCATACAAATGATGCCATCGATGTGGTGCTTGATAAATGGTCAACAGAGTGGCACATGACCACAAAGTTGGTGGTGGGTGGAAGAAAGTCTGTTGCATAGAAGAAGAAGGAGGAGGCCAAGTTGAAGATTGCACAGCTGGTCGAAAAGAGGAAAAAGGAGGCTGCTAAGAAGGCCCAGGTGGAACAAATAGGAAAGGAGGTAGGAAAACAAACAGGTGGCACAGAGTGGGGCACTAACAAAGGCACTCGGCTGCCTTCACCTGAGCCCGAAGAGGAGGAGATAAAGCAGCACAATGCAGACCCTAAGGAGACATTCACCCTTATTAATCACCCGAGACAACTCGAGAAAGGTGGGTCTAGAAAGAAATCCAAAGTGGCCAAGACCTCATTGGACCCTATCACATTGATGGAGGGTGACTTATATGACATCGGTGACACAGTCCAAGATGTCACCACGGAGGCCTTACAGCAATTTGAAAAGCAGCAGCAGATCATACTAGGGGTTGTCCAAACTGGGTTGCAAGAGTTGCAGACCCGCACATTGCAAGCTAGTATGTTGTCTACCAGCTTGGCTATTGGCACATCAAAGGCTGGCAATATGATGCGCATGAATGATTCTAGTGTGATAGTGTTACCAGATGGAGCATTGCCCATGGAAAATGAGGATGACAGGCCCAGTGTCAGTTCCTTGAAGGAAGTTGGACTGAACCTGGTAGCGCTTCAATACTAAGCACTCCATCTCTTGCAGGATAGAGTAATTGCAAAGTTGAGGGCCCATGAGCACCGCCCCCTCTAGGTGATCAACAAAAGGAAGATAAACAATGAATAGATGGCCCTATAGAGAAATGATGCCATCACCGTTGAGGTTGAGGCGACCAACCAGAGAAAGAAGATCACGTAGGTAATGGAGGAAGCATGTAGAATGGTCCCAGAGTTGCCCTTCTAGAGGAGGACCTAGTCGAGGTCTGCATCCGCAAATTGGCCACCGAGGTGTGTGACACTTAGAAAGAGATGGCGCAGGTTCAGTTGGAGATGAACCTATAGATTACAGAGGTCCAGTTGAGGGCCCAGCCTTCAACACCACTAGAGCTAAAGGAACAATGGAAGACCGTTGTCACAGAAGTAGTAGCAACTATGGGGAGGGCAATAGAGGACTGTACACAGATGTTCGAGCAATCATTTGAGGTCTTGACCAGCTTACAGTAAGACCCAAACATCCAGAGGCTAGGGATGAAAGTGCATGAACTCCAACAATGCTATGATGAAGTTAAGGGCACAGTGTGAACCGTCATGTTGACACAGAGGTTAGCTAAGCTGCAGGAATCCAAGCAACTAAAGGAACAGGTGGACACATCACTACAAAAGGAAGCAATGTTGATGGCACAACTAATGCCATGGCTGGAGGAAGCTTATGCAGTTACAAGAAACATTGAAGGCAAGCTTGTGACTCTACACGCGACGCAAAAAAAGCTTTATACTAATGGCACAGGAGTAGTAACCGCGAAGACAGTTGAAGATGTGAAGCAGGCAGAAGCTCAGAGCATGGCCAAAGTTGCAGTCATCCAGGTCAAGCTAGACAGGCTTCATGCAAATATCTCCGCACCTACTGAGTGACTCGAGGGCAAGTCACAATGTCTGCGTTGGGGGCCCGTTAGGAGTGGGATCCCCCAAGGGAAGTTTTCGGGCTAAAAGCCCATTTTTAACTCAGTTTTTGTAAAATAATTGTAAATAATCCACATTTTGTGGCCACAGAGCACGAAGGTATTATGTGTCAAAAAGGGTAGTCCGCCCTCAATTTTGTAAAGTCTCTGTTGTAAGAGACCTACCCATGGTCCGTGGACCATGGGATTCTATAAAAGGAGCTAAGCTCTAAGTAGTTAGAGACATAGAGATAATGGATCCCTACAACTGAGTGGATGGATCCCTACAGCTGTGTGTGTAGGGTGGACGAAAGTTATAACACTTGGAAGATATTAATAAAAGGAGATATTATGCAATTTCTTTGTCTTTGTTTTGTTAATGTTTTTGGATATTTTATGTAAAAATTTCCTTTTCTATGTTTATATGATGCATGAATTAATGCAATTACATTGAGTAATTGAATGCAATTATGAATATCTACTTACGCGATGTTAAATTTATGTATATGATTAGATAAGCACATTACTTAGACTAATTGGGGAATCTTCACAGCACGCTACCATAGTAGCATGAAAGCACCTGACCAATCAGTTAGGGCTACACGAAGGTCGATCATACCCTTTCGCGATGGTACAGAAGGACAGAATAAAGGTTTAGTCCTGCATGCCCTACAGTGAAGCGACCTGCACAAAGCTCGGGATAGAAGGAATCAAACGACATCAAAACCATCTCAGGGTGTGGAAACTTGGTTCCAACATCCCCCCATAGTGCTTTGGGTGAAACTTTGGTCTACACTCTGCGGGCTGATGCCGAAATGACCAGTAGTGTAGCAATATATTTGGCTAATTAACACTGAACCTAGGTTAGGCCCCATCAAGCCAACATTTACTTAAAACGGAGTTTGTATGGGGAAGATATCCCATTATGTCTGCTTTTGCCAAACAAAGGAATTTTTGAAGAAAAAGGTACAATCACTGCATATTCAGTAGTCTGTACTACTAACGTGGAAAGTGACAGGGGGTCAAAGTTGGTCAATTTCCAATAATATTTTGCCAAGTGGCACATTTCTATTGGTTGATGGTATGGTGAGCAAGTTCATTTTCATTAGTTTATGGTGGACCAATGAGGAGTGAACAAGTGGCAAACCCAGAGGCCACCACGTGTCCCTCCCCAAATAACCGGTGAAAATGACGCACATTGGAAAAATAATGGGCAAGTCAGTGGAGTTGAACCCATGACCGCCCCGACATTAACCAACGGTCTTACCATTACATCACACACTCATGAATTAATATTCTATGGTCACAATACGTATCGAATTTTCAAAGGTTTGCGGTTAGGGGTTAGGAGAGGGCGAACCCCTCCATGTGAATGGTCCATCCCTCTATGGTTACAGTTAACTAACCGGAGTCCAGCATTACCATAACTTCTATCTTAACCGATGGAAAAAGCACGACATGTGTCCACCACTACTAACTGCCAGGCTAACGGTTAGCTTAACTGCGTGATATTTGTGCTAATCCAATTTTAACACTAATTAAACATGCTTAAAATTTAATTAAAAAGGATTTTAGTTCAGCGGAATTTTGGCAGTCCCTCCTATTTTAGCGACAACTCCAGTTTTAGTTGAGTGAACTGGAGTTCCTCTAGTTTTAGTTGAGGTTTACTAGGATAAAATTTTTTGGTCATAACTTTTTTAAAATTTGACCAAATTGGGATCAGGAAAAGGTGTTCCTAGCTGATTTGGGCATTTTGAGCACATTAAAATAGGTTTTAGGAGCAATGGAGCATTCTAAACAACAACTTTTCCATTATTGAGATAATACAGAGGACCAAGCCATGGAAGCTGGAGCATGGAGATGTAGCCCAAGAGGGGTGATCTCTTTCATCAAAACACTGTGTCAATTGTTAATTTTGATGGTTTTCTATACATTTACTTGTTTCTATTTAACACTTGTTTTTCATGATATTTTTCTCATGAATATCACATAAAACTTGATAAAATTTATCTATTTACATTCACAAACACCATAAGGAAACCTATTCACATAAAGAAACTAAAAATCGTTTGTTTATAAATCTGAAGTTGAAATTAGCACAACAAAAATAACATTTAATAACAGATGAGTGATGATGATTCCAAATGCATGAAATGTGTAGTTTGTAATTTTTCCTTTGTCTGTTTCTATATGTCTTTCTTTCCTCTCAGATTGTGCGTAATTGTAGCTACTAACTTAATCTCTAAGTCATAGATACATCTATGTCGTTATATGATAAAGAGTGTAGGTGATGTGTGAGGTTAGATGTTCTTAATATGAGGTTTTTGTATTATAAATTTTCATTTATACAATCAATTCCATGTTTACTACATTAAGTTTCTTTTCTTTACATTCCTCTTTCAGCTATATAACAACAGCTAAAATAACTGCATATTTATGCAATTAGGTGACCTTATATGAACATTAATAACTTTAAGGGAGTATTGCATGTGCTCTTATGATTGAATGTGCCTTTGGAAGAGATATTTAAACCAATTCTAATATATCATATGTTTCAAATGTTGGATGTTAATGATAAATCCTTAAAACACTCTAATATGTCCTAGGCACTAACCTCTTTCAACCAAAAGGTTGTCTCTGGTAGTGGAAACATCCTCTAGTTCCATTACTCGGGATCGAATCAAAATATTTAACCTGGGTAAGACATTTGTACTTTCCTCTTATTAGGTGAGCAGAGGAAGTGTAGGTTGATATCTCTCACATGGGTGACTCCACTATAAATATTTTAAGTTGGCCATCTTGGCTTTCAGGAGGCCTCATACTCGCTCGGATACTTCGCAACAGAAAATACCCCTGTATCTGAAATAAAGAGAATTGTCTTTGGAAGAATGTTTAAAGAAGGAACCACTAGAACTGAAGATCCTGTGATTTTAGACCTTGAAGCTTCAATTTCTAGCTCACAAAAGGTCAAGATCAAATATCCAAAGTCTTAATCTGAAGTTTTGGAATATTCAGAAGAACCTTTTCCTCCACTAGGCTCTTACATTCTGAAACTTGAAGTCGGAGAGATGTGTATTGGTTCCCTACCATTCAAGTTTCCTATCTAAGAAGTTGAGTCAATCAAGGATATTTTTATTTCGAGTCCATATCCAACCCCTACTAAAACTTCATTGCAAGTCCATCTAGGTATTTTTCACACATTCCCCCAACCAGGCACTATCATAAATATTTTCCAACCTCTATTGAAAAATATGGTTGTCCCTAGCTTCCTACTTAACAAATATGCCCCAATTAACTTGCAATAAGCTCTAGATGCAATTGTTGTCCGGATAAATTGTTCTTGTGGACAAGACTAATCTCCTTAGTATCGACTGATATCTAGTGACAAGCAGAACAAGAAAATCTACCTTTCTCTAAATATTGTGATTTATAAATAAAAATCAAGAGGTGTTTTAGACCCTACCTTAAGTCCAACATTAGTTTGTGGCAGCCATGCTTCGACCGTCCGAATGAGTTTCCTTTAAGAACCTGCAACACAAACAAGCACACATCAAATAACACCTGCATAGCCAATAAAATAAATCATATTCATCATGGTGATCAAGGAATCCATGAAATAAACCATAGAAGACAGCTTACTAATAAAAATAAACTTGATTGTATTAACATTGAACAAAGAAGAACTTTACAACCTTGGTGCCTTGATGTTGTACAAGCTCCTCCCAGGGTCCAAGCAAGAACCTCCTCTACTTTGACAAGCTCTACACTCTTCCCAATGAGATCAAAAGGCATGTAATCTCTTCTCTCAAGCTCAATTAGGATGTCTAAATTCCAACAGCATTTACCCTAAAAAATATTTAGCTTTCAACCTCCCAAGTAACCAACCCAATGCCTCATTTTATAGTGCATAGGAAGGAAGTTACATGTCCACCTATGAAGGGATAGAGTCCTCCTTCAAATGGATAAGCTCCTCACAACAAGAGGTTAACTCCTTTAGTTATGGGATGCATGAAACTCTAAGGAGCGAAATTGCCAGCTCAAGATTCCCTCTAGAAGCTTCCAGAAATAAACCAAAGTGAGTTTTTAAGAATGTACTTACACCTTTTTGACTTTTAAAGGGCTTCGCACCCATTACATAGAAACAAAGCGGGTAGGTTTGCAGGGGACATGACTAGGGGGTGCGGGACCGTAGGTAATGCTAAGAGAAAGTGTGGAACTAGAGTTTTAGAGATTTTTAAGGGCTTTCTCTCATTTTCAAGGCTTGACATGAAGAGCTGAGGTTTAAGACTTGCATAGGAGGAAAGTACGAGTGGTGATAGACTCACACTGACTGCAGAATGTCATGGTGATAATATTTTATGTAACAGATTGCCCCCTAAAGTGCGTAGTCTGTAATAGATGAGAATAGTATTTGTCATCTAAGAAGAGTGAAGCACTTTATCATTTCGAGGATCATCCTATGGAGAGCCTAGTTGGAACCTGTAAAAACATTCAATACAGAATATATATATGTGATCATATCATCGCTAAGGTAGGCATTCCCATACTCAGATCAAAACTAACTAGAAAACTAACTAAACTACTATGATATAGGAATGTTCTTGTAATACATCACAAGTATAGACATATGTAGACACAGTACGGGTGCAACCATCTATTTATGAATAGTCCGCTGTCTCATGAATAACAAAATTCCTCACAGCCTAGATGGTGGAAACTAGATCCAGGGTCTTGATTTCTACTTCCCGAAATAGTACGATTCTATCCATGTGAATGAAAGTGTCGAAGTTGAACATGGTAGAAACCACTTGATTACCAGTCAATGATGTAAACTGTTAACAAGTGTGAGAGAAACCACCAGTAATTTCAATGGATCTCAAAGTACTCAGTACAATCCATGAAATGTGAATAGATGAGTTGATGTCGAACATGTCACAGAATCCTTTGATCGAAGGTCAATGATGCAACTTGTCGTCGAAGTCGAGAAACCTGCCATTGAGGCATGCAGATTCCAAGGTATTGACGATTTCTAGATCCTATTTCTAGATAATGAGCTGAAGTCGATAGAAAGCAATCTGTCGTAGGCAAGCCCACAACACGAAATCATAGATCAAGTTTGAAGAAATATAGTTACAAGGACTGACTCAGGGATGGTCAAGATGGATGACAAATATTTTGCAGATGAATGGTTTATTTGTACTGACCTCTTGAACACATAACGACACTGCAGATGGTTTGGTGACAATTGACCCAAAGCTAATACCCAGAAACTGGCTGAAGGCTTTCAATATGGTTTGATTAACTGTTAGGAAAAGGATTTCCCAGCCCAGGGGAAAAAAAAGTGTCGTGTTCAAGAGTGGTTGAATGCTTTTCTGAGACACAAAGTATAACAAACAGGTTCATTTTTCTCTCTTTTCCCCCACCATTTCTAGCAAGTACCTCTTTATTTTTGACAAGCTTGAGGAGGATAACATTTGCTTGGTTATAAGCTCATCCTTCGGATGATTCCAACTTAGTTTAAAATTCGAACCCTAAGAAGGAGTGGTCCATTCCTATTTGTAATTGAACATGTCCTTTACTGTTAAATTTTAACTAGTTTAGTATAGGAGAAACTCAGCGTTTTTCAATTTTAGGGAGTCAGAAGAAAACCTTAAGAAAACTCCATGGTTGTCCTTTTTCATAAATTTGTGTCTCCCAAGCACGAAAAAGTATAAAAAAATACTTAAGAGAACCGCTTGACCATTACGATCAAGGAGTAATTTTCATAATTAGTGTCCCTGATTTGAAAAAGTAAAAAATCGATCAAAGACACGTCGTTTTATAACCAATGTCGAACTTGAAACGACAAAAGCCCGGTAATCTTTTCATGATTATATGGTAAGAAAATATTTGTAAGTGGACCATCCTTTTAATTCTGTTTTAACGAGCTTAAAAAGAAAAACTCGGCAATCTTTTCATATTTTACGAGTCAGAAAAGAGCTTAAAGAGGACTCTAATGTTTTTTGTTAAAAATGATCAATTTGCTTGAAAAATCCGATATTCTGCACAAAAACTCAAATGTTACTCATACCTGTTTAAAATAAATAAAAATGGATCAAAAAGTTACCTCTTTAAAGTGAAAAAAAACAAATTTAAAATTCATTTATTCAAAAAAGCTTATAAAAAGGGCTTTTATAAATTCATTTTTACCGTTTGACTTCAGAGTGAGAAAAGAGAGCTTTTGGGTAAGAAACTTCCTGTGAAGATTGCAGAAAATCCGTCTGTTGGAATCGAAAAACATCACCTCCAGGTAATCCAAATCACTTTAATCTTGCATTTCAACCATTTAAATTTTTTTTTTAGGCTTCTATTTTGATTTTTAGGAAAAATTTAGTTTAAAAGACCGCTCGCGGGGGTCTGTAGGCACAGCATGCAAAACCTGTGGACCCCGAATGTTTTCTACAAAGGAAAGAGCCAGGGGCTTGCACCTGCTGTTTGGGCAGAGTGTGGACCTACGCACTATCCCTAGCTAGAGAGTTTGGACCTCGCGACATAGGTTTTACAACTTCAATTTTTTCAATTTCCGCCCAAAAACTTTGAATTAAAATGTTCTAATCTGCCTTTTCTTTCAATGTAGGATATACACAATGCTAAGTTGGCGGGAAAGGCAGCACGAAGATGTGGACCTTGCCGCAATTAATCATCAACCTTCAATAGATGCATTGAAGGCATGCAGGCTATTTAAATTCTGGTCCATACCTGGCATGAGGGCCCAAGTAGACTTTTTGCAGTGGTTGGTGGACAGATGGAATATATAGGACCAATGTTTCATTATTGGTGGCCACCAGCTCAAAATGGAGCCAGAGGACATTACTTCTTGACTCGTTTGCCCAAGAGAGGTGAACAATTGACTCTATTCGGGACTAGGCTAGCTGGCTAGTCTGTCAATAGTCTCCAGCTAGAGTTTTGTAATGACCAAAAAAAGGACCAAGGGATTGATATCAAAACCATCTCCCATCCTGAACTCAAAGTGATTGCATTTACTATCACTAGACTCTGCAGAAGCACAGCACTGAATGTAGCCACTGGATCCCAAATGTGAATGGCAGTAGACTGTTATTGAGGCGCCATCTTCAACTAGTGTGAAGCTGTGTTGGCTAATGTAAAAGGCCAACTAACTAGATCAAAGAATGGACAACTAAAAAACTTTGGATATGGTTTCTTAGTTGTGAGCTTTGGTCTAGAGAGGGTCCCAATGTTGGTCCCACAGCATCTTTCCATTGGAGCTGGACTTCCCCAAGAGACCAAGCTGATCCGTTGGGTTGCAATTATGGCCCATCATCCTGAGGAGGGTTCAGAGGTTGTTCGATTTCCTCCTGAGTACTTTCGTTGGTTGGAGAACCAACTTTTCGCGATTCAAGATTTCCTTATGTTGGGATGGATTACCGTGGTGACCCAGACATGGCTCTTCCACCAGGAGAGCAATGGGATAACTCAGGTAAAATCATTCTCAACATTTTCTAAGATTTAATTTTATTTTTATTTTTTTAAATCGTCCAAAACTGATAGTAAAAAGTTTCAAATGCAGATGTGGGTCCACATCGACCAGCCACTCTCTGACCCTATGAAAGGAGACACCCAACTGCAGTAGTACCAGCCCCACGGGACGAATCTATAGAGACCCTGGCCGAATTGGAAAACCATCTAGAGCTTTGACAGCAGATATTCCAAAGACTAGCATAGATGACATTCCTCTTAGGTTACAGTGCTATGTGATTGGGGTCCTAGGACCTTTCAGGAGGTTCCTTTGTAGGGTGACCCGAGTAGTGGTTTCTTATCGTGATCATCACCAGTGATAGGATGATCACCTTTGTAGACTTAATATGACATTTTTTCTTTTTGTACTATCATTTTTGCCAATCGTAAGGTGTTTTTCAACCTATGGTCGAAGATGATGTATATTTGACACACTTCTATGCTATGCTATATCACTATTACTGGCTATCTTGTAAAAGATGTTATGGAATGTTTTTAAATTTATTGTTTAATTATTGCAAATGTCTACTTAACATTCGAGAAGAAATTGCATCTGCTAATGTATTTAAATATCTTGGAATATGCTGATATTCAATATAGTCAAATTCACGTTCCAAGAGATGAACTCTCAAAAATAATCTTAATAACACTGGATTTCTAATGGCATAAACCCTATTAAGCTGCAATACAATGAGTTCAGAATCTAACCTCACAATCAAACTCTGAATCCCAAATGAGATGGATTCAGATAATAACTCAATCACTGCACTATACTCTGCAATGTTGTTTGGTGTTTGACCGAGGCTTACCCCATGCATATATACCAACTCATCAAAGGGTGAATAAATAACCCAAGCTGCGGAAGAAATGTTCTGTGTATTACGACAAGCACCATCAATGAAACCAATGTATGTTTGAAGAGACGTCGACATCTGCAATATCAAGAGTAAAATCAAGATAAGCAGGAATAATGACAAAAACACTCTCTAAACTAAGCACACTTTTCTAATCTAAAATGCACCAGCTAGAAAGAAAATTAATCTCACTAAAATCTCCACACCTAGATTTAAGCATAATATCTCTTCAAATAAAGACCATTTCTGGGTTTACCCAAAGAGACACCATCAAAATCTACCAATTCATAGGCCCCTTTTGCTAGCTTTCGCTTAACAACATAAGGACCATGCCACATAGGTACGAATTTTCCAGCCCCTGGCTTATGATTTGCTTGATCATATAGTAAGACTAAGTCTCCTTCCAAAAAATTATGAGGTGTAACATTTCGATCATACTGAGCTTTAATTTGTTTGGCATGAGTTTTGATTGCTAGTGCAGCATCACATCGATTATCATCTAGCTGAGCCAAGTACAACAAACGTTTTTCCTCTTTGGAAGTGGTTGGAAATAATTCTATGGCAATTTGCAATAACGGGATTTCGTATTCAATGGGTAACATAGCTTCCAAACTGTAAACTGGTTGGAAAGGAGTGAAACCAATTTATGTTTTTACTGAGGTTCGATATGCCCAAAGCACTGAAAATAACATGCTATGCCAATTCGACCTATGAATACTAATGATTCGTTGGATCATAATGACTAGAACTTTGTTGATGGCTTCAACCAGACCATTAGCCTGTGGGTAATATGGAGTAGAACTATCGTGACGTAGGCCAAGTTGATCTGTTAGTTTAGTCATCATAATGTTTTGAAAATGATGCCCATGATCAGTCATAATCACTTGTGGAACACCGAATCTAGTAATTATATGATTGAAAACGAAAATTGCAGCATTTTTGCCATCTGCCGAAAATGTAGGCATCGCCTCGGCCCACTTGGTAAAATAATCTACCATAAGGATGATATACGCATGCCCCCCAATCGAGTGACGGTTACATGTAATAAAGTCGATAGCCCACTTTTCAGAAGGACCGATGAAAATTATAGGGTGAAGAGGAGCAGGTGGACCACGCATCTTTCAATCAAAAATTTGACAATTGTGGCATTTTCAGACTGCGTAAATACAATCTTTAAATAAAGACGACCAAAAATAGCCAATGCGCAATATCTTTTGGGCCGTGGCATACCCAGACATATGACCGCCACATTCTCCAGAGTGACAGTCATTTAGAACCTTTTCAACTTCCTCATGGGTTAAACAACGCAGGAAAACAGAGTCCACCCCACGACGATAGAGTGTATCTCCAATAATCTTTTATTGTTGGGATTGGAAACATATTTTTCGTCGCTGAGATCGTGAAATTTCAAACCGAAAAGATTGTTTTTGGAGATAAACAATGATATCTCCATACCATGGATCAAGAGTGCTGATAAGAAACAAGGATTCATCCGCAATGGGCTCTTCTGCCACAGTTTCAGTATCATCACACGGGAAGTCACACATCAACTCCACAAAGAGTAAAGATTTCTTTGGCTTAGATTTTTTAAAGTCCAAGTCAAATTCCTACAGGATAACAATACATTTGGAATACTTGCCCCTTAGCAATTGTTTGGTCAAAATATATATCATAGGGTTACAGTCAGAAATTATGGTAGTTTTGCGTAGTAAGATGCAATGACGAAATCTTTGGACAGTTTGAATAGTTGCCAAGGCCAGTTTCTCCACATGTGAATATTTTAACTCAGTCGGATTCAAAGTTTGAATAAGATAGTAAATCACATGTTCACTACCGAATTCATCTTCCTGAACTAACACCATCTCGATGGTGGAATGAGAGGCGGCAAGATACAAGAAGTAATCCAGGTTGTAGTTGGGAGGATGCAATAACAGTGCATCGGTCAACATGTGATTAAGTGCATCAAAAGATTTGTCAGCTATCTCATCCCAAAAGAATGGAGTATTCTGTTTCAACAACCTGGTAAAACCCTTCATTATCTCAGCATAGTTAGGAATGAATTGACGTAAAAAGTTTTCTTTCCCTTTCAAACTTTGGAGTTGGCGAAGACTCGAAGGAGGAGGAAATTTGACAATAGCTTCAACCTTCGAGGTATCGACATGAATGCTGGCTTTTGAAACAACAAATCCCAGTAAATGACCCGTTTCTATACAGAAAACACATTTGTGTGGATTCAACCTAATTCGATAATGCCTACATCTCATAAAGATTGCTCGCAAATGAATGAGATGACCAGCTCTGCGTAATGAATGGGTAGGTAAATCATTGAGATAGGGCTGCACAATGTGCTTGATGTCATGAAACGCGTAAGACATAGCTCTTTGAAAAGTTTTCCTAGCATTCTTCAGTCCAAAAGGTAATTTGCAATAAGCAAATGTCCCTGATGGACAAATGAAAGTAGTTTTTGGTTGATTAGCAGGTAGAATGCTGATTTGATTGTAACTGGAAAAACCATCCATAAAGGAGAAAATTTCACTGCCGGCACAATGATTTGATCGATATAGGGAGTTGGGTAATTGTCTTTGGGACAAGCTCGATTAATATCCCTATAATTGATACATATTCTTATCGTTCCTTCCTTTTTGTTAACAGGAACAATATTTGATACCCAATCCATTAAGGGAATTGGATAATGAAACCTGCTTTAAGTAATTTCTCAACTTCTGCTTTAATAGTAATAGCTTTTTGTGGGTGGATCTGACGCAAATGTTGCCGGACGGGTTTAGCATCTCGGTAAGTTTTGATTTCATGTAAAACAATTACTAGATCAATTCCTGGCATTTCTTCATATGATCATGCAAACACGTCACAGAATTATTGAAATAGGGCCTTATAAGTTCGTAGTTCATCGTCCATACAGGAGGCACCTATATGAATGTTTTCAACAATTCCAGGTTTAACTGAAATGTCAATAGGAACCATTCGAGAAATATTTCCCAAATTTAACTCAGAATCAAGATTTTGCAATGGATTCTATGGTTCTTTGACATAATCAGTAGTAAAAATAGATGAAAAATCATTCTCAAAGTGATCAAGCTCAGGTAAGAACGAAGATCTATGATGAAGATCTTCCCATGGTAAATCATCAACAGACAAAATTTCATGAATCTGCTCATTAGTATGAACAATCTTGGAAAAAGTTGTTGAATTTGAGGTTGTTATTGAAAGTGATTCTCCATGGATCACATTCATTAGATCAATTTTGGTTGAAGAAGGGTCGGAAAATGACTATACAGCCTGATACGCAATTTCATAGGGACTCAAAGGCATAGCATCACCAAATTAATCCACCTCAGATTCGGAAGGTATGATCCAAGGATCATCCAAAACAATAGTGTTTGAAGAAATCATATAAATGGTTGCAGTAGAAGGCGATAAGTTAGGAGGAGGAAAAGAAAAGGTTCCTAGTAAACCAGAATCTTTAACTAATCCTACCCCAACATCCTTATAAGGGATAGTTGTTCTATGGACATGTTGTATACTTTCAGAAGAGGCTGGGTCAGATGAAAAATATGTCAACTGATCTATAGTTATGATATTTCCATTATGAGGAAACTTTATAAGCCGAAAGACCGATGAAACAATAGCAGTCATAGCATAAGACCAACTGCAACCCCAGAGAAGGTTGTAATCTAGAGGGGCATCAACCACTTCCACATCTAGATTAATAGTTTTGCCTTCAACCCCTATAGGTAAATCCTGTAGAATGCCAAAAGGATGGAACCCACAGCCATCAAAAGCCTTTAGAATCATCGGGGATTGATTGAGTGTAGGAGAACTAGGCAATCTCCAACACTAAAACGAGATAATACATGTAGAAGCTCCCTCATCAATTACAGTCCTAAAGCAAGGTTTGTTTTTGACTAACACTGGAATCTGTAAAGCCATTTGATGAGGTAAGCGAGCTGTACTATTTTCTAAATCGAAGATTATAAGGTTCGAGTCCTGTATATCAACAACTCCTATAGCTAACAATAGCAATTTATGTTCTACTGGACATGATTGCAGCACCTCCAAAGCCGACATTGTTGAAGGGGAAATAGCTAAGTCTTCAACAATGTTATAGTTCTGAGCAGCTCTCGCATGCGGATTGAAAGCTAACTTTCAAAGTATACCTTTAGCAGGCGGTTTGATTACTAAGTATGGGTTAGGTTTCTCGATCTGTAGTGGATCAGAACCAAGAGTTGAAGTTGATGGGTTTGAATTAGAAGATTCTGCTTCCTTACCACCAACAGGACTTTTACTACCATAATCTTGTGATCGTGTCGCAATCCTAACATGGGACATCATCATTATGGGTCCTTCCAAGGCATTTGAGGAAGAACCTATCACCTTACTATCTTGACTAGGAAAAGGATCCTTCAAGACAACAGGTGTTTGAGAACCTTTGACAATTTTCGCAACCTTAGCGCGATGAGGGCAGTCTCTTGTAAAATGCTCTTCCTCACAAATGATACAAGGACAGCGAGGTTTACGTTTCTCATCAGTAGATTCTGTTTTATCTGATTTCTCTTTCGAATTTTTTTTATTTTTCTTCTTCCCCTTCTTTTTACCACCAAATTTTGAATTGGCCGTAGATGAATCTACGACATGAATATCGGCAGGAATTTCAGTGGAAGAGTCTCCCGTCAGGGAATCTGGTAAAGTTATAATAGGAGAAGAATTCTTTGAAGATTTATTCTTACTTTTGGTGCTAACTGAACCAATCATACCATCAACGGCATGAGACCCTGAAGGAGCTGCAGTTATTTGATTTTATTTTGGAAGGTCACAGAATTTTTCGTGTAAAGTACCCGACTGCATATAAATGAGGTCAAGGTACTGAGCTTGAGCAATTACTTGCTCTTTGGTAACAACTCTTGCCTTAGCTACATCCTCAGTGATTTTAGGTAATAATGATTTAAAAAACCATTCTACTAAGATTTGATCTGGAATAAAAACTGTCACTAAACGCCGTCGACGTCGCCATTCATGAATATGGTCTGAAATATAAGTGGACATTGACTGTTTTAATGAAGTTAATAATTCCGTGCCATTATCATATCTGACAGGAAACTGAAAATGAGTTAAGAACAAAGTGGCTAACTGACTAAAATTATAAAAAGAGGCTCGTAGTAACTCAATGAACCACTTGGCCACTAGACCAATCAGAGTGTGTTGAAAAAGATGTAAACGAATTGAATAATCTATAATGGAGTTAGATGCACACCAGAGGTGATAAGTCATCACATGGTTTGACAGATCCTCTCTTGGTTTACCTTCAAACTTTGGGATGTCATTGGGCAACTTATTCGGCATTGGCGGCCAAAACGGAAGATAATTAATTGGATCGTTCATAAGACATGACAAATCAGGCAAGTCCAAAGTTGCAATGAATGGTAACTGCCAGTTAGGGTCTCGAAAACCCTGGGTCATAAGACCAGCCCCATGAGGAGGATATCTAGGATAACTTGGAATTGGAATTGCATTTGGGATATTATATCCTCCCGAAAAACCATGATTAACTGGACTGTACTGGGGTTGTTGAGGTTGCTGATAATTATATCCAGGGTACGGTTGATACTGGTAGACTGGGCTTTGAACAACAAGACTGAATTGGTACTGTCCTTGGTAAGGTTGATAAGTAAATTGAGGTTGACTTGTGACAACCGTACTTGGACCAGGTTGTCCTACAGGCATCTGAACCAAAATCTGAATTTTAGGTCCAGACTAAGGTAAAAATGCTTGAGGAGTTGATGCAGGAATAGTAGAATCTTGAGCTATCGATACTCCAAAAGTAGGTGGGGTAGATTGAATAGAAGTTGTAGTAGTTGCAGCAGTCGTTTGAGGCAGAGTTCGAGGTGAACTAGGCCCAGACTGATGAGCTACACCAAGTGCGGAAGTTTGAATAGTAGGCTGGACGGGTTGCTGGTTTGAACCAGAAACTAAAGGTTGTCCAAATTGAGATGACAACTACACATTTGGTTGCAAGATCTGTTGAGATTGAGATGGATCCCACACCATGTTCATTCCGGGGTATGGACCCATAGAAGGTTGAGCATATTGAGGACCATAATTGGGTTGAGGGTAGGGTTGATAATTCAAAGGTACATTTCCAGCTCCTTGGACAAATGATTGACCTGAAGGTGGTTGGAAACCTTGGGTTGGGTACTGACCTTGAGGTTGATAACCTTGAGGCATGTACTGAAACTCGGGTTGACCTTGAGGTATATATTGATACTGGAGTTGACCTTGAGGTACGTACTGAGTCTGGAGTTGACCTTGAGGAATGTACTATCCTAAAGGTATGTACTGTCCTTGAGGTTGCCCCCTAGTCGGTAACTGACTACCTTGATGTTTCCCCCAGGGCAATAATTGAGTACCTTGAGGTTGCCCCCCAGGCGGTAACTGACTACCTTGAGGTTTCGGATTTGGAATGGTACCTGACATTATAAGAATGTATTCTACACTCAACAGTTTAGTTCCATTATTACCAGTTGATAACCCATGTTCAATGGGTTGAGGAGATGCTCCTAAAAAAGTACCAGTGAGTGACTGATACCCAGAAGGAACAGAAGGACCGCCATACAAAAATGTTTCTGGTGATTGGGAAAACATGGATGACTGTTTTGACATATTCAAAGAAGCATAATAACCTCTAGGTGTTGGATGAAAAGGAACTCGAGGTGGTGAAAAATTGAGACCCGGATTTTCTAAAAAGTTGGTTAATGAAAGATACCAAGCGTCCCTCCTAGGTGGACTGTAGAAAATTGATTCACGCTCCCGAAGTTCTAAATTTGGTTGATTTTCAGGGATAGTTATACCTTCTTCCAGACTAACGAGTTCTTCAATAGCAATGAGTCCAGAAGGAATATTTTGGGTAATGATCCTTCCTACTATGGGTGAACCAGGTGTTGGGTGGATAAGTCATTCTTGCGGACAAGACCGACCTCCCTAGTATCTATGGATATCTAACGACAAGAAAACCAAACAAAGTCTATTTTTCTCTAAATATGCAATTTATAAATAAAGGCTAGTAGACGTTTTAGGCCTACCTCAGGTCTAGTGCTAGTTTTTGGAAGCCACACTCCATTGATCCAAATGAGCTCCTTTGTAAAGAATCCGCAAACACAAATAGGTACACATATCAAATAGCATCTGATATTTATGATGATGATCAAGGAATTCATGAAATAAACCATATAAGACAATTTATTGAGAAAAATGAATCTGATTGTATTAACATTAATCAAAGAAGAACTTTACAACCTTGGTGCCTTGATGTTATACAAGCTCCTCCCAAGGTCCAACAAGAATCTGCTCTACTTTGACAAGTTTCACTCTCTTCCCAATGAAGCCAAAAGGTATGTAATCTCTCCTCTCAAGCTTAACTAGGAAGTCTCAATTCCAACAGCATTTACCCTAAAAAATGTTCAGCTTTCAACCTCCCCAGCAACGAGCCCAATGCCTTAATTTATAGTGCAATGGAGGGAAGTTACTAGGTCCACCTTCAAAGGGATAAAGCCCTCCTTCAAAGGGATAAGCTCCTCTCATCAAGGGGTTAGCTCCTTTAGTTATGGAATGCATGAACCACCTAGGAGCGAACCAACCACATCAAGATTCCTTCTAGAAGCGTCCAAAATTAACCCAAAGTGAGTTTTTAAGAATAAAATTGCGCCTTTTTGACTTTCAGAGGGGTCCGTACCCACTCCTTTAGAGACAAAGCGGGCAGGTCCGCAGGTAACATGACCAAGGGGTGCGGGACTGCAGGTAATGGTAAGAGAAAGTGCCGAACTAGATCTTTATTGATTTTCAAGGACTTTCTCTCATTTTTAAAGCTTGACATGAAGAGATGAGGTTTGAGACTTGCAAAGGAGGACAGTATGAGTGATGATAGACCCACACTGACTGCAAATAGTCATGGTGAAAATATTTTGTGTAACAGATTTCCCCCTAGAGTGCGAAGTCTGTAGTAGATGAGGATTTCATTTATCATCTAAGAAGAGTGAAGTACTTTATCATTTCGAAGATCATCTTCTGGAGAGCCTGGTTGGAACCTGTAAAAATATTCAATACAAAATATATATGAGATCATATCATCGCTGACGTAGGCATTCCCATACTCAGATCAAAACTGACTAGAAAACTAACTAAATTGCTCTGATGTAGGAATGATCTTGCAATACATCACAAGTATAGACACATGTTGAAACAGTATTGGAACATCCATATGTTTATGAATAGTCTACTGTATAATGAATACAAAATTCCTCGCAGCCTGGATGGTGGAAACTAGATCCAGGGTCTTGATTTCTACTTCCTGAAATAGTATGATTCTATCCATGTGAATAAATGTGTCGAAGTCGAACATGGTAGAAACCACTTGATTACCAGTCAATGATGCAAACTGTTAACAAGTGTGAGAGAAACCACCATTAATGTCAATGGCTCTCAAAGTACTCAGTACAATCCATGAAATGTGAATAGATGAGTTGATGTCGAACATGCCACACAATCCTTTGATCGAAGGTCAATGATGCAACCTATCATCGAAGGCGAGAAACCTACCATTGAGGCATGCAGATTCCAAGGTACTAACGATTTCTAGATCATCTTTCTAGATAATGAGCTGGAGTCGATACAAAGCGATCCGTCATAGGCAAGCCCACAACACGAAATCATAGATCAAGTTCAAAGAAATATAGTTGCAAGGACTGACGCAGGGATGGTCAAGATGGATGACAAATATTTTGCAGATGAATGGTTTATTTGCACTGACCTCTTGAACACATAACAACACAACAGATGGTTTGGTGACAATTGACCCAAATCTAATACCCAGAAACCTGTTGAAGACTTTCAATATGGTTTGATTACCTATTAGGCAAAGGATTTCCCAACCCAGGTGAACAAAAAGTGTCGTGTTCAAGAGTGGTTAAATGTTTTTCTTAGACACAAAGTATGACAAACAGGTTCATTTTTCTCTCTTTTCCCCCACCATTTCTGGCAAGTACCTCTTTTTTTTTGACAAGCTTGAGGAGGATAACATTTGCTTGATTATAAGCTCATCCTTCGGATGAGTCCAACTTAGTTTAAATTTGAACCCTAAGAAGGAGTGGTTCGTTCCTGTTTGTAATTGAACGGGTCCTTTACTGTTAAGTTTTAACGAGTCCAGTATAGGAGAAACTTGGCGTTTTTCAATTTTAGGGAGTCTGAAAAAACTTAAGAAAACTCCATGGTTGTCCTTTTTCGTAAATTTGTGTCTCCCAAGCCCGAAAAAGTATAAAATAATACTTGATAGAATGGCTTGACCATTACGACCAAGGAGTAATTTTCATAATTAGTGCCCCTGATCCGAAAAAGTAAAAAAGCGATCAATGACACGTCATTTTATAACCAATATCGAATTTGAAACGACAAAAATATCGCAATCTTTTCATGTTTTTATGGTCAGAAAAGGGCTGTAAGTGGACCGTCTTTTTAATTCCATTTTAATGATCTTGAAAAGAAAAACTCGACAATCTTTTCATATTTTAGGAGTCGGAAAAGAGCTCAAAGATGACTCTAATGTTTTTTGTCAAAAATGATCGATTTGGCCTGAAAAATCCGTTATCCTGCACAAAAACTCAAACATTACTCATACCTGTTTAAGATAGATAAAAACGCTTCAAAATTTACCTCTTTAAAGTGAAAAATAAACAAATTAAAAATTCATTTATTCAAAAAATCTTATAAAAAGGGCTTTTGTAAATTCATTTTTACCGTTTGACTTAAGAGTGAGAAAAGAGAGCTTTTGGTAAGAAACTTCCCATGAAGATTCCAGAAAATCCGTCCGTCGAAATCCAACACCGTCACCTCCAGGTAATCCACATCATCTTACTCTTGCATTTCATCTGTTTGAAATTTGTTTTTGGGGTTTTATTTTCATTTTTACGAAATATTTAGGTTAAAAACCCGCGCGCTGTGGTCCGCAGGCACAGCATAGGAAACCTGCGGACCCTAACTTTTTCGTAAAAGGAAAAAAGTCAGGGGCCTGCACCTACCGTTAAGGCAAAGTGCGGACCTATGGACTGTCTCTAACATAGAGGGTGCGGTCCCCGTAGAATAGGTTTTCAAATTAAATTTTTTCAAATTCCACCCAAAAATTTTGATTTTAAATATTCTAATCTGCCTTTTTATTGAATGTAGGGTATACATCATGATTGACTAGCGGGAACGGGAGCACGAGGATGTGTAACTCATCGCAATTAATCATCAACCTTCGATTGATGCATTGAAAGCATGCGGTTTATTCAAATTCTGGGCCATACCTGGCATGAGGGCCCAGGTGGACTTTTTGCAGTGGCTGGTAGACAGGTGGAATATACAGGACTAGTGTTTCTTTATTGGTGGCCACCAGCTCGAAATGGAGCTGGAAGACATGCACTTTTTCACTGGTTTGCCTAACAGAGGTGAACATTTGACTCTATTCGGGACTAGGCCAGGTGGCCAGTCTGTCGATAGCCTGCGGCTAGAGTTTTGTAACGACCAAACCAGAGACAAAGGGATTGATATCCAAACCATCTCCCATCCTGAACTCAAAGTGATTGCATTTACTGTTACCAGGCTCTGCAGAAGCGCAACACTACATGTGGCCACTGGATCCCAAATGCGGATGGCAATAGACTGCTTTCGAGGCACCATCTTCAACTGGTGCGAGGCTGTGTTGGCTAGTGTAAAAGGCCAACTGACTAGAGCAAATAACGGACAACTAAAGAACTTTGGATACGATGCTTTAGTTGTGAGCTTTGGTCTAGGGAGGGTCCCAACGTTGGTCCCACAGCATCTTTCCGTTGGAGCTGGACTTCCTCGAGAGCCCAAACTGATGCGTTGGGTTGCAGTTATGGCCCGTCATCCTGAGGAGGGAACAGAAGTTGTTTGATTTCCTCCTGAGTATTTTCATTGGTTGGAGAACCAATTTTTTTCTATTCAGGATTTTCCTTATGCTGGGATGGATTATCGTGGTGACCCAGACATGGCTCTTCCACTAGGAGAGAAATGGGATGACTCAGGTAAAATCATTTTCAACATTTTCTAATTTATTTTTTTTTTTTTTTTTTTTAAATCGTCCCAAAATTGATAGTAAAAAGTTTCAAATGCAGATGTAGGTCCATAGCGACCAGCCACTCTCTGGCCCTATGAGAGGAAACAGCCAGCTGTAGCAGCACCAGCCCCATGGGACGAATCTACAGAGACCCTGGCCGAATTGGAAAACCATCTAGAGCGTTTGACAGCAGACATTCCAGAGACCAGCATAGATGAAATTCCTCTTAGGCTACAGCGCTATGTGATTGGGGTCCCAGGACCTTTCAGGAGGTTCCTTTGTAGGGTGGCCTATACAGTGGTTTCTTATCGTGATCATCACCAGTGATAGAATGATCACCTGTTGTAGACTCATATGACATTTTTGCTTTTTGTACTATCATTTTTGCCGATCATAAGGTGTTTTTCAACCTATGATCGAAGACGATGTATATATGACACACTTCTATGCTATACTATATCACTATTACCGGCTTATCTTGTAAAACATATTATGGAATGTTTTTAAATTTACTTGCTTGATTACTGCAAATGTCTACTTAACATTCGAGAAGCAATTGCATCTGCTAATGTATTTAAATATCTTGGAATACACTGATATTCAATATAGTCAAATTAATGTTCCAAGAGACGAACTGTCAAAAATAATCTCAATGATACTGGATTTCTAATGGCATAAACTCTATTAAGCTGTAACACAACGAGCTCAAAATCTAACCTCACAATCAAACTCTGAATCCCAAATGAGATGGATTCAGATAATAACTCAATCACTGCACTATACTCTGCAATGTTGTTCGTTGTTTGACTGAGGCTTACCCCATGCATAGATACCAACTCATTAGAGGGCGAATAGATAACCCAAGCTACGAAAGAAATGTTTCGTGTATTACGACAAAAACCATCAGCAAAACCAATGTATGTTTGGAGAGACGTCCACATCTGCAATATCAAGAGTAAAATCAAGATAAGCAGGAATAATGACAAAAAAACTCTCTAAACTAAGCACAATTTTTAATCTAAAACACACCAGCTAGAAAGAAAACTAACCTAACTAAAAATCTCCACACCTAGATTTAAGCATAATATCTCTTCAGGTAAAGACCATTTCTGGGCTTACCTAAAGAGACCCCGTCAAAGTCTACCAATTCATAGGCCCCTTTTGCCAGCTTTCGATTAACAACATAAGGACCATGCCACATTGGTACGAATTTTCCAGCGCCTAATTTATCATTTGCTTGATCGTACAGTAAGACTAGGTCTCCTTCCGAAAAATTTCGAGGTGTAACATTTCGATCATACTGAGCTTTAATACGTTTGGCATGAGTTTTGATTTCTAATGCAGCATCATGTCGATTCTCATCTAGCTGAGCCAAGTACAACAAACGTTTTTACTCTTTGGAAGTGGCTGGAAGTAATTCTATGGCCATTTGCAATGACGGGATTTCGCATTCAATGGGTAACACAGCTTCCAAACCGTAAACTCATTGGAAAGGAGTGAAACCGATTGATGTTTTTACAGAGGTTCGATATGCCCAAAGCACAAAAAATAGCATGTTATGCCAATTCGACCTATGAATCCCAATGATTCGTCGGATCATGATGACTAGAACTTTGTTGATGGCTTCAACCAGACCATTAGCCTGTGGATAATATGGAGTTGAACTATCGTGACGCAGGCCAAGTTGGTCTGTTAGTTCAGTCATCATAATATTTCGAAAATGGCGCCCATGATCAGTAATAATCATTTGTGGAACACCGAACCTAGCATATTACATGATTGAAAACGAAAATTATAGCAGCTGTGCCATCTGCCTCAAATGTAGGCATCGCCTCGGCCCACTTGGTAAAATAATCTACCGCAAGGATGATATACGCATGCCCCCAGCCGAGTGAGGGTTACATGTCATAAAATCGATACCCCAATTCACAAAAGTACCAATGACAATTATAGGGTGGAGAGGAGCAGGTGGAGCGCGCATCTTTCGATCAAAAATTTGGCAATTGTGGCATTTTCAGACCGCGTTAATACAGTCTTTAAACAAAGACGACCATAAATAGCCAGCGCACAGTATCTTTTGGGTTGTGGAAAAACTAGACATATGACTGCCACATGCTCCAGAGTGACAGTCATTTAGAACCCTTTCAGCTTCCTCATGAATTAAACAACGTCGGAAAACAGAGTCTGCCCCACGACGATAAAGTGTATCTCCAATAATTTTGTATTGTTGGGATTGGAATCATATTTTTCGACGCTCTGATCTTGAAATTTCAGGCCGAAAGGATTGGGTTTGGAGATAAACTATGATATCCCCATACCATGGATCTAAAGTAATGATTAGAAACAAGGATTCGTCCGCAATGGGCTCTTCCACCACAGCTTCAGTATCAGCAGGCGGGAAGTCACACATCAACTCCACAAAAACTAAAGATTTCTTTGACTTAGATTTTTCAAATTCCAAGTCAAACTCTTGCAGGATCACAATCCATTTAGAGTACTTTCCCCCTAGCCATTGTTTGGTCAAAATATAGATCATAGGATTGCAATCGGAAATTACTGTAGTTTTGCATAGTAAAATGTAATGACGAAAATGCTGGACAGCTTAAACGATTGCCAGGGCCAATTTCTCCACATGCGAATATTTTAGCTCAGTTGGATTCAAAGTGAGACTAAGGTAATATATCACATGTTCACTACCGAATTCATCTTCATGAACTAGTACCATTCCGATGGTGGAATGAGAGGCGGCAAGATATAAGAAGTAATCCTCATTGTAGTTGGGAGGATGCAATAACGGTGCATGGGCCAACCCGCGTTTTAGTGCATCAAAAGATTTGTCAGCTATCTCATCCCAAAAGAATGGAGTATTTTTTTTCAACAACTAGGTAAAACCCTTTGTGATCTCGGCATAGTTAGGAATGAATCGACGTAAAAAGTTTTCTTTCCCTTGCAAACTTTGGAGTTGGTGAAGACTCGAAGGAGGAGACAATTTGACAATAGCTTCAACCTTCGAGGGATTGACATGAATGTCGGCTTTCGAAACAACAAAGCCGAGTAACCGACCCGTTTCTATACAAAAAACACATTTTTGTGGATTCAACCTAATTCGATAATGCCTACAACTCATAAAGATTGCTCGTAAATGGATGAGATGATCGGCTCGATGTAATGAATGAGCAGGTAAATCATCGAGGTAGGGTTGCATAATGTGCTTGATGTCATGAAATGCGTAAGACATGGCTCTTTGAAAAGTTTCCCCAACGTTCTTGAGCCCAAAAGGTAATTTTCAATAAGCAAATGTCCCCCATGGACAAATGAAAGCCATTTTTCGTTGATCAGTAAGTAGAATATTTATTTGATTGTATCCAGAAAAACCATCCATGAAGGAGAATATTTCAGTGCCGGCACAATCATCAATGATTTGATCAATATAGGGAGTTGGGTAATTGTCTTTTGGATAGGCTCGATTAATATCCCTATAATCGATACATATTCTTATTGTTCCTTGCTTTTTATTAATAGGAACGATATTTGATACCCAATCCGTTAACGGAATTGGATAAATTAAACCTGCTTTAAGTAATTTTTCAACTTCTACTTTAATTGCAGTAGCTTTTCGCGGGTGAATCTGACACAAACGTTGCCGGATGGGTTTAGCATCCGAGTAAGTTTTGATTTCATGAACAACAATTGTTGGGTCAATTCCTGGCATTTCCTCATATGACCAGGCAAACACGTCACAGAATTCTTGAAATAAGGCCTTATATGTTTGAATTTCATCTTTTGTACAAGAGACACCTATATGAATGTTTTCAACAATTCTAGGCTTAACTGAAATGTCAATAGGAATAGTTCGAGAAATGTTTCCCAAATTTAACTCAAAATCAGGATTTTTCGTTGGATTCTGAGGTTCTTTGACATAATCATTCGTAAAAATAGATGAAAAATCATTTTCAAAGTGATCAATCTCAGGTAAAAATGAAGATCTATGATGAAGATCTTCCCATGGTAAATCATCAACACACAAGATTTCACGAATTTTCTCATCAGTGTGAACAAGTTTGGAAAAAGTTGTTGAATTTGAGTTTGATGTTGAAAGTGATTCTTCATGGACCACATTCATTAAGTCAATTTCGTTGAAGAAGGGTCGGAAAACGACTGTACGTCTTGATACGCAATTTCATATGGACTCAAAGGCATAGCATCACCAAATGAATCTATCTCGGATTAGGAAGGTATGATCCAAGGATCATCATAAACAATAGTGTCTGATGAAATCATATGAATGGTTCCAGTAGAAGGCGATACGTTTGGAGGAGGAAAGGAAAAAGTTCCCAGTAAACCAGAATCTTTAACTAGTCCTACTCCAACATCCTTATAAGGGATAGTTGTTTTTCCAACATGCTGAATACTTTCAAAAGAGGCTGGGTCGAATGAAAAGTAAGTTAGCTGATCTATAGTTACGATCTTTCCATTATGAGGAAAATTTATAAGCCGAAAGACCGATGAAACAACAACAGTCATAGCGTAATACCAACTACAACCCAAGAGAAGGTTGTAATCTAGAGGGGCATCAACCACCTCCACATCTAGATTAACAGTTTTTCCTTCAACCCCTATAGGTAAATCCTGTAGAATGCCAAAAGGATGAAACCCACGGCCATCAAAGGCCTTTAGAATCGTCGGGGATTGATTAAGTGTAGGAGAACCAAGTGATCTCCAACACTATATCGACATAATACACGTTGAGGCTCCCTCATCAATCACAGTCTTATAGCAAGGTATGGTTTTGACTAACATTGGAATCTAGAAAGCCATTTGATGAGGTAAGCGAGGTGTACTATTTTCTAGATCGAAAATTATAAGGTTCAAGTCCTGAATATCAACAACTCCTATAGCCAACAATAGCAATTTATGCTGTGCTGGACATGATTGCAGCACCTCCAAAGCTGACATTGCTGAAGGTGAAATAGCCAAATCTTCAACAATGTTATAGTTTTGAGCAGCTCTCGCATGTGGATTGAAAGCTGACTTTCAAAGTATACCCTTGGCGGGCGGTTTGATTACTAAGTCTGGGTTAGGTTTCTCGATCTGTAGTGGATCGAAACCAGGAGTTGAAGTTGATGGGCTCGAATTAGAAGATTCTACTTCCTTACCACCAGCAGGACTTTTACTTCCATAATCTTGCGATCCTGTCGCAATCCTAACATGGGACATCATCATTATGGGTTCTTCTGAGGCATTTGAGGAAGAACCTATCATCTTACTGTCTTGACTAGGAAAAGGATCCTTCAAAATAGTAGGCGTTTGAAAACCTTTGATGATTTTCGCAACCTCAGCGTGATGAGGGCAGTCTCTTGTAATATGCTCTTCATCACAAATGAGAAAAGGATAATGAGGCTTGCGTTTCTCATCAGGAGATTCCGTTTTTTTGGTTTCTCTTTAAAAAATTTATCTGTTTTATTTTTCTTCTTCCCTTTCTTTTTACCGCCGGATTTTGATTTGGCTGTGGATGACTCTACAGCATGAATATCGGTAGAAATATACATGGAAGAATCTCCTGTCGGGGAATCTGGTAAAGTTATAATAGGAGAATAATTCTTGGAAGATTTCTTCTTACTTTTGGTATTAACTGTACCAATCATACCATCAACGGCATGAGACCCTGAAGGAGATGCAGTTATTTGATTTTGTTTAGGAAGGTCGGGGATTTTCTCATGTAACGTACCTGACTGCATATAAACTAGGTCAAGGTAATGAGCTTGAGCAATTACTTGATCTTCAGTAACGACTCCTGCCTTAGCTACATCCTCAGTGATTTTCGGTAATAAAGATTTGACAAACCATTCTGCTAAGATTTGATCCGGGATAAAAACTTTCACTAAACGCCGTCGACATCTCCATTCATGAATGTGATATGAAATGTAAGTGGACGTTGACTATTTTAAGTTAATAATTCCGTGCCATTGTCATATCTAGCTAGCAACTGAAAATGAGTTAAAAACAAAGTAGCTAACTGACTAAAATTATAAAAAGTGGCTCACGGTAACTCACTGGACCACTTGGCCGCAAGACCAATTAGAGTGCGTTGAAAAAGCCGTAAACGAATTGAATCATCTAAAATGGAGTTATATGCACACCAGAGGTGATAATTCATCACATGGTTCGACGGATCCTCTCCTGATTTACCTTCAAAATTAGGAATATCACTAAGCAACTTATTCGGCATTGGCGGCCAAAATTGAAGATAATTAATTGGATCGTTCATAAGGCGTGACAAGTCAGGCAAGTCCAAAGTTTCAATGAACGGTAACTGACTATTAGGGTCCCTGAAACCCTGGGTCATGAGACCAGACCCAGGAGGAGGATATCCAGGATAACTAGGAATTGGAATTGCATTTGGGATATTATATCCTCCTGGAAAACCAGGATTAACCGGACCATTCTGGGGTTGTTGAGGTTGCTGATAAGTATATCCAGGGTATGGTCGATACTGTTAGACTGGGTTCTGCACAGTAGGACCGAATTGGTACTATCCCTGGTATGGTTGAAAATTAAATTGAGGTTAACTTGTGACAACCGTACTTGGACCAGGTTGTCCTACAGGCATTTGAACCGAAGTTTTAATTGTAGGTCGAGACTCAGGTAAAGATGCTTGAGGAATTTATGTAGGAACAGTAGAAACCGGAGCTATCGATACTCCATAGGTAGGTGGGGTAGATGGAACAAATGTTGCAGCAGTTGCAACAGTCGTTTGAGGCGAAATTCGAGGCGAACTAGGCTGAGGCTGAGAAACTAAAGAAGGTGCAGAAGTTTGAATAGTAGGCTGGACAGGTTGCTGGGTTGAACCAGAAACTAAGGGTTGTCCAGATTGAGATGACAACTACACATTCGATTGCAAGATCTGTTGGGATTGAGATGGATCCCACACTAAGCTCATTCTGAGGTATGGACCCATAGAAAGTTGAGCATATTGAGGACCATAACCGAGTTGAGGGTAGGGTTGATAATTCAAAGGTACATTTCCAGTTCCTTGGACAAATGATTGACTGGAAGGTGGTTGGAAACCTTGGGTTGGGTACTGACCTTGAGGTTGATAACCTTGAGGCACGTACTAATACTGGGGTTGACCTTGAGGTACATATTGATACTGGGGTTGACCGTGGGGTACATACTGAGTCTGGGGTTGACCTTGAGGAATGTATTGTCCCGTAGGTATGTACTATCCTTGATGTTTCCCCTCAGGCGGTAATTGGGTACCTTGAGGTTGCCCCGTAGGTGATAATTGAGGACCTTGAGGCTGCCCCCCAGGTGGTAACTGGCCACCTTGAGGTTGCGGATTTGGAACAGTACTTGACATCATAAGAATATCTTCTAGACTCAATGGCTTAGTTCCATTATTACCGGTTAATAACCCTTGTTCAATAGGTTAAGGAGATGCTCCCGAAAAAGTACCAGTAAGTGACTGATACCTAGAGGGAACAGAAGGACCACCATATAAAAAGGTTTTTGGACATTGAGAAAACATGGACGACTATCTCGACATATTCAAAGGAGGATAATAACCCCTAGGTGTTGGATGAAAAGGAATCTGAGGTGGTGAAAAACTTAGTCCCGGGTTTTCCAAAAAATTGGTCAATGAAAGATACCAAGCGTCCCTCCTAGGCAGGCTGTAAAAGATCGATTCATGCTCTCTAAGTTCTATAGCTAGTTGATTTTCAGGGATAGGTATACCTTCTTCTAGAGTAACAAGTTCTTCAATAGCAATAAGTCCAGAAGGAGGATTTTGTGTAATGACTCTTTCTACCCTGGGTGAATCGGGACCACTAGAAGTTGGAGAGGCAAATCCTGATGTTGGAGTAGCAGCAGGTTCAGTTTCAGGTTCAGATATTTCAGGTTCCTCAGCTAATTCGCTAGTAGAAGAAAAACTACCAGTAACTTTGGAAAAAGAAACAGGTTCTAAAATATACTTTGGTGCTTGCACTTGATAATCAGGATGTATAACTAAAGAAGACACTCCTTCTTCATGTGACCCAACTCTATTGTCACTAGGAGTTACAAGGGCTCGTAGCCCTTCAAGCTGGCTTGGTGAAAACTTAGGAGGTCGGCGCTGAAGTCTACGGGACTTCATCGGTAATTCAGCCACGATTAAATATTTTAACTACTTCACACACAAACAAAGAAAAATCTCAATGAAAACCACCTAAAGTCTCTAAGGAACCAAACAAATTTGTATCACACGCCTAAATAATCTAGGAGGTCAAACCACACATAAAGAATGACTTTTCGTACCGAAAACACTAGTTGGTGATGAAATCCAACGTCGTAGAATTCAATACAGAAATGGCGGTTGGAACAGTTACCTCGGCAACCTTCTTAATGAATAGACTAGCACAAGTTTCTCCACTAAACCATCTCGAGTGAAGAGAACCCCCTAGAAAATCCAAGTGAGTCTAGCCGACGTCTGCTCGAGGTACAGTGGGATCTTCCCTCCACCGTCACCTTAGGGAAGAATCCTATATAATATGGTCACTATGGTTACCAACGGAAACAAATATACCTGGGGGAACAGTCTATGATCCGATACACACGCAAAGGTAGAGTAGCAAGCTCATTCCCCTTGAAGGCTCCTTGACATAATCCAAGGTTTACAAACAAGGGACACCAGGCTCCTTGACAATGGTTAATTCGAGGTTTACTGTTTTTAATACGTGTATATCTTGTATCATTCCCAATGAGGAAGGATTGATTACCCCACTGGTTCGGACACGATCTCGTGCTTGACTCCTATAAGAGGAGCTTCCCAGAGCATAAATGTAACAATTGGAATTTATCTCCTACCGGAAGATACAGCTACTTGTTCGTTTTAGTATCTTGGAGAGTTAATTACTCCCTACTCCAAGATACTAGCCTAAGCTATGTTGGTGATAAAGAGCCCTAGAAAATAAAAATATTGCTAGATAGATTTTACTTTAAGTGTTTTTTTACTGGTTTTTTCTTAAGTCAAAAGGTGTGGAGATGAAACTTTATGGTGTGAAAACTCAACTCCAAATCACTAAAAATGCACTTAAGATGAAAAACAATCCTTTTCCTTCAATGAATTTCTAGCTAAAGAAAGAGTTGAGAATGCAAATGCTTGAAAAAACAAATCTTTCCTTAACAAACAAAATAAATAGAAGAACTTTTTTTTTCTTTTTCCATACACTCAAAAACGATACAACTAGTTATGCTAACGAAAATTTCCCTTTCTTTTCAAACACTCAAATACTACAAAAACAAACTTTTTCAGGAGAGTTTTTTTCTAATTTTTATAAACACTCAAAACTATTGAAAATTCTAATCTTGAGATCTATAAATTCTAAAAAGCTAATTGAAGTAAAAGCTTACAAGATTTCTTTTCAAGGATGTTTTACTTAGCTATGATCAAACTAAGGACTAATTTGTCTAGAATCACAAATTAATCAAAAAACAATCCATCTTTTGTTTCCTTTTTAAAAAATTAAATCCAAAACTTTCAACACAATTTCTTTCGAAGCTTTGCAAAGAGAAAAACAATATGGATTCCTCAACAAAGGAAGATTTTACAAATCGGTCAGACTCATAAGAAGACCAGCAAAAACCAGGGTGATCTGAGGTTTCTAAGGCTTCTAAGCTCTGAGTTACTACAAAGACCAAACGAAAATAAAGCCCGACACACAAAGCTTCTATCAATTTCACATAAAACCTAAATGTCAATGGAATTAACCTATGAAAAGTTCCTGACAAGACACGTGCAGATCTGGGCAGAGGCTAAAAACACATAAACAAATACTAAGCTGACTGAATGAAAATATTTCAAGTTTTTCAGAATTTTGACAGGATCTGCAGGCTCCCAGTATACCCAGGTGCGGTACCGCTCTGTATGTAAAGCAAAAGTGCGGGGATGTCCACGCTGTGTTACAAACAGAGGGTGAGGTTCTCTTCCAAAAGCATGAAAAAAAAAAAAATTCAAGATCTACAGAACCTACCCAATCCCACACACATCAATTTAAAAACTAGAAACAGAGACACAGTTTCTCAAGTCAAAGGAGCAAAGGAAAAAACCAAAAATTCAATTCCCCAGTATGGTCGCCATTTTGTCGGCCGGATAAGTTGTTCTTGTGGACAAGACCGACCTCCCTAGTATCTATGGATATCTAGCGACAAGCAAGCCAAACAAATTATATCTTTCTATAAATATGCAATTTATAAATAAAGGCTAGTAGATGTTTTAGGCCTACCTCAGGTCTAGTGCTAGTTTGTGGAAGCCACACTCCATTGATCCAAATGATCTCCTTTGTAAAGAATCTACAAACACAAACAGGCACACATATCAAATAGCATCTGAAAAGCCAATATAATAAAGCATATTTATCATGATGATCAAGGAATTCATGAAATAAACCATATAAGACAATTTATTGAGAAAAATGAATCTGATTGTATTAACTTTAATCAAAGAAGAACTTTACAACCTTGGTGCCTTGATGCTGTACAAGCTCCTCCCAGGGTCCAGAAAGAATCTCCTCTACTTTAACAAGTTTCACTCTCTTCCCAATGAAGCCAAAAGGTATGTAATCTCTCCTCTCAAGCTTAACTAGGAAGTCTCAATTCCAATAGCATTTACCCTAAAAAATGTTCAACTTTCGACCTCCCCAGCAACCAGCCCAATGCCTTAATTTATAGGGCAATGGAGGGAAGTTACTAGGTCCACCTTCAAAGGGATAAATTCCTCCTTCAAAGGGATAAGCTCCTCTCATCAAGGGGTTAGCTCCTTTAGTTATGGGATGCATGAACCACCTAGGAGCGAACCAACCACGTCAAGATTCACTCTAGAAGTGTTTAGAATTAACCCAAAGTGAGTTTTTAAGAATAAAATTGCGCATTTTTGACTTTCACATGGGTCTGCACCCACTCCTTTAGAGACAGAGCGGGCAAGTCTGTAGGTAACATGACCAAGGGGTGCAGGACCGCAGGTAATGGTAAGAGAAAGTACGGAACCAGAGCTTTACTGATTTTCAAGGACTTTCTCTCATTTTTAAAGCTTGACATGAAGAGCTGAGGTTTGAGACTTGCAAAGGAGGACAGTATGAGTGATGATAGACCCACATTGACTGCAAATAGTCATGGTGACAATATTCTGTGTAACACTAGGACCACTGGAAGTTGGAGAATCAAATCCCGACGATGGAGTAGCAGCATGTTTGGTTTCAGGCTCAGAAATTTCAGGTTCTTCAAATAATTCACTAGTAGAAGAAACACTACCAGTAACTTCAGAAAATGAAATTGGTTCGGAAATATACTTTTGTTGCTTGAACTTGATAATCAGGACGAACAACTAAAGAAGATTCTCTTTCTTCTGGTGACCCAACTCTACTGTCACGAGGAGTTACAAGAGCTCATAGCCCCTCAAGCTATCTTGGTGAATACTCGGGAGGTTGCCCCCGAAGTCTGCGGGATTGACTCGGTAATTTAGCCACGATTAAATATTATAATTACTTCACACGCAAACAAAGAAAAATCTCAATAAAACCACCTAAAGTCTCTAAAGAACCAAACAATTTGAATCACACGCCTAAAAATCTAGGAATTCAAACCACACACAAAAAGTAACCTTCCATACCAAAAACACTAGTTGGTGATGAAATCCAACGTCGCAAAATTCAATACAGAAAGGGCGGTTGGAACAGGTACCCTGACAACCTGCTTAATGAAACAGACGGGCACAAGTTTCTTCACTAAACCATCTCGACTGAAGAGAACCTCCCTAGAGAGTCCAAGTGAGTCTAGTCGACGTCTATTCCAGGTACAGTGGGATCTTCCCTCCACCATCACCTTAGGAAAGAATCCTATAGATTATAGTCACTATGGTTACCAACAGAAGAAAATATACCTGGGGGAACTGTCTGTGATCCGATACACATGCAAGGGCAGAGTAACAAAGCTCAATCCCCTTGAAGTCCCCTTGACATAATCTAAGGTTTACCAACAAGTGACCCCAGGCTCCTCGACAATGGTCAATCTAAGGTTTACCATTTTTAATACGTGTATATCCTCTATCGTTCCTATTGAGGAAGGATTGATTACGCCACTAGTTCAGATATGATCTCGTGCTTGACTCCTTTAAGAGGAGCTTCCCAGAACATAGATGTAACAATTGGAATTTATCTCCTACCGCAAGATATAGCTACTTGTTTGTTTTAACTATCTTGGAGAGTTAATTACTCCCTACTCCAAGATACTAGCCTAAGCTATGTTGGTGATAAAGAGCCCTAGAAATAAAAAGATTGCTAGATAGATTTTACTTTAAGCATTATTTTTATTGTTGTTTCTTAAGTCAAAAGGTATGGAGATGAAACTTTATGGTGTGAAGACTCGACTCCAAAACACTAAAAATGCACCTAAGATGATAAACAATTCTTTTTCTTCAATGAATTTCTATCTAAAGAAAGAGTTGAGAATGTAATTGCTTGAAAAACAAATCTTTCCTTAACATAAAATGAAAAGAAAAACTTTGTGTCTTTTCCAATAAACTCAAAACAAGACTAATAATTATGCTCACAAAAAAATCCTTTTGCTTTTTCCACACTCAAAAACTACAAAAGCAAATTCTTTCAAAAGAGATTCTAAAATTTCTAGAAAACACTCAAAACTATGAAAAATCTAATCTTGAGATCTACACATTCAAAAAACCTAATTGAAGCAAAAGCTTAAAAATTTATTTTTGAGGACATTTTACGTAGTTATTCAGCAAACTAAGGACTACTTCGTTCAGAATAACAAATTAATCAAAAAACACCCAGCTATGTTTTCTTTCTAAAAATGAAATTTAAAACTTTCAAACAAGTTCTTTCAAAGCTTTGTAAAGAGGAAACGAGATCTATTTCTCACCAAAGGCAGATTTCACAAATCGGTCAGACTCATCAAGAAAACCAAAAAGACCAAGGTAATCTAAGGTTTCTTAGGCTTTTAATCTCTGAGTTACTACAAAGACCAAATGAAAATCAAACCAGGCACGCAAAACTTCTATAAAATCACCTAAAACCAAAATGCCAATGGAACTCACCTACAAGAAGTTTCTAACAAAACACATGCAGATCTGGGCAGAGGCTAAAAAAGGTAAAAAAATCCTAAGCTAAGCTAGATGAAAATATTTTAGGTTTTTCAAAAATTTGACAGGGTCCGCGGGCTTCTCGTATAACCAGATGTGGTACTGCTCGGTGTAGTAAAGCAACAGTGCGGGGATGTCCGCACTGTGTTACAAACAAAACGTGCGGTCCTCTTTCAAAAGCGCAAAAAACAAAAAATAATTCAGAATCTAAAAGACTACCCAATCCCACACACATCAAGCATAAACCAGAAACAAAGAAAAAGTTTCTCAATTCAAAGTAAAAGTAAAGGCAAAAAAATAAAATTCAAGTCCCCAGTGGAGTAGCCATTTTGTTGGCTGGATAAATCGTTCTTGCGGATAAGACCGATCTGCCTAGTATCAACTGATATCTAGCGACAAGAAAAACAAGAAAATCTACCTTTCTCTAAATATTGTGATTTATAAATAAAAACCAAGAGGTGTTTTAGTCCCTACCTTAAGTCCAACGTTATTTTGTGGTAGCCATGCTTCGACCGTCTGAATGAGTTTCCTTTTAAGAACCTGCAAACACAAAAAAACACACATCAAATAATACCTGCATAGCCAATATAATAAATCATATTCATCATGGTGATCAAGGAATCCATGAAATAAACCATAGAAGACAACTTATTGAGAAAAATAAACTTGATTGTATTAACTTTGAACAAAGAAGAACTTTACAACCTTGGTGCCTTAATGTTGTACAAACTCCTCCCAGGGTCCAAGCAAGAATCTCCTCTACTTTGACAAGCTTCACACTCTTCCCAATGAGATCAAAAGGTATGTAATCTCTCCTCTCACACTCAATTAGGAATTCTAAATTCCAACAACATTTGCCCTCAACAATATTCAACTTTCAACCTCCCAAGTAACCAGCTCAATGCCTCATTTTATAGTGCAAAGGAAGGAAGTTACAGGTCCACCTATGAAGGGATATAGTCCTCCTTCAAAGGGATAAGCCCCTCACATCAAGGGGTTAGCTCCTTTAGTTATGGTATGCATGAACCTCTAAGGAGCGAACTTGCCACCTCAAGATTCCCTCTAGAAGCTTCCAGAAATAACCCAAAGTGAGCTTTTAAGAATGTACTTGCGCCGTTTTGACTTTTACAGGGGTCCACACCCATTACACAGAAGCAGAGTAGGCAGGTCCACAGGGGACATGACCAGGGGGTGCGGGACCACAATTAATGCTAAGAGAAAGTGCGAAACCAGAGTTTTAGAGATTTTTAAGGGATTTCTCTCATTTTTCAAGGCTTGACATGAAGAGCTGGGGTTTAAGACTTGCATAGGAGTAAAGTATGAGTGGTGATAGACTCACACTGACTGTAGAATGTCATGGTGACAATATTTTATGTAACAGCAATGCCTAATATTATCTTAAGCTCCTTACGAGATTGACTAGGGAGGATGATATTTCAACCCAACACATACAAGTCTTTTGTGCATTTGCTGTGAAATTAAATGTAGAGCACCTTGATGTATTCTTAATATTTTTTTTCAATATTTAGATAGGGAATCTAAAAAATGGTTCAAAGCCATAAAAGATGCTTCAATCAATACTTGGGAGGAATTGGAGAACACTTTCATGTAGAAATGGGGATAAAATAGGGACCATCGGTATGTCCTCACTAAGTTCAATACAATAAAGAAAAAACATACTAAGGATGTATCATAATTCATAAAAAGGTTTAATGAAATATATAACCATCTCCCTATTGATATTAAACCTCCACGTGTGGCTTCTAAAGGGGTCTTTGTTGGAGCCTTTGAGCCATACTTTAGGTTCACTATCACGGAAGGAAAAACTCCAAACTAGATCAAATCCAGATTTAAGCTTGGGAAGTTGAAGAAATTTTACATCCACTGGAAAGTGAAAAGGAATGGGAGAACATGGTTATAGAAGAATGGGAAAGGAAGAAGCTATCTCCTCTGGGAATGTAAGAGAAACCCAAGAAAAATAGTTAGATGATGTCAATAAATTAATTAGAAATATGTCAAATAAACTTGTCAAGTTGGAGTTCGAGAGAAAAAACCATCCTCGACAAGTTGAACAAGGTCCCAACTAGAACTTTAAACCCCAGTAAAGGAGGCCCCCTTTAAAACTCCTATAAAGAGAAAGGAAGGATCAATGAAACCCAAGACAATCTCCTTTGTATCTAGAAGATGATCTTGAAGAAAATATTCAAGATGCTATAGAAAGGCATGAAAACCAATTTTGTTCTCTTTCATAGGGAGAAAATGACATAGAAGCATAACAAGGAGAATGGAATTATATGAATGTCCATTTTCATGATGAAGAGGTAGACACATATTGTAAACAATTTGTTGATATCATGCAAACCCAGCTGCGTAGGAAATATGACTTGAGATTGAGAGAAAGGTATAGGATATAGGATCAAAATGAAGAGACTATCCAACCCATTTCCCCAAAACTAGTTGATAAATGGAAGAAACTAATCAAACCTGTCCCACTGAAGAAACGGGATTTCTCCAATCCTTCTTATCCTGAGTCTGAAGTCCGAAATACAAAGAAAAAAATAGTCCAAACAAATCCAATGCATATGGTAAGTAGTGAACTAGTTAAGGTAGTCAAAATTGATAGGGTTCCTTCTGTTTTCAACTTGTAAAAAGTGTTAGAAAAAGTAAACGTATTTATCCCTTTGACTGAATTATTGAAACAACCTAGTTATAAAGAACGTGAATTTTAGTTCATGGACCTATCTTCCATCACCCTACTTCAACATAGTCTTAACCTGTAGGAAGAAAGGCCCCTGGTTATGTTTGGTCGAGATGTGGACGATGCAAAACCTTCCACTCCTCCATTCTATTTCACCCTAGTGATGCATGGATTATTGTTTCACAATTGTATGCTCGATTCAGGGGCTTCTCACAATTTAATGTCAATGTCTATATTGGAACAATTACGTCTGCAGATAAAAAATAATAAAAAAAATTATATTTCTTTGGTTCTAAAAGAGTAAAGTGTCTAGGTATGATCAGATATCTAGTTGTTAATTTGGATCAAATCCTAGTTAAGTGCATGGTGATGTACATTGTAGTTGTTGACATCCCTGCAAGATTTGGTATACTCTTGTCTATGGCATGGGGCAAGAAACATAAAGGATCGATCAAGCTTGATCTAACATATGATAGCATTCCATTTTTTGGTGGAGAAGAGAACAAATTATGCAGAGAGCCCGAATTTGTAAGGACAATAACTCAAGTCGATTGTTTAAGTAACTATCCTGTTTATAGTTAAGAAATATATTATTTTTCCTATCTTTTGCTAGAAAAGATGATCAAATTATGGATTATACCTAGATAGAATCTTTTTCTCTAATGGGTAAGCAACAACTAGAGTCTGGTCATATTTGGAAATTGTATTTTGATGGTACTTATTATAGGGAAGGGAATGCAGTTGGTGTGTTGTTGGTATCCCTAGAGGGTAACATTTCCCCTTTATCATTCAAGCTAGAGTTTGATGCTACAAAAAATATTGTTGAATATGAGGCATTACTATTAGGGATGCAAGCTATTAAGAACCCCAATATTGAGTGCTTGATAGTATTCGATGATTCTGAGTTGGTGATGAAACAAGTTGGAAATTAATGTCAAACCAAGCACTCAATGTTGAAGTCTTATAAGAATGAGGTGTAGGATCTAATTCAAATTTATTTCCTAATATTTAACACTCGGTTTCAGGCCAAGGAGAATAGAATGATGGATGATTCCATGAAAATTGTTGCCAACAACTTTAAACCTCCTAAAAACCCCTTGATAAGATATGAAGTTGAGGTTAGTTACAGACCCTCATTAGCAAAAAATTTGAAATATTGACAGGTTTTTGAGGATGAGAAGTATATCAAGCACTTTATGGAGGCCATTGGAGAGTTCTCTAATTCATTGATTGACCAGGGAGATGAATATGCAACGGAAGAAAAATAGACATCTTGGGAGGAATCAATTGTTGGTCATAACACTTTGCAGCTCAGGGGAAATTCAAATCCCATAGGGTTGGCTCCACTAGAAATATTGTTTAACGTAAAAGACGTAGTTGTTAAGCAAATGAAATAGGAGCATGAGGAAGACATAGAAGACTAAAACATTAGCACAAAGAAAGATCCTAAAATTTTCAAGTTAAATAAAGCAGCCCCAAATGGGTATAAACAGAGATATGTGGAGTTCTTTAAAAAATATATGGATGTTTTTTCTTGGTACTATGATGATTTTAAGACTTTAATTGTAGTATCATACAACACAAGGTTCCTTTGAAGACTATAATAAAGCCCTACAAGCAAAATTTCAGACAAATAAACCCCTTACTGCTCCCATCAATTTAAAAGGAACTTAAGAAGTTGTTATAGACTAAAATTATTGTGCCTCTAAGATACACAAACACGGTGGAAAATTTAGTTCCTCTCAGGAACAAAACCAGGGAGATTAGATTTTGTGTGGACTTTGAAAAATTTAATTAGGCCTCTTTAAAAGACAAGTACCCCTTACCCAAAATGGATTACATTATGCAAAAAGTGGTGGGATCATCAATATTATCTATGATGGATGGGTTCTATGGATATAACCAAATTTCTATAAACCTTGGGGATTATAATAAAACAACTTACCACATATTGGGGAACCTCCATGTATGTTAGGATGCCTTTTGGTATCATAATCATTTTTATTATGAAATTTCCTAGAAGGCATACCAAAAACATATCACTTAAGTCACATGTAACAGGTGAACCTAAAAACAATTTATGGCTGCTTACCCTTCATATATGAAATAATAAGACAAGAAAAAGCCTACAACAAAGAGACATATGCGGTCCAAAAAAACAAACAACAATATGTATCCAATGTAATAACCCAACTTATGAAAAGACTTTTTAAAATGAATAATAATCTTTATTGATAACACCTAGTGAAGGATATCTACAAAAAGGTTCTACAAATCCCCATCGATGGGATGGTGTCATGGATGCTTCAGTAATCAATTATCTCTCTCAATATGTGAAAAACCCAAAACAATGTGTAGAACTCAAGTGGGAGCTCAAATGCAAAAAGACAATAGTGTTGATGATGATAATGATCATTGTGAAGAATGAATGGAGAACCCTCTTATTTATAACAAAGTATTGGGTTGATCTCGAAAATGGAGAATAATAAAATAATATTAACCAAATCAAGATATAACCAGTAGGAATATTTATGAACATTGATATTGCAACAAGAATGTCGCAACTCCCAGGCATACCGACATTAATTAACAACAGGTGTTTCATACAAACTTAATAGGTATCGACACTATATGTATAGCATACAATATGTGCTTCCTTTGTTGTCATGATGTAATGGAGTGCATGTAATGAAATCAAATATTAAACTAGTTGCAAAAAAATGACATGCTTGATATGGAAACCTTAACCTATTGCAAGAAAGAAACTACAAGAAAAGAAACCTATTCTAATTGCATTAATTGAAGATCATGAACTAAATTTCAATCACTACATGTCAAAGAGTTTAGGTCCATTAACAAAGTTCATTGGATGTGGAAATCATCACTATATTATCCATTTCATAAATCTGTCCATTAACCCAAATCGATGAAATGTTTTGCATGGGTAAAACGGCAAGCCCTAAGTGGTCTTTAGTCTCCCCTAATCACTTATTTAGAGCCTAGGCATCTTGAGTCAACCCTAAGGGACAATAACCAATCTTTTTGAGAAAATATCGGCAAGTATATACATGTTGGAAGAGTACTACAAGAAACTACAGGATTACTACAGGAAACTATGATTCACCGAATGACCAAGCAAATCAAATCCAAATATGATGGATAAATTCTTTTATTTAATAGGATTTCTTAGGTCTCCATTCCAATTGGAATCACTCAATAATACCCATGTTAACCGATGCTAAAAAATAACATAAAATTACTAGTCTAAAATATAGAAATTCGAGAACTAGTGAGGTAGCAAATATATGAGATGCCTAACATAGACAAGTGAAAATGAAATGGGGTGATTTTTTTTATTAAATAGATTTTTTTTGTGATCTAATGGAAGTGGAATTAAATTTATTGAATCTTATTAGCATGCTCTAAAAAATAGCGGGATTTTAATGTTATTTTCCACAAAGGACTTCGAGCAATCTAGATCTGAGAATAAGAAAAATAATCCAAGTAGCTCAATGATTACTATGACCTTACAAAGTTTTTCTAATGATGAAATAGTGTTTTTGATCCTGTGAAATAACTTACTTCAACCATTTAACCCAATTCTACAACAGGAAATCATTAATACTAAATGCAAAAATAGAAAAAAGCAAAGAACAAGAGATGCATGTGAATAAGTAGTGAGAAGAAGAAAAGTAAATGATACAAAAGGGATCTGAGGATCTTAGGATGGTAAATCCCAAGAAAAATTAGATTCCTATGGAGGTGACCAAGATTTGGAATCTGAACATCGCACCAATATTCATTATTTCAATCAATACAATTACATCCCTGCATGAAATGAAAGTGGAGCTACAAAAATACGAATTCTCTCCACAAGAAGACTAAGAAAAATGAACAACTAGAGGTAAATTAGATGTGGAACTTATAAACAATGATTAGAAATCATCCCCCATTAAAGAAGGAAGCTTTCACCACAAAAATCCCTTGATTAGTGGACCTGATTCCCAATACTAGGAATTTACATTAAATGGCAGGGAACACATTCCTAGATTTTCCCAATTACTGGAGCTCTATAATTTGTGCCATATTTCTAGATTATATTGTTGGTTTATTATTTAGTGTTGATCCTCCTATAGTAGGGAGCAAGCACCTAAATTATCTCCTCCTCCTAACCTTCATAATCTGCCCAATATTCTCACAATATTCCACAAAAATAAATAATATTAGGCACAAATATGCAATTATCCATAAACCTTCCTAATGAACATACTAAAATTAAAAATACATTATCTAATGAAAAATGAGAGGTTTAATTTCGTGAATGATGGTCAGATGGACCTTAATTTATGTCTAATTTAGAGGCCCATAAAATACTTTATTATATTTTTTGGAGAGGGAAAAGATTTTCAAAATTGTCAAATATATTAATTTAGAAATAATTAACAAATAAAATGAGTTACTAATTATTTAACGAGGATTAAGAATCCTGTCAAATTTAAATAGTCATTTAATAGTTATTTAACAATTATTCCAATAATAGAATTAAGCAATAGTAAATAAATAGTGATTTATTTAATTATTCCTAGGTGATTTACTCGAATGTGAAAAGGAATAATTATCAAACAATGATTTAATAATTATTCCTAGAGAAAATTAAATAAATAATGGTTTATTCAATTATTCTCATATGTGTTTATTTTTATTTTTAAGCATAAATAATTTAATAAAAATTTACTATATTATTTCCTATGGTGAAAGTGATTTTACTATGGTAAAATTAACCCTACATGGTGTATTTCGATCTCCCTAGATAGAAATAACTAGGTGATGATTTTTTGTTGATAATAGATTTCCCCGCAACAAATGAGTGTTAGGAGGAAATTTATGAATGAAATACATTATATTTTACACTTCCATAAGACACCAAAGGGGAGTCATAGAGAGAGAGAGAGAGAGAGAGAGAGTTGAAGAAATGCAAGGAACGACAAAAAAAGAGGGGGCGAGAATTAATAAATTGATAAAAGTCTCCTTTTATGTTGGAGTACATGATCTCAAATGAGGCGGGGGAGGCATAATCGTACCCGCCCATATAATTGAGTACAAATAATAATGGTGAGCCCAACAATGTGGGATTGAGGTACAAAGTACATGATACATAATATGTTGGCATTAGTGGGCTAGAAAATAATACAGGGACTCCCATATACATAATGCACTTGGAAAGACATAGGATAGGACAAGATATAATAACATCTGAGTAGATGAGACATAATGCCCGTCAAGCTAACATTGTGAGGGGGGATGACAATGAAAGAAGCCTTGCTACACAGGAAAATGCTTTTAAGACCTGTATGGATCACTGGAAGGATACATGCATACAATGGGCGTTGCAAGTGGCTGAAACTAAACCCATCATGTCTTTGGAACTTCATTTGAGTCTAGATCAAAATCTACATCCATTTGGGAATGTGGGGGGCTACCTAAAGGGCCACCCACTCATGAGGTCTGGAACATCTCACATGCACTCATGAATCATTAGTATAATTGTCTAGATCACCAGACCATCAAGTCTACGATTCACAATTATGTGATAATGAGTTGGCGTCGAGTACATGAGAAGAAACCCAAGTTAAAGGGAAATGTTGATTCCCTTTTCTTGATCTGAGGCACTAAACAAAGACAAAGATTGGAACCATGGTACACCATCCGTTAGACTAAACTTCTAGAAAAAATGCACTGAAGTCGACAAAAGAGCACCTGCCAAAGTTATGACAATGAGCAATCCTTAACAAAGGCATGAGGTATCATAGTAGAGTAACTGATGTACTGACACCAGGGATGATTATCGAAGGAAACAATATTAGTGGAAGATTAAATACTTCCCTTATCAGAGCATGATATGCATGGTTGACTTGGAAGCGACTGACTAGATTCTAGAGGGGATGGTCAATTACTTAGATCGAGGATTTTCAAGGACAGAGAAGTATAGTTGGAGGTCAAATCTAAACATGATGGAATGGTTGTGACACAAATATGTATGGAACATTGTCAATGGAATCAAGGGGACTTGAAATAGACTCCATAGATACAAGGGTAACTCATCTCAAATTATCTGAACAAGGGTGACTTGATGATGCTGCCACATGGGGGATGCCTAGAGGGGATTGTAAAAAAATGAGCAAATGATGGTTATTAATGACGAAAATTGACACATGAGGCAACAAATGCATGGGTAAAGTGGTACCAGAGTATATATTTCTCAAATGAAGAGATTCAATTTTAATAGGTGGTAATGTGAAACCTCATGGAAAAAATAGTTTCCTGGTGAAGTGTAAAATTACCACAAACAAAGGGAGACCCGACTTATAACTTGGTAAGAGCTTTCAAATGGTGCTAATGGTTCATGAAATGAAGCTATGGTTTGGTTGCAATGCGAGACTGGTGAGAACCAGTATTGTGGCAATAATGTTGCAACTCCTGGGCTTCCTACTTTACTTTTATCAACCCGGTAGTTCATAACAAACTTGGAAGTGATGGTATTGTATGCACAAGTATTATTTCTTACTACATGCTGTCACATGGTCATCTAGTGCTTTATATTCTAGAAGAAGCTTTATATGTGATGAAGGAAAGGAAAGTTTACCCTACAGAGGCTACTCTACTTGCAGAAAGAGAAAGAATACTGAAATGTGAAGTAAACCTAGCAAACCCTAATTAACCAACTAATCGTACTTTTGCAGAAAGAGAGATGAAAACCCATGAAATGAATGCCATTACCTACTTAGGGAATAAACATTATCCACTTAAGCTACTTCTATAAGGAAATGAGAAAAAAACCTTTTTGGATTTTTATGTATTTTTAGGTGAAATTGTCATGCATGTAATTTGTTTGTTTGTGAATGTGGCAGTGATCAGGTGGCGATGGAGGGTGAATTTGGAGTTTACAGAGGTGTAAGAAGGTGTGGATGGGTCCTAGGAGGTCCTAGGTGGCCTTCTGGAGGCTTTCCCTACAATCAGACTTCAAAAAGGCACCTACAGGAAAATCTACAAGAGGCTGCGGGGGATCTACAAGAGGTCTACGGGAGGATGCCGAGAGACGTTTTAGGGGTTTTGAAGGTGGGAAAATGGGTGGAAAGGGTATATGATGGACAGGAGGATGTGTTAAGGTGTCTAAGGTTCATCAAGGAGGATTAGGGAAGAGAAATACAGTTGGCCTTGTTCAAGGAAAGAGAGGAAAGTTCATGAAAAAAGTGTAGAAAGTTAGGGTAGATTTGTGAGGGACTTTGGATGACCTGTGGAACATGGATCAAAGAGAAATGGTTATGTATGATTGGTTGAATTATTGTGAGAAGATATGTATTACAAGAGAACTAAAATAAAACACCGAGACTAAGCAAGCAAAAAAACTAGCTACTCTAAAAAAACAGAACTATTCATCAAGCTAGTCTAAATTCTGATCTAGGAAAGTAAATGTTGAAAAATGCTATGTGGAAAGAAAACATGAAAGGAAATTTATTGTAAAGATAGAAATGAACATGGTGTAATAGATCTACAATAAAACATGAACCTTCTAACAAGTTGCAACACTAGAAATCCTATGGCAACGACAAATCTGTGTTTTTTTGTGGCAGCAAGAGGGTCTTGGCCTTAGTTCATGGCCCCAAAGGAGAGCAAGGGGGCCAAGGCTCTGTTGATGAACATTTTTTATCTTTTTCCTATCACTGTTCAACCTGCTACAACAAACTAAAATGTAAACAACCTTTCAAATCACCAAAAGTAACCTATTCTTGATTAAGAAAGCAATCTATCTAACAACAATGAATTCATAAACTAAAACAGAACATATAAATGAAAATAAGAGGTACTTGGCTACTTTGATTAGGCCCTAACCCAAGATCTTCAGCCCTCTGAGGTAACTCAGTGCTAGCTTGAACAAGATCTCATCTTCATTATCAAAATAATAGGATTACGTGAAACTGTCAACAAAAGTAAGCTCGAAGTTGAGCAGAGCAAAGCTGCAACAAAAGTGTGAAAATTTGACTAACATCCAACAACCTAATGAGGCCCTAGGCCTCTCTACTTACACAACTAGAGCTCCCAATAGCTCCCTTAAAATCAGGGAGGGTTGGCTCCCAAAACTTGAGATAGATAGTAGTTATCCTCCACTTGCTCGACTGCCTCTTTGGTGCATTGATGTGGCTGCTTGCGCTTCGAGATTTCTGAAGGAGAATTCGAAGTAGGGAGTCATAAATAAGGGGGAAACCCTCCTATAAATCCTCTCCCTTGTCTTCTTCGAATATTTGTTGCCAAATGTTCATTAAATCTTTGATTTTGTTTCCAAAATTTACCAAAAATCTGCATTAAGAACACCTTAGACTTCAATGCATAATGACCAACCCAACTCACTCTATTAGCATAAATATAATAAAAAACATGTAATAAACTAATGATAATGGTGGATTAAGCTAAGTTAGGATGAAAAATGAGCCCATATAATTACCCATTTATAGGGTTCATCATCAACCCCCTACTGAATGTGTTGCTCATCCTTTGAGCAACTAGTCCATCTCCTCATCTTTGATGGCCCTGATGGCCTCCCTGACATCTAATGCTTCTGATGTGAGATCTTCATATTTTTCATGGAATCCTGCCTTTCTATCCACTTCTTTGCACTGTTGTTGTTCTTCTTCCTCTTTTCTACCCTCCAAGAATCCTAGCAGCAGCGGGGGACTGGGGACTTAGTTTGAGGCCAATCTAATTGACCTTCAAACTCTATATAGAGTGCTTGTACTGTGGCACTCTCCTTAATGGTTCTTTCATCCTTGTTTTGGAGTGATACTCCCTTATCTGCAAGCTGTGTGGCATTGTATTCCACCTCCTCATACAAGCATGAATATAGTCATCTCCAAGTAATCTTTCCATGTCCTCAAAATGTGCAATGGCCTGAGCCTGATCATTGATATACTTAGGGGAATTTTGAGGATCATTTGCAAGCAGCTGGTGTGTTCTGATGAGATCCATGGGGTCTGATGGCTCAAATCTGATCATTAGGGGTTCACTTTTCTCTTTTGCCATCAAATTTTTGATTTCTCTTGCCCCTTTCCCCTCATGATTCATCCATGATGCCATGGCCATCAATTTCAAGTCCCCTAGCCTAGCATTGGGGTCCCATAGGTTCATATCAGTGAGGGTCATGTTATGAAAATAGAACTATGCTATCTTTGCCTTTTCTTCTGCTAAGCTTTGGTCACATAAATCCATGAACTGTTTGTAATCCTGAAAAGGAATTGTGCCTCTTTGTGCCAAAGACTTGATCTAAAACTGGAGCCACTGGTCATTGAGGTACAATCCATATGATTGTGCTACTTTTCTGCATTGTAGTGCCTCCATAGACCAGCTGCCCATGCATGCTAGTTGTGTTTCCATCTCTTGCAGTTGTCCTCTAAGTAATGCATTTTCGATTTCCAAGTGTGTCCTTGTGATTGTCTCCCTATGTCATACATCACTTAACTCCTTTCCCATTTCTTTAAGCTTTTTCTCCATGTGGCCAAGACCTCTACACCCTTCGATTTGGCAATTTGCATCCATCTATGGCTCCTTATTCTTTCTTTCTCCATCTCAAAGACAAGTGGGATTGCAATTTTTTGTGGAATGATTTTTCCCTCCTCAAGAAGATTGTAGTAAGAGACCAAACTAGGCTGGGGGTCAGGTTCTTGGGTCTCTCTTGTGTCCTCCTTCCCCTTTGGCTATTCTTCTACCCTTTTCTCAATTTTTTAGGTCTCTTGTTGCTTTGTCAGGGTCTCCTGTAGAATAGTTTGTGCCTCCGGTAGAGCAGTTTTTGATTCCTGTAGTTTCAATCTTTCCTTCCAGGTGGAAGACATGGGACTTCCTCTTTCATACGTGATGGGGCTTTTAGAGGGAGATTCTTCCCCTTTGATAGTGGGTGAATCTTCAATTAAAATAGGCACTGTTGAAGATGGCTGTGGTTTTCCTATTTTTATCCTTGTGCTTTTCTGAGCCCTGAAATACATTGATGTCTGCCTCTTCCTCTTTTGTTTTAGTTTCATTAGGGCAATGAGGGTAGTGAGGGCAACTGCTACCTCTCTTTCTAGGGTCTCAAGACACACTTCTGTCTTTTCTGCCCCTTTTTCGTCCCCTTTTTTCTTCTCTGTCTCTGTTGGTTTTGTTTCCTCCTCTGTTTTGGTTTCCTCCTCTTCTGGATTAGTTTCTTCTTTCTCTGTTTTGGTGTCTTCCTTCTCTGTTTTGGTGTCTTCCTCCTCTTTTTGTTCCTCAGCTTCCTCCTCATATTTCTGAAGATTTCCCATGCTATGGGGTTTGTGAAGGTATGGAGGGCTTCTTCCACTAATAGTTTAATCAACCCATGGTGAGCCAACTGATCTGGTCCTCCTGCCTTTAACTTAATGCTGGAGTCTATAAGGGACTACAGGAGAAAACATGGGATATTGAGTTTTTGGGGTGTGGGAGTGTCCATGCTATATTTCAGCTTATGGAGAAGTCGAAAATGGTAGCCATAAACTATGCTATAACTCCCTTCACATGAATATTCTTGATGATTTGGTAACTGAACTCATCCCAAGGGTAAGGTATACTTGTTCTTCTAATGCCATTTTTGTCTTTTACAGGATGTTCATTTGGATGGAAGAAGGTTTTCTTGGCAACTTGTCCCATTGGCTTTTCATCTTTGCTCCAAGGTAATCCAAGGGGAAGGTTGGTAACTCTACTGATAAATTTTGGGGTGATTTCCATGGTGAGACCCCTGAAAGTAACAATGGCATGGGTATTTGAGCGAGGTACTAAAGTAAGGGAAAACTCGTGAGCCACTTCTTCATCAAACCCTCGAAATTTTTCGAAAGATGGCATCCAATTTGCTCTGATGAAAATGGCTACCACCTCGGGATGTTCATGGATCCTGACTGAATTTGTGGGTTTCTTCCTCATGAATTCCCTTGTCATTTTTCTTATACCCTTTTGGAACACCCCAGGTAGAGATGGAGACAAAAAAATTTGAAGACACACGAAATAGAGAAAAAATGTGTTTTTTTTTTTTCGAAAATAAGCAGAAATGTTTTTATGGAATTCCTCTCTGCTACAGGCTTAATTCCTCCTTAAAATTCTATCATTTCTTGCACATATTAACATTCAAGGTGGTTTTTTACAGAGCCTACCTCTTCAATCCAGAATCTAAGCAAAAACCTTGTGTTTCTTCCTTAAAAACTGTTTACTGTCCCTTCTATAGAATTGGTTGTAGGTGCTCCTGTAGAACCTGTTACTGCTCCTATAGGACTACGATAGCAGAAGGGTGGATGAAATTGATAGATAATGATGTTTTTGAGTTTATGGAGGTGGTAGAGATCTTGTTGCAGCTAAGTGGATGAGAATAAAATGGAAGAAAAGGTGGTGAAGGAGTTTCGAGGAGGAATACTTATGTCTTCTTTGAGATATTTCTGGTGATGGGGTGAGCTGGAAAAAGGGTACATTGCCAGATTTGGACCATTGGTACCCACTACTCTGTCATCATGGCTCTGCATGACTCTTTCCCGCAATCACTTACCATCATTGCATCAGAGTTCATCGAAGTTTGTATAACCTCCACTACCTGTCGTTTGGATTTTCTGTGAGTTGACTAGGCATACGTGTGGTGGCATCTCCAGATGAGCGCAGTCAACTGGACGAGGGTGGCCAATTAATTGGCCACATTTACCATTCAACCCTAACTATCTCATTCACTTATGCATATTTTCAATTACATAGATGCAATAGAGGAGAGGGTTCGACACTTACTTGCATGTCGAATGTTTGCGTTGTGGTGCATTTTGGTTCTTTTGCTGCTACATGCATGTATTTCAGTTGTTGGATGCCTGTATATCCTTTACAGTGTGCTTTCTACTCCTTCACATGTGGCTTTTTTGCTGTGTAGGTCCCCTCTGGCTGGATCTATTAGTTCCAGTCTTGGCAGCCTGTCACCAGGGATCAACATGAGCTCTTACTATGTCTGGTTTTATTAGATATTTTGCACATGATATTCAGCAAAACAACATGTCAAAAGTGTGTCCATCAGAAGAATCTCAGAAAAATATTTCCAACGGTATATCACACTCCCGTAACCGGCTCTCGGATTAGAAGATATGATCGAAATGAATGAGTGATTCTTGGTTATGCATGTTTTGAGGTCAGTTGCTGCACACAATGACAATTTTAATACAAAATCAATTTCTGAAATACTAGTAAGGAATTTTTCAAAAGTGAAAGACTTTTTTTTTCATCACATACTAAATAACAAAAACCTCCTTCCGTTTATGCACAAGTGCTACTATGTGGGAGATATACAGTGATATTTGGAACCTACATTAAAACAAAGCAAATGTTTCATATTTTTTACTATTTTAGTCATTTTAGTACGATGCCATTTTACAATAGATGGAAAGTAATTTTTAAAAACCCAAGGAGGTTTTTGTTAATCACAAGCCATATAACACAAATATCTTTCAGTTTATTCATAGGTGTCATGAATTGGGATATATGACTAGATCTTTATAGCTCATTTTCACACATTTAAATTTTTAATGATTTTATGTTTTAGAGATGATTTTGTGGCACATATTATGAGCAACTTGAAATTAATTTCAAAACTTTGAGAGAGTTTTTCCTCCAAAATGATTTTTTCTACAAAAACCTCTTTCAGTTTTGTAACATGTACTATGTTTTAGGAGATACGAGTTCATATTTAACACCTATGTTCAGAAATTCGGTCCAAGTTTAATGTAACTGATTCTATTTTGAAGAAAATGGCTGAGCTCAATTCCCTTAGTACAAGGATGAGAAAATGTATATATTTTATGAATTTCATATTGTAGGGGTTGGACTTTGGCAGAAGGTTGGACTCTTGTGAATGCTCTAAGCATTATTGTACATTCATTTCTGCAGTTTGGCAAAGGAATAGACTAGGGTTTGCAGCACTTTATGGGATTCTTGAAGCAATTTGATTTGGTATAGTTTTTCCATCTGTAATTGCAAGTTTACAAGTGTTTTACGTATGCCATTATCTCTCTCAGTTCATCTTAACTAAATGAAACAAGGAAAAAGGTAGAATTCGTTGAGTTGCAATGTTCTAACTAGTGTCTGTTTAGTTATTTATGCTTTCAGTTGTTTCAAGAGGATCCCTAAGATTTTCATGCCCTCTCCAACTCCTCACCAGTCCAAAAGCTCCCCATCTCACTCAATCTGATGTACTAAACCATTTTCCTACCTCGCCCCATAGAGATGTCTGCAAGACTGTGTCCATTCCCCGGACACAAATCTGCCTTTCACATTTGAGCCAGCAAACCAAAATTAAATTCTATCAAACTCCTCTGAGCATATGCCTAGCCTAAAATTAGTCTTTAGATCAGTCATCTCAAACCTCATTCATCACATTTTCCTGAGATTGACAAGGAGAGAGGCCTCTCTTGACTTGGTAGGGCTAGCTACCAGGTTAAGCCTGGTTTGATGTTACCCTAGATCCTTCCTTTCTCAGCCTGAGGTAGATTTAGGCCCTAACAGGATCTAGCTTTAGACATCCTCTTCAATTCTATGGCTGCACCTATTTTTCTATTGTGGCTTGATTTTAAGGGGATTAGTTGCTATAGGAAATCCTATAGGAGCTCCTGTAGCTGCTTCTCCCTTCAAAATTTTTAGCTGATTCTTATGCTAGGAGTTGTGAGGATGCTACCTAAGATGTTGATGGAAATGGAGAGGTATTTGGTAAGCTGCAGGTAAGGTTTGGAGGTGATGTTCTTTTTATTTCTTTATTTTTTTCGAAAAACTGGTTTCTGTTTTTTTTTACAAGAAGGAAAGAAATTCATGATAATGAGGTGGTGCAGGTGTGAGATGGATGGCCAGGAGCTTGGATAGTTGTAGGAGGGTCTACATGCTCTTCATGAAACTTCCCAGCTCCTCAAAATATTTTATTTCAAGCTCTCTGTGATTTCTACAGGAGCCTCTTGTAGAACACACAGGGCCTCCTGTAAGATACACAATGTTCGGAAAAACATAGTGTAGTGGAAGAAAGGTCAGAAATGATTGAGAAGAGTATGGAGGAGGTGAAATAGGCTTTGTGGCATCTTCCCTTGCTTCTTACAGTCCACCTGTAACTTGAAATGCATTTTAAAAGTCAATTTTTTCTTCCTTTCTCTGTGTTTCTTTTTTTGAAAGACAACTAGGGTGCCTCAAGGAGGTCTTCACCCTAATTGCCTACCCTGGGTGCCTCCAAGGAAGGTTTTCACCCAGGGATCTTATTCTCTCTTTTTTTATTTTTTGTTCATCACTGAACCACCTCAAAAGAGGTTTTGAACCCAATGATGGGACTCAAGCACCTCATGGAGGTTTTCACTTGAGTCCTTATTGTTTTTCTTTTTTCTACTTCTTTAGTGAGTGGGTGGAGTGGAGGCTGAGTCTTGCTCCACTACCAACACTTTCTTATTCAGATCTTCAATGAACTCTTGCTTGGAGAGGGGATTCCTATAAATTTTCAACCTATGTCCATTAACAAGCATGGGGATGGCTTCCTCATCAATGGTTCTGATCATAAATGAACCATTGTCATTGCATTTTTTCACAGTGTAGGGTCCTAGCCATCTTGTCCTCGGCTTGCATTTTAATTCTTTATACCTTGAGTCATAGAGAAGTGTTTGGTCAATTTAGTGTGTTCTAAATTGCTGATTAAAATGTCAATCCGGGATTCGTAAACTGACGAAGTGAAGTGTACTACATGTACAAGATAACCATTTTCTTAGCCTTTTGTCGTTTTTGAGTTTTTTTTTTTAGTTTGTTTTAGGATTTATCTTTTATGGATTCCCTAGTGTGTGTGTTGGCGAAAATGAAAGTTAAGTATGGATGGTAATGGTGATTTCTACAGTGATTTTCCAAACTTAAAAGTGTTCAAAAAGAAAGCTCTAAACTAACTGTAATGAAATCAATTCTTAAGAGGAAGTAAATGTATCAAACAGTGAACTAATGACAATGGCCCAGTATCCTTGCTGCTGTATGAAAAAGAAAGTAAAAACTGAACTTAAAGCAACTCAAAGACTGAAAGCAAAGAAACTAATTCACACTACTTAAACCCTTCTGATCCTTTACCCTTCAACTCAATCTGCCTTATGGGAAGCAATCATGAACAAGTTAAGCAATATGATATCTAAATTGCATAAAGGAAACTAATCACACTACTTCAACTCTTCTGATCCTTTACCCTTCAACTCAATCTGCCTTATGGGAAGCAATCATGAACAAGTTAAGCAATATGATATCTAAATTGCAGGAAATTAAATTTCATAAAGGAAACTAATCACGCTACTTCAACTCTTCTGATCCTTTACCCTTCAACTCAATCTACCTTATGGGAAGCAATCATGAACAAGTTAAGCAATATGATATCTAAATTGCAGGAAATTAAACTAAATCACATTACAATAAGTAATATTCTGATTCCTTACTAATAGAGTCACTTGACTATAGAAAGAAACCATAAACAAATGAGTAGTATGATGTCTAAGTAGCAGAAAAATAAATAAGCAAAACACAATTTGAAAAATGACAGTGCTGGAATTAAACTTCAGAAAATGAAAATTAGCAGGAAGGACAAGATGATCTCATATGTCAATAGTTAAAAAAAAATATGTAAATCTGCCCGGGATACCTACAACAAAACCTGTAAAAGAAGCACTGATCAGCTAACAGTTAGAAAAGAAACATAAAGGAAATATAGACAGCAATGATCATTAGAACAACACACTATATATACAAGCAATGATTGAAAGAAAACAATAAATGAAAGCAAGTAGAAACTATACAAGGCTCTGGTGTACAGGGGCCCTCTGCAACCTCGGCCAGTCAATCACTTAGTCACAAATCCGATTCAGAAAAACTGTCTTCTCATGTATTTAAAGTGAAATGCAGTACAGTGGGTGACAACAGTCGAAATTACAATATGAAAGCTAATCCTCCAATGTATATCAATGCATTATTTATAAGAAAAAGATGTTGCAACTAATTCCTAGATTTATGTTGCTAAAAGACACGTAAATCCCTTGAGCCAAGATCTAGCGTGGTGGTCATGAATTCATGGAGTGGTGGCTGCTTGGTTTAGTTCATGGGCTACTCTCCAGGTGTGCCAATACCTCCGAAAACTAAGGATCACGCCCCGCAAACATTCACGTGGGCAAAACAGAGCCGTGCCACCGCGAAATTCTTCATTTGGCCCTTCCTTTGACCATCATTGACCGCGACTGTTTATGAATGATTTGGCTGATCCGAGGGGACACACCCCATGTACACATCACGTGCAGCTTACCCATGTGGCTGGCTTCTCCATCGGACACCTGTAGCATAGCCTTTAACAAAATGGCTGCGGAAACTTGGGCTGGCTGCGGAAATTGACAAGTTTCCGCAGCTACTTGAACAAAAATCTAAATCAAACAACAGTCATAAGCATAGTTAGGAAACCATTCCATAAGTTCTTTTTAAACTATTATGCAACGATTTGACAGCTTCGTGGACAAAGTAAATGGAAAAAGAAGGCTGAAAGGGTATATAGGGAAGTGCAGGTTTGGGACTCAACAAGCAGTGCCCAATCTCCCTCTTGGAATTTATTCTCCTTGATATTTTATCATGCCATATTTTCCTTTGAAGCTGCACTACCTCTGTGTGGAGAAGGGCTTGCAATCTTTGTTCATCCAATCCATTGAGCTGGAGTATCCTTTCCCTCTGTGCATGGCTAAGGTCTAGGTCTAGCTAAGCTGACATGCTTAATGTATTGTATTCAAATTCTATTAACAGAAAACCCTTCTTCTCATAGACCAATTCATAGAGTGTGAACCCTGTGGTGGTCTTCCATGTTGTGTTGTAGGCCCAAGTGGCCTCAACTAGTCTATCCGCCCAATCGTTTATGCTACTGCTCACTACCTTGGTCATAATTCCTTCCAAAGCTCTGTTAGTGACTTCCACCTACCCATTGGCTTGTGGATGGTAAGGGGTGGAAGTTTTGTGCTTGATTCTTTGATGTCTGAGTAGGTCTTCAATCAAATTGGAAGTGAACTGACTGCATTGATCTGTAACCAGTTCCCTTGGATACAAGAACTTATAGAATATGTTTTCTCTTGAAAACTCAACTACCTTTTCCTCTGTTGCTGGCTTGATTGCTTTTGTTGCTACCCATTTTGTCAGATAATTAGTGCACACAATGATGTATTTCCTCTGTTTTTAAGGAGGGTTGATAAGGGCCCACAAAGTCCATGCCCCACTTCTCAAATGGTTTAAAGGTCACTTGAGGTTGCATGCGCATCTCATCCTTTGGATTAGGTTTCCCCATCCTTTGGCACTAATCACACTAGCTAGTATATCTCTTGACATCTTGTTGAAGAGTGGGCCAATAGTAACCTGCTTGCAATATTTTGAAGGCAATCATTTTTGCTACAAAATAGCCTTCACAAGGCCCGTCATGATAGGTCAAGAGAATGTCAAAAACTTCCTCCTCCCTAACACATCTTCTCAACATCTGATCTGGGCCAAGTTTGAAGAGATTGCCCCCAATCTAGGTGAAAGGGGTGCTTTTCCTGACGATCTTTCTCTTCTTTCTTGAAGACAAGTGTGGTGGGAACTGTTCTGAGACCAAGTAATTTGGTATGTCAACAAACCATGGAGAGAGTATTGAGATAGAAAATAGGTGTTCATCTAGCATTTGATCATCCACCATTCCTTCTTTACTTGCAGGCAAATCTACTCTAGACAAAAGGTCAACAATAACATTTTCTTTGCCAGGCTTATCAACAATGGTTAAATCAAACTGATGCAATAAAAGCAACCATCTAATAATGTGAGAATTTACATCTATTTTGTTCATTAAATACCTAATTGTAGCATGATCAGTGTGTACAAAGGTTTGATAGCCTGTGATGTAATGTCTGAAATTATTTAAGGAATGCACTACAGCTAGGAGTTCCTTCTCGGTGACCATGTAGTTTAACTCTGCCTTTGACAAATTTTTACTTATAAAGTATATGGCATAAGGTAACTTTTCATCAATTTGTCCCAAGACTGCTCCTATTGCTTTGTTCGAGGCATCTGTGTGAATGTGGAAAGGTAGGGCCCAGTTTGGGCCTCTCAAAATTGGTGCAGTCACAAGTTTTCTTTTCAAGGTATTAAGGGCTTCTTAACAGTTTTCAGTCCATATGAGCTCGACATCTTTTCCCAAAAGACCAAACAATGAAGAGGCTAACTTATTGAAAAGTTTAATGAATCTTCTGTAATATCCCGCTAAGCTTAGGAAACTTCAGACATCTCTCACCTTTTGAGGTGGGACCCTGTGGATGATGGCAATTTTGTTGGGGTCCACCTACAATCCTTGATGAGATATTGCATGACCTAGCACAGTCCCTTGAGTCATAAAAAATTCACATTTTTTCGGACTGAGGGACAGGTTCATTTCAATACACTTATCCAAAGCTTTCCCTAGGTTAGATAAAGCTTCTTGAAAGTTAGAACCATAAGGACTAAAATCATCCATATATATTTCCACCGCATCATGAACCAGTTAAGAAAATATACTCAATACTGCTCTCTGGAAAGTAGCTGGAGCATTGCACAAACCAAAAGGAAGGACCCAATATACAAAGGTACCCCAAGGACAAGTGAAAGTGGTCTTATCTTGGTCTTCTAGGCTGATTTGAGTCTGATTGTACCCACTAAACCCATCTAGGAAGAAGAAAAACTTTTTCCCCACCAAACCATCTAACACATGATCTATGAAAGGCAAAGGAAAATGGTCCTTTTTAGTGGCCTTGTTCAATTCCAAATAATCGACAGATATTATCCACTTGCCATTTCTCTTTGGCACTAGCACCAAAGCAGAGACCCATTCACTATTAGAGATGGTGTAGATTTATTCTGCATCAAGTAGTTTTTGCAATTCTTCCTTAACAATGTCTTTAAGGGCTAGATTCATCCTCCTTTACAGCTACCTGTCTAGTTTTCAATCTTCCTTAATGTATATATGATGAGTACATACTGAAGTGTGCACTCCCTTCATCTCCTTATAACTCCAAGCAAAGGCATCTAACTTTTTTCTTAATAAGCTACATAGTTCCTTCTCCGGGGAGGTGGATAGGGATGAGTTACTTTTCAAGGTTCTTTCTAGATTGAACTCTATATTCTTAACATGGAGAGAGGTTGGGTCGGCCACATAGAGATTAGTTAGGGGATTGTCTTGGGTTTCTTTCACTAGATATTCTAATGGCAAAATACTGGGGGAGTGGATTCTGAATTAAATTTCCAATGATATCACCTCATTTTGTGGTTTGCCCCCCATGAAAATTTCTACTGCACATAGTGGTGCATAATAAACTTCATCATCATCCTCCTCCTCCAACCAGAGAGGTATATCATGTTCTAGTAGGGGGCGGGCAGGAGGGTCTAGGATTAGCTGCTTGGACATATGCCCATTCTTGATGGTGAGGTTCCCAACCCGACAACTAATATAAGCATCGACAGTGGCTAACCAGGGTCTTCCCAGGATGAGAGGATACCTAGTGAGCTTTGCCTTTGGCTCGAGAACCAAGAAATCAACAAGGTACTCCCAAGAATCAATGGAGACCATCACATCCTCCACAATCCCTTCAGGGGTCACAGTCGAGTGGTCTGCTAGTTGCAGTACTGTCATGGTCTTTCTCAAGGAGCCCTGGAGTTTGAGCTTGAGCATGGTATCCTTTGTCATCACATTAATGGAAACTCCCAGATCAATAAAGGTATGTGGGATAATGGTGCCATTGATGTGGACATCAACTACTTGGGTTCGAGGATCTAGATATTTCAGATAGATTACCTACCCCAACATCAGGTCGGACAGTTTTCCTATGACATTAATGGTTGGGGAATCTCATTTGCACTTGCCTAGATGCCTAAAGAACTTCTCTTTGATCATATTATTGTATATAGGCACATCCTTTATGGCTTGGAGAAGTGGTATCTTTACACATAACTGTTTCAATTATCACAAAAGTTTAGTTTCTTCTGGGGTGGGCTGTGTTGTCCCGGATAGTCTCTTAGGAAAGGGTGGAATTTCTTTTGGTTCACTTTCCTCTTTATCTTCCTCAACCTCTTGAGGGGGAGGCTGGCTATCTGTGAGAACCTTCCCAGATCATAGGTTAATATCCTAAATCTCCACAGCATATGTCGGGCATGATGGTTCCCCACTATATACTTGTTGAGCCTGTCTATTGTTTGAGTTCGAGTTTGGTTGAGAAAGAATTTGGGGTTGCCTTGGTGGAGCAGGAGGCAATGGTTGTGGTTGAGCAGGTGGTGGAGGTAAAAGAGTGGGAGAAAAGTTGTACTAGGGCCTCCACCCTTGATGAGATGCATTCCACTGAGGTTGTGGCTGAGCATAGGAGTGAAATGAATGAGTGGCTGGTTGGGCATGATATTGAGATGGATGTGACCAAGGAGAAGGTGTGGTCTAGGAAGGATGAGTAGGCAGGGCCCAAGAAGGTATGGAAGTGGCTTGATTGGGGTTGTAGTATGCTTGAGATGTCCCTTGCATTCCCTGATTATATGGTCTAGGTCCATGTGGTCTCCTTTGGTTCATGAAATAGAGTGGTTCAGTGGCTCCTTCGTCCCCTTGGTATACAGATTTAAGTCAGGGCAAAGAAGGGCACATATCTCTAGAATGATCTTCTTCACAGACTGAACATACTGCTATAGAGTTCAATGGACATTCGTTCCTAGGATTCCTTCTGGTGCACCTAGGACAGACAATGGCCAAAGCCCTCTTTGTTTCCTCTTGTTTCCTTTTGATATGCAAGGTATCCATTTGCACGGCAAGAGCCTACAACATCTCACTCTTGAAGTCTTCCATCATGTGTCCAAGTTCACCTTTTATGGATGAACTAGATGAGGAGGTACTGGCTATGGGTTGACTTCCCCTACCTCTTTTTCTGGCTGCTCTAGAATGGTTTCTAAAAATAGTCTTTATGTTTTCATAAGGTAGTTTGTAGATGTCTCCCCCAACTAGTAGATGGAGGGTGTCCAAAAGGTCTTCCGGAATTCCCCCGAGCAGGACCAACTTTAGCGATTCGGGGTCAAGTGTGCATCTGGCCCTTTTATAACTGAGCTGGAACCTCTCTTCATAATCTTTGAATGATTCATCACTTCCCATGGTCATTCGGAAGATTTCTTCCTTGGTGTATTTTGACCTACTGTAGTCTCGATATTTGTTATTGAAGGCTTGTTTCATCTGAGCCTAAGTTGTGATGCTATTTCTAGATAAACCCATGAACCAGCACAATCTTGCATCCTTGAGGGTAGAAGGAAATAGTTTCAAGTTTTTCTCATCTTCTGCATATTGATAGGTTCGATAAATAACAGCAAACTCAAACAAAAAAGGTGTCAGGATCTTCTGTAGTCAATCCATGGAAGTGAGGTAGGGCTGAAGGGCTTATGTTTTTCATTTTAGTGTCCCCATTGGTCTCTCATATGGGAAAGGTACCCTCTACTCTTTCTCCATTCCCCCTAGAATTTCTGTTTTTAGCCATTGTCTCAGGAGGGATGTTTTCTTTTTCTTCTTCCCCTATAGGTTCTTTGAATATCTTTGGTTGTTCACTTAAAGGTTCTTCTTGATCACTGGCACCAAAAAAGAGAGAAGGGTGGCTATGTGATGTGGTAGGGGTGTTGGGTAAGAATTTTCCTGAATTACCTCTATTCCTACGAGGCATGAAAGGAAATCTTTTTCGGTGATTTTTTCTTTTTCTACTTGTACCTGCGAAACTGAAATTGATTGAAAAAACAAATTGCAACTAAATGAAATGAACTTTCTGAAATGGAAATTGCAGAATTAAAATGAAAGTAAGGAAATGACTAATCTACTTTTGCTGAAATCGAAATTGCAAAATTGAAACGAAAGCAAGGAAATGACTAATCTACTTTTGCTGGAATGGAAATTGTAGAATTGAAATGAAAGCAAGGAAATAACTAATATACTTTTGATGAAATGGAAATTGCAGAATTGAAATGAAAGCAAGGAAATGTAGAAATTGAAAGAACCAACTACTCTACTTTTTGTGAAATAAACTACTTAGAAAAATGTTGTAGTAGAAAATAGAAGAAGAACAATAATCACAAAATACTCTAACGCTTCCCCATTAACAGCGTCAAAGAGTGGTGAGCACTAGTATTGCAGCAAAAATGCTACAACTCCTGGGCTTCCTACATTACTTTAATCAAACCAGTAGTTCATAACAAACTTGGAAGCGACAGTGCTGTATGCACACGTACTAGTTCTTACTGCAGGCTGTCACTTGGTCAGTTGGCACAAGATCACTAGGAGCTCAAGCAAACTACTATGAATTCCAAAAGAAACTTTATATGTGATGAAAGAAAGGAAGGCTTACCCTACAGAGGCTACTCTACTTGCAGAAAGAGAAAGAAGACTGAAATGTGAAGTAAACATAGCAAACCCTAATTAACCAACTAATCCTACTTTTGCAGAAAGAAAGATGAAAACCCACGAAATTAATACAATTACCTACTTAGGGAATAAACATTATTGACTTAAGCTAATTCTACAAGGAAATGAGAAAAAACATCTTTTTGGATTTTTTATGTATTTTTAGGTGAAATTGTCATGCATGTAATTTATTTGTTTGTGAATGTGGCAGCGATTAGGTGTTGATGGAGGGTGACTTTGGAGTTTGAAGAGGTGTAGGAAGGTGTGGACGGGTCCTAGGAGGTCCCAAGTGGCCTTCTAGATTCTTTCCCTGCAATCGGACTTCAAAAAGACACCTATAGGAAAGTCTACAGGAGGCTACAGGGGATCTATAGGAGGTCTACAAGAGGATGACGAGAGACGTTTTAGGGGTTTTGAAGGTGGGAAAATGGGTGGAAAGGGGATCTGATGGCTAGGAGGATGTGTTAAGGTGTCTAAGCTTCATCAAGGAGGATCAGGGAAGAGAAATATGGTTGGACTTGTTCAAGGAAAGAGAGGAAGGTTCATGAGAAAAGTGCAAAAAATTAGGGCAGATTTGTGAGGGACTTTGGATTACCTGTGGAACATGGATCAAAGAGAGATGGTGATGGCTGATTGGTTGGATTATTGTGAGAAGAGATGTACTAGAAGAGAACTGAAAATCAAACACCGAGACTAAGCAGGCAAAAATGCTAGCTACTCTAAAAAACAGAGTTGTTCATTAAGCTAGTCTAAATTCTAATCTAGGGAAAGTAAATGCTGAACAATGCTATGTGGAAAGGAAACATGGAAGGAAATTTATTGTAAAGATATAAATGAACATGGTGAAATAGATCTACAGCAAAACATGAACCTTTTAACAAGTTGCAACACTAGAAATGCTATGGCAAAGGGAAATTTGTGTTTTTTTGTTGCAGCAAGAGGGTCTTGGCCTCAGTTCATGGTCCCAAAGGGCAGAAAGGGGGCCAAGGCCTTGTTGATGACCTTTTTGTATCTTGTTCCTATCACTGTTCAACCTGATATAGCAAACTAAAATGTAAACAACCTTTCAAATCACCAAAAGCAACCTATTCTTAATTAAGAAAGCAATCTATCTAACAACAATCAATTCATAAACTGAAACCAATTGTATAAATACAAATAAGAGGTGCTTGGCTGCTTGGATTGGGCCGTAACACAAGAGCTTCAGCACTCTGAGGTAACTCAGTGCTACATTGAACAAGATCTCATTTTCATTATCAAAATAATAGGATTACATGAAACTGTCAACAAAAGTAAGCTCGAACTTGAGCAGAGAAAAGCTAGAATAAAAGTGCGAAAATTTGACTAACATCCAACAGCCTAATGAGGCCCTAGGCCTCTCTACTTATACAACTGGAGCAACCAATAGCTCCCTTAAAATCAGGGAGGCTTGGCTCCCAAAACATGAGATAGACAACAGTTATCCTCCACTTGCTCGGCTGCCCCTTTGTTGCATTGATGTGGCTGCTTGTGCTTCGAGCTTTCTAAAGGAGAATTCAAAGTAGCGAGTCATAAATGAGGGGAACACCCTCCTATAAATCCTCTTCCTTGTCTTCTTCAAATATTTTCTGCCAAATGTTCATTAAATCTTTGACTTTGTCTCCAAAATTGACCAAAAATCTGCATTAAGCACACATTAGACTTCAAGGCATAATGACCAACGCAACTCACTCTATTAGCATAAATATAATAAAAAACATGCAATAAACTAATGCTATCAGAAAATATATGTCCAGTGCTGACGTATGGGAGGCTTATAGGAGAGGTTGTTGATCATCACTGTGTAGAGGGTGTTTTTGCAAAGGGTATGACCTTTCAGTGCAACGAATTAGAGAGGCTGCATACACAAGCTACAACTGCAGCATTGTTGGAGATCTTGGGTAGTCATTATTTCCATCACATTACTAGGGGGCAGATGATGTTGGTGGAGAGGGTGTTGGCAAGAACCTACTATGGGTGGGCCCAAATGATTCTGTCGTTGTTGAAGTGATATTTGACACTATGGAGGTGGAGGAGTGATGATAATTGTTCTTTTAGGATAGTATTATTCTTATTCTCATTTCGGAAGATGTTGACCATCCATTCTGATGTACAGATCCATGATGGGGGCCCAGAGGAGCCCCAAATGCACCATTAGGGGCAGTTTCTATGATGAAGTGAATGAGAGAGAGTCATATGGGTGTTCTAAAATGAGCTTTTCACACATTGGGGAAAAATTCCACTATACATAAATGATTATTTGTATAGTGGAATGAATTATCAAGGAGATCTTGGATTACCACTTCCGATGAGATGGGAATGTGGTGCAAATGGTAAGTGAAAGTTGCTATATATTTAATGAATTTATACTTTAAGAAATATATGTATGTGGTACTGATTTCTAAGCTTTGTGGTATTCAAATATAGAATTGGTGACGCGGGCAAGATACACTGGACGAGACACAACACTTGGGAATATAGATTAGGGTGGTTCAACATCACAATATAGATCATGTAGTGACACTCTACTGGAGTATTTTTGACGTAGATTTGACGTGCTACTGACTAAGGTGATAGAGTGCAGATGGCATGAGTTACAAGATTAGCAGGGAAAGTTTTAAGGATGGAAGCTTACCTTAAAGTTTAGAAACCTTGGAGAATCTTACTAGTCCCTAATATCCAAAGTTTGAAATGATTGATGACAATTTTTTAAAAATGTGTATATTTATAATTATTTTATATTAGACAATATATAATATTGGCAATTGTTAAGGTAAAATAATTTTATACTATAAAAATTGAGTGAACTCATTTTTAGAAAAATTAAAATTGGAAAATCATTTTTTTTTTGAAAAAGTGTGGAATATTAGCCCACCTGCGAATATTAGCCCCTAAAATTATCCCTAAAGATCAATATATAGATGAGTGGACCGGTCTTCCCTCAGAGTGGCAAGTAATTACATGACGCATTGCTATGAATGGTCAGGCATTGGGATACCTACACACTGGTGGAATGGAGCCATTGGCTTGGGTGCCTCCAAATGATAGTGATTAGGCATAGGGACATGTGCTTCCCCTTTTTTGTTTTCTTATAACACGTGAATTACCATGTCGTATATATTTATAGTAATGGACTCCAAAAACTATATGATACATATAAATAATATGGTTATGCATTGTTTTGTGACAATTGTGGTTCACCATTTGTTTATGATATGGATGTCTTCTTCTATATGCATGTGATAAATGGCACTGTTCAATTTTATTTTCAATGCTATCTACATAGTGATTTTGGGCTCTAGGAACATGAATTAATATAATTGATTCAAATTCATGTCCTAAAAACTTAACTCATATATATTTTCTAAATAGCGAAGGATTATGCACATGATAGATTTCATTAAATTGCATGACAATTAGCAAGGAATCAAGGCGAACTTGAAGGGGAAGGATATGGTGCTTGTTGGATACCTATACCAATAGGTTTCATGTTTCATGATTGGCAATGGAAAGTCCAAATATGCTCTGCTTTGAGTTCACAAAGATCCCATATTTCCTAGAGAGCAAGAGGTGTATAAAGTGTCGCAAATGTTGATGACCTTATTTTAATTTTGATGGATGATCCAACAGTTTAAGCTGGATCATGCCATGTTTTCAATTTTCTGCTATAGACTAGAGAAAGAAGTCTGTCCAAACTGTTTAATCTTGGCAGACAAGTAGTTCAGGTAGAGAAGAAAAGGCTCCCAACAGCTTAATCTGGGACCTTGGAAGAAATAAGGGTAGAAGTAGATAGAAAAAGCAAAAGAAAAAGCCAAAGAAAAGAAAAAGGCAAGTAAGGGTTTGCAAGTCCAAGTGCACCCTCCAAGAAGAAATAAAAATGCTAGGTAAGTAGCTGGGTAGGTAGTTGGGGTTGCAGAAAGGTTATTCCTATCATTGCAAGAATGGTGGTGGTGGGCATCAAAGCAAAAGATCCAGCAGGAAGCATGACTAATTTCCCTCATTCCCCTCCAATTTCATTTCTAACATTCCCCATCAGCTCAGATTCATGGAAAAGACTAAGGTTTCATGGTGGTTCTTAATCTTTAGAAGCCACATTTCTTGTCTAAAAATCTTTTCATTTTGATCTACTCTTAAAACCAAGTTTGTTTCATATAAACTTAATGGCTTCTCCCTCTACTTACCCCCTCATCCATGCTAACACTAACCCTATTGTATAAATCCCTTATAACACCTTTTTCCCTATTATTACTAACACCACGGTGTATAAACCCCAAAATCTTATAAATATTCCCCCTTTGGTATTATAGCCAATAAAGTCTCAAGTCAGGGATCAAATGACACCAGGGCATGTTGATGAACCTATGCCAACTACCCCTTCCCCTTCATGAGCTAATTTCCCTATTTTACCCCTTTTGCACATAAAAACCCATAAAAAGCCCTAAATCCCCACCTTTACCCGCTTCAAAGGGAAAAAAGCATCAAAAACCCATTTTCCGCCATATAACCAAGGTTAAGCGCATATAATTGTTTTTCCAAAATACATTAGAAATGCGTTCAAAACACCAATTTTTATGCCCCCGCCCGCTTCCGTATATGTCGCCCATGTCACCTCCCCGACGACCGTTAGATCAGGCCCTCCAGATCTGACGGCCCTGATCGCGTCGGAGTCCTTCCAACGTCTGACAGTTACCCGTACTATCTCCCCGTCACGTAAGGCGTCCGACCATCGTCCGATCAACCTCCGCAGATCCAACGGTCACCATGACATCGGAGCCCATCCGCTGTACGAAGATTATCTCCCGACGTCCGTATTTTGAGGACGTCACTCCGCTGCCACGCGCCCTCATCACAATGCGTCGGAGGTACAACTGACAAATACCGCCCCCGTATAGGAAGTGGTGCGATACGAAACCACTGTTGGTTTCCGGTTTCCCCCATCCCGCCTGCTCACGTCATCGCCGCGTCATCAACCCGTCATTGCTCCGTCACCCAGGTACGCTGTTTCGTCAGTCTCTTGTCCTGCCATTGGTCCACCTGTCCTGCCATGTCACTGCTCCTGTGGACCAACCAGACCCCGCCACATCACCCGATGACGTCAACATGACGTCATCCGACCTTGACCCCACCAATGACGTCATGCTGACGTCAGCAGGGATTCGTGCCAAAAGCACCAAAAGGTCTATTTTAGCCAAAAATTCGCGTTTTTTGCCATTTTTGTGCGTTTGTCGTCATTTCACTCTGCATGCAAGCTACGTCTAAACCTGCACCAGCCGCAGAAAATTGTTTCCTGACCACCAGAGCGTCCATTTCTTCAGCGCCAACAAGCTCTAAACGATCCAAATCTACAGGTCAGCTCACTACCAAGCATACAAATTGGAGCAGCAGCATCCTCTTCAACTGCCCAACAGCAAGCCACGAGAGTTGCTGGAAATATATCAGAGAAGGGAAAAGAAAAGGTGATGGAGATAGAGCCAGAGCAGCAAGAGAAAGAACAGGCAGAGCAGCAGCAGCAACAACAACAAAAACATCAACAGCAGCAAGGAGAAGAGCAACCTGAAACACAGCAGCCCTTACACCAAGAAAGAGTGGTAGACACCCCAACTACCACTGAGCAGCAGGCCCAAAATGTAGAACACTCAAGGCCTGAAGACATTACTGATGCCTCGGTCCTCCAAACCCCTCAAAAGGAGGATACATTTGTCTTTAGAAAAAGAGACAGAGAGACTCCCCTGACTTCATCCATTAACCAGGGAGAGAAAAGGCAAAGACTCAATGATTTTCCAGAGGAGGATATAGCAATAAGGGAGGCATTGGGCATGGGCCCACCCAGCAGGGAAACTTCAGCAAGTTCCTTCCAGCAGGAAAAAGACAGGACCATGGGGGGGGAGGTCAGTTCCTCCAGCCAGCAGAAAGAAGGACAAGTAAGCATCAAGCAGCAGTTTATAGACATAAAGAGGAGGAGTGACCCTATTAAAGTACAATTGTATAATCACTTACTGAACATGGCTCCTTCCAATCAGCAGAGACTTATGTCTGTTTTTTTATGTAAGTGAAGGCAAATTGACAATGAGTCACTTTATGCCTACGGCACTCCGGCCACAGTCTTCTGCTGACTACCTTAGGACCAACCTAGAGGTCCTTGCCAAAGACATACACCCCATGGACAAAATTGAGCTGCATAAACAAACTGGAGAAATGGTGTATGCTTCATTGGCCGATAAGACTTTGGACAACTATAAATTAACAAGCAGTCTGAATGCCACAGCTTCCCAGCTAGAGCTAGAGAGGGCCTCTTCTCAGGCCAAAGACAACAGGATCAAATCCCTGGAGGAAATCATTATAGAAATTGGGCACAATCCCAATGATATCAAAGGGATACAAGAGATCCTGAAGCTTAGAGATGCTGACATGGCTGCACTAAGAAAGAAGATCAAGATTCCAGCCACCATTCACCCCCAAACAGATGAGGTAGCCCAACAGAGGATGGAAAAGGATGCCACAGATCTACTAATATCTATATATAAGCATCTCCTGCAGACACAAGAGAAATTAGGAGAGTCTGAGGCCGCACAGGTGGCACTGCAAGCAGCACTAAAGCAAAGGGAAGAGGGCCAGACCTCTCAGCATTCCCCGGTCATCAATCTGGAGAAAACTGCTCCTACCACTGTGCCTCCACCTCAGCAAACTGAGCAAACAGCTACATCCACTTCAGCAGCACCTACAAGTACAGAACAGGCACATAGCCTAGATATGCAGAAACTGAGGAATGAGATACAAATCCTGGAGGCTCAAATGACAGAGCTGCATGAGACCAAGGAAAAGCTGGCCAAGATCGATGATAAATATGATAAATCAAAAAGAGAAGTGGGAGAGAAGGCCAGGGAAATCAAAGCCCTTAAAGACAGGATCAAGGAGCTTGAGAATGAGCTCAAGCTAGACAAAATCATAGCTGAGATCAGAGCAATGATATGGTCCAATATTGGTCAATCCATCAACAACCAATGGCCATACATCGAGACAATCCATGAGCAACTAGAGCTCATTCCAAAGGCACAGAGGGAAATCCGAACATCAAGGGCCTTATTGGGAAATATGCCTGAAATTGCTACAAGAATGATCAATGTGCTCAATCACAGAACAAGTTCTCAGCTGGCCAACATGGGGATTGCAAATAGAACTGAAGCTATTCAAATGATCAAGAGGGTTCTTACTCTTAGAAATCTGGTGCAGACATTAGACAGAAGAACCCAGGATATGCAAACAGAGGTAAACAGGTTCATGGAGAGATTCCAGATATTGTAGAACAGAGGACTCCCTAGCTTGCTGAACAGCGGAGGGAAATTATTCACCCATGAACAGTATGCTAAAAGAGTGAATATTTTTGCCACAGCACAGGTCAATGAGAAGGCCAGCACTTCAGAAGACACAGGGCCTATTACAGGGCAGATTTTCTATGGTAAGATAGAAAATCTATTTTATATAATGAATGAAATTAATCACTTATTTAATGTGGCCCCAGATTTTTTCAAATATACTGAGGCAGAAGAGACAATGGAGGCCATCCTCAGACACCAGCTCCCCACACAGGAATGGTGGACAGATGCAATCCAGAGAATATTGTAAACAATAGCTCATGCACCAACTTCTGTTTTTCCTACAAATTTTGATGAAAAGAAAAGTCAACAAAGTCAGCAGGCATCATAGAATCAAAGCTGAGCCAACTCAGCGGATGTAGCGGCCAACAAAGCAGAAAAAGAGAAACACAGCTGGAAAATCCAAAAGCTCACTGCGCAGGCAAAAGTAAATGCGTACCTCTAGAATTAATACAGAGTAATGCGACTGACTCAGTGACTCTTGAAAGTCAAACAATCCTCTGACAGACATAGAGGGCATTTACGCGGCATTTAACATTGTAATAACTTCTTGCCTACTTTCTGAACACTACTGAAGATATTTTCTCTCTCTCAGATGACTCAATACCTGAGATATTTTGTATACATATTTCTATATAAACCCCTTCGCATGATATAGCAAGGGTTTGTTGTGAATTTCTCTTGAAGAGTCTCTTATGCTGTAATTGTTTTCTGAAAGTTAATAAAGGAAGCAATGGAATTTCGTGGATGCTTGATGTGTTGAAGATGTTCTGTGCCTGTTCATGACTGCTGGATCCCTGCGTATCTTACCATACAATAAGTCTCTGTAACTTTCTCTATGTCTAGTTTGTTTTGTTATAAATCCATATACGCTATCTGGTTTCCAATATTAAGCAACAGAGAAAAAGAATAACTCCCAGGATTTGCTTACTGAGCACCCTGAGTTCAGTCTGTGTTGTTTATAAATGTTTTCTTCAGGTGTAATCTATATAAAGTGTGATTCTTAAGCTGCTGCACTTTCAGAATACATCTTTCACTTTGACCACTGTCACAGGAATTCATACTTTGCTCCTGTGCTCTGCGTTCATTTTCATTTCACCAACATAACAGAAAATTCTTAACAGATTTCTGCTGGTTGACATATATCATCACTTAAGTCTAAACTTGTCTGTTAAATACACAATAGGCCTTGCGGTTAGAACACTACTCGGCATATAAGATCATTTCACAGCATCTAGACTCCATTGCCCAATGGAAACGCACCATCAAAGTATTACATCCTAAGACCCGAAAGAGATCCTTCAACCAAAACATAAACAATATCCAAGCATCATAGCTAGCCTAAAACACCATCATAGCAAAGACAAATCATAAAGAGAGAGCCCTCTCTGGTTGCAGTTAGGCTAGGAACTGTAACCCAAAGATTGGTTAGTGGTTACCCCGGCCGTATTCCCTTGGGAGTCATAGGGAACAACCTGGGTGTTAACAGTGCTCAAGGGCATCAACCAACAAAACTATCACAACATCATATTTGGCCTGATTATTGGTGACTGATGCAACGCAGACACTACCAGAGTGGACTAAAAAATTCAAGGGGGTGAAAATGGCCCAAGTTGTAGATGCTAGTTCCTAGAGAAGAGATTTGCCCCATTGACATAACCGATATGAGTTGTGGATGATGGATCCATCAGAAAAATGGAAGAAGACAATGAATAATATGTTGGCGGATGCAAGCTACCTATATGCAAGAAAAACATAAAGATACACATATTTCAATAGGAAATGTTATGGGTAAAAATTCTTGTCGTAGAGTGCATTGTGAGGGTTAGGAAGGATTTTTCCTTCCAGACCTTCTATGAGGTACGCCCCTTTTCCCAAACACTTACATATGATGTAAGGTCCTAGCCATAATGGTTCAAACTTTTTGTGCCCCAATAAATCATGAGCTTCGTCATAGAAGAGAGTAAGGTTGATTTCTTGGATGGCATGGGGGTTGAATTTTTAGTCGTACTAAGCTTTGGTGCACTTTTGGACCACTTCAATGGTTTTCAATGCAACATGAAGGCCTTCATTGGTGTGCTTGAGCATGATAAGTAATTTTTCTATAGGTTGGGTGTCTAGGAGGAGTTTGATGACAAGGTGGAGGGAGGGGATTTCACACTCGATCGGTAAGACTGCCTCCTCTGCAAAAACAAGGTGGAAACAAGTGACCTAGTGGTGTTTTTGGCAGAAGTTCTATAGGCCCACAAAGTAAGGAGGAGCATTATATGTCAATTGGTCTTGTGTTTGTTCACCATCCACTAATGCATTGTTTTAATAATTTTGTTGACAAATTCAACTTGGTCATTGCCTTGGCGGTAATAAGATGAAGAATATTGGTGTTCAAAGCCTAAGAGAGAGGATAGCTAATGACATGGTCAAAGACAAATTTTTTTGGAACCCCAAATTGAGCAATAACATGGGTAAAGGAAAAGAGAGTTGCAATAGTTGTGGTGTTATTGAACGTTGGCATGGCTTCATCCCAATTGGTGAAATAGCCGACAACCACGGTAATATACTTATGGTTATTAGCATATGTGGATCGAAACTCCATAAAGTCAATTTTATATTTAAATAAAAGATTGGATACGATGAGAGGATGGGGGGGAGAAGGTTCCACTAATGCCTTAGGGGTGTATAGCTGGAAATTGCGATACTTTTTTACTACTTCAATGAAATCACTAAAGAGAGAAGGCCAAAAATAACCAACGTACATGTTTTTCTAGACAACGACCATTCCAGAGTGATGAGCACCACATCTGCCACCAAGGCATGCAATGAGCACTTGCTCAACTTCATCATGGGTGAGACAATGATGGAGAATAGTGTTAACATAATGATGATAAAGATCATTATTCATGAGGAGGTAGCGAGGTGATTGATGTTGAATATGTCGTCGATCATAACGAGTGAGATGACATGTGAATTTCTATGTTCACTTATAGGTAAGGATTTCACTATACCAAGGATAATATAAGGTAATGGGAAACAAGTGTTCATTTGGAAGATCATCATTTACCAGCCGATCAGGCACACCAATGGGAAATTCAAAAATCAGTTTTGCAAGGGATAATTTTTTTTTACTTTTGGGTGTGGCAAACTTGAGATCAAATTCTTAAAGGATAATGATCCAATGGGCATACTTCCCATTAATGATCCATCAACTCAGCAAGAAGTCCATGGGGTTGGAATTGGTCACAACTTTGGTGGTACACGTAAGGATATAATGGTGAAGCTTTTGAACAAAGAACACAACATCCAAAGCCAACGTTTCTTCATGTGAATAGGAGAGGGATGGACCATGAAGGTTCATACTGACATAATATATGACATGCTCATTTCCAGTAGAATATTATTGGATTAGGACCCTAGCGACCGAATAGGTGGATGTAGAGATATACAAGATGAAATCCATCTCAAAGTAAGATGGAATAATTAAGGGAGTGGAAGTGAGAGCATGTTTGAGGGCATCGAAAGACTGTTAAGTGTTGGGTTGTGTTATATTCTGTCCACACAGTTAACAGGGGGTTTGAGGGGCACCCGTAACCCCACTTTATGGGGTCTAGGGCAGCGCCCCGGAAAATTTTGGTTTTGGACCCTACGTTAGGTTGGGCAGACCCACCTATGGCTTTGTGCATGATTTTCGCACATGTTTTTTGGACGCGATGGTTTTCGGTCCATGGTATTGGATTCTTCGGCATGTATAAATATGTATTGTAACATTGAAAGGAACATAATGAAAAATCAAGCTGGTAGTCGTCCCGATTTTGGGATCCAGGGAAAATCTCTGTGTATATGTGTTTTATGTGTTATGCTCTCGCATTGTTTATTTTCTGTGTTTTAGAATTCATATGTAGGTAATTTCTGTACGGGGTTAAAACCTACATTGAGTTTGGTCATCCAAAACAAATGGAATGTGATATTGAAGGAGTCTAAGGAACCCATGCACAGTGGTGGAATATTGAGGAACAAACCAACAAATAAAGGTTGCTTTGCCTTACTGTTTTTGCAACTGGAAAAGGGTATGAGGAGGAGGAAGTTCAAGAATGGCTTGAAATTTGAGATGATCAAGAGTGATAACATCTTTGGAAACAATGAAGCCAAAAATTCGGCCAGCAAGAATGAAAAATACACACATAAGGGAATTGAGGTGAATGTTATACTTGCGACATTGAAGAAATATGGTACATAAATCATGAAGCTATTGTGACCGAAGTTTGGAGCAAGCAGTGAGATATTCTAGATATGTAAGGATAATATGGGTGAGATCATGGAAACAGTAAGACATGGCATGCTGAAAAATGGCCCCAACATTCTTTAAACCGAAAGGGATGAACCAATAAGAGAAAGCTCCACACGGACTAGTGAAGGTGGTTTTAAGTTTATTGACATAATGAATACGTATCTAGTTATATATGGAGAATCCATCCATAAAGGAAAGAACCTCATGCCCCACACACTCATCAATGATCTAGTGCATGAATGGTGTGGGAAAGTTGTCTTTGGGACAAGTTTTGTTCATATCATGAAAGTTCGTGCAAAAATGAATGGTGCCTTATTTTCTAAGAATGGGAATAGAATCGGACATGCATTTGGTGTATTTGATAGGATAGGTTAAACTCACATGCTTTATCTTATCAATTTAAGCTTTGATAGGCTCACATTTGGGAGGATGGATAGGCCTTTGATTTTCATGGACATGGATGGCATCAGGACAAGTATCAATGTGATGTTCAATAATGGCAGGGTCAAGTCTGTGAATTTCAGAATAAGGCCAGATGAAAACATTACAAAATTCTTTGAATATATTGGTGTAAGAATCAATTTCTTCTAGGGTGCACTCTATCCCTAAGATGATATTTTATTTGATTCGTGGTTTATTCGAAATGTTGATTTTAATGGTAAGGGAAATGTTATCCATGTTTCCTTCCTCAAAAGCATCTAGTACAGGAGTGGAATTTTTAAACCAATAAAATTCACCATGAATGAATTCTTTTGACTCCATAGCGTATTGATCATGGGTTTACTGTGGAAGGAAGTACGCATGATGGTACATATCATCCCAAGGATAATTAGGGGTGGTCATGGCTTCCATGATGTATTCATCAGAATGAAAGATGGGAGGATGGAGGAAAAGAGACCACATGATGAAGATGAGCTACCTAAGGAATCTTCATGAGAGACAAGGTTGGCATATGCATTGTTAATGTTGGGAGTTAAGTGATTAGTAGATGTGACAGCTACCGATGTTGACACCAAAATGTTCATTGAAGAAGGTTGAATAGAATCACAATAGGAGACTTCTAGAGACTCCTAATATTTCAATCCCATTGATAACAATAGGTATAGAATAGGAACAGTACTATCCACCATCTCGACATCATGGGGAGTGATCACAATGGGTGATTGGGAGACCTCCTGCTCTGGCATAGGATTTGGACAAGAGTCTGCAGGTAGAGGAGAGGTGGAATCACTAAGAGTGGCCACTAATTCAAGAAGCACTTGAAGGGTATCATTCAAGTCTTCGAGACAACGACATCAAGGAGAATAATGGCCATAATTATCACACGAAGCACAAGGGTGATTCATGCAAAATGATATGTTCTTCTTAGTTGAAGCAGGTAAGGTGACACAGAACTTAGGAATGTTAGAATCAACGAAGATATCAGAGACCACATTCTTGATATGAAGGAGTTTAAGACAATTATTGGTGGCATGACTAACAACATCACACAAAGCACATGGAAGAGTAGGCTTTGGAGGCTTAGGAGGAGCTGGAGTTGGTTAGGGTGCCTTGTCTTTGGTTCCCTTTTTCTAGGCTTTTCCTCCATCACCAAATCCTTTCGCAATAGGAATAGGTTCTATTTGAGGTTGTTGTGGAACTGAACCAAAAGAATGGGTAAAAACAACTACGGTCAAACAAGTGTAAGGTTTGAGTTGATCAGGAGGAGTCTTTGTTGGAGGATCAGTGTACAAGACTTTGATCCCCAAGGTAATGTTAAGTAAACTCAGATTAGCCATAATAGGTGTAGAATAAGGTCTCGGGGGTGGAAATAGTAATGGTATATGAATAGAAGGGTAATGACCTAGGGGAATGACTCCGAGATGGTTGAGACCTAGGGGAATAGTTATGGGCTAAAAAGGACTAGGATAGAAACTGACAGAAGGAAATGGACCTTAAGGAGTAGTACCAGAAGGTTGAGTTTACTTAGGAATAATAGGTTGTGGATATGCCAGATGTTGTGACAGCATACCAAACTGCTTGTGAGAAGCTCATGACAATTGAAGCATGGAAAAAATGGATGAGCTAGGCTAAGAAGGAGTAGGTGGTGGACCATAATAAGCACTTATCAAGGTGAAATATTTGTAGACTCTAGGAGAGCCAAGGGTGAGGGCCAAGATGGTCGTATTTCTAACAATCAATGAAGTATGAGACTTAGGATCATAATACATCAAATGATCAATAGTGATGATCTTTCCATTATGAGGAAAGAAAATCTTAGGGAAAACTTGAGATGTGACAGCTGACATGGCATAAATATAATTATGACACAAAAGAACATTGTAGTCTAATAGGGAATCAATGACCTCAATGTCTATAGAGACAATTTCTCCAGAAAAACTGATAGGACATGTGTGATATAAGCCAAGGGGTTCAGGGGATGATCGTCGCAAGAAATAAGAGTGATGATGGAAGGAAACAATTCAGGTGAACGAAGTCGCTTCCAAACACTAGCCGCCATCACATAGATGGAGGCACTTCATCTATGATACACCATTAAATAGTGGTGCTTCTTATGGAGACTATTATTTCAAATGAAACAGATGAAGGAAGGGGAGGGTATTCCAACTTGTTAATGTCAAAGCAACCATAAAATGGTCATGGGGACGCATAACACCCAAAGAGGAGAGTAGAGATTTTTGTTGGGATGGGAACGCCTAGACGACTTCCAGTGTTAGCATGGTAGTAGGAGACTGCACCAAGTCATCTACTGTGCTATAGGTATGGGCAAGCTTTAGCAGAAGCAACATTTCGATATAATGTACCTTTGGGGATATTGGAGATAACCTCTAACTTAGGCAAAGGAATCAGTAAGGTAAAATTTGATGATGGTAGAGGCTTGGTAGAAATTGGCATTGGGACTCAGTCACTTAGCAGGTTGCTTGTTATATTCGTGCAATTGAGTTTGAAGCTTGAGTTGTTCAGTGTTTTCTTCATTAGAATTCAGCATAAGGATCTAATAATCATGGTAACGAGAAGGCGGAGGTGGGGTAGTTGCATGAGATTTTGTAGGTTAGGCAGTGAAATATCGTTGGTGAGGAAAAGGATTAGTAAGCACGGTCAGTTGTGATGAAGCACGAGGAGGAGGATGAGATATGGGTTGTGTTTCTTGAGAAGAATTTTCCTGATATTCCCTTACTTGAAATATATGAAGTAAAAGGGGATGCTCATGAGTATAATGGCCAAATACGCCACAAAATGCACATGGTTTGTTCGTATAAAGAGCCCTATTTTTTGTGGGTTGGCCACCTTATGGTTGGGTTGTAGGACTAGGCTAGTTTCCATGAGGTGCATTAGGTGGTGCACTATAGATACATGGACTCCCTTAAGATTGTTGGTTTTGGTTACATTTCCCCTTATTGCTTTTCTTAGAGTTAGGGGGATTGGTTGTGCTCTGCTGAGCATACATGTAATGTTTTAGAGGAGTTTGTTGTTGTGGCAGAGGTGGAGGAGGCATAGGGGGCAGGAGTGTTGGTGTTGGAGGGGTTGGAAACTAGGTTTTGCATACGAATAATAAGGATAAGGGCCAACATTAGGATAAATAGGCCGAGAAATAGTTGGCCCTAGTATTTTCTGATGTAGATGGGGATATTCATATCACATGATGGGACATTGATAAAAGTTTCCATGTGGAATACTGGGGGATAGATAGTTGTAAGAGGCACTGATCCCTCTTTGGGGTTGACCATAAGTGATGTGAAGTGGAGAATATGGTTGAAGTTTAGGGTGTGAAATGGTTCTAACAATACCATAAATGACATGAGATGCCCCTGTTGCATTAGCAACACCAACTAGGAAAGATCAAGAATGATAGTATAAACATAACCTGACTTGGTGTAGATCAGATCAAATTTCAAGACTACTTAAAGAGCATCTTCCTCAGATTGGGTGAAATGAGAAGTGACATATTTACCAATGGAGCCAAAGGTGATCTATGTAACCAATCCATATAAATGTGGTTTCAAATTTGGGAGGTTCACATATTATCCTCCTTCTACACCATTCCTTAACAGGGTTAAATAGGGGAGTCAAATAATTTTGACAAAAAAAATTCAATAGTTCATTACGAGTGTCGTAAAGAAGAGGTAACTTGAAAAAGGATAGAAAATATTTGGAAATATTCTCAAAGGAGGAATGAGTGGTTCTCAGTTGATCGAAATATAACTTAGGAGTAGCACCAGTAATAGTGCATTGGAAAAGGCAAAGATGAATGGAGTCTTCAGTTATAGAATTGGATGAGTGATGTTGAGTTATAAAAAGGGTCTTTTTAACCTCTATTTACCTAACTTTAAGGTACCATTTTTTATCTCAAGAGTGTACTCAGTTAGAGGTGGTCACTTGTTCAAGAGTAGTGTCTGCAGTATAGTGCTTACAAAAGTAACTGAATGATGGAAACAAACTCTAATTGTAATGGCAAGAAACTTAAATGCTTTGTAACTAAATCATTCACTCAAGAAACCACAACAATCATCAGTCAAGGATGCAGTAATGATAACTCTTTCCCCTGTAAACTGACGTAAATGTAACCTAATTATAGACAAGGCCTCCAATCTGAGAACTTAGGCAGTAGTAGGAAATGTTCGTTACAGTTGTAGAGCTTTCTATTCAGACCAAAGAAAATGCTTGAAATGACAGTTCAATTTGCAGAAAAGGAACAAAAATTAATCTATTGAAAAGATCATACAACAAAGCGTAATCTACAAAAAGCAACAATCTTAACCGAAAGGAATTGAACAACACTCTTCAACTAATAAAGGAATTGAACAACAATCTAAGAAAGGAACAACAAAATTAACTATGTGTAAACACACAACGACTGTAGATTCAGTAATCTTATTCTTAGCATGCAGAACATTAACCACATATATAAAAGAATGACAACTGCAATTATAATGCAACAGTAATCAAAGGAACAACAATCACAATTGTAAGTAAATTGTAGTTAAATGAACAACAATGTCAATCTGTAAATGAACAACAATATCCAAATTAGACAGTGTGATATTATTTCAGAATGAATAGCATAACATTTTCAGTTGCAAATAATAATCTTTCTATTTCAATTATGAATTCAATATTACAGATCAAGTTAATGAAATGTTCAGGAACAAAAGATTATTGAATAACGTGAATTTAAAGGAATGCAAAGGAAATCAAACCACATACGACTGTAATCAGAAAATAATGATACAAGAAGCAAGTGATCCATCAGGGCCAGGCTCTTAGCCACCAGGCAAGCACTGTTGCGATTACTTCAGGATCAAATAATAGAATGGAAACTGACTTATATATTAATCATAAAGGCAGAGTTATATTAATTGCTCCTTAAAGAGAGTCAATGATCAAAGTTTAGATTACAATGCTAAATTCTACAAATCAACCATCATCCCCCTTTTGGGCTACCAGCGTTGTCCCTTTTTATAATGGCTATGTAGAAGTATCAAAGATGCAGATAAGTCTTGAGGCAGCGATCCCTCAGGATGAAAGGATCCTGAGGGATTCCCCATATTTTTAATCTTAAAATTATCGTTTTGTCATATTGCACTTATACCACGTTTCTTCTTCCTTTTCCTGGTCCATGCATTCTGATCTTGATTTCCTTGTCTCGATGCAGTTTCCTGTCAAAGGGACAACAATTGGTTTGACTTTGTCTTTTTCTATGGAATAGTGATTTTCCCTTTTCTTCACTTTTTGCATAGAAAAAAGACAATAATTGATCATTTTTCATCGACCAAAAATCTCCTTAATTCTATCATAATCCTTTAACATATTATCATCTTAAAATGTAAAGAAATTATGATTTAAAGGAAAATACATACCTTTTCCAGTGCTCAACACATCCCCCTACTTACCCTTTTTCATGCCCTCATGAAGACATTGTAATTGACATGCAAGGAAGTTAGGGAATAGGATGGGGAAGGATTTTCATGCAGTGGTTTAAAACCATGATTTCTAGCTAAGACTTAAAAAATACGCCTTGTCTTGCCTTCAGGAAATTCATATAAGGCCCTATATCTTGGTGCAGTATATGAGATGATTGGACTTCGAAACCTATAGCCTAACCAATACGGGCTTTCTCTCAAGATGAGGTTACCATAGGTAGCTAGGGGATCAGAAGCTAGCTTAAAATTTTTGTAATTGAACGGCTCTCTGTCTTGGACATTCCGATTGGAAGTCTTGTATGAAAGTTTGGCTACTGCTATGGCAAGGTCTTTGATGGCTAGGAAGTATTCTACCCCTTGCCAGACAACTGTTGTGTGAATGGGTCCCAATGTCTAGATCACACCCTATTTTCTCATTAAGCTTCTATGCTTATTCCATAGTTGCAATGGGTTTCTAGGTTCACCCCTTACCCACAAATCTAGCCCGTTCTACTGTCTCTGGAAGGTATTGTGGGCTTTAAGCCACATTAACTAATTAAAAAAAAAAGAGATGAATGCCCGAAGCTAGGTATCACCCACAAAAGGGTTAGGGTTCTCTTCTGTTTCACCATCCAACACAAGATTATGCAAATAAAACTCACATAGAAACTGCTATACTTTCACCCCATAATGTTTACAACAGTTTATGAAATCGTCAATAATTTTTAACTCTATAGGAACCCCTACCTTGACAACGTTAATTTTTCATTTTAAGTACCTTTCCATAAAAAACAAAGCATAATTTTTGGCAGGTTCTCTATAAGCTAGAACATAAATATATAGAGAACATAGGGTATCCATTTGACTCATAACTATGTCTAGTCTATTGGTTACCTTTTTAACTTTTTCCTCTACCCTTTTCCATCTATCGAAGGCCTCACTCTCTGATGCATTGATGCTCTTTACCTGCTACTGTAACTTCTGATATTTCTCCTGAGGAACAATTTCCTCTTTGAGCTTTTCTATTGTTTGTTGGGCCTATGCAAGATCTTTTTGAAGTTTCACTATCCTCGGATTATTGTCCATCATAACATTTTTGGACTGAAGATCTACTTGGATCTCCTTATTGCGACATCTATTTCTTATAGTATGCGTTTCCTTCTCATGAATTGTCTGATCGATTGTGATGCTAGAGGTCAATGCCTTTGTTTAGATGTCCCTATTACAGACTGATGTGCTTTTTGTTTGGGCTTCTACATTTGTAACAACCCATGCTATTCCTTGCGGTCCTGGATGATAATGGGTTCGGTTTGAGTTCTTTTGGTCTTCTTTTTATGGGGTTTATCTTGGGTGGCTGGATGCTTTGCTCCAAGGGTTCTTTTTAAACTTTTCCCCAATTTTTGAACCCTTATTTGTTGTCTGAGTTGTTTAATTACATTTAGAAGTCTTTGTTGTTCCTTTTGCAACTTTTTGATATCATTTGTTTTCTTCGAACGAACAGTTGTTTCTTTTCTTGGGCCTGAGCTTTGTTCTTCAGGGATTGTACCCTCGCCTTGGCCAATTTCCATGTTTTCTGCTTGGAATACTTCTTTAGTGTTCTCGTCTTGCTGATCAGATTTCTCAGGGGTGGAAACTCAGGGTTGATCTACTATTTCCCGGGTAGATTCTTTTTCTACCTCTTCTTCATCATGCATTTCTTCAGATGCACTCTGACTGTGAGCAGAGTGTTCCTGAGATTGTCCTTCTTCTTCCTCCTCATCGCTCATCTCCCCAGATGCACTCTTACTATGAGCAGAGTGTTCCTGTGATTGTCTTTCCTCTTCTTCCTCATCGTTCATTTCTTCAGATGCACTCTTATTGTGAGTAGAGTGCTCCTGTGATGGTCCTACCTCAATATCGGGGTTGAGTGGGCTGTGGGGCTGGATGTATTCCCCCATGTTGGCCAAAATTTGGGCCAATTCATCTTCTTGTAGAGGGTTTTGTAATGGGCTTTCGCCAGGTTGCTCTACTTCCTCCTCTTCTTCCTCGCCGGAGTGCTCGATGTCTTCTTCCGGTTCCTCTTCTTCATTTTCTTCTAATTCTTCTTCTTCATTTTCCCCTCCTTCAAGTTGTGGAGGTTGCTTGTCCTCTGAGTCATGTATTTGTACTGGTTGGCTACTGTTTTCTTGGAGATTTCCCAACATTCCTCTTCTCCTCCCCAATTTGACAGATTGCCTTTGTTTCTGCGGTCTAATTGATGTGCTAGCAATGTTTTTTTATTTTGGGGCTAGCAAGGCCAATCCCCCATCTATTGAGAAAACTAATTCTTCCCAACTACTTTGTTGTTGGGAAAGATTATAACTGAATATTAGCCGAATTAAACCGTGCTGAGTTACTACTAATTCTACATGACGAGATTTTCTTACACTTCGAGCATCATCATGCAATAAAGATTTTAAGTATGCAGGAAAATTCACAGCACGTTTTTGTTTTAATACAGCGAACAGTTTCAGATGGCGTGGTCTTACCGCGTCTTTTCCGCCATCACAATTAATGTGGCTTTGCACAATTCTGGCTAATTCTGCCCATGGCTCTCCTAGGGTTGCAGGTAGAATTCATCTTGGAAGATGGTTATAGCATCTTGAAGTCCCGTTTTCTTCAGGGTCCATACTGGTCCAGTAGCTGGTAGTCCCAATACTTCAGCAATTATTGTATCTATTACTGCTATTTGCCTCCCCCTCACCATGGAATGATCTTCCTGCAAATTTTGCAGAAATTCAATGGCCACCATATCATTGGACTATTGTAGTTTATTAAGGTAGACAATCCATCATGACCTTATTAAGATTTCACGTGTGACATCGGAGACCATTAACACTTGTGGTTCACTGCATAACGATCTACCTCCCATATTTGTTCAAGCTTAGCACTCTGTTAAAAAAAAACACAGAGATGACGATGGAACAACAAATTGTTCAAGCTTTAGCTCACTGTTAATTTTTAGAGAGAAAAACAAATAAATGGCGATCGAACAGCAATCTGTGCATATTGGGAACTGTTAAACTTGTTATTCCTGAGTTTTGTTAGCATCATAATACCTCCAAATAAGGAGCTGACATGTATGCCAGAGTATTATGGAGATCACCCGCGCCCCCTTGAAATGTGATAGGCTGTCCTCGGCTGGCAAATAAAGGAGCAGCATTCTGAACTATGGTCGTACAGTAAAATAAAGGAACAATGTACAGATCCATGACATGTTTACAAAAATCGGCGGATAACTGAAATCGAGGCTTATGATAGAAATTGTGAATAGATATGGAAATGTCATGAAATGATGTGAAAAATAGATAGGACAGCTTGACGTAAGTAAAAGTTCTTGTGTGGTGATTATCCACTTTAACCATTATGATTGATTTATAAATGATTTTCATGTATAAAAGATTCGAAAGGGTTATGTAACATAATCTCATTTGAAATCAATATAAAGATATCAGAAGAAGGGTTTCTAATGACTATTGGTGTATGAAAAATATGACTTCAATACCATCAATAGAGCTCCATTGCCCACAGGCGTCCATAACCTTGATAGAGTTTCTTATTTCACCCTTGGAACCATAATCCTTTGTGTATGCCTAGGAAAGTGTTGTGGGATGTCAGAATGGAGGCCATTGTGCTAGCTTGGTAACCAGATGAATCAAAATGCTGTTCACTAGGAACGAGTTAAAGGTGGGTAGGCCGGCTCGTGATGAGACCTCTTGTTCCAAGGACTTTTTATTTTCCTGATATGCCTCTTGGATCATATCCCTGGTGTGGTGGCCATAGTGGGAATGCCACTTCACTTTTTTCCTTATGATCATGGTTGGCTGGCTTTTGATGAGACCCCCTATCCTTTATTTGAAAAATCATGTTAGTAATCATATCGATATTTATTTTTTCTTTTTTCTTTTCTTTTATATAGCACTTTCCTATTTATATACATAGGGTGGCTCAACACTCCTTAAGAGTAGGTGTTATAGACATTTTTGGGCACTGCAACCCCAATCATAAATTTCCATAAACCAAGGGCTCTTAAGTCCCTAAAAGTGTTGTTCCAACCTCTAAAATAACAAGGTCAACTGATTACATCTTCTCCCAGAAGTTCTCCATGAAAAACTACTCAGAACTGGTCAAAACTGGACCATCTCACCTACTCCATGGTCAAAGTGCGCTGCATCCCACCTAAATACACACGGGAGGTGCGATGCATACTGAAAATCCATTCTATGGGATGCGATGGGTGAGAGTGGACAAATGGCAGGGTCAATCTGCAAGGTGGAGGATCATGGAATCTTCTAGAAACTTCTCCTGTGACACTTGCCTCTCTGCATTCACCCAGGGATGAGTAAGAGATCATCAATCTCCAAGTGGAATGAAGAACTATCAGAGAGAGGAAACTAATCAAATATCAAAAGTTGACTTACCCCCCTTTCAAACATCTATATATGGATCCCTCATCCTAGAGCTCCAGAGGCTGGAATTTTGTATCTTGTAAGGAAGTGCTGCTAGTTTTTTGGTGTAACATCATAGTGTTGGGTGATCTAAGCTTTTCATGAGGTGAAGAAGGGCTTTCTTGCTGAGAGGATGATGCTGGGTCAGAACAATTGGTTGTAATCCTCTTTGCTATTCTTGATTATTAATAAAGCTATTCAAGTTTTCCTCCACATTCTTGTATGATTGATGATATATGCATTTGTGTGGTCAATATATATCTGGTCCTATATTGTTTATGATAGTAGATCTATGTTCTTGGATAGTGTTAAGTTGCTTTGATTCTACATGTACTCTTTGAAGCTAGGTAGACGAGGAAGCGAGTGGCAAAGATCTATCAGAAGGGAGAGGAATCAAGTAAGGAACCAAGCGCAAGACAGAGGTTGGTCTCCTTCTTTCCCCTCTTATCTACTTCTCATAAAGGAAAATGAAAGTGGTTTTAGTTTGTTTGTTTCTAAGGTATCTACCAGCCTTAGTGGGACTAGAAGCTCTGCATAGACACTAGATTTCCCGATAACAAAATGGCGACTCCACTGGGAGCGAATAGATTGTTTGTTTGTTTATATTTTTTTACTTTATAAACTTACAAGCGGAGCCTGAAGTCAAGCCAGCTAGCCTTCAAACTACATTTGCTATGCAAGTGCAAAGTAGATCAATGTTGCTTCAGTCTATCTCTTGGTATTGTTTATAAATTAAACAATCAATTTACAAGCTCTCTAATTGCCCTTGTGGTGGCTCTAGTAACCCTTTAGATCTACCCCTGTGATTTATTTATTGATTACCACTTGCTCGGCCTAAATCCCTGAATTGAGCTGCAAACTGTGACTCGAAACCCAGTTGAAGTCTCGTCCCTGGACCATTGCACTGTCTCTTCTTTGGAATCTGGATGCATCGCACTTCCCGAGTGTAGTAGGTGCATTGTGTCTCACTTTCCCTGTGTTACAGGTGCGCTGATCAGACTAGACCTCTTCTGCTCCTAGATTTTTCTTTCTATGTTCACTCTTTTCAGCTCTATTCAGGAGTTTTGCTGTCTGTAGTCAGTATACCTCTGTTGAAACCCCCTTCCTTTCCATTATTCCACCTCCATTGTGCAAAGAACTATAAATGTTTTTATGTATTTTGAGCCATTTTCAGTTCTCTTTTACAAAGAAGTAGCGTAATTGAACTGTCATTTCTTGATTTGAAAGTGTCGCAAGTGTTGTTTTCAATCATAGAAGAGAATCCGATTGTTCTTGATAGTCGATTACACTGTTACTCTTGTATTTGATTTGAATTAGTAGTTTTTCAAGTGTCGAAAGCAATTTTTCAATTCCAAATCGCAAAGTGTCATCATTGTCTTCATTTTGTCTTGAAAATAAACTTGTTAGTAATGTTGCTTTGAAAAATAATTCAGATTTGCGCTTAGCTTTCTTTTTATCATTCACACATCAAGAAGGCTGAAAACAAATACATGCATGTGCATTTGCATTTAGACTGTTTGTTGATTTTATTTAGGACAGTGCATATAGTGTGTCCTCTCTACTCTATGTTGAAAGAATTCCATCTCTCTTTCCTTAGTAGCTAGGATTTTCATTGCAAAAAAGAAGATTAAATGATTGTTTATCATCTTAGATTGCATTTTAGGAATTGTACATCTACATCACGCGGTGAACCTGAAAGGCCAATTTCTTAAGCAAGATCAATTTTAAAATAAATCTAATGAATCTAAAAATGCTTTGGAACCTAACGCACAAGATTTAGAAGTCTAGGCTAGAGACGTATTCTGGCGTCGTAAAGCCTGGTAACTATTGTTTTCATTGCTGGTTGGGTGATTCCTCCACTTTGAGATGATAAGTGCCAGTACAGACTTGTGCTCCCATGTACCGCCGAGTATCTATTGGGAGACCACAATAGGCTTTATCCTTTATCTATAGGAAGCCGTGTCTGCAGCCCTATCGATCGCAATGCACTGAACACAGCATTCGGGAAGATTAACTGCCGTACCATCAAAATTATTCTTTAGTTTTGCGATTGGTTTGGTAATCCCTCTATCTAGATTTCTAGAGTAGTCACTTTCGTTCCTTTTCAGACTCCTTAAAGGAAAAGGTCCATCTGAACACTTGTCACTTCAAGCTCATTAAAAATTGAAGGCGACTAGAGTCATCTTTTGTTTTTTCTCGAATCTTAAAAATTGAAAAAGCAAGTTGTGTCAAAGCATCTAAAATTTATTTTAATCGAAATAAACATCACCTTTCCTATGTTGGTCTTAGATTGGGAAAAATGGAGTCCACCAACCAAGGAGTTCCCCTTGGGGGAAATCCTAGTCCTTTCTCCTCTTGGGGAGATGTTGGTGCACCCCATATGGCCACATTTTCGCTTCCTGGATTGACAATCGGTTTGCCCGTACGACTTTTCTCAACCTCTGTCATTCAGAACACCGTGATTCCTGAACAATCGAGTCAGCAACTAAACGATACCAGAGTTACCCCCCAACCCTCTACTTCATCCAATTCTTCCTCTCCTCCTTCCTCTTCGCTTGATGAAGCTAGTAAAGCTAAAAATCAAGTAACCAAGAAGAAGAAGGAGAAGAAGAAGAAACAGAAGAAGAAGAAGGAGCCAAAGGCAAAAAGGGATAACCAGGCATCATCTAGCGAAATCCACACACTGCACCGTCCAGGCCTAAATCACCATGTGTCATTTGCAAAGGAGACCACTATCGTCAAGATTGTCCTTGCATCCCTTGGATCTTAAGGGACTGGTCTCCTTGTTTGCACAATCTGGTGTCATCAACCTCTGATGATCCTACACCGTCGACTAGTGAAAGTGAAGCCCCTAGACAAAAAGGAAAATGTAAATTTCCTTGTAAATTGTGTGAAAGAGATCACGCCGTCCACCGTTGTCCCTTCTTAGACGAGGCTAAAAGAGTTTTGGATGACCGTCTGGTTTCACCATTACGGCTTCCTCCTGGATATAAGAAGTTCTTGCTGAGTCCGTCATTAGTTGAAAATCCGGCTGACACGCCATTGTGGTTGGCCGAAGCGTCTATCATTGAAGATAAACTATCTGAATCCACACCAGATGAAAGTCAAAAGGTCGAGGTGGTAGTTGACCTGGTCTTGCCTTCAGAGGATCCATCTTCAGATGATACAGTCACCGAAGAGAACAAAAACGACACTGTCCAAATTCTCTTCGTAAGCACAGACTCCGATGAACATGGGGGCAGTCTACCCGTTCGTTTACTGTAGGAAGGAAGTTCGTCAAAGTCGTATCCAGCCATCTATTGGGTCCCACCTCCAAGGAACCTAGTTGTTTCCTTCGATTGGAATCTACTAGGAAGATCCCGCTTACCGCTAGTGTGCCATTTCGAATCATTGCTCAAATATATAGAATGGTCATCGCTGGTACCATCATAGATGAAGGGGCTTCTATGAGTATCCTTTCCTCAACTTCTTGGAAAGTGCTTGGTTCGCCATCGCTTTTACCTGAAATGAGAAATCTAACAGGCTTTGACAAAGGAACCAGTCGACCGTTAGGGATCCTTCCCATTGTGCCGATAACATTGAGAAAGAAAACCGTTCACATGAATGTAATGGTAGTCCAAGGACCCCTGGATTATAATCTACTCCTTGGACGTGACTATATTTATTGCATGTGAGCCATTGTCTCCTCACTCTTTAGAGTAATGTGTTTTCCACATGAAGGAAGAGTGGTCAAGCTCATAGACCAGCTTTCGTTCCCCGGTTCACACATAGAAAAGAGTCATATACCATCCCTGAATGGTCATTTCACGCAAGGAATGTCTAATTAATCCCTAGTCCGTCCTCCTTATGAGCTCTAGTGATTCAGAGGATATGACTGAAACCCAGGGGGCATGCACCCTGGCCTGTTTCGATAGGAAAACCTTGGGTATAGGGTAGGTTTCCACGAAGGATATATGACTGGTTGACACACCCATCCATTTAAGAAAATGGGGTTATATCGGAATAAGATACCTCTGTTAACGGTAGGCCTTTCTCAATAAAACAAATGTTTTGTCTGCAAATTGAGGGGTAACCTGGAAACTCTACTTCACTATACCTGGGGGCATGCAAACCTTTTGGCATGCATGCGAAGAGTGCCCATTTAATTTTTTAAATTTTCAGGTCCTCTAACCCTTTAAAATCATAGGATTGGTCGTTTCCTAACTTGCATAAAGAAAGGATGTGGGGCAAAGCTTTGAAAAAATGCCAATTAGATGAGACATCCTTATTATATGACTGGATCGATCAGTTTTAACACGGAATTCAAGCTCATTAAAAAATAAACATAAGAAATGAGCAAATGTTTCCCCAAAGTTTAAGCTCATTAAAAAATGAACCAATTTCTGATAAATAACCATCGTGAATGTATTATCATCAGTCTTTGAAGCCTTGGTCATGTTCTCATCATCACCTCCACTCTGTATTGGCCGATCATTCACCTTGATTTGATTGTTTACCCTTTTTGAGGAACAGCTACGAAGAGTGATCCTGTTAGCCATCCTTGTGACACTGCCGTGATTGGAAAATTCCAAACCTTACCTGGAATTAGCTGCTACCCAAACGTATCACTCGTTCCTCAAAAAACAAGTCTCCTTTAAGCTCTTTTCAACTGACTCGTAAAATATGAAAAGACTGCCGAGCAATTGGCCTCTCCAGCTCGTTAAAGTGACCAGAAGTGCTATCACTCCTTTATATTTTAATCTTTTTGGACTTGAGGGATTATTACACAAAAAGATTGAGCGCTTGTTTTGTTCGGATCGTTAAAAGTACCGAAAATTCATCCCTTTTGTATTGTTTTATACTTTTTCGGACTCAAGGGATTATATGACGAAAAAGGATTATTGGATTTTTCTTTACGTCCCTTTTTCAGACTCTCTAAAATTGAAAAGGACCGAGTTATCCTTGTCATTAAACTCATTAAAACCGAATAGAGACAAACTTGTCCATATAGACAAGAACGAGTTTCACTATTGCTAGGCTCATTAAAACATAGCAATGGGTTTGCCCGAAGGGCAAATTATAGAACAAGCATATGTTATTGTCAGGCGGAAAGAGTCGATTGTGCGGACACAACCAACCTCCCTAGGAGCCTAAGACTCTCTAGTGACAAACAAGACAAACTAGAACTATCCTTCTCTAAACATGCATTATAATATGAGAAATCAAGTGTTTTGTTCTTACCTTTGTCCAAACGCTGTTGTAGAAGTCCAAGCTTTGTTGATCTGGATGAGCTCCTCCTTTTCTCCAAAACCTGCAATCACCAACAGTCAAACAATTAAATAGCACCTGATTATAACATAAAACAAAGCATATTCAACATATAGACCAAGGAGTACATGAAATAACTCATAAACAACAAGTTATTGAGAAGAATGGACCAATTTGCATTAAAGGTAATCAAAAGGAACCATTACAACCTGAGCCTTGGTGTTGTGCAAGCTCCTTCCAAGGTCCACAAGAGTCTTCCTTTACTTTGACAAAGCTCACCCACTTCCAAATAGAACAAGCAAAGATGGCAATCTCTCCTCACAAGCTTCTAAATGGGAGTCCTAATTCCTGCAGCATTTACCCTTAGAAATGTATAGCTTTCAACCTCCTCTCCTTCTGGCCCAATGCCTGTACTTATAGTGCTCAAGAGGAAGTTAATCAGGTCCACCATCAATGGGATAATCCCCTCTTTGGATGGGATAGCTCCCCTATTGATGGGATAAGTTCCTCTTTGGTAGGAGTGCATGAACCATCTGGAGGCGCTCAATACACGTCGAACAACCTTCTAGAATGCTCTAGAAATAACCACAAGTGACTTTTTAAAGATGAAACTTGCGCATTTTAACCTTTTCAGGGGGACGCACCTGCACCTTTACATACAGAGCGTCCAAAGACGCAGTTTTTGTGAACATTGGGTGCGTCCCCGCAGGTAAGGTTGAGAGAACCTGCGTCCCCAGAGATAAATACATTTAGAAAGACTTTCTCTCTTTTTTGGAGTTTGACATGGAAAGCAGAGGCATAAGACTTGCCTAAGAGGGTAGCATGACTGTTGATAGAGTCATCCTAACTGTAAATGGTCATGGTGACATTTTTTAGTGTAACAGATTGCCCCCTAAAGTGCGAAGCCTGAATTAGATTAGGGTTTTGTATTATCTAGGAAGGGTGAAGCGCTTTATCATTTCAAGGATTATCTCATGGAGAGCCTGGTCAGAACCTGCAATTTTCAACACAAAATACATGTATAAGATTATATCATCACTGAGGTAGGCATTCCCATACTCAGATTTAAAACTTTAACTAACAGACTAAGTACTCTGATACAGGAATGATCTTGCAATACATCATAATCATAGACTTTTGTAGACACAGTATGGGCGCAGCCATCTGTTTGTGATTAGTCTACTTAGATAATGAATACAAAACTCCTCGCAGCCTGGATGGTAGAAACTAGATCCAGGGTCTTCATTTCTACTTCTCGAATTGGTACGATTCTAGCCATGCGAATAAATGAGTTGATGTCGAACATGGTAGAAACCACTTGATTACCAGTCAATGATGTAAACTGTTAACAAGCGTGAGAGAGACCACCAGTAATGTCAATGGTTCTCAAAGTACCCAGTACAATCCATGAGATGTGAATGAATGAGTTGATGTCGAACATTTCACGGAATCCTTTGATCGAAAGTCAATGATGTAAACTGACGTCAAAGGCGAGAAACCTGCCATTGATGCATGCAGACTTCAAGGTACTGACGATCTCTAAGTCATCTCTCTAGATAATGTGCTGATGTCGATAGAAAGCGACTCGTTGCAGGCAAGCCTGCAACACGAAATCATTGTTCAAGTTGAAGAAATGTTGCTGTAAGGACTGACTCAGGGATGGTCAAATGGATGACAAGTATTTTGCAGATGAAAGTTTTACTTGCAGACCTCTTGAACACATAACGACACGACAGATGGCTTGGTGATGAATAATCAAAGTTAATCCCCGGAACCCGGTTAAAGACTTTCAAAGTGGTTTGATCAACTGTGAGGTAAGGATTTCCCAACCCAGGTGAATGAAAAAGTGTCGTGTTCAAGAGTGGTAATAAAGTTTCTTCTGAGACAAAAGGTAACAAATAGGCTCATTCTTCTCTCTTTTCCCCCACCATTTCTGGCAAGTACCTCTTTATTTTTAACAAGCTTGAGGAGGATAACATATGCTTGATTATAAGCTCATCCTTCGGATGAGTCCAACCTAGTTTTGATTCGAACCCTAGGAAGGAGTGGTTCGTTCCTGTTTGTAATTGAACAGGTCCTTTACTGTGAAATGTTTAACGAGCCCAGTATAGGAGAAACTCGGCGTTTTTCAATTTTAGAGAGTCTGAAAAACTTAAGAAGACTCCAAGTTGAACTTTTTCGTAAATTTGTGTCCCTCAAGCCCGAAAAAGTATAAAATAATACCTGGGGGAACCGCTTGATCTTGCGACCAAGGAGTACTTTCATAATTAGTGTCACTGACCTGAAAAGTAAAAAGCGATCAAGGACACGTCGTTTTATTTCCGTATCGAGTTTGAAACGACAAAAACCCGGCAATCTTTTCTTGATTTTACGGTCAGAAAAGAGCTATAAGGGGACCGTCTTTTAATTTCGTTTTAACGAGTGTAAAAGAAACGCTCGGCAATCTTTTCATATTTTAGGAGTCAGAAAAGGGCTTAAAAGATGACTCTGATATTTTGGTTCGTGAAAAATAACAATTTTCCTTCTAAAATCCCTTTGTCCTGCACAAAAACGACACATTACTCATACCTGTTTAAGATAGGCAAAAATACATCGAAAAACATCCTTCCATGGTGAAAAATGAACAAATTCATCCAAAAAACCTATAAAAAGACTTTTTACAATATCATTTTTACCATTTTACTGTTGAGGTTGAAAAAAGGGCTTTTGGCAAGAAACTTCCCGTGGTTGCTGCGGAAAATCCGACCGTCAGAATCGAACGCCGTCTCTTCCAGGTATTTTACAACATCCTAATCTTCAATTTCATCCAATTAAAATTGTATTTTAGGTTTTAGTTTTGATTTTTGGGGGGTTTTAGGTTTCAAAATGCGCTCTGCGGTGGACGCAGGTGCCCTTCGGGTGACCTGCGTCCCCCGACTTTTTTCTATACAGAAAAAAGGTCGGGGGACGCAGCCCACATTCAGGCCAGCTGCGTCCCGACGCCCTGTGTTCTAAACGCGGAGTGCGTCCTCCGCAAAACGCGGATTTTGAAACCCCAAACTCCAAAATCAACCATTCAAATTTCCCAAAATTAATTCTAATGCCTATTTATTCATGTGTAGGGCACTTACCATGCTGGATTGGAGAGAAAGAGAGCACGAGGAGGTTGATGAAGCTGCAATCGAACATCAACCTTCCCTGGATGCCCTAAAAGCATGCGGGTTATATAAATACTGGGCCATACCGGGCATGAGGGCTCAGGTAAGATTCTTGGAATGGCTGGTTGAGAGATGGAACGTTCAAGAACAATGCTTTTACATAGGAGGGCACCAGCTCGAGATAGAGCCCTCTGATGTATACTTTCTCACTGGCTTGCCAAATAGAGGCGAGCAACTCAATCTAGCCGGGACTAGGCCGGGTGGCCAATCCCTTGTTAGTCTCCGGGAAGATTGGTGCACACCTGGGGCACACCATTCGAAAGGCGTGGAGATCAAACACATCTCTCTGCGTGAGCTCAAAGTTATAGCATTCACGGTTACCAGAATTTGCGGCGCAGCCGCTTTACACATTGCTTCTGGGTCCCAAATGCGGATGGCAATTGACTGTTACCAAGGCACCATTTTCAACTGGTGTGATGCTGTGTTGGCTAATGTGAAGAGCCAACTAACTAAGGCAAAGAACGGACGACTGAAAACTTTTGGATATGGGCCTTTAGTCGTGAGCTTTGCCTTAGAGAGAGTTCCGATGTTGATCCCTCAGCAACTCACTGTTGATATCTTGGGTCCTCGGGAGCCAAAGCTGGTACGATGGGTTGCGGTGATGGCCCGGCATCCTGACGAGGGCGCGGCAGTTGTTCGATTTTCTGATAGTTACTTTCACTGGTTGGAGGACCAGGTTTTCTCGATCCAGGACTTTCCGTATGCCGGAGTAGATTTTCGACATGATCCGGACATGGTTCTTCCACAGGGAGAACAATGGGATGACAGAGGTACTTTATTTTTCACAAGTTTTCAAATTATGTATTTTTTTTTGTTTTTATATATATCGTCTCAAAACTGACAGTAAAAATTTTCAAAATGCAGATGTTGGTCCACAGCGCCCAGCCAACCTCCGGCCTTTTGAGAGGAGACATCCAGTTGCACCGGTACCGGCCCCACAGGACGCGGCGGCTACAGAGGTACTGGCTGAGTTGGAGCATGATCTAGAGCGTCTGACGGCGGATATGCCTGAGACTACCATGGATGATATTCCTATCAGGCTTCAGCGCTATGTAGTCGCGGTCCCTGGACCGTTTAGGAGATTTTTGCGCAAGGTAGCCCGTGCAGTGGTGTCGTACAGGGAGCACCACCAGTGATTGGCTAGTCACTTTGTAGACACATGTGACATTTTTGACTTTTTGTACTATATCATTTTTGCCGATCATAAGGTGTTTTTCAACCTATGATCGAAGACGATGTATATTTTTTGACACACTCCTATCTATATATATATCACTATTACCGGCTTATCTTGTTTAACATATGTGATGAAATGTTTTTAAATTTACTTGCATGATTATCGTAAATGTCTCTCTAACATTCGAGAAGCAATTGCATCTGCTAATGTATTTAAAGACCTTGGAATATGCTGATATTCAATGTAATCAAATTCACGTTCCAAGAGACGCACTCTCAAAAACAACCTTAATAACACAGGATTTCTAATGGCATAAACTCTATTAAGCTGTAATACAACAAGTTCAGAATCTAACCTCACTATCAAACGTCGAATTCCAAATGAAATAGATTCGGATAATAATTCAACCACTGCACTGTATTCTGCAATGTTGTTCGTTGTTTGACCGAGGCTTACCCCATGCATAGAAACTAACTCGTCAGAGGGTGAATAGATAACCCAAGCTGCGGAAGAGATATTCCGTGTACTACGACAAGCACCATCAGCAAATCCAATGTATGTTTGGAGAGGCGTCGACATCTGCAATATCAAGAGTAAAACCAAGATAAGCCAGAATAACGACGAAAAACCCACTCTCTAAGCTAAACACACTGACTAACTAACAAGCATACTAGCTAGAAAGAAAACCTAACCTAACTAAAAAATTCTCCATACCCACCATTTAAGCATAATACCTCTTTAGGTAAAGTCCATTTCTGGGTTTACCCAAAGAGTCCCCATCAAAATCAACCAGCTCATAAGCCCCTTTTGCTAGCTTTCGCTTTACAATGTAGGGTCCATGCCACATAGGAACGAATTTTCCAGCACCTAGCTTATCGTTAGCTTGATCATATAATAGCACTAGGTCTCCCTCCGAAAAACTTCGAGGGGTCACATTTCTATCATACTGAGCTTTCATTCGCTTCGCGTGAGTCTCGATTGCCAATTTAGCGTCACGTCGAGTCTCATCTAATTTAGCTAAGTATAATAAACGTTTCTCCTCTTCGGAAGTAGCTGGGAGTAATTCGACAGCCATTTGAAGTGATGGGATTTCGCATTCAATGGGTAACACAGCTTCCAAGCCATAAACTAGCTGGAAAGGAGTGAACCCTGTTGAATTTTTCACTGAGGTTCGGTATGCCCATAGCGCTGAAAATAACATGTTGTGCCAATTCGACCGATGAATACCAATGGTTCGTCGGATCATGATAACCAGAACTTTGTTGATAGACTCAACCAAACCGTTGGCTTGCGGATAATAAGGAGTAGAGCTATCGTGGCGCAAACCAAGCTGGCTTGTAAGCTCAGTCATCATGATGTTTCGAAAATGGCTCCCATGGTCAGTAATGATTGCTTGTGGGACACCAAACCTAGTTATAATATGATTGAATACGAAAACTGCAGCTGTTTTGCCGCTTGCGTCGAATGTAGGCATCGCCTCGGCCCATTTAGTAAAATAATCAACCGCGAGGATGATATACGCATGCCCCCCGGCCGAGTGAGGGTTACAAGTAATAAAGTCGATACCCCATTTGGCGAATGGACCAACGGCAATTATAGGGTGGAGAGGAGCAGGTGGTGCGCGCATCTTTCGATCAAACACTTGGCAGTTGTGGCACTTCCGGACTGCAATGATACAATCTTTAAACATAGATGGCCAGAAGTAACCAGCGCGCAACACCTTCTGAGCTGTGGCATACCCAGACATATGACCGCCACATGCTCCAGAGTGACAATCATTCAAAACCCTCTCAGCCTCTTCGTGAGTTAAACAACGTCGAAAAACTAAGTCTGCCCCCCGGCGATAAAGTGTATCTCCAATAATTTTGTATTGCTGGGATTGAAACCGAATTTTTCGACGTTCCGCCTTTGAAGCTTCAGGCCGAAAGGTTTGGGTTTGGAGATAGATGATTATATCCCCGTACCACGGATCTAAAGTACTGATAAGAAACAAAGATTCGTCCGCAATGGACTCCTCTGCCACAGTCTCTGTGTCAGCACGAGGGAAATCACACATCAATTCCGCAAAAACCAAAGATTTCTTAGACTTGGACTTCTCGAACTCCAAGTCGAACTCTTGCAGGATAACGATCCATTTAGAGTACTTGCCCCCTAGCAATTGTTTTGTCAAAATGTAAATCATAGGGTTGCAATCCGAAATAACTGTAGTTTTACGGAGAAGAATGTAGTGACGAAAACGCTGGACAGCTTGAACGGCTGCCAGGGCCAATTTCTCCACATGCGAATATTTTAGCTCAGTGGGATTTAAGGTCCTACTGAGATAATATATCACATGTTCTGCTCCGAATTCATCTTCTTGAACTAACACCATTCCAATGGTGGAATGCGAAGCTGCGAGGTATAAGAAGTAGTCCTGGTTGTAGTTGGGAGGATGCAACAACGGTGCATGGGTCAACGCGTGTTTAAGTGCATCAAAAGATTGTTGGGCAATCTCGTCCCAAAAGAATTGAGCGTTCTGTTTCAACAACCGTGTAAAACCTTTAGTGACCTCGGCGTAGTTTGGGATGAATCGGCGTAAAAAGTTCGCTTTCCCTTGCAAACTTTGGAGTTGGCGCAAACTCGAAGGAGGAGGCAATTTGATGATAGCTTCGACCTTCGAAGGATCGACGCGAATGCCGGCTTTTGAAACAACAAATCCTAGCAATCGACCTGTTTCTATACAGAAAACACACTTGTGGGGATTCAACCGAATTCGATAATGCCTACACCTCATAAAGATTGCTCGTAAGTGGACAAGGTGATCAGCTCGATGTAAAGAATGAGCAGGCAAATCATCGAGGTACGGTTGCACAATGTGCTTGATGTCATGAAATGCATAAGACATCGCCCGTTGAAAAGTGGCCCCGGCATTCTTAAGCCCAAAAGGTAATTTGCAATAAGCAAATGTCCCCCATGGACAAATGAATGCCGTTTTTGGTTGGTCGGCAGGTAGAATATTGATTTGATTATAGCCCGAAAAACCATCCATAAAGGAAAACATTTCACTTCCGGCACAATCATCAATAATTTGATCGATATAAGGCGTAGGATAGTTGTCTTTTGGACAAGCTCGATTTATATCCCTATAGTCGATACAGATTCTTATTGTTCCTTGTTTCTTGTTGACCGGAACAATATTCGATACCCAATCCGTTAACGGGATCGGATAAATGAAACCTGCTTTCAACAGCTTTTCGACTTCTGCTTTAATCGCAGCCGCTTTTCGAGGGTGAATCTGACGCAACCGTTGCCGGACGGGTTTAGCATCCGGGTAGGTTTTTATTTCATGAACAACAATGGCAGGATCGATTCCCGGCATTTCCTCGTAAGACCAGGCAAACACGTCGCGGAATTCTTGGAATAGGGCCTTGTAAGTTTGGATTTCATCTTCTGTACATGCGGCACCTATATGAATGTTCTCCTCAATTCCGGGCTTCACTGAAATGTCAATGGGAATAGTGCGAGAAATATTCCCTAAATTCAACTCTGAATCAGGATGTTTCATTGGATTCTGAGCGTCTTTGACATATTCAGCGGTAAAGATAGATGAAAAATCATTTTCAAGAACATCATCTTCAGGTAAAAACGAAGATCTGTGATGGAGATCTTCCCATGGTAGATCGTCTACACTTAGGATTTCGCGAAGTTGTTCGTCAGATGACACGACTTCGGGAAACGCTATCCGTTCTAAGGATGATGTGAAAAGTGATTCTTCACTGACCACATTCATTTGGTCGATTTGGGTTGAACGCGAGTCGGTAAAAGACACGACAGCTTCATAAGCAATCTCATATGGACTCAAAGGCATAGCATTACCGAATGAGTCTATCTCAGATTCAGATGGGACGATCCAAGGATCATCATAAATAATGTTTTCTGATGTAATCATATGAATTGATGCAAATGAAGGGTCTGCGTTGATTGGAGGGAAAGGAAAAGTTCCCAGTAAACCGGAATCTTTAACTAAACCTACGCCAACGTCCCTATAAGGGATTGTCGTCTTACCGACATGCTGGATACTCTCTGAAGAGGCTGGGTCGGATGAAAAGTATGTCAGCTGATCAATAGTCACGATCTTACCGTTATATGGAAACTTAATTACTCTGAAGACCGATGAAACGACCGCCGTCATAGCATATGACCAACTTCGACCCAAAAGAAGGTTGTAGTCTAGAGGGGCATCAACCACTTCCACATCCAGACTAACGGTTTTACCTTCTACCCCTATAGGTAATTCCTGTAGAATACCAAACGGACGGAACCCACGGCCATCAAAGGCCTTAAGGATGGTGGGGGATTGGTTCAACGAAGGAGAACCAAGAGATCTCCAACATTGAATCGACATAATACACGTAGAAGCTCCCTCATCAATCACAGTCCGATGAATAGGCCTGTTTTTGACTATCACTGGGATTTGGAAAGCCATTTGATGGGGTAGACGCGGTGTACTATTTTCTAGATCAAAGATTATCAGGTTCGGGTCCTGAACATCAACAGCTCCGATAGCCGACAAAAGTAATTTTCGTTGTGCTGGGCATGATTGCAGCACTTCTAACGCCGACATTGCTGAGGGTGAAACAGCTAAGTCCTCAACAATGTTGTAATTCTGGGCTGCTCTCGCATGTGGATTGAAAGCAGACCTTCGAAGTACACCCTTGGCGGGCGGTTTGATTACTAAGTCCGGGTTAGGTTTCTCGATCTGTAGTGGATCGGAACCAGGAGCTGAGGTTGATGGGTTAGAGTGAGAAGATTCTGCTTCCTTACCATCAACAGGATTCTTACTACCATAATCTTGCGATCGAGTCGCAATCCTCACATGAGACATCATCAAAATGGGTTCTTCACTGGCAGTCGAGGAAGAACCTATCATCTTACTCTCCTGCTTTGGAAATGGATCTTTCAACACAGCAGGAGGGGGAGAACCTTTGACTATTTTCACAACCTCGGCCCGATGAGGGCAATCTCTTGTAAAATGATCCTCTTCACAAATAAGACAAGGATATCGAGGTTTGCGCTTTTCGTCATTGGTTTCCGACTTTTCTGTTTTCTCCTTCGGAGCCTTGTCTGCTTTAGCCTTCTTCTTTCCTTTCTTCTTTCCACCGTTTTTTGATTTGGCCGTAGATGACTCTACAGCGTGAATATCGGCGGAAAGTTCAGGAGAAGACTCTCCTGTCGGGGAATCAGGCAAGGTGATTATAGGAGTAGTAGAACTCTTGGAAGACTTCTTCTTGCTCTTAGTGTTCACCGTACCAATCATACCATCAGCGGCATGAGATCCCGAAGGAGCAGCAGCGATTTGATTCGATTTTGGAAGATCCGGAATCTTCTCGTGTAACGTACCCGACTGAGTATAAACTAAGTCAAGGTACTGCGCCTGAGCAATGACTTGCTCCTCAGTAACTACTCCGGCCTTAGCTACATCTTCAGTAATCTTCGGTAACAATGATTTAACAAACCATTCAGCTAAGATTTGGTCCGGAATAAAAACTTTCACCAACCTTCTTCGACGTCTCCACTCATGAATGTGATCGGAAATATACGTGGACGTCGATTGTTTTAGTGAAGTTAATAATTCCGTGCCGTTATCGTATCTGACCGGCAACTGAAAGTGAGTTAAGAACGAGGTAGCTAACTGGCTAAAATTGTAAAAAGAGGCCCGTGGTAACTCAATGTACCACTTGGCCGCGAGACCAATGAGTGTACGCTGAAAAAGACGTAAGCGGATCGAATCATCCGAGATAGAATTTGAAGCACACCAGAGGTGGTAAGTCATCACATGATTGGACGGATCCTCTCCAGGCTTACCTTCGAACTTGGGTATATCACTGGGCAACTTATTTGGCATTGGCGGCCAGAACTGAAGATATTGAATTGGATCATTCGTTAGGCGCGTCAAATCTGGTAAATCCAAAGTTGCAATAAACGGTAACTGTCGATTAGGATCTCTAAAACTTTGAGTCATGACACCAGCCCCAGGAGGAGGATATCCAGGATAACTAGGAACAGGAATCGCATTAGGGATATTATATCCTCCTGGAAAACCAGGATTAACCGGACCATACTGGGGTTGTTGAGGTTGTTGATAAGTGTACCCAGGATATGGTTGATACTGGTAAACTGGCTGCTGGACAGCTTGCCTTTGTTGGTACTGTCCCTGGTACGGTTGTTGAACAAATTGAGGTTGAGAAGTGACAACCGTACTTATACCAGGCTGACCCATAGGCATCTGGACCGTGGTTTGAATCGTAGGTCCAGACAACGGTAAAGATGCCTGAGGAGTGGTTGCAGAGACAGTAGAAACCGGAGCTGTCGATACTCCAGAAGTAAGTGCGGTAGATGCAGCGGTAGTTGCCGCAGCCGTTTGAGATGGAGTACTAGGTGCAATTGGCGGCTGAGTAACTACCGAAGTTACAGAAGTTTGAACATTTGACTGGGCAGGTTGCGGTTGCTGGGGTGAACCAGAAACTACGGGTTGTCCAGCTTGAGGTACCAACTGTATACTTGGCTGCAACACCTGTTGACCCTGTGATGGATCCCACACTAACATTCCAGGGTATTGACCCATAACAGGTTGAGAATACTGAGGTCCATAACCGGATTGAGGATAGGATTGATAATTGAAAGGTGCAGTTCCCACACCTTGACCATATGACTGACCTTGAGGTGGTTGATAACCTTGACTTGAGTATTGACCTTGAGGTTGATAACCTTGGGGTAAATACTGATACTGGGGTTGACCTTGACCTTGAGGTTGGTACCCTTGAGGTTGATACCCTTGGGGTTGATACCCTTGGGGTTGCCATCCTTGAGGTTGCCATCCTTGAGGTTGATATTGATACTGAGGTTGACCCTGGGGTACATATTGAGGCTGGGGTTGACCTTGAGGCATGTATTGTACCATAGGTGCATACTGACCTTGAGGTTGCCCCCCAGACACGATTTGTGTACCTTGAGGTTGCCCCCCAGGCGGTAACTGAGGCTGCCCCCCAGGCGGTAATTGGCCACCTTGAGGTTGAGAAACGGGAACTGAACCTGACATCATGTAAATGTCTCCTATACCCAATGGTATATTACCACTGTTTCTAGTTAATAACCCATGATCGACGGGTTGAGGAGATGCCCCCGCAAAAGTACCAGAAAGTGCTTGATACCCAGTGGGAACAGAAGGACCGCCGTGTAAGAACGATTCAGGACTTTGAGTAAACACGGACGACTGACCAGACATATTTACAGGAGTATGAATACCTCCAGGTGGAAAAGGAGTACGAGGTGGAGAAAAACCTATCCCTGAGTTGTCTAAATAATTAGTTAACGAAAGGTACCAAGTAGTACTTCTAGGAGGACTGTAAAAGATAGATTCACGCTCCCTGAGCTCAATAGTAAGTTGATCTTCAAGGTGAGAAACGCCTATTTCTTCCTCTGGAGCAAGTTCTTCGATAGCAATCAAACCAGTAGGAAGATTTTCGGTGATAATTCTTTCTATTCTCGGTGAATCTGGAACACTAGAAGTTGGAGTAACAGGTTCAGATATTTCAGGTTCTTCGCCTGTATCACTAGCAGACGAAAAACTACCAACAAGCTCAGAAACTGTAACAGCTTCGGGATTATAACCTGTCTCTAGACTTTGGTAATCTGGATGGACTACCAAGGAAGATTCTCCTTCTTCAGGTGAACCTACTCTACTGCCACTAGGAGGAGTTACAAGGACCTTCAATCCTTCGTACTGCCCCGGGACGTCTTCAGGAGGTCCACCCCGCGATCTACGGAGTTTCCTCAACAAATCAGTTCCGGTAACAATCTCAGGTGACTTGCCCCGAAGTCTACGGGACTGTCTCGGTAATTCCGCCACAGCTAAAAACTTTTAACTACTACACACGAAAACAAAATAAAATTTCAAATCAAACCACCTAAAGTCTCTAAAGAACCAAACAAATTTGAATCACACGCCTAAAGAATCTAGAGCATCAAACCAAGCACAAACAGTAGCCTTCCAGACCGAAAGCACTAGTTGGTGATGAAGCCCAACATCGCTGGATTCAGTACAGAAGTGGCGGGTGGAACAGTTACCCCGGCAACCTGCTTAATGAATAGACTGGACCAAGTTCCTCCACTTTAAATGTCTCGAGTGAAGCGAACCCCCCAGAAAATCCAAGTGAGTCTAGCCGACGTCTGCTCCAGGTACAGTGGGATCTTCCCTCCACCGTCACCTCGGTAGAATCCTAAAGATAAAGGTCACTAAGGTTACCAACCGCAACAAATGCACCTGGGGGAACAGTCTAAACTCCGACAGCACGCAAGGGCAGAGTATCAAGCTCAATCCCCTTGCCGACTCCTTGACAATAATCCAAGGTTTACCGACAAGTGACCCCTGGCTCCTCGACAATGGTTAATCCGAGGTTTACCGTTTGTAATACGTGCGTGTCTGGCGTCGTTCCCAACGAGGGGGGATTGATCCCCTCACTGGTTCGGACACGAGCTCGTGCTTCTCCTTTAAGAGGAGCTTTCCCAGAGTACAAATGAGACAATTGGATTTATTCTATCACAAGATAAGCTACTTGTTTGGTTTTGTTGTCTTGGAGAGTTAATTACTCACCTACTCCAAGACACTAGCCTGATCTAAATTGGTGTTTCAGAGCCCTAGAAAATAAAAGTTACTACGTCGATTTTACTTCAAGCGTTAATTTTATGGTTTTCCTTAAAGACAAAAGGTAGCGGAAGTGAAACCAATGGTGTGTAGACTCGACTCAAACCACTACAAAGATGCACCTAAGATGATTTACGCTACTTTCCTTTTTCAATGAAATTCTTAACTAAGAGAGTTGAGAGATGCAAATTTTATAGAAAACAACTTTCTTAATAAAGACAATCAAAGAAACAATTCTTTTTATCGTTTCAAGCATACAAACATGACCACTCCTTACGTGCACGAAAAAACTCTTTTTCTTTCAAAACTTTTCAAAGCTACTTGAAACAAAACTTTTCAAAGGAGATGTTTTTGTATTTTCTCTTTTTAATAAAGCATATAAATCTATTGTAACGAAAATCAATCTTAAAAGCTATAAAAACTATGAAAACTTGACTCACAAGCAAATCAAAAAGGAAATTACTCTAAGCAAACCTAACAAGGCAAAAGCTCACAAAGATGATTCTAGGTTGTTTTACTTGACCAAAATCAAATCAAGGACCAGCTAATGCAGAATCAAAAGACTAGTCAAAACAAAACTCAAATCTTTTTGTTCTTTTTGTAAAATGGAATTCAAGACTTAAACAACAAGCACTTCGAAATTTGCCCAAAGAGACAACTCAATAGTAAGTTGCTCACACAGGTAGACTTTATGACAGATCTGACTTCTTAGAATGTTGACAAAACCAGAGAGATCTAAGGCTTGACAACTTCTACCGCCAAAGTCACTACAAGACCTACTCAAAAATCAAACCCTAGGGCTTAAACTTCCATGAAATCCACTAAAACACTCAATGCTATCGAAACAAGTTCAGGTGAAGATCTCTGACAAAGGACTAATGAATCTGGGCAGTAAAAACTAAGAAAAAACTAAATCTAAGAGCAAAAATGCAAAAAATGGAATTTTCTCAAATTTTAGCAGGGGACGCAGGCGACCCGTTAGCACAGGTGCGGGCCCGCTCTGTGCACACAGCGACAGTGCGCCCAGGGACGCACTGTGCAACACTCAGAGGTTGCGTCCTACTGAAAAATTCAAGAAAAACCAAAAGAAATCTAATCCTAAGCTAACCCACACACAGACAAAGTCACAGAGCCAAAACCAGAAAAATAAACCAATTTTCTCAGAGCAAAGTTCACACAAAGGAAAAGACTTTTCACATTAATGGAATCCCCAGTGGAGTCGCCAATTTGTCAGGCGGAAAGAGTCGATTGTGCGGACACAACCAACCTCCCTAGGAGCCTAAGACTCTCTAGTGACAAACAAGACAAACTAGAACTATCCTTCTCTAAACATGCATTATAATATGAGAAATCAAGTGTTTTGTTCTTACCTTTGTCCAAATGCTGTTGTAGAAGTCCAAGCTTTGTTGATCTGGATGAGCTCCTCCTTTTCTCCAAAACCTGCAATCACCAACAGTCAAACAATTAAATAGCACCTGATTATAACATAAAACAAAGCATATTCAACATATAGACCAAGGAGTACATGAAATAACTCATAAACAACAAGTTATTGAGAAGAATGGACCAATTTGCATTAAAGGTAATCAAAAGGAACCATTACAACCTGAGCCTTGGTGTTGTGCAAGCTCCTTCCAGGGTCCACAAGAGTCTTCCTTTACTTTGACAAAGCTCACCCACTTCCAAATAGAACAAGCAAAGATGGCAATCTCTCCTCACAAGCTTCTAAATGGGAGTCCTAATTCCTGCAGCATTTACCCTTAGAAATGTATAGCTTTCAACCTCCTCTCCTTCTGGCCCAATGCCTGTACTTATAGTGCTCAAGAGGAAGTTAATCAGGTCCACCATCAATGGGATAATCCCCTCTTTGGATGGGATAGCTCCCCTATTGATGGGATAAGTTCCTCTTTGGTAGGAGTGCATGAACCATCTGGAGGCGCTCAATACACGTCGAACAACCTTCTAGAATGCTCTAGAAATAACCATAAGTGACTTTTTAAAGATGAAACTTGCGCATTTTAACCTTTTCAGGGGGACGCACCTGCACCTTTACATACAAAGCGTCCAAAGACGCAGTTTTTGTGAACATTGGGTGCGTCCCCGCAGGTAAGGTTGAGAGAACCTGCGTCCCCAGAGATAAATACATTTAGAAAGACTTTCTCTCTTTTTTGGAGTTTGACATGGAAAGCAGAGGCATAAGACTTGCCTAAGAGGGTAGCATGACTGTTGATAGAGTCATCCTAACTGTAAATGGTCATGGTGACATTTTTTAGTGTAACAGTTATCCTCCTCAAGCTTGGCAAAAATAAAGAGGTATTGGTCAGCAATGACTGGGGAAAAATTGGGAAGAAAACTTGAAGAAACTTTATTGGTAGCAAGTCGCTCCTGAACATGACACTTTCACTCCGCATCCGAGTCGAGTTGGGTTGTTCCGTTCACTAGTCATATCACCATAGGTCCATCACACCATCCATATTTGGGGTTAACGCTATCAATTCATCATGTTAGTGTCACCGATATGTTCAAGAGAAGTCGGTCAGAGAATTTTCCTGTGTCTCACCCACTGCAATACATTTACGCTCCATTCTTTCATGATCGCCACCCTTAACCTTATATCACCAGATCGTTTTCACCTCCACTAAAATGATTTGCTCCGTTCCATGTCATTGATGTGGGATTCACTAAGGCCCTCCTATGACGGATCGCTTCTTGTCGACATCAGCTCATTATCCAAGAAGTCGATCTAGTAACAACCCTTTTAGTACATTGAAGCTTACATGCCTCAATGCTAAGTTTCTCACTTCCGGCGATAGGTTTACATCAATGGCCTTCAACCGAAATATTTTGCGTGGTGTTTGACGCCAATTCCCTTTATTCACACCACATGAATTGTACTATAGTACCTTGAGGGTCATCATCATTATCGGTGATTCCTCTCGCACCTGTTAACAACTTACATCATTGGCTGGTAATCAGGCGATGTCCTTCCATGTTCGACTCCAGAACATCTCTCACATGGATCGACTTGTACTTTGAGTGAAGATCGAACGAGATTGAAGACCCCGGACCTAGTTTCATCCATCCGGGGTTGCGATATATATTCAGGAAAATAAAGACATCAAATGTACATAATTACTGCATAGATAATCATCCAACCTAAGGGATGATGGATCTACGAGAATCATCAGTCTACACTCAAACGATTGTCTGTCTTATGTACATGAAAATGAATTTATAAAGCTGAGCATGGGAATGCCCGCCTCAGCTAGATCATGAAAATATTATGAAGATAATGTATTGTATTGTATCTTATTACAGGCTGCCTTCCAGCTCGAAAAAACTTCAGATCCTCATGATAAAGCATTTCGCCCGACATCAACAGATTAACGACCTCATGCTTTAGGGGGCAACTTTTATAGACATTTTTGGGCACTGCAACCCCAATCATAAATGTCCATAAACCAAGGGCTCTTAAGTCCCTAAAAGCGTTGTTCCAACCTCTAAAAGAACAAGGTCAACTGATTACATCTTCTCCCAGAAGTTCTCCATGAAAAAATACTCAGAACTGGTCAAAACTGGACCATCTCACCTGCTCCATAGTCAAAGTGCATTGCATCCCACCTAAATACACACAGGAGGTGCGGTGCATACTGAAAATCCCTTCTATGGGGTGCGTGGGCGAGAGTGGACAAATGGCAGGGTCAATCCGCAAGGTGGAGGATCATGGAATCTTCCATAAACTTCTCTTGTGACACTTGCCTCTCTACATTTGCCTAGGGATGAGTAAGAGATCATCAATCTCCAAGTGGAATCAAGAACTATCAGAGAGAGGACACTAATCAAGTCTCAAAAGCTGACTCACCCCCCTTTCAAACATCTATATATGGATCCCTCATCCCAGAGATCCAGAGGCTGGAATTTTGTATCTTCTAAGGAAGTGTTGCTGGTTTCTTGGTGTAACATCATAGTGTTGGGTGATCTAAGCTTTTCATGAGGTGAAGAAGGGCTTTCTTGCTGAGAGGATGATGCTGGGTCAGAAAAATTAGTTGTAATCTTCTTTGCTATTCTTGATTATTAATAAATCTATTCAAGTTTTCCTCCACATTCTTGTATGATTGATGATATATGCATTTGTGTGGTCAATATATATCTGGTCCTATATTGTTTATGATAGTAGATCTATGTTCTTGGATAGTGTTATGCTTCTTTGATTCTATAGGTGCTCTTTGAAGCTGGGTAGACGAGGAAGCGAGTGGCAAAGATCTATCAGAAGGGAGAGGAATCAAGTAAGGAACCAAGAACAAGACAGAGGTTGGTCTCCTTCTTTCCCCTCTTATCTACTTCTCATAAAGGAAACCGAAAGTGGTTTTAGTTTGTTTGTTTCTAAGGTAGCTACCAGCCTTAGTGGGACTAGCAATTCTGCATAGACACTAGATTTCCCGATAACAGTAGGGATGATGGAAGAAGTTTGGACATCTCAATAGAAGAAAATATGCCCTTATTCTTATTCAATAATAATGATCAAAGAGAATTATGAATATTTAAGAAAGAACCAACATGATAGAAATAAACAATCAAATTGGTTTTAGTGAAAATAAAGACAACAAAGTGATATAAATAGTTGTGTCCTTTCCTCTTTTTTCTTATCGGTCTAAAGAAATTTCTCTAAAGATAATGATTTTTCTTTCATTTGCTGATTTCAGTATCCTCTAGTTTTTGTATTCTTGCATAAATTTATAGTTTTGCCTTAAATGAACACACAAAAAAAAACACTGTATTCAAAAAGTGTTGTTCCTCAGATGGGACAACTGTTGTTCCTTAAGAGTAACAACGAAAGAACATTTGCACACAAAAACTGAAGTTCTTTTAAGAGGAACAACAAGCAAAAGAAAAAACATACTCGAAACTATTGTTCCTTAAGAGGAACAGTAACTGTTCCTTAATCGGAACAACAAATAAAGCAGGTGTAAAATAAAATACCACTCCTTTAGTAGGACAGCCTAAGATCATCCAAAATTGAAACAGTTGCTCCTTCGGAAGGAATGGCAGAATGGAAAAAAATGCAAAGGAGGGCTATTCCTTTAAGAGGATTAGCGAACAATCTAGGAAGTGTTGTTCCTTTGGAAATGAACGACAAAAAATGAAAGCACTATTCCTTCAGAAAGGGACAACAAAAAAACAAAAGTGTTATTCCTTCAGAGAGGAACATCAAAAAACGAAAGTGTTGTTCCTTTGGAAAGGAACAATAGAAAAATGAAAGTGTTGTTCCTTCGGAAAGGAACATCAGAAAATGAAAGCGCTATTCCTTCGGAAAGGAACAATAGCAAACGAAAGTGTTGTTCCTTCAGAAAGGAACAACAAAAAAATGAAAGTGTTATTCCTTCAGAAAGGAACAACAAAAAAATGGAAGTGTTGTTCCTTTCGAAAGGAAAAACAAAATGTGAAAGTGTTGTTCCTTCGGAAAGGAACAGAAAAAAACGAGAGTGTTGTTCCTTTCTGAAGGAATAGCAAAAAAGGTGGAAATTTTGTTCCTTCGGAAAGGAACAACAAAATGCAAAAGTGTTGTTCCTTTGGAAAGGAACAGCACAATGACGGAAATTTTATTCCTTCAGAAAGGAAAAATGAAATGCAAAGTGTTGTTCCTTCAGAAAGGAACAACAAAATGACGGAAATGTTGTTCTTTCGAAAAGGAACAACAAAATGCAAAAGTGTTGTTCCTTCGAAAAGGAACAACAAAAAGGTGGAAATGTTTTTCCTTTGGAAAGGAACAAAAAATGCAAAAGTGTTGTTCCTTCAAAAAATGAACAACAAAATGATGGAAATGTTGTTCCTTCTGAAAGGAAAAATAAAATGCAAAAGTGTTGTTCCTTCGAAAAGGAACAGCAAAAAGGCGGAAATGTTGTTCCTTCGAAAGGAACAACAAAATGCAAAAGTGTTGTTCCTTCGAAAAGGAACAGCAAAAAGGCGGAAATGTTGTTCCTTCGGAAAGGAACAACAAAATGCAAAAGTGTTGTTCCTTTGAAAAAGAACAACAAAAAGGTGGAAATGTTGTTCCTTTGGAAAGGAACAACAAAATGCAAAAGTCTTGTTCCTTCAAAAAGGAACAGCAAAAATTTAGAAATGTCGTTCCTTCCAAAAGGAATAGCAAAATGCAAAACATGCAGAAATGGAAAAATGTGTACAAAATTAATTTATACAAGCAGAGAAGAAAAAGTTATGTACAAAATTTAAGAACAATGAAATTACTTAGTGAACCAATGCCAAGGAAGAATTATTTTCCTCAGCAAGAATCTGCATATCTGAATCTTCCCAGAGCTACTAGTAGAAGGATTCTCCAGCAAGCGGTTTATGGTATAGTCGCACTCAATGGCCATTTGCTTTAAAGGTATGTCCAGATCCGTCAATAGTAGTCAAAGTAATGGTGCCATTGTCATGCGATTTCTGGATTTCATATGGTCCAAGCCATCAAGTCTGAAGTTTTCCTAGAAAATCCTGAAACCTGGAGTCATATAGGAGTGCCCAATCTCCTTCGTGGAAGATTTTCTTTTTGATCAGGGCATCATGCCAATTTGCTGTCTACTGTTGGATTAATGTAGTGTGTTGAAGAGTCGAGACCCTAATTTCATCAAGCTCATTAATTTGTTGTAATCTTTTATTCTAGGCCTCATTCAAATCCAGACCAACCTCCTGTGCTGTTCATAACATTTGTATTTCGAACTCTATTGGAAAGATGGGTCGCTTTCCAAATACTAGCTGATATGGTGAATAACCAGTGGTGTTTCTCCACATTTTTTGATATGCCCACAAGGCTTCCGGCAATCTTGAAGCCTAATCATGCCTATGTGATGCAATGGTTTTTGTCAATATTGCCTCTATCACTTTATTCGTGCTCTCTACATAGCCATTTTCTTGTGGGTGATACAGAGTGGTAATTTTGTGCTAAATGTGATGACTTTTTAATGTTGCAGTGATTTTATTACCTACAAACTTTGGTCCCCCATCCGTGATTATGTCCCTTGGAGGCCATATCACACAAATATTTGGAACAGGAAATGAATCATAGAGTCCTTCGTAGCTCTTGGGAGTGCCTCTACTTCAAACCATTTGGTAACATACTTTGTTGCTACTAGAATATATGTTTTCTGATTTGATGATGGGTTGATCGGACCAACAAAATCGAGCACCCAATGCTCAAATGGTTCGATTACTAACTGTGGGTTTAAAGGCATTTCGTCGGACTATCCAGGGCATCCTGCTCTTTGGCAACTCTCATAGACTTGCACAAACTTTTTAGCATCTTTAAAGATTGTGGGCCAGTAATAACCTATTTTCAAAACCTTGTGACCAATCTTTCGATCTGCGAAATGTCCCCCACATGGTCCCTCATGACAGGTTTTCAGAATGTTAAATATTTCATCTTCACGAATGCATATTATGATGTTCATATCTACCCCTATATGAAATAGGTAGTCCCCAATCCAAGAGAATTGGGTACTACGTTGCACAATCTGTTTTCGTTCATTGGGGGTCAGATGCTTTGGTAATTTGCCTACTGCTAAATAATTTGCAACATCAGCATACGAGGGCGTCTTGACAGTAACATCAAATAAATGTTCATCTAGGAATTAATCTTCGACTGTTGCTCCGTCCACTGGCTTCGACATTCGTGAGAGAAAGTCAGCTACAGGATTCTCTTTCCCAGGTCGATCTTTTATTGTGATGTCGAATTCCTGCAATAAGATCAACCATCTTGTTATTCTACCATTTGTAATAGGTTTATTTGCTAAATATTTTATGGCAGAGTGATCTATATATCAAACAACATGATATCCAGTGATATAATGCCTAAATTTATTTACAGCATATATTACAGCTAAAAACTCTTTTTCAGTAATGGTATAGTTTAGCTCAGTAGGAGACAAATTCTTGCTAATATAATAAATTGGACCTTAGAGCACTGGGGCTGTGAACACAAGCTTTTTTAGATCCTCAAAAGCACGGTCGCATTTATTTGTCCAATCAAAATCAACATTCCCTGTCAGTGCATATAGAGGTGCATCTATTTGAGAAAAATGTTCTATGAATCTCCTATAATAACCAAAAAATCCAAGAAAATTCCATACCTCTATCTGTGTGGTAGGAGTACGTATTAACAAAATTATTTGAATTTTGGCCAGATCTACCTGTATTCCAGCTGCTGAAATATAATGACCTAGGATGAGCCCTGCAGTCGTCATCATATATCTTTTTTCATGGCTCAAGCAGAGCCTAGTGGCAATACATCGTTGTAGCACCTTTTCCAATGTGTCTAGTGCTGGGTCAAAATCATCTCCATATGGTGTGAAATCCTCCATGTATACTTCGAGCCATTCATTTATTAAATATGAAAATATGCTGAGGATGGCCCTCTGAAATTTGGCAGGGGCATTGCATAGGCTAAAGGGTAGGACTCTATAGGCAAATGTTCTCCAAGGACAGGTAAAAGTAGTTTTGTCCTCGTCTTCAGGGGAAATCTGAATCTGATTGTATCCACTGAAGCCATCCAAGAAAGAAAATAATTTCTTTCCTGCTAATGTGTCTAATACCTGATCAATGAATGGAAGGGGAAAGTGGTCTTTCTCGGTTGCTTTGTCTAATTTTTTGTAATCTACACGAGTCCTCCACTTTCCATTCTTCTTTGGCACCACTACTAGTGGAGAGACCCACTTGCTATTGGAGATTGGATAAATAAAGTTTACATTCAAAAGTTTTTGTAACTCGGCTTTCACAATATCTTTCAGATGAGGGTTGAGTCTCTGTTGGGGTTGGCGAATGGGTCTAACATCTTTTTTTGTATCAATGTGGTTCGTACACAGTTGGGGATAAATTCCCTTCATGTCCGGATATTCCCATGCAAAAGCTTCCTTTCATTTTCTCAGTAGTTGGAGCAACTTTTTTCTTGTTCGAGAGTCAAGTTACTATTAATCTCCAAGGTTTTACCTGGCTCAATCTCTATAGTTTTTCTGTTTGAAATAGAGGTAGTGGGTATTGTTTGATCATGAGTGTTTTTGAGAGGATCTTCTTCTAGTTTGTTGTGAAATGCTACCTCTAACATGTGACATTGTACATGGGATCTGGACTCAGATTGGTTAATGAAGTTGTTAATAACGTCATCCTCTGTTTGATCTTTAAAATCGAGGGCATATTCTATGGTTAATGGGGACCTAATGTTTTATGTAAGGTATGATACAAGTTGTTTGTTAGTTTTTATTATTGTTACACTTGGCTGGGCTAGAGGGTAAAGAGCTAGATTCTTGATATTACTCGCTCTAGTTATGGTCATACTGCCTTGTCGGTAGCCAATGTAAGCATCAGCAGTCACAAGCTAAGGTCTTCCTAAAATTAACGGGTGTCCATCGAGTTGGTTTTTGGGGTAAATTATCATAAAGTTGGTAGGATATTCCTAGGAATCTACGAATACCATTACATTGTGTAGTGTACCTTCTGGCCTAACAGCTAGTTCTAATAATGTAGAGGTTGGTTCCACTGATGTAATGACCAACTTTTGGCAAGTGGTGGTTGTTAAAATATTAATTGCAGCCCCTAAATCAACTAGGGAATTTGAAAAGGTTTGTCTATTGATTTGCACTGCCACTATTGGATTCCCTAGGTCTTCATATTTGACAGGTTCTTCTCTTCCTGATAATAGATCAGATAGGGTGCCAACTACTTGGACTGTTGGGTTATTTGTTATTCTCCTCTTTGGATTCCTTATACATAACTCTTTGATGGTTTTTGCATATATTTGGATATCTTGGATAGCTTGGAGGAGTGGGATTTTTATACACAAATTTCTAAGTTTTCCCAGAATATCAAAGTCAGGATGTTCGATAGGGCATGGTATGATTAATAATTCTAGGAAAGGGGGAGAGGACATGGTTGCCTGGTCATGAGTTCATTGTCTGACCACATACTCTTCTTGTAGTGGTTGTTTTGTGGTTAACTGATTTTCAACTTGAACATTTTTATCTCCCTTTGTTTCTATAATACACCCAGACCTTAATTGAAGGTCATTGCACTCCCTTAGATTGATTTCTAGTTCTAATGTTTCGATTATTTGAACAAATTGAACTGGTCTATTATTTGGATTCAGCTTGGGTTGGGCTGGGAGTTGCGGTCTTAAGCTGGACTGGGGATTTTGTTGTAGTGCATATGGCATTGGCAGTGTAGGTTGAGGGAGCGGAATGGTTCCTGCTAGCTGATTCATCGGTCTTTTCCAGTTTGACTACTAGGCTTGACTCTGTGAAGTGGGAGGGGACCATTGAATTAGATATGCAATGTTTTGCGAATATGGTGGAGAGTAGGGAAAATTTGGCCAATTAAATTGGCTTGTTTGATTCAACCATGGTGATGATGAAGGAAATGGTTGTTGTGACCAGTTTGAAAAGGGAGGCTGATTTTGCCACATTGTATTATATTACTGAGGCTGGAAAGAAGAATATGGATCGGAGGACATACCTGGTTGTCGAGGCTGCCATTGACGGCGCTGATTGAGTAGGTACACTGGTTCTTATTCTTCTTCCACTTCTTTGTATACTGCTTTTAAACCCGGAAGTGAGGGGTAGTTCTCTGTGGAGTGATCTTTTGTACAGATAGCGCAGACTTGAACTGCATCTAGTGGGTTCTCTTTATGGCTGTGTTTCTTTCTGCATATGTGGTAGAATATTGCCAGATTTTGCTCTGTTTCTACTCTGTTTTTCTTCCTTAATATCGAGCTACGTTGTTAGAGTCCCCAATATATTAGTTTTGAAATTCTCCAGTAAATTCCTAATTTCTGCGTGGGTTACTCCTTCTCCGATGATTTTGTTGTCCCTTGTGAACCTATCACATTCCACTGTTTTTAGCCTTGTGCTACCTCGTGAACTCCTGATACATAAATCAATAATGTCAACAAAATTTTCTTGATAAATGTCTCCTTTTCCCATAATATTTAGTGTTTCAACCCATTGTTCCTTCATTCCTTTAATTAATGTCATTTTTTATACATTATCAAGTAAGGGTAATGTTTCATAAGGAGATCTCTGAAGATTATACTAAAAATGTTCAACATATTCTTCTAGTGTCTCATTAGGTCTAGCTACCATCTGAAATATTTCATCCTTTAACTCTCTAGACCTACAATAATCCTAATATTTATTCAAGAAAGCCTCTTTCATTTGATCCCAGTTGTTTATGACACCTCCACCTAACCCCATAAACCATCATAAGGTAGCCCCTTTTAATGGAGAGGGAAACAATTTTAGCTTTTGGGGATCGGTGGTATAGTCATACCTCTTGCACAACACATCGAATTCAAACAAAAATGCATATGAATCTTCTGATGTTAGCCCATGGAATGTACAAATATGTTGAAGATGAATGGCCTTCATTGGTGCATTAGTTGCAGTATCTACAATGGGATATTGCAGTGTGGAGGTTTTAGCTGTTTGCTGGTTCTGGGCCATTTGGTCAAATATGTGCCAATATCCCTTTGGGATTTCTAGGAGGGTATTCTTAGGCTTGTTAGAAGGAGCAGGAATGGCCTTAACAACACTTCCATTGTCTGGGATGATGAGAGATCCTTGTTGAACTAATGTCTGGGGGGATCTTAGCTCTTCAAGTTCTTCAACTTGATTCTGGATGATTTTGATAGCACTTCCCTTATCTGGGCTGCTCAATGGCTGAACTATTCCAAGAGGAAATCTCAGTTCTTTGGTTTCCCTATTTCTCCTCCTCCTTCATAGAGATTACTAAGGTTCCCTTCTTATGACGATTTTGGGCTAAATTCTCAATTTCTTGGAAATCTTGCTGGTTGAAGGGAAAATACCCCTAGGGTCCTTTGGGCTAAGACTCTACCAGACTGAAAATTGCTTATTCAGAAACACACACACACAGCCATCATTTTTACTTTTAAGCAAATGCTAACGTTAAGGGCACGTACCTAAGGTCCTACGTTCGAGAAGGCATTTAGGGTCCAAACCCTTCTTGGAGTTCCCTTCTTCTTTCTTTGACCTGCAAGACAAACAAATCAAAGAACAGAACAGTACATGTACAGATACTTATGTATAAATCATCTTTATGCTATAAAGTTAGTTATAAAAAATATTTAAGTAACCACTTTCATAAGAATTCAACACAAGAATCTCATAAGCATAAAGAAAGATTATTCGGGAACAAAGACGTGTTTCTTTATATATAAAGGCAAATAAAGTACATATATCGGAAAGATATCACCTGAACACCTTCAGCAGGCTCCAAGCAAGCTTCCTCCCGGATTCGTTCCAGCCTCAAGCCTCCAACAAGAGCTCCTTCCAAGTCTTACTCAATGATGATATCAAGGATGAATGATCACCAATACACATGGAAACAAGGGTTTCCTATGCAAAATGGGGGAAGTGCAGAATGCACCAAGGACTTCAGACCTGGTCTAAGGGAAAAATCTTAGCATAATAATCTTGCTCTCCTTTCTCTCTCTCCCCTTGGCCTTCCCTTTGATGTCTTTTTATACCCTCTCCAAAGTAGTTTTTTAGTTAGGAGTTGGTTGGGAACAATTGGGCCACGGGCACTAATAGGTGATCAGCAGGTAAAACCCGCGATCTCCACCCGAAAAAGAGGAATTTATTATTTTTTTAAGTGTTTTAATAGATACACGCGGGTTGAGTATGACAGACCCGCGTGTACACGCGATTAACACATGGCAATGTCGCGTATAGGGAATAAAACACTGTTTTTTAAATTTTTGGACCAGGTCTGGAAGGAGGGGTTGCCCTAGGCCATAAGTGCAGCATCACAAACCATAAGAGTGAGATTTGGAGCTATAACAGATGCCCCCTAATGTATGAGGTCAGAAGGGGAACATGATGGCCGAAATATATTAAGTACAAGGAAAGGAACTCTGCCGAAAAACCGAGGAGGACTTCACCAGAATTCAGCCTGCCAAGCCACCGAAAGGAGATCAGAAAGAAACACTGTCTGAGGCGGGCATACCCATGCTCAGGAAAAGTAAAGCATGTCCGCATATCAAGTACAAGCGGATCCACTAAGTATACAAGTATAAATGACTGGAAAATACATAATGGATCATCTGATCATAACGAGTAAGTACATGTCTGAATATCACATATAAGACTGTCAATGATGCTGAAAGATGCAACGGATCACTGATATCAAAGACTGATCCCAAAAGGTACCAACTGAACATGATGGAATAGGATGGTACTACACTGCAAACTCAGGTGCCAGCATATAGAATGTCGCCGTGACTGACTGCAACATATAAGGTGGAGTGGTATCAACTAGCAGCAACAGGAGCAACTGTCAAGTGAACCAATGAATGCTGATACAACCTGAGGTCTTCACCGACCGCCGTGGTACATTTCTACACCATGGGAATAAATGATCTGAAGTCGACCATGTGAGAAATCGTTTGATTACCGGTCATTGATGTATACCGTTAACAAACGCGAGACTACTCACCGATAATGATAATGAGCGTCAAGGTACCCAGTACAATCTAACAAGTGTGAATAGATGAGCTGAAGTCGAACACCTGTAAGAATCTATCAATCAGGAGACAATGATGGTTTCCCACTGTCGATAGCGAGGAATCTGCCACTAATGACTGCAAACCCCAAGGTACTGCCAAATGGACTCTAGATCTTTGCCCCAGAGCAATGAGTCGGAGTCGATAGGGAAAGATCCGCTAGAAGGAAGGCATTAAGGCATCCTCCATCAATCTAGCGCGAGTGTAACCCGTAGGCCAATAATGTGGAAGGAATCAGACGAAAAAGATGTAGTAACCCAACCGAAGTACGTTTCCGGCGTACACAAGATGTGGCTAGCGCACGGCAGAAACCCTCTGAACCAACCAATAATGAAAGCTGACACAGAGGCGAGGTATCCACCAATAGGGTCAAATGGAAACCAAGGTACTGCACGAATCCCAATGTGTGATAATGTATGCTGATGTCGAACACAAGGGAAACCACTCAGTCAAAGACCCATGATACTGATCGATGCTGAGCACAAGGTGACCTATCAATAATGAAAATAGGGCCAGGGTGCGGCTCTAGGCCTGTCCTCAGAGCAAGGTGTCGTCGTCGATAAGGACAAGACCCGCCAGCAAGAAGTCAATGGGGACCTTCTCAAACCGGCACGAGTAAAGGACCAATATAACTGATGTGATGATAGACATGACACTGACAACCAGGGATGGCCGACTGAAAAAATGAGTCAAGAGACACCGCAGAAAGGCCGACTCAGGCTAACTTCCCTTGAACAAAAGCACGACTCAATGTGACTATGTGGCAGCATATGATGAATCTGTATAAGTTCGTCATGCAGGAGGCACGAACGAACCCTCCATATGATTGGAAGAGATAACCAATCGGGGGAGAACTGACTCGATAACAAGGTTATGGCGTACCTAAGTCAAACTAAATCCCACCCATGCGGAGGAGACTTTGTTTTGAGTGCTTTGTTCAAGGGCGACACGACTGACTCTAGCTGCCAACAATAAATGGAAATAATGTCCCTGTTCCCGCTCTTTTTGGAATATTTAATTTTTTTTTGTCTTTTTCTGATAAGCTGGAAAAAGAATAAAAGAATGCTATAGTACAGTGGAAAGAACGAGTGTCGGTGAAACAGATGATCTAGTTCCTGGGAAAGGAACGTTCCTATGCTCAATGCAGGGAGGTGAAAAACTGGTCAGTGACACTCAGAGGTATGTTCCTTCCACGGATCTGGGTATGTCAAGCTGCAGAGGTCAAGGGTATGCAAGGTTTATTTTGCAGACGTCATGGTCAAAAGTTGGCTTAAACACGAGTCCAAGTGAAGCCGGCTATAGGCCAAAAGGTGCAAATGGTCAACATGCAATGTGGAAGTACAACTCAACACACATAGGAGCCTCTAGGGTATAAGGCCAGAACGAAGCGAAGAAGCAAAGAGGAATGAGTCTTCAATGCATAAGTCATGGCGGGACTACAGAGGACTCCCGAGCCTAGGGATGAAAAATCTGCATGAGTGCCAAGCGACAAAAAAGGTACTAACTAGGGCACCCATGATAAGGTAGGCTCTACCACACAAGTCATGATACTTCTAGGCAATGAGAAGGTTCCGCACCATAACTTGGTGGGGTCGATCCTAAGGCAAAATGGGAAAGGAAACTGATAAATGCACAATGCAGGCGGAAAAACCTAACCTATATGCCAGTTTCGAGAACCAATACCTGTCAGAACGGACCAACCATAAACTTCCAAAGGAGAAATCTTCCAAGTTCTGTAAACATAAATAGGAACACTAGACACGAAGTTAATACTTCCCACATATAAACTTCATATAAAATCTTTGTGTTATAGAATACAAAACTTGAAAATGCGTACCTCATATATACAATATGGTACAGGGAACCACGCAGCCTTGCGGCTTACGCATAATAGTTCTGCTGAACAAACCCCTTGCAGGGCTCAGGCCAAGGGCCCCTTTGGTAGTCATAACTCATGGCTTCAAAGAGTTCCTCCTGTGAAGGCAAAACAAGATCTGAGAAATCATGAGAACTACAAGGATCAAAAGAGGGAATTAAAGGGTCCCATGTCCCTATAGGAAGAATCTCTCAGTCAACTGCCGGGACCAAGTCCCAAGAAGGAGAATAGTAAGTCAAAGGATCCTTCTTAGAAGCAATTGAACATTGAGGATTCAATGCCACATAATTGACCCATGGCGGGGTAGAGTCTACTTGAACACTTGGAACAAACCAAGGGGCATTCTGTAGTAAAGTCGAATTAGGGTGGTGATTATCAGATGCAAGCTGATCAATAGTGACAATATTCCCGTTATGAGGAAAGCACATTACTCGAAAGAGTGAAGACACCACAACATTCATAGCATAGACATAATCACGCCCAAGTAGCATATTAAAGTCTAAAGGGCTATCAACCACCATCATATCGATTAAGACAGTCTTCCCACCTAAAGTGATAGGCAATTGAGGAAGAACACCCATAGATTCACCAGGCCTTCTATCATAGGCTAACAACTGACTCTGAGCTGTCAACAACTTTGGGGAACCCAAAGCTTTCCAAGTCAAAGAGGATATAATACTTGTAGAGGATCCTTCATCCACCATACATCGATAGACATTTGTGGTATTAACCCTGACCTTTATTTGGAAAGGTACAGCGGAAGGAAGACGAGGCTCAACAAGACTATCCCAATCAAAGGAAACACTCTTAGAACTTGGAGGGGGAACATTTGAAGAAACTGGAATGCCCCCTATACTAGAAGACTCTGTACTAGAGATCAAACGGACTCTTTTGTTAGGCACTTCACCCCCCAAAAGAGGAGTGTAATCGGCCAGCGATTGCACTGGATTTACCACATTTTCAACCAACGGTTGATGGGATTGATGAGAAACCATATCAGATCTAGGAGAAGAAGTACTTTCAGACTCGGACCATATCTTTTGAACCTCTGGAATACCAGGGCATAAATGAGTAAGATGGTCTCCCTTACATATCTTACAAGGGAACTTAGGTTTAAAACTTCTACGTCCAGGTTTCTTATCAACTTCCATTCCGCCAACATGACTAGCAGTGGTTTGCGGAGAGTCCTGAACATGACTTGCAGAGGTCGGTGACTCTTTGCTAGTATGACTCGCAGTGACTAGACTCATTCCCCCAGCATGACTTGCAGCGGCTGAAGACTCATTTCCAACATGACTTGCAGAGGTTGAAGATGAAATGCTAGTGTGACTTGCAGTGACTAGACTTGTGCCCCCAGCATGACTTGCAGCGGCTGAAGACTCATCTCCAACATGACTTGCAGAGGTTGAAGATGAAATGCTAGAATTATTCTTCTTCTTTGACTTCCTTTTTCTCCTCTTTTTAGATTTCTTGTGACAAGAAGGAGGAGAAGAAGGAACCCCAGATTTCTCTTTGACAGAAGATGAACAATTAGCACCCATGTGATGCCCTTGAAATAAAGCATTCAACTGAGAAGCTTCAAGAGCATTCAGAATATTCGGAGTGGACCACAGCCAAACAGGTAGTCCAACATTCAACCCAGGAATATTCAAAGTGGCCATCAAGGGAGTACCAACGTTTCCAAAGAAAGGAAAAGCACAAGGATCCCCTTTTGGGAGGGTACCTTGGTTGGTTTCCACAGGAATATTAGCCATATCTAACTGTTCCAAAGACCCTTTCCCTTGCGGGAATATAGAAATAACTCTTCAAAGAATATGGATAAGCAATCAAAACCTTTGCCCTTGAGGAGGAAACTCCACAACTTCCGAAAGAACGCCCAAAAGCCTTTCAAGATCGGTAGAGTGGTAAGATAGTCCCTCAGACCACAAAGTCCAAATGTGACTAGACAAAAATACCTAAAGCCAACTATATACAAGGAACAAAGAGCACACACTATAAAGTCCCTAAAGATACAGCCAGTCAAACAACTTCCAAGTATTTCCGCTCCGGGTGATGAGGAACGGACACTAAAATACAAGAAAGTGGAGTCAGGGGCCTTCCGAAGATAGTCTGGGATAATGACGGCCCAGTCCTATCAGCGAAGGTAACAGAGGAAGTTACGCTGACCTCCTAACAACAGCCTGCGCCGGTGCAAGCCCCCAAGCTTCGCAAGGGTGCCCTCCAGTAGTACTGTCGAGAGTGATGCAACGTCAACCTCAGGTGCCACGGGATTCCCCTCCGCAGCCACCTGTGTAGTTCCCTAGGAAGAGCAACTATGGGTACCAACTCGTCGCAGAAGCCAGGCGGAACAGTCGTGAGGTAAGTTCGGACAAGTAGGAGAGGGGGTATCTCTCTTCCCTGTCTTCACAGACCCTCGTGCTTAACTCCCAGATCCGGAGCTTTCCTGGTCTTCCTAACGCTATTGGATTTACTCTCGTTAATCAGACTCTTATGTTTGACGTTTTATGTGGCCTTGGAGAGTTAACTCTCCACTCGCCTAATCCAAGGCCCTAAAATCCTAAACTTGTTGGTGTAATGACTAAAACAAAACGTTCTAGTGGATTTTAATTAAGCGCTTGATTTTATTAGGCTGTTCTTTAAGTCACAAGGTAATGGAGATGAAACTAGTGGTGTTTTTTGACGCAAAAGAAGTTAAACAAAACTTAACTACTTGCATATGCACTTTTCGTTTTTCGATGAAAAGTAATCTCTACAGGGTTCAGAGGAACTTCAAATAAAACAAAGTTTTTTGCTTTCTTTTCAGACTTCACACTCACAAAAGCTAACAAAGCTATGTATGCATAAAAAGGGATGCAAATCTTACCCTAATGTAAGAACTATATGTGGATGCAAGATTCAAAGACTACTCTAAAAACAAAGAAGGAAAGTTGCTGCTTTACCAGATTTTGTCTTGCCACTAAAATGCTTAGATAGAAGATGATGTGTTACCAATCATTTCGTCCAAACAATAAAAACAAGTTTTAAGATAAAAACAAAGCACTTTCACTTTGCAAAAAGGAAATCAAATGAAAAGCAAGTTTAAGAAAGCGAAAATCAAAACTTTCAAAAGATTTTCTTTCAATCAAACCAAAAAGTCTTTTTCAAAGGAAAGCTCTCAAAAATACTGACACCAATGATTGATAAACAAGCAACCGAACACTTTTTTGAATTGACACCTTTCAACTGATGAAAACTCAACAAAAATAAAATGTGTTTGAAATCGCTTTTGACAATCAAAAGCAGCAATGAAAGTCCAAAATATCAAAAGACAAGTTTCAAGAAAATGGTAAGAAACAAATTTCCCGAAACGAAGGAGAAAATGGTCATAAAAATGATTTCGTTAAGCAAACAAAAGTGTCATGAAAACAAAATGGACACAAAGATTGAACCCAATCTTCTCACTCTGCCGAAACAGGGCAATCAAGATTCTTAAACAGAAATCTTGTGTGTCAAAAATCAATGACGCTTGCAATCAACGAAAAACAAGACTAGTACTCCTTATAACTAGAGAGAGTTCAGAACAAGATGCCCCCTGTTAAACAGAGAACTGTCACTGGGAATTGATTGCTTTAAACTGACCCAAACCACCAGACAGACATTCAGCAAAAAGAAAAATTATAAATCTTGAAAATTATGGAGTATACGCGCCTGCAATTATTTGCAGAATGCGTGTACACGCGACTGTAACTATGGAAACCTGCGTATACGCGGGTTCACTTAGTGCAACTTGCGTATATACGCTTCTGTAATCTAGAAAAAGAGCGTATCTGAAGTCTTTCAAGAAAAATAAAAAAACACAGACTGAAAAACTGGAAAAGCTTGGATTTCAAGAAAAGATCAGACAGTCAGAGCCAACAAACAGAGGGGCTGAGCCTTGATTGGCTTGAGGACTGCCCAAACTAGGAACAACAAGAGTGTTGTCCCCAGCGGAGTCGCCAATTCTGGTTGAAGGGAAAATACCCCTAGGGTCCTTTGGGCTAAGACTCTACCAGACTGAAAATTGCTTATTCAGAAACACACACACACAGCCATCATTTTTACTTTTAAGCAAATGCTAACGTTAAGGGCACGTACCTAAGGTCCTACGTTCGAGAAGGCCTTTAGGGTCCAAACCCTTCTTGGAGTTCCCTTCTTCTTTCTTTGACCTGCAAGACAAACAAATCAAAGAACACAACAGTACATGTACAGATACTTATGTATAAATCATCTTTATGCTATAAAGTTAGTTATAAAAAATCTTTAAGTAACCACTTTCATAAGAATTCAACACAAGAATCTCATAAGCATAAAGAAAGATTATTCGGGAACAAAGACGTGTTTCTTTATATATAAAGGCAAATAAAGTACATATATCGGAAAGATATCACCTGAACACCTTCAGCAGGCTCCAAGCAAGCTTCCTCCCGGATTCGTTCCAGCCTCAAGCCTCCAACAAGAGCTCCTTCCAAGTCTTACTCAATGATGATATCAAGGATGAATGATCACCAATACACATGGAAACAAGGGTTTCCTATGCAAAATGGGGGAAGTGCAGAATGCACCAAGGACTTCAGACCTGGTCTAAGGGAAAAATCTCAGCATAATAATCTTGCTCTCCTTTCTCTCTCTCCCCTTGGCCTTCCCTTTGATGTCTTTTTATACCCTCTCCAAAGTAGTTTTTTAGTTAGGAGTTGGTTGGGAACAGTTGGGCCACGGGCACTAACAGGTGATCAGCAGGTAAAACCCGCGATCTCCGCCCGAAAAAGAGGAATTTATTATTTTTTTAAGTGTTTTAATAGATACACGCGGGTTGGGTATGACAGACCCGCGTGTACACGTGATTAACACAGGGCAATGTCGCGTATAGGGAATAAAACACTGTTTTTTAAATTTTTGGACCAGGTCTGGAAGGAGGGGTTGCCCTAGGCCATAAGTGCAGCATCACAAACCATAAGAGTGAGATTTGGAGCTATAACACTTGCTCCTATGTTTGGTTGTGCACTTCAACAAAGGCTATAGATGGTGATTCTATTGCCCGAAGGTAAATGGTAGGTTGTCTAGAAGCAGATTTTATAGCTCCTACTGATGGCTGAGATTATGCTTTTTTAAGGATTTCTTCTATAAAGGTCAATTGGCCAAGGGTCATCGACCCCTTAGCTTTATCAGGCTTGAGTAGTGGTTTAAGATTCTTTTCAGGCTTTTTTTGCTTAGTCATGCACACAAATCAAATTATTATTCCCACCCAAAATAACAAAAAATCTCTAGGAAAGAGGGTGGGGGATCAGGGCTATTACATGCTCCATACGCAGGTTCTTACCTTCCGTTTTTAAAACCCAATTCTCTCCTAGCAGGTTCTTACACTACTCCCTTTTCAAAAGAAACAAATGGCTACACTCTGCCTGGCAACGACGCCAAAATGTTGAGATATAAAAAGGGTCTTTTTAACCTCTATTTCCTGACATTAATTATCAATCAAGGTATGATTTTTTATCTCAATAGTGTACTCAGTCTGAGGCGGCCACTTGTTTAAGAGTAATGTCTACAGCATAGTGCTTACAAAAGTAACGAAATGCTGGAAACAAACTCTAATTGTAATGGAAAGAAACTTAAATGATTTGTAACTAAATCATTCACTCAAGAAACCACAACAATCATCAGTCAAGGATGCAGTAATGATAACTCTTTCCCCTGTAAACTGATGTAAATGTAATCCAATTACAGACAAGACCTCCAATATGAGAACTTAGATAGCAGTAGGCAATGTTCGTTATAATTGTAGACCTTTCTATTCACACCAAAGCAAATGTTGGACATGACAATTCAATTTGCAGAAAAGGAACAACAATTAATCTATTGAAAAGATCGAACAACAAAGCTTAATCTCTAGAAAGTAGCAATCTTAACTAGAAGGAATTGAACAACACTCTTCAACTAATAATGGAATTGAACAACAATCTAAGAAAGGAACAACAAACTTAACTAAGTGTAAACACACAGTGATTGTATAATCGATAATCTTATTCTTAGCACGCAGAACATTAATCACAGATATAAAAGAACGACGACTACAATTATAATGGAATAGTAATCAAAGGAACAACAATCGCAATTTTAAGTAAACCATAGTTAAATGAACAACAATGTCAATCTGTAAATGAATATCAATATCAGAATTAGACAGTGCAATATTATTTCAGAATGTATAGCAATACATTTTCAGTTGCAAATAATAATCTTGCTATTTCAATTATGAATTTGATATAATAGAGCAAGTCAATGAAATGTTCAGAAACAAAATATTACTGAATAAAGTGAATTTAAAGGAATGCAAAGGAAATCAAACCACACAAGACAGTAATGTTTCAGGGAAAACTAGTGTCGATTCAAAATGATAGTCCCACTAATATTGGTAGCTATCTTAGAAACAAATAAATCAAATCCTTTCAAGAATTCTTTTAAGTGTTATAGATTAGAGGGAGGAAAAGAGGACCAACTTGGATCTTTCACTTTGATCCTAGCTTGATTTCTCCTTATCTTGATAGAATTTTCCACTCCTTTCCTACTTGTCCCGCTTTAAAGTGTACCTATAGAGTCAAAGTAACAGCAAACCATCAAACCATCTCCATATAAAACATCATAAACAATGCGGAATCAGAAACACATTGATTATACAATTGCATTCATAAACAATAATATTCACAAATACATGATTATATGGAGGAAAAATCAAAGAACTTTATTGATAGTGAAAGAGAGGATTACAACCCAGCTGTTTGATCCAGCATCATCCTCCCAGTGTAGAAGACCATTTCACCTCATGAATAAACAAATCACCCAACAATACAATGTTTCTTCTCACAAAGAAACCAACAACACTTCCTTACAGATTACAAAATTCCAGTCTCTAGATCTCTCATATGAGGGATCCATTTATAGATGTCTTGCAAGGGTGTGAGTCAGCTCTGGGTTTTTTATTAGTGCCATTCCATCGATAGTTCTTGGTTCCACTTAGAGATTTCCTTGATCTCTTACACATCCCTGGGTGAATTCAAAGAAACAAGTGTCAAATGAGAAGTTTCTAGAAGATTCCATGATTTTCCACTTAGAAAACTGCCTCTGCCATTTCCACTCTCGACCATCGCACCCTACAGAAGGCCATTTCAGTATGCATCGCACTTCCCATGTGTAGCATGTGAGATGCATCGCACTTTGACCATGGAGCAGTCAATATGGTCCAGTTTTGGCCAGTTCTGAGAAGTTTTTCAAGTGGAACCTCTGGGAAATGATGTAATCAATTGACCGTGATCCTTTAGGGTATGAAAAACACTTTTAGGGACTGAAGAGCCCTTGGTTTATGGATATATGTGATTAGGAGTTGCAGTCCCCAAATATTTCTATAACAGCTGCCCCCTAAAGTATGAGGTCGTAAATCTTCTAATGTCGGGTGAAATGCTTTATCATGAGGATCCTCGGTATTCATACTAGAAGATGACCTGTATAAGATACAATACAATACATCATCATCATATTATTTTCATGATCTAGCTGAGGCGAGCATTCCCATGCTCAGCTTTATAAATTCATTTTCATGTACATAGGACAGAAATCATCTGTTGTTGTAGACTGGTGATTCTTCACATGAAGAGTCATCTTCGCTGGCTTAGATGACTATTTGTGCAGCTTCTGTGTACATTTGATGTCTTTATGTTCCTGAATATATCACAGCCTGGATGGATGAAAGTAGATCTGGGGTCTTCAAATTCGTTCAATCTTCCCTCGATGTACAAGTCGATCCATGTGAAAAGATGTTCTGAAGTCGAACATGGAAAGACATCACCTGATTACCGGCCAATAATGCGAGCTGTTAACAGGCACGAGAGGAATCACCGACAATCATTATGACCATCAAGGTACTATAGTACAATTCACATGGTGTGGATATATGAGCTAATGTCTAACACCACGCAAAATATTTCGGTTGAAGGCCATTGATGTAAACCTGTCACCGGAAGTGAGAAACTTGCCATTAAGGTATGCAAGCTTCAAAGTACTAAAATGGGTGTTTCTAAGTTGACTTGTTGGATAAGGAGCTGATGTCGACAAGAATTGACCCATCGTAGGAGGGCCTTGATGTATCCCACATCTATGACATGAAATATAGCACATGATTTTTCGTTGTGAAAACGATCAGACTATACAAGGTTCAGGAGTGGCGGTCATGAAAAATGAAGGCGGAGGTATTACAGTGGATGAGGCGTTTGCTGGATTGGTGAATTCTCTAAATGACATCTCTTAAACATATTGGTGACACTGATATGGACTTGGTAGCGTTAACCCCATGGATGGCATGATGGGCCAATGGTGATAGTGAATGGAATAACCCAACCCAACTCAATCATGGTGATGGAGTGAAAGTGTCATGTTCAAGAGTGACTCGCTACCAATAGAGTTCTTCATGTTTTCTTCCCATTTTTCCCCAGTTATTGCTGACCAGTACCTCTTTATTTTTGACAAGATTGAGGATGATAACATATGCTTGGTCTATAATTTTCCCTTCGGGCAAACCTGTCGCTTTGTGTTTAGCGAGCCTAGCATTAGTGAGACTCGTTCTTGTCTGGAAGACAAGTTTGTTTCTATTGTTTTAACGAGTTTAACGACAAAGATAACTCGGTCCTTTTCATGCTTAGAGAGTTTGAAAATGGATGAAAAGGAAACTCCAGCAGTCCTTTTTAGTAGCCTAATCCCTTAAGTCTGAAAAAATATAAAATAGTATGAAAGGGATGACTTTTCCAATCACTTTAGCGAGCTAGAAAGGACAAGCGCTCGATCTTTTTGTGGGATAATCCCTCAAGTTGAAAAGATTAAAATACAGGAGGGATGGCACTTCCCCTTACCTTAACAAGATGCGAAGGCCAAAAGATCAACAATCTTCTTATATGTAACAAGTCCAAAAAGAGTTTAAAAGAGATTTGTTTTTTAGGAATGAGTGATGTTTTCAGGTGGCAGCTGGTTCCGGGTAAGCTTGGAACTTCTCAAAACATGGCAATGTGAAGAGGGTGGCAATCTGAATCACTCGTCGCGGCTGTTCCCCAAAAGAATAAACAATCAAATGGAGGTGTATGATCGGCCAAATGAATGGAGGTGACGATAGAAACACAACCATGGTTCAAAAGGGCTGATGGTCATGGCAATCACAGAGGTCGTTTACCAAAGGCAGGTTCATTTTCTAGTGAGCTTGAACCTTGTGCCAACATGTGCTCAGTGGCGGATTTATTTTTTAATGAGCTTGAACCTTGTGCTAACATTTCTCATGAGCAGGTTTGTTTTTTAACGAGCTTGAACCTTGCGGAAACATTGCTCGTGAGCCAGTCTTTTGATAATGTCTCTTGGTAGATTTATTTTTTAATGAGCTTGACCACTACTATAACATGTCTTCATTTTCCTTTTTTATGTAGGTTAGAAACGAACATCTACAGAACTAACTACACTAAGAGTTAATGAACTACTGAGGTTAGGTAGGATAGTTTAGAAAAAACATTTCCTTTGCTTTGTCTGCACGCTGCCAACAAAGGCGAACGGTGTATCAGACCATTCACCTAACCTAAGCAGTTGAACTAAAAGTTAGGCTAAAACAATATGAGGTTAGAGTTATGTTGGTCGCTTTTCACTTGCATACAAAGGTTTGCATGCCCCCAGGTGTTTCAGTAAAAGGAGAGTTTCTGGGTTACCAAATGGAAGTTCCTGCGGTTAGGCAGGATTGTTTCTGTCAACCAACAAAAACTCTTCCTTTGCTTTGCCCATCGAAATGGATGAAGGTGATTGTTGTGAGCCCCAATCACATAAAGTACGAAGATGAATGTTGTGAGATTCCATTCACAATCATACAAAGGAAATAATCGTGTCAGACTGATCACATAACCTATATGGGAATGTTATTCAGTCCAAGTATTATGACCTTTCAAGAAAATATCTCTTTTCCTTTGGGTTTGCCTACCAATGCAGACTAGGGTGCATGGCCCCTAATCTTCATCACAGTCACCGAACTACTCGCGGTAATTAGGTGGATGGGATGAAGATGGAAGAGAAATTGTTGATGCGAAGAGACCATTTAGGGATGATGGTTTATTTATAGCTATGTTTGAACCAGGAAATGAAAGCTGGTCAACAAGTTGCACCAGTCTGCCTTCATGTGGAAAACACATTACTCGAAAGAATGTGGAGACAATGGCTTCCATGCTATATATATAATCACGTCCAAGGAGTAGATTGTAATCTAGTGGACCTTAGACTACCATCACGTTCACATAAATGGTTTTCTTTCTCAAAGTTATTGGTAACTTTGGAAGGATCCCTAATGGTCGACTGGTTCCTTTGTTGAAGCCTGACAAATTTGGTTTTCCAGGCAAGAGCGATGGTAAACCAGCCGCTTTCCAAACAGTTTAGGAAAGGATACTCATCGAAGCCCCTTCATCTATGATTGTGCTAGACACGATCATTTTTTAAACTTGTATTATGATTCAGAATGGTACATTAGATGGAAGGCGAGGTTTCGCTAGTTGATTCCAATCAAAGAAAACAACTAGACTGCTCAGAGGAGGTACCAGATAAATGTCTGGATACGTTTCATGAACTAGGGGGGTCTCTGGGTGGATTGCCCACAAGTTCATTAGACTCTATATCAACAAAAATAAGTTGAATAGTTTCGTTCTCATCCTCTTTGGAAACTATATCATCTGAAGGTGGATTTTCTGAAGGCAAGACTGGGTCGACTGCCATTTCGACCATTTGACGTTGATCTAGTATGAACTCAGAAGGTTCACTTTCAATGACAGGTGATTAGATCGACAATTGAGTTATGTCAATCGGGTTTTCAACTAGCAAAGGACTTGGCAAGAGTTTCTTGTGTCCAGGTGGAAGCTGCTGTGGCGAAGTAGGGTGGTTATCCAAAATGCTTTTGGCCTCATCCAGAAAAGGACAATGGTGAAGAGTATGATCACCCTCACATAACCTACATGGAACTCTAGCTTTTCCTTTCTATCGATTGACTTCATTTTCACTAGTTGATGGTGCGCTATCAACCTGATTGTCAGGGGTTGATCACACCGAATGGTGCAACTGGGGAGACCATTCTCTGAAGATCCATGGGATGCAGGGACAATCTTGATGGTAATGGTTCTCCTTGCAAATTGTGTATGGAGTTTTTGGTTTAGAAACTTTAGTGTGTGGATTTTTGCCAGACGATACTTTAGTGTTCCCTTGTTTAGCTAGCTTCTTCTTCTTCTCCTTCCCTTTCTTTTTCTTCTTAGTTACTTGGTTTTTAGTGTCACTAGTTTCACCAAGCGAAGAGGAAGAAGGGGATGGAGAAACAAACGAAGTAGAAGGTGACGGGGTAACTTCAGTATCATCTGGTTGCTGATTAGATTGTTGAGGAATTGCGGTGTTTGAACAACAGAGGTCGAGAAAAGCCATACTGGCAGGCCGACTGTGATTCTTGGAAGGGGCAATGTAGCCATATATGGAGAACCAATATCTCCCCAAGAGGAGAAAGGACTAGGATTCCCTCTAAGGGGGATTCATTGATTGGTAGACTCCATTATCTCAACCTCAGATCAACATGGGAACAAGGATGTTATTCCGTTTAAAATAAATTTTAAAGACACTTGGATGCAAGTTGCTTTTTCAATTTTTAAGAGTCAAGAAAAAGCTAAAGGTGACTCTAGTCACCTTCGATTTCTAATGAGCCTGAAGTGACAAGTGCTCAGATGGACCTTTTCTTTTAAGGAATCGAAAAGGAACGAAAGTGACTACTCTGGAAGTCTACAGAGAGGGATTACCAAATCGATCGTAAAACTGCAAAATACACCATGGTGATAAATGATAGAGAAATTACCAAGGACTTTTGTACGGCAGTCAATCATCCCGAATGCTATGTTCAGTGCAGTACGATTTATAGGGCGACAGACATGGCTTCCTAAGGATAAAGGATGATAGCCTATTGTGGTCTCCCAATATATACACGACGGTACGGGGAGCATAATTTCGTACTTCCACTTGTCGTATCAAAGAGGAGGAATCACCCAACGTTCGATGAAAATGATAGTTACCAGGTTTTATGACGACAGAACATGTCTTTAGCCTAGACTTATAGATGTGTTGCATTAGATTCCAAAGCGTTTTTATGTTCATTGAGATTTATTTTAGAGTTGATCTTGCTTAGAAGTTTGTCTTTCAAGGTTCACTGCATGATGTTGACGTGAAATTCCTAAATATGCAATCTAAAATGATAAATAGTCGTTTATGTTCTTTCAGCAATGAAAATCCTAGCTACTAAGGAAAGAAGAGTATGATTCTTTCAACATAGAGCAAAGAGCAGACACTAAATTCACTTTCCTAAATCAAATTTCACAAGCAATCAAAATGCAGATGCACATGCATGTATTTGTTTTCCACTCTCTTAATGTGTGAATGAAAAAAATAAAGCTAACTACAAATCTGAACTATTCTCTTTCAAAGGGACAGTACTAACAATTTTCTTTTCAAAATGAAAGAAAGACTAGGACGACACTTTTCAATTTCAAATTGAAAACTGTTTTCGACACTTGAAATACTAATAATTTCAAAATCAAGTACAATGACAAAAGTATAATCAACTATCTAGAAGAGAAAGATTTTACAACACTCTTCTTTTGATTCAAAATGACAATCACGACACTTGCATCAAAACGACAGTTCGATTAGGCTACTTTTGACAAAGGAAGATTGCAAATGATTGACAAATACACAAAAACATTTACAATTGTTAACTGATGGAGGCTGAAATAATGTGAAGGAAGATGGTTACAGCTAGAAGGTAGTGATCATGAATAGCAAAACTACTGAATATAGCTGAAAACAGAGAGAAAAAACCAACTTTCAGAAAGAAAAACAGTATCACTCAATCATCGCACTTGTAACATAGGGAAATAGGGATGCATCTAGGTTGCATAGTTACAGACAGTGCAATGGGCCAGGGAATGAAACTGAGCTTGGTTTTTGCTCAAAATTTGTAGCTAAGTTCAGTGATTTAGGCTGAGTAATGATGGACAATAAAAACAAAGTATAAGGGTAAGATCTTAATGAGGTTCTGAGCTACCACAAGGGCACCTAGAATGCTTTGTAAGTCAAATGTTCAGTTCATAAATCAACCTGGAGATTGACTGAAGCAGCATTCATCTAATTTGAAATTACATAGAAAAGGCATTTCGAAGGCTAGCTGGCTAACTTCAGGCTCCATCTATAATTTATAAAGCAAACAATAAACAAACAAAACAAACTAGTCTATCCCCAGCGGAGTCACCATTTTGTTTCAGGGAAAACCAGTGTCGATTCGAAGTACTAGTCCCACTAAGATTGGTAGCTATCTTAGAAACAAACAAATCAAATCATTTCAAGAATTCCTTTAAGTGTGATAGATTAGAGGGAAGAAAAGAGGACCAACCTGGATCTTTCACTTTGATCCTAGCTTGATTTCTCCTTTCCTTGATAGAATTTTCCACTCCTTTCCTACTTGTCCCACTTCAAAGAGTACCTGTAGATTCAAAGTAATAGCAAACCATCAAAGCATCTCCATCTAAAACATCATAAACAATGGGGAATCAAAAACACATTGACCGTACAATTGCATTCATAAACAATAAGATTCACAAATACACGATTATATGGACAAAAACTCAAAGAACTTTATTTATAATGAAAGAGAGGATTACAACCCAGCTATCTGATCCAGCATCATCCTCCTAGTGTAGAAGCCCCTTTCACCTAATGAATAAGCAAATCACCCAACAATACAATGTTTCTTCTCACAGAGAAACCAACAGCACTTCCTTACAGATTACAAAATTCCAGTCTCTAGATCTCTCAGATGAGGGATCCATTTATAGATGTGTTGCAAGGGTGTGATTCAGCTCTCGATTTTTTATTAGTGTCATTCCACTGATATTTCTTGGTTTAACATGGATATTTCATTGATCTCTTACTCATCCCTAGGAAAATTCAGAGAAACAAGTGTCAAATGAGAAGTTTCTAGAAGATTCCATGATTCTCCACTTAGCAAATTGCTTCTGCCATTTTTCCACTCTCACTCATCACACCCTGCAGAAGGCCATTTCAGTATGCATCGCACTTCCCATCTGTAGCAGGTGAGATGCATCGTACTTTGTCCATGGAGCAGTTAGTATGGTCCAGTCTTGGCTAGTTCTGAGTAGATTTTCAAGTGGAACTTCTCGGAAATGATGTAATTAGTTGACCATGATCCTTTAGGGTATGACAAAACAGTTTTAGGGACTGAAGATCCCTTGGTTTATAGACATATGTGATTGGGCGTTGCAGTGCCCAAAAATGTCTATAACAAGTAATCGGAAAATAATGATACAAGAAGCAAGTGATCCACTAGTGCCGGGCCCTTAGCCACCATGGAACCACTGCTGCAGTTACTCCAGGATCAGATAATAGAACAATAACTGAGTTATATATTAATCATAAAGGCGGAGTTACAATAATAGCTCCTTAAAGAGAATCGATGATCAAAGTTCAAATTACAATAGTAAATTCTAAAAATCAACCATCATCCCCCTTTTGGGCTACCAACGCTATCCCTTTTTATAATGGCTAGGCGGAAGTATCAAAGATGCAGATAAGTCTTGAGGTAGCGATCCCTCAGGATCAAAGAATCTTGAGGGATTCGCCATATCTTTAATCTTCAACTTATTGTTTTGTCCTCTTGCACTGATATCGTGTTTCTTCATCCTTTTCCTGGTCCATGCGTTCTGATCTTGATTTCCTCATCTGGATGCAGTTTCCTGTCAAAGGGACAATAGTTTGTTTTGCTTTGTTTTTTCCACCAGAATAATGATTTTCCATTTTCTTCACTTTCTTCATAGAAAAAGACAATAATTAATAATTTTTCATCAACCACAAATCTCCTTAATTCTATCATAATCCTTTAACATATTACCATCTTAGAATGTAAAGAAGTTGTTAGTGTTAGTCTTTGCATCCTTCCTCCAGTGATCAACATGCTCTTACAAAGTGATTTTAAGGTGTCAATGTCAAATGTTGTCATTTTAGTGAGTCTTCAAGTAAAATTTGGTCACTAGGTATTAGGTCTAGGGTTTGCTTTTACTCCTATCAAAATTGTCCAGATGTCGGTCCATGTCACCATTCAGCTGAGTCTACCATCATTCAGAGGGTTTCCATTGTCATGCCAGGTTCCACTGGGTCATTTTACACCTTGTTCATGCTTCAGTTGTGCCTAGGTAAGGTTCATTTCCCTCTCCTAGGGTTTTGAAGGTAATTTCTCTTGGATGGTTAAATCATCAGTAAAACTTGTATCCTGATATTCATACACCTTCCCATATCCTTAATGTACCTTATTAAACACTTCCCATCACTGATATCCCTCAAATTCCTCATTTTCGTACAAACCCTAGTTTCTTGCTACAACTTGGCAATTTTCTAGGCTAGGCCTGTCTTTTTCCCTTTTGGAACTCTTCCCCTCACTAAATATATGAAATTCCACTTTCCCCTACTTCTTAACATCCCACCCTACTTCCCAAAAATTTTCTCAAGAATTTAGAAGCCCCTTATCCCCTTCATTTCACTTCATTTCAACAAATCCCCTGTTCCACACATCGGGATAAGTTTTACTCCAATCATGTTTCTGAGAAAGGAAAGATTCATTTGGGAAAACTAAGAGAGTTTTTTGTCCACAATAGGCCAAGGAAGAAAAACCTCCTTCACTTTTTACACAGGTGTCATGGTTTTAGAGAAATGTCAAGAATACAGTTCTCTCACGAGAATTGATGTGCCTCTGAAGTGACCTTGGGAAAATCAATATTTCTCCTAGCTTGGTTGGCCAAATGACTTGCTGTATGAGTCAAATGATAACTAGACACAAATATATTTCTAATGAGCTATCATGAGATCAATTTGGAGTTGAGGAAGACCTTCAAAAGTTGACTGCAACATCACTTTGCCTTAAGGCAGCCTCATTTTTCACATTTTGAATAGTCTTCAGATATTTGAGTTTTGATAGGGAAACTGAACTCCAAATTGAAAAATTCAAGTTGTTTCATAAATTATACTCAATAAGCTTTCCAACGCACTATCTTGCGCCCAATTTGGACACTAGGAAGTCCTCCAAAAGGTGTGGCGCACCTGGGTAGTGGCGTGGCACACTCAATGGTCCACACCTATAACAAAGAAAAAGTGTGATCAGGTCCACTGGAGACATGACCATGGGTGCGGGACCGCAGGTAATACACAGAGAAAGTGCGGAACTAGAAATTTTTGCGCAAAAATAGGCTTTTCTGCCCAATGCATCGTGCCACGTGGCACTCGCTTTTCCTAGGAGCCTCTAAATAACAAAAACTTAGCATTTTTGGATTTGGCATGAAAAATTATGCTTTTCTACCTATGGCCAAGAAATTTGGGCAGGTTTTGAGCCCTCAAAAAGGTAGAAAACACTCAAAAAATGACCTCACTGCCCCTATTTTGACACACAGGAAGTAGTGTTGGGAGGACTCAATTTTGGAGGGGCAAATTGAGGCCAAATGAAAAAATACCACTTGGGTTGGAAAGTAGACAGGTAAACCTTTCTAGCAAGCACACCTAGAGCTCATTTGGACATCGCGAAGGCCTCCAAAAGTGGGTCCAATCAAGTGCAGCACATAGGGAAAATTTCGCCAGTTTGAAAAAGTATACTCTATTTTTCGCCTAATTCTTTGACAGTTTGACTTTTCTCTTTCCTAATGTCAAACTTATGATGTAATTTAATGTAAACTGATGGATCTTAATGTAATTATGTCAAATTTTCACTCATGAAGGTAGATTCATCCATGAAAAGTTAGTTTGCAACTGAATGAATCAGTTCCCTAGTTTTCAGAGGCATGTTGTTCCACTGCCTAATTTGTAGTTCTCAACTTAGAATTAGTTGGAACAGCTCCTAAACTTGTGAGCTTGACCCCTGGAGGCTAGGATGAGTTTTTGTTTACCTATATCTTATATTTTTTCAGTCATTAGCATGGTTGGACTTTTGAGAAAGCCTTGAGCTTCATTGTACATTCATATCAGCATTTTGGCTAAGGAATTGAGACCAGAGTTTGCAGCACTCTTTGGGATTCATGTGGCAATTTGTCTTGTTACAGTGCTTCTCTTTGGAATTGTGAATTTGTTTATGTGATTGTATGCCATTATCTATCTTGTTTTCTTCTGAACTAAACAAACAAGAGTGTAAGTAGAATCCATTGAAAGTGCAGTGCTCTACTTGAAGTTTGATTTAGTTATTTGATGTTTTTAGCTATTTGGGGAGGATCCATTATTTCTCTTGCCCTCTTCAACACCTCACCTAGCTATTCCTTCCATCTCATTCAGATTTAGGTGCCAAAATGATTTCCTACATTGCCCCATTGAGATCTCTGGAGGACTAAGCCTCAATCCCTGCACCCAAAATCTATCTGTCCATCTGAGCCAACAAAAACAACATTTCATTCAATCAAACTCTCTTGCTCTCATACCTAGCCTAAGATCGATATTTCTATCAGTCATCTCAAGCCGTCATCGATCATTATTTGCTGAGATTGACGTGGAGAGAGACCTCTCCTGACCTGGTAGGGCTAGCTACCAGGCTATGCATGGTTTGATGTTGGCCCTGGATCCTACCCTTTCATCCTGAGGTAAATCGAGGCACTAACATAGTGGCGACCATACTGGGGAAGAAAAGCTTATTTGTTTGTTAGTGTTCTTGCTTTATAAGCTAAAGACGGAGCCTGAAGTTAGAACAATGTAAACTTTGAAACGGGAACTGATACTGTTACCCGTTTTGTAGAGATAGCAAAAAAGTGACCCGATTTTGAAAATGGGTGATGCAGAATACACATGTTTTGTAGAGATAGCAAAAAAGTGACCCGATTTTGAAAAGGGGTGATGCAGAACACACATGTTTTTTTTAGAACATAGTTTTTGGCACCTTAATTTTTTTAAATTTTTTTTATGTACATTGTGTTTTAGAATGGTAGTGATTTTCATGCTAATTTTAAAAAGTGGTTATTCGGCATCAGACCCTTTTTTTAAAAGACCTATTTTTTGACTTTAACTTTTCTAATGTATGTAATGTAAATAATTATTTTGTAAATTTAATAATTTTGGAAGTGGTCTTCTTCTTCATATTTTCTTGTTTTTATTTTTATTTTTATTTTTTTTGGTAGTGAGGTTGTTATTGATTTGCATATTTAAAAAAGAAGGTCAATATTTTGCATTTTCCATATTTTACATATTTATACATCGTTAATTAAATTTTCAATCCAAATGAAATAATTGTCTCTAAAAAAAAAATATAAAATTATATATAAAAAAAGACAAAAATAAAAAATAAAAAAGTGTTAAAAAAAATTTATCTTATAAACCATAAAACACTTTGGAAAAAAAAAAAAACAAAATTATATATATATATATATATATATATATATAATTAAGTCGATAAAAATTGAGAAATTAAAAAAAAAAAAAAAAAAAAACATTAGCAAAACTGGAAAAAAAAAAAAAAAAAAACTAGTTTAGAAAAAAAAATAGAAAATTAACGAAAAAAAATTGAAAAAAATAGTAAAATTAATTTTAAAAAAACAAAAATAAATTCAAATTATAAAAAAAAAAAAACAAAAAAATACGTAATTTTTATTAAAAAAAAAATGTAATTATTTTTTATTAAACATACATATTTTATTTAAATATATATATATATATATATATATATATTAAAATTTAATTCTTTTTTAAACAACCTTTTTTATTATTTTAAAAAAAAATTATAATTTTTTTAAAACAATTTTTATTTTTTCCCTAAAAATACAAATTATTAAATCTACGTTTTATATTTGAAAAAATAAATAGATAAATAAAACCTAAATTTAAAAAAAAAATTACATTTCTTTTTTTATTTAAAAAAAATTAATAAAATTAATTTTCTTTTTTAAACAATTCTTTTTTTATTAAAAAAAAAATTATAACTTTTTTTTTAAACATTTTTTTTGTTTTTTATTTAAAAATATAAATAATAAAAAAAAATGATTTAAAAAAAAAATTATATATATTTTTTATTTAAATATTAAAAAATTATTAAAAAAAAATTTAAAAATTAACATTTTTTTTTAATTATTAAAAAAAAAATTTACGGGCCGCCCACTGGCCACCTATGGTGGCGCGGCGGTGGGCGGAGGCGCTGCACGCAGGCCCTCCGCCCACCGCCGCGCCACCACGTGCGGCCGGTGGGCGGCCCGTCGATTCCGAGAATCGACGGGCCGCCCACCAGCCGCCCGTGGTGGCGCGGCGGTGGCGGAGGGGCTGGAATTGATGGGCTTCCTTCTTATGCAGGACAGACGAGACAATGTGGTGAAAAACAGCTTTAAATCCGGGTACCATCGCTCCACGGACGAGACAATCTGGTGAAAAGCCGCTTTGAATCCAGGTACCATTGCTCCACTTGGGGAGCGATCAATGGAGAGGTTCGTCTCTCTAGGCCTATTGCACAGATAAGTGTGAAAAAAACAACCACCAGCCAATTTGCACAGAAGGATCCACCAGTCTGCAGATCATTCTACCCTACGGCGATAGGGAAATCGGCATAGGTGACCAAATAACCTCTACTGAATCGCAACGCCTTCCTCCTTGGTTTGATCACTATCACAATGTTCATGATCTAGAGCTACAGGAAATCTTCAGAAACCCCAAATTAGTAGCATGTGTAAGTTTAATCAACATGCAGTTCCGCGATAATAATTTACTTCGTGAAACAGAAATTCATATCTTACTAACTATTTCATAAAACCGTAATCAGATGATCACGGATCCTGACGCTCCTGGAGGAGAGTATCTACAGTGGTATTTTATAACTCTCGCCTCAACTCAGAACAATTTTCCGATAAAATGCCATGCGAATCCATTAACTAATTTCATACTAACTCTATTAATGGCCACGTTGTGCAGGTTAACTCTTGCTTTCGTTTCCACTGAGAGTGATGCAGGTATCATCGTTGCTTTTCTCTCTTTGAGCTTCAAATTTATCAGTAATCGAATATGCTCCACCAGTCTATGTTTTCTATGACAAATTGAAATTAAAAATGATTTCAGTTCGCTTATAAATAATAAAAAAATCGAATTTTTTAAGTAACGTTAGCAATGATCTCATGGTTATTTAAAAATTAATTTAAATGTTTGAAGTGAAATTATGGGTAATTTGGAGTTATGTATGATTTCAATTTCGCCACTTGGCAACGATGCCACTTCAAAATCTAAGAGTTCTATAGCTTAATTCATTAAAAACTTCAAAACCCTAATAGGGGACTAGGTCTTGAAATTGTTGTTATGTTCATTATAAATATTTTTTATGATTTCTAAAAAACTGTAACGCAATGCAAATTTTCTCAAACTAAAAATTGTGTAAAATCCTCTCGGTATTAAAGGGGCCATACCTTTAGATGGAAAAAGTTTTATGTGCAGTCCCTCCGCCCACCGCCGCGCCACCACGGGTGGCCGGTGGGCGGGCCGTAATTTTTTTTTTTTAATAATTAAAAAAAATTTAAGTATGGGGGTTTAATTAAAAAAATTTAATTAAAAAAATGTTAATTTTTAAATTTTTTAAATTTTTTTTTAATAATTTTTTAATATTTAAATAAAAAATATATATAATTTTTTTTTAAAAATCATTTTTTTAATTATTTATATTTTTAAATAAAAAACAAAAAAAATGTTTAAAAAAAAGTTATAATTTTTTTTAATAAAAAAAGAATTGTTTAAAAAAGAAAATTAATTTTATTAATTTTTTTTTAAATAAAAAAAGAAATGTAAATTTTTTTTTTTTAATTTAGGTTTTATTTATTTATTTATTTTTTTAAATATAAAACGTAGATTTAATAATTTGTATTTTTAGGGAAAAAATAAAAATAAAAATAAAAATTGTTTTAAAAAAATTATAATTTTTTTTTTAAATAATAAAAAAGGTTGTTTAAAAAAAAAAAATTAATTTTAATATATATATATATATATATATATATATATTTAAAATAAAATATGTATGTTTAATAAAAAATAATTACATTTTTTTTTAATAAAAATTAGGTATTTTTTTGTTTTTTTTTTTTGTTTTTGATAATTTGAATTTATTTTTGTTTTTTTAAATATTAATTTTAGTAGTTTTTCAATTTTTTTCGTTAATTTTCTATTTTTTTTTTTAACTAGTTTTTTTTAATTTTTTCATTTTTTTTTTCCAGTTTTGCTAATGTTTTTTTTTAATTTCTCTATTTTCACTTACTTAGTTTATATATATATATATATATATATATATATATATATATATAGATATATATATTAATTTTGTTTTTTTGTTTTCCAAATTTTTTTATGGTTTGTGAGATAATATTTTTTAACATTTTTTATTTTTTTATTTTTATCTTTTATATATATTTTTATATTTGTTTTTTAAGTAATCAACATTTTAATCTTAATTTTAGTAATTTTTATCTTTTTTTTGTTAATTTTCTATTTTTGTAGATCTAGTTGGTTTTTAATTTTAATTTTTAGTTTTTTAGTTTTTTAGTTTTTCCTTAATTTTTTTTTTTTTTTTTTTTCTATTTTCACCTACTTAATTTTTTTGTTTTTTTTAAATATTTTTTTTTCTTTTCCATTTTTTTTTTGGGCAATTTTTTTTATGTTTTACAAGATAAATCTTTTTCTTTTTTCTCTCCATTTTTTTAAATATTTTTTTACTATTTAATTGTTTATAGTTTTTTTTTTTTTTTTTTTGTTTTTTAATTCTTATCATTAATTTTGTTTTTTTTACATTTTTATGATTGACTTTTTTTTTCGTTTTTTATTTTTATTTTATATTTTCCTTTTAGTATATATTTTAATCTATTTTTTGTTATTTTTTTTAACTTTTTTTTTTGTGTGTTTTTTCATTGTTTTAATTTTTATTTATTTTTATTTTTTTTATGTTTTCATTATTTATTAAAATTTAATGTTTTTCGGGTTCATGATAAAATATTTTACACCATTATTTCTAAATGTTGAAATTTTACTGTTGAAAAAAAAAAGTGTTCTCCCAGCATCAACACTTTTCGTTTTGAGGGTGTTTTTTTGATATTTTTTGCTCAATAAAATTGTTTTCACCGCCATTTTTAAAACATGTTGAAAATTTACCCAAGAAAAAAAAAGGTGTTATTCCAGCATCAACACTTTTCATTTTTAGCACTGTTTTTGATGTTTTTTCGAGGTTTTTTTGCCAGAGTTCCTGTTGTGAGTTTATAGTTCCCATTTCATAGTTTACATTGTTTTAACCAGGTAGCCTTCGAAATGCTCTTTCTTTGCATTAGCGAAAGTAGATAAAAGTTGCTTCAGTCAATCTCCAGTCTAGTCTTATAAGTTGAACATCTAACTTGCAAATTGCCCCAGTAACATGTATCAAGTTCAGATCTGATTGTTGATGGTGAACAATGATCAAACACAGCAAGGCTGAAATCATTCACCTGGCGACTCTAAATCAGTTTCAAGATTAGATCTAAGGACTCCACTAGAGGATGAACTTGACTAGCAGAAACATGAAAGGACAATATGGAAAGATTAGGCATTCAAGTTGGAATTTCATCCAAGACATTTTGTTCTTAGTTGTAAATCATTTCTTCTCTTTTCCCGAGAATGTCAAAAAGGATTTGCAAAGTATATTATATTTGAGAAAATATCCTCAGCCTATAGTTGATTCTTTCCCTTTGAAGATTATGAATACCAAATATTTGCATGCCTTTGAGCTTGATCAAGACCCTTCTTCTGAATCTTCTGATGACCATCTTCAAAATGATGAGCCTCAAGAGACCAAGACTGATTCTATACCTTCTGTACATACCCCTATACCTTGTAAAATTCCAGATCAATACAAGCCTTTGATTTTACCTCTTACATCCCATGATTTCCCTAAACATCATGATCTATATCTACCAAGATTTGATGGTGAACGCGACAATATCACTGCTGAGAGACATGTACTGAATTTTGAGTCTTTCCTTGACCTTTTTGAAGTTGATGAAGAAGATGTCAGTATAAGGCTTTTTGCTCTTTCTTTGTAAGGCAAAGTCAAGAGTTGGTTCAAAACCCTCCCTAATGTGAGCATCTCAAATTTCCAGTAGTTTGTCAAAGTTTTCCTCAACAGGTCCAGGGTGGTAAGACAAAACCCTTTCTTGATTATAGAAGAGTATAAACAGTTGAAAAGATTTCCAGGGGAGAGAGTACAACAGTTTTCTACCAGATTTAACCAAGTCTATTTTTTGATGCCGGTTAATATAAGACATCCTCATGGATCTACTCTCTTGCACTACCTGGCTGCCTTTGACGTGAAAATGGATTTTCAACTGAGAGAAAGGATTCTTGCAACACTTGAACAGATGCAGAACAGTGCAGTAGATGTAGAGGCTCATTTGCTTATCAGAAGGGCAAAGCTAAAGGAAGAAGAGATGAAAAACATAGATAGAGAGGAATCAACATCTTTAGAGGTACAACTCGACATTTTGGCAAGTGCAGTGGAAGAGATGATGCAAAGGATCATCACAAGGAATGAGTATAGTGTTCAAGCCCATGGCTCACTAATTGAAGAAGAACAAGTTTCTCATCCAAAACATCTTCTTTCTTATCCTAGCTGTCATAGATCTTATAATGATTGTTTTGTAGATCATCTTGGAAAAGAGACATTTGTTGATATGACATGTATGCTTGATGATGTCTTTTATACTCATGATTTGCCTCAGTTTGATCAGTATGATGATGATTATGTTCTCCAAACAGAAGCTAATCATGCAGACAAATAAGTGGCTAGTTTGTGGGAGGAAGAAGTTCACTTTCAGCAGCTCGAATACAATGTTCAACCATCACATATCAGCTATGGAAATGACGAGGAAAGTGCAACAAATTTTGAAGTAAGTGAAGGATCTTTGCCATTTTGTTTTGATTCATTTCAGTTCATCAGAGACAACTTTCGTGCACTCAGAAATCAATTGTCGACAAGTCTTGATCTGGACCACCTTGAGAGCAATGAAAACCTTGTTCAAGACTTCTCATATCCAAGTTTACAGCCCCCGAAAGCCATTTCTGTTTTGAATCATTTTAGCTTTTGAAGGGTAAATTGCATAGTATATCTTCAAATGAGCAGCCTGTAGGAAATCATGGAATCTCATCGGAACCAATAGAAAATGGGTTGCAGCAGTCTTTTCAAGTTTTTCATGATCCAATAGATGATGTGTTGGATGATGTCTACAGTCCAAGTCCTTCTCCATTGATTACATGTGAGCTTGAAAAAAGTATTGATACAAACTTGATCCGAAAACTATTTTCTTTGTCATTTTCAGTAGGAGTCTCATCACAAAGCTCAGATCAAAGTTTTCATTCATGGTATGAAGAGAAGAGAAGTAATCCATTGGATGAGATAAGTCCTAGTGTGCATGAATTTCAAGATCCTTATGTAGTGTTTTTGGAGGCAGATAGAGAATCCATAGTATTCAACGGATCTGTTCACAAGTCTTCATGGGAGTTTCCTTTCAATAGTTCTCTCTTGTTGTCCATAAGTGAGCACTTGCAGAGAATTCAAATAGTAGCTGGAATGCTTACTTGGTTGCATTGGTTGTTTCATTTTACTTGATCAAGTGATGAATGAAACTGTTAGAGTAGGTTCTGATGAATAAGCTCTACTTTGAGCATCATTTCCAGTTTTTCGGTTGTGTTTAAGTGTTGAGTCAGTTTTTAGTTGAGTGAGAGTCAGTTTGTGTCATTGAGTCATCATTTTTCAGTCATGCATTTCAGCTTGAGTTTTTGACTCCATTTCCCAATGGATGAAGGCACTCTCTTCTTTCCAAATATCTATAGTTCTTGGCACCTCCAAGGAGTTACCATCCCCATTGGATCCAATGTTAGTATCAGTCTTTTCATCCTTCCTCCAGTGATCAAACATGCTCTTACAAAGTGATTTTAAGGTGTCAAGGTCAAATGTTGTCATTTCAGTGAGTCTTCAAGTAAAATCTAGTCACTAGGTATTAGGTCTAGGGTTTTCTTTTACTCCTGTCAAAATTGTCCAAATTTTAGTCCATGTCACCGCTCCACTGAGTCTACCATCATTTAGAGGGTTTTCATCATCATGTCAGGTTCCACTGGGTCATTTTACACCTTGTTCATGCTTCAGTTGTGCCTAGGTAAGGTTCATTTCCCTCTCCTAGGGTTTTGAAGGTAATTTCTCTTGGACGGTCAAATCATCAGGAAAACTTGTATCCTAATGTTCATAGACCTTCCCCTATCCTTAATGTACCTTATTAAACACTTCCCATCACTGATATCCCTCAAATTCATCATTTTCGTACAAACCCTAGTTTCTTGCTACAACTTGGCAATTTTCTAGGCTAAGCCTGTCTTTTGCCCTTTTGGAACTCTTCCCCTCACTCAATCTCTAAAATTCCACTTTCCCCTACTTCATAACATCCCTTCCTAGTTCCAAAAAATTTTCTCAGGAATTTAGAAGCCCCTTATCCCCTTCATTTCACTTCATTTTGACAAATCCCTTATTCCACACATTGTGATAGGTTTTACTCCAATGATGTTTCTGAGAAAGAAAAGATGAATTTGGGAAAACTGAGAGATTTTTTTGTCCACAATAGGCCAAGGAAGAAAAAACTCCTTCACTTTTTACATAGGTGTCATGGTTTTAGAGAAATGTTAAAAATATAGTTGCCTCAAGAGAATTGACACGCCTCTGTAGTGACCTTGGGAAAATCAATATATCTCCTAGCTTGGTTGGCCAAATGACTTTCTTGCTGAGTCAAATGATAACTAGACACAAATATCTTTCCAATGCGCTATTATCAGCTCAATTTGGAGTTGAGGAAGACCTTCAAAAGTTGACTGCAACATCACTCTTCCTTGAGGCAGCCTCATTTTGCACATTTTGACTAGTCTTGGGAGATTTCACTTCTGATAGGGAAAATCAACTCGAAATTGAAAATTCAAGTTGGGTTTGAAATTAGACTCAACAAGATTTCCAACGAGGTATCCCATACCCAATTTGAACACCAGGAAGGCCTCCAAAAGGCTCTTGCAAAAAGGCATGATGGACCTAGGTAGTGGTGCGGCGCACTCAGTGGTCCACACCTATAACAAAGAAAAGGTGCGGTCAGGTTCACTGGAGACATGAAAAATGGGTGTGGGACCACAGGTAATACACAAAGAAAGTGCGAAACTAGAAATTTTTGAGCAAAAATAGGCTTTTCTTCCCAACGCGCCGTGCCACGTGGCACTCGCTTTTCCTAGGAGCCTCTAAATCACAAAAACTCAGCATTTTTGGATTTGGCATGAAAAATTATGCTCACCTACCTATGGCCAAGAAATTTAGGCAGGTTTTGAGCCCTCAAAAAGGTAAAAAACACTCAAACGATGACCTCACTACCCTATTTTGACACACAGGAAGCAGTGTTGGGACAACTCAATTTTGGAGGGGTAAATGGAGGCCAAATGAAAAATTCCACTTGGGTTAGAACGTAGATAGGCATACCTTTCCAACAAGCACACCTGGAGCTCATTTGGACACTGGGAACGCCTCAAAAAGTGGGTCCAATCAGGCGCGGTGCATAGGGAAAATTTTTCTAGTTTGACCAAGTATACTCTGTTTTTCGCCTAGTTCTTTGACAGTTTGACTTTTCTCTTTCCTAATGTCAAACTTATGTTGTAATTTAACGTAAAATGATGGATATTGATGTAATTATGTCAAATTTTCGCTCATGAAGGTAGATTCATCCATGAAAAGTTAGTTTGCAACTGAATGAATCAGTTCCCTAGTTTTTAGAGGCATGTTGTTCCACTACCTAATTTGTAGTTCTAAGTTTAGAATTAGTTGGAATAGCTCCTAAACTTGTGAGCTCGACCCATGGAGGCTAGGATGAGTTGTTGTTTTCCTATATCTTATGTTTTTCCAGTCATTAGCATGGTTGGAATTTTGAGAAAGCCTTAAGCTTCATTGTACATTCATATAAGCATTTTGGCTAAGGAATTGAGACCAAGGTTTGCAACACTCTTTGGGATTCATGTGGAAATTTGTCTTGGTACAGTGCTTCTCTTTGTAATTTTGAATTTGTTTATGTGATTGTATGTGATTATCTATCTTGTTTTCTTCTGAACTAAACAAACAAGAGTGTATGTAGAATCCATTGAAAGTGGAGTGCTCTACTTGAAGTTTGCTTTAGTTAATTGATGTTTTCAGCTATTTGGGGAGGATCCATGATTTCTCTTACCCTCTTCAACACCTCACCTATCTATTCCTTCCATCTCATTCAGATTTAAGTGCCAAAATGATTGCCTACCTTTCCCCATTGAGATCTCTGCAGGACTGAGCCTCAATCCCCGCACCCAAAATCTATCTTTCAATCTGAGCCAACAAAAACAACATTTCATTCAATCAAACTCTCTTGCACTCATACCTAGCCTAAGATCAGTATTTCTTTCAGTCATCTGAAGCCCTCATTGATCTTTATTTGCTGAGATTGACCTGAAGAGAGCCCTCTCCTGACCTGGTAGGGCTAACTACCAGGCTCAGTGTGGTTTGATGTTGGCCCTGGATCCTACCTTTTCAGCCTAAGGTAAATCTACGCACTAACAGAAGTTATGGTTTAAAGGAAAGGATAAAGGAATAGATGGTAAATACATACCTTTTCCAAAACTCAACAAACGCCACATATGGAATGAGAGAACATGATCCATGGGATATTCTCAAGGATTACCTTCAAACGTAAGGATGTCAAAAGGGATTTTAGTAGACATAGTTGGCGAATTGGGGTCATGGAGAAGAGGATCATTGATTAGATGGTTGAAATCAGGGACACTCAAACTAGCCATAAAAAGAAGAAATGGAGTAGGAGTGACCATACCGATGGAGGTTCCTCTTGTCAGGTTACCCTAGTTAGTAATTGGTTTACCTCCTGGGTTTCCTGCACCAGCGTTGGTTCTTGAAATGGTTACAATATGGGGTTGAGAAGACATGGAATCAAAGGAAGAACTAGAGTCAAAATGAGGACCCTATGGAGGACTGGGAGGATGTACTCTAACTAGACGGGGAGGAGAAATATGTCCTAACATAAAATAAGGGCGAAGGCCTCGAATTCTCTATGACAAATGCCTAGGGGGCACAATGATGTCCAGATAATAATGACTCTAAGGAAAAAAGGGTGATGACAGGAGTAAAATAGTAACAAACATCAAGAAGACACATAGTGAAATGGTGCCAAGTGTAAGCTAACTATATTAATGATGCTACTCTAATACAAGAAAATATGACTTATCAAAGGTGCTTCCCACAACCAGCCCTATAGGTATTTTTCCTAAGATTGGTCAGTGCAATTACCTTCATCCCTCGGGGGTGGTTGATTCTTGAGCATCTTGGTGATCATCCACCACATGGGATTCCCTACCAAGTGTTGTGTAGCCCCAAGGACAATCGATCACAGAATGTCCTAGCCTAACACCCTCTAAATTGAGTTTCTAACGCACTCTCGATTTTAATTGTGGGATGGTGAAGAATTTTAAGTTCCCTAATATGTCAAATTCTATGTTTCAATGTAAGTCATTGATGGGTTTTATTGGAAGCCTATCCCACTAATCTTACACCTAAACTACAAAGGTTGTTTAGCCTTGGTGCCCACGAAGGCTTAATATATGTATGTTAAATTATTAAGGTGTAATGTTTCAAGTCTTGTCTTGGTGTTTTTAACCAAACTCATGATTGCTTTAGGTGTGAGTGGGCGAAAATGATGTGTCAAGTGGATGAGCTAATTGAGGATGTTTTATGATGCCATGTGCTACTCAAAATAAAGTGCTAAAATACTGTAAATAATGTCAAAAATGATAGAAAAACTAAAGAACCAATCAAGCACACAAAACTCCACCCAAAAAGGATATCAAGAAGCTAAGCAAGAGAGGGAAAAAAAGATACTCAAAGACACATTAATTCCTAAAATACTTGATTTCAAAGGGACAAAGATCTAGAGGCACTAATTTGGTGTAAATGGTGTTGACACATAGAAAAAATCAAAGGTGATAAATGTTGTAAAGGAAAGGTATGAAGCTCCAAAACCTAGGATGCTAAGGGGGAAAGGAAAAAAATAACCTCTAAAGGGAGAAAAGGAGAAATGAATCTATCCCAAATTGTTCTAAAGTAATGGATCAGACTCCAAAAAATAGTGGCTGAAAATGCTGAAAGCCTAGACTCCTCACCCAACCAATATCTTCCTAAAAATGTGGAGGTGTACTCAAAACCTTAGGGAGACTTTTCCACCCTCCAAGAGAAAAAACATGATAATTTAGGCCTACAAAAGACTAAAGGAAATATAAGAAACCTTGCCCAATCCACACACAACACTCTCAGAAATTCTAAAAAAATTCTGAAAAATTCTTAGAAAAAATCTGAAATGTAGGTACAGACCTGGAAATAGTGGAACACAAATAATAGGCCAAAATGTGCTCTCTCAAATGCATACCTTGGTCTGAAAAATGTTCTTTCCTCCTGGGACTCTTGATCAGTAGATCTCACACAGTTGTTTTTGTCTCTTCCTTAGATGTTTCATGTGACCTGCGAAAAGAGCTAGAAAACCTCCAGAATTTGAAAATTTGACAAAAGAGGAAAGAAAAATATGAATACAAATTGAAAGGCTAAAAATTATTGTATAAAACCACGAAATTTACTGAAACTTCATTCACCAAAGATCTAAATTACTACATCAGTGGAGTCACCATTTCTTAGTATGAAACTTGGAAGATGTACCAAAAACATCTCAATTAAGTCACACATGACAAGTCACCCTAGCAACATTTTCTGGCTACTTACCCTTCAAATCTGCAGTAATAAAATGAGAAAACACCTATAACAAAGAGACATATGCAAACCACAACAACAAAAAACAATATATATCAAATGTAATAATCCAGTATGGAAAAAAGAAATTAAAATGTATAATAAACTTTATTGATAGCACTTGGTGAAGGATATATAAAAAAAGAGTCTGCAAATCCCCCTTCACGGGATGGGTCATTTGATGTCCTTGATTCTTCAGTAATCGATTCTCTCTCAATATGTGAAAAACCCAAAACAATGTGTAAAACTCAAGTGGGAGCTCAAATGCAAAAAGATGATAGTGGTGACGATGATAATGATGATGGTGAAGAATCAATGGAAAACCATCTTATTTATAACAATGTATTGGGTTGATCTCGAAAATGGAGAATAATAAAATAATATTGACCAAATCAAGATCGAAATGCTAGCACTACTTTATTATATTTTTTGGAAAGGGAAAATAATTGCCCTGATGATGGACTCACCTAGCTAGTCTGAAACGTTGGTTTCATAAATTGCTCACAGGTTTTTCCATTAGCATAAAAAAAGATTTACTAATTACTTTGCAAGGATTAAGAATGGTGTGAAACTGAAATAATTATTAAATAATGATTTAACAATTGTTATGTTGTAGCGGCTACAACAACCCTGCAAAATTTTTCCTTAGCTTGTTTTGGAGCCTCCCTACCAACCCTCATAGTAGCTTGCCTTGCTTCGTTAAGTCCTCAAGCTTCAATGTCTTTCTTGCTCAAAGGAATCTTGTCGATCATAATTTGATCTTTTCCCTTCACAGGCTGCTCACTCAGACTTGGTCCAGCTACGGATTGAGCAAATTGCCAATGAAACTTGTGTATTTCTAGAGGGAAACCACCCTTCCCTCCAAGAATTGCGCAATTCCCTTTGATAACCTACTGGGCTTGAGGATTGTGCAATCCTGCTAGCCAACCCTGCCAGTAGGATTTGCAAATTTTTTCCCATCAATAGGTTGTTCAGCCCAAGAATTGAGAAAATATGGGAAGCAATCAGCTGTTGGGCCCAGATATTGTGCAATCCTATTAGGGAGTTAGCCCATCTTACAGTCAGGAATGCACATTTTTCTGCAGTAGTCGAGTAGTCGCTTGCATGTGTATATGAGTTGATCGGTTCCCTCTGGGACCGGGCAAAATAGACGTGCATGCATAGGTTGTTTCTCCCAAGGAAACATGCAAAGGCATCCCTTGTATTAGGTATATATGTTTAGCAGTTGGAGGTTACATGTAAGGAACAATTCAGAAACCTCCCTCCAAGTGTTGCTTCCCCTAGATTTGTGGCATGGGTGTCACAACCTCAATGTTATCAAAACTCGTCAACCAGACATTGCAGAGTTCATTCCTAACATCCACCTTGTAGCTCTAACATCACACATCACATCCAGGAGCATTCGCCACATTCAACGTAGTTGTTTTGGGGTAGGCTCACTTCCCATGCCTTGTCCTGCATTTCTGTCGCTTTTTGTGTATTCGCTTGTGTGAGCGTTGTTTACTTGATTTCTTTGAATGCCTATTGTCGTTTACATGTATTCTATCTTGTCCTAGCTCTATTTCGACTTTTGTTGCTATCTCACTGTTGTTGCATTCATGAAACTATTTTGCACGGTTGTTCACCCAACCGGTGAATGGCCTCACCCACATGCATGTGTGGAGTACTGAAGAAGGTATGTTTTATTGATTATTTTGTCATCTATTCTTTAAAGACCTATAATCCCTTTGCATCATGAACTAGGTAATTAATAAGAAAATATGGCAAAATCTATGAGAATTGTATGTAACGCAAGATAACTAATAATCTCCATTTTCCTATCTAGAAAAAGGGAAAAAGAAAGATTGTCATCCCAAGGAAAAAGACAAAGCAGAGTTAACTGTTGTCCCTATGGCAGGAAACCATATGCAGATACGACAATCCAAACTGAATCATATCAGCCAAGGAAAGGAAAAGGAGATATCGAATCAGCGCAAGAAAACAAAGGGATAACAGGAATTAACAGTTTGGCGAATCCCTCAGGATCCTCTGATCCCGAGGGATTGCAATCTTAACTATTTTTGAATCATTGATATCTCCACCTGGCTATTATAAAAAGGGGCAGCACTACTAGCCCAACGGACGGGTTGTTGTTAATTTTATGTAATTTTCTCGTTGTATTCAAAACTTTGATCATCGACTCTCGTTGAGAAGTGATCCATTGTAACTCTGTTTTAATGCTTTAGTATAAATTTGGTTGTTGTTCGAGCTTTGATTCTGGAATAATTTCAAGTGGTGTGTCCCTGGAGGCTAAGGGCCCAGCCCTGGTGGAACACTTGCTCATGTACGATTATCTTTAGTTCGTGTGTGGTTTCCATTATCAGCTTTGATCAATAATCTGGTGTGTTTTGTTATTTTATCACAGCTCTGTTATATTTACAATATCGTCTCTGTAACAGGAAGGTCGTATTGTTCATTTTGACTTTATAATGTATTGTTGTTCCTTTAAGTCATTAATGTAACCTTACTATTCTTTACAGAATGCTATCGTTGTTCAATTGCAGAGTAACCGAGCTGTAATATTCTTAAATTGGTATTACTGTATTCATCTATGGGTTATACTTCATTATGATTGTTGTTCAATTGACATTGCTGTTCCATTATGAATTGTGATCGTTATCCTTTATAACTGAGATCAATATTTGTGGTATCAGAGTCAGATTACTGTTTCTCTTAATATCTATGTGTGTTGTGTGTGTTATTTATTTCGGTACTGTATATTCACAATTGGCTCTAAGCGTTGTTCTATATTTCATTGCTAATTGGTTGTCATTCCATTTCGATTTGTTGTCCGATTTATTCTTAGAGTAAGGATTTCTCTTTGATTCTTGTAGGGTACAATTGCTGCCTTCATTTTCTTAGAGTAAGGTTTCGCTGTGTATCAAGACTAGTTCAGTTTCATTTCCTAGTTGCTGTTTCAATTACAGTTGTTGTTCCATTTCCTGTTATTTGCATTGCCATTACGTTGAACAATCTGAAACTGTAGTGAGCAATGACATTCGTTGTCTAGTTCCCAAATTGACAATCTGTTCCTTGATTGTCTTCAGTTACATCAATTTACAGAGGGATGAGTTATTGTTACTATACCCTTGACTAATAATTTACTTAGTCTTCTGAATGCATGATTTAGGCTTTAAAGTGCTTTGTTGTAAGTAGATTTTCTTTTAAGCATCTGTTTACTCTTGTATTTTCTTGAGCACTATACTACTAGCATTACTCTGACAAATGACCGCCTCAAACTAAGTACACTCTTTGAGATAACAAATCGTTCCTGGATTGAAAAGTTAATGTGAGGTAATTAGAGGTGAAAAAGACCCTTTTTACGGCTCGACATTTTGGTGTCGTTGCTGGGGAAGAGTGTAGCCATTTGTTTCTTTTCCAGAGTAGTGTAAGAACCTGTTAGGAAAGAACTGGGTTTTAAAAACGGAAGGTAAGAACCTGCGTGTGGAGTATGTAATAGCCCTGCTCCCCTACCCACTTTCCTGTAGATTTGTTGCTATTTTGTTTGGGTAGAACCTAGCAGTTGATTTGTGTGCATGACTAAGTAGAAAAAGCTAGAAAAGAATCACAAACCTCTACCCAAGCCTGATAAATCTAAGCGGCCGGTGACCCTTGGCTGATCGACCTTTATAGATGAAATCCTTAAGAAACCAGAATCTTAGCCTTCAGTAGGACCTAGAAAAGTTACTTCTATACAGCCTACTAGTTCCCTTCAGGCCACAGGATCACCATTTGTAGCCTTTGCTGAGGTGCATAGTCAAATCGAAGAGCAAGATTTTCAAGAAATTGAAAATTCTAGCCCAAAATCATTGCAGGAAGGGAACCTTAGTAATCTCTGTGAAGGAAGAGGAGAAACAGGAGAAGCCGAAGAACCAGAATCTCCTCTTAGGGTAATTCAGCCATTAAGCAGCCCGGATAAGGGAAGTGCTGCAAAAATCGTTTATAATGAAGTTGAAGAACCTGAATCCCCCTAGACCTTAGGCACTCTCATCATCCCAGATAAAGGAAGTGCTGTCAAGGCCATTCCTATTAGAGCCATTGCCCCTTGACAACCTAGGAATACCCTCCTAGATATCCCAGAAGGCTATTGGCATATATTTGACCAAATGGCCCAAAACTAGCCAAACACCCAAACCTCTACACTGCAATACCCCATTGTGGATACTGCAGCTAATGCACCTATGAAAGCAATTCCTCTTCAGCATATCCCCACATTCCATGGCCTTACATCAGAAGATCCAGATGCATTCCTGTTTGAATTTGATGTGCTGTGTAGAGGATATGACTATACCACCAATCCCCAGAAACTGAAATTATTTCCCTCTACATTAAAAGGGGTTGCTTTAAGATGGTTTATGGGATTAGGTGGTGGTGTTATAAATAATTGGGATCAATGAAAGAGTATTTTATAAAAAAATATCAAGACTATTGCAGGTCTCGAGAGTTAAAAGATGAAATATTTCAGATGGTAGCTAAACCAAATGAAACATTAGAAGAGTATGTTGAACGTTTCCAGTATAATCTTCAAAGATCTCCTTATGCATCGTTACCCTTACCTGATAATGTATTAAAGAAAACATTAATTAGGGGAATGGAGGAACAATGGATTGAGACATTAAACATTATGGGGAAAGGAGATATTTATCGGGAAAATTTTGCTGACATTATTGATTTATGTCTCAGGAGCTCGAGAGGTAGCACAAGGCTAAAACTAGCAGAACATGATCGGTTTTTAAGAGATAATAGAATTTCGGTAGAAGGAGTAACTCATGCAGAAATTGGAAATTTATTAGAAAATTTTAAAACTGACATATTGGGGACACTGACAACATAACTTGATATTATGCAGGCCAAACAAAAACAACCAGAAGCAGAACAAAATTTGCAATCTTCTGTCCCAGATGCAGGAAGAAACACAGCCATAAGGAGTGTACATTAGATGCAGTCCAAGTTTGCGCCATTTGTAAAAAACACCACTCCACAGAGAGTTTCCCCTCACCTCCTGGATTGAAAGCAGTATATAAGGAGAAGAAGAGCCAAAATCGGTGTATCTACTTAATCAGCGCCATCAATGGCAGCCGCGACAAACAGGTATGTTTTCAAATCTAGCTTCTTCTTTCCAACCTTCGCAATATCATGCTCAACAATATAATTCAATGTGGCAAAATCAACCTCCCTTCCCGAATTGGTCACATCAATCATTCCCTTCATCATCTCCATGGCTGAATCAAGCAAGCCAACCCAATTGGCCAAATTTTCCCTATACCCCACCATATTGGAAAAACAATGTTTATCCACCACAATGGACCCCTCCTACTTCACAGAGTCAAACCTGGCAGACAAACTGGCAAAGACCGATGAATCAGCCAGCAGGAATCATCCCGCTCCCTCAACCTACACTACCAGCCCTACAACAAAACCCCCAGTCTAACTTAAGGTCGTAACTCCTAGCCCACCCCAACCCCAATCCAAATAACAGACCGATCCAGTCCATTTAAATAATCGAAATGCCCGAGATATGGATTGATCTAAGGGAGTGTAATGACCTTCAATTAAGATCTGGGCGTATCATTGAAACAGAGGGGGATAAAATAGTTCAAGCTGAAAATCAGTTACCTAGAGAACAACCATTACAATAAGAGGATGTGACCAGACAACAAATTCATGATCCAACAATCACATCCTCTCCTCCATTCCCAGAACGCTTAATTATACCTCGACCTATACAATATCCCGATTTTGACATTCTGGGAGAATTACGAAACATGTACATAAAAATTCCACTCCTCCAAGCCATTCAAGACATCCTGATATATGCAAATACTATCAAATAATTATGTATAAAGAAACCAAGGAAAATAACAAATAACCCAAAAGTCCAAGTGGTTGGCACTTTATCTGACCTATTATCAGGAAAAGAAACACCCGTTAAATATGAAGACCCAAGAAATCCAATAGTAACTGTATAAATCTATGGTCAAACCTTGTCAAATGCCTTAGTTGATCTAAGAGCTGCAATTAGCATCTTAACAACCACTACTTGGCAAAAACTGGGCATTACATCAGTAGAACCGACCTCCACTTTATTAGAACTAGCTAACCAATCTGTAGTTAGGCCAGAGAGTACACACCAAGATGTTATGGTATCCGTTGACTCCTGGGAGTATCTAGGTGATTTCCTGATAATAAACCCCAAAAACTGACTTGATGGACATCCATTGATCTTAGGCAGACCTTGGCTCGCAACTGTCAATGCTTATATTGGTTTTCGACAAGGTAATATGACCATTACTAGGGTGCAAAATATTAATAATCTAACTTTATAAACCCCAGCGCAGCCAAGTGTCACAATAATAAAAACTAACAAGCGTCCTATATCATACCTAACCGAAAATATTAGATCTCCATTAACCATACAAGAGGCCCTTGATTTCAAAGACCAAACAAAAGATGATTCCATTAATAATTTCATTAGCCAAGCTGAACCCAGATCCCACATATAATGTCACATGATAGAAGCAACATTTGATAATGAATTAGAAGAGGACCCTCTTAAATATACACACGATCAAACAATACCTACTACTTCTGTTTCACATAGCAAAATTGTAGAAATTGAGCCAGGAAAGGCTTAAAAAATTAATGCCAACCTGACTTCTGGGCAAGAAAAGAAGCTCATCCCACCATTGAGGAAATATAAAGAAGCGTTTGCATTGGACTACCCTGATATGAAAGGAATTGATCCCTAGTTATGTACACACCACATTTACATAGAAAAGGACGTGAGACCTGTTCGCCAACCACAAAGGAGACTTAATCCTCATCTAAAAGATGTTGTAAAATCTAAACTTCCAAAACTTTTAGATGTTAACTTCATATACCCTATCTCCGATAGTAAATGGGTCTCTCCACTTGTTGTGGTACAAAAGAAGAATGGAAAGTGGAGGATTTGTGTAGACTATAGAGAGTTAAATAAAGCAACACAAAAAGACCACTTTCCCCTTCCATTCATCGATCAAGTATTAGACACTCTAGCAGGAAAGAAATTCTTTTCTTTCTTAGATGGCTTCAGTGGATACCATCAGATTCAGATTGCCCCTGAAGACCAAGACAAAACCACTTTTACTTGTCCTTAGGGAACATTTCCCTGCAGAGTTCTACCTTTTGGCTTATGCAATGATCCTGCCACATTTCAAAGAGCTATCCTTAGAATTTTTTCAGATCTAATAAATGAGGGGCTCGAAGTTTACATGGATGATTTCACACCATACAGAGATGATTTTGACGCAACATTGGACACACTAGAAAAAGTCCTGCAATGCTGCATTGCCACCAGGCTTTGCTTAATCCATGAAAAATGTTATATGATGATGACTGAAGGACTTATTCTAGGCCATTATATCTCAGCAGCTGGCATACAAGTAGACCCAGCCAAAATTCAAATAATTTTGCTAATTCCCACTCCTACCACTCAAAGAAAGATACGCAGTTTTCTTGGATTCTCTGGTTATTATAGAAGGTTTATAGAACATTTTTCACATATTGTTGCACCTCTATATGCACTGACAGGTAATGTTGACTTTCTTTGGACAAAAAAATGTGACCGTGCTTTTCAGGATCTGAAGAGGCTTGTGTCCATAGCTCCAGTCCTTCGAGGACCAAATTGGGACCTGCCATTCCAAACATCATCAGATGCCTTAGATATAGCTATTGGATCATTCCTTGGGTAGGAAGAAGATAAAAAACCATATGCAATTTATTATATTAGCAAGAATTTATCCCCTGCTGAATTGAATTATACTGTTACTGAAAAGAATTTCTAGCTGTAATACATGCTGTCAATAAGTTTAGGAATTACATTACTGGATGCCCCATTATCTTGTATACAGATCACTCTGCCATAAAATATTTAGCAAATAAACCAATCACAAATGGTAGAATAACTAGATGGTTGATTTTATTACAGGAATTTTATATTACAATCAAGGACAGACCTAGAAAAGAAAATCGTGTAGCTAACTTTATCTCATGAATGCCAAAACCAGTGGACGCAATAGCAGTTGAAGATCAATTCCCAGATGAGCATTTGCTTGCTGTCACTGTTAAAACACCCTGGTATGCTGATGTTGCGAATTACTTAGCAGTAGGTAAATTACCAAAACATCTGACCCCCAATGAACGAAAACAAATTGTCCAGCGAAGTGCTCGATTTTCCTAGATTGGGGCTACCTATTCCATACATGAGCAGACATGCACATCAAGAGATGTGTCCGGGAGGATGAAATTTTTGATATTATGAAAGCTTGTCACGACGGACCATGTGGTGGACACTTTGCCGACTGAAGAACTGGACATAAGGTGCTGCAAAGAGGGTATTATTGGCCTACGATCTTTAAATATGGAAAGAAGTTCGTGCAAGCTTGTGACAGTTGTCAAAGACCAGGATGCCCTGGTCAGTTCGACAAAATGCCCCTAAACCCACAACTGGTTATTGAACCATTTGAGCAATGGGCACTTGATTTTGTTGGTCCGATTAACCCATCCTCGAACCAGAAAACATATATTCTAGTGGCAATAGAATATGTCACCAAATGGGTTGAAGCAGAAGCATTGCTGAGGGCTACAGAGGATTCTGTCATACAGTTCTTCTTTCATATATTTGTGCGATATGGGCTTCCAAGACACATAATTACAGACAACGGACCACAGTTTGCTGGTAACAAGATTGCTGCAACACTTAAAAACTATCATATCCGGCATAAAATTACTACTCCATACCACCCACAGACAAACGGTCATGTAGAAAGCAACAACAAAATAATAGAAGCAATCTTGACAAAAAACATTGCGTCACATAGACGCAATTGGGCTGTAAGACTACTAGAAGCCTTGTGGGCCTACAGAACAACATGGAGAAGCACTACCAGCTATTCACCATACCAATTGGTATTTGGAAAGCAAGCTATTTTCCCCATAGAATTCGAAATCCAAACACTGCGAACAGCACAAGGAATTGGCTTAGATCTAAACAAGGCACATATTAATAGATTACAGCGGATCAATGAGCTAGATGAAATCAGGCTCTCTACCCTCCAACACACTGCATTAATCCAACAACAGCGAGCTAAATGGCATGACGCTCTCATTAAAAAGAAAGTATTCCGTGAAGGAGATTGGGCGCTCTTATAGGATTCTAGGTTTCAGGATTTTCCCGGGAAACTTCAGACTCGCTGGCTGGGGCCATATGAAATCCAAAAGGTACATGATGATGGCACCCTTACTCTAGTCACTATTGACAGATCTTGACATACCTTTAAAGTAAATGGCCACCGAGTTTAATTATACCGCAAACCACTTACTCGGGAATCCCTCTACCAGAAACTACGCGAAGACTCTGATATGCAAATTTTATAGGAGGAAAAGAAATATTCGTCACCTATGATTCATTAAGTGATTCACCTTTTTTTACACTTTGTAGATAATTTCTTTGTTTTGTTAAATCAGTTTCTGTATATATCTTTGCATCTGCATTTTTTCTGCTGTTCCTTTTTCAGAAGAAACAACACTGTCATTTTTGTTGTTCCTTTTCTAAAGGGACAACATTTGTGTGCACTTTTGTCGTTACTGCTGTTCCTTTTCTAAAGGGACAACATTTTTGTTTATTGTTCCTTTTTCAAAAGAACAACACCTTTTGTTTCAGCCGTTCCTTCTTCATCTTCATTTTTCTGTTCCTTTTCCAAAGGAACGACATTCGAGTTTTTGTTGTTCCTTTTCAAAAGGAACAACACTTTTGATTTTTGCTGTTCCTCTTCCAAAGGAATGGCATTTGAGTTTTCTGTTGTTCCTTTTCCAAAGGAACAATACTTTTCATTTTTGCTGTTCCTTTTCCAAAGGAAAGGAATTTGAGTTTTTTGCTATTCCTTTTCCAAAGGAACAACAATTTTGAAAAGGAATAACACTTTTGATTTTTGCTGTTCCTTTTCCAAAGGAAAAACACTTTTGATTTTTGCTGTTCCTTTTCCAAAGGAATAGCATTTGCATCTTGTTATTCCTTTTCCAAAGGAACGACACCTTTTAGCACTTTTTCTGTTGTTCCTTTTCCAAAGGAATGGTACTTTTGTTTTTCTATTGTTCCTTTTTTAAAGGAACGGCATGTTTGGTTTTTGCTGTTCCTTTTTCCAAAGGAACGACACTTTCGGTTTTTGTTGTTCATTTTCTAAAGGAACAACACTTGTATTATTTTTCCCTTCCTTTTTCAAATGACAACATTCTCATATTCCTTTTACTTATGCTTAAAGATACCTGTTGTTCCTCTTGTTTCAGATCTTTTGGAGCACAGCTATATACTCTTGCAATGGATACAAGCTAGAGCTTACTGAAATCAGCAAATTATATAAAATTGCTACTTTTACAAGAAATTGTTTTTAATTGACAAAGGGAAAGAAGAAAGGACACAATTATTCATCACTTTTGCTGTCATTATCCTACTAATATTGACATGATTGGTCATCTTTATCATGCAGGTTCTTTTTAAATTACCATAATCTTCTTTGATCATTATTAAGGAATAAGAACAAAGGCTTTATATTTTTCTATTGAGATGTTAAGACTTCTTCCACCATTCCTACTTTTAAGGAGGGCTGAACCACCCTTTGTGTATAGATAGGAAAGCATTTTATAAAAAAAGAAAAAGAAAAAAAGAAGAATGTTTTGTTTAGATGAATTGTCAAATGCAGGATAGGGGGTCTCATTAAGAGTCAACCTAGCATGATCATAAGGAAGAAAGTGAAGTGACATTCCCACTATGGCCATCACACCAGGTATATGATCCAAGAGGCATATCAGAGAAAATAAAAGAGTCATTGGAACAAGAGGTCTCATCAGGAGCCAGCCTGCCCACCATTCACTCCTTCCTGGTGAATGGCATTATGATTTAACTGGTTACCAAGCCAACATAATGGCCTCCATTGTGACATTGTATAGCACTTCCTAAGCATACACAAAGGATCATGGTTTCAGGGGTGAAATAAACAACTCTGCCAAGGTTATGGACACCTGTCGGCAGCAGAGCTATGTTAATGGTATTGAGGTCACATTTTTTATACACCAATAGCAATCATTAACACCCTTCTTTGTCTTATACCTTTGTAATCCGTCAAATAAGATTATGTATATCACTTCCCCGAACTATTAAAATGCATGAAAAGTCTATCATAACCAATCATGACGGAAAAGTCGATAATTACCGCATTAGACTAGTTGTGCATGTCAGCTGTCCTATCCCCCCAGCCTCGCATCATATCACACCATTCTCTTATTTGTTAAGCGATCCTATTATACGCCTCGATTGTGGTAAACTACTCCTTTTGTAAACATGGCATTTTCACATACGTTATTCCTTTATGACTTTGTACCAAGCAATTTCGGCACGCCCCTCCCTCATTTGACAGCCGAGGATGGCCTATCACATTGCAGGAGGGAAGCTGACCTCATAATTTGCTAGCATACGTGTGAGACTATTATTCGGAAAAATTTTACTTGGGAATAGCAAGGCTTAACGGTATCTCATTTTTCAATTTGCATTCCTTGCTATCCCAAAGCTATTTCCGCATTATACTCTGCAGCAATTGGTAAGATTTGAACGAGCCTTGCTGTTTCGTTATTTTCTCTGTGTTTTTAACAGTTTGAATAGCCTGTTGTTCCATTACCATCTCTGCGTTTTTACATTGAGCTAAAAGCATGGGAGGAAGGTCAATTTGAAGAGAACCACAGGTATTGACAGTTTCTGATGCTGCACGGGAAATCCTGGCAAGGGAAGGATGGTTAGTCTACCTTAATAGTTTATGAGTTTCCAACGAGACCATGGAAATAGAATTCTTGCAGAACTTGCAAGAATATCACTCCACAGTAAGGGGAAAACACATAGCAGTCACCGATGATGTAATTGCAGAGGTTTCAGGCCTGCCATCCACTAGACCTGTGTGGACTCTAAAGAAGGAGAGACTGTAAAAGATCATGAAGATCTTCCAGGATGAAGGCTAGAACCTGATAGTCAAAGGAAAAGGAGTCCTACCAGTAGCATTAGGAGAGTTGTGGGTAGAATTGGCGAAGATCATCCAGAGCTACATCACCTGTGAAGGCAGGAAAGACGTGGTAAGACCACGACACCTTAAACTCTTAGTTGTACTAAAAGAGAAATGCTCTGTGAACCTACCTACATTATTAAATTCATTACTTCATCATGTTGCCTGAAGCATGAAAAAGTCACAACATGTAGAATCGGTAGTAAGTCACCATGGACTAATACGGCTAATAGTTAGCCATAATCTAGCTCAGCAACAGAGCAGCTGGGAAGAGCTAATTGCTACGATCGATGGGCCACCGACTCCGCCAGCCCCAAAACGCAAACATACTACCAGTACACCGAATAGACCATCAAAACAGAGAAAATTAGTTAGATTGGCGTGGTTTAGAGGGAGGTTGGAAAATCTCGAAGGGAATACCAGCCAACCTGTGGAGATAGATGACTCAGGGGACGAGAAACCCCCGTAATTGGAAGGAGAAGAGAATGAGAAAGAATTGGGAGGAAATGAGGAAGGAGAAACAGAGGAAGAGACTGAGCAGCCTGAGCAGGTGGAGGCAGAGACAAAGCAACGTGAAGAGAGTCCATTGCAAAATCCATTACAAGAGGATGAATTGGCCAAAATTCTGGCCAATATGGGTGAATATGCCCAACCTCTTAGCCCGCTAGGCCTCTAGATTGAGGAAGAACCAAAAGAGCATTCTGCTCAGGACAAAAATGCACCCGAAGAATTGCGTGACGAGGAAGAAAACGAAGAGAATCATTTTGTTCATGATGTAAGTATGACAGGTGAAGAAAATGATGAAGATATAGAAGGGGAACAATCCGCTCCCAGCCAGACTACACCGGAAGAATTGCATGAAGAAGAAGGGGTGGACAAAGAAGTTACCTAGGAAATAATAGAGCCAGCTAGGGTTTCTACTCCTGAGCAACCTGAACAAAACAGCGAAGGAGCACCCCAAGAAGAAAACTAGGGAATTGGCCAAGATAACAGTCCAGTTCCAAGTAAACAGACATCTGTTCCTTCTAAGGAAATAGAAGAAATTAAACGATTACGAAAAGAACAACAAAGATTACTAAATGTGATAGCTCGACTTCGACAACAAATCAAGGTTTTGAGAATGAGAAAGAGAGCAAAAAGGACTTCAGGGGTAAGACATGCAACCACTCCTATGAGACCCCCCAAGAAAAAGGTTCAAAGGACCCATGTTCAGCCTGCTATTCAAAACCTTGTCGAAGAACAGTTTGTTGTTCAAACCGCTGTTGAAGAACAATCTATTGTTCAAACTCCTGTTGAAGTGCAGACTGCCATTCAAAAGAAAAAGGGACAGCATTCCACTGTTTCCCATGTTGAAGTGCAGACAGACGATATATCGACCTGTGACAAAGATGTTCAGGCACAGGCACATTCCTCTGAAGGAATGCAGACTATAAACACAAGGCAACACAATAAGAAGATTCAAGTAAATCTTCCACTGGCCACTAGTACGTGGGACAACCTTCCGAGGAAAGTAACCCTACGAGATGGTTTGATGCAAGCTCAGCAAGCAGTAGAAAAAGTCACGGAATAAACGATTTCTCGAGAAAAGTATGAAGAATTACAACAACAGCTAAGGAATGTCAATTTATCCGAAAGTCAGGCCTTTGAAGCATGGCGAAAGGAACAAGAAAAAGTCAAAAAGGTAACTCATAGATTAGATTCAGTTATCAGACAAATGGATACCTTATGCTCTTTGTACACTGACGTCCTAGCATGTAGAGCCCCTGCCAAGAATTATCCCTTTCTTTTAATGGAACGATATTTGCAATTTAAAATTAAGGCCTTCAAAGCAGGAGCCCCTATAAAAATTAATACCATTGATGATTTTATAAATTGTTGTAAGCACTATGGAGTAAAAGTTCAAAGACTACTATGTGAATTCTATCTGCATAACCTCGTACTAGATCAGGAGACAGAGTAGAACCCTGGCCCTTTCGTTGGGGATATCCAACTGTAGGCATTTGTTTCATTTGGAGTTAATCAAATCAAATGGCTTAAAGCCTATAATTCCTTCCAAAGACAAGAAAATGGATTAGAATTATGGGTAAGGGTAGGGCCATCTTGGTTAGGATACAGGTTTCGGAGTCCGATTATTTGGCACCATGCACCTGGATACCAAGCCCTGTATGAGATTCTTGAGGTTAAGACATGCCATCTTTTTTAGCACCTAGTTAGGCATCATGGTTGTAGACCACCACATGAGATTCCGTCTCCAGCTTACTCTCTTACTGCCTTACATGTCAACTACAATGTTTTCATGAGGGCATGAAAAAGAGTAAGCAGGGGGGTGTCTGGAGTACTGAAGAAGGTATGTTTTATTGATTATTTTTCATATTTTCTTTAAGGACCTATAATCCCTTTGCATCATGAACTAGGTAATTAATAAGAAAATATGGAAAAATCTATGAGAATTGTATGTAATGCAAGATAACTAATAATTGCCATTTTCTTATGCAGAAAAAGAGAAAAACGAAAGATTACCATCCCAAGGAAAAAGACAGAGCAGAGTTAACTGCTGTCCTTGTGGAAGGAAACCATATGCAGACACGGCAATCCAAACTGAATCATATCAGCCAAGGAAAGGAAAATGAGATATCGATGGTGCAAGAAAACAAAGGGATAACTGGAGTTAACAGTTTGGCGAATCCCTCAGTATCCTCTGATCTTGAGGGATCACAATCTTAACTATTTTTGCATCATTGATATCTCCACCCGACTGTTATAAAGAGGGGCAGCACTGCTAGCCCAACGGACGAGTTGTTGTTACTTTGTGTTTTTTCTCATTGTATTCAAAACTTTGATCATCGACTCTCATTGAGAAGTGATCCATTGTAACTCTGTTCTAATGCTTTAATATAAATCTGGTTGTTGTTCCATCTTTTATTCTGGAATAATTTCAAGCGGTGTGTCCCTGGAGGCTAAGGGCTCGGCCCTGGTGGAACACATGCTCATGTACCATTATCTTTAGTTCGTGTGTGATTTCCATTATCAGCTTTGATCAGTAATCTGGTTTGTTTTGTTATTTTATCACAGCTTTATTATATTTAAAATATCGTCTCTGTAACAGGAAGGTCGTTCAACTGACATTACTGTTCCATTATGAATTGCAATCATTATCCTTTATAACTGAGATCAATATTGGTGGTATCAAACTCAGATTACTGTTTATCTTAATATCTATGTGTGTTGTGTGTGTTATTTATTTTGGTATTGTATATTCACAATTGGCTCTAAGCGTTGTTCTATATTTCATTACTAATTTGTTTCCGTTCCATTTCGATTTGTTGTCTGATTTATTCTTAGAGTAAGGATTGCTCTTTGATTCCTGTAGGGTATGATTGCTGCCTTCATTTTCTTAGAGTAAGGTTTCGCTGTGTATCAAGACTAGTTGCAGTTTCATTTCCTAGTTGTTGTTTCAATTACAGTTGTTGTTCCATTTCCTGTTATTTGGATTGCCATTACATTGAACGATTTGAAACTGTAGCGAGAATTGACATTCGTTGTCTAGTTCCCATATTGACAATCTGTTCCTTGATTGTCTTCAGTTACATCAATTTACAGAGGGATGAGTTATTGTTACTATACCCTTGACTGATAATTTACATAGTCTTCTGCATGCACGATTTAGGCATTCAAGTGCTTTTCTGTAAGTAGATTTTCTTTTAAGCATCCATTTACTCTTGTATTTTCTTGAGCACTATACTACTAGCATTACTCTAACAAATGACTGTGTTATGAAACCAGCTCAAGAAAAAGATAGAAAAGATAGATCAATGCCCTAAAATTCAGCCTCTTCGAGGGGGCAACCTCCTTTACATTACATAAATGAACAATTCTTGGATGATACAAATGAAAAGACCTCCTTTCTATATATAGGAGTCTAAGGGGTCATAACATAATCAGAATCGAGATAACATTAATAATGTAAGGGCACAATAATAACAATAGTGGGCTTCTATGGGGCACAATAGTAACAAATGGTCACTACATGGGTACATCAATATAATAAGTGGGTTGTACTAATAACAATAAGGGGTTACACTAGTAGTATAAGGACCTAACATGCCCCTCTCCTTCAAAAGGTGTTGTCCTCAAAGGTTGAGTAGTTCTTGATGCTTTTGTTTTTTTTTTTTTTTTTGATAATTTGAATTTATTTTTGTTTTTTTAAATATTAATTTTAGTAGTTTTTCAATTTTTTTCGTTAATTTTCTATTTTTTTTTTAACTAGTTTTTTTTAATTTTTTCATTTTTTTTTTCCAGTTTTGCTAATGTTTTTTTTTAATTTCTCTATTTTCACTTACTTAGTTTATATATATATATATTGTTTTTTTGTTTTTCCAAATTTTTTTATGGTTTGTGAGATAATATTTTTTAACATTTTTTATTTTTTTATTTTTATCTTTTATATATATTTTTATATTTGTTTTTTAAGTAATCAACATTTTAATCTTAATTTTAGTAATTTTTATCTTTTTTTTGTTAATTTTCTATTTTTGTAGATCTAGTTGGTTTTTAATTTTAATTTTTAGTTTTTTAGTTTTTCCTTAATTTTTTTTTTTTTATTTTTCTATTTTCACCTACTTAATTTTTTTGTTTTTTTTAAATGTTTTTTTTTCTTTTCCATTTTTTTTTTTGGGCAATTTTTTTTATGTTTTACAAGATAAATCTTTTTCTTTTTTCTCTCCATTTTTTTAAATATTTTTTTTACTATTTAATTGTTTATAGTTTTTTTTTTTTTTTTTAGTTTTTTAATTCTTATCATTAATTTTGTTTTTTTTACATTTTTATGATTGACTTTTTTTTTTCGTTTTTTATTTTTATTTTATATTTTCCTTTTAGTATATATTTTAATCTATTTTTTGTTATTTTTTTTAACTTTTTTTTTTGTGTTTTTTCATTGTTTTAATTTTTATTTATTTTTATTTTTTTTATGTTTTCATTATTTATTAAAATTTAATGTTTTTCAGGTTCATGATAAAATATTTTACACCATTATTTCTAAATGTTGAAATTTTACTGTTGAAAAAAAAAAGTGTTCTCCCAGCATCAACACTTTTCGTTTTGAGGGTGTTTTTTTGATATTTTTTGCTCAATAAAATTGTTTTCACCGCCATTTTTAAAACATGTTGAAAATTTACCCAAGAAAAAAAAAGATGTTATTCCAGCATCAACACTTTTCATTTTTAGCACTGTTTTTGATGTTTTTTCGAGGTTTTTTTGCCAGAGTTCCTATTGTGAGTTTATAGTTCCCATTTCATAGTTTACATTGTTTTAACCAGGTAGCCTTCGAAATGCTCTTTCTTTGCATTAGCGAAAGTAGATAAAAGTTGCTTCAGTCAATCTCCAGTCTAGTCTTATAAGTTGAACATCTAACTTGCAAATTGCCCCAGTAACATGTATCAAGTTCAGATCTGATTGTTGATGGTGAACAATGATCAAACACAGCAAGGCTGAAATCATTCACCTGGCGACTCTAAATCAGTTTCAAGATTAGGTCTAAGGACTCCACTAGAGGATGAACTTGACTAGCAGAAACATGAAAGGACAATATGGAAAGATTAGGCATTCAAGTTGGAATTTCATCCAAGACATTTTGTTCTTAGTTGTAAATCATTTCTTCTCTTTTCCCGAGAATGTCAAAAAGGATTTGCAAAGTATATTATATTTGAGAAAATATCCTCAGCCTATAGTTGATTCTTTCCCTTTGAAGATTATGAATACCAAATATTTGCATGCCTTTGAGCTTGATCAAGACCCTTCTTCTGAATCTTCTGATGACCATCTTCAAAATGATGAGCCTCAAGAGACCAAGACTGATTCTATACCTTCTGTACATACCCCTATACCTTGTAAAATTCCAGATCAATACAAGCCTTTGATTTTACCTCCTACATCCCATGATTTCCCTAAACATCATGATCTATATCTACCAAGATTTGATGGTGAACGCGACAATATCACTGCTGAGAGACATGTACTGAATTTTGAGTCTTTCCTTGACATTTTTGAAGTTGATGAAGAAGATGTCAGTATAAGGCTTTTTGCTCTTTCTTTGTAAGGCAAAGTCAAGAGTTGGTTCAAAACCCTCCCTAATGTGAGCATCTCAAATTTCCAGTAGTTTGTCAAAGTTTTCCTCAACAGGTCCAGGGTGGTAAGACAAAACCCTTTCTTGATTATAGAAGAGTATAAACAGTTGAAAAGATTTCCAGGGGAGAGAGTACAACAATTTTCTACCAGATTTAACCAAGTCTATTTTTTGATGCCGGTTAATATAAGACATCCTCCTGGATCTACTCTCTTGCACTACCTGGCTGCCTTTGACGTGAAAATGGATTTTAAACTGAGAGAAAGGATTCTTGCAACACTTGAACAGATGCAGAACAGTGCAGTAGATGTAGAGGCTCATTTGCTTATCAGAAGGGCAAAGCTAAAGGAAGAAGAGATGAAAAACATAGATAGAGAGGAATCAACATCTTTAGAGGTACAACTCGACATTTTGGCAAGTGCAGTGGAAGAGATGATGCAAAGGATCATCACAAGGAATGAGTATAGTTTTCAAGCCCATGGCTCACTAATTGAAGAAGAACAAGTTTCTCATCCAAAACATCTTCTTTCTTATCCTAGCTGTCATAGATCTTATAATGATTGTTTTGTAGATCATCTTGGAAAAGAGACATTTGTTGATATGACATGTATGCTTGATGATGTCTTTTATACTCATGATTTGCCTCAGTTTGATCAGTATGATGATGATTATGTTCTCCAAACAGAAGCTAATCATGCAGACAAATAAGTGGCTAGTTTGTGGGAGGAAGAAGTTCACTTTTAGCAGCTCGAATACAATGTTCAACCATCACATATCAGCTATGGAAATGACGAGGAAAGTGCAACAAATTTTGAAGTAAGTGAAGGATCTTTGCCATTTTGTTTTGATTCATTTCAGTTCATCAGAGACAACTTTCGTGCACTCAGAAATCAATTGTCGACAAGTCTTGATCTGGACCACCTTGAGAGCAATGAAAACCTTGTTCAAGACTTCTCATATCCAAGTTTACAGTCCCCGAAAGCCATTTCTGTTTTGAATCATTTTAGCTTTTGAAGGCTAAATTGCATAGTATATCTTCAAATGAGCAGCCTGTAGGAAATCATGGAATCTCATCGGAACCAATAGAAAATGGTTTGCAGCAGTCTTTTCAAGTTTTTCATGATCCAATAGATGATGTGTTGGATGATGTCTACAATCCAAGTCCTTCTCCATTGATTACATGTGAGCTTGAAAAAAGTATTGATACAAACTTGATCCGAAAACTATTTTCTTTGTCATTTTCAGTAGGAGTCTCATCACAAAGCTCAGATCAAAGTTTTCATTCATGGTATGAAGAGAAGAGAAGTAATCCATTGGATGAGATAAGTCCTAGTGTGCATGAATTTCAAGATCCTTATGTAGTGTTTTTGGAGGCAGATAGAGAATCCATAGTATTCAACGGATCTGTTCACAAGTCTTCATGGGAGTTTCCTTTCAATAGTTCTCTCTTGTTGTCCATAAGTGAGCACTTGTAGAGAATTCAAATAGTAGCTGGAATGCTTACTTGGTTGCATTGGTTGTTTCATTTTACTTGATCAAGTGATGAATGAAACTGTTAGAGTAGGTTCTGATGAATAAGCTCTACTTTGAGCATCATTTCCAGTTTTTCGGTTGTGTTTAAGTGTTGAGTCAGTTTTTAGTTGAGTGAGAGTCAGTTTGTGTCGTTGAGTCATCATTTTTCAGTCATGCATTTCAGCTTGAGTTTTTGACTCCATTTCCCAATGGATGAAGGCACTCTCTTCTTTCCAAATATCTATAGTTCTTGGCACCTCCAAGGAGTTACCATCCCCATTGGATCCAATGTTAGTATCAGTCTTTTCATCCTTCCTCCAGTGATCAAACATGCTCTTACAAAGTGATTTTAAGGTGTCAAGGTCAAATGTTGTCATTTCAGTGAGTCTTCAAGTAAAATCTAGTCACTAGGTATTAGGTCTAGGGTTTTCTTTTACTCCTGTCAAAATTGTCCAAATTTTAGTCCATGTCACCGCTCCACTGAGTCTACCATCATTTAGAGGGTTTTCATCATCATGTCAGGTTCCACTGGGTCATTTTACACCTTGTTCATGCTTCAGTTGTGCCTAGGTAAGGTTCATTTCCCTCTCCTAGGGTTTTGAAGGTAATTTCTCTTGGACGGTCAAATCATCAGGAAAACTTGTATCCTAATGTTCATAGACCTTCCCCTATCCTTAATGTACCTTATTAAACACTTCCCATCACTGATATCCCTCAAATTCATCATTTTCGTACAAACCCTAGTTTCTTGCTACAACTTGGCAATTTTCTAGGCTAAGCCTGTCTTTTGCCCTTTTGGAACTCTTCCCCTCACTCAATCTCTAAAATTCCACTTTCCCCTACTTCATAACATCCCTTCCTAGTTCCAAAAAATTTTCTCAGGAATTTAGAAGCCCCTTATCCCCTTCATTTCACTTCATTTTGACAAATCCCTTATTCCACACATTGTGATAGGTTTTACTCCAATGATGTTTCTGAGAAAGAAAAGATGAATTTGGGAAAACTGAGAGATTTTTTTGTCCACAATAGGCCAAGGAAGAAAAAACTCCTTCACTTTTTACATAGGTGTCATGGTTTTAGAGAAATGTTAAAAATATAGTTGCCTCAAGAGAATTGACACGCCTCTGTAGTGACCTTGGGAAAATCAATATATCTCCTAGCTTGGTTGGCCAAATGACTTTCTTGCTGAGTCAAATGATAACTAGACACAAATATCTTTCCAATGCGCTATTATCAGCTCAATTTGGAGTTGAGGAAGACCTTCAAAAGTTGACTGCAACATCACTCTTCCTTGAGGCAGCCTCATTTTGCACATTTTGACTAGTCTTGGGAGATTTCACTTCTGATAGGGAAAATCAACTCGAAATTGAAAATTCAAGTTGGGTTTGAAATTAGACTCAACAAGATTTCCAACGAGGTATCCCATACCCAATTTGAACACCAGGAAGGCCTCCAAAAGGCTCTTGCAAAAAGGCATGATGGACCTAGGTAGTGGTGCGGCGCACTCAGTGGTCCACACCTATAACAAAGAAAAGGTGCGGTCAGGTTCACTGGAGACATGAAAAATGGGTGTGGGACCACAGGTAATACACAAAGAAAGTGCGAAACTAGAAATTTTTGAGCAAAAATAGGCTTTTCTTCCCAACGCGCCGTGCCACGTGGCGCTCGCTTTTCCTAGGAGCCTCTAAATCACAAAAACTCAGCATTTTTGGATTTGGCATGAAAAATTATGCTCACCTACCTATGGCCAAGAAATTTAGGCAGGTTTTGAGCCCTCAAAAAGGTAAAAAACACTCAAACGATGACCTCACTACCCTATTTTGACACACAGGAAGCAGTGTTGGGACAACTCAATTTTGGAGGGGTAAATGGAGGCCAAATGAAAAATTCCACTTGGGTTAGAACGTAGATAGGCATACCTTTCCAACAAGCACACCTGGAGCTCATTTGGACACCGGGAAGGCCTCAAAAAGTGGGTCCAATCAGGCGCGGTGCATAGGGAAATTTTTTCTAGTTTGACCAAGTATACTCTGTTTTTCGCCTAGTTCTTTGACAGTTTGACTTTTCTCTTTCCTAATGTCAAACTTATGTTGTAATTTAACGTAAAATGATGGATATTGATGTAATTATGTCAAATTTTCGCTCATGAAGGTAGATTCATCCATGAAAAGTTAGTTTGCAACTGAATGAATCAGTTCCCTAGTTTTTAGAGGCATGTTGTTCCACTACCTAATTTGTAGTTCTAAGTTTAGAATTAGTTGGAATAGCTCCTAAACTTGTGAGCTCGACCCATGGAGGCTAGGATGAGTTGTTGTTTTCCTATATCTTATGTTTTTCCAGTCATTAGCATGGTTGGAATTTTGAGAAAGCCTTAAGCTTCATTGTACATTCATATAAGCATTTTGGCTAAGGAATTGAGACCAAGGTTTGCAACACTCTTTGGGATTCATGTGGAAATTTGTCTTGGTACAGTGCTTCTCTTTGTAATTTTGAATTTGTTTATGTGATTGTATGTGATTATCTATCTTGTTTTCTTCTGAACTAAACAAACAAGAGTGTATGTAGAATCCATTGAAAGTGGAGTGCTCTACTTGAAGTTTGCTTTAGTTAATTGATGTTTTCAGCTATTTGGGGAGGATCCATGATTTCTCTTACCCTCTTCAACACCTCACCTATCTATTCCTTCCATCTCATTCAGATTTAAGTGCCAAAATGATTGCCTACCTTTCCCCATTGAGATCTCTGCAGGACTGAGCCTCAATCCCCGCACCCAAAATCTATCTTTCAATCTGAGCCAACAAAAACAACATTTCATTCAATCAAACTCTCTTGCACTCATACCTAGCCTAAGATCAGTATTTCTTTCAGTCATCTGAAGCCCTCATTGATCTTTATTTGCTGAGATTGACCTGAAGAGAGCCCTCTCCTGACCTGGTAGGGCTAACTACCAGGCTCAGTGTGGTTTGATGTTGGCCCTGGATCCTACCTTTTCAGCCTAAGGTAAATCTACGCACTAACAGAAGTTATGGTTTAAAGGAAAGGATAAAGGAATAGATGGTAAATACATACCTTTTCCAAAACTCAACAAACGCCACATATGGAATGAGAGAACATGATCCATGGGATATTCTCAAGGATTACCTTCAAACGTAAGGATGTCAAAAGGGATTTTAGTAGACATAGTTGGCGAATTGGGGTCATGGAGAAGAGGATCATTGATTAGATGGTTGAAATCAGGGACACTCAAACTAGCCATAAAAAGAAAAATGGAGTAGGAGTGACCATACCGATGGAGGTTCCTCTTGTCAGGTTACCCTAGTTAGTAATTGGTTTACCTCCTGGGTTTCCTGCACCAGCGTTGGTTCTTGAAATGGTTACAATATGGGGTTGAGAAGACATGGAATCAAAGGAAGAACTAGAGTCAAAATGAGGACCCTATGGAGGACTGGGAGGATGTACTCTAACTAGACGGGGAGGAGAAATATGTCCTAACATAAAATAAGGGCGAAGGCCTCGAATTCTCTATGACAAATGCCTAGGGGGCACAATGATGTCCAGATAATAATGACTCTAAGGAAAAAAGGGTGATGACAGGAGTAAAATAGTAACAAACATCAAGAAGACACATAGTGAAATGGTGCCAAGTGTAAGCTAACTATATTAATGATGCTACTCTAATACAAGAAAATATGACTTATCAAAGGTGCTTCCCACAACCAGCCCTATAGGTATTTTTCCTAAGATTGGTCAGTGCAATTACCTTCATCCCTCGGGGGTGGTTGATTCTTGAGCATCTTGGTGATCATCCACCACATGGGATTCCCTACCAAGTGTTGTGTAGCCCCAAGGACAATCGATCACAGAATGTCCTAGCCTAACACCCTCTAAATTGAGTTTCTAACGCACTCTCGATTTTAATTGTGGGATGGTGAAGAATTTTAAGTTCCCTAATATGTCAAATTCTATGTTTCAATGTAAGTCATTGATGGGTTTTATTGGAAGCCTATTCCACTAATCTTACACCTAAACTACAAATGTTGTTTAGCCTTGGTGCCCATGAAGGCTTAATATATGTATGTTAAATTATTAAGGTGTAATGTTTCAAGTCTTGTCTTGGTGTTTTTAACCAAACTCATGATTGCTTTAGGTGTGAGTGGGCGAAAATAATGTGTCAAGTGGATGAGCTAATTGAGGATGTTTTATGATGCCATGTGCTACTCAAAATAAAGTGCTAAAATACTGTAAATAATGTCAAAAATGATAGAAAAACTAAAGAACCAATCAAGCACACAAAACTCCACCCAAAAAGGATATCAAGAAGCTAAGCAAGAGAGGGAAAAAAAGATACTCAAAGACACATTAATTCCTAAAATACTTGATTTCAAAGGGACAAAGATCTAGAGGCACTAATTTGGTGTAAATGGTGTTGACACATAGAAAAAATCAAAGGTGATAAATGTTGTAAAGGAAAGGTATGAAGCTCCAAAACCTAGGATGCTAAGGAGGTGTACTCAAAACCTTAGGGAGACTTTTCCACCCTCCAAGAGAAAAAACATGATAATTTAGGCCTACAAAAGACTAAAGGAAATATAAGAAACCTTGCCCAATCCACACACAACACTCTCAGAAATTCTAAAAAAATTCTGAAAAATTCTTAGAAAAAATCTGAAATGTAGGTACAGACCTGGAAATAGTGGAACACAAATAATAGGCCAAAATGTGCTCTCTCAAATGCATACCTTGGTCTGAAAAATGTTCTTTCCTCCTGGGACTCTTGATCAGTAGATCTCACACAGTTGTTTTTGTCTCTTCCTTAGATGTTTCATGTGACCTGCGAAAAGAGCTAGAAAACCTCCAGAATTTGAAAATTTGACAAAAGAGGAAAGAAAAATATGAATACAAATTGAAAGGCTAAAAATTATTGTATAAAACCACGAAATTTACTGAAACTTCATTCACCAAAGATCTAAATTACTACATCAGTGGAGTCACCATTTCTTAGTATGAAACTTGGAAGATGTACCAAAAACATCTCAATTAAGTCACACATGACAAGTCACCCTAGCAACATTTTCTGGCTACTTACCCTTCAAATCTGCAGTAATAAAATGAGAAAACACCTATAACAAAGAGACATATGCAAACCACAACAACAAAAACAATATATATCAAATGTAATAATCCAGTATGGAAAAAAGAAATTAAAATGTATAATAAACTTTATTGATAGCACTTGGTGAAGGATATATAAAAAAAGAGTCTGCAAATCCCCCTTCACGGGATGGGTCATTTGATGTCCTTGATTCTTCAGTAATCGATTCTCTCTCAATATGTGAAAAACCCAAAACAATGTGTAAAACTCAAGTGGGAGCTCAAATGCAAAAAGATGATAGTGGTGACGATGATAATGATGATGGTGAAGAATCAATGGAAAACCATCTTATTTATAACAATGTATTGGGTTGATCTCGAAAATGGAGAATAATAAAATAATATTGACCAAATCAAGATCGAAATGCTAGCACTACTTTATTATATTTTTTGGAAAGGGAAAATAATTGCCCTGATGATGGACTCACCTAGCTAGTCTGAAACGTTGGTTTCATAAATTGCTCACATGTTTTTCCATTAGCATAAAAAAAGATTTACTAATTACTTTGCAAGGATTAAGAATGGTGTGAAACTGAAATAATTATTAAATAATGATTTAACAATTGTTATGTTGTAGCGGCTACAACAACCCTGCAAAATTTTTCCTTAGCTTGTTTTGGAGCCTCCCTACCAACCCTCATAGTAGCTTGCCTTGCTTCGTTAAGTCCTCAAGCTTCAATGTCTTTCTTGCTCAAAGGAATCTTGTCGATCATAATTTGATCTTTTCCCTTCACAGGCTGCTCACTCAGACTTGGTCCAGCTACGGATTGAGCAAATTGCCAATGAAACTTGTGTATTTCTAGAGGGAAACCACCCTTCCCTCCAAGAATTGCGCAATTCCCTTTGATAACCTACTGGGCTTGAGGATTGTGCAATCCTGCTAGCCAACCCTGCCAGTAGGATTTGCAAATTTTTTCCCATCAATAGGTTGTTCAGCCCAAGAATTGAGAAAATATGGGAAGCAGTCAGCTGTTGGGCCCAGATATTGTGCAATCCTATTAGGGAGTTAGCCCATCTTACAGTCAGGAATGCACATTTTTCTGCAGTAGTCGAGTAGTCGCTTGCATGTGTATATGAGTTGATCGGTTCCCTCTGGGACCGGGCAAAATAGACGTGCATGCATAGGTTGTTTCTCCCAAGGAAACATGCAAAGGCATCCCTTGTATTAGGTATATATGTTTAGCAGTTGGAGGTTACATGTAAGGAACAATTCAGAAACCTCCCTCCAAGTGTTGCTTCCCCTAGATTTGTGGCATGGGTGTCACAACCTCAATGTTATCAAAACTCGTCAACCAGACATTGCAGAGTTCATTCCTAACATCCACCTTGTAGCTCTAACATCACACATCACATCCAGGAGCATTCGCCACATTCAACGTAGTTGTTTTGGGGTAGGCTCACTTCCCATGCCTTGTCCTGCATTTCTGTCGCTTTTTGTGTATTCGCTTGTGTGAGCGTTGTTTACTTGATTTCTTTGAATGCCTATTGTCGTTTACATGTATTCTATCTTGTCCTAGCTCTATTTCGACTTTTGTTGCTATCTCACTGTTGTTGCATTCATGAAACTATTTTGCACGGTTGTTCACCCAACCGGTGAATGGCCTCACCCACATGCATGTGTGGAGTACTGAAGAAGGTATGTTTTATTGATTATTTTGTCATCTATTCTTTAAAGACCTATAATCCCTTTGCATCATGAACTAGGTAATTAATAAGAAAATATGGCAAAATCTATAAGAATTGTATGTAACGCAAGATAACTAATAATCTCCATTTTCCTATCTAGAAAAAGGGAAAAAGAAAGATTGTCATCCCAAGGAAAAAGACAAAGTAGAGTTAACTGTTGTCCCTATGGCAGGAAACCATATGCAGATACGACAATCCAAACTGAATCATATCAGCCAAGGAAAGGAAAAGGAGATATCGAATCAGCGCAAGAAAACAAAGGGATAACAGGAATTAACAGTTTGGCGAATCCCTCAGGATCCTCTGATCCCGAGGGATTGCATCTTAACTATTTTTGAATCATTGATATCTCCACCCGGCTATTATAAAAAGGGGCAGCACTACTAGCCCAACGGACGGGTTTTTGTTAATTTTATGTAATTTTCTCGTTGTATTCAAAACTTTGATCATTGACTCTCGTTGAGAAGTGATCCATTGTAACTCTGTTTTAATGCTTTAGTATAAATTTGGTTGTTGTTCGAGCTTTGATTCTGGAATAATTTCAAGTGGTGTGTCCCTGGAGGCTAAGGGCCCAGCCCTGGTGGAACACTTGCTCATGTACGATTATCTTTAGTTCGTGTGTGGTTTCCATTATCAGCTTTGATCAATAATCTGGTGTGTTTTGTTATTTTATCACAGCTATGTTATATTTACAATATCGTGTCTGTAACAGGAAGGTCGTGTTGTTCATTTTGACTTTATAATGTATTGTTGTTCCTTTAAGTCATTTATGTAACCTTACTATTCTTTACAGAATGCTATCGTTGTTCAATTGCAGAGTAACCGACCTGTAATATTCTTAAAGTGGTATTATTGTATTCATTTATGGGTTATACTTCATTATGATTGTTGTTCAATTGACATTGCTGTTCCATTATGAATTGTAATCGTTATCCTTTATAACTGAGATCAATATTTGTGGTATCAGAGTCAGATTACTGTTTCTCTTAATATCTATGTGTGCTGTGTGTGTTATTTATTTCGGTACTGTATATTCACAATTGGCTCTAAGCGTTGTTCTATATTTCATTGCTAATTGGTTGTCATTCCATTTCGATTTTTTGTCCGATTTATTCTTAGAGTAAGGATTTCCCTTTGATTCTTGTAGGGTACAATTGCTGCCTTCATTTTCTTAGAGTAAGGTTTCGCTGTGTATCAAGACTAGTTCAGTTTCATTTCCTAGTTGCTGTTTCAATTACAGTTGTTGTTCCATTTCCTGTTATTTGCATTGCCATTACGTTGAACAATCTGAAACTGTAGTGAGCAATGACATTCGTTGTCTAGTTCCCAAATTGACAATCTGTTCCTTGATTGTCTTCAGTTACATCAATTTACAGAGGGATGAGTTATTGTTACTATACCCTTGACTAATAATTTACTTAGTCTTCTGCATGCATGATTTAGGCTTTAAAGTGCTTTGTTGTAAGTAGATTTTCTTTTAAGCATTTGTTTACTCTTGTATTTTCTTGAGCACTATACTACTAGCATTACTCTGACAAATGACCGCCTCAAACTAAGTACACTCTTTGAGATAACAAATCGTTCCTGGATTGAAAAGTTAATGTGAGGTAATTAGAGGTGAAAAAGACCCCTTTTACGTCTCGACATTTTAGTGTCGTTGCTGGGGAAGAGTGTAGCCATTTGTTTCTTTTCCAGAGTAGTGTACGAACCTGTTAGGAAAGAACTGGGTCTTAAAAACGGAAGGTAAGAACCTGCGTGTGGAGTATGTAATAGCCCTGCTCCCCTACCCACTTTCCTGTAGATTTGTTGCTATTTTGTTTGGGTATAACCTAGCAGTTGATTTGTGTGCATGACTAAGTAGAAAAAGCTAGAAAAGAATCACAAACCTCTACCCAAGCCTGATAAATCTAAGCGGCCGGTGACCCTTGGCTGATCGACCTTTATAGATGAAATCCTTAAGAAACCAGAATCTTAGCCTTCAGTAGGACCTAGAAAAGTTACTTCTATACAGCCTACTAGTTCCCTTCAGGCCACAGGATCACCATTTGTAGCCTTTGCTGAGGTGCATAGTCAAATCGAAGAGCAAGATTTTCAAGAAATTGAAAATTCTAGCCCAAAATCATTGCAGGAAGGGAACCTTAGTAATCTCTGTGAAGGAAGAGGAGAAACAGGAGAAGCTGAAGAACCAGAATCTCCTCTTAGGGTAATTCAGCCATTAAGCAGCCCAGATAAGGGAAGTGCTGCAAAAATCGTTTATAATGAAGTTGAAGAACCTGAATCCCCCTAGACCTTAGGCACTCTCATCATCCCAGATAAAGGAAGTGCTGTCAAGGCCATTCCCATTAGAGCCATTCCCCCTTGACAACCTAGGAATACCCTCCTAGATATCCCAGAAGGCTATTGGCATATATTTGACCAAATGGCCCAAAACTAGCCAAACACCCAAACCTCTACACTGCAATACCCCATTGTGGATACTGCAGCTAATGCACCTATGAAAGCAATTCCTCTTCAGCATATCCCCACATTCCATGGCCTTACATCAGAAGATCCAGATGCATTCCTGTTTGAATTCGATGTGCTGTGTAGAGGATATGACTATACCACCAATCCCCAGAAACTGAAATTATTTCCCTCTACATTAAAAGGGGTTGCTTTAAGATGGTTTATGGGATTAGGTGGTGGTGTTATAAATAATTGGGATCAATGAAAGAGTATTTTATAAAAAAATATCAAGACTATTGCAGGTCTCGAGAGTTAAAAGATGAAATATTTCAGATGGTAGCTAAACCAAATGAAACATTAGAAGAGTATGTTGAACGTTTCCAGTATAATCTTCAAAGATCTCCTTATGCATCGTTACCCTTACCTGATAATGTATTAAAGAAAACATTAATTAGGGGAATGGAGGAACAATGGATTGAGACATTAAACATTATGGGGAAAGGAGATATTTATCGGGAAAATTTTGCTGACATTATTGATTTATGTCTCAGGAGCTCGAGAGGTAGCACAAGGCTAAAACTAGCAGAACATGATCGGTTTTTAAGAGATAATAGAATTTCGGTAGAAGGAGTAACTCATGCAGAAATTGGAAATTTATTAGAAAATTTTAAAACTGACATATTGGGGACACTGACAACATAACTTGATATTATGCAGGCCAAACAAAAACAACCAGAAGCAGAACAAAATTTGCAATCTTCTGTCCCAGATGCAGGAAGAAACACAGCCATAAGGAGTGTACATTAGATGCAGTCCAAGTTTGCGCCATTTGTAAAAAACACCACTCCACAGAGAGTTTCCCCTCACCTCCTGGATTGAAAGCAGTATATAAGGAGAAGAAGAGCCAAAATCGGTGTATCTACTTAATCAGCGCCATCAATGGCAGCCGCGACAAACAGGTATGTTTTCAAATCTAGCTTCTTCTTTCCAACCTTCGCAATATCATGCTCAACAATATAATTCAATGTGGCAAAATCAACCTCCCTTCCCGAATTGGTCACATCAATCATTCCCTTCATCATCTCCATGGCTGAATCAAGCAAGCCAACCCAATTGGCCAAATTTTCCCTATACCCCACCATATTGGAAAAACAATGTTTATCCACCACAATGGACCCCTCCTACTTCACAGAGTCAAACCTGGCAGACAAACTGGCAAAGACCGATGAATCAGCCAGCAGGAATCATCCCGCTCCCTCAACCTACACTACCAGCCCTACAACAAAACCCCCAGTCTAACTTAAGGTCGTAACTCCTAGCCCACCCCAACCCCAATCCAAATAACAGACCGATCCAGTCCATTTAAATAATCGAAATGCCCGAGATATGGATTGATCTAAGGGAGTGTAATGACCTTCAATTAAGATCTGGGCGTATCATTGAAACAGAGGGGGATAAAATAGTTCAAGTTGAAAATCAGTTACCTAGAGAACAACCATTACAATAAGAGGATGTGACCAGACAACAAATTCATGATCCAACAATCACATCCTCTCCTCCATTCCCAGAACGCTTAATTATACCTCGACCTATACAATATCCCGATTTTGACATTCTGGGAGAATTACGAAACCTGTACATAAAAATTCCACTCCTCCAAGCCATTCAAGACATCCTGATATATGCAAATACTATCAAATAATTATGTATAAAGAAACCAAGGAAAATAACAAATAACCCAAAAGTCCAAGTGGTTGGCACTTTATCTGACCTATTATCAGGAAAAGAAACACCCGTTAAATATGAAGACCCAAGAAATCCAATAGTAACTGTATAAATCTATGGTCAAACCTTGTCAAATGCCTTAGTTGATCTAAGAGCTGCAATTAGCATCTTAACAACCACTACTTGGCAAAAACTGGGCATTACATCAGTAGAACCGACCTCCACTTTATTAGAACTAGCTAACCAATCTGTAGTTAGGCCAGAGAATACACACCAAGATGTTATGGTATCCGTTGACTCCTGGGAGTATCTAGGTGATTTCCTGATAATAAACCCCAAAAACTGACTTGATGGACATCCATTGATCTTAGGCAGACCTTGGCTCGCAACTGTCAATGCTTATATTGGTTTTCGACAAGGTAATATGACCATTACTAGGGTGCAAAATATTAATAATCTAGCTTTATAAACCCCAGCGCAGCCAAGTGTCACAATAATAAAAACTAACAAGCGTCCTATATCATACCTAACCGAAAATATTAGATCTCCATTAACCATACAAGAGGCCCTTGATTTCAAAGACCAAACAAAAGATGATTCCATTAATAATTTCATTAGCCAAGCTGAACCCAGATCCCACATACAATGTCACATGATAGAAGCAACATTTGATAATGAATTAGAAGAGGACCCTCTTAAATATACACACGATCAAACAATACCTACTACTTCTGTTTCACATAGCAAAATTGTAGAAATTGAGCCAGGAAAGGCTTAAAAAATTAATGCCAACCTGACTTCTGGGCAAGAAAAGAAGCTCATCCCACTATTGAGGAAATATAAAGAAGCGTTTGCATTGGACTACCCTGATATGAAAGGAATTGATCCCTAGTTATGTACACACCACATTTACATAGAAAAGGACGTGAGACCTGTTCGCCAACCACAAAGGAGACTTAATCCTCATCTAAAAGATGTTGTAAAATCTAAACTTCCAAAACTTTTAGATGTTAACTTCATATACCCTATCTCCGATAGTAAATGGGTCTCTCCACTTGTTGTGGTACCAAAGAAGAATGGAAAGTGGAGGATTTGTGTAGACTATAGAGAGTTAAATAAAGCAACACAAAAGGACCACTTTCCCCTTCCATTCATCGATCAAGTATTAGACACTCTAGCAGGAAAGAAATTCTTTTCTTTCTTAGATGGCTTCAGTGGATACCATCAGATTCAGATTGCCCCTGAAGACCAAGACAAAACCACTTTTACTTGTCCTTAGGGAACATTTCCCTGCAGAGTTCTACCTTTTGGCTTATGCAATGATCCTGCCACATTTCAAAGAGCTATCCTCAGAATTTTTTCAGATCTAATAAATGAGGGGCTCGAAGTTTACATGGATGATTTCACACCATACAGAGATGATTTTGACGCAGCATTGGACACACTAGAAAAAGTCCTGCAATGCTGCATTGCCACCAGGCTTTGCTTAATCCATGAAAAATGTTATATGATGATGACTGAAGGACTTATTCTAGGCCATTATATCTCAGCAGCTGGCATACAAGTAGACCCAGCCAAAATTCAAATAATTTTGCTAATTCCCACTCCTACCACTCAAAGAAAGATACGCAGTTTTCTTGGATTCTCTGGTTATTATAGAAGGTTTATAGAACATTTTTCACATATTGTTGCACCTCTATATGCACTGACAGGTAATGTTGACTTTCTTTGGACAAAAAAATGTGACCGTGCTTTTCAGGATCTGAAGAGGCTTGTGTCCATAGCTCCAGTCCTTCGAGGACCAAATTGGGACCTGCCATTCCAAACATCATCAGATGCCTTAGATATAGCTATTGGATCATTCCTTGGGTAGGAAGAAGATAAAAAACCATATGCAATTTATTATATTAGCAAGAAGTTATCCCCTGCTGAATTGAATTATACTGTTACTGAAAAGAATTTCTAGCTGTAATACATGCTGTCAATAAGTTTAGGAATTACATTACTGGATGCCCCATTATCTTGTATACAGATCACTCTGCCATAAAATATTTAGCAAATAAACCAATCACAAATGGTAGAATAACTAGATGGTTGATTTTATTACAGGAATTTTATATTACAATCAAGGACAGACCTAGAAAAGAAAATCGTGTAGCTAACTTTATCTCATGAATGCCAAAACCAGTGGACGCAATAGCAGTTGAAGATCAATTCCCAGATGAGCATTTGCTTGCTGTCACTGTTAAAACACCCTGGTATGCTGATGTTGCGAATTACTTAGCAGTAGGTAAATTACCAAAACATCTGACCCCCAATGAACGAAAACAAATTGTCCAGCGAAGAGCTCGATTTTCCTAGATTGGGGCTACCTATTCCATACATGAGCAGACATGCACATCAAGAGATGTGTCCGGGAGGATGAAATTTTTGATATTATGAAAGCTTGTCACGACGGACCATGTGGTGGACACTTTGCCGACTGAAGAACTGGACATAAGGTGCTGCAAAGAGGGTATTATTGGCCTACGATCTTTAAATATGGAAAGAAGTTCGTGCAAGCTTGTGACAGTTGTCAAAGACCAGGATGCCCTGGTCAGTTCGACAAAATGCCCCTAAACCCACAACTGGTTATTGAACCATTTGAGCAATGGGCACTTGATTTTGTTGGTCCGATTAACCCATCCTCGAACCAGAAAACATATATTCTAGTGGCAATAGAATATGTCACCAAATGGGTTGAAGCAGAAGCATTGCTGAGGGCTACAGAGGATTCTGTCATACAGTTCTTCTTTCATATATTTGTGCGATATGGGCTTCCAAGACACATAATTACAGACAACGGACCACAGTTTGCTGGTAACAAGATTGCTGCAACACTTAAAAACTATCATATCCGGCATAAAATTACTACTCCATACCACCCACAGACAAACGGTCATGTAGAAAGCAACAACAAAATAATAGAAGCAATCTTGACAAAAAACATTGCGTCACATAGACGCAATTGGGCTGTAAGACTACTAGAAGCCTTGTGGGCCTACAGAACAACATGGAGAAGCACTACCAGCTATTCACCATACCAATTGGTATTTGGAAAGCAAGCTATTTTCCCCATAGAATTCGAAATCCAAACACTGCGAACAGCACAAGGAATTGGCTTAGATCTAAACAAGGCACATATTAATAGATTACAGCGGATCAATGAGCTAGATGAAATCAGGCTCTCTACCCTCCAACACACTGCATTAATCCAACAACAGCGAGCTAAATGGCATGACGCTCTCATTAAAAAGAAAGTCTTTCGTGAAGGAGATTGGGCGCTCTTATAGGATTCTAGGTTTCAGGATTTTCCCGGGAAACTTCAGACTCGCTGGCTGGGGCCATATGAAATCCAAAAGGTACATGATGATGGCACCCTTACTCTAGTCACTATTGACAGATCTTGACATACCTTTAAAGTAAATGGCCACCGAGTTTAATTATACCGCAAACCACTTACTCGGGAATCCCTCTACCAGAAACTACGCGAAGACTCTGATATGCAAATTTTATAGGAGGAAAAGAAATATTCGTCACCTATGATTCATTAAGTGATTCACCTTTTTTTACACTTTGTAGATAATTTCTTTGTTTTGTTAAATCAGTTTCTGTATATATCTTTGCATCTGCATTTTTTCTGCTGTTCCTTTTTCAGAAGAAACAACACTGTCATTTTTGTTGTTCCTTTTCTAAAGGGACAACATTTGTGTGCACTTTTGTCGTTACTGCTGTTCCTTTTCTAAAGGGACAACATTTTTGTTTATTGTTCCTTTTTCAAAAGAACAACACCTTTTGTTTCAGCCGTTCCTTCTTCATCTTCATTTTTCTGTTCCTTTTCCAAAGGAACGACATTCGAGTTTTTGTTGTTCCTTTTCAAAAGGAACAACACTTTTGATTTTTGCTGTTCCTCTTCCAAAGGAATGGCATTTGAGTTTTCTGTTGTTCCTTTTCCAAAGGAACAATACTTTTCATTTTTGCTGTTCCTTTTCCAAAGGAAAGGAATTTGAGTTTTTTGCTATTCCTTTTCCAAAGGAACAACAATTTTGAAAAGGAATAACACTTTTGATTTTTGCTGTTCCTTTTCCAAAGGAAAAACACTTTTGATTTTTGCTGTTCCTTTTCCAAAGGAATAGCATTTGCATCTTGTTATTCCTTTTCCAAAGGAACGACACCTTTTAGCACTTTTTCTGTTGTTCCTTTTCCAAAGGAATGGTACTTTTGTTTTTCTATTGTTCCTTTTTTAAAGGAACGGCATGTTTGGTTTTTGCTGTTCCTTTTTCCAAAGGAACGACACTTTCGGTTTTTGTTGTTCATTTTCTAAAGGAACAACACTTGTATTATTTTTCCCTTCCTTTTTCAAATGACAACATTCTCATATTCCTTTTACTTATGCTTAAAGATACCTCTTGTTCCTCTTGTTTCAGATCTTTTGGAGCACAGCTATATACTCTTGCAATGGATACAAGCTAGAGCTTACTGAAATCAGCAAATTATATAAAATCGCTACTTTTACAAGAAATTGTTTTTAATTGACAAAGGGAAAGAAGAAAGGACACAATTATTCATCACTTTTGCTGTCATTATCCTACTAATATTGACATGATTGGTCATCTTTATCATGCAGGTTCTTTTTAAATTACCATAATCTTCTTTGATCATTATTAAGGAATAAGAACAAAGGCTTTATATTTTTCTATTGAGATGTTAAGACTTCTTCCACCATTCCTACTTTTAAGGAGGGCTGAACCACCCTTTGTGTATAGATAGGAAAGCATTTTATAAAAAAAGAAAAAGAAAAAAAGAAGAATGTTTTGTTTAGATGAATTGTCAAATGCAGGATAGGGGGTCTCATTAAGAGTCAACCTAGCATGATCATAAGGAAGAAAGTGAAGTGACATTCCCACTATGGCCATCACACCAGGTATATGATCCAAGAGGCATATCAGAGAAAATAAAAGAGTCATTGGAACAAGAGGTCTCATCAGGAGCCAGCCTGCCCACCATTCACTCCTTCCTGGTGAATGGCATTATGATTTAACTGGTTACCAAGCCAACATAATGGCCTCCATTGTGACATTGTATAGCACTTCCTAAGCATACACAAAGGATCATGGTTTCAGGGGTGAAATAAACAACTCTGCCAAGGTTATGGACACCTGTCGGCAGCAGAGCTATGTTAATGGTATTGAGGTCACATTTTTTATACACCAATAGCAATCATTAACACCCTTATTTGTCTTATACCTTTGTAATCCGTCAAATAAGATTATGTATATCACTTCCCCGAACTATTAAAATGCATGAAAAGTCTATCATAACCAATCATGATGGAAAAGTCGATAATTACCGCATTAGACTAGTTGTGCATGTCATCTGTCCTATCCCCCCAGCCTCGCATCATATCACACCATTCTCTTATTTGTTAAGCGATCCTATTATACGCCTCGATTGTGGTAAACTACTCCTTTTGTAAACATGGCATTTTCACATACGTTATTCCTTTATGACTTTGTACCAAGCAATTTCGGCACGCCCCTCCCTCATTTGACAGCCGAGGATGGCCTATCACATTGCAGGAGGGAAGCTGACCTCATAATTTGCTAGCATACGTGTCAGACTATTATTCGGAAAAATTTTACTTGGGAATAGCAAGGCTTAACGGTATCTCATTTTTCAATTTGCATGCCTTGCTATCCCAAAGCTATTTCCGCATTATACTCTGCAGCAATTAGTAAGATTTGAACGAGCCTTGCTGTTTCGTTATTTTCTCTGTGTTTTTAACAGTTTGAATAGCCTGTTGTTCCATTACCGTCTCTGCGTTTTTACAGTGAGCTAAAAGCATGGGAGGAAGGTCAATTTGAAGAGAACCACAGGTATTGACAGTTTCTGATGCTGCACGGGAAATCCTGGCAAGGGAAGGATGGTTAGTCTACCTTAATAGTTTATGAGTTTCCAACGAGACCATGGAAATAGAATTCTTGCAGAACTTGCAAGAATATCACTCCACAGTAAGGGGAAAACACATAGCAGTCACCGATGATGTAATTGCAGAGGTTTCAGGCCTGCCATCCACTAGACCTGTGTGGACTCTAAAGAAGGAGAGACTGTAAAAGATCATGAAGATCTTCCAGGATGAAGGCTAGAACCTGATAGTCAAAGGAAAAGGAGTCCTACCAGTAGCATTAGGAGAGTTGTGGGTAGAATTGGCGAAGATCATCCAGAGCTACATCACCTGTGAAGGCAGGAAAGACGTGGTAAGACCACGACACCTTAAACTCTTAGTTGTACTAAAAGAGAAATGCTCTGTGAACCTACCTACATTATTAAATTCATTACTTCATCATGTTGCCTGAAGCATGAAAAAGTCACAACATGTAGAATCGGTAGTAAGTCACCATGGACTAATACGGCTAATAGTTAGCCATAATCTAGCTCAGCAACAGAGCAGCTGGGAAGAGCTAATTGCTACGATCGATGGGCCACCGACTCCGCCAGCCCCAAAACGCAAACATACTACCAGTACACCGAATAGACCATCAAAACAGAGAAAATTAGTTAGATTGGCGTGGTTTAGAGGGAGGTTGGAAAATCTCGAAGGGAATACCAGCCAACCTGTGGAGATAGATGACTCAGGGGACGAGAAACCCCCGTAATTGGAAGGAGAAGAGAATGAGAAAGAATTGGGAGGAAATGAGGAAGGAGAAGCAGAGGAAGAGACTGAGCAGCCTGAGCAGGTGGAGGCAGAGACAAAGCAACGTGAAGAGAGTCCATTGCAAAATCCATTACAAGAGGATGAATTGGCCAAAATTCTGGCCAATATGGGTGAATATGCCCAACCTCTTAGCCCGCTAGGCCTCTAGATTGAGGAAGAACCAAAAGAGCATTCTGCTCAGGACAAAAATGCACCCGAAGAATTGCGTGACGAGGAAGAAAACGAAGAGAATCATTTTGTTCATGATGTAAGTATGACAGGTGAAGAAAATGATGAAGATATAGAAGGGGAACAATCCGCTCCCAGCCAGACTACACCGGAAGAATTGCACGAAGAAGAAGGGGTGGACAAAGAAGTCACCTAGGAAATCATAGAGCCAGCTAGGGTTTCTACTCCTGAGCAACCTGAACAAAACAGCGAAGGATCACCCCCAGAAGAAAACTAGGGAATTGGCCGAGATAACAGTCCAGTTCCAAGTAAACAGACATCTGTTCCTTCTAAGGAAATAGAAGAAATTAAACGATTACGAAAAGAACAACAAAGATTACTAAATGTGATAGCTCGACTTCGACAACAAATCAAGGTTTTGAGAATGAGAAAGAGAGCAAAAAGGACTTCAGGGGTAAGACATGCAACCACTCCTATGAGACCCCCCAAGAAAAAGGTTCAAAGGACCCATGTTCAGCCTGCTATTCAAAACCTTGTCGAAGAACAGTTTGTTGTTCAAACCGCTGTTGAAGAACAATCTATTGTTCAAACTCCTGTTGAAGTGCAGACTGCCATTCAAAAGAAAAAGGGACAGCATTCCACTGTTTCCCATGTTGAAGTGCAGACAGACGATATATCGACCTGTGACAAAGAAGTTCAGGCAGAGGCACATTCCTCTGAAGGAATGCAGACTATAAACACAAGGCAACACAATAAGAAGATTCAAGTAAATCTTCCACTGGCCACTACTACGTGGGACAACCTTCCGAGGAAAGTAACCCTACGAGATGGTTTGATGCAAGCTCAGCAAGCAGTAGAAAAAGTCACGGAACAAACGATTTCTCGAGAAAAGTATGAAGAATTACAACAACAGCTAAGGAATGTCAATTTATCCGAAAGTCAGGCCTTTGAAGCATGGCGAAAGGAACAAGAAAAAGTCAAAAAGGTAACTCATAGATTAGATTCAGTTATCAGACAAATGGATACCTTATGCTCTTTGTACACTGACGTCCTAGCATGTAGAGCCCCTGCCAAGAATTATCCCTTTCTTTTAATGGAACGATATTTGCAATTTAAAATTAAGGCCTTCAAAGCAGGAGCCCCTATAAAAATTAATACCATTGATGATTTTATAAATTGTTGTAAGCACTATGGAGTAAAAGTTCAAAGACTACTATGTGAATTCTATCTGCATAACCTCGTACTAGATCAGGAGACAGAGTAGAACCCTGGCCCTTTCGTTGGGGATATCCAACTGTAGGCATTTGTTTCATTTGGAGTTAATCAAATCAAATGGCTTAAAGCCTATAATTCCTTCCAAAGACAAGAAAATGGATTAGAATTATGGGTAAGGGTAGGGCCATCTTGGTTAGGATACAGGTTTCAGAGTCCGATTATTTGGCACCATGCACCTGGATACCAAGCCCTGTATGAGATTCTTGAGGGTGAGACATGCCATCTTTTTTAGCACCTAGTTAGGCATCATGGTTGTAGACCACCACATGAGATTCCGTCTCCAGCTTACTCTCTTACTGCCTTACATGTCAACTACAATGTTTTCATGAGGGCATGAAAAAGAGTAAGCAGGGGGGTGTCTGGAGTACTGAAGAAGGTATGTTTTATTGATTATTTTTCATATTTTCTTTAAGGACCTATAATCCCTTTGCATCATGAACTAGGTAATTAATAAGAAAATATGGAAAAATCTATGAGAATTGTATGTAATGCAAGATAACTAATAATTGCCATTTTCTTATGCAGAAAAAGAGAAAAACGAAAGATTACCATCCCAAGGAAAAAGACAGAGCAGAGTTAACTGTTGTCCTTGTGGAAGGAAACCATATGCAGACACGGCAATCCAAACTGAATCATATCAGCCAAGGAAAGGAAAATGAGATATCGATGGTGCAAGAAAACAAAGGGATAACTGGAGTTAACAGTTTGGCGAATCCCTCAGTATCCTCTGATCCTGAGGGATCACAATCTTAACTATTTTTGCATCATTGATATCTCCACCCGACTGTTATAAAGAGGGGCAGCACTGCTAGCCCAACGGACGAGTTGTTGTTACTTTGTGTTTTTTCTCGTTGTATTCAAAACTTTGATCATCGACTCTCATTGAGAAGTGATCCATTGTAACTCTGTTCTAATGCTTTAATATAAATCTGGTTGTTGTTCCATCTTTTATTCTGGAATAATTTCAAGCGGTGTGTCCCTGGAGGCTAAGGCTCGGCCCTGGTGGAACACATGCTCATGTACCATTATCTTTAGTTCGTGTGTGGTTTCCATTATCAGCTTTGATCAGTAATCTGGTTTGTTTTGTTATTTTATCACAGCTCTATTATATTTAAAATATCGTCTCTGTAACAGGAAGGTCGTTCAACTGACATTACTGTTCCATTATGAATTGCAATCATTATCCTTTATAACTGAGATCAATATTGGTGGTATCAAACTCAGATTACTGTTTCTCTTAATATCTATGTGTGTTGTGTGTGTTATTTATTTTGGTATTGTATATTCACAATTGGCTCTAAGCGTTGTTCTATATTTCATTACTAATTTGTTTCCGTTCCATTTCGATTTGTTGTCTGATTTATTCTTAGAGTAAGGATTGCTCTTTGATTCCTGTAGGGTAAGATTGCTGCCTTCATTTTCTTAGAGTAAGGTTTCGCTGTGTATCAAGACTAGTTGCAGTTTCATTTCCTAGTTGTTGTTTCAATTACAGTTGTTGTTCCATTTCCAGTTATTTGGATTGCCATTTCATTGAACGATTTGAAACTGTAGCGAGAATTGACATTCGTTGTCTAGTTCCCATATTGACAATCTGTTCCTTGATTGTCTTCAGTTACATCAATTTACAGAGGGATGAGTTATTGTTACTATACCCTTGACTGATAATTTACATAGTCTTCTGCATGCACGATTTAGGCATTCAAGTGCTTTTCTGTAAGTAGATTTTCTTTTAAGCATCCATTTACTCTTGTATTTTCTTGAGCACTATACTACTAGCATTACTCTAACAAATGACTGTGTTATGAAACCAACTCAAGAAAAAGATAGAAAAGATAGATCAATGCCCTAAAATTCAGCCTCTTCGAGGGGGCAACCTCCTTTACATTACATAAATGAACAATTCTTGGATGATACAAATGAAAAGACCTCCTTTCTATATATGGGAGTCTAAGGGGTCATAACATAATCAGAATCGAGATAACATTAATAATGTAAGGGCACAATAATAACAATAGTGGGCTTCTATGGGGCACAATAGTAACAATATGGTCACTACATGGGTACATCAATATAATAAGTGGGTTGTACTAATAACAATAAGGGGTTACACTAGTAGTATAAGGACCTAACATGCCCCTCTCCTTCAAAAGGCGTTGTCCTCAAAGGTTGAGTAGTTCTTGATGCTTTTGTATAAAATTATTGTCCTCCCATGTGGAATATTTAGCGGGTGTTATCACTCAGGTTGTCCTTAAGCTCCGGAAAAGGATACGACCGAGGTAACCACAAACCAACTTTGGACTGTAGGTTCTAGCCCACCTGCAATCAGAGAAGGCTCTCTCTTTCTGATTTAGCTCTGTTTGGAAATGATTTTAAGCTAGCTATAGGGTTCAGGGGTTTTGTTTTTGATTTTGGTGGGACGGAGAATACTTTCAGGCAGAGAGGCAAGGCATATTCTGGTAAGTTTCAAACCATTGGGCATGGGGTCAAAGAGTAAGACTGCTGGTGCGTTTTCTTGGTCACAAGACTAACATGGAGCAAGATAGCTGCATACGAAACAATTTTTCAAGCTAAAGGATGGAAAGAGAGCTAAGGAATGAGAGGCAACAAAGAATCTCCCAAACAGGTTAGCAGAGGGAAGATGAATGAGCTCTGCCTAGGAGCAATTAAGAATTCCTAGTTAACAATCAATCATATGTGAAATGGGTTAAACATGAGCCATAAAGGAATTCATATTCATGCCTAAATCAAGAAGAAAACATTAAGAAACCACAGAAGCTGAGAATAGAGTGCAGATATTCAAATTCTAAACCAATCTTTCTTTCTGTGATTTGTGCATATATGAAGTGGAAATGACGGAGATAAGAAACACTTATTGTTTCATATAGCAGTGCAAGAATTCCATATTCACGGCTTTAAACCATTAAACACAGCACAGACCGCCATTCCTCCAAGCTTTTCAGTAGTCTTTGATTATAGAAAATAACAGGTATGCAGTGCGAGTCTCTCCTGGAATACATAAGCCGACCAACCCTTTTAACAATGCAGAGGGTGGTATTTATACAAAAATTGGATACAAAAATATCTAGACGAGAAGTTAATAGCTGATAACTTCTCTACCAACTCTTAAGGAGTGATTGATGAAAAGTAAATGCTAAAATAAATACAAATGCAACAGCTGTTCTCTTCTGGCAGTAAATGTTGACTTTTGAGTCGGCGGGGCTGCGTTCTTAGAAATCCGCGCTCTTCAGTTTGCCATCTCAGTGTTATTGCTTTGTACCTGCTCCCACCTGTCCTGCGCGTTCCTTCATTACTCTGTCCTGTGCATTCTGTGCCTTATCCATTGCTTCTTGCTGACCTGTATCTGACATAGATTTTGAAATGAAAAAAAAGAGGCAAAAACTGAAATCACCTGGGCAATACGGCCAGCATTGCCTGCCACCAGTTCTCAGAAGGCAACTGATGCCTTTGTATTTTGACAAGTGTTTCATTGGCCTCTGTGTACTTGTAATAACTGGGTGGCATCTCAAACAAATGATTGACCTCATGCTCCAGCGTGTCGTAGAGCATTTGTCCTGTAGGCGGCCCTGCCTCTGCTGTAGAACTTGATGCAGCAGTAAGCTGATTTGTGACAAAATTACTTAGCCAGCATATTGGCACATGTTACTTACCAGCACTGGTCAGCAGGCTTCCTCTAATTTGTAGTGCCTTTACATCAAAATTTCTACCTCTCTCTGTCCCGACATCTTGCAGAGTTTGCACCAAACTTCTCAATGTTTATTAATATGGCATCTGTTCTATTCATGATATGGAGTGCTGCCAGCTCTGTCAAAGAAAGTTGATCATTCTGTTAGCCTGCTCAGGCATGCTCTGCCTTGGCTCTCTGGCTTTCAAGCTGCACGGCCAATTTCCACCTGCTTATTGCAATTGGGCCAGTGATTGACTGATTTATTTTGTTTCTCTATTTCAGAAGGTCTTGTCCAAAGATAATTCTTTCTCCAAGGCTTTGATTCTGCTTTGATTTCTCTTGTCTGTTCAGCCACTGCCATTTTGGACTTATCATATTTTTCTTCCAATTTGCTATGGCTGGAATAATTGGAGGGGTCACTGCTGCTTGTGATAGAGGATCAGTAACAGTTGGGTTTGTTTGAGGATGCTGGGAGGTCGACTCTCCCTGCTTTCCTTGCAGTGCTTGCTCCAACTCCCCTTCCAAATCGATTACTCTCTGGTTCAACTTCATCATCAAATCCAATTGGTCCTCAGCTTCTTTTTCCTGCTGCATTTCTCCTGTTTGGGTGCTCAGTAGGAAGCAACCTCAATCTTTTCTTCAATGCAGCAATGTCATCATCTTTCTTTTTCATAAGGGTACTGACACCCTTAGGATCCTTAGGATCATGACCTAAGTCCACAATAATCTCCTCCAGTGTTTTAATTCTATTATCTTTGGCTGTGGAGGACAATCTCTCAAAATCCAGCTGAGTGTTGGTATTCTTCAATGATTCTTCTAACTCATGGGCCAATGTGGCATTTTCAGCAAGTGTAGCATAAAGCATTTCGGCTGTCTGCTTGTGTAATTCTATTTGACCCATTGGGTGAATGTCCTTGGACAGGACCTCTAAACTCGTTTTAATAAAGTCTGCGGCCGATTGTGGCTACTGAACCTTGGGCTTGAAGTGGCTCAGAATCATCTTTTCTTGCTTTATACCAAATGCTGCCATCAGTCTTTCTTGTTTGGCAGGTGTTGCCTTTAAAAATTGCTTATACAATTGCACTCTAAGTAGCTCATTTTGAGCCTTGATTTCTTTGAAGCTGGCCTTGGTGTTGACAGGTTTCTTGCCTCTTTGAGTGGAGGAAGACACCTCCATGCCTTGTTGTCTATCTTGCTGTCGCTGAAAAAAGCTTGTTGGTGTATGCAGGCTTTTTTCCCTTCTCGGGCTTTCCACGATCTCTTCACTGACCTCCTCCTCAACCGGAGAATCAACCCTTTGTCTCTTTGATTCAGGCTGTTGCACAAACCCACTAGTACGTGTAGAATCTTGTCGGTCTCACTTCCTGCCCCTTTCCTCGTGGGATGGAGTTTGCAAAGGTGACACTTGTAGTGCCTCTGTTTGTTGAGGAGGGGTTTGCCCTTGAATTTCCTCCATTGAGGTGACTGGCTGTTCCGTGACCATTTGCTGTGTCTCCATCAGCTCCTTCCCTTTCGCTGTACCTGTTGCTGATGTAGAAGCTCCTTGGGCAGCTTGTGAAGCTGTAGCTATAGAAGTGCCCTCTTCAACTTGGTAAGGCAACTTGAAATTTACCTGGTCATCAGAATCTAAGTCAAGAAATTTTTCAAGATCCCTAGCAGTTTGTTCCAAGATTTCCTCTTGAGTTAATTCTTCCACTAAATTTCCTTGCGCCCATGCATCTTGATTAGCATATTTTTCAATGTCTGGGTATTTGTAGTGGTCATATGGTGTTAACCTATATTTGACCCTTCTGGCACTAATGGAGCCAAGTGGGTCATAAGGGACCCACCAGAAACTCCTCTTCAATTTAAATTGATCCTTGAGTTTTATGTTAGCCTCTTGCCAACCATCCTTCTTATTCATGATGAAGGGGCCTAGGTGGTCTTTGAATTTCAGTTGTGCCTTCCTTTTGGTGCTGTGAAAGTGAGTCAAATCTGAATTTATAAGCTGCCTGTAGTATTCTAATGCAAACAGTCTACTTGGCACATATCTCGGGAGCCTGTATGGACACAGCTCACAGCCATAAACTTTGATGACAGTATGGTCTTGATATAGGTACCAATCACCTAATTTGTAATTCTTAGACAGCTGTAAGATCTTTTGCATTTCATAGGTTATTCTGGGAGGAGGAACCTTCATTAGGAGGCAGGAGACTGGATAGACAAACTGGTCAATGAATTCACAGTATGAATAAGGAGAGTGTTGGACTTGATGAAATACAGATGACCAAAAGACAACAGACCTCCTTTCTCCCTTTGAGTCCAGTTTCTTGATAGGGCATTGGAAAATTTCAGATTGATAAAACATGAACAAATGATAGATAAAGTAGGAATATTTGAAGATTCCCTACCTATCTAGTCTAGTGAGCTGGTCGTGGATTTTGTTTGATATGAACCTGGCATAATTATACTTGACAGCAGGACGTTGTCCTTGGCTGAAAGAAGACAATATAACCAGTACTGTCTCGTCTACGAGTTCAGTTGTTGTGAAGCCCAACACATAGGATATCATATCTACCAGTAGTTTGCCCACCTCATTGAAATGGTCATAAGGAAATGGAGGTGGTTCCTTTGGTTGGCAATCTGCCCTCATAAATGTCTTAGCAATCATTTCAATATTGGTACCAGGGAACCAAGAGGCCTCTTCCAGCTAATTATTTATGGAGAAGGGTAATAGCGTCTGAATCTCTTTGAAGTTCAACATCTGGTTGATGGAATCAGGAGTAGTGTAGAAAAGTATGCTTCCAGATGAAGACTTAACAACCTTTTGACTAGGTTCATAATTTGCAGCACAAAGGTGAATAATCTCAGGAAAAATATTCATAGAAGGGAGGAAAAAATGATGCAGATTGGACTCCCAAATGCCATATATGTTAGATTTGTTTATGAAACTGTTTCTCAGCTGGCAGTAGGTGTGTAGATGATTTCTTTTGGCAACGAAGTCTTGAATAAGATATTTTGTGTCGGCCAAGGGCATGGAATCAAGCTCTTTGCTTGGCGGGTTGATGGGAGTAACATTCAGAGCAGATGGAGTGGCCATTATGCAACTTTTGAATGCTTGAGCTGAAGGAGGACTAATGTAACAACTGGCTATCAATTTTGCTTGAAATAATCAGCAAGAGCAGGTGAACTGAACTCAAATGTAACAGTAGCTGGACAGCTTGAGAGTTTATGCTATAAGGGACCAATTTTGCAAAGTTTTGGGTCAATTTCCCTTTTATCAGTGATTTCTTTGGAGCCAGAGACTGTGAAGAACAACGTAGAGGAGCAGAGGGCAATTTACAGTTTCAGTGAACGGATTTGGACAGCGGAACAGGGTAAAAACGGGGAAATGCCGAGCTGCCACGAGATATTTTGTTGGGGGCCAAGCTTTAAACAGAGTTCGCCCGCAAAAGTGTAAATGGGCATAAGGTTTCTGAGATTTTTCTGAAGTAAATGGTTTCCAATAGGTTTAATGGGGTCTGAGGCGCAACAGAGTTATAAATTGTGGAATTTTTGCAGGTTCACAGTATGCGCAACGGATAAAATGCAAGCACAGGAGCGAAAAGGGGAAAATATGGCAAATACCTGATTTGAACGGCGCCGCAAGTTGACGAACTGATGCGAAAGTAGGCTATGAACTTGAATTGCAGGCCGCAGCAGCTTAGTTGGTCGCTCTAAAGCTTTGGGAGTGAGAAAATGAATGAAACAGGGGACCAGAGCGCTCAAATGAACCCATGAAAATGAATTACAACGGTCGTCCGTGCTCTTTTTGAGCAAAAATTGACATTTGGCGCTTTTGGCGCTTTTTCGGGATGACATCAGAATGACGTCATCGGCGGGTCCCATGGTACGGATGGATGACGTGGCGATAGTGGTGGCAGGGACACGGTTACAATGGGATGATGTGGCAGTAACGTGGCATGGTAGCGGAGCACGGAAGGTGACGTCATAGGGGAGGACGTGGTGCTGACGTCACGCAGGGAAGGGTGGTAAATGGTTTTGGGCGCACCGCCTTAGCGCCTGGGCGGTTTTGGAGGGAGAGGCTCCGCCACACCCGGGAGTTCGACGCGTGGCGGGAGTACGGCGGGAAAACCGCCGAACTCCCGGACGCTAAACTTCGGGTGTGTTGGCATGTGAAAAGGCCCGCCCACCGTAGATCTGGGGCGGGCCAGATCTAACGGCTGGCGGGGAGGACAAGGTAACAGAGGGTTAGGGCGGGGACCCGCCCACTATTCTGTTTAATTATTGATACGGCGGGGGGGGGGGGGGGGGTTATAACTTTAATAAAGAGGTTTTTTGGGTTTATATGCGCGCGGGAGGTTAATTTAATGTTTTAATAAAGCTTTAAACATTAAACCCTTGGAGGTAATGACTGGGGGGGTGGATGTGAAGGTTGTGGTGAGCGGAGAATCAGATAAAGGTTATTAACCAAACAAGAGGTTAGGTTAATTCCTAGGTTAGGAAACAAAAAGGCTAATAGGAGCCCCAAATGGACTGCTATTTCCCGAGTTTGCAGAATATATGGCTATAGTGCCAAGGGGGAGGGCTATTTAACCTTTTTTTTTTGGGGGATTTTATATAGTTTTTTAGTAGTGAAATAGGGATAGGGGAATAGTTAGGGAGCTACATAGTAAAATTAGGAGTTAATGTGACTTTATGAAATGAAAATGAAGGGGAAATGATGATAAGTCTGTGGACTGATGATAGACACAGAGACTGTGTAGAGGACGAAAACATGACTTTTACACAAGAAATGTGTCTTCTTTTCATTTAGGAAAGGTAACACCCACCTTAATGTTTCACAGAAATGAAATGGAATTAGGACTTGTTGGGCAGATCCCAAGGTCCTTTGGGGGAATGTTAGTAAGAGGGTTCTTTTAGGGGGAATGAAGGGAAGTTAGACATGCTTCCAAAATTCTGCCATTAAAATACTGCTTTATTACTTCTGCCACTGATAAGATGAGTTTTCTTTGTCAAAGCCAAAACTGAAGATGATTTTTTCTGCAACCCCAGGCTACCTACCCTTTTTACAACACCTAGCATTTTTTTGTTACTTCAGGAAGGGTGCACTTAGACTTGCAAACCCTGATTGTTTTTTCTTTTAATCTGCCTTTCCTATCTAAATCTACCCTTATTTCTTCCAAGGGCCCAGATTAAGCTGTTGGGCTCCTTCATTCTCTACCTTAGTTGCTACTCTGCCAAGCTTAAGCTGTTTGGCTTTCCCTTAACTGAGAAATCATTCAAAAATGGAACTTCTGCAACTTGAAAAAGATGAACATTTTTGGCACTGCCACTGTAAATCATGAAATATGAAACCTGTTGCAACAGGAGGCTAACAGCGGGTATGTTCTTCCACTTGATGAGATACTCTGAAATTGATCGATTTCGTAACTGTCGGGTTCTTGTTTCTGTGACTGCTCCAGGTTCCAATATGATTTTTCCTTCCTTTTCAATTTCTCATAATATTGTTTGAATTGGGATTTTTTGCAACTTTTGAATAAGTGGCCATACTTCTTCATCCTTTTTCCATTCATACCTTGCTTCGTTTATCCAATCTGGTTGGATAATAGAAATAGCACAAAACAATGCTTCCACATCCTCATCCTTGAAGAGTCTTCCCATTCGGTAAGGTCGCCATTTTTTAAGTGCATGTAGTATTGCCAACATTTCCTTCTCATAAACAGCTTGCTTGAGTTGTAGCAGTAAAAATACCCAATCGCCTACATCAAAACCTTTTTGACTACGATGTTGATCAACCTGTTGGTTCATTTGATTTTGCACCGAAGTGGCATTATCCTTTAAAAGATGGAGAACTTGTTGTTGATGCTCGATGTGATCTTTCACTGCTTGAACCTTTTTCTTCTTGATATGTCCTTCTATCTCTAGAGTTTGAGTAGTGGAAATTTCTTCCAATCCTTTACAAGATATGGTCAGATTCATTTCTTGATGCTCAATGTGATCTTTCAGTTCTTGAATATTTTTCTTCTTGATATGTCCTTCTATCTTGATAGTTTGCGGAGTGGTAATTTCGACCAATGAATTATAGGATATGGTTGGATTCATTTCTTCTTTCTCGATGTGATTTTTCACTTATTGCACCTTTTTCTTCTTGAGATGTCCTTCTATCTTGAGAGTTTGAGGAGTGGTAATTCTTGCCAATGCTTTACAAGATATGGTCTGATTCATTTCTTCTTTCTGTGGGGTGGGGTCCTGGCGTATATCCTCTTCTTTTGATGTTTCTTGATCCTTTTCTTCCTTCTCTTCATATTCTATGTAAAATAATTTCTTCTCAGCACACTTATGACCTTTAGTGCATTTTCTATCACAATTGTAACAAAGCCCCTTTTCTCTTTTTTCTTCCAATTGTTGTGGTGTAACCCTTGTAGGTTGTGGAAGGCTAGGAGAAACAACACTTCCATCTTTATAGTTGTGAGGGGTATGCTTCCTAGTTTCCATAATTTTTCTTTCCAATATGTCACAAAGCCCTTTTACTATTTCCAATTGTTGTGGTGTTTCTCTCAAGAAGGTGTTTCTCTTTGTATCCTCATAATGTGCTAGCATTTCCTCCGTGAAAATTAACCACGTAACAAGTTGTTTATGAGAACAAAGCCCTTCATACCATAAAAATTGATCCGGTTCTAAATATGAAGATGCAATACATACCTTTTGTAACAATGGTACACCATGTAGATCAAAATATTGCTTCATCTGAAGTATCCAATTTACCAGATCCTTGCCATCAAACTTCTTCATCTTGCTTTTTCTTGATTTAGGAGCTCTATCTTGAAACGACTGTAACTCTACACTTTTGAATCTTTAACTTCTAAAATTGAAACCTTTAGTAGCTCTCTATGTCCTCTTTTCAATGCCACAAGTCTGACCCAAATTGGATTCTTCAAGGAAGAGTTATGCGAAATCTCCCACAGTGACTTGATTATAGACTAGTTCAGTAGAGAGAACTTGTACGACATACCACGAGTGACTGTTTCGACCTTTTGATCTGAAAAATGTATACAAGAAACTACAGTGCATCCTCTTTCTATACCTTCTTACTAAATTTTAATCTAATCCCCAGAGCGAAAGTTATGATGATTTTCCGCAGGTCCCCTGTTTGGAATGTAATTCAGGAGTCTGCAAAAAGACCAACTTCCTCAGATCATATCTCCGCAAATATAGCGCGAAAAGCTCTGAAATTCGTACCCGAGATTCAGCGTGATGTCTTCTCAAATGGGCTTTTTTTTAGCTTCTGAAACATCACAGAAAACAAGTTATAGCGAAAATTCCCTGATGACCTGTTTGGAGCAGCGAAACCCTAGAATCCAAAGCTCTGATACCAAATGTTATGAAACCAGCTCAAGAAAGATAGAAAGGATAGATCAACGCCTTAAAATTTAGCCTCTTCGAGGGGGAAACCTCCTTTACATTACATAAATGAACAATTCTTGGATGATTCAAATGACAAAACCTCCTTTTTATATATAGGAGTCTAAGGAGTCACAATATAACCAAGCCGACCTAACAATAATAATATAAAGCCACAAAAATAACAATAGAGGGATTCTATCGGGCACAGTAATAACAATATGGGGATAATAGGGGCACAACAATATTAATAAGGGGGTTGTACTAATAACAATAAGGGGTTACACTAGTAGTATAAGGGTCTAACAGACTCCCTCAAACTAAGTACACTCTTTGAGATAACAAATCGTTCCTGGATTGACAAGTTAATGTGAGGTAATTAGAGGTGAAAAAGACCCTTTTTATGGCTCGAAAGCATGTTGATCTATTTTCTCAATCTTCCATTCATGTTTTTCATGCACTATTTATCACTTCTACTACCACTTAGTGTCACCATGCATTTCATTGACTTACTTGCTTTTAGTTTCCCGTCAGCGAATCGGGCCAACCTTGGCATAGTCTCTACGTTCACCAAGGCTGCATTGAGAAAACTAGAGATGGAATGGTGACCTTCCTCTCCAAATTTGCACATTCTCAACTAGCAATGGCTTACTAGTCTGAATTGCACATTTCTAGAGGTCAACGGCTGCCTCGCCCAAAACTTTGTGCAAATTTGTCCCTGGACCAACAATCTTTCCGAGCTAGAATCACGCATTTCCCAATCCCAATAGCCAACTGCCCAACTGGATTATGCATTTTGCAAACCCAGTAGTCAGTTCAGTCTCCCAGTAGCCCAAATTGTGCCTTGTGCAGTCTTGGTAGTTGGTCTCCCGACCTCCTGCTTGAAATTTCACAAACTTCATGATCATTTGCCCAAGTATGTTGCAAGTCAGTTCTCATGTTTATTTTGGTTTTTGACTGATAGATTGCTTGCTAGGAGTGTTGTCATGTCTCCAGGTATCACAGGTGTTCACCTCCCTCTCAGAAGTGCATGTATAATGGTTTCCAAGAAAGAAGAGATGAAGATGTTGTTCAGATCATGCTTGGGGATGAAGTCGATCAAGTGTCCATGGGTTTACCTACTCACAAAGACATCAAGTTGTTCGTGGACAAGGAAATTAAGAAGTAGCATCACAACAAGCAGCATCATTAACAAAAGCTGAAGGAAGCATACCAAATGTAGTGAATGAGGCGAACACAACGAACACAGCGAATGCAGCGAGCGCATCGAATGCAAGAGGAAGGTTGTTGACAACATAGGGGTGGAGCAAAGTTGCAAGATCAAGCAGGTCCACTAATATTGAAAGAAAATTTGGAGACTCATGCTATGAAGTGAAGGCGCGACATGAAGATTGCGTGAAGGTAGAAGATGGAACAAAGAAGGAGTTGCATGTGCTGAAGTAGCAACTCAGGAAGAACATGAAGCTGCACAGATAGATGGATGAGTTGTATCAAGAACAGGAACAATAGTGGGTGCAACATGAACTCGCGGATGAAACTATGCCCATACAAGTTAAAAGATCCATCCCAATAGCTAACACGGAGCAAACATGGTGATCAGTGTTGTCGACCACATGCAAGGTATTCAATAGCATGCATATCATTGAATGTGTGCATGCAATCCAACCCATTCAACACACTCACCAAGGCGAAGACAAGAAGTATGTCCATGTGGGGCTGAAAATGTACTTCGGCAAGTTGATGTGCATGACCACCAACACACACTTGAAGATCAGCACAAACACTATGCATTAGTGTTTTTCTGGTTCAACCATACCCAAGAAGACCATGCACATGTTAGCAGACGAGTTGGATGAAGCGGCCAAACCAATGCACTGGTTGCAATGGAGGCAAGAGTTGGCTTCAGCAAGATGTCACCATGAGGTGCAAACATACCATCACAAATGACCAAGCCTGACATCAGCTCACCAGCTTCACCATCCCAAGCATGTCAAAGATTTGGTCTCACCACAGTGACCAAGTGTCAGTGATGTCTTGCAATGCCTGCTCAAGCCATGTTGTCTCACATGACTACATGTGCATCGTAATGTTGAGTCATGTCAAGTGTAATTCAAGTGCCAATGGTTGGATGTAATAGTCATAGAGTAGGTGAAGAGTCATGAGGGTAGTTGAATTGTCACAAAGGGGAATGTCAAGGGTCACCCCACCCTTTGCTATAAATAGTCCCTCATAATTCATTGTATAGGCTTTTGGTCAGCCAAGCTTCTAATAATACTATCTTGAAGAAGGCTTGGACGCTATCGTAACACAACTTGGTTTCTCCACTGCACAGAGCTAGTATATTTCTTTGGAGGAGTAGGAAGATGTGGTTGTAACGTTCCACTAATTGGGGCTAACAGGTTTACATGGTGTACTGTGTCATTGTGAATTACACTCCTTTATATAATAGAAGCCAACACATTGTCATGCATATGTTGTTATTATAGTTGGATTGCTTCGGTTGCCTTAATGATATATGTCATTTAACTTACGTACTTGTATATGAGCTGATTTGCATGAAATTATATGAATCTTGTTGTTACTGTGTTGCATATGTTGTTAATGTTATCACCATTTGTGTCAACTGCTCCACCGGACATCATACAAACCTTTCTCTGAAACTTTTTATATCAACCATCACACTCATCTCAGACTGAGCCATAAGTGATGTTGGTGTTATATTACCTTGTATGTTGTGACTTCTGCATCTATGTCAACTACTCTACCGGAAGTTGAGCATGTCCTTTGTGTTGTGTGTTCCTAGCCAAGTTGGGACTGATCCCTTAAACTTGGAACTCAACTTCACCTTCCTATCCCTTTGAAGTGTTGGAACCTCTCATACTCATCCCTTTACTCATTTCATCAGTCACACCCTTGCTACTGACAAAGTTATCTTACTTGCTTCTATGCGACATCGCAGTCAAGGCATTACCTTACGACCCACTATTGGGACTCCTACACCAATTGGTATGGGGTCTAATTGGGACTTCTTACTCGAAATATCCCTCTGACATGTTGGCGAGTCTAGCACCGTCAACATGTTCCAACAACAAAATTAAGGAATAATAAATAAATAGTGATTTATTTGATTATTCCTAGTTGATTTAGTCAAATGTGAGAAGGAACAATTATCAAACAATGATTCATTCATTATTCCTAGAGAAAATTAAATAAATAATGATATATTAAATTATTCTCATGGGGTTTCTTTAATTTTAACTATAAATAATTTAATAAAAATGGTTTACTAAATTATTTCCTATGGTGGAAGTGATTTTACTATGCTAAAATTAATCCTACGTGGTGTATTTCACTTTGCCTAGATAAAAATAGCTAGGTGATCATTTTTTGCTGGTGACAAATGATGGAGCCACTTTTCAACAGGAAATGGACATAACTTTCATTGGGGAAAAAAATTGTGGTAATTTACTTGGATGACATAATTTTTTTCTCCAAGACTGATGAGTAACATCTCCAACATTTGTAGCCCGCTTTTCAAAAGTGCAGAAAGTATGGCTTGTCTTTGAATCCCAAGAAATCACAATTTGGTTTGTGCGAAGGAAAGTGGTTGGGTCACATAGTGGAAAGGGAAGGAGTGAAGATTGACCCCAAGAGGGTGGAGGCTATCAACAATATCTCATTACCAAGGAATAAGAAGGAGATCCAAGTTTTATTAGAAAGAATAAATTTCCTGAGAAGGTTTGTGCGTAATCATGTTGAAATTGTGAAAGAAATCATTGACATGCTGAATAAGGAAAGGGAATTCAAGTGGAATCCTAAATCCAGTAATCATTCTCTAGGATTAAGAGAGATATTGAAGATGCCCCAGTCTTAGCTAGCCCTAATTATCAAAGACTATTCCTCGTTTTTTATTTTGCCTCTCCTAACACTGTAGAAAGTTTTGTTGCAAAAGAATGATGGACGAAAGGAACAACAAATTGTGTTTTTTAGTCAAGTGTTAAGGGATGTAGAACTAAATAACAATACTACGGAAAAACAATAATATGCTATTGTCAAGTGTTTTAAATCTTTCTAAATTTATATTCTGCAATTCAGGATAATTTCTTATGTTCCTATAGTTACTATGAAAGACATCCTCACGGAGGGATACAATAAACGTAAGAGAGGAAAGTAGATTGCCAATATCCAAGAGTATGACATGGATAGCAAGCCTACTAAACTACTTAAAGGAAATGGATTTTCAAAAATTTTATTATATTCTAATTGCCAAGTATTGGGCATAAATCTACTAGTCGACGGGGAAGAAATAGAGAAACAACAAACATAGGATGATGGAAATCGAGCAGTCTAAAAAATTCCAATCAAATATATGGTCTCTAAATGGTATAAATGTATTGTTAATTATCAGTTTTTCATGGAATGCAAACCTAAATTTGTGTAACAGCCCAGGTGAAAATTCCATTTAATAAAATTTAATAAAGGCTAAATAATAACCACAATTGATGGGACACTTATTCCAAGATGAGTTTTGGGCAAGACATCCTAGTATGGGTGATCATTCGATTATTAATGGTAAAGGAAATTGGAAAAGGAAATGGCTAAGGCTTTGGAAAAGAAAAATTGCATTTTTTGGCACATTTATTTATGAAAATAATGGAAATTAGTAAAAAAGGGAGGTGAAAAGTCACAGGTTGCATGTGAGGAGTAAAATGAAGGAAAATAATGGAAAATAAAGAAAATAGAGGCCTCACTCATAAAAAGGCTTTTGAGTATCAGTTGGTAACCTTTCTTCAGTTCAGTTTTGGAGCTCTCTCATTATTGTCTCTCTCTTTCTCATATTCCTGGAGACTTTGAGTTTTCTTGGAGCACTCTTGGAGGGTGTTGCATACTTGGATTTTGGAGAAAGAAAGCAAATGAAGAGTAGGAAAGTGCAATAGGACATCAGGATCAACAACTAAAATGGGATTTTCATGCAGATACAGAGTTGCATGTATTTTTTCCTCACTAGTTTTGGCATGCATGGCATATCCATGTTGTTTGTTGGTTGCGTTTTGTCATTGGCATGGAGGATGGTCAAGATTGGTAGTGGATTGCCTACCATTTCCATTTCCTAGATAGCCATGGAGATTTTGGGTTTGCTTTTATTGTTTTGTTTTGGTTGGTTCTCATGTTTCCTTACCTTGGGTTGAATTATTATTCTTGGACCATTGGTTGGAAAAAAGCTCTGGAGCCTTGTAACAGCTTGGGTTGAGTTACCAATCCTATAGCCTTGGTTGGAAAAGCACTCTGGAGCCCTGAAAGGCTTGGATAGAGACTGATATGATGATGGCTTTGTGATGTCCGACTGTGAGGTGAAATCACTGTTTGATGGTTTGAGGTGGATGGATTTTAGAAGCCATATAGGGTTTTGGATCGATGTGTTGTATGAGATCCCACATTGATGCTTGGAATACGGCATGGGGGTGAATGGCTAAAGAGGGATTTGGCTCAACAATTTTATGGTCGGGTGGAACATGGAAGTCCCATCCCGATTTTTTATTTTGTTTCATCAACATGAGGTTATTTATCCTTGTATTTCTATGAGTATTATACCAGATTATATGTGCTTTATATGGCTGTGATTTCATTTGTATTTATGATGCTATTATGATGGTTATCTATGTGTTTTATGACAGTAGTCATGTATGACTCTCATCATGTTTTTACTTGTAAATAAATGATCACTATATCTATGACCTAATGGATGAAATGGTAGTTAATATGTTGAGGTATCAATGTCTCTTAGTGATTCTTAGCTAAGTATGAGACCCCTATGCTCAGATATATAATTTACACCTGTAGATTACATATTCCTGATAGGTTTAACAAAATTCGTATAATGGATAGTAATGGTCTAGTCGAGGTCTCATTCAAGTGATTTCATTTATACTATAATTTCCTTGATTATTTTACTATTATGAAGATGTCATCTAATTCTAGGTAGTGACCTAGTCTCTAGGCATAAAATATTGGCTCAAATCCGAAGGATGTTGGCAATATACTGACAAAAGAGTCCTTGGACACTGGCTTGCAAGCATGTGAGAGCGTCCAGAGGTCCCTGGACATTGGCATGCCCATATCATGAGACCATCTAGAGGTTAAGTGGTCCAAAAGCTTAGTGGGAACCATGAGCTAGTTGGAAAAAAGGTTAGATTGGTTCTTGAGGGTCCTAATGTTGATGTTGAATGTACATATGGCATTTTTCCATCTATTCCACTTCCTTAATGTGGCTGAGGAGGTCAAATCATATCAGAGTCATCTCTCGTTGTATGTTTACCCTAGCTCATTCGAGTTGACTCAACTCCCAGATTTAAATAAGATCTTTTGCTTTCGTGATGTGATTATAATTACCTTTAAAATAGCATAAACGAAAAGATATGCATGATGTAAAGAAGAAGTTACATGACAATCATCAACAACATAAAACTCAAGACGTTGATAACAGAGTTCATCCAAGAGGGACTACATCTCCAGGCTCGGTGTCAAGATGGTGTAGGCAGCCTCATTAAGTGTTGTCAATAGTGATGATTTACATAAGAGGTGACGTCGCTATCATACATGGAAAATTCCCTCTTGAAGGAGTGGCTCCAAGAGATGTTCAACTGCACGAACTCTCATTTAAAAAGACTCCTATCAAAATGACCTAAACTAATGCATGATGATAATGAGCATCCTACCAATATGGCATAAAAGGGATCTCAATGCAAAAATACATGGCAACATATGAGTATCCCATCAACCTAAAAACAAAGGGATCTCAAACAAAACATGATGAATCATGACAACAAGTACATCCCACAAATGATTCTGCATCACATTCTAGTAGGAATCATGAAACAATAAAGGAAACAAGATCCCACATCAAGCATCAAACAGGGATCTATGCATTACAATGCATCTCATAGCAAAAATAAGTACATGAACATATTGCATATACCTCACATCCTGGGGAAATCTAAAGAAAAGGATGTTAAACTGTAGAAGTTGGCTGTACCATTAGTCTCCCGGTGTCGAATCTCAAGGAAGCGACTGCTCACATGTTGAATGCTGATACCTGCATTCCACTTTGAAAAGTTCCTGAAAAATGAAATGATCAAATGGAAAATGTAAATAAACCATCAAATTTGTGGTGTCGAATAGTGAAAAATCGATTGTCAAAATTTTGAATTATGAGAAAATGGAAATCTAGGGCTTAAGGAATCTTTTAGATTCCCCCTACATTCATTAAAGATTACCTCCTCCTGGTGATCTGAATATTTGCTACTTAGATCAGGAAACTGACTACACCATCAAGTTCGTGCCACTGAGAGGTGTAAGATCGACATAAATTTTGTCCAATTGGACACTGCAAAAATTTCACCCTCCTGAGAATTTCAACCAATCATAGTTCAACCTACCTCTTCTCTGGGCTTATGGTTCAACCTACAATAAATTAATTAAAAATTATGTCTCGATTTCCATGCGCACTCCCAGCTCCTCCATGCTTGGGTGCACTAATGAAATGAAGGTTTTATAGTGAAGTTTGTGGACAAACATTACAAGGGGGCGATTGTACGTGGATTGTTATGAACTTCGAGTAATAAGGAGGAGGTTGAGTCATCAAATCTTGACCCCTCCGTATTAATACACCTTTTGTTTAAAAAACCAAAAATATATTTTTTTGTTCGAGGTCACTTCAGCATTGGGTGGCCCACTCCATAACCTCTGTAGATACATTGGATGGGTGTATTATCCATTGTATTAAATGGGGGGACGGGGCAATGTTTGGTTTATGTGACATGGGGCTGCGACACAGTGGCGTGCCATCCCACATGGTCAGTGCAGGCTCGATACCCACCGAACTTCGTAAAGTTCACATTAAAACATGGTGGTGATGTTGGGGTGTGGGCTGGGTCCACCAGAGGTGGCTCACCCACCCTGTATAACATGTTATTAATAACATGGGATGGGATGTGTCAGGGTTTGGTGGGGTAATGGCCACCAACCCAATTTAAAATTATGTTTTGATTTAGAGGTTGGTTTGGGGTCAGCGGGGGTCATGGCCCATCAAACCAAAATTTATTTAAAATTTGTTTTGGTTCTAGTGGGGGTGGTGGGGGTCATGGCCCGCCACCCATTTTAATATAATTTTTTTTTTAATACAACCACATTTTCCCAATTTTGTTTAATATAGGGGATATTAGACAAATTAACAATCCAACAAATTCACCCACTTTCGGGAGCTAGGTTTCATGCCCTAGGGTCAGTCAAATTTTAGGACACTTATACCTAGCCCAGTTGCCCAAGTTTGACTGGCTCGTTCTCCCTCATATGAGCTCCGATTGACAAACCATTCACACCATTGAGATTAGGACGACGAGACCCACGCTATGGTCCTATTTTGAAAGCATTTCAATCACTTTGATTATTGAGCTTCCATAAGCCCTCTTTGTCCTATGTGTCCCTAGAGCCACTTGGATCAATCCTCGCCACTAAAGAGCTTTTGTTCCTCCAAAAGCATGAAAAATAATCTGCAAATTCTCTATACCTTGTCTACATCACAAGAACCCTGAAAATTTCTTGTTTCCATCTCCTTCACCTTTGTTCTTCAGAGCCTTAAGCGATGAGCCAACATCGGCAACCTCTCCAGCTTGTAGTACATTATTTTTTGCAAATTACATGCTTGAATTTCATGACCAACTAATGACCCAAGCATCTCATACTTGCCACGAGTTTATAACACATACTCAGAGGTCAAGTTTACATCGAAAGGGAAACAATACCCAAGCTATGAAAACAAGGCCAACATATCATTACTTCTTCAACAAGTGATGGAAACATGACATTACTTTCATTGTTTATCGTGCAACTAAAAATAAGACCAGACATCATTGTTTCTTAACAAGTGATGGAAACACATCATCACTTTTACATTTTAAATGAAACAAATGATTTACAAAATCACGACCATGACAAGCTAACATATCTAGAAACCATTTTTCACTTATCAAGGTGAATGGGTCACCTCCTTGTGGTGGTTTTGCTTGTCAAACAATCATTTCATCTAGTTCATGCATTGACACTTTGTCTTTAAGGCGTTACTCTGGATGGAGCCTCCAACAAGTGGCTCCTTGATGGCCACTTCTGTCACAGTGACTGAAATAGGTCTTCTTCCTCCATATCTTTTTAACATGTTTCTTTTCCTACTGTTGAGAGGGTCTTTCATGCCTCCTCCTTTTGTGTGCTGATATTCTTTTCCAACACTTAGAAAATGTATGATTATGTAATCCAAAAAAGGTACATGTTTTTCTATGCCATGTTTTACATTCATCACTAAAAACATGATTATAATCGAAATGAAAATTTGAATGTCGATACTGGTTATACCTTTCCTTGTTGTCTTTGGTGTAAGTATGGTGATGAGAGCTTGCCTCAGCTCTTTCCCTGTACTGGGAACTGCCATGGGATGAGGGGGATGTGTTCCCATCATTATCTTTCCTTGACATTTTTGACGATGTCACAAAAGCATCTGACAACTTCGAACATTCTCCTTCGGTGTATCCCAAGACTGCAAATTGGGGTCTCTGCAGAACCTCCACTGGTTGAGTTATGCCTTGGTTATTAACACCAAGTTCTTTTTCCTCCTTCTACCTCATCCTAGTAAGGATCCTCATGTTTTTCCCTGTAATCGGTATCTCCACATCTCCAACAAAAATAATACTATGTGAAGATGAAACCGAAAGGAAATCAACATATTTTACCTCCTTTATCGATTTGGAAAGAACTAATGAGGGCTCCTCATCATCTATTGTTGTTGGTCCGTTAGCTGTCTTGACACATTCCCCAACTAACTTTCTTACATATCCAAGTCCTGTATGACAAGGTAATTACTCCACTTTGATGGGGTTGACAATGCCTTGGCCATTAATGCCCAAGCCTTTTCCTTCATACCCCATTTTCTTCAATAGTTTGGAGCCAATTCCTGCGGTATGATTTTCAAAAATAGCGAAATCATCATCATGAAACATACATGAATATGGAGAACTACTTTTTACCTTGCATGAGTCACGCTATAGCTTTTCAAAGGCCTCATCCTTAGCTTGAAATTGTCGTAGCAAACTCTGGTTTTCCTCTTTCTCTTCATGTAGAAGCATCTTCAATTCAATGTTCTCTATTTGAAAATTTTGGTTGGTGTGCTTAAGTTCTTCCAGGGCCTCTTCCATGGCTCGCAACTGAATTTGTAATCGCTCCTTTTGCTCTATCTCTTTTTGTAGAGCTTCATACATTATTTCCACACTTTTGGAAATTTTGAACATGGTCTCAGACATCGCTTTTTCATCCTCTATCGCTAGACATTCCATTGTTAACGATTCCAATTCACATACACGTAAAGATCGCTCTGATACCAAACTTGATCCAAGTTTACTCAACTTCTGAATTAACCAAGATCTTTTGCTTCTGTGATGTGATTATAATTTCATTTAAAATGGCATAAAGCAACGGATTTGCATGATGTAGAGAAGAAGGAACATGACAATCATCAGCAACATAAAACTCAAGACATTGATAATCGAGTTCATCCAGAAGAGACTACGTCTCCGGGCTCGGTGTCAAGATGGCGTAGGCTACTACAATAAGTGTTGTCAATAGCGATGACGTACATAAGAGGTGGCGCGCTATCATACAAGGAAAATACCCTCTTGCGGGAATGGCTCCAAGAGATATTCCGCTGCAGGGACTCTCATTCAAAAAGTCTCCAATCAGTATGGCCTAAACTCATGGATGATGATAATGAGCATCCCACCAACATGGCATAAAAGGGATATCAATGCAAACATACCTAGCGACACATGAGTACCCCATCAACATAATGACAAAGGCATCTCAGACGAAACATTATGAGTCGTGACAAAAAGTACATCCCACAAATGATTCCATGTCACATAAAGCAGGAATCATGAAACAATAATGGAAACAAGATCCCACTTCAAACATCAAACATGGATCTATGCAAAATAGTGCATCTCATAGAGAAACGACATACATGAACATACTGCATATACCTCACATCCTGGGGCCATCTGAAGAAAAGGATGTCAAATTGCTGAAGTTGGTCGCACCATCAGTCTCGCGGCGTCGAATATCCTGGAAGTGACTATTTGCATGTTGAATGCCAACACCTACACTCCATTTTGAAAAGTGTCCAAAAAGTGAAATGATCAAATGGAAAATCTGAGTACACCATTAGATCTATGGTATCGAATAGTGCAAAACTGACTATCAAATTTATGAATTTTGAGAAAATGGAAATTTGGGGCTTAAGGAATCTTTTATATTCCCCTTAGATTCCTTATAGATTCTCTCCTATGGGTTATTTCAAGATCCACTGCTCAGATCAGGAAACTGACTATGCCATCGGGTTCATGTCGTTCAGAGGTGTGAGATTGACATAAATTTCGTCCAATTTGGACAGTGCAAAAAATTCACCCTCTTGAGAATTTCACCCAATCATGGTTATGCCTGCCTCTTCTTTGGGTTCATGGTTCCACATGAACTAAATTAATTAAAAATTATGTCTCTATTTTCATGCATGCTCCCAGCTCTTGCATTCTTGGGCGCACTGACGAAATGAAGGTTTTATGGTGAAGTTTGTGGGTGAACATTACAAGGCAGTGGTTGTAGGCGAATTGGTATGAACTTCAAGTAATAAGGAGAAGGTTGAGTGGTCAAACCCCGACCCCTCCATATTAATACACCTTTCATTTAAAAAACCACAAATATATTTTTTTGTTGGGGGTTGGGTCTGCATTGGGTGGCCTGCCCCATAGCCTCCACAGATACGTTGGATGGGCGTATTATCCATTGTATTAAATAGGGGGGGCGTTGTTTGGTTTATGTGACATGGGATCGCCACATGGTGGCAGGCCAACCCACGTGGATGGCGCAAGCTCGATACCTGTTGACCTCCCTAACGTTGGCATTAAAACATGGTGGTGGTGTTGGGTAATGGGTCTGGTCCACCGAAGGTGGCTCGCCCACCCCGTATAACATGTTATTAATAAGGTGGGATGGGATGTGTGAGAGTTTAGTGGGGTAATGGTCACTGACCCAATTTAAAACTAAGTTTTGATTTGGTGGTTGGTTGGGAGTTGATAGGGGTCATGGCTCGTTGACCCAAAATTTATTTAATATTTGTTTTGGTTCCGGTGGGGATGGTGAGGGTCATGGAATGCCACCCATTTTAATATATATATATATAGATAAAATACAACCACATTTTTCCAATTTGATTAATATAGGGGATATTAGACAAATTAACAATCCAACAAATTCACCCACTTTTGGAAGCTAGGTTTCATGCCCCGGGGTAGGTCAAATTGTAGGAAACTTAAACTTGGCCCACTTGCCCAACTTTGACCAAAACTTTTACTGGATCGTTCTCCCTAATACGAGCTCCGATTGACAAACCGTTCACACCATTGTGATCATGACAATGAGATCTACGGTCTAGTTTTGGCTCGAAAGAATTCTGATAACTTTTATTTTTGAGCTTCCATAAGCCCCTCTGTCCTGTGTGTGTCCCTAGAGCCACCTGGATCACTGGTTGGTTGGTACTTTGGTAGATATGGGAGGAGGGTGTTACAATTTGTTGTAATAAAATATAGAGCCCCAAGGTTACAAGCACAAAAATTGTCATTTCAAATGGCCAGTTATATTGAAAGGAACCTATGGGAATTATACTGTTATTCTCCAAAGATAATAGAAGAATTTCACAACTGTGTTTGTGGGGTACAATATATCTGAAAGTTTATAGCTCATTAAAATCTCAAAGCTCACTTCTATTGGCTCATTCTACTTAGGGATGTGCATGCATACGTAGCAACCTATAAAAATTGCCATCTATTTTCTGAAAAATAGAAGCTAATGTCCCTCCCTTTAGTCCCTATTTTTGTAAATGAGACATTTAAGCAGCGAGGACTATATTTTATTAGAGAAAACTACCCATCATCTTGTGGGAAGCATAAATGGATACCCATAACAACATATTACTGCACTAAATGGGTGGAGGTCATCCCTTCTAGGAATGCAACCGATATAATGGTTATCAAGTATATGGAGGAGAACATTCTAGTCTGATTTGGCTATCTATGAAAAATTGTCACTGATAATGCAGAGATATTTAAATAAGAAAAAAGTATTAGTTTTTTCAATATTATAATATTATTCAGGGATGCTCTACTTCTTATCACCCACATGGGAATGAATTAGCAGATTCATCAAACAAGATTTTAGTTAGAATTCTTAAGAGGACCATATCATAGAATCAGAAAAATTGGGACTCTCAACTTAAGTTTGCATTGTGGGCTAACTGCGTCACCACTAAGAGGTCAAATGGGTAACCCCATTTGAGTTGCTATATGGGACTATTGTATTTTTCCCTACCCACATTGCTATGCCATTGGTCAAAATCCTATTGGATGCAAAGGATGATCCAAACCCTCTAACCAAGAGAATAAATCAATCGGTGGAATTACTAGAAAGCATGAGACAAGTAACTCAAATTATGATCAAATATCATGATAAGATGAAGGATCTATTTGACATGAAGGCTAAGGAAAACATTTTTTATCCATGTGACCTCACGCTTAGATGGGATGTTAGGAGAGAAGACAAAGACAAGAATGGAAAATTCGATCCCCTATTGTTTTGACCTTTCAAAATAGTTGAAGCCAAAGGGAACAATACCTTTCTAATGTAGAACCTAGATGGTGAAGTGTTTAAGCTACCTATAAATGGGAAGACTCAAGCGCTACTTCCAGAAATAAATAATTTCACCTTCATACACTATAAATATAAGTGATCCATTGCAAAGACCAAAGTGCTCATTTCGATTTTGTCTTGCTTTTGTATATCTAAACTAGTTTGACTCCATGCCTAAGTTTACAACATTAATATGTAGGGTGTTAATGCCTCACTTGTGAGGCATTGTCCCTAGTTAGAGCCAATGTTCTACCACCTAATACCCCTTTTTGAATTTTCTTCATATAGAATGAGATTCATTCTTGTGTGTAGAGAAGGATAGATAAAAAAATGGCAAAGGGGATTAAAAGTAGTTACAAAGATAAAAATAACTTGGAGGAGGCTTTCGCATGTAACCAAGGTTGGTTTATTTCCCAAATCGGTGGCAATTTTGGAAGAGCCTCTACGTGAAGCTTCAGGGAGATGTGGCCATGATGTCAGCAATGAAAATAAACTCTACTGGCCACAAGTGGAACACACTTGATGGGTTTACCCTGATGAATTTAGTTTGGTGGCATGTTAAGAGAAAAGGAAATAAAGCCTCAGGATGTTTTGAGTTGGTGGGGTCCACCCAATAGAGCTACTCAAATAAATTTTTAAGTGTGAAGAAAGGAAAATAAAGTTAAACGTTGAGAGTGGAGGGCCGGGATGAAATCATCTCGATGTTGGTACCCCATTAGATGCATTTGGGAGGACCTATAGATGGTGTGCAAAGAAAGTGTTGAGTTGTAACCAAGCAAGTAGTATTCACCCACTAATAACACCTTAGAGGAAGCATACATGGCATAAGAATGTAGTGCGAAGATGGAAAAGAGCAGGTGGATCCCACCTATCTATGATATCATAGAAGTATACCCCAGTGGATTAAATTTAGTGCCCAAAACAAAGCATCGATATATTAACGTCCAAAAACGATGGCAGTTGATAGAGTGATAGCCAATAAACAGAGGGTCGGGCAGACCTTACCAACCAACTCATCCCAGCAAATGGAGCCTATAATATTAAGAATAACATGCAAAGAAGATGCACCAAGAATGAGTTCTAATGGAATACTTGAGACGAGAAGTGAAAAAAAAATAATGGTCTAGATCCTAGAATCTCATAACCATTCAAGAATTACAAATAAACATAAAATTCAAGATCGGGAAGCTCTGAACTTTGGGGCTAGACTTTGTTCACCTCGCTAGAGGCGTGACCAACAACACAGAGTTGTTAACAAAGGAAAAGGTATTGTGTAGGGTTCAAAAGGGCTAAGGAGATAATAGCTTAGTCTATGGCCATGGAGATAAGTCTTATGGAGGAAAATAGGTAAAGAGTAAGTAGAAGTGGGGTCCACCTCCATAACCGTACACGAAATAGGTAATTTCCAAGAAGTGCCGAAAATGGATCGCCATCAGTTTCACACTCACCAGGACCCATAATCCTCTTCGATGGGCTAACTAGCATGGTGCTTAAATCATATCTACCCCCCGAAAAGTCAAAGTCAATTAGGCGGCTCCCATAGATCAATGGTTAGGATTTATTCTGAGGAGGTTAGGACTCATGCCCAACTATTTTCATTCACCCTCCATAGTAAGAGGATCACACCCACCACCAATTCACCAACACAACAATGATGTCAGCAAATGAGCATGATTTTTGCACCAACGAGGGCCTCCTCCCCTTCACTGCCCATCCAATCTAATAATCCCACATGTATTTCTTAAATCTCCCCACATGATCATCTCATCCACGCGTCATTCTACCCTATTACAAACCTATAAAAACTATCCCATTCTAGTTGTTTGAGTTAAAATTTTGCTCTCACCAATGGATTCCCCTTGTCACTCTCCTATGCTGAACCATGTTCAGCCTACCACCTAATTACCGAGCACCTTGAGTGTCAGCACACTTAGTCACTTATAGCATACCAGGTAACCCATATGTCCACCACTATTTAATATTTTTCTCATGCTAAAAATGAAAGAAGCAGCACCCAAGACCCCCAAGTCCTAAGAAATAAAGTCCTCTTGTCATACTGACCCTTTCATGGACACAAAAGTCAAAATATGAGACCGATTGTGCTCTTATAGCCTGTCAAACCTATGTTTTAACCTATATGACTAATACTTGTAAAATGAGGACCCGTTCTAGGCCATAAAATTTTTATTGTATTACCAGGTCACCCCTACAATGTACCATCTCCCTTTGTTCATATCTTGGCTTGCAACTAGTTTCATCAAAGAGAAGAGTTAATTTGTATTCCAGACTGGAGAGAAAATTCTAGAAGTCATGCAAGAATTGATTCAAAGTTCCCTCCTCTCCCCAAAATATTCTAACCTTGATAGGTTTACATAAGCTACCCTCTTTTATACTTACAATTGGATCTCATATAGAGTACAACAAACTTTTCTCCAGCTAATTCTAGAACCTAGAAATTAATCCCTTCCTATTACTAGCGGTTTCCTTGTTTATATGTTTTAGAGGTAGTACAACCCATTATTATTGTTTTTTCCTTATTTTTTGGAGAATAAGAAACAACTAATGTTACCAAGGATGCCATGGGGCTCCTACGCATTGATGCAATAGACCTCATCCTTGACATGCCCTCATTTCTGACTCAATGTATAAAATTCTAGTTTCACCATTTTCCCACTACTTCTTACTTAAGATATTATTCTTTATTCATTTTTCTTTTTGTGTACACTCATGTAGATAAATTTGAATACTTGAACCTAAGTGCCATGTTATCTCATAGGCAGATAAAGTTAGTTTTTGATTGGGGCAATGCCCTAAAGAAAAGGGATAGTAACGAGGGTTTTTCCTAGTTCATCTTCACTTATAGGGCCACTTCCTATACAACTATGACCAATAGTCCACCCCCTATGATCTTTCCCAAGAAAAAATAAATCCTACATCTCAGCAAAGATAAAAGGGTAGGATATTGGTACATGCTTAAGGAATACACTGAGATTAGGGTTTATGGGTCTGAGCTTCCCCCATACCACTTACCTACCTTCATTCCCATGAGAAATTCTCCCTTCAAATTCACGAGACAAAAATTGAATGTTGACCAAATCCCCTTCATCCCTACAAAAAAGAGATACATGTTTACACTCAATAGGGAAGGGTGTCCTTTTATTATCAATTTTAGAAAATCCTTTTATTAGGTAGAAGACATGTTGAAGGAATTTAATTTTTAAATAGGAGAGGTGTTGCACTATGATCCCCACGAGGTTATATCCAACAAGAGAACATTTATTAATGATTCATCTTATGTGAATGAATATAGACCTCAACTTGAATGGAAGGCTAATTTTCACTTCTGGCCCATTAATATAGAAATGGAAATTGAAACAATAGCCCCAAATGAAAATAATAAAAAGAGAAGATTGGACAAAGCTAGAGACAAAGAGATGGAAGAGGCTTCATCTACCCACAAGAACAAGGTGAGGAAGAGTTTGAGACCTCATTGATTGAAAGTAAGCTACACTAGCCAAGATTTGAGGTATCATTAGAAGATTCTCAAAAAACTATAGTGTCCACTTCTACAAAGGTGATGATCTTGGACACTTTGGGAACTTCATCTAGAACAGGCGTTAAAAGGGAAGAAGGACAAGTGATGGAGGAGAGGAATAAAAAATTTAGAGAAGATATGTTGCAACAACTGGCGTCACACTTAGGCCCTTACTAGACCAGGCTCATGCTTTAAATGGACTTGGAAAGGAATAAAATTAATTTCTCTTTCCATCCCCCCTACAACACAATCCCTCCCATCAGGTTCGCAATTCCAAACTCTACACCCGTTCTTATACATGGAAATAATCCCCTTGGAGTACAAAATAAATTGGCATAGGGTAGCTGGAGAAACGTTATAAAATGAGCTAAGAAAAGGTACCTTGACTGTTAGCAAGGCTAAGAAACTGTTAGAAAATGTTCCGATGAGGGTAAAGTATGAAAAGGCCAACTCTAGAGCCCTTCATTTGCTTAATGAATATTATAAAGAGTTTATTATCAAACTGGGTGTAAACCCTGAGGATAAAATTGTTGTGGAGGCCATCATTCAGTGCTCAGAATCTGAGATCGAGGACCTAAGACACAAGTTGGAAATGCCTCCAAGTAAGCTTGTGCAATATAAGGAGCTTGCTTAGGTGGAGGACGAAAAGGAAATCCTAGCCAAGGAGCTAATAGATAGGAACAATGAAGTATTCCTCAAGCAATGGGTGGCATAACTCTAACTATAAATTGATCCACATATTTGTGTTATAATCATGCTACAGGACCCATAGAATCCCACTGAGCAATTGACTAAGGCATTCACAGGATTACAACTATCTGAAGTTGAGCTTAACAAGGTGAAACATGATATGGAGAGTACTGAGCATCACCTCACACAAAAAGGGAAACAATTGGAGACAACCAGAAGCAACATAGAATTAGTCGATAACAATTTGATGGTTGCCAATGATAGGATAACGGAGTTGAAGTACATATGAAAAGGGAATATGACCCAGATTGAGGCCAAGAAATTCATCCAAGATGAGATCAAATATGAAATGGTGAACATCTGAGAGCACATCACCTTTGTAGAAAAGCATAATATTAACATGAAAGATACCGAATATTTTATCAGGTCTGCCAAAGAGGAGGATGTAAAAAATGTGAAAATACCTGAAAAGATTATCAGGTACCTTATGAAAATCCTACAAGATAGTTGCGAATAATGTATGTTGTTCACAGGATAGGGTCAATCATGGAAATTTCCAACATGGTTCAGAGAGAAGAAGCCAACGACAAGGATGGGGAATGATTAGGTTATTTATTAAAATATGTGGTTGCCTTTTATTTAAATTTTGATAGAAGGGTAAGGGCTAGGTTTCCTATATATTAGGATGCCTTAGATAACTTAGCCACATCAAAGTAGTATCACCAATCATTGCTAGCAAAAGGGAGAAAAATTGACTTGTCTCATTTGAAGAATCCCATCCTCATAGGTAAAACTATAGTTAATATTTTGAGTGATTTCCAGCTACTTTGGATGGTGAAAAAATTGTTCATTGACATGCCAAATTACACTGGGCTGAGCAACTTGAAGGTATCATATGAATACTACTTTCTCTCTCCTATACCAAACTCAACCTTATGAAAGAAGTGTGATCGACTGGTTAATCTACCTCAAGTCTGAGGCATTGATCTAGGGTCTTCCCATAGGAACCAAATCACCTATAAGTAATATATTTCCACTGTGTCAATCATGATACTTTAGGTTACTTTCATGTTTTTTAAATATTGTATTCCAATAATGTAATCAAAGCTGTTATATGATAATTAGGACTATTGTGCTAGTAGCATGCTCGAATGGTTTAGATGGTAGGAAGTTACAAGAAGATCAAGAAGGGATATTTTGTAAGGGCATATCATTTATGATACTAAAACTGCTGAAGAGATTCTTTTTATTTCCTTGGAAAAATCTAGGCAGATCAACCTTGAAGGGAATCTTTTAAAGCCCATCGGCCATACTAGAAAGGCCTAACCCCAAGGGCATCGAGGAGAATTGACCTTGTGACCTCCTAATAAGTGAGGTAGTTAACAACGGGGTCTCAACCAGCTGAGCTAATCATTGGGGCTAAGTGCTGAAGAGATTCATTAAAGACGTTCCAAATTTTTGTTCTAGAGGTAGCCCTGAACTGTGAATTTTTGCAAGTATCTGAAGATTTGTAGATGTATGCTTTTTTGAGAGGATTAATAAATAAGTGATGGTGATTCCAAATGCATGAAATGTCTATTATTTAATATTTCCTTTGTTTGTTTCCATATTTATTTATTTACTCTCATATGGTGCATAATTGTAGTCTTTTAACTTAACCTCTAAGTCATAGATTCATCTATGTCATCATATGATAAGTGATGCATGTGATGTGTGAGGTCATATGTTATTAATATGCACTTTGTGTCCTTTGAATTTTCATTTACACACTCTATTCCATGTTTTCTGTTGAAGTTTTGTGCACATGATTCTGGTATCAACCCTCTGAATTAAATTTCTTTTATTTACATTCCTCTTTCACCTATAATAGAACAACTAAAATAATCGCATGTTTTTACACGTAGGACACCAGATATGGATGTTAATTCCTTTAAAAGAGTATTCAATATCTACTTATGATTGAATCTACCTTTGGAAAATATATCTAAACCAATTCTAATTCATCATATGTTTCAAATGTAGGATGCTAGTGATAAATCGTTCAAACACTCTAATATGTCTTAGGCACTTACCTCTTTGAACCTAGAGGTTGTCTCTAGGAGTGACAATACAATCCTTGCACAAAAAAGTTTGTGTACCATAATAAATACATTTTGTGCCTTCATTCGGCCTCAATAAGAAATTCAAATTCCATAACCTACTAGGGAAAAATTTAGTAGCTTCAACAAGTTAGCTTAGAATCGGTTGAGTGTACAGAAGCCAAACTATTCAACAAAACTCAAGAAAGAACTACAGATCAATTAACTGACACACACTAGAGTTTAAGTCCATTAGATAACTAAATTTTAGTTATCAACTAGTACACAACTCATTGAAATCCAACTAACTCAAATTAAGTGACAATGAGTTGTGATAGGCTAGATCACACATGGTAACTGACAACCAACTTGAGTATCTATGAGACTGAATTCAAACTAGAATCTTTAACTAAGGCACAAGTTAAAGAAGCTAGCCCTTGCTACATTTTCAACACTGTTCTAATAATAGACATTGATGATTGATCATCGAATCCCCATGTTTTTGTTTGAATACATATTATTGACAATAATGTGAACTAAGTAATCAGAAGTTAGGGAGAAAGAATGCATGAGTTCCTAATTTATTTCCAGCCATGAAATATGAGTATTAGAGATGGTTACATTAACCTACGCATACAAGCATTGATGGGTACCTACAAATCAATTCAAATCTAGAATTAGAGAGGAGCCAATAGAGAGCTCGAGGAAAATTTTGGGTAGTGAGGCATTGACATCTATCTATAGATGAAAGGAATTTACACAAATCACATTACTATTTTATTCAATTGAAATTTTGATGAATAGCTGGGTAGGCACGGTAGTTGTGTGGTGATAAGAACTTATTAATTCCATGGAAATTTGACAATAAAATCGTGAATATTGAAAAGGTGGAGTTTGAGAAAAGTAGTCAAAACTAGGTTTAGTTGGGCCTCATTGTAAAGATAATTGTGAGGATGTATTGACCCTCAACTAAATAATTAATAAGAGACTACCAACCCTAACATTAGGGAGGGACCTAGTTTAGTCTGAGTGTGACATTGGTCTACATAGTCGGGACCTCAATGCACCTAAAGAAATCTTTGACCTTGTTGAGCAAGTTTTGTCAGGATTGCAACTAGTCAGTGTTGGAATAGTGAGGTATGCTGGTATATTTGATGTGGTATATTAACCCTCACCCCTATGCTAGTCGAGTATGAATTGGACACTCCATGTAACATCTAGACCCAGTTTCATTATAATTTTTTGCAATATTTATAATGTTTGAAAAGGGGAAAGGGACATTAGTAAGTGTGTTATGGAGGTATTTTTAAAGCCATAAATATGCCCTATCTATTGATGTGAAAAATTGTAGAGTTGAGTGAGTCAATCCTAATAAAGGAGTGAATTATGTAATTATCATGAAAGTTAGAGGGAATTTGCCTCTTTGAGCACAATTTCAATGAAAGTCAAGTAATAAACAAACTTGTTAATTCATTTTGGGCGTCTTAGATGTATATTTTATGAGCCATTGGGAAAAGGTAACATCATGGACAGATATCACTTCTATAGGAAATAAATATCTCTATAAACCTCAATGTTTTAACAAAAAATTAATGTAAGTTTCCAAGAAATGTGTTTGAAAAGATGTGTACAAAACACCTTTTAACAAGAGTCAGTGCACGCGTGGATGTCCCTGTCGACGATGGACCCATAGATAGAACTAGAAATTTCCCTTAAAGGTCCAAGGATACATCAAAGGAATTGAACATCCCCATGATGTTACTACAAAATTTTTGAAGAAAATGAGATATAACAACCTGAGGAGTGGAGGATGGATTGGAGGAAATGTGTTTAGGCTTTCAATAGTCTCACACTTTTGTTGATGCCTATTTGAAAGACATTGTGCACTAAATCATTTTTTTTCCAATCATACCACTATGTCAAAATATTAGATAAATATTATATCCAAGTTATAACATGCAAGTTAATAAATAGAAACATTACCATACATCTTGGTGGGCACTAGCACACAAAGGAAATAAATAAATAAAGTTAGGTTGTGTTTGTAATGGGATTAAATATAGAGAATCTTTCACTCGAGTGACATTCATATTCAGCGATATTTTTCAATCAACATAAATAAGGGGTTTTTTTAGAATTTTGTTGGAATTGCAAATTTATGTGGTGTAGTTTACACAATTCAAGTGTCCAAGTAAACTTTCAAGGCATTGTATCCATTATGCATTAAAAAATATAGTTTTAAAAATGAAAAGTTACACATGCTATATGAATATATAAAACCAATATAGATTTATTTTGAAGAGGATTAAATCTCTTGAGGTGCATACCTTTTTTCAAGTTTTTCACTCTAAAAGAGGTCCCATAGGCTATCTTTAGCCTTGTGGGTATTAAAAGTTTCATTGTTTCTTTGTCATATTTCCAGAAGTAATTAAGGTTTCATTTTCATAGCTCATGCAGGTCCCACAATAACGAGTGACCATGTAAGTTAACCATAGTTAAGAAGTTTTTATGTCAACGATGGCCATTCCTTAACGAAAAAATATCCAATAACGACTCAGTTTGAACACGATTTAAGGTGGCAATTTATCATAACTAGTTAAACCAATTTAGTGTGGGGGTTATATTAACAATCCCGAAAGATGAAATCTCGATACGAATCTGACCAAAAATTTAGATACTATCCATGATATAAAAAAATGGTTCGCTTATGATCTTGCTATACATTGGTTGAAAAAAATCAAAATTAAAGGCCATTTAAATTTTCAATTAAACAATTTATATCATTATACCAAAAAAATCCCTTAAATACTTAAAGGAAATATTTAAAAATACATAATTTAATGTAAATTTGATCATATTTATTACGTTGTAGGGTGTTTCCTTTGACAAGTACTCCCCTGGCTGACAATCTTCATTGGTCTACAACATTGGATTGCGTGTTAGATGATTGAAGAATGGTGTGTCATCAAATTAATAATTAACAAGAAAACTAATAGTTAAAAAACAAAATGATAATTAGAAAAAGGCTAACGGTTAGGGAAAAAACTGAATACAACCTTTCCTCCACACAGGCATAGCCTCATAGGGTTCAAATCTAATGGCTTAGCTGACTCATGGTGAGTTAAGGGTAACCACTGTGTTCTTCCCCTCGCCTCATCTGTCATTTGCTCGATGTTATTTGTAGAAACGGTTCTGTGTCAAGCTCTTTGTAGGAGGAGGGTTTCCACCTAATTTCAACTACTGGTAAGTGAGAGACTAATTACCTTCTTGCTTTGGCAATTCAACTGTAAACTTTCATGAAACGTTGAGTATTTTTTTGTTGGAAATTACTAGCCAAACACCATATAAGAGGAGCAGAACTCTCAGCTCGGGTTGCAAAGGATGGACTATTTGTTAGGTATGAATGAAAGGTTTCACTACATCCTGAGCTACTTTAAATTCCTTGGTGTAAAATTTCACAAAGGGTTTTATCATCCGAGTGGCACCCATATTGGCATTATTTAACCTCGAGGTATCCATCTTAGTCCTTTTTTCAATAGTTATGTTACACAACTTCACAAGATTTTTCCCTCTTTCACAAAGGTTTTATTTCATCCTTGTCAGGTGTAGGAATTCATGCAGGTGAGGGTTTCCCTATTTTTTAGTGGTAAATGCCTAAGTGTTGGAAGATTTTGATGGTCTAGCATGTCGTTCTTACATAAGATTCCTCTTTTAGTTTTTCTCTAAAATTTCCTCTATTGTTAACTTGAGCGCTTTTCTTAGAGGGTTTATATGGTTGCTCACATCGGTCATAAATTGGCTTGAGAACTGAGGGTTTTCCCTCTAGTATAATCTTAGGTTTTTTTTTTTCTTTTTTTTTTTAAGTTTAATACACGACCTCCTCCGGCCATAAAGATGGGTTTGTTTATATATTTGGAAAATGTATACATATGTAGTTGAAGTTACACTAAATTATCTTTGATACTCAACAATTGTATCTCTTTGTAACATTGAGACCTCTATTATTCCTCTGTTTAATATGGTTGAAATTGCACACATTTCCCATTTAAGTTAATGGTGATAATTGTTGTCACTCAACATGGGTGGCGATGGACAAGTTAGACCATTACTACATATACGAAATTGAAATGGTATGTTAATAATATTGGTTGAGGTTCAAGAAAGCTTGATTATTGTTATGATTACCATAGAACTTCCTTGGGATAATTATACTGGATTCTATTAATATGGATTAATTTTCATCAGTATGTGAGCAAAAATTTGATGTGATTTTCATTCTGATTTCACATGCCAACCACATTCACGGCTTCATCATATTACAATGTTGTTTTCAAACTTTTACAGTTGAGCATTATACATAACAATATATCCCTTTAAGTTCTCCCAATGTGATTAGTGTAAACCCCTCTAGACATATAAAAAAATGGGTACTTAAATAAATATAAAGTTATGTTTAAGCCCTAAACTTGAGAAATTCAAAAATAAATTATAGTCCCAAGGAGATGCATTTCTATTTTCTTTCCTTTATTTTGCAAGAACCAACTTGTAAATTTTACATCTCCTGCAAATGCAGTGTCTCTTCAAAAGAAAAATCAATTAAAAAAACGAATTACTAACATGAAACTAACTCCACATGTAAGCCCACTTTGGTAGTTATCATCATTTGCACTGCCACAACGTGGGTAATGAATGGATGATTCTATCCTTCGTTATTGTCTGTGTCTCTACTTCTTTGTTTATCAATGTGAAAAGTAGTTTTCGGCCAATGTGTGTGTGTGTTTTTTTGGATCTATCAAATTACAATGTTGTAAGTACCTTTGACAAATGTTGGAAACATGCCAGGGTGTTTGAGACTGCCACAATGTCACTAATGAATGGATGATTATAACCTTCATTGTTGTTTATGTCTATACGTCTTTGTCTATCAGTGTGAAAAATAGTTGTGGGCCAATGTGTGAGTGTGTTTTTGGAGCTATCCAATTACAATGTTTTATTTTCCTTTGACAAATGTGAAACATGCCAAGCCATTTGAGATGCTTGACTTGAATTTGGCTGAAACTCCTTAGACAAACTATGGCATACATAGAATAATACATCCTTAAGGATATGTAATCCTTTCGCAGACCATTTCCAGAAGTGTTAGATACAATGTATTATATATCACCATCATAGTAAAAGCTATGCTCTTAAACTTGTAGATCAAAATGTAACAAAGAAAACTACTTGAATCTGAAGAAAGTCATCATTTATTCAATATAATTTTGGCCTCTATTAATTAGGGGAATTTTGAGGTCTGAAATGGGCCTCTTAAGGAAATTATAAAATAATAGTGGAAATAATAAAATAAGATTGCATTACATCATCAAATTTTAGAGGGAAAAAATAAAAATAAAAAAACTATTTTTTCCAACTCATATTTTCAACTTATCTCTATATGGGTTTATTCAAATTTCGAGTAGGAACTCTCGTTGGATGCAGAATTTGTTTCCTTATCGAAGGAGTACCCATGTTGCACACTTTTGATGGACCCTGCTACACAAAAAATGAGAAATAAATGGAAAAGCATTATTACAATCACCTTTTTCATGTATTTCTCATTTTTTGTATAGTAGGGTCCATCGAAAATATTCAACATGGGTACTCCTTGGATGATGAATTAAATTTTGCATCCCACACATATTCCCTCTCAAATTTTGATTAAAACCTTAGGGAGATAAGTTGAAAATACAGGTTGAAAAAGTAGTTTTATTATTATTTTTTTTTAATCTTTTTACTTCTTTACCCCAAAAATGGTGAATCATCTCCCATGGTTGACATCATCATCTTGAAACTTACTAGTTCTTATAAAGTTTATTTTGGTTTCACATTTTCCTTAGGAGGCCCATTTTAGACCTCAAAATTCCCATAATGTGTTCGCACACAAGCTAAATATCCACGTTTATCAAACAACTTCTTCCCTCATGTTTCTTTTGGTTCATTGTATTTAGATAAAAATATGAATCCCGGGTGCACACAAAGATCAATTGGAAATATCCTTCTACATGCTAAGATAGTTTTGCATTAAGTCAATGAATCTCGTAAATAATTTTTCAATATATTTTGTTTGGGTTAATGCAATGGATTGAGTAAATAAATTGATCTTTGTGAAATCAAAGATAAACTATTTGGACTTAGAGAAACACTTTCACTTTACAATAATGTATTTATAATAAATGACAAGAGAGAATATACCGTGACTAAATTGATTATAGAGTTTTTTAATTTGGAAGGAAGTTTAAAAATGAAAATGTTATATTAAAAATTATGATGTGAGCTATCTAATTATAATGTTGTATGTTCCTTTGACAAATGTTGGCAACATCCCAAGGCATTTGAGATGCTGCACTCGAATTTGGCTGAAACTACCCAGACAAACTATGGCATAGTCAGAATAATCCAGGCTTTTATCCTCAAGGATATGTAAGCCTTTCATAGACCATTTTCATAAGTGTCACATACAATGTACTATATATCACCTTCATAGAAAAATCTATTCTCTTAAACTTAAATATCCAAATGTAACAATGAAAACTACTTGAATCTAAAGCAAGTCATCATTTCTTCAAGAATATTTTGGCCTCTATTTGTTGATAGACAATCTAAACATCCAATTTTAGAAAAAAACTTATTTGCTCAAGTTCTTCTCGTTCATTGTATTTAGATAAAAAGGAAAATCCCCTATGCACATAAAGATCAATTGGAAATATCCGTGTACATGCTGAAATAGTTTTGCATTAAATCAATGGATCTCGTAAATAGTTTGTCAATATATTTTGTTTGGGTTAATGCAATGGATTGAGTAAATAAATTGATCTTTGCAAAATCAAAGATAAACTGTTTGGACTTAAAGAAAGGCTTTCACATTACAGTAATGTTTTTAATAATAAATGACAAGATATATTAGACCGTGACTAAATAGATTATACAATTTTTAAATTTGGAAGTGATCTGATATTCAACCTATGAGTGACATCAGTTAAAGATTTATTAAACTAAGGTATTACAGACTCATGTGTTGCTGTGTGTTCTATGTTATTGAAACAATGAATCGATCAGATTGCTAATACACAGACAGTAAAATGGAATGACAGTAGAGAAATACAAAGCAACAAAAAGACACAAACAATTTTAATAAGGAGTTCACCCTATTCTCCAGGGCTATGTCTCCAATCCAGCTTTCAGTGGTGGCCTTGTTTTATTGTGCCTTTGGGCAGAGAATTTACAATACAGGGACTCAATGTGAGTTCACATGAAGCAGGTTTTTTCTTGGCAGGGTGGTTCTTGGATTTCCCAAGCCACTGGCGTACACAGACTCTTCTTCTTCCTACCAGTTGTGTGACCTTATGGTCTACAGTTGAAAGAAATAAATGTGATGCTCAGTTCAAATAGATTCCTCTATGGGATGGCTTGGATCCTCAAGCTCTCTAGTGCTCAATGCTATTGTTGATCAACTTGGCCCTCCGTCTCCTCTGCTATGCTTTATTGTTCTCTATGTTCGGTCCTCCTCTCAGGGTTCACTGTGCACTGTCTCTCTTGGTCACTTGGAGTCTACTCAACTCTAACTTGTTTCGGCTATCTTTGTTCATGGCTTTTAGCCATTCAAACCCTATGCCTATTCAGTTCCTCTTCCGCCTATGTTAATTCACCTTCTACAGCTGCGCTTGGAGTTCCCTATGTTTGGCATCATCATGAATGCTCAAGGAGTTTCCACTTATCCTCCTCTAAATGGCACCAGCATGCTTCATCAGTTCGTTTCTTCAGTTATGCCATGGATGCATTCTTCTTCCACCATGGAAATCAAACAGATTCCAAACCCCTTTAGAAGGCAGCTGAATTCCCTGTCGATTCTGCTTCCTTCCATCGGGCACGATCTTAGCTGTCTGATCTGAGCCCTCCAGATCCAACGTTATATGCACGTTTCACGTGGCTGACTTTCTCAACCAATAGTGCGCGATCAATGGCGGTTTTCTCTCACCTCCGCCTATCACACGTCGATCGGTGTAAGGAATCGCTCCGCTCCTGTCCAAAGCCTCTTATCGTTCAAGGGTGCCCTGATAAAAACCACCATTTTTCCAAAGCATGGATCCCACCATTGTGTTTTAGCACTTTTTCCTTTTTCGCCCATGGTCCTCTGATTTCCCCATGCGACCGAGTGCCTGGGCTTTCCCATTTTGGCTGTATTCGCCCAATGATGCGCGATTAGCACTAAGTACTAAAACCTCTTCCTCTTCCCATTCTGGGGCTAACAGGGGCTACTTTGGCCTCCCACGCAGTCTCCATGGGCCTCGGTCAGCGTGCTTTGACTGAGGTCCTCGTTGTTCCATGTTGGCTACCATTGCCACTGGTTCAGGGTGTTTTTTATCGCTGTTTTGGATTTCTTTAGAGATTTGTTCGACCTGATTCAGTCATGGTTCTTTGACAGTCTTCTATGGATCCAATTCGGATCACGGACTTCCCACTGAAAAGATTTTGGACCACCAAAAGTTGGTTTTTAAGCATCGACTAAGTGAGGATACTGTTTCTTCACTTGTCCAATCTCAATCCACTTTGCGCTGCTCGGCTTTGAACCTCTGAGCCCAATCCTGAGGTACTCAACATCTCCCCTATGCATTTTCATTACCTTCCTATCCAACACCGTGTCTTCCTGCAACTCGCTAAGATATTCAGGTAGCAGGTCATCAATAGAAGGGAATTGATTTTTCTCTTCAGGGTCCTCAATCATTGAAGGTTCAAACAATCTCAAGCAATCTGCATTTACGACCGAGTAGATGTGCATGTAAGCTAGTAAATCAAGGCGAAAAGCATTTTCACCAATCTTCTTAAGTATCCTAAAAGGTCCATCCCTGATAGGCTTTAGCTTTTTGACTTCACCTTGCATCCTGTCCTTGCTAATATACAGCCAGACTTGGTCCCCAACTTGAAAACTATGCTCCATCTGATGCTTTTCATGCCTAGCCTTGTACCTGGCCTAGCTCTTTTCTAGTTGTTCCTATACTGCCTGGTGGATCTCCTGGATCTGTTCAATGAACCTAGTTGCCTCGTCCACATCACTGTGTCCATAACCATGGTATCTTTACCAAAGACAAAATCCAAAGGAGACCTTGCTGTGAAACCGAAATAGGTCTCAAAAGGAGATCTCTATGTAGAAGAGTGTTTGGCTCTATTTTAAGCATGTTGCACATAACACAAGTGTTCATCCCAAAGCTTAGGATGTTTACTGCAATAACCTCTCAGTAACTGGATCACTATCCTGTTTACTACTTCTATCTAGACGAAAATTTGTGCTTTTCTTCAACTTGGTGTCCATCAATTCCCATAGACTATACCAAAACTTCCCCACAAATGGGGTGTCTCGATCAGATACAATGGAAGTGGGTAATCCAAAATGAACCCATACATGTTCAAAGAACAGTTTTGCAGTCTATTCAGTTGTCATCTGTTTACTACAAGGTATCAAAATACACATTTAGTTGAACCTATCCACAACAACATATAGATAATCATGACCTTTCCTAGATTTAGGTAGTCCTCCAACAAAATCCATGGAAACACATTCCCAAGGGTGAGAAGGAACTAGCAATGGAGTGTACAAGCCTAGTTTTCTATTGCTGGGCTTGCTTTTAGCACACATGGCACACCCTCTTACATATCTATAAATTGTCTCATTCATTTTCTGCCAATAGCAAAATCTTTGCAGCTGTGCAATTGTTTTACTTACCCCAAAGTCACCTGATATCAGAGAAGTGTGTGCTTCCCTAATTATCTTTATCCTCTCAGTTTGTGGAATGCATAGTTTCCCAAAATGGTATAAGAGTCGGTCCTTTACATGATGGTCCAATTCTTCTACTTTTTTTCCTTGACTCAAAGTTGAATATACATCTTTCAAATCCGGATCCTGAGCATATTGTTCAATGTAGCTTTCATGTAGCACTGAATTATGCTTAAGTATGGTAGATGCATTTATGATATGGGTCTATATAACGTGTCTACAACCTTGTTATGTATGCCCTTTTTATATCTCATGACTAAGTGAAACTATTGTAGAACACCCATCCATTTGTAGTGTCTTGATAGCTGCAACCTAGTTTGGGAGTGTAGATATTGAAGTGGTTGATGATCAGTATATATTACTGTCTCTTTGCCCATTAAGTAATATTTCCACTTTTTCACACTCTAAACTAATGCATACAATTCTTTATCATATGTAGGATAGTTAACTACTGCAAGATTAAAAGTCTCAGAATGATAAAATATGGGTTTATGGTGCTGTGTCAACACTGCTCCCATGGCATAGCCACCGGCATTAGTTTGGATCTCAAATGGTCTTTGTAAATCAGTAGTGCTAGTATAGGTGTTGTACTAATTTTCTCTTTCAAGGTGTCGAAGGCTTTCTGATGTTTGCCTCCCCACTGAAACACCTAATTCAATCCTATTAAGGCATGTAAGGGAGCTGCAATTGAGGAGAAGTTAGAAATGAACTTCCTCCAATATTGTGCTACTGCTTAGAAGCTTCTCACTTCTGTAGCAGACCTAGGTTTAGGCCAATTCAAAATGATTGCCACTTTAGAGGGATCTATTTTCAATTCACCTCCCCCTACTATATGACCCAAGCAGTTCAGAGATGTTTTGTCAAATTCACATTTTGGTAGTTTAACATAAATTTTTTCTCTTTTCAAAACATCTAATGTCTACTTAACATGCTTTAAATGTTCTTCCCATGTTTTACTAAAAATCAGAATGTCATCCAAATACACAATAACAAAATCATCAAGAAAAGGTCTGATTACATCATTCATTAATCTCATGAAAGTAGCAGGAGCATTAGTTAAGACAAAAGGCATAACCAACCATTCATACAATCCCTGCTTTGTTTTGAAAGTAGTCTTCCATGCATCTTGCTCTACAACTCTGACCTGATGGTATCCACTATGCAAATCCAACTTGGTGAAATAAACCGCTTCTTTCAATTGATCTAAAAGATCATCTATGTGAGGAAGGGGATAATGATTCTTGATTGTTATCTTATTCAATGCTCAGTAATCAATGCACATTCTCCAAGAGCCATCTTTCTTTCTCACCAAAATGATTGGTGACCCACATGGTGATGTGTTAGGCCTGATAAAGCCCTTCTCGAGCAACTCCTACACTTGCTTCTTGATTTCAGCTTTCACTAAAGCAAACAACCTGTACATCCCAATGTTAGGAAATGGAACATCTTGCTACAAAATAATATCATGTACTATTCCATTTGGGTGGCAGACATTTGGGTTCTTGAAACAAGACATCATACTCTGAAACAACCTTTTCTATATCAGCTTGTTGTTTAGCATTACAGCCCTCAAATACATTGGTTTTATCAGGTTTATTTTCCTTTACAACCATCAGTAAGAATTTTTTGCATGAATTAATCATTCTTTTCATCTGTCCTGAGTTTATGAGAGTATAATTATTCTTGAGCTTATGAGCTCTTACAAAATATTTGATTCCATCTTTAACCAGCAGATACTTGTTCTCAGCTCTATAGAAAATAGCCTTTCTATCATACAACTAATGACTTCCTAAAACAATTCCACATATGTCCAAAGGAATTATGTCTAACTCAACCTCATCTACAAGTGCTGACCTAAAAGAAAACTTGAGTTTGCACTATCTAGTCACTTGTAGTTGTGATTTATCATTTAACCATCCTAATGGGTATGGTTTCTTGTGAGGTGTATTTTCTAATCCCAACTTCTTTACAATTGCTTCAGAAATCAAATTTACTTGAGAGCCACTATCAAACAAAGTATCAATCTTTTTAGTTTTGGAAATAACTCGAATATGGAAAAGCTCATGTCTTTTTCTCTCATTTTCTTCATCAATAACAGATTGAGTAGAATTACTACTAGATGCTTCAGAATTATTACCTCTTATACCTGTGGTTGCTATAGTTGTTTCATCCCCGAGTCTGACCCCAAATCTCTGTGAATAGCTGCAACTGCCTTCTTCTTCTTTCCCTTGGACTTCTTAGATCTCAGCTCTGGATGCAGAATCCAACAATGCTCATCATCATTCCCCTCCTTTTTACAGTGAGTGCATGAAGCTTTGGCTTTCTTTGCAATGTTAGCCTTCCTTGCTTTCCACTTCTATTTTCTTTTCTCCTTGCTCTTGCTTACAGTGGGTTTGGATGGTCCCCCAACTTCTGGATTTCCGTTCTTTCCTCTAGCTTCTAGATGAGTAGCTTGTACAGATACCTCATCTATACTAGTGGGATTAAACATGAGGATGGTATGCCTCATGTAGCTGTGTAGACCACCAATGTACTTCAAAAGAGTCTCTGGTGAGTCTAATGAGATACCCAATGTCAATGCTCTCTTTCTGAACTCTTGAGTATAACCTTGCACACTTTGCCCTTTCAATTGTCGAAGAGTTTGCCAACTCATCATGGCTTGTTGCATGTAGGCTAACGAATAGAACTATTTTTTGATCGCAGAAACAAAGTCACTCCAGACAGAGAGGGTCTTACCATGTCTTTTCACATCAACTTGGGTTCTACCTTCCCACCAAACCAAGGCAGTGCCTCCTAGGCGCAAGCTTGCCAGCTGAATCTTACTCTTGTCTGAGTTTATGTTCTGTACCGTGCAATACACATCAGTTTCTCTAATCTAATTGTCCAATTTTTCAACATTTAGCTCTCCATCATATATAGGCAAATCAAATTTAACATCTAGCTTAATCAAAGATGCTTTCTTATTATGCACAAGGCTATTAGGAGTTGTGATAAAGTTTTCCTCTTTCCCCTTTCCTTTGGAGTTTCCATGGAAGTGAGACTCATCTTTTTCTTTCTCTTGCTTAGAGCCTGATGCTTCTTCCACCTTTTGCTTTCTAAAGTCTTTGTACATTTCTTCAACCATGGACTTTATAGCTAGGAAACTCTCTATGAATTGAGGGTCTAGCCCTACAGAACCTTCTTCTGACATTGTCTTTCAAGAATATACTCTCCCAATTTCAGGATTAGTTTCCACCAACTCTCCATCTCCTAATTTGAGCTTTGATATTGTGAGCATTCACAGCTAAACCAACACAAGCTTGTCTAACCTTACAGCCTAGAGCTCTGATACCACTTGATCTGATATTCACCCTATGAGTGACATCAGTTAAAGATTTATTAAACTAAGGTATTACAGACTAATATGTTGGTGTGTGGTCTGTGTTATTGAAACAACGAATCGATCAGATTGCCAATACATAGACAGTAAAATGGAAAGACAGCAGAGAAATACAGTAAGAAACACAAAGACACAAACAATTTTAATAAGTAGTTCACCCTATTCTCCAGGGCTACGTCTTCGGTCTAGCTTTCAGTGGTGGCCTTGTTTTGTTATGCCTTTGGGTAGAGAATTTACAATACAGGGACCTAATGTGAGTTCACCTGAAGCAGGTTTTTGCTTGGCAGGGTGGTTCTTGGATTTCCCAAGCCACTAGAGTACATAGAGTCTTCTTCTTCCTACCAACTTTATAAACTTCTGGTCTACACTGGAAAGAGCCAAATGTGATGGTCAGTCCAGACAGATTCCTCTATAGGATGGCTTGGATCCTCAAGCTCTCTGGTGCTCGATGCTATTGTTGATCAGCTCGATCCTCTGTCTCTTCTACTATGCTTTACTATTCTCTATATTCAGCCCCCCTCTTAGGGTTCATTGTGCACTGTCTCTCTTGGTCGCTTGGACTCTACTCAACCCTAACTTGTTTCGACTGTCTCTGTTCATGGCTTTTAGCCATTTGAACCCTATGCTTGTTCGGTTCCTCTTCCGCCTATGCTAATTCACCTTCTGCAACTGCGCTTGGAGTTCCCTATGTTCAACATCATCATGAATGCTCAGGGAATTGCCACTTGTCCTCCTCTAAATGGTGCCAGCATGCTTCGTCGGTTCATTTCTTCAGTTACACCGTGGATGCGTTCTTCCTCCACTGTGGCAGTCAAACAGATTCCAAACCCCTTTAGAACGCAATTGAATTCCTTATTGATTCTGCTTCCTTCCATCCCGCATAATCTCAGTTGTCCGATCTAAGCCCTCCAGATCTAATGCCATACGCACGTTTCGCACGGTTGACTTGCTCGATCGATAATGCGTGATCAATGACGGTTTTCTCTCACCTCTGCCTGCCACGTGTTGATCGGTGTATGGAATCACTCCGCTCCTATCCAAACCCTCTTAACGTTCAAGGGCGCCTCGATCAAAACCGTCAGTTTTCCAGAGCACGAGTCCCACCATTGTGTTTTAGCGCTCTTTCCTTTTCTGCCCGCGGTCCTCTAGTTTCCCCACATGACCTAGTGCCCGGGCTTTCTCATTTTGGCCTTGTTCGCCCAGTGATGCTAATCACGCATCAAAAACCACTTCCTTTTTCCATTCCGGGGCTCCCAAGGGCTACTTTCGCCTCCCGCATGGTCTCCATGGGCCTCGGTCACCGCGCTTTGACCGAGGTCCTCCTTTTTCCGCATTGGCTGCCATTGCCACTGGTTCAGGGTGTTTTTTATCATTATTTTCGATTTCTTTAGAGATTTTTTTGACCTGATTCAGTCATGGTTCCTGGATAGTCTTCTATGGATCCAATTCGGATCATGGAAGGAAGTTTAAAAATTAAAATTTCATATTAAAAATTCCGATGTTCTTAGAGTGAATATAGTATATATTTTTTTAATGGTAAAGAAAGCACCATTGATCCATATATATCCCCCAAGTGTGCTGAAACACACCAAAATATTTTTTGATTGGAGAGTACTGCTCATGGAGTGAATGGCTACTGATTGAAAATATATTCTTCTTTTACTGGAGGTTGTTTATTTATTAACTAAGTAATTATTATTTTTAAATGTATATGTCAAATTCACATGAATATGCAGGGACAAAATCATCCATAACTTTCATATTTCATATTGACTTGTAGAATGCATTTCAGTGCAATTAGTTGTATTTGTATATTTATATATTTACATTTGTTTAGTAGACGATGTTTTTTGATTAACTAATTAATTATCTTGCTTATTAACTAATTAAATATTTTTATTTTTTATTTTAAAAACATGTATCAATTCCACATTGAACATAGTAAGAATGACATATCACATTCATACTAGCTTTTAGAATGTGTTTCTAGGCATAACTAGTAATTGGGCACATATTATTAGAAATTAAAAATAATCTCAAAAAATTGAAGTTAATTACTAAAAAAAATAAAAAAATAATCTTAAATATGGAGAAATTGGGAACGGAGAAACGAATTTATGAAAGAAATTATTTTTTTTGAAAAAGAGAATGAATGAATTCCATATTGTCCAATTAATGGATGCAATTTATTAATGACAGTGATACAAACTCTTTAAATTGTATAAATAAATTCTCCGTATGGTAGTATTAAACCTCTAGGTAGTGATATTTAGTTTATAAGGTAGTTTTATAGCTCCAAAACAAAAATTAAATGATGAGAAAAAGATGTAAGACTAATTTTTAGTACGAGTAAAACTAAATTGGTTAATAAGTACAATTGAACATGTTGTGGAGTCACCAATTCCATTGAGAAGTGTATAATTACGCCCTTATCGTGAATGTACGACTGCTAATTCAAGGAGGAAGGCCAACTTTCACATTTTATGATTTTGATTTGTTGATAAAAGAATAATGTATGCATTGTATTCTGCGGTGATTATTCAATAAAAAGCAATACTAACATATGTTATGTGGTCTCAACAAGTTTATGTCACTAAGGCCAATGGTCATTGCATGGCCGAGCATGGACACGTTTATGTAACTGAGGCAAAACAAATGTCATGGACTCATGATGAGGCTATGTCACTACTTGATAAGGGTATAATTTGAGTATTTAAAGGTAATGGTGGTAATTTTATGCAAAGTAAATATCATTATGATTAATTCTGATTTAATTATATTCAAATTAATGTTAATATGGTTAATTTTTATTTAATTATGTTTAAACTAGGAATTGCACCAAATGTTGCAAAGGAAAGGTTGCAAGGCAAAAACAAATGGAGAAAGAGCATAGATGAACACATATGTCATCTGTTAAAATTTTAGTAAGAGATTAAAGTGAACTCCTATTTTACGATCCTACTGATTTGAGTTGCACTTCAATTTGTTTTTGATTCACTTGATGCCTTGTTTTTTATACCCTGTACATCCTCTTCCAAGGATACTCCTACTAACTATTATTGCTTTCTCTTTGCTGAATTTTTATACAAACGTACCAATTCAAATAACGACGATGTCAAAGTGATATCATCGACTACCACTTATTTTTTTCTTCAATTCTCTTCAAGAGGTTTTAAGAATAACGAAAAAACTAGAGTGACAACAACTTGTTTAAGCTTTCAATATTTCCTTCACCAACTTCAATATTTCCAACTGACTTAACCTGAAACTTTAACAATCAACATAGAGAGTAATATTCTATTTTCTCCTCCAATGTACATTGTGTTGTTGGATCACAACTTGTACCTATTGTATATTCACAACTTCTACCTATTGTATATCCTATTTCTAGCTCTAAATGTGTAAATGTGTGTGTCGTTGAACATTATTAACAAATCCCTTAACACTACTCTTTCAATATTTTAATCTGCATTTCTCTTCACTTTAATTCTTATGCATTAGATTTCTTACACCTATTTTATTTAACCGTTGTTTGGTTTACCTTAGTCTAATAATATGACATAGATAATAAATGTGGTATCTAAGAACATCACTTTGGGAAGTTCGTACTTGCGAGGATAATATGGTGAATATGGAGGCTAGTTAGTTGTAGAAGCCTTTGGCAACAAGTGGTTAAACAAAACCAACTATTAATAGAGGATTGAATCAGGCATAGGAATACACCTACTACAAATTATTCTATCATCTGAAGATATTTAGTTCATGTAAATGGATTTTCTTTTGGCTTATAACCTTTTAGAGAACTAGCTAGCTTGGAAATTTGGAAATATATGGTTGGTGAATGTAGGTATGGATCCTTCATTCATATTTAGAATTTCTTATAATCTAACTTAAAGATATATACAAACTTTTCTCTATTTATAGCTATATAGACTTTATTAATTAAAATTGTGTATATATGTTTTAATTTAATTTTAAAAACTCATTAAAAACAATTTCAACTACCATAAATTTTCTTTATCTTTTACACAACACTTATCAGTCTATTGAGTGCTTCAAGTAAAGCATTAGAGGAATTTCGAATAAAAAGTTCAAATAAAGTGGAGGTTTGGGAGGTGACAAAGAGAAACATAAAAACATAGGACAAGTGCATATAAATTCTAGAGTCAAGAAATTCTAATAACAACCTTTTCCCCTCTAGAGTTATACCAATCGATGTAGTACTATGTAAAATTGAATGATTTGAGAAATCCTTACAATACCATCGTAGTCATGCATGTACATGCAGCAACTAATTTTGGAAGATGGAGAACATCTATTCAGAATCATACATCATTACCCTCTGATAGATGAATACAATCCTGGACTATGCCAACTCTGCCCGTAAGTCTTGACCCTGCGACACTCAAAAGGCCATTGCTCCACACATGTATGTCTGTCATTTCAAACCTCTAAGAATTATTATTGTTACATGAGATTTTTTACTGCAAATTCTTCTTGTGTGAGGTGCACAATTACAATTCCTAATTTTTTTGTAAGGAGAAAGGAGAGTATGAATGTAGAATGAAATTATAAATATTTTGATTATTTAAATTGATTTTGTCAAATAATAGTATCATTAAATTCCATTCACTTAAAATTTATTATTTAAAAACACAAACACATTTATATAGGTTTTAATGTTATTACTATGTAAAGCATTAAGTTGGTGCTTGAGAATCCCAATTCTTTGTTTATTGGATAAGGAATCACTTTTTAGTATTTTTTATATTCATTCTCTCTTCACATATTTGTGGGGAATTTAGGAATGGAAATGAAACATTTGTAATTGACTCTAGAATAATTTGGGGAACTTGAAAGTTTTTGGGAGCTTCAATTCCAAGGAGTGCAAGTTTGATATCCACTATACATAAATACTATTTTTTAATATTATAAAATTAAGATGTAAAAAAAACATTGAAATAAATATAACTCTTATTCTAAAATTATTTGGGTTAGAAAATTTTGAATCTTCACTTTATAGTTATGAATACACAATTTTTAATTCATATACATATATATTTAATAATTTAATATATTTTCTGATCTTCTTATAATTTGTTAGTTTTATGTTTTAAATTTTAATATAATTTATTCCACTCATAATTATTAATTATTTTATTTTATTTTATTTTATTTGTCTAAATAATAAAATAATAAATAATAAATTATATTACACTACAATATTTTTACCATATTATTAATATTATTGTGTAATTTTAAGGTCACGGGTAAGCCAGACACCAAAGTGATGTATGGGACCCCCTTGTTTGTGAGACAAGGGACCAAAATCCGCACAATGATGAGACACATTTGTTTATGGGACAAGAGACTCATCGTCATGCAACGACTTGACCACTAAGTCTACGAAGGCATACATACTTTACCCCCCTATAGTTTTGAACATGTGACCTCTTAAAAGGAAACACATGCTCTTAACCATTGGGCCCTGTTACAGGGAAAAGTGTCTATATAGAACTGCTCTATCCCACTAAGGTGTGACAGCTGCCTTAGAAACAAACAGAGAAAAGCTACTTTCGTTTTTCCTTTATGGATTATAGATAGAGAGGAACAGAAATACCAACCTCTGTCTTGCGCTAATCTCCTGATTTGATTCCTCTCTTCTTTGATAGTCTTTAGCTACCTGCTCCCTTGCACGCCCAGCTTCACAAAGTACCTGTAAGATCACAGAAGTATAGCACTATACAAAGACATGGATCTATAATCATAAACAATCTAGGATCAGATGTAAATTGACCATACAAATGTAACAACCATCAATGACACAAAAGCATGGAGGAAAATGTGAATAGCTTTTATTGATAAACAAGAAAAGAGCCAAGAGGAGTTACAACCAGTTGTTCTGACCCAGCATCAACCTCCCAGCAAAGAAGCCCCTCTTCACCTCAAACAAAGCTTAGATCACCCAACAATCTGATGTTTGTCTCAAGAAATCAACAACAATTCCTTACAATATGCAAAATTCCAGCCTCTGGATCTCTGGGATGAGGGATCCATATATAGATATCTATAAGGGGGATGAGTCAGCTTGTGATTTGATTAGTGCCCTCCATCTGATAGTCCTTGCTTCCACTTGGTGATTGATGGTCTCTTACTCATCCTTGGTTGAATTCAGTGAGGCAAGTGTCATAGGAGAAGATTCTGGAAGCTTCTATTGCCTCTCCACCTTGCTGAATGACACTGCCATTTGTCATTTCTCACCCATCGCACCCCACAGAAGGGATTTGTGAAATGCAATGCTCCCACACAATGTATTTAGGTGAGATGCAACGCACTTAGCCAGTGGAGCAGCTGAAATGATCCTGTTTTGACCAATTCTGAGTAGCTTTTCATGGAGAACTTCTGGGAGAAGTTGTAATCTGTTGACCTTGTTCCTTTAGGGGTTAGAAAAACACTTTTAGGGACTTAGGAGCCCTTAGTTTATGGACATTTCATGCTTGGGGTTGTAGGGCCCAAAAATGTCTATAACAATTGCCCCCTAAAGCATGAGGTCGTTAATCTTTTGATGTCGGGTGAAATGATTTATTATGAGGATCTGAAGTTCTTTCAATACTGGGAGGAGACGTGTAATAAGATACAATACAATACATTATCTTCATAATATTTTCATGATCTAGCTGAGGCGGGCATTCCCATGCTCAACTTTATAAATTCATTTTCATGTACATAGGACAGACAATTGTCTGAGTGTAGACTGATGATTCTAATAGAGCCATCATCCTTTTGATTGGATGATTATCTGTGCAGCAATGATGTACATTTGATGTCTTTATTTTCCCTGAATATATATCGCAGCCAGGATGGATGAAACTAGATCTGGGGTCTTCAATCTCGTTTGATCTTCACTCGGAGTACAAGTTGATCCATGTGAGAAATGTTCTGAAGTTGAACATGGAAAGACATCGCTTGATTACCAGCCAATGATGTAAACTGTTAACAAGCGCGAGAGGAATCACTGATAATGATAATGACCCTCAAGGTACTGCAGTACAATTCATGTGGTGTGAATAAAGGACTTGGTGTCGAACACCACGCAAAATCTTTCGGTCGAAGGCCATTGATGTAAACCTGTCGCTGGAAGTGAGAAACTTGCCATTGAGGCATGCAAGCTTCAAAGTACTGAATGGGGTGTTCCTAGATCAACTTCTTGGATAATGAGCTCATGTCGACAAGAAGTGATCCGTCACAGGAGGGCCTTAATGAATCCCACATCAATGACACAGAATGGAGAAAATGATTTTAATGGAGGTGAAAACGATCTGGTGATATAAGGTTCAGGGTGGCGGTCATGAAAGAATGGAGTATAATGTATGGTAGTGGGTGAGACACAGGTGAATTCTCTGAATGACTTCTCTTGAACATATCGGCGACACTGTTGTGATGGATTGGTAGCATTAACCCCAAACGTGGATGGTACGATGGGACCATGGTGATGTGACCGGTGAATGAAACAACCCAACCCGACTCGGACACGGAGTGGAAGTGTCATGTTCAAGAACGACTTGCTACCCACAAAGTTTCTTCAAGTTTTCTTCCCAATTTTCCCCAGTCATTGCTGACCAGTACCTCTTTATTTTTGTCAAGCTTGAGGAGGATAAGCTATGCTTGTTCTATAATTTGCCCTTCGGGCAAACCCATCGCTATGTTTTAACAAGCCTAGCGATAGTGAAACTCGTTCTCGTCTATAGACAAGTTTGTTGCTATTACACTTTTAACGAGTTTAATGACAAAGATAACTCGGTCCTTTTCAATTTTAGAGAGTCTGAAAGGGAACGCAAAGGTAACTCCAAAATTCCTTTTTCATCACCTAATCCCTTAAGTCTGAAAAAGTGTACAACAATACAGAAGGGATGAATTTTCGATACTTTTAACGAGCCGAACAAAACAAGTGCTCGATCTTTTTGTGTAATAATCCCTCAGGTCCAAAAAGATTAAAATCTAGAGGAGGGATAACACTTCCTGTCCCTTTAACGAGCTGGAGGGGCCAATGGCTCGACAATCTTTTCATATTTTACGAGTCAGTTGAAAAGAGCTTAAAGGAGACTCATCTTTTGAGGAACGAGTGATAAAATGGGTAGCAGCTGATTCCAGGTAAGGTTTGGAATTTTCCAATCATGGCAGTGTCACAAGGATGGCTAGTGAGATCAGTCTTCGCAATTGTTCCTCAAAATGGGTAAACAATCAAATGGCGGTGAATGATTGGCCAATGAAAAAGTGGAGGTGACGGTGCAAACACAACCAAGGCTTTAATGGCTGAAGTACTACATTCACGATGGTTATTTACCAGGGGAAATAGTTCATTTTTTAATGAGCTTAAACGCAGGAGGAAACATTTGCTCATGGCTTATGTTTATTATTTAACGAGCTTGAACTATGTGCTAAAACTGCTCGATTAATCCAGTCGTGTGATAAGAATGTCTCATATAAAACGACAACTTTTAGAGTTTTGCCCCACATCCTTTCTTTATGCAAGTTAGGAAACGACCAATCCAAAAAACAGATAAATGATCGCTCTTTGCTTGCACTCCAAAAGGTTTGCATGCCCCCAGGTATAAAACAGAGTTTCAAGGTTACCCCTTCTTTAGTCCGTTAAAACATTTGTTTTACCGAGAGAGGCCTACCTCTTACAGGTTACCCAAAGATCGTTCTGTTCACAGCGCAAACAAAACACTTCTTCGGCGATGTCTACCGAAATAGACAAAGGTGAGTGAAGGAGGCTACTCCACTCACATAACTTTGACAAGAGAATCTTGTTCTAGAATAACCCCCTCTTCCAATCATGGACGGGGGTACAAACTAGTCATATTCTCTCGCGGAAACCTACCCTATACCCCAATTTTTCCTGTCGAAGTAGACCAGGGTGTATGCCCCCTGGGTTTCAGTCATGTTCTCCTGAATCACTCGCGCTCATCGGGTGGACGGACTGGAGATTGAGACATTTCTTGCTTGAAAAGACCATTTAGGGATGGTATATGACTATTTGCTATGTGTGATCCGGGAAATGAAAGCTCGTCTACGAGCTTGACCACTCTTCCTTCGTGTGGAAAACACATCACTCTAAAGAGTGATGAGACAATGGCTCTCATGCAATAAATAATCTCGTCCAAGGAGTAGATTGTAATCCAGGGGTTCTTGAACTACCATTACATTCATGTGAATGGTTTTCCCTCTCAATGTTATGGGCACATTGGGAAGGATCCCTAACGGTCAACTGGTTCCTTTATCAAAACCTGTTAGATTTCTCATCTTAGGCAAAAGCGATGGCGAACAAAGTGCTTTCCAAGCAATTGAGGAAAGGATACTCACAGAAGCCCCCTCATATATGATGGTACCAGCCATAACCATTCTATATATTTGAACAATGATTCGGAATGGTACACTAGCTGGTAAACGGGGTCTGCCTAGTTGATTCCAGTCGAAGGAGACAACTAGGTTGCTTGGAGGTGGGACCGAATAGACAGCTGGGTACGACTCTGACGAACTTCCTTCCTGCGGTAAAGGAACGGGTAAATTGCCCCCATGTTCATTGGAGTCTGCGCTTATGAAAAGAATTTGGACGGTGTCATCCTTGTTCTCTTCAGTGACTGTATCATCTGAAGATGGAACCTCTGAAGGCAAGACCAGGTCAACTACCGCCTCGACCTTTTGACTTTCGTCTGGTATGGGTTCATATGGTTTATCTTCAATGATAGATGCTTTGGCCGACCACCTGAGCAGGCCAGCCGGATTTTCAACTAGTGACGGACTCGGCAAGAGTTTTTTATATCCAGGAGGAAGTCGTAACGGTGAAACCGGATGATCGTCCAAAACTCTTTTAGCTTCGTCTAAGAAGGGACAACGGTGGACGACATGATCGCCTTCGCACAGTTTACAAGGAAATCTATATTTTCCTTTTTGTCTTGGGGCTTCACTTTCACTAGTTGACGTTGTGTTTTCAGCATGACCCTCAGAGGTTGACGACACCGAGTTGTGCAAACGACGAGACCAGTCCCTTAAGATCCTAGGGATGCAAGGACAATCTCTGTGATAGTGGTCCCCTTTGCAAATGACACATGGCGATTTAGGCCTGGTCGGTGCAGTGTGTGGATTTTCGCTAGATGACACTCGTTTGCCCCCACTCGCTTTTGGCTCCTTCTTCTTCTTCTCTTTCTTCTTCTTTTCCTTCTTCTCCTTAGGTACTTGACTTTTGGCTTTACTAGCCCCATCAAGCGAAGAGGAAGGAGGAGAAGAAGAATTAGAGGAAGTAGAAGGTTGGTGGGTAACTCTGGACTCATCTAGTTGCTGATTCGATTGTTCAGGAATTGCGGTGTTCTGAACAACAGAGGTTGAGAAGAGCCATACAAGCAAACCAATTGTCAGTCTTGGAAGCGACAATGTGGCCATATGGGGTGCACCAACATCTCCCCAAGAGGAGAAGGGACTAGGATTTCCTCCAAGGGGAATTCCTTGGTTGGTGGATTCCATTTTTCTCAACCCAAGATCAACGTAAGAAAGGGTAATGAATATTCCGTTTAAAATAAATTTTAGACGCTTTGACACAACTTGTTTTTTCAATTTTTAAGAGTCGAGAAAAAACAAAAGATTACTCTAGTCTCCTTCAATTTTTAATGAGCCTGAAGTGACAAGTGCTCTGATGGACCTTTTCCGTTAAGGAGTCTAAAAAGGAATGAAAGGGACTGCTCTGGAAATCTAGGTAGAGGGATTACCAAACCAATCGCAAAACCGCAGAATACTTTTTACGGTACGGCAGTCAATCTTCCCGAATGTTGTGTTTAGTGCATTGCGATCGATAGGGCGGCAAACATGTCTTCCTATGGATAAAGGATTAAGCCTATTGGGGTCTCCCAAAATATACTCGACGGTACGTGGGAGCACAAGTCCGTACTGGCACTTATCGTCTCAAAGTGGAGGAATCACCCAACCATCAGTGAGAACAACAGTTACCAGGCTTTATGACGCCAGAATACGTCTCTAGCCTAGACTTCTAAATGTTGTGTGTTAAGTTCCAAAGTGTTGTTAGATTCATTGAATTTATTTTAAGTTGATCTTGTTTATGAAGTTTTCCTTTCAGGTTCACCACGAGATGTAGATGTAATTCCTAAAATGCAATCTAATATGATAAACAAACTTTTTATCTTCTTTGTGCAATGAAAATCTTAGCTACTAAGGAAAAGAAAGACAGAATCTTTTCACAAAGAGCAAAGAGCACACTCTAAATGCACTTTCCTAAATCAAGCCAATGAGACTGTCTATATGCAAATGCACATGCATGTATTTGTTTTTGAATTTCTTAGTATATGAATGCTAAAAAGAAAGTTGATGCACAAATCTGAATTTCTTTTCAAGCGACAAATATCAGCAAGTTTCTTTTCGAAATCAAAAAATGGAGGCGATCACAACACTTTACGATTTTGAACTGAATACTTGTTCTCGACACTAGAAAATTACAAATTCAGACCAAAAGAAATAGTAACAGGATAATCAACCATCAACAGCAATCAAACTCTTTCCTACGATTGAAATCGACACTTGCGACAGTTTCAAATCAAAGGACGACAATACGATTATGCTACTTTTGCAAAGGAGAACTGTAAATGACTCAACAAACACACAAAAACATCTGCAGTTCTTTTGTACAAAGGAGGCGGAATAACAGCAAGGAAAAGGGGTTCCAAACAGACATATACTGATCACAGGCAGCAAAATTCAGGAATAGAACTGGAAAGAATGAACCACAGAAGCCACAACTGCACAGAGCTAGTCTGATCAGCGCACCTGTAACACAGAGAATTTGAAATGCAGCGCAGCTTGTCCACTCGGGAAGTGCGCTGAAGTTCAGAATCTCTGAACAGTACCTGCACTGGGCCAGAAACGAGACTCTGTTCGGGTTCCGGGTCACAGTTTGCAGTTCAGTTCTTGGGTTTTGGCCGAGCAAAAAGCAATCAGTAATGCAACAATTAGGGGTAGATCTAAGGAGGATCTAAGAGCTATCACAAGGGCAATCATATAGTTTGTGAATCAGTTGTTTAAATCATAAACATATCCAGTAGATGGATTGAAGTAGTAGTTATCTACTTTGCATTTGTTATGGCAAATGCAGTTCGAATACTACTTGTAAGTTTATGAAACAGACAACAAAGAATGATAAACAAACTAACTAATTAGCTCCCCAGTGGAGTCGCCATTTTGTTACAGGGAAAAGTGTCTATATAGAACTGCTCTATCCCACTAAGGTGTGACAACTGCCTTAGAAACAAATAGAGAAAAGCTACTTTCGTTTTTCCTTTATGGATTATAGATAGAGAGGAAAAGAAAGACCAACCTTTGTCTTGTGCTAATCTCCTGATTTGATTCCTCTCTTCTTTGATAGTCTTCAGCTACCTGCTCCCTTGCACGCCCAGCTTCACAAAGTACCTGTAAGATCACAGAAGCATAGCACTATACAAAGACATGGATCTATAATCATAAACAATCTAGGATCAGATGTAAATTGACCATACAAATGTAACAACCATCAATGACACAAAAGCATGGAGGAAAACTTGAATAGCTTTTATTGATAAACAAGAAAAGAGCCAAAAGGAGTTACAACCAGTTGTTCTGACCCATCATCAACCTCCCAGCAAAGAAGCCCCTCTTCACCTCAAACAAAGCTTAGATCACCCAACAATCTGATGTTTGTCTCAGGAAACCAACAACAATTCCTTACAATATGCAAAATTCCAGCCTCTGGATCTCTGGGATGAGGGATCCATATATAGATATATGTAGGGGGGATGAGTCAGCTTGTGATTTGATTAGTGTCCTCCCTCTGATAGTTCTTGCTTCCACTTAGAGATTGATGGTCTCTTACTCATCCTTGGTCGAATTCAGTGAGGCAAGTGTCACAGGAGAAGATTCTGGAAGCTTCTATTGCCTCTCCACCTTGCGGAATGACACTGCTATTTGTCATTTCTTGCCCATCGCACCCCACAGAAGGGATTTTTGAAATGCAACACACCCACACAGTGTATTTAGGTGAGATGCAACGCACTTAGCCAGTGGAGCAGCTGAAATGATCCTGTTTTGACCAATTTTGAGCAGCTTTTCATGGAGAACTTCTGGGAGAAGCTGTAATCTGTTGACCTTGTTCCTTTAGGGGTTAGAACAACACTTTTAGGGACTTAGGAACCCTTGGTTTATGGACATTTCATGGTTGGGGTTGTAGGGCCCAAAAATGTCTATAACAGACCCACTCAAGCTGTATTTTGATTTGTCTTAAGACAAAACACATATTATATATATATATATATATATATATATAGATAGATATATAGATATATATATATTTCTTGATTTTTTATTTAAATTTTATTTTAAAATTTAAAATAATAATAATAAATTTAAAACATCTCCCACTATTTACATTTTAATAACAGTTCACATTTTAATAACAGTTCAATTTAGGCAAAGCCATTATAGACATTCACATGTCAACTGACTTTAAAATATTTAATATTTTAACGTTCAAATCCTTAAAGATCACTTCATTAAATGAGATGAATTTGATAGTTTGTTCTTTCATAACCATAAGTTTTTATATATATTAACCGTATTTGTTTTCAAGTGATTTGTAATTTTTTAGAGTATGTTTCACTCTAATATTTTAACGTTCAAATCCTTAACGATCACTTCTTCATTAAATGAGATGAATTTGATAGTTTGTTCTTTCATAACCATAAGTTTTTATATATATTAACCGTATTTGTTTTCAAGTGATTTGTAATTTTTTAGGGTATGTTTCACTCTTTTATAACTATTATTGGTTTTATATATATTAACCATACGTATTCATAATTTCTCCATGGAACCCAAAAAATGATTACATGTGATGAACACCATGGTAACACAAATACTCCATTATTTTTTGTTAGCAAATTTGGATAATACAAATCGTATTGTAAAGAATTGTTATTCACTACTCATTTTGTTTATTTTTTCATTTCAAGTAAAATCGAACAAGAACCTATGTAGGTCAAAGAGGTCGACTTTGCTGAGACTAGATGAAACTATTCCTAATCTTCCCGATCATGTCGTCATAGAGTGCTTGCTCAGAGTTCCATGTAAATAGCACTAAACCTCAAATTTGTGTGCAAAGAATGTAAAGATATAGTAAGTACTCCAGGGTTTTATAACTACTCAATGACCTCTAAAATCAGTGACCACTTGATCTGTATGATTTAGTATTTCAGGCTTCCATTATGTTTGCAAGTTCCTTCTACATTTATACGGATGCTCGAAAGCTAACACTAATATCATTTCTTTTTTATTAATGTATGTTCTAGCATATGCAGATAACTCTAAATTTTTCTCAACTGTGTAAATTGCTAAAGCACCACCAAAGATCAAAGATGGGAGTTTCATCCACATCAATATACTAATACTCGAGCCCAAGAATCCTCCCAAAAATAGGTACTCTCATTTCCTCAATGTGATTGTAGTTGCGGAAAGGAAAGAAATGGCCAAAGAGATCCTGAAAAACACACTCACCATTACACTGCCAAAAGTTTTGAAATGAAACAAACTATTTCGACCAAATTCATCCCATTCATTCAGAAGAAACCCCTATCATTCACCATTAGAGAAGATTCGCATAAAAAAATAAAAAAATGCCTACATTATCAAAGAATTAAAGAACTTTCCTCATTGCTCGAGTAAGTAGGAATGCATAAGAGCTAGATTACAAAATTGATGCAAGCCCAGTGAGGAGCTCGCCAATATTCAACATAAGATGTAAACAAACCTCGATAGTTGATGTTATGAGGGCACAAATAGGCTACATATAAACCCTTTTCAGATGACTCTGCATGACAAGGCTGATCTTTTTGACGTTCTTCAAAATATTGTAATCCTACAAAGAATGAAAAAAACCTTGGTTAGGAAATCCTCTGCCATAATAAGAATCGCCATAATAAGAATCATATGAATCCATTTAAATGCTTGGAATACAATATAAACAAACCAAATACATAGAACTCAGAAACCTAAACAAAGAGAAAGTGAAATTATTGCAAGAACTATGAATTGGACATAATTCTTGGTTTTATGAGCAGATATAACCTTTCAATAGATCCACACAATCAATTATGGCGAGACAAGAAAAACAATTAACAATTATGTTTTCATGTTTATGTTTAATAATAATTAATCATTTGTTTAAAGGCTTAATCTGTGGGCGGACCATTGTTCAATCGTCTAAAAAAGAATCTACGATGAACAATGATTCAGTGCGACATTTAGGGGAGCTCTTCAAAAGGGTGATGAAGAAGAAATATGGAGGAACTGTACTAAACTGACCTTTTATTTTGAAGGTAGAAAATTACGATCTATTTCTTTATTTACGATGTATTCATGTAGGCGTAATCACACAAGTTATTTAACGTCAACACATTTGTAAGGCTGAAGGAAGTAGTATTGTAGTAAGGCTTCATTATAACATGTCCTTGCCTTTTGTTGATATTTTTGTCTTCCAACTCTTGTCAAACAAGCATTAGTTAGTGCTATATGATATTTCCTTACGGAATTTCCATTGCAACATCTAGTGCAATTGCTAGTTTATATGCTATCATCAAGAACAATCGTTTAAATCAAATTTAATTTAACGTGTCTGTTCCCACTACATCATAGGTATCATGGATTTTGAACATGAAGCTTCATAACCACATCCTAAGAATGAAAATATTTAGTTTCTATTCATGATATATAAAAAGTAATTATATTTAAAAGATAAAATATTTATAATATATATTTTTTAGTGACAATATTTAGTTTAAATGAAAGTAAGTTATTTAATTGATGTTATAATTTTTCCATCACTTGAATGTTAACATTGTCAATAATTTGGTTATCATTCTTTACTTTTCTTTAATAATGAGTGAGTAAACATTTTTCCCATTTTGAATTTGAAACAATAAGTAAACCCTTCTATGTCTTGATTTGAAGGATTACCTACTAAGTATATGATATGTATTTATAGCTTGAAATTTTTTGACATTATTGAATTGTTTATTTTACATATATTTGTTTTGTATGTGGAATGACGAAATTATAAGTCTCAATTAACAAAGTATAAATACAAAGGAGATAAATTATATATATATATATATATATATATATATATATATATATATACAATGGTTAATAGTGTGTTTCTTGCGAAAAATGTTATAGGTTCAAATTCAAAAAGGATTAAAATATACACACCTTTATAAACTTTAAACGAAAAAATATCATATATCAATTTAATATCTACTTTAGCCATAACAATAAAATTAAATCATCATCATCATCATCATCATTATTATTATTATTCAAAAGAATTAAAAGTAAATAAATAAAAAAATTAATTTTAATTTAGATATTAAAAGTTAATTAAATATGTTTACGGTTACTTTAAAATGGAGATTTTTAATTTGTAAATAAGTTTTGTTATAATATCATGAGTCTTTACTATGGCTTATCAATGCCCAAAAAACCATAATTCAATTCGTATAACACTTGCTCGTATAACATTGATTTTAGTTAATTAGAAAGATAAAAAAAAAAAAATGTCAAAACAATAGACAGACAAATGTAGACAATGCCTAAAGTGACCAATTACAAAAAAGGACACCTTCTGTGTATTTTTTTTAAATAATTCTAATTAAAAGTGACTATTTTTAACTCGAAACGGTTTATAAATAAGTTAAAATATAATTATATTTAAAAAATAAAATGATTATAATATATTTTTTTAAATGGAAATATTTAGTTTAAATGAAAGTGATTTAATTAATTGATGCGATAATTTTTCCATAACTTGAATTTGAACATTGCTAATAATTTTATTATTATAGTCATTATTTTTTAATGCTAATATTGCTAATAATTTTATTATTATGCATTATTTTTCTTGTGAGTAAATTTTTTCCTAGTTTTTAATTTGAAACAATAAGTAAACACTCCTCACTCTTGATTTTTCACATTATTGAATTATTTATTTTACATATATTTGGTTTGTATGTGGAATAGAGAAATTATAAATCTCAATTTCATATTAAAAAAGTATGTATATAAAAGGGAGAAATTTGATATATATATGTGTGTGTGTGTGTGTGTGTGTTTCTTTGGTAAAATGCTATAGGTTCAAATTCAAAGAGGATTAAAATATATATATACATTTATAAAATTTAAATGAAATAATTTCATATATCAATTTAATATCTAATTTAGCAATAATTTTAAAACTAAATTATCATTATCATTATTATTCTTTTTCAACAACATAAAAAAAAAATAACAAACTTAATTTTAATTTAGATATTAAAAAAGATTTTGTTATAATATCATGAGTTAGTACTATGGCTTATCAATACTATATCCCAAAATAACACTTGTTCATATAAATTTTTTTAATTAATTAATTTAATTAAAAAAGAAAAAAAACCAAACTTAGAACAAGAATGTCAAATGAAGATAAGAAAGGGTAAACAATGCCTAGCCATTTGAAAAAGTACACAATAACCAATTTGAAAAAGTAAATGGTAGGTATAAATATTGATTCAAAAACTTTAAACAGAGGGTCGTTCCATGTCTTCAGCGTTGAAAGATATTTCTTTAGCTTGGGACATGTATACAACCTTCTCTGGAACCTACTTTTCTTGGTCGTGCTTAGAGCTATTTGCGGAGGTCAAGCATTAAAAGGAAAAGAAAAAAATGCTCCTTCAGTTCAAATTTCAGCGCATTCTGATGCACCACTACACCAAAAGTACTTTTAAGACATTTTTTTTAAAAATCATTTTTTTATTTTGGTTATTTTACATTAAAAATTAATATCAATTGATTTGTCTTAAATATAAACTTTAAGATAAAAATAGGTTGAGGCAAAATTTTAAGATAAAATTTTATATTTAAGACAAAAATAGTTTAAGACAAAACTTTATATTTAAGACAAAAATATTTTAAGACAAAACTTTATATTTAAGACAAAAATAATTTAAGACGAAGATATTTTGAGACAAAAATTTATATTTAAGACAAAAGTAGTTTGAGACAAAAATTTAAAAACAAAACTTTATATTTAAGACAAAAATAGTTTAAGACAAAATTATTTTAAGACAAAAACAATTTAAAGAAAAACTTTATATTTAAGACAAAAGCATTTTGAGACAAAAATATTTTAAGACAACTTTATATTTAATACAATGACCACTTTTGATCAAACCTATGTTTAATACGATATTTCACTTAGAATGAAAATGGAGAGCGTTGCGCTTAGGGTTTGACGCTACTCTGCAACTGGCAGACCTTCACAAAGGGCGTCGTTCTGCCATTAACCTTCAGCGATAAGGCAACTACAGCACAATAAGGAATAGCTATCGTGTAATGGAACCCTCTCAGGGGGAGGACATGATGCCTCCCCTCGCTGATACAGAAAACGACCTGCGACAGACTGAAATGTCAGGATGGACCATCCAGAAGATACAGCAATAGAGAATGAAAATACGCCAACGAATAACAACACAAATGAAGAACCACGAGTGACGTCAAACACCTGCAAGCCGGTAGCAGTTGACAGACCCAAAATCGAGCTCCCTGCAAGTCAACGCATCAACACTCAGATCCAGTTTATGAGAGATCATGCTTTGATAGGAAAGTTCATAGGCCTTTGGCCAACGGAGAAAGCTTTGCACGGCGGATTGCAGCTAAATGGAAGCCAAAAGGGCACATAAAACTGCAGTTAGGGCCTAAGGGCTTTTTTACTACCATTTTCAGTTGTATGGAGGACCGAAATAGAGTATTGGATGGAGGACCATATTTCTTCAACGCAACAGTGCTATGCTTAAGAGGATGGATCAAGCGCTTTACCCCAAACAAAGAAGATCTGAGCTGGGCCCCAGTGTGGTTGTGCCTTTATTCTCTCCCTCTGGAGTATTGGGATGAAGACTCTTTGTGAGACATTCGGAATGGTTTAAGCGAATTCATCAAAGTGGCAGAGGAGACAAAACTGAAGTGATACACCTGCTATGCGTGGATCTGTGTATACATGCACCTTAGCAAAGCTCTCCCGGATGCGGTAAGCCTCTACCATGATGACTATGAATGGTTACAAACAATAGATTACGAGCATGTACCATTCCGCTGTCGAAAATTCCACACCCTGGACCATTTATTCTGAGACTGTCCCTCCAATATAAAATCCACGACCACCCCTTCAATGGACAAATCTGACTCGGATGGGTTCACAAAAGTTCCCAATCGCAAAAAGACCCATAAAAAGCCCTCTACCTCAGTCAAAAAACCTATCATCAGCACCTCCTTGCCTTCAACAAGCAACATCTTTGAAATCCTGCTCCAGCCGGAGGTTCATATTTTAGATAATCAGAAACAACTTGAAGCCATTCCTAAGACTTTTGCCCATTCTGCACCATCAAGCTCAAAGAAAGCCCTCACTTCTAAGCAACCTGCAGACACCAAAATGCCCTCTCCCAGTGACATGCAGAAAAGGATTGCTCAAGGTATGGAGGTAGATAGCACTCAGATGTAGCTCATGATTGTAGATGATATAGAGGTAGAGCAGGAAATAGTACAACACATGGAAGAGGAACCGGAGAGCTTCGACATCAGAGATCTAGATATACTGGGACTTGAACAAGCTTGTAAGAAAAAGGAATATGACAAAATTCCTCAGCGACAGCTAGAGAACATAAAATTAATTCTCTTAAGAGCATAGAAGCAAAGATCATTAGGCGTCCAAACTGGTAGTCAGTGGGATGGAAGAAATATCTTCAAAGACAACAAGAAATGAGGACGGAAAACCGATCTTCAGAGAACCATCTGCATAGGGGAGATGCTGGTGGAATCTAGAAGATACTCCAAGCTCACCAAATACTATAATCCCCTTCCCAATCGTGAATCATGAAGCTCATCTCATGGAACATTAGAGGGCTCAACAGCCTATGGAAGGGACGATTAATAAAACATGCTACAACAAGAAAACCCTCAAATTCTCTTCTTGCAGGAGACCAAGTGTAATTCCACAACGTTGGATCAGATCCTTGCCAAAGCGTGGCCAGGAAGCAAAGAAGTGGCGGTGGAAGCCATGGGAGCCTCAAGAGGGCTAGCCATCGTTTGGGATGATAGAGCTATAACACTTACCAACATACATGCCAATAAGCACTTTATTTAGGCCAAGTTTCATTTAACAGGGAAAAATGTTCATGGACACTTAACTAATGTCTACTTGCCCCAGGAGGCAACAAACAAAATAGACACACTGAACACCCTAACTCAGATCAACTCAGAAAGATCCCACCCACTTTAGATCATAGGAGGGGACTTCAACATGATTACAAGATTGGAGGAAAAAAGAGGAGGACGGATCAAGCTGGACTGTGAAAGAACGCACTTCAAAAACTACATTCATAACAACATGCTTATAGATATGGAATTCAACAATGGCGTTTATACTTGGAATAAAAAGCGTGCATATGCCCACCAAATTGCATCTCGGTTAGACAGATTCCTGATCTCTCATAACGCAATACATCTTGGCAGGGATCTCTTGGCCTCTATATTGCCACTCTCTGGCTGGGACCATTGGAACTTTTCATGTTGATGTAGATTTGCTACTATAGATCCACTTTCGTCTTGAACTTCAATGCTCCCCCTTACATCAAAACTCCACTCAAAGGTAACACAAGCCTCCTTCAATGTCTTGGCATATGGAATAAGTGGAAGAATGTTATCATCCACAAATTCTTTTATGCATGTCAATGCAAAGGCATCATTTTTCTTTTTCACTTCCAAATCTAAAAAGATCTCAAACATCTCTAGATATTGCTTTAACCTTCTTAACCTCTTAGCTTTTCCCATTCATTAAGAGCTCAAAAAATGCGAGTCATTCAACAAACAAAACTAGGTACAGACTTAGTAGTGGCAGCTTTTCTATTTATCTTTAAAGAAAACCAGGTCTACAAATTTTCTTAAAAAAATGTTTCTTTAAAAAAAAATTGCAAACCATTTTTTTTAATTACAATGCCCATAACATATTTGAAGAGTTTCCTCTTTGTTTTTAACCAACAAATTTGATTTTCTATTATTTTTAAGAAATCTATCATTTAAACACCACATTTTTGAAACAACACAAAAGCATTTTAAAAAAACTGTACTTAAATGTAAGCTTTTTTTGAATTACATGAGCATCCTTAAAATAATGCTCTCGCGTCCTTGGAGAAAATATGTTCACGAAACCTTTAGGAATTCACATATGCCCTTTTTTAAAGCAACATAATAGCACTTCTTTAAGAAAACAAATCACTCTTTATCACAATGATCGTCCATCATACCATACTCCATTTAAGAGATTAAAAAACGACCGATATGATTTCCGTCAGGGACCTTGACTTTTCCAGCGAATCGCAGTCCCAATCTGCTTGGTGCCTTGACCTTCGTGCCCTTGTGCTCCGAATGTGTTTTTAGTGACTCGTGCTTCCAATCGGATTCAGTTTTCTGCTCTTTTGTTAAAGTTCTGTTTAATGAACAGAGGCTGCGTTGGAGCAGAAACTAACGCGTGCTCTTCCAATGTCTTTAAGCGTTACTGACGATATGTTTTGTGTGGATATTAATAACGCCCTTTTAATAGGTTGCATTGTGCGTTAATATAGTTGCTTTTTACGAAGGAAAAAAAAACAAAAATAAAAAAATTCAATCTATTTCACGTTCGCCTTCACAAGCTTAGCCGTAGCTGGCTGTTTCGTTCTCCCCCTGCTTCTTCGCACGTGTTTTCAAATTTCTGTCTTTCTTAAAGATTACTATGCTCTCTATTTTCTTTTTCGCAGTAGGCTTCTTCAAACATCGGTTGCTCTTTCAAAGAGTCTTATGTGGACTCGCCTATTCTCTGTGCTCCTCTTTCTTCTTTCTTCCTTCACACTGCTTCCTCTTTCTTCTTTCTTCCTTCACACTGCTTCTCTTTTATAGTCTTATGCAAACTGCTTTGATCTCTGCTTCTCTCTTAAAAAGTTTTAAACCATCTAAATTCTCTGATACTGTAATGAAAATTGAAAAAAACAAAACGTGAAGCAGAGGACTACTCTTATTATAAACCAATTAAATAAAATTACATAGAAACATTAATAATAAATAATTTAAATCAAACTCAACTTAAAATGGCATTCTCCAACACGACTGATGTTCGATATTATTCGGAAAGGGACAATGAATGCGAGTTATACAAAATTGCAGAGTTTAGTAAAGGCTAGTCATAGGTACGGGTAGGTTGATCGTTTGGAATTGATGGATTATCGTGCCTTTCACCTACATTTTGACATTAATTACTAGCTATATTATTATAGATGTATATTTTATTTATTTATTTTCTTCACCATGAAAATTAAATAAAATTTGTAGAATGGTACCACAAAAAGTGAATTATGTTTAGAATTAGTTTATTACATTATTGTGTTAAAATATAAGTATGAATCCATTTTAAGTATATATCTAACTTAAACAAAAAGATCAAATTTATTTACATGCAATTTTTTATAGAGTGCAAAATATAATATGTAATTTTTCATTGTTTAAATTATATTTTTTAAAGCTATGTAGAATATATATAAGACCAAATAAATGCTTTAACCATAAAACTTATTTTTTTAATGATATATAAATATTTTTTTATAAATGATACATAATATATACATAATTGCCATTAAAATATTTTAAGTGACATGTACATCTACACATTTTATTATCTCAAATTAAAATAGTTTTTTTATTATTCATATATTTTTAAGTATAGATCAATATTTGTATTAAAATATTTTATTGATAAGCCACATTGAATATTTTTGGATATACAACATTAAAATATTTTATTTTAACATTTTTTTCTATATAGATATATATGAAATTTATATCAGCATAAATTATATAATATAAATATTCAAATAGTTTATTTAAATATCTTGTTGAAATATTTTATTGAAAATTATAAGGTTTAAATAGATTACTCACACATTTTTTTAACTTCTAATTATTTTACAAAGTATTCATTTTTTTTAATTATAGCTAATATTATTTTTAGCTCAATCTTATTTTTATTTTAAAAAGCGCATCTCCCTTCATATTAAGTTTGTAAAATATATATCAATATATCAATTATTTAAACATAAATTTAAAAATATAACATTGAGCTACATTGAGCTCCATTAATTTAAAGAAATAACTAATAAAATAAGATAAATATTTTTCAATATACAACTTAATTATTATTTTCAACTATTTTGAATAACATTTAACCTATTCTTTTCATTTTTTCAAATAAAAAAATTATTAAATATTTATAAATTATTATTATAAAAGAAACTCCTAAAACTTGGCTCACGAGGTTTTATCAGTTCTAGTTTGTATTTCTTTGTTTTCTTCTTTTCATATGATATATTTATATAATTAAGATTAATAATGTTTTTTTAATTTCTTATGATATATTTATATAATTATAATTAATAAAAAAATCTATATAATTAAAGTTAATAATATAGATTTTTTTATATTAAGTTTGTAATTTTAAAATCAATTAAAATTAATTATCAATTTCTTGTATCACATATTTATAATTTTTTAAAGAGACAAGAGACCAGCAGCTTCAGTGTAATTATTTTGATCCTTGTATTTTAAGGAGATATACTTTATATTCTTTCATTTTTAAAGTGTAGGCAATGGAAAAAAAAATGTAGTACCAAGTCACACATGTAGGTTACTTTATGCCAAAGGAAACATATATATATATTTAATTCTGTGGAAAATTTGAATATAATTATACACCTTTTTTGGTGTTTATTACAAAATTTAACATAATTCTTTGGCTTTGCTATTATTGTAATCTCTATCCAATATGTGCACCTCTCTTAACTCTCTTTACCATATGAACCTATGGTTATAAAGTAGTAAGAGATGAATAAGTTTTATTTTTTTATGATCGTGCTCTTTTTCTTATGCATGAGATTATTAACTAGAAGGAGATTAAGGAATCTACATCATTTACATGTTCTATCCTATTTTAAAGATATGAATGCACAAACTAATAATATTTCCATGGTTAAAATAATGGAATTTTATACATAAACGTAGAGGGTTTTATATATATCATCCCTATAGTGCCATTAACATGCTTGTTATTATATTTGTATATATTTTGGATCATAATATGGTACCATATTAAACCTATATTTTGATTCAACAAATTAAACTAGATAATGCTAATGTATACCTAATGAAAGAGTTTATAGTTTATAATTATAATGTGCTCCGTAGGATGTAAGTCAAAATTAATTTCAAAAGTGGTAAATGTGTTTGATTTCAAAGAATACATGTTTTTTTAAGTGAATTTGGCTTCTTCGAATACATTTTTTTTTATGTTTAGCCATGTTTGGGAAATTTAGGAAGGAATAATGCATATGAAGGAAAATTTGGTTGGAAATTTAGGAAGAAATTATGCATACGAAGGAAAATTTGGTTTGAAAATCATACTTGCTTTCAGAGGAGGTTTACAAATAATGAAAAGAAGTGAGATTGGTAAGAGATATTTGATAAAGAAGTATATTAAATATATTTAAATTATTATATTACACAAATAAATTTGTCATTTTCTTTGACCAGAAAACTATAAAAACAATTGTATAAAGGAGTAGAAAGGTAACTAATTTTATTAGTGCATAATATAATTAACCTCCATATGATTGTTGAAGGCTAATAGTTCTCATTCATGAGTTTAAGAATATATAAAAAAAAAATTGAATGGAAATAATATCATATAATGGAATATTAAATAAGTGCATTGATTCGTTCTATAAATTATGATTTTCTATTTTTATTAAATTATAAACATACTTTTAACCGTTAATAAGGAGATGGAAAGATAAAACTTCACTTTTTCCTTTTCCGTCTTTCTTTAAATCAAATAGACACACCACTGCCATGATTAAGGATTAATACATTCTTTAAGTCTATTGATCAAGCAATGAGAAAAGTAGCTAGAAATAGCCTTCATATAATAGAAGGAAAGATGCATAGATGAGAGAAAAAAATATTGATATTGTTGTGCATCCTTTCCATATATTCAATCACTATATCCACTTCAAAATCCATATAAGGGTTTTTAGGCCTAAATTTTTTTTTTTTTTTTTGATTGATTCTTCTTTTGTTCCTTATTAGAAATTTCATTTTCTTGTTTTAGTCTCTGTTTCTTAACTTTGGACTGTTTTATTTGTGAAAGTAACTTCTCATTGTGGTCCCTTAGACGTCAAATTTCTTTGCTTCTTTTGTTGATTTTAAATGAACTCATCTTCGAGATATTTATATTTCTTTTCTAATGCTTCATTCTTTTGTTTAAGTTTTGTGATTTCTTCCTTTAATATTTTCATTTGTGTCTGAGTGTTATGTTGATATTCTTGTAAAGTAAACAATCTTTGACATTTTGGACAAGGTCGTTGAAAAATGTGCAACAAGAAATGTTAAATTTTGAATGTGCTAAAAATAGATCGACTAAAAATAGCATGTCTAAAAATAACAATTTGGCCACTGAGGTCATTGGCCACATTGGGTGAGAGGTGAAACTGCTAAAAATAGAAAGTTTTAAAAATAGCATTTCTTGGTCCCTTCCTATTTATAGCGGTCCCTAGTCTATCTATAGGAAGTAAAACTAATCTTGGTCTTAACAGCAGTTGGAAATATTAATTGATTAATTCAATTCAGTTAATTAGTTAAGGAAATTCCAATTTGAAGTCTTTGTGAGCATGCACATGAGTTGTCCGACTGATTAAGGAATTTATCCTTAATTTCCTCCACTGATTGAGGGAATAAGTATGAGTTCTATAATGGGAGAATCAGTTGACTTAGTTCTAACTAGTCAAGTCTAGTTAGATTATTTTAACAAGTTGTTAAAATAATAAAATATAGTTTGTTGATGTTTGCATGCATGTGATAACTCTTATTTTAGATAACTGAGGATTCACTCATGGATAACTGTTGCATGTCAATTCTGTCAGAGATCTAGTTGAGATCAGATGTGGGACAATGTACTATTAGATGCGTGGATATTTCTAGTAAGTATTCCTTGCATGGAGAAGGATCTGTTATAGGAGATTGGAGGACTTGTGGCCTATATATTGAGGCCTAGGTAGTCCATGATTTTCATCTTCTGATTGAAGATCATTAGAGTATAGAGAGAGCAAGATAGCTATTGAGCTGATTCTTTTTTTATGTTGAAGAGATTTCCACTTGATTGATAATACAATGTTGAGGTTTTATGCTGGTGCTTTCCCCAGTGGTATATGTTGTGTTATGTGTGATTGATTTCTCTTGATCAGTTATGCATGTTTCTACTTGATATTGCTCATGAATCCGATTATGCTTCCACCTAATGTTTTGTAGAAGTAGAACAAGTATTATGCTTTAGGGCCTTGCATATATCGGTTTGTTCTACAGGTGAAATTTCTACATGGTATCAAAGCTAGTTGATTTGTAAAAAATTTCTACAAAGGTATTGTGCGATTTTTAAAATTGATAAATACTGATCTTTTGTTCAACAAAATGGAAATCTGATCCAAATTGTAGAGTTATGTATGGAATCCATAGTTTCTTTGGTAATCCTCAAATTAGACTCCTTTTTGCTTTTTTTTGAAAAATTAACAACTTCTTGAAAATAAGTGCCCTTCTATTTTATAAACTTGAATAATAATAATACTAATACTTATTATTATATTTTTTTTAGCCTTCGAAATTTTAGCAATTATTGTTTTAATAACCTTCTATGATATTTTTTCCATATTAAGGGATTTAGAATATATTTAATTTTTTCTCTTTGACAATTTTTCATTGAAGTGTGCTTCCTTTTTTCTTTAGCTTCCCTCATCTTAATCTCTTAACACCTCTCCTAAATAAAAATGAACGAATCCATTTTTAAATGAACCAACCCGTCTTCATGGTTATGACCATGATGCCTCACTGGTAATGGATGAATTCGTCTGAATGGTTTTGAAACCCTTTAATTATTTCTAACTTTATTTTTTTTTAAGTAGGAACGAGGAGATATGACCGTACAAATTTAATTAATTCAATTGCTATATTTTGATGAGGCTCATCGAGAGGAGATTATAGTGGATCATCAGAGGACGGGAGTGGTAGAAACATAAGTCTCTCAGGTTTGGCGAATAGGGCGACTAAACGGCGTCCCAGTGTGATGATCGATGCATGCAAATGAACGAGAATAGACAGAACAACAGTCAATATGGACAATCGAGCATGGACGAGGAGTTGATGGTTTCTTCAAATATATGTAGTGGTGTGTTCGATCGAACAATGGAAGTAGCAATGTCGTAAGCTTATGGCACAGCGGTGCAGTAGTGCTTAGGCAATAATGAAGGCATAGTGGTATCTCATAGTGGTTCGCATCGTGGGAAAATTGACGAAGATCCAAGCGACGCTCTATTGGCAAGATGGACTGCGAGGATTGGTGAACATGAGTGAGTGCTCGACGATTGCGCAGAGGTGGAAATGGGTGTGGCAAGATTGATGGCGGTGTAATGGATATGATGCCACCTCTTAACTTGTGTGCTATCTTGATAATGAATAACTATGCATGAGGTAGGTGGGTATATAATTTTGTTCTATCGCTTGACACTATATAGCCTAAGGTTCAAAATATATATGCTATGTATTTACATTATGGAATGCTTGCATCTATTGTGGAATTGTTGTACATAACATATATGTGTTAGTATTTCTCTAACTACACCGTAGATATTGGACAATAGCAACTGCAGTGTATGTATGTTAATTCTTTTATGAAGGCTTCAAAGCGATAATTTTGAATGATTAATCATTATTATGCCTAAGGGTTAATCCATTGATGGTGTTGAATAATTCTTGATGTGATTGTACCTAAAGGTATGAGTATGTCTCATTACTCCCCATGTAATTCAATTACTAAAAGTAGTGGAGATAGTTGCAGCAATAGTAACCATTCACATGATAATAAAGTCTGTTGATTCTCACCTGCAACCCCCAAAACTAAGGAATGGAAGCCTAGAATTTTTAATGCCCAATCTGACACATAAGTGTTGTTGAGGCATTCAGAAGACCACATCATGGACTTACGCTTTGGGACATTGGAATAAATAAAAATATTGGTAAGGTTTCCTAAATAATAGTGTTCATATAATCATTGAAATTAATATACTAATAAATGGGGTTAAACTTAACTGTAATAGAGACCAGATCTCAAGTTAATGGAGCCTAAAAACTAAACTTCTGCGTAGGCTCAAGAGGTTCATTACAAATTGTATCAGAGCATAGGTTCAAAAACTCAAGCCTTTGGACTTATTCACCTCCTTAAAGTTTCGTTGATAGATTTTTATTATAAAATTCCTATAAGAAAAATAACGAAACATTTTTAAAAGGTGAAACTTGAAACATAGAACATGACTTCTTTTCATCAAGAGAAATTAGGCTTCTCTGAGAATGATTCAAAATCCTAACATGGTTACTGAAGGGTCAATAATATATATGTATAATTCACTTCATATATAACATGTTACTATCAACGAATACGGTCCTTATTAAATAACGGTCTTAATTGCTAATTTATGGAATAATTATGAGCAGTGAATTATGCGGGTTGGGAAATGAGGTTTGTTAAGAATGAATTGAAGCATTAATATTTTTTTGATTAAGGAAATCAGGAAGAACTGACATTTGTATCCACCCCATATAAAATATTATGATCAAATAAAGCTCCTTGAATTATTCTCCTTTCAACACTAATATTTTAAAAAATGGGGTTGTATTGGCAGTAACAATGGGTGGAAAACCATTGTCTCCTACTCACACAAACATGTTGGGGATTTTTAATGGGAAAATCCCAAAAACACATAAAAACTAAAACTCCACACACACAGAGACAATGCTCTGTTTCCTTCACTCCAGGATCTTTTGTGCACAGGGAATTTTTTTTTACTGAGGAACAGAGTATTTCACCACCATAAAAACATTTCCATTCATTAAAATATATGCCTGATACATATTCATCCTCTTTGCTGAGAGGGATTCACCACAAAAAAGATACATTCAACAAAAAACATTTACTCTGTTTTCACCTGAGAATTCACTGAGCTGGGTTTACTGCTGTAAATTCCCTTTTACATTCACTGCTGTGAAACTATTTTTACACGCTGCTGTAAAACAAAAACAAATTACATATGCATCCAAAACAAATGCGTTCCACCATTTTCTTTATGCACTGCTGTGCGTTAATACATGGTTTTCCCTTTTACTGCACCTTCGTTTTACAATGCTCCACACAAAAAAAAATTTCAACCCACGAGCTCTTTTCATTTGGCTCGCTCTATTCTCTTTCGCTGCTGCACTCTTACATATCTCCCATGTGCGACCAAAAATAACCACGAGCATATTTCACTTAACTCGTTAAAAAAAACATACAATACTACTATTGGTTTTACAATACATATGGTCAACGACAAAATAAATACATGCCGTATATAAAAACTAAATGCATTACCTACCTTATGACAAAGCATTAATAAAAGGTATGGTCAACCAAAACTTAGTTTTACTCCACGCAACATAGTTAATGTTTGCCATATGCAGGTTTGAGCAATCAACGGACAAAAACGCTGGAGTCAATCTAACGGCGGACAGAGATATTGGGAGGCATTATATGGCTGAGCGATAACACCCGAGAAATCTGAAATGGTGACGTATGGGGACAGCCACGCGTCAACTCTAAATTTTCTCGGGCCCTTGTGTACGGAAGATACCTTTGCCGGAAAGTGGCCCGAGAACTCTCAGGCGGGTTTGGTGAACGGTTTCTGGCGATATACATCAGCGTTGAAATTACACATTCAACACTCCCCTTTAATTTCAACTGCTGGGCATTCAGTCATACCCAGACACTTTCTCAAAAATTCAAAGCTTTTCTGATCCAGTGGCTTTGTCAAGATGTCTGCTACCTGTTCTTGGGTCCTGCAATGTTCTAGGACAATTTCTCCATTGTTTACCAATTCTCTGATGTAGTGAAACCTTGTATCAATGTGTTTCGTTCTCTTATGAAACACTGAATTCTTTGACAAGGCAATAGCTGAGCTATTGTCACAAAAGATCACTGTCTCTTTTGCCCGCTCTTGGCCTAAGCTTCTCAACATTCTTCTCATCCAAACTGCTTGACATGCTGCTGCTGTAGCTGCCACATATTCAGCCTCTGCTGTAGACAATGCTACAATGGACTGCTTCTTAGAAGCCCATGAAATGGCTCCTGAACCCATATGAAAAACATAACCGGAAGTGCTTTTCCGATCATCTACACTCCCAGCCCAATCACTGTCAGTGTATCCAACCAAATCTGAATGTTCTGAGACATTATATAAAATTCCAAACATTTTGGTACCTTTGACATACCTCAAAATTCTTTTTGCTGCCTGCCAATGTGCCTCCTTTGGCCTCTCCATAAATCTGGAAATTAAACTAACAGCATACATAATATCAGGCCTAGTTGCTGTTAAATACATAAGGCTGCCAACAATACTCTTGTACAAACTAGGATCAAAATCCTTGTTGCTGTCCTCTCTGCTGAGTTTTAATCCCATTACTGTGGGAGTGATCGCTGCCTTGCACTCTAGCATGTTAAATCTGCCCAATACTTGATTTACATATCTTGCTTGTGAGATAAAAATTCCTTTTTCATTTTGATCTACTTCTATGCCTAAGAAGTATCTCAAGAAACCCATATCAGTCATTTCAAATTCCTCTTTCATGACTGATTTAAAATTTTCAATGAGCTGATCATCATTACCTGTGAAAATAACATCATCAACATATAAGACAACAATTAAAATTTTACCATCTTTTTCTTTGATGTAGACGGTGGGTTCTCCTTCACACTTGTCGAATTCATTATCCAATAGATATGAATCTATCCTGCTGTACCATGCTCTTGGCGCTTGCTTCAGCCCATAAAGAGCTTTCTTCAATTTGCACACTTTGTGCTCTTCACCTTTCTTCAAATAGCCGAGAGGCTGTTCAATGTACACCTCTTCTTTTAACACTCCATTTAGGAATGCTGACTTCACGTCCATTTGGTAAACTTTCCATTTTTTTTGAGCTGCTATGGACAACACTGCTCTCACGGTTTCCATTCTTGCAACCGGGGCGAAAGTCTCCTCATAATCTCTCCCATACTGCTGCTTGTACCCCTTGACAACCAGCCTTGCCTTGTGCCTTTCTATCTTGCCTTCAGCATTGCTCTTGGTTTTGTAAACCCATTTCACTCCAATGACTTCTTTGCCTTTTGGTAGCTCAACCAAATCCCATGTTTTGTTTCTCTCTATGGCATTCATTTCCTCATCCATAGCTTCTATCCATTTCCTATCTTTAATTGCATCCTCGAAATGAATAGGATCATCAACATGACAATACAAGGCAAATAAGGAATTCATTCCTTCATCATAAATATCACTTAGATTTCTAAACTTCTTACCTCTTTCACTTGGTGTGCAAGTGCTTGAAGATGCACTTGAATTTCCTCCTTGTGGTGTGCTTGGAGAAGCACTTTCATTTATCCTCAATGGTGTCCCTTTCTGTCCTTGTGTTGGCGCTGCTGTTTGGGGATCCATTTCAGCCACTTCCTCATCATCTTCATCATGAGACAAACAGTTTTTAACATTCACTGTTTTCTCTATGCTTCCATCCCAAGCTTCCTCTTCAATGAATTGAACATCTCTGCTGACAAAAAACTTCTTGGTGGATGGGATATACAACCTGTATGCCTTGGATTCCTCACTGTATCCAATGAAAAGACATTTCTCCCCTTTGTTGTCCAACTTCCTCCTTAGCTGATCTGGAATGTGTGCATAAGCCACACATCCAAAAACTCTCATGTGGGTGACTCCTTGCTTTCTCCCACTCCATGCCTCTTCCGGCACTTTGTTCAACACTGCTTTTGTAGGACACCTGTTCAAAATATACACTGCACAATTTACAGCTTCAGCCCAATAATCATTTGGCAAATGCTTTGCCTTTAGCATGCTCCTCGCCATATCCATGATGGTCCTGTTCTTCCTTTCAGCAACTCCATTTTGCTGCGGAGTGTACCTTGCTGTAAACTGTTTGTGAATTCCATTTTCTCTACAAAATCTTAGGAATTCCTTGGAGATATACTCACCTCCTCTATCAGTTCTCAAAACTTTAATGTGCAGCCCGCTTTGGTTTTCCACAAATGCCTTGAAATTTTGGAATTTCTCAAACACTTCACTTTTGTTTTTAAGGAAATATACCCAAGTCTTTCTTGTAAAGTCATCAATGAGTGTTAGGAAATATTGGCTGCCTGCTAATGATGGAGCTTGCATCGGTCCACATAAATCTGAGTGGATGATCTTTAAGGGTGCCTTTGCCCTTATGCTCTTCCCTGATGGAAAACTTTCTCTATGTTGTTTTCCCAATATGCAACCTTCACATAGGCTGTCCGGTTTCTCTATCAATGGTAATCCTTTCACCATTCCTTTCCTACTCAACAAATTTAGACCTCCAAAATTGAGATGTCCAAATCTCAAGTGCCACAACCAATTTTCATCCTTTGTCACGCTTTGGAAGGCCTCTTGGGTAACTGCTGCAATTACATTTTCATTCTTCAAATCTGCCCTGATCCTAAGAGGGAACATCCTGTTCCTTGTCATCTTCACTTCAGCAATGCATCTTTTGTTGGGTGCTATATCCATGATGGTACATACATCATTTTTAAAGAAAACATTGTACCCCTTATGGACAAGCTGTCCAATACTCAAGAGGTTACATCTCATTCCGGGGACATAATAGACATCTGCTATGGTTTTCCTTTCTTCTTGCTTTGTAAATATTTTTACCTCCCCTTTTCCCATAACAGAGATTTTACTATCAGTTCCTAGTGTAACTTCTGATTTCATATTCTGATCTAAGGCAGAAAAGAAGACTATGTTTCCTGTCATATGGTTGCTGCAACCTGAGTCTAAAAACCATATGTCTTCACTGTTTGTTTCAGCCATGTTACATGCTAACAACACATTATTTTGACTGCCGTTTTCTCTAGTGACATTTGCATTTTCTCTATTACTCATATCATGCTGCTTCTTCCTACATTCACTGGCATAATGCCCATAGTTTTTACAATAATAACATTGGACATTGGATTTTTCATACCTTTGTCCTTGAGCATGATGTTGTCCTCTTTGTTGGCTACTGCCTTGACCTTGGTTCTGATTTGGATTGCTGCCTCTTCCTTGTGCATTTGCTGGGCTGTTCCTTCCACCTCTGTTCTGGCTTCTGCCTCTTCCTCTTTTGTTTCCTCTGCCTTGACCTCTTCCTCTTCCAAAGGACATCTGGGTCTTGAAGGCTTGCTCAAGAGATGAGTTTTCATTCCTACTCAACCTCTGCTCATGTGTGATCAGTGATGCATGAAGCTCATCAACTGAATAGTTTGAGAGATCCTTTGTCTCTTCAATGGTGGTGACTATGGCATCAAACAATGAGGGTAAGACCCTCAATATTTTCTCCACAATCCTTCTATCTTTAATGGTTTCTCCATGAGTTCTCATTTGTGTGATTACACCAATCACATGAGTGAAGAATGAGTCAATGTTATCTGACTCCTTCATGTTCAAGTTCTCAAAATCCTTTCTCAGCAATTGTAGTTTTGCTGTCTTCACTCTCTCCATGCCTTGATAGGCTGTCTTGAGGGTTTGCCATGCTTCATTTGCTATCTTAGTTGCTGCTAACCTTGGAAACACACTCTGGTCTACTGCTAGATACAACAACATACGGGCTTTTGAATCCTTCTTCCTATTTCTCTTCAGCTGATCTCTCTCTCCCTCAGTTAATGCATTGAACTCATTTTCATCTGCTGGTTCTTCAAACCCAGATTCAACTATTTCCCATAAGTCTTGAGAGGCAAACAGGGCTGTCATAGTTATTGCCCAATAGTCATAGTTTTTCCCATTAAACTGTGGGAGCTGGGTGTTAAACATACCCATACCAGAGCTTGTGCTGGCCATTCCTTGCATTCTGATCTGTGCCTCTAAATCCTTGACTGTATGTTTTAAAACACTGACTGTTTCTTCAGCAACACATAAAAAAAACTTCTGAGATACCTGAATCCTTTGCCTAAGACTTTACTTTGCTGGAGAAGATCTACTGCTGCAACAAAAGACTCCTGCTTTCAGCTTCTTTGTCACCTTCAAAGAGCCTAAGCCTGCTCTGATACCACTGTTGGGGATTTTTAATGGGAAAATCCCAAAAACACATAAAAACTAAAACTCCACACACACAGAGACAGTGCTCTGTTTCCTTCACTCCAGGATCTTTTGTGCACAGGGAAGCAAATTTTTTTTACTAAGGAACAAAGTATTTCACCACCATAAAAACATTTCCATTCATTAAAATATATACCTGATACATATTCATCCTCTTTGCTGAGAGGGATTCACCACAAAAAAAATACATTCAACAAAAAACATTTACTCCGTTTTCACCTGAGAATTCACTGAGCTGGGTTTACTGCTGTAAATTCCCTTTTAAATTCACTGCTGTGAAACTATTTTTACACGCTGCTGTAAAACAAAAACAAATTACATATGCATCCAAAACAAATGCGCTCCACCATTTTCTTTATGCACTGCTGTGCGTTAATACATGGTTTTCCCTTTTACCGCACCTTCGTTTTACAATGCTCCACACAAAAAAAATTCAACCCACGAGCTCTTTTCATTTGGCTAGCTCTATTCTCTTTCGCTGCTGCGCTCTTACATATCTCCCATGTGCGACCAAAAATAACCACGAGCATATTTCACTTAACTCGTTAAAAAAAACATACAATACTACTATTGGTTTTACAATACATATGGTCAACGACAAAATAAATACATGCCGTATATAAAAACTAAATGCATTACCTACCTTATGACAAAGCATTAATAAAAGGTATGGTCAACCAAAACTTAGTTTTACTCCACGCAACATAGTTAATGTTTGCCGTATGAAGGTTTGAGCAATCAACGGACAAAAACGCTGGAGTCAATCGAACGGCGGACAGAGATATCGGGAGGCATTATATGGCTGAGCGATAACACCCGAGAAATCTGAAATGGTGACGTATGGGGACAGCCACGCGTCAACTCTAAATTTTCTCGGGCCCTTGTGTACGGAAGATACCTTTGCCGGAAAGTGGCCCGAGAACTCTCAGGCGGGTTTGGTGAACGGTTTCTGGCGATATACATCAGCGTTGAAATTACACATTCAACAAAACAAGGATCGTTTGAATCAATTTCTACCCAATCTAAGTTGCTGTTTGTTGATATTCTCCTCGTATGTTTTGCAAAGGGACAGTTTCGAGCTCTACTACATCACACTACTTGGAATTCCAGAAGTCACGCCACCACTAATATGGTGTGTGTAGATCTCGATCGACGGTCAATGAGGTAGAGGAAGGTTGTAAAAGAAACCATGAAAGCACTTGGAAATGTGAAGAAAAATTAGAGGTATAGAATATAATCGGTTCATGTTGGAACTGAGTTTATCTAATAAAAGTAATACAAAAGATGGCCTATCTCAACGTGAGAGATGTAATTTCGGTAATCTAAGGACACTATGCATCGATCTTCAGATCGATAAAATTAGAAGTGACATTACGACATTGATTAGATGGATCTGATATTTGCATCGTAATCCAACCATCCTAGCGACCTCTCTGTCTTCGGAACTACTAGTAATGCTTGTCCATATCAGGAGATACGAAAGTCTTCATTTACAAAAAGCCAATTTTTATGGATCACGAATATAGGAACGATATCCATTAAAACGCTGGTAAAAGTCAAAAGCATGTCACTCTGTGGTTCTATGATGGAAGTATATGATAATACTGTTGTTTCTTCTGTTTTGAGCACTGCCCTACGGATTCTTATCACAAGTTTGGAGGGATCGAGAAAAACCCGGGGCACTTGTTGCATTGATTGTGTTGCTTTATTCCTCTTGTGTTGTTAGAGAAAGCATCGTTTTCTTTTTTTCAATTGAGATTACAAGGTTTCTCAAATAGCATGCACACCAGTTTGGGTGGTTCTAGACCCATGATTTGTGTATAAAAGCAACAATGCATGCCAAATTGAAGGATGCAGAAAATCACAATCGTTGTTTCTTTTTCTTTTTATAGGTGATCGAGTGGCTACAATAATGATTATCTTGAGTCGGATTGAGTAAATCATCATCTCATTCAAAGGGATAAAAATCATCATGATAAAATAAAATCTAGAACCAAGGATAACATTTATCATCATCTTCTACCATGTGCCTTATCTTCCAATGCTTAAAAGCTACGCATCATTAATTAAGCCAGCCCAATCCTTTGATGAGCTATCTTTTTCTCAAGCTATGAGAGTCGAGTCTAATTGTTGTAGGAATTTAAGAAGCTATAAGCAAGAGATTTCTTACCCTCGACTGAAAGTGTAAAAGAAGGAGGATCATGCCATCAGTTCTATAGAGTCGAAGATGGCATGAGTATTCTTTCCTTTTATTAATTTTATTAGGATCGAAATCGGATATCTATATATATATATATATTCTTGACTATATTACACTTTGAATAATTGTGTCTGATGCCAAACGAAGATGAGACGTCGCTCACAATTCATAGAATTCATCCATTGTTGGAACCTCACAATTGTACCAATTAATTTGCAAGAAATGAATTTATGTGATAATGGAATCGATGTGTTGATATCGATGTCCTAGGATTCATTTTTTATAATGACCGTGACAAATACATATAGTGTATGGGTGGTTATTCATTTCATTTATGATGTTTTATTAAAATCTAAACTACATGAATATATATTCCCTCTTTTCTGTTGATGGTATTACGCGTGAACATTGTGGTTTTGAATTCAGATAAATTCCCATAAGATCGCTTGAATGAAAAACGGGCTTTGTGTTACCAAGAAAGGTTTTCCATATTTAATTTATGAATTTAGAGATTTCATTAAGTGAAATCATTTATGACTTTTCAATAATATGTGATATTATGCTATAGGAAAGTTGTAAAAAAAATATAGCTAAAATAGTGGGGATCTCCACAGTTGTTGTTGTAAATGTTGATGCATTATGCACACACTCTCCCCGTCTGTTGTTTGCCTTGGGGCTTGTGCGTTGGATTCACATACATGAATTTCTTGAATGAATGGTGGAATGGGATGTCATTTTTTGAAGCAGAAAAGTAACTACATAAATGTTGAATCTTGCTTTAATTGTTGAAACAAAGAAGTGATTCTTTACATTTAAAAAGAAATGTTAAAATTTAAGAAAATAGGTTAATACCGGATGTCATGAAGTCATTGTAGGTGTAGTACATGCAACTCCTTTCGTGGGCTTTTCCTTACATTGTAACTTGATTCGTTGGCTTGTGTGATGTTGGCTATGAATTGCTTGTGAATTGATTTGTGATTTTTAAAAATTGGTTGCCATTCAGACAACATATAGCACACCAATAGCTTTGGAATTATGCAATGTTATAAAGTGTTTAATGTTATTCTATAGTTCATCTCGAATATTTAAGAGATATTCGTTCAAAATTAATTTTGGAGACTGCTCACTTGCTTTATTATTATTATGTTCTTATTGGAAATATGCGTGGACATTTTTATTTTTGAAGGCAAATAAAGTCCAAAAGCTCTTGGGTTTCAAATAGGGTATTTTGTATTTCCCATGAGGGTCTTTCAATACAATTTTTCCATGTTTAGTGTGATATTTAAATTTCGATGGAGTGAAATGGAACCTCAGACAAATGAACCATTCTACGAACCACTAGCTTTGTGAGGATGCAGACATATACCTCGGAATAACTGCGATATTATGGTAGGATAAAATTTGAAAACTGATTTTCAACCAAATTTTGTGGGGAAAGATGATTTTTTTTATCATAACTGGTGAAAGAATTGTGATTAGAGATTAAGCAACTAAAGAATAGTATTGTTGAATGCAATATTCAGAAATACCAAGATCTTGAGAAATGCAAAAAACTCGCTATCATATACACTTTAATGGTAAGACGAGATGTTGTTACTTGTGGTTCAAAATCTATAAAATTGGATTTCTTGTTTGACCTTTGAATCACCTCGGTTGATGAAATCATATGCTGATTAGAAATGGCCAATACTCAAAACATGATTAGAAATGGCCAATACTCAAAACATGTTAACAATATTCGCAAGGACACGTGATTGTTTAAGTCTGCAAATTTAGTTAGGCAGGAAAACAAGAATACTCGTGACATATAAACAAAAGGTCATTGAAAATTGTAATAAGCATGTGTACCTGAGATTTAAGAGATTATGTTCCATGCCCAAGACGTAAGTAGAAACATGCTCCAACAAGTAAATGAGTATTCTCAAATTGCTTCATGGTTGTAGCTTAGCCTCGCCGTGTGTATATGCATGAATTATTATGTGCTAATGATAAGCACACAAAGTATGCATGAATAGCTTATGAGTATGTTTCTAATGTTTAGAACAATATAGTTAAGTTATTTTGAAAAAGATAGAGTCGGGTTGGATAAGAAAACTGAAGGATATTAATCCTATGTGAAAAATATTATAACTAAGTCATTATTGCATGCTATATGCCATAACGAACAAGTGGCTTATAATGATGATATTAGATTTTGTTTAAGTATGGTTATAACATACAAATATGGCATGAAGAATTAATGATATGCTATATTGCATATGGCTACTGTAATTTGTTCATGATTGCTAAATGATATTGTGGCCCTAATATCGAGAGTGATTATGATATGTGATGAGGCCATGATAGAAATAAGTATTGTTTAATCTATTACTACAATCATATAGACCAATCCGTAAATTGGCTATGATTTTATGTTGATGATGATATGGTGCTATTTGGTACGGGGTTACGAGAAATTACTTCGGTATGTTGCGTAAAGCAATGTTATAGTGGAAAATAACATGTTTATTAATGTAAAAAGTTATTATAAATGATGAAAGTTACGAAAATTAAACTATGGATAAACATCATTATGTGGACACAATGACATGATTGAAAGGCAATGCTTGCAAATATGTATAGCATGTTAACTAAATAATTGATAGTCATGAAACAACATGGTTATCAGATTAACAAAATATTAATCTGGTTAACAAGTAATGCTTATAGTATAAGAATATGATTACTCTAATTGTACATTGGCAAGGTGTGACTTGCATGTAGGACACATTGTGGGGTTCATTGAATTGCATGGATGCGCCTTAATATGTGGAAGAATACAAAAAATTCACAACTAAATTATAATAAAATCAAAGAACAAGTTACCCTGTAATATGGGGTGTAATTGGTTTTGGATAAGAAATTCAAGATTAAACTATGATGTCTTAACAATCATTACATGAATATATGAGGAAAACAAAAACTATGTTGGAAAGTTATAGTACGGGGAAGAGAGACTCCGTGGAAAAGAAACTATATTGAAACAAAATCAAAACCAATTAGTTCAGTAAGCAATAAGTGGTTGATAGATTTGATGACATGACCAACCTAATATATTTAAAATATTAAGATTGTATGGTTGCCATATAAGGGCAAACTTTAAATAAAATATCAACTATTAAATGTAATATAGAGATAAGCCATCTTATCGTATCTATATCTGAAATGAAATTATTAGTTTTATGATTGTCTAAGAAATAATATAACTTAAGGAAACAAAGTTACGCTAAAATATACTAAGAAGGGATAGAAGATGTAAAATACAAGGATGCTTTTAATATGAGACTAAATATCTTAAAAATTGTCTTTCAAATTTAATGTGACTGTATTAATCAATGCACATGCAAGTCATGATATAATTAGCCTTAGATTTGGGTTGTCAATAAATAATAGGAAAATGATCTAAATACACCTCAACAAAGGAAACAAAACCTTGAAAGGAAATTATGCATAGTTAATTTAACATGCATAGGTTGGAATCTATGGGATCCTGGTTAAATAAAGAAAGAGTCATAAAGAACATGACAATCTAACCTAAAACAGGAATGATATTGTCAAATGGGTGTGAAAATATGATACAACCTATTGTATACATACTTAATGATATGATAATAAGGTCAGTGGACTGACCTCAAAAGCACATCTAGAAGCAAGTCTTGACGCTTCTTCGAAAAATGCCTCTAAGTTAGTAAACAGAAATTGGGAAAAGCAAACAGATTTTTCAGAATTACCACTCATAATGATTAAAAAATTTAATGTTAACATTAAAATAACACATGCATCAAATAAGATAAGAGAGGATAAATAATATCTTGGTCTTAAGGATGTGAAGAGGTGAATAGTATAAGTTTTCACTTAGAACCCTAATTTGGGAAACGTATGTAGGTGTATACTATTTATTGAATGAGATTTTTCCTACGCCAACAAGATGTTGAGGCATCAAAAGCGCAATAGTAAATCACATTATCTAGGTGGAGATTGGTGGCCACCTGCAAAGTCCACTTGGACGCCCACCATTGTTTCTTTCAGCTCTTGAGTTTCCTTAATTGTAGCACAATTTACTATTTTTAGTAGTTTTTCGGGTCTTGAACTTACGGAGCCATTTTGAGACTCTAAACGACATTTTTTGGGAAAATTGGGAGTAACTTGGGACCACGGACTAGTGTTGCTCTTCCCAAATTTGTGGTTCTCAGATAGATCTTTCTAACGAGATATCATGTGCGTCAAGCGGAGATCGTATGCCAAAGTTAATACCTCGGGAAGTTGATGTACCAATTTACCCAAACGGGGCCCACAGTTTGGCATTTCATCTTCTAGGGTTAGGTTTTTAGATGTTTATGGTTTTCCATTGTTTCTCAACAATAAATAGGCCTTCGAGCCTCATTGTAACAGAGTTTAGAGGCATGTAGCCACCACATCTCCTCTTAGAGATAAGCTACCATTGCCCTAGCTGGTTTATTTCCATTTCTGTTTTTAAGCATAGTTCAATATTTTACATTAATGAAATGAATTATTATTTCCACTGCATCTCTGTGTTTATGGTTATCTATGTAATTTGTTGCTTTCCTATTTAAATTTGGATCAGTGGTATCAGAGCGGTCTGCTTTTTCTCTATTTTTTTTGCATGTCCCCAATGAGGTTGGGATATAAGGAGTTAGGGCTTGATATAAGGAGGTTTCCCTTTCCAAGAGCAGCCCTGCAAATCCTGACAGCCTCCCATGGTGGATGAAAAGAAAGATGAGGGGTTAGGAGATCCTATCAAAATCTTGCTTGAATAAGCCCTCGAGCGACAAAGGAACGTGATGATGGACAACCTTTCCCAGATTCTTCAGCAACTACCCAAGGGCGACACATCGGCTTCCAACAACTACTCTAGAAATACTACACTATTTAAGGTACATGTTAATTTTGAAATCCCCATATTCATGGGTCAGATAGATGCAGATGTTTTCGATAAATGGTTAAATCTGTTACAGGGTTACTTTTCTATTCATGATTTTTTCAATCAGGAAAAGATTATTTTCTCTCTTCTCAAAGCAGGCCCCCACGTCAAGGACTGGTGGGAAACCTACTGCAAGCAGAAGGATGAAAGTACAGGCTCACTATTTTCAGCCGCACCCACTTGAGATTCATTCCGGGATGCCATCAAGGAGTAGTACTACCTTGTTAGAAGATATGAGGATTGTAGTGGCCAATCTAGGGTGCTAGATTAGACTAGATTTATTATCAACCAGGGTCAGTAAACTTCGAGGCATGTGTCTACAGTCTACAGACATAAAGGATTCCTAACTAAGTGTTTATTGTGATAGGCTGTAGTACTTCTTTACAGAAGGTTAAGATATGTTTCCTCTCACCTTAACACTTAGATTACCTAACTTATCCAATTGTCCTAAAGATACAGCGCATTAATAGACTGAGATTTTAATCCCCTTACAAGGATGCTATGCACAAAAGCTCTCTCTAGTTAACACTTGAGCATTCATGAAAAATCAAAAGCACACTAAAATTTAAATGCATGAAAAACAAAGTCTATGGAGATGCTTCAAAATATAATGATGGATCAAATCTCTTACAAGATATGGTTCAATGATCTTGACGATGAAATCTTCAAGCTATGACCATAAATACCATTTGTGAGAATTTCTAATCAAATCGACAAAATCATAAGCATGGAAATAACATTAAACACTATGCGTTCTATTCAAATTCAAAAACTTCTAAGGAAATGAAATTAACAGTATACCAATCCACGCAGGGCCCGTCCACGTTTCAATGGTACACTAAAGTAAACTCAAGCAACGAGAGTATTAACGCATAAACACTGTTGAAGTAAAACCGTGACTATATTCAAGTGCTGTAGATTGCAATCACATACAAAAGTTCTGTTCTCAAAAGATGTACAAAGATAATAATTGTAACTGTAATTGTTCTTGAAAACAAAATAATACGCAGCCTTTATCTGCATGTACCTATCTCAATCGAATGTACATTCATTAAGCAATTGTTTCTGCTTTTGTAAAGGAATGAACTTTGGTCATTTCTAATCTAAACCGATTTCCAAAAAAAAACAAAACGAAACCGGTTTGGGAAACCATGGCTTTTACTGCCTTTGTAACCAAAATGCTAGGGTTTGACCAGCGTGGACCGCATAACTAGGAGCTTTGATTTGTTGTAGAATCGATTTTTCACCATGCTTGTACATTCCAGGTTTCGTTCCTATCCATTGCTTTGGCTTGCCTGTCATGCCACGTGTCAGATGATAAACCATTTACAGGATGTTATGACCTACTGTAATCTTTTTATTGAAAATTCCTAATTTCTAACATAAAAATTCATAAATTAACTTTAATGCAAACTAACAACTATAATGCTATTAATTAATCAATTTCAAGGAATATAATGGGTCTATGGAAGAAAAAGGTAGACAAATGATGGTGTTTCTAGAAGAAAAGGATGGTAATGGAACGGTACCAACATCTCCCCCAAGCTTAATGACTTAGCATGTCCTCATGCTAATCCTGATGTGCTACCTCTAAACTCTGTTCCTACTTGTACCTCTGTTGCCTTTGAAAATGCATCTATGTTATTCTTAGCTTGGGCATCTTTCTGAATGTGGAGCTCATGTTTCAAAATCTTTTATTTCTCCTTGAGGGCTTTCTTTTGGGTATACCATTTAGTTGCCCACTTGCAAATGTCAGTTTGTTCAGCCTCGAGTTCTTTGATTTGCTCCTTCAACTTCTCATTTTTCTGTTGAGTCTCCTTACTCTGTACTCTCAGCATTTCATTCTCTTTCTTCATGACTTTCTCCAACATGTTGGCCTTCATCAGTTCTTCTTTTAACTTTTCAATTTGCTTTTCCAGCCTCCTTTGTTTCTTAATTGCAGGTGATGACTCTTTTCCTTGCCTATTGTTGCTCTCAACCTCTATTGTTGCTCTCAACCTCCATTTTGGCTTTTGGTCCAGGCTGTGAGTGAGCACTACTCTCTATGTCCATTGGTGCATGTGCATTTGATTCTGGTTAGTCTTCTTGTGGCTGGGTCTTTTGTGCTCTCCTGGATCTTTTTGTATATGTAATGAAAATTTTATCTTGCTCCATCTTCTGGGCAGCCTCTTGTCTCATTTTTCTCGTCCTCACACTACTACCGGGTGGAGGGACATTGCTTGGTTTGCGCATAGGAATCTCTTCATCAATGTCATGCATAAATCCTGAGTGCTCTTGCTATTCTTGCTCATCCTCTTCTTCTTTGATTTGATTGGCAGCCAGAAATTCCTTCTACGTTTTTCCCCTTCTCTGTAATTCAAATTCAATTAGGATTTTAATTAACCCAAAATGACATAAGCTTTTATCTTCATTACCCTTTTTCTTTTGGATAGTTTTTGACATCTTTGTCAAGCTCTGCAAGAGGAAATATGGTAAACTAATGGTGCACTTCCCTTTTAAATGTAACAGGAGTTTGATGTGGTATAAAAAGACTATGCTATAACGACCCTCACACGTAACAAATTTTTGAATGATATACACCATTTCATCCCATGGATGCATCAGCCAGCTCCTATGGCTACCCTTCTTCTAGTTAAAATATGAAACCCTCGACCTGGATATGAATTGGGTCCATGATTTTTCTTTGAATTGTTTTGTTTTGAAGTATTTTTCTCCTTTCGGGCTGATCCCCAAGGATTGTGCTATGGTGTCTTCTGAGACCCTAAATAAGAAATTGCCTATCAATGCTTTCTCCCCATAAAATCTAAAGAAAAATTATTTAGTTACTTCCTCATTACTCCCATTAAACCTCTCCAAGAAGGGTAGCCATTGTTTTTCTCTTAAAATTGCAATGAAGTCATCGTGGTACTGAGAACTATCAAATGTGTTTGGCTCTACTCTATTATTCATTTTAACAGAGAAACTCTTGCTCTAACCCTCTTCGTTTATGCTTACTAATTTAACAAGGGTATTTTAGTTTGTTACCTCTGCTTTTCGCCCCACACAACTGACCCGGTGATGCCCTCTGTTCTTCGAGATCAGCTCCTTCAATGGCTTAAGCAGTGACCCGGTGACTGTCCTTGAATTATGGCGGAAGTGGAAACTTGTGAGCTCGATTACTGTGCTTTCCTTTCGTAGCACTTGCTGTTCTCGGCCTTTGCTTTTGAAATCACAACACTTGAATTGCTAGTATGGAATGCCTTTTTTACAACTGAAAATGAAATGGAATTTTAACAACTGACTTGACCCAATTCACTATAATGATAACAGAGCGTATTCATATTTCAATGACAAAGGAGTGTCTGTACTAGGTTGTATGAATATCATCATGAGAATGCCGTAAATATGTATGGAGTACTGGAGTATAATAATGGATAGTTGTTTGCATGAGTCGACATAGTCGAACAATCATGTTATAACTCAGCTAATTCAAAAACAATGAATGAAACCGTGTAACATTTGGCTTTGCAATAGTTCACCACCTGTCCCTTACTTATTGGTACTTGGCCGAATAAGGAGATGTTGAACTGATAGTAAAGTTTGATGGCTGATAAGGAGTTAATAACAAGGCTGGGAGGGTGGTATAATAGAGGATTTAAAAATGATAGGAGGAATATGGGGTTAGGCTAGAGTGTTGGGAAATGATAGGAATTAGGAATATGACAAGGATGATGGATATGTGGGTGTTTTCGAAGTTGATCATAAGCAGTCATAGTCAGCACATTTAACACTAAAGTAATCTAAGAATTTAAATGTTAAAATAAAAATTACAATAATACATTACATTTTTATTGGTTGATCAAGAGTTGAGTTGGCATGCATAGGTAGGACTGGTCTTTCTTGTTTAGATATGACTAATCTTTGCTGTCCATAACAGGTCCCTCTAAGATGAATTTGGATGCAACAGGTCCCTCTGAGATCTGGAGAATGTTTGTGCAGCTTCTTTGAAATCTGGAAAAGAACTATATGTGTGCAGGTTCCTTGATCTTTGGTGTTTGATGGAGCCTCGGTGACAAGCAACGTTTGAATCTCTGTTGAAACTTTGTTGAAGCTTTGCTGAAGTAACTTGAGATAGCAGTCTCTAATAGGTCCCTTTTATGTTTGTTGAACAGGTCCTTCTAATGTTGGTGCTGTTAACATGGTCTTCCGAACAGAACAGGTCCCACTGCATAGTGCTTTTAAACAGGTCCCTCTGATTAGAACAAAGACAAAAACAAATTCTCTATTGAAATCTGAAGTGTTGAAAAAAAATCTTTAAGAACTCACAATGAGGAGATGACATAAGAACAAAAATTGTTGATGCTTCTCCCCCACTAAAGCTTTGACTTGTCCTCAAGTCATTATTCAATCGATGAATTAAACAGGAAACAAAAAGAAAAGGAATTCTTACCAGCCAAAGAATTGGTTTTCAAGTAAGAATTCTGGGTTAGAGTGTGCCAGAGTCTGGTTTTCACATCTAAACCATTATTTTTTTTTTTAATTTCTTTTAAATTTCTAAATTGAAATGAAATGAACTAAGGCAGAGATACTGCAGCTGAAGGTTGAAGTATCTCAACCTCCCTTTGCTGAGATACAGTTTGAAGAAAATTTTTCTTGCTGATGGGCCTATTGTAAAGTTTCAAGTGATGGCCATTGACAATAAAGGGGTGGCCTTCTCCATCAATGGTAATGAGCTTAACTGATCCATTGTCATATACTTGAACGATTTCGTATGGGCCCATCCAATGTGTGGTAAATTTGGCTTTATGATCTCTGAATTTAGAATCAAAGAGTAAAGCCCAGTCTCCTTCTTTGAACTACTTCTTCTTGATATGTGCATCATGTCACTGCTTCCTTTGTTTTTGCATGAGGAGTGTTGTCTCCTCTGCTTGCTGCCTCATTTCATCTAGCTGGTTCAACTGCTGAATTATTTCTTGTTGTGCTTCATTGAGATCAATCCCCAAATCTGCAGCCATCTTAGAAGTATGTATTTGAAACTCAATAGGAAGCATTACCTCTTTTCCATACACCAACTGATATGGTGTAAATCCTGTAGTATTCTTCCACGTGATTCTATAAGCCAAGAGTGCATCTTTGAGCTTCTCTTCCCAATTCTTTCTGTTCATTGCCACAGTCTTAGTGATAATTCCTTCCAAAGTTTTATTTGTGTATTCCACCTGGCCATTGGCTTGTGGATGGTAAGGTGTACTTCTTCTGTGCTTGATTTGATATTTTTCTGTGATGTCTTTAACTAGCTTTGAAGTAAACTGAGTACCTTGATCAGTCACTATCTCCCTTGGTACTCCATACCTTACAAAAATCTCTTCAAAAAGGAAGTTTACCACTGTTTGTTCAGTTGCCCGGACTAGTGCTTTATCTTCAACCCATTTTGTTACGTAATCAGTACAACTAAGATGTACATCTTACCATTGGAAGTTGGATTAATGGGTCCTATGAAATCTAGAGCCCATTTTTCAAATGGCACTAGGTGTACTTGAGGCTGAAGTGGCATCTCATCTGTAGCTGTTGGCCTACCCATTCTTTGACAGCTATCACAACTCTTCATGTACTTCTTGGAATCCTTAAAAATAGATGGCAAGTAGTATCCAAGACTAAGAATCTTGAATGTTGTTCGTTTAGCTGCAAAATGCCCACCACACGGTTCATCATGGCAAGATTTTAAAATATCAATTATCTCATCATTTCTTACACATCATCTAATAATCATATCATAACCAATGTAAAATAAATCGTCATTAATCCATGAGTATCGAGCACTTTGTTTGACTAGCCTCTTCTTTTCCTTTGGAGTAAAGTATGGAGGTGTTCTTCCTGTGGACAAATAATTGGCCAAGTCAGCATACCAAGGATTCACTATTGATATTGCAAATAAATTTTTATCTGGAAAAGAATCTTCAACTAGAACAACCTCACCTTGATTTTGCAGTCTAGAAAGAAAATCTACCACCTGATTCTCCTTACCTGTCTATCTAACACTGTGATGTTAAAGTCCTGTAACAATAACAACCATCTGGTAACTCTGCCACTAGTTACTGGTTTATTCATTAAATGCTTAATGGCAGAATGGTCAGTATGTACAAAAACCTCATAACTAGCTATATAATTGTCAGAATTTATTCACAGCATGTATGATGGCAAGCATTTCTTTTTCTGTGACTGTGTAGTTTAATTCTGCAGGTGTTAGATTTTTGCTAATGAAATATATGGCATAATGACAAGACTCCTCTTTTTGGCCTAATGAGGCACCTACTGCAATATCAGATGTATCTGTAAAGATGTGAAATGGTAGGTTCCAGTTAGGTCCTTTTAAGACTGGTGTGGTTGATAACTTTTTTTTTAGTGTTTCAAATGCTTTCTGACAATTCTCATTCCAGTTGAAAGGTGTATCTTTTCCTAGAAGTTTGAACAAAGGTGAAGCTATTTTACTAAAATGTTCAATAAACCTTCTGTAATGGCTTGCATACCCAAGGAAACTTCTTACCTCATTTTGAGTCTTCGAAATTGGAAAATTGACAATGATCTGGATTTTTGATGGATCAAATTTAATGCCTTGAAAAGAAATATAGTGGCCTAATGCTATCCCCTCATTTAACATCACAAAACACTTTTCATTGCTCAGGGATATATTAGCTTCAATACATCTCTGCAAAACTTTTTCAAGATTCGTTAATGCATGCTCAAATGAATCACCATACACTGAAAAATCATCCATGTAAACTTCAACACAATCATGAACTAAATCAGCAAAAATAGCTAATACAGCTCTCTGAAATGTAGCTGGTCCATTGCAAAGTCCAAATGGCAAAACATTATAAGCATAAGTGCCCCAGGGACAAGTAAAAGTGGTTTTGTCCTGGTCCTCTAAGGCTATCCTGATCTGGTTGTAGCCACTGAAACCATCAAGAAAAGAGAATGATGATTTCCTAGCTAATGTGTCTAGCACTTGGTCAATAAATGGTAGTGGGAAATAATCTTTGAGCGTTGCTTTGTTTAATTGTCGGTAATCAACACAAATCCTCCATTTACCATTTTTCTTGGGCACTACTACCAATGGGGATACCCACTGACTGTCAGAGATAGGATAGATAAAATTGACTTTCAACAGTTTTTGTAATTCTTCTCTAACAATATCCTGAAGCATGGGGTTCATTTGCCTCTGTGGTTGCCTCACTGGTTTGATATTACTATCGGTATAAATATGGTGAGTGCATGTTTCAGGGTGAATCCCTTGCATATCGGTGTAGTCCCAAGCAAATGCTTTCTTGTATTTTCTCAATAATTGAAGCAATTTTTCCTCCTATGATGAGTCTAGGTGAGTGCCAATATTCAAGGTTTTTCCTGGACTAATCTCTATGGTCTTGCTCTGTGTGTTTGTGATAGATTGGACAGGAAAAATGTTTTCAAATGTTGTTTGCAAAGATTGAATGGTGCATGTTTCCTGAAAATTTTGTGCCAAAAGTTCATCTGCAGCATGATATTGGTCATTTCTCAAATCTTCGGAAACATCAGGTTGAGAAAGGAACAACTCTACCAAATCATCATTATTATGTTCTTGAAAATCATAGATTTGGTTGATGCTAAAAACAGATTGAACTTCTTCTTTGTCATTGTATTTATCGACAAGCCATAAATTGTGTGCTACTGTTGGTGATTGTGTTGATGGGTAAAGAGTGAGTTGTTTTCATTCAGTTCCTTGTGAAATAATCATATTACCCAATCGACATCCTATGAATGCATCAGCAGTTGCTAACCATGGTCTACCAAGGATGATAGGGTGTCCTCCTAAATTGGATTTTGGCTGAAGAAATAAAAATTCCACTGGATACTCCCAAGAGTCTAGTGAAACAATTATGTCCTCCAAAATCCCTTCAGGAATCACTTTAGACCTATCAGCGAGTTCTAGAACAATTGTTGTGTGCTGAAAATTTGTGAGCTGGAGTGTTTTCAAGGTTTCAAGAGTCATCACATTTATTGCGGTCCCAAGATCAATTAAGGTATTTGGAATATGTATGTTGTTAATAATTGTAGTGACTCTGGGAATACCAGGATCAACATACTTTTCCATTGAGATAGTGTTTGACATAAGGCGAGCTAAATGTCCAATAACATGAATGGTTTGTGGATCAACTCTCTTCCTAGTAGGCTTTTTAAGGCACAGTTGTTTGATGGCTTTAGTATATATGGGAATGTCTTTTATGGCTTGTAGCAGTGGAATTTTTATATAGACATTCTTTAGCTCATCTAAAACATCAAACTATGGTATAGACATGGGAAGTTTTGTTTGGACCAATTGGTCTCGAAAAGGTGGTGGATGCAACGGTTGCATTTGTTTATTTTTTATGTCATCATCTTGTTTCCTTTGAATTGAAGTTTCATTTTCATTTTCTTTGTTTTCTTCTTGTTTATCTACTGTTGGAGATTCTTTGTGAATTACCTTACCAGACGTCAAATTGATATTTTGCAAGGGTAAGGTGGGATATGAGGTTCCCTCATCTAAATTATAGGCTGGTCTCTATGCTCTGTTATTTGGATTTGGTACAGGTTGAGTAGGGATTTGAATAGGTCTAGGAGGTCGTGAGTTAGATGGAAGTTGTAATTGTGGTGGATTTATTGGTGGAGGAGCAGGCAATGCTTGTTGAGTGGGTTGAGGTTGATGTGGGTAAACAACTTGCTGCTGAGGATATGGCGAATATGGCTGATGATATTGTTCATATGGCTGCAGATATAGTTGGTATGGTTGAGGATATGAGTGATATTGTTGAGAGTATTGCTGAGATGGTCTCCATTGTTGTTGTGGGTAATTTTGGTGCTGCCATGGCATGGGTACATTCCAAGAATTCTGAGCATATCTTGAGGTGCTGGTTTTGGCTGCGATGGTCTCTTTGCGCCCATGTAATACACATTTTCCATATCTATGTTAGCTGCCACATTATAATTCTGAAAAATCGTGACTTTAGAGCAATGAAATATATCATGATTTTCAGTACAAAAGGCACAAACTTGAATGTTTTCTAATGGGCAGTCTTTTAGGGCATGTTTCTTCCGGCATTTTGGAAAAAAGATAGCCATCATTTGATCTTCCTCTTCTTGTCTCTTCTTAGATTTTAGAGAGTCAATTTGAGCTCCTAAGGTACTTAATAGATCTGTTTTGAATTCCTCTAACGGGTTTCCCATTTCAGCCCTTGTGACACTTGCTAAAGCAGATTTTGTGGCTTTGGATGATATGGTTCTTTTTCCAATTTTGGCTTTGCTCCTAGAATACTTTTCACATAACTCAGCAATTTCTTCAAAAGGTAAAGTGGAAATATCACCTTTGCCCATCAAATTAAGATCATCTAAGTATTCCTCTCGAATGCCTTTCAAAAATATTGTTCAAATTAGATCAAGAGGCATGGTTCCCTGTTTTAATTTTTGTAAATTGTAAAAAAACCACTTTAAGTACTCCTCTAAATTTTCATCCTCTTGTCGGTTCATCCTAAAGATATCATATTTGGAATCTTTCGATCTACAATAAGGTTGGTATTTCTTTATGAATATTCTTCTCATGCCATCCCAATCAGTTATCACATGTTCACCAAGCCCCATGAACCATCTTAATGCTGATGCTTTTAATGTTGCTGGGAAGAGTCTAAGCCTATGGGCATCATCTGTGTAACCATATGTTCGACATACAATGTCAAACTCAAACAAGAATAAATCTGGGTCCTCTGAAGCCATGCCATAAAAGTTTGGTAGCATGGATGGGGGTATGTTTTTCATTTTTATTTCGTCATCCTCTTCTGGTTCTTGGATAGGAAATTTAAAGGTTGATTCTTCCTCTTGACCTTGATTTGGTGGTCCTCTCCCTAAGCCATGTCCTTCTTCAGCCATTTTGATAGGTTCCTCTGTTGATTTAATTTCTTGTTCAGTGTCACTTGTTTCAAAGAGAAGTTCAAGGAAAGATTGTTGAGTTACTGTGCTACTTTCTCCTTTTATAGAGGGTTTAGGGAAATGTTTCTTCTGTGATTTGTGTGCTAATAGAATTTGCCTCTCGATGAGTGTGAGTCTTTGACTTGATTTCTGTTTATCCTCTAATGTTTTTATGGTGACTTCCTCAGCTGATGTTGTGTGTTCAACTTTTCCTAAAGGGTCTGCTCCTGATGGTAGGTTAGTTTTTGGATGGGGGGTTTTTATGTATTTACCTTTATTATCTCTAGATCTAGGCATAAGTAAACATGACTTCTAAAATGATGAATTAAAATTAAATCTATGTTTTTTCTTGTTTCTGTTTATTTAAAAAAAAAATTATATTTTTATTTTTTTTCGAAACCCTCTAACTATGCCTCCCCCAGCAACGGCACCAAAATGTAGTGGCCAATCTAGGGTGCTAGATTAGACTAGATTTATTATCAACTAGGGTCAGTAAACTTCGAGGCATGTGTCTACAGTCTATAGTCATAAAGGATTCCTAACTAAGTGTTTATTGTGATAGGTTGCAGTACTTCTTTATAGAAGGTTAAGATATGTTTCCTCTCACCTTAACACTCAGATCACATAACTTATGCAACTGTCCTAAAGATACAGCACATTACTAGACTGAGATTTTAATCCCCTTACAAGGATGCTATGCACAAAATCTCTGTCTAGTTAACACTTGAGCATTCATGAAAAATCAAAAGCACACTAAAATTTAAATGCATGAAAAACAGAGTCTATGGAGATGCTTCAAAATATAACGATGGATCAAATCTCTTACAAGATATCATTCAATGATCTTAACGATGAAATCTTCAAGCTATCACCATAAATACCATTTCTGAGAATTTCTAATCAAATCAACAAAATCATAAGCATGGAAATAACATTAAACACTATGCGTTCTATTCAAATTCAAAAACTGCTAACGAAATGAAATTAACAGTATACCAATCCATGCAAGGCCCGTGCACGTTTCAATGGTACATTGAAGTAAACTCAAGCAACGAGAGTATTAACGCATAAACACTGCTAGAGTAAAACCGTGAGTATATTCAAGTGCTATAGATTGCAATCACATACAAAAGTTCTGTTCTCAAATGATGTACAGAGATAATAATCGTAACTGTAACTGTTCTTGAAAACAAAATAATATGCAGCCTTTATCTGCCTGTCCATATCAGAATCGAATGTACATTCATTAAGCAGTTGTTTCTACTTCTACAAAGGAATGATTTTTTGTCATTTCTAATCTAAATCGTTTTCCAAAAAAAAACAAAACGAAACCGGTTTGGGAAACCATGGCTTTTACTGCCTTTGTAACCAAAACGTTGGGGTTTGACCAGCGTGGACCACATAACCAGGAGCTTTTGATTTGCTGTAGAATCGATTTTTCACCATGCTTGTACATTCCAGGTTTCGTTCCTATCCATTGCTTTGGCTTGCCTGTCATGCCACGTGTCAGATGATAAACCATTTACAGGATGTTATGACTTCCTGTAATCTTTTTATTGAAAATTCCTAATTTCTAACATAAAAATTCATAAATTAACTTTAATGCAAACTAACAAGTATAATGCTATTAATTAATCAATTTCAAGGAATATAAGGGGTCTATGGAGGAAAAAGGTAGACAAATGATGGTGTTTCTAGAATAAAAAGATGGTAATGGAATGGTACCAACAAGGATCAATACATAAAGTGGACCACATTGCAGCAGGGAAGGGATCAAGACATGTGAGAATTTACCAATATTTTCCATACCCTTTGCAAAAAGTTGGGTATCAAGGATTAAGAGTAGCATTTGGCAGTCAAATATTGTGGCTACCTACACAAGTACATCGAGGAAGAAATAGAATTCCTAAACATCTCGTCGCTCGGCACGGCATATCGATATGCTGTCAAGGTCGAGAAAAATTTTAGACAAAAGAAGCGAGACTTTGGATCTCTGAATTCGAAGCAAGGGAAAGGTGCCCCCAAACCACAAAATAAAGGACAAATACAAGGCAGGGTAGCCCAAGACAACCCACCAAAGCTGCAAGCAAAGAATAATGTCCCAAAGATGAAAAAGGACATAGAAAAGTGGTGTGAGTTCCATAAGAGCTCCACTCACAACATAAGTGAGTGTTGGGCCAAGTAGTCACTAGTGGCCAAGCTAAAGGTTTCAGAATCAGATGCACGTTCCGACTCTAAGTTAGAACCTGACAAGGGGAATGAAAAAGGTAAGAATATTATTGATGCGGAGCCCAATGCCATCGTTGCCACCACAAATATCCAAAAGGGGGAACCTAAAGATCCGGAGGAGGAGGAGCGTCTCTTCCACTCCCAGATGTAGGTAAAGGGCTCCACGCTACAGTTCATTTTCAACAGTGGGAGCCAAAAGAACCTCATTTCAACAAAGGTCATGAAGCCGCTGGGCTTACCGACCACATCACATCCACAACTGTACACCATCGAGTCACTTCACCATGGATGACATCTTCGCGTGAGCCAACAGTGTCGCATTCCATACAACATCAAGCCCTTCAAGGATGAGGTATTGTGTGACATTGCTCCCCTTGAAGTTTTTGATGTATTATTAAGAAAACCATACTTGTGGAAGCGACATGTTGTGTATGAATCAAGGCCCCCTGTTGTTATTATTACTTTGGGAAATAAGTTGTATAGGATACCTGAGGTGGCACTGCCTACCGACATCTCCTTGGTTACTACAAAACAATGTAGCAAGCTCATTTCCAAAACCAGGAAATTTATTTTCCTGATGATACACCCTCAAGGGAAGAAGAATACGGTGGCCACAACCTCCAAACAAGGCACCTCCCCACAACAACTGCAGATGGACAAGGTCATGGAGGAGTATGAGGACATCTTCACCTCCCCCGTAGGGGTTTCTCTGCACTGTCAGGTCAAGCACTCCATCGATCTGATACCAGGTGCACCACTGCCAAATGGCCCAGTCTATCGATGCTCCGTTCTAGAGAATGATGAAATCAAGAGGCAGATTCAGGAGCTGCTATAGAAAGGTCACATTCGTCTGAGTTCATCGACCTATGGGAGCCCGATTATGTTGGTACAGAAGAAGGATGGGACTTGGAGACTCTGTATTGACTATTAGGTGTTGAACAAGATCACTATCTGTAATAGGTACCCAATCGCATGGATTGATGACCTCTTGGACCAACTGAAGGGGGGGGGGGGAATATTTCAGTAAGATCGATTTGAAGTATGGATATCACCAAGTACCAATCAAACCCTCTGATGTGTCGAAGATTACCTTCAAAGCCAAGGAGGGCCTTTTCGAATGGTTGGTTATGCCTTTCGAATTAACGAATGCTCCTACAACCTTCATGAGGCTAATGGATGACATATTGCGGCCATTCACCAACTCATTTGTAGTGGTATACTTGGATGACATCCTCATATTCAGCCAGAGTTGGGAAGAGCACCTCCATCACATCCAACAGGGTCTCCAAGAACAGTGGCAGCATAAGTTATGTGCCAATTTGGAGGAATGCACATTTGGCATGACCGAGGTTCAGTATCTGGGATATATTATTGATGAACAGGGGGTGCATGTGGATCCAGCCAAGCTCCAAGTCATTTGGGATTGGCCATCTCCAACCACTCTGATAGAGTTACGTAGCTTTCTAGGTATTTCCAACATCTACCACAGGTGGGATTTTCTCATATCACTTCACCTTTCAGTCAAGTCACAAAGGGAGGAGTGAAAGGAAAATTCTTTTTCTCTGAATCTCAATAGAAGGAATAGAGTTGAAAGATCACCTCTGCTCGACACCAATACTCGCATTACCAGACTTGGAACAACCATTTGAGGTCGAGACAGATGCCTCTGACTATGCTATTGGGGGAGTCCTTACTCAACACAGGCATCCAGTGGCATACCATAGTGAGACACTTTTAGACACAGTCCATAAGTATTCCACTTATGACAAAGAGATGTATTCCATTGTGCAAGCTTTGCCACAATGAAAGCATTACATTTTGGGGAAGGAAACGATCATCCACACAGACCACCAACCCCTATAGTTCATACAGACCCAAGGGAAATTGTAGAATGATCGCCATTAGAAGTGGTCCACATACCTGCAACAGTTCCATTTGAATATCAAGTATAAGAATGGCAACACCAATAATTTTGTCGAGTGCCTTAGTCAACCATCAATCATGGCGTTAAACATCGTACTCAACTCTTATGGGAACGAGACTTCTGATTGGCCACTTCTCTACAAAAGTGACCCAGAACTTGGCTACACATACCAAACACTCTTGGAGGGTCAACATATTCCACATTTTCACCTCCAGGATACCCCATTATGCCACCTGGGTCACCTTTGTGTTCCTTCAAGTGAGCGCGCCAAGATGATTTTTGAAGAACAATACAGTCAAGTTGTTGGGAATTCTGGGGTCGAGAAAACGTGGCAGTACTATAGAATTATTTCCATTGGCTTGATTGTCGACAGGATGTCGGGAAGTACATCAGATCATGCACTACCTTTGCCATTTGCCAAACTGACCATCAAGAAGTAAGGCCTTTATGCCCAACTTCCTACCCCTAGTCGACCTTGGGAATCCATCTCCATGGATTACATGTCAGTCCTTCCTTCTACTAAGCATGAAAATGATTGTGCTTTTGTGGTCATTGACAGGTTCTTAAAGATGGCCATTATGACAACCTACAAGAAGAATATGAAAGTAGATGCCATTGCTAAAGTCTTCTTCGAACAAGTGTGGGTACATTTTGGGATCCCATAGTCTATCATCTCAGATCAGGACAGCAGGTTCCTCAGTAAATTTTGGTCTAGTCTCTGGTCAATGTTGGACACCAAACTCACTAAGTCCACAGCCTTCCATCCTCAAACTGATTGCAAGACAGAGGTTGTCAATAGGATGATCATACACACTCTTCGCATGTACAACTCAAAGCATCCATGCACATGGGAAGAGAGCCTCCCCTATGTTCAGTAAAACTACAACTGGGCTCTCCACAGCTCGACTGGCCATAGCCCTTTTCAGGCGGGCTTGGGATTCTAGCCACTATGTTCCATTGATGTGGCCATGCCATTTGCAACTACTCACGCAGATTCAGCTCATGTCTAGTCTAAAACAGATAAGGCAAACAACTTCATTGAGAACATCCAAGATATTTGCGAGGAGGTCCATGAAGTTCTGGAGAACTCAAATGCCAAGTACAAGTAGTGACATGATCAACATCAGGTGCCACACAAGTTTCAGGTGGGCGACAAAGTCTGGTTGCATTTGCAAAATGAACGCCTTACCAGAGCCTATCAGAAACTCAAACCACTCGGGTATGGTCCTTTCACCATTACCAAGGTTGTGGGAGACAATGCATTTGATCTCATCATTCCCCCATTCCTTGGCTTGCACCCAGTATTCAATGTGGACTGCCTTCGGCCATACTTTCCACCATTACTAGACACTTTCGACATTGCAAAACAGCTCACACCCACAGAGTTAAATCTAGATTGCGTGGAACAAGCTAAAACTAATTAGATCATGGACACACATATCAAGCACACTCGCCAGTAGAATATCCATCTGTATCGAGTTGTCAAAGCAGGCCAACTCCTTCACCAGGGCAAGTGGCTCACCAGGGACCATGTTCAGCAGAAGTTTCCTCATCCAATATAGCAACTTCATGCAATGGGGACCATTTCTTCCTAAGGGTGGGGGGGGGGGCATGATCCAGGTGGAGATTGGTGGCCACCCATCAAGTCCACTTAGACCCGCACCATTGTTTCTTTCAGCTGTTCAGTTCCCTTAATTATCACACAGTTTACTATTTTTAGCAGTTTTTCGGGTCCTCAACTTCCGGAGCCGTTTTGAGGCCCTAAACAACGTTTTTAGGGAAAACTAGGAGCAACATGGCTCCATCGACCAATATTTCTCTTCCCAAAGTTATATTTCTTAGATAGATCTTTTTAAAGAGATATTGTGTGTGTCAAACGAAGATCGTATGCCAAAGTTACAACACCGCGAAGTCGATGTACTAATTACCAAACAAGGACCACAGTTTGGTGTTTCATCTTTTAGGGTTAGGTTTTTGGATGTTTAGGGTTTTCCATTGTTTTTCAACAATAAATAGGCCTTCAAGCCTCATTGTAATATATTTCAGAGACACGTGGACCACATCTCTTCTCAGAGATAAGCTACCATCACCGTAGCTAGTTTATTTCCATTTCTGTTTGTAAGCATATTTCAGTATTTTACATTAATGAAATGAAGTATTGTTTCCGCTACATCTCTGGTTATCTCTGTAATTTGTTGTGTTATTGTTTAAATCTGGATCATCACACAAGGTGAATTATTGGGTATTGATCTGATGATTTCAAAAATCTATGAGTTAATAGTCTGCTTTATGATTAAGAAGAAGATATGTTCATGATTGAGTTGAAGTGTGCATGATAATTTTTATGAAAATGATTGTTTGAATGGTATGGCATAAAACTTTTTTTGGTTGCAGAAATGGAACATGTTCATGAAAATTCCTTATAAACTAAGCATAGTTGTTCTACTTACCATAAATAGATGAAGGAATGTTTGGCATGATACTAACATGGTTGGAAACATGTGGATAAAGTGTATGTCATGCAGGTGATGCTATGGACATGGTATGATGTGTAGTGGTATAGATTGTACTATGTACAAGAAATACATATGGTACTAGTATGACTATATGTATTGCATGATTAAAACATGATATGTATATCTATGTGTGTTTTAAAACTTGTGTGTAGGTATGCATGAAGACACTGGGTGGTCATCTCACAAGGCAGCCAATCTGGAGGTTTCACTGAAGAAGGAAACTAAGAAGTGGTTCAAGGATAAGTAACCATGGTTTAATTGTAGATTGGCATACATATGATTATGACGAGTATATATGGTTATGATGTTATATGCATATTGATGTGGAAAATATGCAATGTTAGGCCCCTATACTACTAGTGTAACCCCTTATTGTTATTAGTACAACCCCCTTCTTATATTGTTGTGCCGATGTAGTCCCCATATTATTATTGTTTTGCTCTTACATTGTTATTGTTATGTCGGCTTTGATTATATTATGACCCCTTAGACTCCTATATATAGAAAGGAGGCCTTGTCATTTTTATCATCCAAGAATTGTTCATTTGTGTAATGTAAAGGAGGTTGCCCCCTTGAAGAGGCTTAATTCTAAGGCGTTGATCTATCTTTTCTATTTTTTTCTGAGCTGGTTTCATAACATTTGGAATCAGAGCTTTGGATTTTAGAGTTTCGCTACACCAAATAGGTCATCATGGCATTTTTGCTATCGCTTCTTTTCTATGATGGTTCAAAAGTGAAAGAAAAAACCAATTTGAGATGAAATTGCACTAAACCGCAGGTCCGAATTTTGGAGCTTTTCTCACTATATTTTCGGAGATATGATTTGAGGAGTTTAGGGTTTTTGCAAGCTCCATAATTTCAACTAAAACAAGTCATCATGGGATTTTCCCTATAATGCTTTCGCTTCAAAGTTTCATAAGATAAAAAACAAACCCATTTGAGACGGAATCAGTCTGAACCTTGTCTCGAAATTTCAGATCCTGTCACACTATATTTTTGGAGATATAGTCTGAGGAAGTTAGGGTTTTTGCAGAAACCAAAATTACATTCCAAACAAGTCACCTTGGGGAAATCGACATAACTCTCTCTGAGCATCAGATTGTAATTTCGTTAGAAGTTACAAAAAGAGGATAGGCTGTAGTTTCCTGTGTATAATTTTCATATCCGTAGGTCAAAACAGTGACACGTGGCAATTCATACAAGTTCGTTCCTCTGAAAAGGTATATAATCAGGTCATCTTGGGAGATTGTGCATAACTCTTTCTTGGAGAATCCAATTTCGATTAGAATGGTGTAATCGGGAAGAGGACATAGAGGGCTACTACAAGTTATGAGTTCAGAACTGGAAGAGTCGAAATTATAGAGTTATAGTTATTTCAAGTTCGAGCTCCTAAACTCAAGAAAAGGCGATATGAGGAGGTTTGATGGCAAGGATCCAGTAAAATGGATACTATAGATGGAGCAATATTTTGATCTACATGAGGTGCAACTGTTACAAAAGGTATGTATTGCATATTCATATTTAGAACCAGATCAATTTTTATGGTATAAAGGGCTTTGTTCTAGTAAACCACTTGTTACATGGTCAATTTTCATAGAGGAAATGATAGCACACTATGAGGATACAAAGAGAAACACCTTGTTTAGCCAATTGATAAATCTCAAACAAAAGTGTTCAATGGAGGAGCACATTGAGGACTTTCAAAAATTGAATATAAGGGTAAATGGTGTTCTAGAGAAGCAAAGGATTGATGTCTTCATAGGTACTTTAAAGGACAACACTCAACACGAGGTTCGTCTTTGGGAACTTGATTCATTGGAAAAGGAATTCAGGTGGGCAAGAAAAATTGAAAGAGAAATTATGGAAACAAGGAATCCAACCACTCACGACTATAATTATGGAAGTGTTTCTTCTCCTTACCTTCCACAACCGACATGGTTTACACCACAACAATTGGAAGAAAAAAGAGAAAAAGGGCTTTGTTACAATTGTGATAGAAAATGCACTAAAGGTCATAAGTGTGCTGAGAAGAAATTATTTTACATAAAGTATGAACACGAGAAAGAAAAGGATCAATGAACATCAAAAGAAGAGGATATACACCAAGACCCAAGCCCAAAGAAAGAAGAAATAAATCCGACCATATCTTGTAAACCATTGGTAAGAATTACCACTCCTCAAACTCTCAAGATAGAATGACATATCAAGAATAAATAGGTTCAAGAAGTGAAAGATCACATCGGGAAATAAGAAATGAATCCGACCATATCTTTTAATGCATTGGCTAGAATTACCACTCCTCAATCTACAAAGATAGAAGGACTTATCAAGATGAAAAAGGTAATAGTGTTGATTGATTTGGGTAGTACCCATAGTTTTATTAATTGTAAGATAGCCAAGGAATTGAATTGCTTCCTATACCCTGCACCAAAGTGTCAAGTGATGGTTGCAAGTGGAGGAACCATACATTGCTCTAGAAAGTGCCATAATATCAAGCTATCCATGGGAGAATATGTATTGAATTACCCAATGCTTTCCATTCCAATGGTTGATGTTGATGTTGTACTAGGAATCCAATGGCTACAATCTTTCGGTACAATAGCTTCTAATTTTCAAGAACATTTCATGAAATTTTATGTGGAAGGAAAGGAAGTTGAATTAAGGAGTATTGCAAGGAATATGGGAGGGATAATCAAGTCTAACAGTATCACAAATCTTCTAAAGAAGGAACAATGAGGTGTAATTGCACAATTATGTTTGCTAGAGGTTCCCACATCGAAATCATCTATTTCTCCAAATCTCCAAAAAGTCTTGGACAATCATTCCAAGGTATTTGAGATTCCCAAAGTCCTCCCACCTATTCATGACCATGATCATGCTATTCATTTGATTCCACGAAGTGTTCCTCAAAACATTAGGTCGTAAAGATATCCCTATGCCCAAAAGAGTGAAATTGAACGTATGGTTGGAGAAATGCTAGAGGCTAGTATAATTCGACGTAGTCAAAGTACTTTCTCTGCTCCTGTAGTATTGGTGCACAAGAAGGATGGATCATGGTGCATGTGTTCGGATTATAGGGAGCTGAACAAGCTCATTATTTAAGATAAATTTTCCATTCCTACCATTGATGAATTATTGGATGAATTGCATGGATCAATTTACTTCACCAACTTGGATCTTCATTCAGGATATCATCAAACTAGAATGAAGACTGAAGACATTCCAAAAACAACATTTATAACTCATGAGCGTCATTATGATTTTTTGGTCATTCCTTTTGGCCTTACCAATGCACCTTATACATTTCAAGGTTTGATGAATTCCATTTTCAAGTACTTCCTTAGAAAATTTATGTTACTATTTTTTGATGATATACTAATCTGCAGCATGTCTTGGAAGGATCATGTTCAACATGTTGATAGGGTGCTACAACTATTGGAGGAGAAACAATTATATGCAAAAAGCTCCAAATGTTTCTTTAGGGTACAAGAGGTGGAATATCTAGGTCATATCGTATCTCATGAAGGTGTTAAGGTAGAACCTAGCAAAATTAAAGCCATTAAGGAATGGAAAATCCCCACATCCATAAAGCATCTGCGAGTATTTCAAATGTTGACGGGGTATTATTGCAAGTTTAGTAAGAATAATGGGATAATAGCAACACCTCTAACAACATTATTGAAGAAAGATGAATTTTCATGGACTCTAGAAGCAACAAAGGCCTTCAAACATCTTAACGAAGAAATGTGCCAAGCACCGGGCTTAGCTACGTCAGACTTGACAGAAACCCTTATTGTGGAATGTGATGCTTCAGGAAATGGAATTGGTGTTGTTTTAATGCAATATGAAAGACCCATTTCTTTCTAAAGTCATCGAATCAAAAGAATTATTTACAGAAAGCTATTTATGAGAAGGAAATGTTGGCAATAATACATGCACTTAAGAAATGGCGACCCTACCTAATGGGAAGACACTTCAAGGTCAAAACGGATCATGACAGTCTTAAATGCTTTCTAGAAAAAATATTATCCTCTAAAGAGCAACAAAAATGGGTCACAAAGATATTGGGTTATGACTTTGAAATCATCTCCAAAAAAGCGAAGAACAATGTTGTTGCAGATGCACTCTTAAGAAAGGATGAGGATGTGGAAGCATTGTTTTGTGTTATTTCTATTATCCAACCAGATTGGGTAAATGAAGTAAGGGATGAATGGAAGAATGATGAAGAATTCTAGCCACTCATTCAAAATTTGTAGAAGATCCCAGTTCAAATAATATTGCCAAAATTTGACAAGGAAGGAAAAATCATATTGGAACCTGAAGAAGTCACAGAAACAAGAAATCAACAGCTACGAAATCGATCAATTTCAGAGTATCTCATCAAGTGGAAGAACTTACCCACTAAAGATTCCAAATGGGAGGATGGGAATTTTATACAGAATCATCCAGAACTACTCAAGCATTGAGGACAACCCTTTTTGAAGGAGAGGGGCATGTTAGGTCCCTATACTACTAGTGTAACCCCTCAATTTTATTAGTGCAACCCCTTATTATATTGTTGTGCCCATGTAGTCCCCATATTGTTATTATTGTGCCCCATAGAAACCCACTATTGTTATTTTTGTGCCCTTAGATTATTATTGTTATGTCGGCTCTGATTATATTATGACCCCTTAGACTCCTATATATAGAAAGGAGTTCTTGTCATTTGTGTCATCTAAGAATTGTTCATTTGTGTAATGTAAAGGAGGTTGCCCCCTCAAAGAGGTTGAATTCTAAGGCGTTGATCTATCTTTTCTATATTTTTGTGAGTTGGTTTCATAAAAAATTGACTTGTGTATGCAGAGAAACTGTAGGAAGAAAGTGTTCAACAAGAACACAAAGGCTTGGAAGAGTGAAGGGGAGAGACAGGCATTCCTTCAAACACAATAAACGATGAGAAATATAGTTCGTAGCTACTTTAGTAGTATTGTGTATTAAATTATGATGATAATTGTGGAAAATTTTGTTGCAATTATGCATCTAATCTTTGTTACAAAATTGTTTGAAACAAATGTTACAGGTAGCAATGGAAGGAAATGTGTTGTGAACACTCCTTGTAACTGATATATATACCAATAGATTTTCATCATTTTGGGTGTGGAGCCTGATTATCTTCTGTATTCAAAGGTATCGCCGCATTGGACCCCAGTTCGAAATGGGGCGGCAATTCCGCCCGTAAAATATTCATTGCAGGGGGGGGTGTGGGGGGGGGCTACGACCTTCGTGGAGCCCCCCTGACAAAGGGTTTCGGGGGCAACGCCCTCGAAGCTAAAAATAGATGTAAATTTTCCTTATAAAAGTCTAGTAATTTCTAGTCAATTTGGGCCATTCATTAGGCAGATGATCTGACAGTAGAAGTTATGTTCAATTTATGGCTTTTTGCCCTAGAAGGCAAGCCCTCACTATATATGAGGGAATTGTATTGCGTCTATGTAGATATGTATTCTGAGTGAGGAAGAGAGAGGATATGGAGAGCGAAGAGGGTGCTACAATAGATCTGTTGTAGGTTGTATGTCTTTAGTTTGTTGGATAATGTAAAAGGAAGGACTGGTTATTTCTCCATGGACATAGCCCAAACTGTGTGAACCACATATATTTGTCTCTCTCTTGTTTTATGTGTTTTCTGTGTTTATATTTCTGCAATATTTTATGTGTTCGATTGCTCCGTAATATATAATTTACTAACAACTGGTATCAGAGCCGAAGTTCTATTCATCTCATAAACTCGTAGGAGAGAAGGGTTCCTAGTTCGAGTCGGAGAAAATGGCGGAAGATGGTAGGTTTAGGGTCAAAAAATTCAATGGCCAAAACTACCAGTTGTGGAAGATGCAGATGGAAGATTATCTGTATCAGAGAGATCTATACCTACCATTGAGCAGAAAGACAAAGAAGCTGACAAGTATGACAGACACAAAATGGGATATTCTGGACAGAAAGGCACTTGGAACAACACGGCTGTGCCTAGCGGCATCGATAGCATTTAATATTTCAAAGGAAATGACAACACAGGGTTTAATGTCAGCATTGGCCAAATTATATGAAAAACTCTCTGCCTCAAATAAGGTATTTCTTATGAAGCATTTATTTAATATGAAGATGTCAGAAGGTGGATCTGTTGCTGATCATTTAAATGATTTTAATACAGTTACAAGTCAGTTAAGCTCTGTAGGGGTAAATTTTGATGATGAAGTTATTGCTATGTTATTTTTGTGTTCATTGCCAGAAAGTTGGAATGGTTTAGTTATGGCCATTAGTAACTTTGTCTCTAGATCTAGTACTTTAAAGTTTGATGATGTTGTCGGTGCACACCTTAGCGAGGAAATGCGACGGAAAAGCTCCGATGAGACATCATGTAGTGCTTTGACCGCAGAGACTAGGGGAAGAAAAATGGAAAGAGGAAAGAGGCCAGGATATTGCAGTAAGTCAAGAAAAGGCAGATCCAAGTCTAGATCGGGGATAGTGTGCTAGAAATGCATGAAGAAAGGACACCTAAAGAAACACTGCAAGTCTCGGAAGGGAAAAGAAGGAGATGTGTAGCAAGAAACTAATCATGAAGCGAATGTAACAGGTGATGTGTTGCAAGACGGTTTGATTCTTTCATTATAAAATATTATTAATGCCTGGGTGGTAGATTCAAGGGCCTCATTCCATGCCACACCTGATAAGAAACATTTTCATGATTATGTTCAAGGAGATTTTGGACAAGTTCGATTGGGTGATGATAAACCCTGTAAAATCATTGGAATGGGTACAATTTTCATAAAACAACAAAATGGAAATCAGTGGCTATTGAAGAAGGTAAGGCACATTCCAGATCTAAAGAAAAATCTGATTTCAACAGGGTAGTTGGGAGGTGAAGGTTGCGTAACTACTTTCACAGATAAAACCTGGAAGGTCACTAAAGGATCCCTGGTAATAGAGAAAGGAGAAAAGGTTGGTACATTGTATTTATGCAATAGTATTTCTAATTCTATGAATGCTTTAACCTCTATAGGAGAAGATACGACATTTTGGCATCATAGGCTCGGGCACATGAGTGAGAAGGGGATGCAGATTCTTCACTCAAGAAATTTGTTGCTAGGTTTGAAGCATGTTGATTTAAAATTCTGTGAGAATTTTGTTTATGGAAAACAGAAGAGAGTCAGATTCCTTAGAGTTGGGAAAGAAAAGAAGATCAAAAAATTAGAGCTTGTGCATACAAATGTATGGGGACCTTCTCAAGCATCACCTCTTGGTGGCTCTCCATATTATTTTACTTTTATTGATGATGCAACCAGAAAAACATGGATTTATTGTATTCGAAATAAATCTGATGTATTTGATACTTTCAAGAGATGGGAAGCTTTGGTTGATAATGAGACAGGGAAAAGGTTGAAGCAACTCAGATCAGATAATGGAGGTGAATACTGCAGCAAAGAGTTTGATAGGTACTGTTCAGAGAATGGAATTCGCAAAGAGAGGACAGTTCCAAGAACACCACAAGAAAATGGTGTGTCGGAAAGGATGAACAAGACAATCATGGATTGTGCAAGGTGCATGAGATTACATGCAAGATTGCCTTTACAATTTTGGGCAGATGCTATAGACACTGTTGTTTATCTAATAAACAGAGGGCCTTCACTACTCATTTTGGATAGTGCTATTCTAGAGGAGGCATGGAAAGGTACAAAGGTAAACTACTCATTTTCGAAGACTTTTGCTTGTGAAGCCTTTGTCCACATTAGCAAAGAAAATAGAACAAAGCTTGAGGCAAAATCAAAGAAATGTACCTTTATTGGATATGGTGTTAATGATTTTGGTTATCGCTTATATGATTATCAAAATCACAAAATCACTAGGAGCAGAGATCTAATATTCAATGAAGAGGTCTTGTATAAGAACCAATTGCAGGAAAAGAAACAAGAAAAAGAAAACAAACAATACACAGTGCTTGACGATATCACAAGAAAAGTGATGGTGCTGAAAATCATAATGATAAACAGCCAAAACAACAACCACAATAGCAACAAGCACTTCAAACACCTAAAAGTGGTGTTAGAATATCTACCAGGATAAATAGACCCCCTGAATGATACTCTCCTTCATTATATTATGTATTGTTGACTGATTCTGGTGATCCAAAATGCTATGAAGAAGCAGTGCAAGTAGAAAGTAGGAAGAAGTGGGAGCAAGCCATGAAGGAAGAGATGGACTCCTTAGCACATAACCAGACTTGGGACTTAGTCAGGTTGCTTGCAGGAAAAGCAGAATTGCAGAATAAATGGGTTTACAGGCTGAAGGAAGAAGATGGAGGAAAATAGAGGTACAAAGCTAGACTTGTGGTGAAGGGGTTTGCATAGAAGAAAGGTATTGATTTTGATGAAATATTTTCTCCTATTTTTAAAATGTCTTCAATCAAAACTATTCTAAGTCTAGTAGTAGCTGAAGATTTGCATCTTGAGCAGTTACATGTAAAGAAAACCTTTCTCCATGGGGATTTGGAGGAAGAGATATATATGCAGCAGCCACAGGGATATGAGGTAAAAGGGAAGGAGAAACTAGTGTGTAGGTCGATGAAGAGCTTGTTTGGCTTAAAACAGACTCCAAGGTTGTGGTATCTAAAATTTGGCAAGTTTATGTCTGAACAAGGTTATACTACATGTCACTCTGATCACTGTGTTTATCTGAAAAAGCAAAATGATGGCAGCTATATTATATTGTTATTGTATGTAGATGACATGATTTTTTCAGGATATAACATGCAGGAAGGAAATTGGCAAACTCATTTGCAATGAAGGATTTGGGTGATGCAAAACAAATCCTTGGTATGAGAATAACTAGAGATATGAAGAATCACAAATTAACATTGTCTCAAAGTGAGTACATAGAAAAAGTGTTGAAAAGGTTTAACATGTAGAATGCAAAACCAGTTAGTATACCTTTGGCTAGCCATTTCAAATTAAGTAAGGAGGCATGTCCCAAGACTCAAGAATAAATGGCTCATGTGTCTAAAGTCCCATATTCATCAGCATTTGGAAGCTTAATGTATGAAATGGTCTACACAAGGCCTAATATTGCACATGCAGTGGGAGTTGTAAGTAGGTACATGAACAATCCAGGAAAAGAACATTGGATGGTAGTTAAGTGGATTCTAAGGAATCTGAGAGGTACCACAAATCAAGCATTATGCTTTGGTGGTTCAAACATTGCTCTACAGGGATATGTTGATGCAGATATGGCAGGTGACAAAGATAACAGGAGGAGCACTACAGGATATGTATTTACTGTAGGTGGAACAACTATCAGTTGGGTTTCAAAAATCCAAAGTGTTGTTGCACTTTCAACAACAGAAGCAGAGTATGTTGCTGCTAAAGAGGCAAGTAAAGAAATGATTTGGTTAGAAAGGTTTCTGGATGAATTTGGTAAGAAGTATGAGTTGGGAAAGTTATACAGTGACAACCAGAGTGCCATACATCTTGCAAAGAACTCTGCATTTCATTCCAAGACTAAACATATACAGCTCAAGTACCATTTCATATGGTCAGCATTGGAAGATGGAAAATTGAAGTTGGAAAAGATACACACTAGCCAGAATCCTGCAGATATGCTAACAAAAGTTGTAACCAGGGAGAAACTGAGAATCTTCTTAGTTTCAATTGGTATTCAAGTATGATGAAGAAGATGAGAAACAGTCAGGTCCAAAGAGGAGTCATTGTACAGAAAATGAAGCAGCGGTGGAGTTGCTATAATCAGCCTCCAAGTGGGAGATTGTTGGGTGTGGAGCCTGATTATCTTTTGCATTCAAAGGTATTGCCACATTGGACCCTAATTCGAAATGGGGTGGTAATGCCACCTGTAAAATATTCGCTGCAGGGGGGGTCCACGGGGGGGCGGTTGCTAAAAATAGATGTAAAATTTCCTTATAAAAGTCTAGTGATTTCTAGTCAATCTCGGCCGTTCATTAGGTGGATGATCTAATGGTAGAGGTTATGTTTAATTTAGGGTTTTTTGCCCTAGAAGACAACCCCTCACTATATATGAGGGAATTGTATTGCGTCTATGTAGATCTATATTCTGAGTGAGGACGAGAAGAAGATGGAGAGCGAAGAGGGTGTTACAGCAGATTTGTTGTAGGTTGTATCTCTTTAGTTTGCTGGATAATATAAAAGGAAGGACTGGTTGTTTCTTTGTGGACGTAGCCCAAACTGGGTGAACCACGTATATCTATGTATCTCTTGTTTTATCTATTTTCTATGTTTATATTTCTGCAATATTTCATGTGTTCCATTGCTTCGTAATATATAATTTTCTAACACATCAGATGGCAAGGCCATAGAAGTTGTGGATTTAGAAGCAGCTATTTGTGAATGAAGATGCAGTAATGCACCGAGGACTGTGTAGAATTTAAGGGGATGGGTATGTAACACCCCTCCCTTGTGTGCTAACTATTGTAAAATTAAGCTGAGGAGAGTTAGGCATGATGTATAATATGAAAATAAAATACATTATTAAATAAATTAATAAATAAATCACTTGGAAAAGTGAGACACCAAGAGATGAGATTCTTGCCAAAACCGATTCAGGAATGGGATAGGAATAAATCTTTCATCATAAATCTTCTAGATGTTATGCTAGATAAGCTTGAATGGATTGGAGATAAATATCCATCAAGGAAAAAACATAAAAGCTTTGTGGGAGGTAAAAGAAATATTTTATGAGGAAAAGCCTTGCGGAACATAAAGGTGAGATTTTCCGAGAAAGGCCTAAGTAAATAGATAAAAATCCATAAAAGTGGGACACCGCTAATGGAAACCATATCATGAAAGAAGCTATTAAATACTCGTTGCATAGATCAATTGGAGGCATTTGATCCATGGAAAGAACCTCGATTCGAGGGGAATCAGAGGTGACGCATGCTTGGGTGGTGGTGCTTCACTCTCCAAGTGATGTTTTAGTGGGATTCAATTGCGTGGGATGTCCTCTATGATGTTTTCTTCCCTCCCTATTTCAAATTGATTTAGTTTATGAATGAAACTGCACGAGTTTCCTAATTATGAATGAATGAAGGGATTGTATATAATCATTGTGTATGAATAGTTTTGTCTGTGTTAATGGCTTTTATGAGATCCCTGATATGGATGCATGTGATAGTATGGCTCATTATGGTAGTCCAAGATAATTTAGTAGAGGAACATAATATGTGAATTGATGTAGTAATGGATATGCTGCCACCTTTTAACTTATGTGCTATCTTGATAATGAATAACTATGCATGAGGTAGTATGAATATATAATTTTGTTCTAACGCTTGACAACACATAGCCTAAGGTTCAGAATATATATGCTATGTATTTACATTATGGAATCATTGCATCTATAGTGGGCTTGTTGTGCATAAGATATATGTGTCAATATTTCTCGCACTACACCATAGAAATTCGACAATCGCAACTGCAGTGTATGTATGTTAATACTTCTATGAAGGCTACAAAGTACTGATAAGTTTGAATTCTTAATCATCATTATACCTAAGGGTTAATCTATTGATGGCGTTGAAGAATTCTTGATGTGGTTGTACCTAAGCGAATGAGTATGTCTCATTACTCCCAATGTAATTCAATTACTAAAGTAGTGGAGATAGTTGCACGAATAGTAACCATTCATGTGATAATAAAGTGTTATGAAACCAGCTCACAAAAAGATAGAAAAGAGAGATCCACGCCTTAGAATTCAGCCTCTTCGAGGGGGCAACCTCCTTTACATTACATAAATGAACAATTCTTGGATGATACAAATGAAAATACCTCCTTTCTATATATAGGAGTCTAAGTGGTCCCAATACAATCAAAGCCTACATAACAATAATATTGTAGGGCACAACAATAACAATAGTGGGCTTCTATGTGGCACAATAGTAACAATATGGGCACTACATGGGTACATCAATATAAATAAGGGGTATAACTACAATAGTAATGGGGTAATCACTAGTATTATAGGGACCCAACATGCCCCTCTCCTTCAAAAAAAGTGTTGTCCTCAACGCTTGAGTAGTTCAGGATACTTCTGCATAAAATTCTCGTCCTCCCATGTGGAATCTTCAGCGGATAAGTTCTTCCACTTGATAAGGTACTCTGAAATTGATCGATTTCGTAGCTGTCGAGTTCTTGTTTCTATAACTGCTTCCGGTTCCAATATAATTTTTCCTTCTTCGTCAAGTTCTGGCAATATTGTTTGAACTGGGAGCTTGTCGCCTATAACCTTCTTTAAGCATGAAACATGGAAAACTGGGTGCAATCGAGAAGCTGCAGGAAGCTCCAATTTGTATGCCATAGTACCAATCTTTTGCAACACCTTGTACGGACCATAATACTTTGGTGATAATTTATTATCCTTCTTAGCTTGCTTGAGGGACATTTGCTTATATGGTTGTAGCCGTAGGAATACCCAATCACCTACATCAAAACTTCTTTCACTGCGATGCTGATCTGCCTGTTGTTTCATTCTATTCTGTGCCAACACAAGGTTATCCTTTAAGAGTTGGAGGACTTGTTGTTGATGTTCGATGTGATGTTCCACTGCCTGAACCTTAGAATTTTCTCTTAAATATGATGTGATGGATGGTGGTTGATACCCATAAAGTGCCATAAATGGGGTCATTTTTGTTGCTGTATGAAAGGAAGTGTTATACCACCATTCAGCCAGAGGCAACCATTTGACCCATTGTGTCTGTTTATCAGATACAAAGCAACGAAGGTATCCTTCCAAACATTTGTTTACTATCTCAGTTTGCCCATCAGATTGAGGATGATAAGATGAGCTATGAGCTAACTGAGTACCAAGACAAGAAAATAATTCTGTCCAAAAATTTCCAGTGAAAATGGGATCTCTGTCACTTACAATAATCTTTGGGTTTCCATGTAGCTTTTGAACTGTTTCCATAAATGCAGTAGAAACTGTACTGGCTTTAAATGGATGTGATAATGCACAAAAGTGTGCATACTTGGTAAGTCTGTCAACTACCACCATGATGACACTCTTTCCCTCAGACTTGGGTAAACCTGTGATAAAATCCATTGAAACCTCCTCCCAACGTTGGCTTGGAATGGATAAAGGTTGTAATAGACCCGGTGTCTTAATTGTTTCAACTTTATTTTGCTGGCAAACCAAACATTCCGCCACAAACTTTTGAATATCTGATTTAAGGCCATCCCAAAAAAATTCCTTCTTAACCCTGTGGTAAGTTTTTAAAAATCCTGAGTGCCCTCCTAAGGGAGAAGTGTGCAATTCCATAAGAATCTTTTGTTTTAGCTGGGAATTCTTACAGAGGTATAAGCGATCTTTGTACCATAACGAATCATTTTTCCAGCTAAATGTATCAGAAGTACTGGAATCTTGTTGTAGCTTTTGAATAAGTGCCCACACTTCTTCGTCGTTCTTCCATTCCTCCCTTGCTTCGTTTATCCAATCTGGTTGGATAATAGAAATGGCACACAACAATGCTTCCACATCCTCATCCTTTCTTGAGAGTGCATCTGCCACCACATTTTGCTTCCCTTTTTTGTAGATGATTTCAAAGTCATAACCCAACATCTTTGTGACCCACTTTTGTTGCTCTTCAGAGGATAATCTTTGTTCTAAAAAGTATTTAAGGCTATCATGATCCGTTTTTACCTTGAAGTGTCTTCCCATTAGGTAGGGTCGCCATTTCTTAAGTGCATGGAGTATTGCCAACATTTCCTTCTCATAAATAGCTTTTCTTAAAAACTTTCCCTTGATTGGACGACTTTCAAAAGCAATGGGTCTTTCATCTTGCATTAGAACAGCACCAATTCCATTTCCTGAAGCATCACATTCCACAATAAAGGTTTTTGTGAAGTCCGGTGTAGCTAAGACCGGTGCTTGGCACATTGCCTCTTTAAGATGTTCAAAGGCCTTTGTTGCTTCCGAAGTCCATGAAAATGAATCTTTCTTCAATAATGTTGTTAGAGGTGCTGCTATTCTCCCATAATTCTTAACAAACTTGCGATAATACCCTGTCAACCCAAGAAATCCTCGCAGATGCTTTATGGATGTGGGGATTTTCCATTCCTTAATGGCTTTAATTTTGCTAGGGTCTACCTTAACTCCTTCATGAGATACAATATGACCCAAATATTCCACCTCCTGGACTCCAAAGAAACATTTGGATCTTTTTGCATATAATTGTTTCTCCTCCAATAGTTGTAGCACCCTGTCAACATGTTCAACATGATCCTTCCAAGACTTGCTGTAGATTAGTATATCATCAAAAAATACTAACACAAATTTTCTAAGGAATGGTTTGAAAATTGAATTCATCAAACCTTGAAATGTTGAAGGTGCATTGGTAAGGCCAAAAGGCATGACCAAAAATTCATAATGACCCTCATGAGTTCTAAATGCTGTTTTCGGAATGTCTTCAATCTTCATTCTAATTTGATGATATCCCGAACGAAGATCCAACTTGGTGAAGTAAATTGATCCATGCAATTCATCCAGTAATTCATCAATAACAGGAATGGGGAACTTATCTTTAATAGTGAGCTTGTTGAGCTCCCTATAATCTGGACACATGCGCCATGATCCATCCTTCTTGTGCACCAATACTACTGGAGCTGAGAAAGAACTTTGACTCGGTTGAATTATACCAGCCTCTAGCATTTCTGCAACCATACGTTCAATTTCACTTTTTTGGACATATGGATATCTGTACGGCCTGATGTTTGGAGGAACACTTCCTGGAATCAGATGAATAGCATGATCATGATCACGCATAGGTGGGAGACCTTTGGGAGTCTCAAATACCTTGGAATGATTGTCCAGGACTTTTTGGAGATCTGGAGAAATAGATGATTCCAATGTGGAAACATCTAGCGAACATAATTGTGCAATTACACCTCTTTGCTCCTTTTTTAGAAGCTTTGTCATTCCATTAGAGCTGATTATCTTTCCTGGTTTCCCTGCAATACCCCTTAATTCAACTTCCTTTCCTTCCACAGAAAATTTCATGAAAAGTTCTTGAAAATTAAAAGCTATTGTACCCAAGGATTGTAGCCATTGGACTCCTAGTACAACATCAGCACCTCCCATTGGAATGGAAAGCATTGGGCTAGTCAATACATATTCTCCCATGGATAGCTTGATATTATGGCACTTTCCAGAACAATTTATTGTTCCTCCATTTGCAATCATCACTTGACACTCTGGTGCTGGATATAGGAAGCAATTCAATTCTTTTGCTACCCTACAATGAATAAAATTGTGGGTGCTTCCTGAATCAATCAACACTATTACCTTTTTCTTCTTGATTTGTCCTTCTATCTTGATGGTTTGAGGAGTGGTAATTCCCGCCAATGCATTACAAGATATGGTTGGATTTATTTGTTCTTCATCTAGGCTTTGTTCCTGGAATATATCCTCTTCTTTTGACCTTTCTTGCTCCTTTTCTTCTTCCTCTTCACAATCTATGTAGAATAATTTCTTCTCAGCACATTTATGACCTTTTGTGTATTTGCTATCACAATTGTAACAAAGCCCTTTTGCTCTTTTTTCTTCCAATTGTTGTGGTGTCAACCTTGTAGGTTGTGGAAGACTATGGGCAACAACACTTCCTTCTTTATAGTTGTGAATGGTATGCTTCCTAGTTGCCATAATTTTGCTTTCCATTTTTCTTGCTAACCTGAATGCCTTCTCTAATGAATCAGGTTCCCAAAGGCGCACATCATGTTGGATATTATCCTTTAAAGACCCTATGAACACATCAATCCTATGATCCTCTGGAATATCTTTTACCCTTATGTTCAATTTTTGGAACTCCTCAATGTGCTCCATTATTGAACCCTTTTGTTTGAGACTTATCAATTGGCTAAAAAAAGTGTTGCTTTTTGTATCCTCATAATGTGCTATCAATTCTTCCGTAAAAATTGCCCAAGTGATAAATTGTTTACGAGAACAAAGCCATTGATACCATACAAACTGATTTGGTTCCAAATATAAAGTTGCCATACGTACCTTTTGTGTGTTTTGCACATTATTGAGATCGAAGAATTGCTCCATCTGTAATATCCATGTGGCGGGATCCTTGCCATCAAACTTCCTCATATCGATTTTTGGAACATGGTGAGTCTTTGATCCAACATTAGAGTCTATGGAATCATGATTAACATTTCTTTTGTTCTCATCATGAGTTTCCTTTACTACCTTTTCACCATTAGTGACCCTTTCTTGTAGCAACTTCTTCAATTCTTCCATGTTTGTATTCAAATCTATCTTCAAATTTGTCATCGAATCCTCCATCTTAGCTTCCATGCCCTTTATCTTAGATTCCACACCATTTACCTTAGATTCCACGCCACTTATCTTAGCTTCTGTTAGCTTTTGTGAGCGTGACATTTGTTGCACTTGTTCTTGTAATTTTGATATATCATGTAGCATTTCTTCCTCTTCTTCATGAGTCATGCTAGAGCTTTCAGGTTCCTTACTAGGTGTTTGCATTTTCTTTCCTCGGGGCATCAGTTACCGATAATAATGCTTTACTATGCCCTTTGAATTTTGTTAAACCAAGCTTACACAAAAATAAAAATAAAAACTACACACCTTTTTTCACTTTATAGAAGCCTGATATTGAATCTGATGTATCTCTGTAATTTCGGATCATCCAATTCTGAAATTGCTACCTGTAGTAGCCTTCTGCGTCCTCTTTCCAATGCCACAAGTCTGAGCCAAATTGGATTCTCCAAGGAAGAGTTATGTGAAATCTCCCACAGTGACTTGCTTTTAGACTGGTTCAGTAGAGCGAAGTTGTACGACGTGCCACGAGTCACTGTTTCGATCTTTGGATCTGAAAAACACCCACAAGAAACTACAGTCCGTCCTCTTTCTGTACCTTCTTACAAAACTTCAATCCGATGCTCAGAAAGAAAGTTATGACGATTTTCCCCAGGTCACCTGTTTTGAGTGTAATTCAGGAGTCATAAAAAAGACCAACTTCCTGAAATCATATCTCCGAAAATATCGCGCGAAAAGCTCTGAAATTCGGACCCAAGGTTCAGCGCGATGTCTTCTCAAATGGGTTTTTTTTGCGACTTCTGAAACGTCACAGAAAAAAAGTTATAGCGAAAATTCCACGATGACCTGTTTGGAGCAGCGAAACCCTAGAATCCAAAGCTCTGATACCAAATGTTATGAAACCAGCTCACAAAAAGATAGAAAAGAGAGATCCACGCCTTAGAATTCAGCCTCTTCGAGGGGGCAACCTCCTTTACATTACATAAATGAACAATTCTTGGATGATACAAATGAAAATACCTCCTTTCTATATATAGGAGTCTAAGTGGTCCCAATACAATCAAAGCCTACATAACAATAATATTGTAGGGCACAACAATAACAATAGTGGGCTTCTATGTGGCACAATAGTAACAATATGGGCACTACATGGGTACATCAATATAAATAAGGGGTATAACTACAATAGTAATGGGGTAATCACTAGTATTATAGGGACCCAACATAAAGTCTGTTGATTCCCACATGAAACTTAACCAAAATTAAGGAATGGAAGCCTAGAATTGTTAATGCATGATCTGATAGATAAGTGTTTTTGAGGCATTCAAAAGACCACATCATGGACTCACCCTTTGGCGCATTCAAATAAATAAAAATATTGGTATGGTTGCTTGAATACTAGTGCACATATAATGATTGAAATTAATATAATCATGACTCGATCTAAACTTAACTGTAATAGAGACAAAATCTCAAGTTAATGGAACCTCGGAGCTAAATTTCTAGGTAGGCTCACAAGGTTCCTTACAGTCTAGCATGTTTGATGTGTTTCCAATATGGTAGCATTAAGGCTTCTTATTTGCTTCCTTTGTTGACATCCTTAGCTTGATTCTTTTAATGTAGTAGCATTCGACTAGGTGTTGTAGCTGTGTGTGTTGCCTCCCAACACTACATTCGTATAGGAGGGAGAAGTGCCCTCACTTGTATGTTGAGCCATGGAGTTGCTCAATATAGGAGCAACTTGCAAGAACCTAAAAGAAACGCTATACGAAATTCAAATCCACAAGGAAAACAAAGCTCATCTAATCCTATCAGAAGAAAGTATGAATGTTGAGATTCACAATCTCTATATCATTAATAATATTCAAACTTGAACTGCTAATAGAAAGTAAAAACAATATGTGGTGAAATTATAAAATGAGTATGCCAAGCTAGTAAAATTATAATATTTTTACAGTCTTATATGATTTATTGTGATATCCAACTTATTCGAAATTTAAAAAGAGTAATTTATGTATATCTAATATAAACAAATCAAATCTAGTCGTCTATTTATATACTAAATCTAATCATATAGTTATATCATTAATGTAAGAAGTAACTCCAACACAGTCTTAATGCTTAAATTGTAGAAAAAAAATACTAATTTCAACTACAAACTAAGTCACATGAAACATAACTAAATAATAACCTTACATCAAGCTACTTGATAAACGTAGATAAACGTAGTAATGTAGTATCTCATGAATATAACTGTGTAATTTCACTATTGAAATTCCAAATCAAATCATGGATCTTTAGGAGACCAACTCTTCAACTAACTAGACAACTATCATAGTGAGATTTTATCTCGTTCTTTACTCTTATAAAAAAAAAGTCAAAGAAATATTTGAATTCATTATCGTCATTGGAATCTTGTGGGTTTTCACCGATCGTTATATTTATGGACTTTTTTTTGCTTCCCTTTTAAAATATCACTCACACTGCTTTTGAAATACCATGGTTTAAATCCAACAGTCATTGAATTGAACTCTTCCTTTTCAATTTCAATTTGAGAACCATTTTATCTGTGTCCTACATTATTTTTCGTTTCTTGTACGAAATGTCCTAATCAAGACGACATTTGACTTACAGTAAGGCATCATTGTTACAATTTGAACGACTATGTAATAAAATTTTCCTTGCATCTTCTATCTCAACACCAACTTCTGCTAATTGCATTTTCACAGATATTGGATCATTTATATGAATAAATATAGGTTTCTCATCACATATTCTTGTTCCTAATTTTTTTTTGCCATTCTTTGAAATGATTTTTCTAAATCAAATTCGATTAACAAAGAGCAAATCCCGTGATAGAATTAGCTTTCCTATTGTTTTCTTGTAGAAAAACTATGTATTCTCGTGAAAAAAAAAAACCATAACGAGGTGAGACAAATCGGAGGAGCTTCCACCATAAATCTTGGTTATTTCAATCACGATTCATAGTTTTCGGAGAAGATAAAACAACTGACAACATAAATTGTAGCGGTGAAACACTTACTTTGCCACTTACTTACTGTTTAGCATATGTAAATGTTGCTTCCCTACCTTTTACTAAACCCAACAAAATATTATTTATCAACTACATTTTAATGTTTACCTTGTAATTATGGAAACCGAGACCATTAAAATTTTCAAAAATGATCTCCATATTAAAACAAACCAGCCAAAAAAGCAAAAATTTAAATCAATAACCTCATCCTTAACATTGACTATTACTCAACTTCAGATTGCCCTCCTTGAAACCAATCACCAATTCTTAAATATTGCACTCATCTTCAAAGGAATAAAGGGCAGTGGTTTTTGTATGACAACGCCTGTTTTTGACCGGTTTTTATGATCCACTAGATATCAGCAAAGTAAACATAACATGCAGCGAAATACAAAATACACACAAAACACTTCACACTTCTATTATATATTAAAATCCGTACATGTACAATACGGTTATGTGAAATTCCAACATATTTTAAACTATCTATAGCAAACAGAAGTTGAGAGAATATCTCAACTATCTATAGCAAACACAAACAAAACCAAATCTATTAATTTATTATTGTATAGTAAGAGAGACTATAACTGCAGAATACGTATTATAATAGGAGTGACGATATAATCTAGGCATAGCATGCATGCTATAGAATGCATGTTTGAGAAGCAATACAACGCGTTATTATAAAAGTTAACCATGAGATTCACTTCCCTCGACTATGCCATTTAGTGCCTCGACCCCTGTATACTATTGTGACCAACACCAGGGCTGTGGCCTCGACCCCTGTATGGTTGAATGGGCGGAATGGTTTCCTCCAATTCATGTTCAGCCACTTTAAATTTTTGAGAAAAAAGTCTTGCCTTTAGAACTTCATCGGAACGCTGATGTAAAGCGTTCGATTTTGCAGATAAATTCGGATTCAAGTGACCCTCTGAACCAGAACTCTCTTCAAGGTCCGCTCTTCTGCCAACATATTCTGTCAGCTCCACAACTCCCTTCTCAGAAGTCCTTTTCTCGTCTAATAGATAATTACATGCAGGTGTGGCATCGACCTGAGAATCGTTATTGCGAGTGAATGACTTCAAGCCGATAATCCGAGGAGCCTCACCTGACGGTACTGCAAGCAACATTATGATAATCGTAACACAACTCTTCATCATTAAAGTGATTTACTTAATGCAACCTCTCTATTGGACCCAACGTGATTATAAGAAAAACAGTAGCGGAAACAATAACGTATTATCCACGGACGATATGACACTATGAAGAAGAGAAGAGAATACAAAAGACTACAGGGAGATCGATCTCTGGATCATAACTAGACGGCAATAGACGAGAGCTCGAGTGGTGAAATCTTCAGACATTGTTATCCTATTTATCTGTTAGCTCTCGGGTCCAGTCCACGAAATATAGATTCCAGTCATACGATGGAGGAATTATTTAATAAATTTCAACCGACCATAACTGAATAGGATTGATTCTTGTAAAAAAGGAAGGGTTACACGAACACAATAAAATCGTACAACCCACCGTTGGGCAACGCACCCTGAACATATGGCCACAATTATTGTGATTGCTTTCTTATGTGCCTGATTCCTGCATTCAGTCATAGCCCTGAATGATTACCGTAGACCTCACTTTCCTTGACTTGATAAATGCTTGACTGTTGACTTCTTTCCTTGACTAAGACTGAAAGAAAATTGTTGAACAAAGAAATTGTAATAAATTATTTGATATTTCGAATATTTGAGGACGAATTATCATTCGCTTCTCCTGTGGCTGGCTGACGTTTTTCCTATGAAAAAGTATGACGGTGGTTAAGAAGAGGGCCGACCAATTTTACATTATACTCGATCCGAACGTACTTATAAAAAGTAATAATAGGCCCGCTCGGTATCGTTCACCTTTGTTGTGACATAAATTTTAGATTCTCTTGTACTTTGGCCGAGCATCTCAAAATTTCTCCTTTATAATTCCTCGTCAATCTACGAAGTCAAAGGTTCATGGCACACAAGGTGCGCAGGAAGGGCACACAAGGTGCGCAGGAAGGGCACCCACCCACATGGCATGCGTTTCTTATTTGTTTGTAATTAGGCTTCGAATTCTAAAAGAAAAGCGAATCTCCAATATCAAATTTGACGCTTCCCACGATGTGTGAGTGTTTAGCTCCTCTTTATGCTAGATTTTCTAGAATGTTGTTCGATATTATTCAGGCCACTCACAATGAATTCGAGCTATACAAAATTGCGGAGTTTAGTAGAAGGCAGTCACGCAAAGGGTAGGGTGAGTGTTTGGGATTGATTTATCATCGTGCTTTTCACCTATAATTGGAATTTTGTTCATTATTAGGGAAGAGATTATCTAGGGCAGAGTGTCATCTCAAATTGTGGATAGTTTTGACACTAGTTATTATCTACATTTTTATTGATATATATTTTACTCATTTATTTTCTCGAACGTGAAAATTAAATAAAATTGGTAGAATGTACCCTTTTAAATGCAACATTGTTTAGAGTGTAAAATACAATACGTAAATTTTTATTATTTAAATTATATTTTTGAATGCTATGTATAGTATAGATAAGACCAAATAAATGTTTTAAACATAAAAACTTACTTTTTTCATGATATATACATAGTTTTCTTTAAATGGTATACAATATATACATAATTGCCATTAAATTATTTCACATTATATGTACATCAACACATTCTATCAAGTCAAATTAAAATAGTTTTTTTATTATTAATATATTTTCAAGTATAGATCAATATTAATTTGTATTAAGTGAGGACAACATACTATGATGATACATATGGGGTTCAAAGGTAGAGATACATGGCCAGCGGATATGGAGTTTGAGGTGAGGTGGTGATATCATTTAGAGGGGACCTATTCCACCATGGAGGTCATATAGTGAAAGGAGCTTGACTCATGGTATTGACATTATATGATAGATGCAAGTATATGAAGATGTATCACACAGTCAATAGAGTGCCACGGCTTCAGGTATGGTGGTTAATCTTTCCAAATCCAAGATTTTTTTCTTTAACACCAATATTTCTATTCAAAGGAATATCTCCAGAATTCTGGGCTTTCAAAGGGATTTCCTTCCTTCAAAATATTTGGGTGTTCCTCTAACTGCTAAACCTCTGCATAAGAGCATATGGGAGCATGTGATTAACAAGATGTAGGATAAATTTAGAAATTGGACCACCAGATCTCTAAACTTGGATGGTAGATTGGTGCTTACAAAGGCTATTCTTCAAACTATCCTAGTTTTCATGCTTTCAGTTCTCCCTGCACCAAAAGGAGTCTTACAACAATTCAGATCCATTCAAAGAGATTTCGTCTGTGGCAAGGGGGATAATAGAAAGAAATGGGCCTTGGTTGCATGGGAAAAGATTTGCAAACCTAAAAATCATGGAGGTCTTGGTTTGGACGATCCAGAGGTTCTAAGCAGGGCTTTAGGCGCTAAATTTTGGTGGTGTTGGGTTAAAGAACCAAAGGCTCAGTGGGCTAGTATTTGGAAAGAGAAATATGCTAGTACTTGGCAAATTAATGATCATATAAGGATGTCTGGAAGTATAAAGGGCTCATATATATGGAATAAGGCATGGGAGAATAGAGGCTTAGTACAAAAGAACAACTTCTGGGAAATCAGAGAGGGAGATCTGGCAATATTTTCGGAAGACAAATGGCAACAAGAACCGATACTGTTAAAAGAGGATTTTCAAGACCTCGAGATAGAGATAGACATCATAGGGCTATCTAGGGTTAAACATTTTTGGGATCAAACCAATAATGCAGGAAAATGGAGAAACTGGAGGAACATTGTCTATAGGGAAAATAGCCCCTTGAGAGCTAAAGGTGAGGCTCTTATGAAAATGTCGGAACAAAGGAAGATTCTAGTATTAGGGGGGCATGATCAGTGAAGATGGGGCAACAACAATGAGGGCACCTTTAATCTTAAGGAGGCAAAATAAGTACTCCTTAAGCCAAATTCTCTTGCTCAAGATAGAATTTGGCAGAATCTATGGAGGCATCAAAGCTGGATGAAGATTAAACTCTTCATGTGGCTGGTTTACCATAAGAAAATTCTGACTTGGGACAACATTCAGAAAAGGGGGTTGTGGGGCCTTCCAGATGCCAGCTCTGTGAGGCCCAAGAGGAAACTATGGAACACCTCCTCAACAATTGCATCTTCACCTCTAGATTGTGGGACTCTTTTGCTACCATATTCCAAAAGATTGATAGGGATAGAGGGAGCATTATCAATACCCTAAACAACTGGAGGAGAAATTTTTTGGATTTTGAAATTCTTTGCTCAGCCTGGGCTCTCATGCCTAGCTTCATTATTTGGAATGTCTGGAAAGAAATTAACAATAGGATCTATAAAAATGAAAATAGACCTTTCCAATGTCTTTTTGAGGAGACATTAAGACAACTTAGTGAGATGGTTAGTACGACTGTGAGAAATATCCCTAAGAATCCACCTTCAGATGATGAAATGAGAACGCTCAAACAATTGGGCATGCAGGGGCTTATTCCTCAGGTCCTAGATAGAAAGGTTAGGATAATGGATACTGAGCAGGACTTTTGGCATCCCCCCCCTCAGGGTTTTCTAAAGTATAACATTGATGGGGCTTCTAAAGGAAACCTGTGTATTGTGGCCTTGGAGGGGTGTTAAGGGATGAATCAGGTAATATCATTTCCATCTTCCATTGCCGTTTAGGTAGAGCCATTAATAACATGGGAGAAGTAATGGCTATGGAGCAATGTTTAGAACTCCTAGTGAAGGAAAATAGGCAAAATGTGATTATCGAAGCTGACTATGAGCTAATCATTAACTAAGTCAAAAGAATTAGTTGGTGTATGGGGCCAAAGAAGGTTTCAAAATAGTGGAGGTTGATTCAGGTCTTTCAACAGATCCAGCTCCACCTCATGCGCCTAAACACAGTAAGTTTTAACCTTGTTCGAATGAAGGCTAACAAACTGGCGAATTTATTGGATAACCAAGGAGTGAATTGTACCATTAGCAAAGTCGAGATGGGTTGGCAAGGGTTGTCTCAGAATAGACTCAAGGAATAGTGTGGTTGCCAAGCCGATGAAGATATGATAGTGTATCGCAACAAAGCCATGGAGGTTGTGGCCAGATAGTTTGGTTTCGGTATGAGTTGCTGCTTTTTCCTCAGTTTTAACCTTCTTTGGTTGCTCGGCAGATTCTGCTGCCTGGATAGTTGGTCGAAGGGATGGGACTGTACTTTACAGGGGATCATCAACTAGTGTAGAGAGGATGGAGTGAGAAATCAGAACCCGAGCTTTCGTGGAGGTCAAGATTTCCTTGTTTCTCTTCATGGACACGTAATTCCACCCGTAAAGTGGTTTTCTAGTCATCAGGTGCCTTTCAAGTGGAAAGTGGTTTTTAAGATTTGGGAGCGATCCCACTCAAGTTACTACACATGGCCGAGGGGTGCGTAGGAATACCACCGTCATTGCATGCTAACCAGCAGTTCTTTTGGCCCGTGCGATATGATCCTAGGCCGTCGAATCAAGCACGAAGGATTGACGGCTAGGATTCATCGTGCTTGTTAGTAGGTCCATGTGGTTAGACGGCGGGCTTTTTCGCAATGCGATTTCTTCCTCAACCATTGGATCAAGCTTGGGAGATCTATGGTCAGGAACCTTTGTGCATGTTAGTGGGTCCATACGGTTAATCGTCAGGCTCCTTAGCACTGCGATATCTTCCTCTACCATTGGATCGTGCATGGTGTTTTGACGATGGAAATTAAAGGCTTCAACACTGATTTTCGTGTTGATTTAGGTATTTGTTTGGTTTGAGTGTTTGTCCCCCATTTGGTCTGTGGCGAGTTAAATGGTTGGCCTTGGTACAATTAGGCACTTGAGGGTTTTGGCTGTTTTGACTGAGAGGGATCAAGGTTTATACCCTTAACTAGATTCCCTTGGTTATGAGGTGGTACATTTTTCCTGGTCCAGGGCTCCACTTGGATGGTTGTAATCTATGTAAATTATTTTCTAATTTAACGGTGATGAAGGTATGACTCTTGCTTTGGCAAAAAATAAATATTAATTTGTATTAAATTTTTTTATTGATAAACCACATTAAATATTTTCTATATACAACTTTAAAATATATTTTTTGACAAATATCTATATATATATATATATATATATATATATATAAATATATCTATATATATATCTATATATATATCTATATATATATATATATATATATATATATATATATATATATATATATATATATGATGTTGATATTGACATAAATTAAATAACATAGATCTTCAAATAGTTTATTTAAATATCTTATAATTTTTTTAGAAGTATAAGGCTTAAACTTCTTACTCACACATTTTGTTTACTTCTAATTACTTTACAACGTATCTTTTTTTATTATTATTATAGACAATATTATTTTTCTATTTACAGCATAATTTATTTTTATTTTAAAGGGGCACATAACTCCATCTACCAAGGGACAAACTTACATCTCCCCTCATACACTCTTGTAAAATAACCCTCTAAGATCAACAATATATAAATTATATAACTTTAAATTTAAAGAAAAAAGTTTCACTTAAAATATCTAAATTAGATGAAAAAAGATAACCAATAAAATAAAAAATAAATATTTTTTAATATAAAACATGATTATTATTTTCAAATATTCTGAAAAACATTTTAAACTACGTTTTTTAATTTTTTTAACCAAAAAAATATTAAATATTTATAAATTATTATAATAAGAGAAAGTCCTAAACAATGGGCTCTAAGAGGTTTTATCACTTTTAGCGGGTTTGTTTGCTTTTCTTAATTTCCTGGCCTATATTTATATAGATATAGTTATATAATCAAGATTAGTAATATGGATTATATTTTTTTTGGTAAATTAAATTTTCAATTTTAAAATAAATCTAAATTTAAATTTCAAATTCATGTAACATATGTTTATACTTTTTAGAGACCTGAGGCCAACTTCAACATAATTATTTTGATCCTTATATCGTAAGGAGATATACTAAGTATTCTTTGCATTTTAAAGTGTGCGCATTGGAAAAAAATTGATCCTTCTATCCTAAGGAGATATACTTAGTTTTCATTTCATTTTAAAGTGTGGAAATTGGAAAAAAAAATGTAATAGCAAGTCACAAATTTAGGTCACGTTATGCAAAAAGAGTGTTTTTTGTGGGTTTGTTTTTTAATATTTATTTTTAATTCCATGGAAAAATTGAATATAATGATGCAGTTCCTTTGTTTTTATTACAAAATGGAATATAATGCTTTGGCTTTGCGATCAATGCACTATCTATGCTATATGTGCACATATGGTTATAGAGGTGAACTAGGCCAAGTAGAAAGAGATGAATACGTTGTTTTTTTTTAATTATGTTCGTGCCATTATGCATGCATGGTGTGATAATGAGTGAAATAATTATGCATGAGATAATGAACTAGCAGGAGATTAAGGAATCTATATCGTTTACATGTTGCATCCTATTTTAAAGATATGAATGCACAAACTACTCATATTTCCATGGCTAAAATAATCGAATATTATACATAATTGTAGAGGGTTTTTTATATGTTATCCCTATAGTATTATGAACACACTTGTTATTATATTTGTATATATTTTGACTCATCATATGATAACATCTCAAACCTATATTTTGATTTAACAAAAGAAACTAGATAATGTCAATGTATACTTAATCAAAAAATTTATAATATATAATAATTATGTGCTTACTTGGATGTAAGTCAAAATTAATTTCAAAAGCGGTAAATGCGTTTGATTTTATAGAATACATGTTTTCTAAGTGTATTTGACTTCTCGGGATACATTTTTTATTTTAGTTTTAGGTGTACTCGGGAAATTTCTGAAGGAATTATGCGGGAATTATGCATATGAAAGGAAATTTGGTTCTAAGAACATGGTTTATTTCATAAAATATTTATAAACAATGAAAAAAATGAGATTGGTAGTAGATATTTCTGAAAGAAGTGAGTTTTATTAGATAAACAAATTTATTATTTTTTTTACAAGAAAATTATAAAAACTATTTGAGAAAGTAGTAGAAGGATAACTAATTTCATTAACACATAATATAATTAATTTTAACATGATTGTTCACACGACTGTTAAGACTGTTCACATGGCTGTTCAATGACTAGTAGTTATAGATGACGAGTTTAAGAATATAATGGAAAAGGAAATGGATAGAAATAAAATCATATGGTTGAATATAAAATAAGTACATTAATCTTTTCTATGATTTGTGATTTTCTATCTTTATTAAAATATAAGTATATTTTTAACACTTAATAAGGAATATGGTAAAATATGATTTCATTCGTTTCTTAATGTAATGAACCTCGACATCACACCACAGTGTCTCAATTTTCTTGGCGTTTTGTCTACCTAATAATAATACATATATTAAATGTATCTCAGATCGACATTTCTCAACATGTACAATTATTTTTGCTAACATATTGATATAAAACATATTTTTATTTATGAATTTCACCTTATACTACATAACTTAATGCACTCAAAACAATATTTTTATTTACCTCCACCTTAACTATAATTACTTCCACCTACTCAACCACTCATTGTTTAGTGTAATTGGCTATGCACTTTTCAATTTAATGCATTATCAAAAGGACTCAGTACCCCTTGACATGTGGAGTGCAATGAAAATGCTTCATATAGGGTTAGGGAGGAGATGACAACCTACCTGTCTCCATGCAGAATAGATGACTAGTTCACCTGCTTCACTTGGTACTTGTTATACTTGACAGTTGTGTGGTTTTCAGTGCCAATAGAGTAATCCATCTCCCCGTCATCTCAACCCATGTGAATAGGGTACAAGAGGACACATATCTTTAATGTTATTTGTTTGAGGGATTATCTGTGGCTGAGTATCACGGTTCCAAATCAATGGCTCTGATGTCTTATGACTAACCATAACTTACCACATCTTTCTAAGTTCATGCTTACTCTCATGTCCTCTACTCTCCTCATCTTTTGTCGGAGGCTGTTGGCCCTCTACATTTCCATGCTCCCACTTGTAACCTTACCCAATTCTATATTAATCTTGTCCACTATGGTGTTGTGCCACCACATGGAAACTTAGTCCCGCGATGTTTCTTGGACATAGACCTATTTCCCTACGACATTTCAGAGTCACAATTATGATACAGGTTTTCTTTGTGAGCTCTCACAACCTATTGGAACTTCTGGGAAAGGCTTTGAGCAGTGGTGTGGAGGCAATGAAAGCTTGGTGTCCAGTTATACCATCATTCGACCTAGTTAAGGTCATTTCTCCAAATTTTGCATTCGGATCAATTCTTTTCATAAATCCTATACATTTCAATTTCAAGATTTCTTTTCGGTTTGGCCTACTCCTCTGATAAAAATGGCAATGTTGTATTGAAAGAAATAAAACCCACTGGTCAGCTCTATGAAAGAAAGTCTATACCAGGAGAGCTTGGCTCTGCAGAATGCTCTACATTGTTCATGTACATCACAAATTATATAGTAATCATGGTTTTAGGGAAGTTAGAACAATAACCTAAGAAATAGAAACTAATTCCTACCCTGAGGTCTTGTGAACCGAGTCAGTATTCTAAGATATTCTCCATTATCTCTAACATTCACCCTTAATGGAGAAGGGGTTCAAACATATGCCTAACATCTCCCTAAACATTTCAAACTTGATTTTTCCAAGAGGGTTAGTGAAAATGTCTACAACATTATCACATGTATTACAATATACCAAATGGATTTCTTTTGATTGCACTTTCTCCCTGACAAAGTGGAATTGTGTATCAATATGTTTAGTGTTTTTCTGGAACACCGGATTATTAGCAAGATTGATTGAACTCTAATTGTCGTATTTGATTGTTGTTGCATCTATCTGTTCTTCCCCGACATCCTAGATAAGTCTCCGCAACCAAACTGCCTCACACGTTGCTGGACACATGGCTTGATACTCTGCTTCTATTGAGGATAAGGAAACCGTGTTCTATTTCATGTTGCTCCATGTAATCACCCCGGATCCAATGCTGAATGCATATCCTGTTATGGATCTGCGATCGTCCACATTTCCAGCCCAATCTGAATTTGCAAATCCTGTCAATCTAATGTCAGAAGAATAAGTGTAAATAACACCGTAATCTATAGTACCTTGTAGATACCTCAAAACACTTTTTTCTACATTCCAATGGTTTTCAAGTGGCTTGGATATATTGGCTTAGCACACTAACTGCATAAGCCAAATCTGGTCTAGTGGTGGTTAGGTAGATTAAACTCCCAACCAGTTGTCTGTAAAGTGTCGCATCTGCCTCCTTTGAGCCATCTTCACTCTACAGTTTGATGTTCTGTTGTAATGGTATTGTTACAGGCTTACACTTATCCATCCTAAATCTCTCTAACAGACCTTGACATACTTTCCTTGGGACATAAATGTTTGTCTTGAATCTCTCTATATCTCAAGACCCAAACAATATCTTAATTCACCAAGGTGTTTCATTTCGAATACCTGTGACATATGTTTCTTGAGTTCTTTGATCAGATATGTAGCATCACCTATAATTATTAAGTCATCTACATATAGAGAAATCATCACTATGCTCCCTTGTTCATCTTGCATGGTATAAAGATTAGGGTCATTTTTTCTTATGTTGTAGTCAAATTGTAGAATCAATCTTTTCATACCAAGACCTGGGTGCTTGCTTTAGTCCATAAAGTGCTTTCTTCAATCTACAGACTAAATGTTCTTTCCCTTTTTGGACAAACCCTTTAGGTTGCTCTAAATAAACCTCCTCTTTTAGTTCTCCATTTGAAAATGCAGACTTTACATCTAGTTGGTGTATCATCCAATGCTTCTTAGTAGCTAAAGCAATAAACATTCTGATAGTGTTTAGTTTAGCTACAGGGGCGAAGGTTTCTTCATAGTCTATACTTTCTTTTTGTGAATATCCCTTTGATACCAATCTAACTTTTGATTTTTCTATGGTTCCATCTGCATTAATCTTCGGTTTGTATAACCATTTACAACCTATGGTTTGTTTTCCTTTAGGAAGTTTAACTAGTTCCCAAGTGTTCTTCCTGATTATTGATTCATATTCCTGTTCCATAGCTGTTTTCCATTCTCTACATTCATTTGCTTCTTTATAACTAGAAGGTTCAACCACATTCATCATACTAGTTATAAAACCATTTTCCCCATATCTTGCAGGCAATTGAGCTTTCCTACCTGGTCTCTTGAAAGGTGGGGTAGCTTCAAACCTTGTTTGATCATTATTTTCTTCCTCCTGTTGTTGCTACTACCTCTGTTACTATTGTTTTTTTTGTTGATGTTCATCTTCTGCTTTTGTCTGTTGGTGATCCTGATTGCTTTCTACTTCTTCTTCCACCAAGTACGAAATATCCCATTCCTCATTGTGCTTATCAGATTCTTCATGATCTTGCTCATAGAATATGACATCACTACTAAAAAAAATGTTGTGAGTAGAGGGATTAAATAATCTGTAAGCTTTATGTTGTGAACAATACCCTATAAAAGTACATTTGATGGCTTTCGAATCTAGTTTTCTTCTATCTTCCTTTGGAATATGGGCAAATGCTTTAGATCCAAATTATCTTAAGTGTTTTACTGCAAGCTTACATCCATATAGTGCTTAATAAGGAGTTTTAAACTCAAGGCTCTTTGTAGGACTCCTATTTTTCAAATAAACCGCAGTATTCAATGCTTTAGCCCAATAACCATTCGAAAGATTCTTACCTTTCAACATGCTCCTAGCACATTACAGTAGTGTTCTGTTCTTTCTTTCAGTTACTCCATTCTGATGTGAAGTATAGGGTACTGCGAACTGCTTCAATATTCCATGGTCTTTACAATACCTGATAAGCTCATCTTTCCTGTATTCTCCACCTTGATTGGACCAGAGAATTTTTATTTGTTTCCCTGTTTTCCTTTCAATCATGTTTTTGAACTGCTTAAAGTATTCAAATGTGTGACTCTTCTTACTCAAGAAATATACCCAAGAAAACCTTGTGCAGTCATGAATAAACAGTAAAAAATATAGTGCACCTCCAAATGATTTTGTTTGCATGGGTCCACACAGGTCTGTATGCACTAATTGAAGTATATAACTTTGTTTCTTTTCTACTTGAATAGGGAATTCTTCTCTATGCATTTTTCCTAATGTACTCACATCACAATCATTATGTACTTGCTTTAGCATATGAAGATCTCCTACCATTACCTTGTTTTGTAGTAACAACAAATCATTGTAGTTGAAATGACCAAATCTCTGATGCCATAGCTCTTCTGTAGTCAAACTCGCAGCTGTCAAGGCTCAAACTAGTGTAGGTCTTACATCCAACTTGTACAGACCTCCTGTTCGGATTCTTGTAGCAATTCTCTTCATGCCGTCTAACAGATCTTTAATATAACAGTTATATTTAAGAAATCCGACTTTAAGATTTTGATCTGTGATCATGGATACAGAAATCAAGTTGTTTGTTACACCGAGCACATACATGACATTATGAATTTGTTTTACATTACCATTAGGTAGAATGACAAAACTTTTCCTGCACCCTTCGATCTGGTGACTTCTATCGTCACCTAGGTAAATCTGTGCTCCTTCATTGATTTCTTTATAATCTTAGAACTAATGCTTGTTCCCTGTCATATGTGTTGATGCTCCCAAATCTACATACCAGATGTCTACATCAACATTCTCATTAAAATTTGCCTTAAACAATCTGAAATTCTGCACATGATTTTCATTCGCGAGATGACCTGCATGTCGTTTTTGCTTCTGCTATTCTTCATGATATTTCTTCTTTCACTTCCTGGAAATATGACCAAGTTTTCCACAATAAAAACATTTAATTTCATATTTGTTTCTATTCGGATGCATACCTTGGGTCTGATTCAGTCTTTTCTATGAATGTCCTTCATTTTGCTGTTGCGGATTTCCATTCCCTTTGAATAAGTTCTTCTTCGCCATCAGTGCAAGATTAGAACTCTAGGGCTTCAGAGTTGATCTTCTTTCTTCTTCTTGTATCAGCATTCCTTTCAGTTCTTCAAACTTCAGGATTTTCTCTCTCTCATTTATCCTAGTGATGAACATTTAGTATTCATCGGTCACACCATTCATGGTAATTGTTACAAGATCTGTATCGTCGACTGTATGACCAATGTCTACCAATTTGTTCTTCAGATCTTTGATCCTTTCTATGAAGGCAACAACTGTTTCATTGTCCTCCATCTTCAGGGATAAAATCTTGCTCTTCAGGAACAGAAGACGATTTGAATTCCTGATCTCATACAAGTCCTTCAGAATTCCCTAGATCTTGTTAGCTATCTTACACTCTCTGATGTGTGGTATGATGCAACGTTTCACTGTCATATTCAACAACATCTTTGCTCTACCTTCTCACTTCTCCCAATCTAGGACCAATGCTGATCCAGTTGCTGGTTTCGACTAATCCCCATTTACAATCATCTAAGCACTCTACACTTCTAACAGAGTCTGCATCTTGAATTTCCATTTTGAATAATTGGAACCATCGAGGTTGTTATGACCATTCAAGCATGCTTCAAACATATTATTATTCATCTTGGCGATTTAGAAAAAAAAATTCAATAGGAAAAATAAGATGTTAGATTTACCCTAGATCTGTGACAAAGACAGATCACTAATCTTCAATGTTGTTTGATCTCGCAGCACACCCGTTGATCATCATGGCTTCCTTCACAGCCTCCAGACAACCTTTCGTTGTCAACCTCTATAGCCTTCTCCGGGATGTAGCCTTCTCTCGGTCTCCATGGAGCCTTTTTGTTGTTTACACGATCATCGCAGATATACACCACTTATCTAAGATGTCACCACAGATGTACACCACTTATCTGCGACATCACCGCAACTATACACCCAATATCAGAGACGATGATGTGATGTGTGTTTGAGTAATCGTCGCATTTATTCTCCTGAAACCTGCAACGATTTCGGTTTAGTCATGCCCTCCTCTTAGCGTACAAGTTCCTCAGCCCTAGCGCTCTGATACCATGATAAAAATGGCAATGTTGTATTGATAGAAATAAAACCGATTGGTCAGCTCTACAAAAGATAGTTTGAACCAGGAGAGACTGTCTTTGCAGAACGCTCTACATTATTCATGTACATCACACATTATATAGTAATCATGGTTTTAGGGAAGTTAGAATAATATGCTAAGAAATAGAAATTAATTCCTATCCTGAGGTCTTGTGAACTGAATCACTATTCTAGGATATTCTCCATTATCTCTAACATCCTCGTTAATGGAGAAGGGGTGACTGAGGGCATTGTCCGAGCCACCAAATTCACCTTGCTTGGTCTTTCAATTTACAATACCAAGGTTAGCTTATTTTTTATGCTTCTAAGGGTTTATGAACTGTTTTAGTCTATTTCTCTTTATTTCCTAGGATCTAACATGTGATTCCTCCCTCGTATCTAGGTGGGTAATCAGTAACCTGACTCAAAACGTTTATCCAGGTAAGGGTTTTGTGTTTTCATCACACGCATTCCCATTTTCATGTTATAGTTTTGTTTTTATGGTAATTTCTACATGTACAAGTTCTCATTTAAGTGATACATTTTTGTCTTACCATTGCAACTATACATTATACTGGGGGTTAATCTAGATAATTTTTGGCATGACTTGTCTCTCTTCCCACCAACTATCACTTGTATTCTTTTGAGTTGTCTTCCTTCCCATTTTGAAAACCTAAACTCGATGGAGTTTGGTTCTTGAGAATACATTTTTCCTCATTGTTATTCTACTATGTTTCACCCTATATGGAAGGGCCCTACAGTATGCTAGCCCACAATTGATATTCTTACTGCGTTTGTATAATTTTCAAAGGAATACCTGAAGGTTACCTCTAGTATTATGTTTGTCTTCTCAATTTAGCCAAGCTAACCTTAGGCATGACAAGATAATTGCTTGGTTTGTTTTATTTACTTGTATATGTGGTTTCGAAGACTCGAGTTGTAAGTTTCATGAAATTTTGACTTCACACAAGTATTTCAAAATATCAGTCTTTTTGTTTTTGGCTCTATAGACTTTGTCCTTAAGCTTAGGGTTTAGTTATAGTATTATATCAACCAGCTTCTTAAATTATACCCTAAAATGCGAGTCTTCATATTCTTCTATCTTGAAGAGAACTAGACTTGAAATGTTAAGTATTTCTTTTATTGGGAAACCCTGAATAGTTATGTTATAGTTGGAGTTGGTTATGTACATGACTGGTTTTGAAATTTTAGTTAAATACATATACATATATGTCCAATTAATTTCATTATGTTTACCCTTTACTTCTTTACTAAATATGAGCATTCTGTTTAGAAATTTGTAGCAGTGCCTATTATGTATACACTTTGTGGAAAGATTATCGTAAACCTCAATCATGATTTCCATTCGTTTTATAGTTTAAGTGGGCTAAGAAATGTTTTCTTTGGTAGTGTATATATGAACTTGTCATAGAAATCAGCCATATTCTTCTAATTCACTTAGAATTACTATAGTTTCATTCTACAAGCATGGTAACTATGTGGATAACATGTAACCCCCTGTCAATCTATTCAAATTACATATCTAAATGCACCAAAATTATCCTCACAATATAGTGCACAGTTTCTACTTTTGCTCTCTTAGGAATTTGTGTATCATGCATCTAACTGATTTTATTCACTTCGCTGTAAATTGCAATTGGTTACATGCCTTTAACTTTAGATACTCAGTTTGTGAATGCACAGTCTCTACCTTTGTTTGATTTCAAACTGGTATTTCATGCATCTTAGTTAACCACTTATTTCACTGTAAATCATATTGCCTTCATGCATTGAATTAAGAATATTCAGTTGAAATGCATAGTCTCTTCATGCATTTAATTTAAGACATGTAAATATAAATCCCTAGTCTATTCTTTTCTTCGATTAGGATTAGTATGACATGTGCTTAATCACATTTACTTCACTATAAATCATAGTAGCATGCATGCATTCAGTTAAAAATATTCATTGTATGTGCATAGATATTGTTTTATTTCATCTCGAGCTGCTATGACATGCATGTTATCTGCCCATTTAATTCACCTTGCATTCCATCTACCTGCATACATTAACTTGAGAAATATTCAAATAATAATGCCACAAATCCTAATTTTTCAGTAAAACTAGTTACCAAGCATACTACGAACCAAATATTGAGAATTCCACTAATATAGCGAACAATGAATTTCACAACTTATTTCTAACATCCACATTCAACATGTGCATACTACCACTAATAATAACTGTAACAATGATAACTAATTACATCCTTTGATTTTAACTTACGAAATTACTTTTCATCAAAATCACATAACTACTAACAATATTAAATTAGCAATGGGTAGAGAATCCTGAGTAGTACTCCAATGCTTGAAATCTACGGCCTGCAACACTGATCCACCCAACCTTGAATAACATCTAATTCCCGCTGAGGTATGATGACCTTCCAATATCTTAGTAACCCCTACTGAGCCTTGATAATGTTTATTTAACATTATCTTTATCATAGATTTTTCCTTAGCAGTGTCCTTCCTTCTCAGAATTTGTATCCCCTTTCCCTAGGCTTTTTAGTTTTTTTTCCTAAAAGCAAATGCCTTCTTTTCTCCTTGCAGTTCTTTTATCCTGTATCTTTATCTCCCACGATGGTGTAATATATATCCATATATTTTAATTTTGGAAATTTAGTTTGAGTATGATCCCTCCAAGATCTGACAAGTATCATTTACTCTGGTGTCCACCATTATGATTTCCAACAATGGAAATAACAGCTTTATTTATTAATTAAAAAATTATTTTCCAACCACATTCAACTTATCTCAATCCTAATTAAACCACTAGTATAGTAACCAGAAAACAACTAACTGTTTTAATTACAATGGTGGTGTTACATCTTCCCCCCTTAAAAATAACACCATCCTCAATGTTTATTATCCCTGTTGGAATAATCCCAGGTATGTTGCCTTTATAATATCTTATTTTTCCCAAGTTTCCTCCTCAACCATAAAGTGTCGCCACTGCATCTTAGCTTGAGTGATGACTCGATTACACAGTACGGTTTCCCTCTACTCCAAAATGTGTAGTGGTTCAGGCAGAAAGTATCCTTCAGGCTCCATCTGTAAAAGATTCCAAACAATTATATGAGTGTTGTCATGCACACATTTTTTTAATAATGACACTTGAAATACATTATGTACTTTAACATGAGCAGGTAAAGCCAATTAGTATGCTACTGACCTATTCAGTCTAACACCTCAAATGGCCCGCAAAACCATGATGCTAGTTTAGCATAACTACCAATACTGATGGTGATTTTCCGATGTTTGACCCTCAGATACACATACTCCCCAATGTGTAATTCTTTAGGAATCCTTTGCTTATCTGCATAGCTATTCTGATAGTCGTGAGTGGTTTTGATGTTTTGCTTAATTTTCTGCATTGTCTCCTTCATTTCATGCGAAACATCTAGCCCAATGACCAACCTATCTTCTGGTTGACTCCAACTGAGTGGGGTATGGCATTTTCTGCGATAAGGAGATTCAAAGGGGCTCACTTTAATGGATGCATGATAAATATTGTTGTAGGCAAACTCGACTAGATATAGAAAGGCTTCACATTTTTTGGGTCTATTCGTCACATACATTTGAAGCAGATCCTCCAAAATTTAATTCGCTCTCTCAGTTTTCCCATATGTCTGCGGAAGGTAGGCAGTATTGAAGTTCAATTTAGTACCAAAATCCCTGAATAGTGCCTTTTATAATTTGGAGGTAAATTTCACATCCCTACCTGATATTATCATTTTTGGTATACCATGTAGTCTAAAAATGTTTTTTATGAAAATGATTTCAATTTGTGCAGCATCAAAAGTAGCTTGTACTAGAATATAGTGTGCTACCTTAGTCAGTGCATCTACTACTACCATAATGGAATCATGCTCGTACCTAGTCCTTGGCAATCTGATTACAAAATTCACGGAAAACACTTCCAATTTGCATTTCAGAATGGCTAATGGATTTAATAGCCCTGCCGAATGTTTATGTTCCACTTTCACCTGTTGACATTCTAGGGACTTTGCTAAATAGTGAGCTACTTATTTTTTTATTCCGGAACCAAATAATTGTTTTCAAAGAGAAATTATCATCTTCTGGTATCCTGGGTGGTCAACAAATGGTTTCTTATGTTGCTCTTCTAAAATCATTTCTTTTAGTCGAATCAAATTGGTAATAACCCATCTACTTTGGTAGATGACCAATCCTTGATGATTAATACCATACCTGGATTTTTATCTGTGATGTATTTTAATTTGTAACCCCTAATATTGTGGATCTTGTTGCCCTAGTATCCTCACCTGTTCCTAAAAATTTATCCTTATACTTGTTCCTGTTTATGCGACCAGATAATGAGCATGCCAACTTAAGGAATCAACAATCTTATTCTTCATCCCCCTAATCTTCTTGATCTTGAATTCAAATTTGCTAATAAAGGGTAACCATCTAGCATTCGTCGCATTCAAATCTAGTTGACTAAAAAAATATCTAAGACTGATGTGGTCAGTCACTAAAACAAACTTCTTTCCCAGCAAATAATGCTTCCACATTTTTAAGGCATGAATTACTCCAGCTAATTCTAAGGCATAAACAACATAATTTTGCTCATGTTTCTTGAATTTCCAAGACTCATATGCTATAAAAACATGTCATGCAGAATTACACCCCCAAAACCTCTAAACATGCATCCGTGGAGACCATATACTCTTTATCTAGATCTGTTGTCTATAATAGAAGAGAAGTTTTTAGCATTTCCTTTAATTTACTAAAGATTTCATGACATTTTTCCATCCATTCAAACTTCACTCCTTTCTTCTGCAAGGAGGTGATGGGGTGGGCCACCATTGATAACCGCTTCAGAAATCTTCAATAATACCCAGCAATTCCTAGAAAGGAGTGAATTACAAGTACATCTTTTGGTACTGGCCACTATAGGGTGTCTTTACCTTTCTCCGGATTAATTTCCAACCCCTCTTTAGAGATGATATGCCCTAAGTATTGAATTCTAAGTTTAAAAAACTGACATTTACTGCCTTTTGCATACAATTTTCTCTCCTTCAATGTCTGCAACACTAGTCTTACATATTCTTCCTTGTTTTTAGAATATGCAAGGATGTCGTCAATGAAGACTAATACAAATCGATCTAAATACTTGTGAAGTACACTATTCATAAGACACATGAAAGTTGCAGGTGCATTGGTTAGGGAAAACGGTAGCACCACGAAATCACAATGCCCATATCGCATTCTAAAGGTTGTTTTTTGAACATCGTCCTCTTTTATACGCAACTAATGGTAGCCCATTCTCAAGTAAATATTTGAGAATAGAGTTTCTCCTCTGACTTGATCAAATAAATCATCTATTCTTGGTAGGGGATATCTATTTTTAACTGTTAATTTGTTCAGTTGCTAGTCGTCAATACATATTCTATACGTTCCATCCTTCTTTTCTAGAAATAATAGCAAAGACCCCAGGGAGAAATTTTGGGTCTGATATAATCATTCTTGCAACTGCATCTTTAGACCCAATAATTCTACGCTACTCATACAATATGGATCTCTGGACATGGGAACAATTCCAGGTATTAAATTGATAGTAAATTATATATCTCAAGATGGGGGTAATCCCGGAATCTCTTTAGAAATACATCTAGGAACTCCTTAGTGACTCGTACTCTCCAGAATTTCCTTTGCAATCAAATTTTCGTTGGTTTCTACATGTGCCAAATAGAGTTAGGAGCCTTTCCTCACACTTATTTTCATTTGTAACGGTGAAATCAGTTGAACTGATAACAATTTTTCTTTTCCTTTAATTATTCTGGTGATTCCATTCATATTGACACATGCTAATGCTTTTTTCTAGAAATATTATAACAAAGTCTTGCTGTTCTAACCAATCCTATATTTCTCTATCAAACATAGGGGGTTTTATCTTCATAAATTCTCCTTGTAACTCTTCTCCACTCCTTGACATGTTAGATTCCATGTTCTTTATGCCTTATGTGTCCACACCCTTTTGGCTAGACTTCTTAGTCCTCTCTCTAATTAAATTTTCTTGTTCCTCACTCACTTTCAAAAGCCTTTGGTTACTATTACAGAGCTATGCTAACTCTAGTTGCAGAGTCTTCACCATATCTACCAGCTGGGAGGATAGTGTAATACTACCCTCTTGCCTTAGTTCTACATACAATTCTTCTACCCTTGTGTTATCTCGCTAAAGTTTTCCCATCTTTGCCTAGAACTTCAAATTCCAGCAAAGCAACCCAATATACATAAGAACAAACCATACCTCTAGTCTTGCACACACAATCAATAATGGTGATGTCCTTGTTCAGGGTGCATAGTAGAACTCTAGCTCTAATACCATTAGGAGGAGTCTAGCTCTAATACCATTAGTAGGAAACATTGAAATCACACCACAACATCTCAGGAAATTTTGTTCTTTTAAGTCTAGATAACAATAATGCACAGAATAAAGGTACTTCATATCGACATTTCTCAACATGTATACTTAGTTTTCCTAACCTAATGGTATAAAACATACTTGTATACCTAATGCACTCGAAAGGATATTTCTATTTACCTCCACCTTCACTATAATTACTTCCACCTACTCAACCCCTCATGGTTTAGTGTAATTGGCTATGGCCTTTTCGATTTAATGCGTTATCACAAGGACTGAGTACCCCTTGACATGTTGAGGGCGATGACAATGATTCATATACGGTTATGGAGGAGGTGGAAACCTATCCGTCTCCACACAAAATGAATGACCAGTTGGCCTGCTTCACATGGTACTTGTTATACTTGAAAGTTGTGCGATTGTCTACACCAACCCCAATAATCCATCTCCTGGTGACCTCAGCCCATATGAACAGGGTACGAGAGGGCATATATCTTCAAGGTTATTTGTTCGAGGGAATATCTATGCCTGAGTATCATCGGTTCCAAATCACCGACTTCGATGTCTTATGGTTAAGAATAACTTTCCCCAGCTTCCTAATAATCCATCTCATGGTGACCTCAGCCGATATGAACAGGGTACGAGAGGGCATATATCTTCAAGGTTATTTGTTCGAGGGAATATCTATGCCTGAGTATCATCGGTTCCAAATCACCGACTTCGATGTCTTATGGTTAAGAATAACTTTCCCCAGCTTCCTAAGTTCACACATGCTCTCATTTCCGCTTCTCTCCTCGTCTTTTGACCAGAGGTTTTTAGCCCTCCAAATTTCCATGCTCCCACTTGTAACCCCACCCAATTCCAGATTAATCATGTGTAGTCTAGTGTGATGCAAACATATGGAAACTCAGTCGTCGGTTGCTCGGACATATAGACATGTTTCCCTTCGACGTTTGACAGTGACAGTTAGATACCAATTTTGTAGGCGAGCTCCCACCACTTTTGGGAACTTCTGCGAAAGGCTCTGAGCGCTGGCGTGGAAGCAACGAAATCTTGGTGTCCGATTATTCCATCATTCGACCCGGTTAAGGGAATTTCTCTAAATTTAGCGTTCTAATCTATTCCCTTCAGAAATCCTGTACATTTCAATTTCAAGATTTGTTTTTGGTTCGGTTTACTCCTCGTTCATGGTGCGGAGGTGACCCAGGGCGTTGTCTGAGCCAGCGGCTTCACCTCGCTTCGTCTTTCTATTTATAATACCCAGGTTAGCGTATTCATTATACTTCTACGGTTTTATTAAAAATTTTAGTCGATTTCCCTTTATTTCCTCGGATCTAACCAGTTAGTCCTCCCTCATATCTAGGTGGGTCGTCAGCAACCTGACTTGACAAGTTTATCTAGGTAAGGGTTTTGCATTTTCATCAGCTACATTCCCATTTGCATGCTGTAGTTCTGTTTTTTTTGCGAATTTATATCTGTACAAGTTTTCATTTAAGTGATACGTTTTTTTTTTCCACTGTAGCTATATATTATAGCGGGGTTTAGTTTGGATGATTTGGGGCGCAACTTCGCTCTCTTCCCACTAACTATCACTTGTATATTTCCAGGTTGGTTTCCTTCCCATTTCAACCTCCTCCACTGCATGGAGTTTGTTTCTCGAGAGTACATTTTCCTCATTGTTATTCTGCTATGTTTCACCCTATAAGGAAGGGCCCTACAGTATGCTAGCCCACCGTTAATATTCTCACCAGGTCTATATAATTTTCTAAGGAATACCTCAGGGTTCCCTCCAGTATTTTGGTATGGATGTTTGTCTTTTCATTTTAGCCCAAGCTGACTTCCGCTTGGTGTATGAACTTGAGGCATGATCAGATAATTGTTCGGTGTTTATTTTTATTTTTATTTTTTTTATCTATATATATGGTTTATAATGCTCCAGTTGGAAGTTTCATGAAATTTTGACTTCACACCGATATTTAAAAATATCAGTATGCATTTCTTTTTGTTTTGGGCTTTGTAGAGTCTGGCCTTAGGCTCAGGGTTTAGCTATAGTATGATATCGACCAACTTCTCAAATTACACCCTTAATTGGGACTCTTCATATTCTTCTATCTCGCAGAGCATTAGAATTGAAATGTTATGCATTTCTTTTATTGTAAAACCCCAAATGGTTATCTTACATTTCCAGCTGGTTATGTACAAGACTGGTTTCAAAATTTTGGTTAAACATATAAACATATATTTCCAACTAATTTTAGTATGTTTACCCTTTGCTTCTTTATGATATTTGAGCTTTATGGTTAAAAATTTGTAGCGGTACCTATTATATATGCACTTTGTGGAAATATTCTCGTAAACCTCAATCACGATTTTTATTTTTTTTTATAGTTGAAGTCAGCTAAGAAATGTTTGCTTCGGTAGTGTATATATGAACTTGTCATGGAAAAATAGTTGAAGTCAGCTAAGAAATGTTTGCTTCGGTAGTGTATATATGAACCTGTGATAGAAATCAGCCAGATTCCTCTAATCTACTTAGAATTCCTACAGTTGCATTCTACGAGCATGTTAACTATGTGGATAGCATGCAACCCCCTCTCAATCTATTCTCCTAAGCTAGTGAATGCACTTTCCAGTAGGGTTGATACAACAATCAAATTACCTGTCTTAAGGCACTAAAAGTATTCTCACAATATAAATGCACAGTTTCTACTTATTTTGTCTTACGAATTTGTGTATCATACATCTAACTAATTACATTCACTTCACTCTAAATTGCAACTAGTTTCATGCATTTAACTATAGATATTCAGTTTCTGAATGCAGACTCTCTGACTTTTGTTTGATTTCGAATTGGTATGTCATGCATTTTAGTTAACCTCTTATTTCACCGCAAATCATACTGCCTTCATGTAGTGATTAAGAATATTCAAATGAAATGCATAGTCTCTTCATGCATTTAATTTAAGACATGTAAACGTAAATGCATATTCTCTCTTTTTCTTCGATTATGGTTTGTATGACATGCATTTAGTCACTCATTTACTTCATGTAAACCATATCATCATGCATGCGTTCAATTAAAAGTATTCACTATATGTGCATAGTTAATGTTTTCGTTCATTTCGAACTGCTATGACATGCATGTTATGTGCCCATTCATGTTGGGAATTTTCTGTTAAATTCCAAAACAAAATAATGAACAGAGAATAATACTCTGTTTTTAAAGCTAAATTTTCTTTCTGAAGAACTGAGTCTTTCACACAGTTAGAAAAAATCTTTGTATTCATTAATAAAAGACTGCCTTGTACAGACTTCTTCCTCTCATAAAGGGATCTACAAAAAAATACTTTGGTTCCTCACAAAAAAAATTACTCTGTCTCTTTGCAACTTTAGTCTTTACACCACTATGTGTAAAAATAAAATTTACATTTACTGCTGTAAAAATCTCTTTTACATTTGGAGCATTACATTTCATATTAACCAACAAACAAAAAAATCTTTCTCACACTGCTGTGTAACTTTACCCACCCGCTTGCTTCCTTGCATTTGGATATTCTCAAATCAACCTGCTGTAAAATTCCTCTTTTCATTCGCTGCTGCTAGTTTTACATAACATTTCATGTGTAACAAAAAAACCATATTACAATACATACTTTTGAGCCATACTCTCATCAGAAAATAAAAAACATTAAACTTAAAAACTTTACCAACTTTTACCTATCACTTTAAATTTACATTAATTACTTCTACAGAGAAACTGGCGGTCAAAACAAAAACTTCACGCAAAGTTTATGGTATAGGCTTGTATGCAACTTTAGTTTCAATCAACGGTGGTCAGCGTTCCTTCCAATCGAACGGATATCGCTTGGTCAAATCACACAAGATTTACACTCCGATGAAAAGTTGTTTTGGAAAAGTAGTGAGGACACGCGTCAGCGCATGGTTTTATTGCGTCCCCTCCAGAGAATACCTCCTCTTATTGAAAAGCGGTGCAATGAATGTACTAGTGGTTTCTAAAAAGATTTACGGTCGCTGTTTTAATTAAGTTGCAGTTGAAATTACATTTCAACGCTCCCCTTTAATTTCAACTGCTGGGTTATCAGTCATACCTAGACATTTTCTCGTGTTTTGTTCTCTTATGAAACACAGAATTCTTGGATAATGCAATAGTAGAGCTATTGTCACAAAAAATCACAGTTCCTTTTAGTTGCTCTTGGCATAAGCTCCGTAACATCCTTCTCATCCAAACTGCTTGACATGCTGCTGCTGTAGCTACCACATATTCTGCCTCTGCTGTAGACAACGCTACAATAGGCTGTTTTTTGGAAGCCCATGGAATGGCTCTTGAACCCATGTGAAAAACATAACCGGATGTGTTTTTCTAATCATCTACACTTCCAACCCAATCACTATCATTGTATCCAATTAAATCTGAACATTCTGAAGTAGTATATAAAATGCAAAATCTTTTAGTACCTTTAACATACCTCAAAATTCTTTTCGCTCTCTGCCAATGTGCTTCTTTTGGCCTCCCCATGAATCTGGAAATTGAACTAACAACAAACATTATATCCGTCATAGTTGGAGTCAAATACATGAGGCTGACAACTATGCTCTTGTACAAACTGAGATCAAAATCCTTGCTTCTTTCCTTTTTGCTGAGTTTTAATCCCATCACTGTGGGAGTGATTTCTGCCTTGCTCTCTTGCATGTTAAATATTTCCAACAATTCCTTAACATATTTTGCCTGTGAGATAAAAATCCTATTTCCATTTTGTTCTACTTCTATTCTTAAGAAGTATCTCAGCAAACCCATGTCAGTGATTTCAAATTCTTTTTTTATGACTATTTTGAAATCTTTAATAAGATAATCATCATTACCTGTGAAAATAACATCATCAACATATAACACAACAATTAGTATTTTACCATCCTTTTCTTTGATGTAGACGGTGGCTTTTCCTTCACATTTTGCAAATCCATTTTCCAGTAGATAGGAATCTATCCTACTGTACCATGCTTTTGGTGCTTCCTTCAGCCCATAAAGAGCTTTCTTCAATCTGCACACTTTGTGCTCTTGGCCTTTCTTTTCATAGCCTAGAGGTTGTTCAATGTAAACCTCTTCCTTTAACACTCCATTTAGAAATGCTGACTTCACGTCTATTTGGTAAACTTTCCACTTGTTTTGTGCTGCTAGGGAGAGCACTGCTCTCACTGTTTCCATTCTAGCAACCGGTGCAAAATTTTCCTCATAGTCTCTCCCATACTGCTGCTTGTATCCTTTGATAACCAATCTTGCCTTGTGTGTTTCTATTTTGCCTTCATCATTACTCTTGGTCTTGTAGACCCATTTGACTTCAATGACCTCCTTTCTTTTTGGTAGTTCAACCAAATCCCATGTTTTATTTCTTTCTATGGCATTGATTTCCTCATCCATAGCTTCTATCCATTTATTACACTTAATTTCTTCTTCAAAATGAATAGGGTCATCAACATGACAATATAATGCAAACAAAGAATTCATACCTTCATTTGTTGCCTCTTGTTCATAAATATCACTTAAATTTCTGAACTTCTTACCTCTTTCATTTGGTGTGCAAGTGCTTGAAGAAGCACTTGAATTTCCTCCTTGTGGTGTGCTTGTAGAAGCACTTTCATTTCTCCTCAAGGGTGTCCCTTGCTGTCCTTGTGTTGGTGTTGTTGTTTGGGGATATATTTCAGCCATCTCCTCATCATCTTCATCATGTGACAAAGAGCTCTTAACATTCATTGTTTTCTATATGCTTCCATCCCAAGCTTCCTCTTCAATAAACTGAACATCTCTACTCACAAAGAGCTTCTTGGTGGATGGGTTATACAACCTGTAAGCTTTGGATTCCTCACTGTATCCAATGAAAATACATTTCTCCCCTTTATTGTCCAACTTCTTCCATAGCTGATCTAGAATGTGTGCATAAGCCACACATCCAAAAAATTTCATGTGGGTGACACCTTGCTTTCTCCCACTCCATGCTTCTTCCGGTGCTCTGTTCATCACTGCTTTTATAGGGCATCTGTTCAAAATGTACACTGCTTCAGCCCAATAATCATTTGGCAAATTCTTTGCCTTTAACATACTCCTCGCCATATACATGATTGTCTTGTTCTTGCTTTCAACAACTCCATTTTGTTGCGGGGTGTACCTAGCTGTAAATTGCTTATGAATTCAATTTTCTCTACAAAAATGTAGAAATTCTTTGGAGATATACTCACCTCCTCTATCAGTTCTCAGAACTTTGATATGCAGTCTGCTTTGGTTTTCTACAGGTGCTTTGAAATTGCGAAATTTTTCAAACACTTCACTCTTGTTCTTTAGGAAATAAACCCAAGTTTTTCTTGTAAAATCATCAATAAATGTTAGTATGTAGTGGTGGCCTGCAAGTGATAGAGTTTTCATCGGTCCACATAAATCTGAGTGGACAATCTCTAAGGGTGCTTTTGCCCTTATGCTTTTCCGATATGGAAAATTTTCTTTGTGTTGTTTCCCCAAGATGCAACCTTCACAAAGGTTTTATGGTTTCTTTATCAATGGTAATCCTCTTACCATTCCTTTTGTACTCAACAAATTAAGACCTCCAAAGTTGAGATGTCCAAATCTCAAGTGCCACAACCAATTTTCATCCTTTGGTTCACTTTGGAAATCCTCTTGAGTCACTGCTGCAATTACTTCTTTATTTTTCAAATTTGCCTTCATCCTGAGAGGGAACATCTTGTTCATTTTCATCTTCACTTCAACAATACATTGTTTGCTAGGTGCACTATCCATGATGGTGCATACATCATTCACAAGGAAAACATTGTAACCCTTTTGAACAAGTTGTCCAATACTTAAGAGGTTACACTTCATTCCAGGAACATAATATGATGATATCCTATGGGAATCTATGTACCAACATCATTTTTACAGAATTTGCAATAAGGTAGTGTTGCCTTTGTACAAACCAATTTTTGATAGAAACTCGCTTAGGTTGCCTCAAGAAACCGCAATAGGCTTCACTGCTATTGGAAGTTTTTTTACTGAAGATAATTTCACTTATGTCAGAGTATTTGGGAGTCTTACATCCCCACATGTGCTTCCTATTTATTTTCCTGATAAGCTTCTTGCCTGGGAAGTTACCTATCAGACTATAGGTCATGGTGTAACTAAAGTTTTCAAAGACTCCAAAAAGGCTATTTGGCCACAATTTCCTATTGAATGTGGAGTCCATGCTATTGACAATTATAATCATGTTGTCCTAGAAATGAAACAAATCAAGGGCATGCAAATCCCCACTATTCCTCCTGGACATTACGACCCTAAAAAGGTCATTCATGATTTCAGTACTGAGGTTAAAATAAGGCCATTTTTTCATGAACATGATGATTTGTTTGAGACATGTGAGTCATATAGACAGGTGGAACATTTTGAACTAATTCGTCTCGGCCCCACAAATTTTATCTTATTCCAATAGTACAAAAATACAAGGCTATAGAAATTGCCTTCACAATGCGTGATTTCTTTACAGCCAGAATTTCCTACAGGAAAATGTTTGGCAACATCTACAAAATAAATAGAAAAGACACCCACTACTGCACTCTCATAGATACAAATAGAATATCTCCTATCTACTAGCTAGCTCAATCAAGTCTGGGATTAGTTCAGCAAAGAACTAGATAATAGACATGAGAAGGAGGTTCAAGATTAACCTTCAATGGCTATTGATAAGAATCCTATAGACAATAAGAAAAAATGTATTTTCAATGCGTCATCAAGTCAAATAATGGATAAAGAAGTTATCCCGATAGTCCCCACCTCCGAGACCATCTTTAGAATAGAAGAGATTTCGGCTCTTGATATTTTTTACAGTCCTAAACATCATTCAGTCATGAGTTGACGAAAAAAGAAAAGAAGAATGGAACATTCTCAGGAACTTCTTCTTGGAAGCATTTCATTAGATGTGATATGAAAATATTATCAAGCTAACTTGTCTAATGATTTATCTATTTGGTGGAACTAGGTTTCTGCACCCTTGAGATGTCTGAGTGGTTCAAATAGCCCAATTGTTCATCCCTGTGTGCAGGTCACTTCACGCACTTCCCTGTTCACCATGCCCTGACACACTGCCTTCGCGCAACCCTAACTAGGGGTTGTGGAGCTTCCACACTACTAGAGCAGTGCTCTCGCTATTACCTAAGATCTTACTTATCTTCATATACCAATTAATTACCTTCGCATACTAGGTTTTCTTGCGTTATACTTATTTATACAAAAATTTCATATGAGTTCGGGCAACAAATAAATAGTATACTTGAAAATTATACCCAATCATACATTAAAAGAGGAAAAGATAGAAAAAAAATATGGTAAACTTATCTTTATTGATTCTTCCAATGGTTACAGACTCGACCTACCATACACAGTCAGTTGCAGCGGTTCGCACACTCAGCTGTGGACTAGTAGGCCTCTGCACACTTAGCTAAAGAGCCTTCTCCTACTCTACGACCCGAAGACACCCTTTACACTTCAACTCGATCACTTAGAGTTACCATTCCCCTCCTTTTTTTCTATTTTACCTAGAGCCTCTCGCTATTTATACAATCCCATGGTCTTCGGACCATGGGTAGGTCTATCCAGCTGACATTACATTACAAAAAATAGGACAGACAACCTTGTGACTCTATTATGATTTCATGCTCTCCTCCCACAATTCACGAAGCCTTTACAAAAGGATTTGGTCAAAACTTGGGCTTTAAGACCCAAAACATTCCTTGGGGGGATTCCATGCCCAGCAGGCCCCCAACACAAACATCGTGACTCGCCTTTGAGTCACTTTGTTGGCACGAAGTCCTTCCAACTCTACTCGAACTACTGCAAGGTTAGCAGTGCACTGAGCTGCTGCCTGCTGGATCTATTGTACGCGTCGTTCTGAGACCACGGTGTCGGAACTACTTCTCTGCATCTGTGCCTGTATCCCCTCCATTTCTGCAAGCTTCCCTTAAATTTCTGTTGTGATGTTGAAGGCCTCATTGATCTAAGGTTGAATAGGCACCTTCAGGATTGCGTCCTTGTGTCATGTCATGTCCAACTGTTCTTTCAACTCTTTGGCTTGTTGCATATGCGCAAGCCTCTAAGTGAGGGCCACCATTTGCACAGTTTATTTGATGCTGCCATACTGTTGTTCGAGTTCTTGTGCCTCTATCTCTAAGCAGTAGATGTTGGGGTCCTTCTGCAGTTTCATGAGGACCTTAAATGACTCTTCCAACATGGTGGTGCAGTCTCACATTGCATTGCCGATCTCGTTTAGTCCTGCTATAATAAGACTGACGTGCTATTCTCTGACTTCTAGAGGGGTGGACAGCTACAACTTTAAACGCACCTCGGTGGTTTGAAGGTTCAGTTGTCATTTCCTTCCACGCCTCAAGCACCCCTGCTGCTAGCCTATGGATGTCTGCCTCTACCGGTGTGTCTGCTGAGATGTCCAGCTCAGCAACGCTTTAACAAGCTTCATCTAGTACTTGTACCAATTTTCGATTCTGTGACACCACTTTGTCGTGCTGCAAGCACAACTATTCCAAGTTGATATTCTGCTCGCTGAGTACTTATAGTGAGCGACTCTCCCTAGCCCGTAGTTCTGGAGTTATCCCATCCTGTAGAATGTATAAGGTCTCCCACAGGAGTGCAGCCATGTTGATGCTGAGACCCTTCAATGTGCTAACCGTTGGCCTATCGGCCTCATTTGTTGTCACTAGTGCCCCTTCTGGCAGTTCTATGGTATTCGTCACCTAAGCGTGCAACATCTGTTCTACTGCTGTTCTTCCTATTGTGAGGCAAGTCAAAAGGGTACCAGCCTGAGGAGTGGACACCTGAAACTCCTAGAACTATGCTTTAAGGGCCCCCAACACAATTTGGTTCTCCTACATAAAATTTTGGAGGGCCTCAGAGGTGACATCTGAACTGTCTTGCCCATGTCATGCAGATCACCCTCGGTTAGGATAATCGGGTCAATAGATAACTTCGATTCTTTGAACTTCTTGAGCGGCCCTATCTACTCGGTTGGGTGATAGCACTTCAATTGTTTTGACATGGTTTGTGGGTCTGTGCCTTCCTATTCTTCCTTTTCTTCCTGCCCATATTTGTCCCTCGTACGACTTCGCAGTTGCCTACTATGTTGTTGCTATTGTTGTCACCTTTTCCTGTTTAGTTACTCTCTGTGCAGTGTCCCGCGCTGTCCACGCTTCTTTTGCTGTTTCCCCCTTCCTTCCATTTTCTGCCAACTGTGACATGTGTAGTTTGGCCTCCTCTTCTTTCGTGGCCATGTCTCCAGTATGTTAAATATTAAATTGTTTGTGGCTACAAAGGGTATCTCTCTCCATTACTTTGCCAGGTCATTGCACGCTCTGATTTATATGTTGTGGATGTCTCCTTTACATTCCACAAAACTTTGCAGCTTGTTATAGACAGTGGGTGACAACTGCGGCGTGCAATTGATCCTCATTTTGAGGTTCATCCTCATAATACCCAAAATATCTTATTGTCACAGATCCTATTTGCATCCTTGGTGGCCTAGAGCGAAGCGTACTTAGTGGCCTTCGGTAGATCCTGGTCAATTGTGGGGAATTCACTATCTTCCGGCAATTCCCTTGCCACGACCACTATGGATAGTAGAAGCCATCCATAGTGGAATGTTTTGCCCTATTCTTGAGCTTTGTGACAATTCTCCAAGAATTCCTCGTAGAGGAACTCGAACCAATTAAACTGTACCCCCTTAGCACATTGTTCAGCGATTTCTACCACCGGTGCAAGTACCTTGTTCGCACGACACTTGCACATAACCTTACTGGCTAGTATTTGGGTCGCCACTTTCACTGCTTTGTCATTGATGCTAGATATGGCATAGCCGTTTTCCTTCTTCGTTAGCTTGTATTTCTTCTTCATGGCCTCCACGATGGCCAAGTCACTGCTCTTCCCCTCTGAGATGTCTGCAGGTTCCTCTCCTTTGCATGGAAGCAGGGTAATGCGGTGAATCAAGTCTACCATGATGGGGATGGGCTCCTCCAGCCAGCTGTGTGATGATGAAACTTTTTATTAGGGCATGGTGGAAATGTGGCTCCTAGAGCAGGTTAAGTAGCCTAGCCTTTTCCACTCCACACAACCACTTTCGTGGCTCTAATTCTGTAAACCCCGTTGCAGTGTTCTTCTTGGACTTCATGAGGTGTGAGGTCTCAAGGTGAGGGAACTTATTATGGTCAATGAGGCTTGAATCTTCAAATTTTAAGCTCGGAACCTGTCCCAGGTGCGTGCCCTCAAAAATGATGTTGTTTGGGAGGAGCAAGGTCTAGGGAAAACTCTTGGTCTTGTTAAGGTCCTTGGGCACTTTAGTCTTCCCTTTCTTCGGGGGGACATAGGTGGGCAGTTTTGTTGGAGGGTGCACAGGCTCATTTTCCCCCTCCATGCCTTCATCCTCATCTATCTCGATGATAAGTTCCTCCAAGTCTTCTTCTTCCTCATCGGTTTCTATGGCATCGACTTTCCCCTTCTCCTCCATCGACAGCATGGTGCGCAGTGGGTTCCGCGGGGACACACATACGTTAACAATCTCTTGTTTATAGTTATTTGGGCTTGGCATGCATGGTAATTTATGGATTCCTATCACAATCCCAGTGCCTTTTGAAGCATCCCCCATAGTTAGGGCCTACGTGGCCTCTTCGGCAATCATATATGTTATTTCCATAACTTCCTTAGATGGCCGTCGAGAAATATATCACTTGCGAATCAAGGGCTCAATCAACCCTCAATAGAAAAAAAAACAAGGCTTTGCCCAATAGGTCAATTCACAAATGACCAAGTGTTGTTTGCTAGGCATCCCTTTGTAATTTATAACACTTTTTAAATTTGAATTTGACCATTCCCCCCAAATCTGGTTCACTAATGCTCCTTAGGTGGCAGATTTTCCCAAATCTTGCCCATAAATCATGTCCTAAATGCATGTTGCCTGCTCCATTTGGTCTCAAGTCGAGCATCCCATCATGAATAGTGACTTCAATAGCCACTTTCTGGCCAATCCACATGACAGTGCAGCCCCCCTTGCATGGTCGCAGACCTTGTGACTCTTTGCTTCTGCGCACAGCTCCTGGGCAGAATAGTTTATAGTCCCGTGCTTCCTTTCAACGACTTGGAGCACTAAGACTGCCTTCCCTCAGCTATTCAGGTGGTCGCACCACCTGTATCGAGTTTCATCCTGTCATTCATTACTTTTCCTAGAAAATACCCACCTTTTATTGTTACGGTTAGCGTCGCGCACTTTATCATCTACAACGCGCCACGCTGGTTGATTTACTTAGTAATGTGCAGTCCAAGCCAAGGCATTAGACTGATCACTTCGCGACGATAGTCCTCAAACTTATCGCGTGATAGTGCACATCTTGTCTTATCACCCTAGTATTTTTATCAAGAAAATGTACCTTTATCTCGCCCACCAGCTTCTTGACTCCCACATTTACCAGAGCGCTTTTCTTCCTTAATCACACCCTTTCTTTCTCAAGTTCTAGGAGCCTAAAATTTTCCAGTTGGATTTCTTCTTCCAAGGTTTTGCAAATAGTCATATCTACCAGTGCCATTGTGCATTGTCTAAGCTTTTCATGTGCTATAGGGCTTACAACATTCACTTTATACTCCAACATTCATGGTGCTTGTGTGGTCACATTCTTGCACGCTGTCCTATAAGCCCATAGAACCGATGGTATACGCAGGTCCCAGTTAGTCTGCTTCGCATTGTGGACCTTGTTCAGTGCTTTGCATACTTTGTTAAAGGCATCTGCATGGATATCCTTCTACGCACTTGGTCTTTCCATACTCCATGGTCCCAACCGGAGGGGTTATTCATGCCATTGCCTTTCCCGCACCTGCTTACTGACTGTGTCTCCTACCACGAGGACTGTGTGCATCCATGGAGGTTTCAGATCATATGTTTGTATCCACCTGGATAGGTGGGTGCGCAGACCATTTAGTGCGACAATCGTTTCTGCTAATCGCATCTGAGGCTTCCCAAACCATATGCGCATCATTCTTCTGTAGTTGCGTGAATCCTCAAAATGTCTTTAGTGCATACCCCACCACCTTACAGGTGTGGCTCGCAGTACTTATTTCAGAACGTCGAAGCATTACTATTCTGGCACTTCTTTCTCAAATTTTTTCAGGAAGTCATCCACCTCGCTTAACCCATCATACGTAGCTAGATATCTTACCTCTATTGCTACGTTGTGCAGTGATCTCGTCATCATGTTACAGTTTAGCATGATTACCTCATGTAAGTGGTTCTGCCATCGTTATATCTCCTTGTCAGAATCTAATGTGTATGAGCTTTCACGCTCCCATGAGATTTAGCTATCTACAGTTGGATTTACCCAGTCTTGCTCCCACGCGGTTATCTTGTAGATGCACTCTAGATCGTCATTGTTGTCGTAGTTGCATACTGGCTCCGTGTAACGTGATCCTTCTGCAGGGTCTAAAGGTGCAACTATCCGCATAGACCTTTTCTCAAAAATCATCTTGTGCTTCTTCAGATTTATCACTCCATTCATGTGAGTTTCCCAATCTATTCCCAATAGTGCGGGCTAAGGATTGTTATCATCAACAATCTCTATCACTTCAAAATCTACTAGTGCGCTTGCTCTTTCGATATCTACTATGATTCCCTCAAATCTCCCCATAGGTAGGATCTTTTGTTGGTTCACCATTTGCAGTTGGATAGGAGACCATTGCAGTGCAGGCCTGCTCATGCACTCCCATGTTTGCTTTGGTAGGACGTTCATGTCTCATTCTACATCTAGAATCACTTGTTCCATCTCATATTCCAAATCTGCACCGTCAATCCCATCTCCCTTCATGTTCGCGTCATGTGCTTCCCAAGCTTCTGGACTATGCGTTGTTCTCCTAGCACAGTCCTAGCGCATCTATTTATGAGTTCTTGTAGCCCCTTTACAGCCTTGGTGTCTTGCAGCAGCTTCATGCATGTCTCCAAGAAAGTAGTGAGCATTGATGGGTCCATTTCTGGCTTCAGACTGTCTTTACTTCTTGAAGTGGAGGCATCAATGAAGCTCATCTTCACTTCCATGCAGGTATCCTTAGTGCGCTCTAAATCAAATTCTGGTTCCTTCTTTGGAGCGTTGCGAACCAAAGTACATTCTTCCAGTTGCTTGCCTTTATCATCCACTATCGTAATTCCACTCCGGAGCATGATATTTACATTAAGGTCTTGTTGACGTGGCTGAGACCTCATCAATTGTAAGTTATGAGTCGGGGCAGGTTGGAGTGCTCATTTATCGCGCAACCTCACTATCAGTGTGAACAATATTCCATCTCATGATCAAACAACGTACAATACAAGCATGATGGTTGCATTGGATCCGTAAAATCATGGGCATAATGCCCTCGCCCTCTGCAATTGTAACATATCAGTTTTCCATGACCTCTTCTTGGTCCCCCTCCACCTCGGCTTCATCCGCGCCCTTGAAATCCAGCGTGTGCCATTCCTACCTTCCAATCGAGGGGTTGTGTTTCAGCTTGAACTTTGTAGGTAGGAGTTCCATCCATCATTAGGTCATAACATCTATAGGTGCACTCATCATGTCCTACTGACCTACAAAAATTATAGAACAACTACTATGAATTCTGTCTATACTTCTATAATAGATGGCAGTTATCTGTAGCATGCTTTCCTCCTATCTGACAAATCGTGCACCATAGTGCAACCGTCGTGCTTGGTCATGCTTCTGCCTCCAGTTTGAATGGAATTAGCTCTCCTCACGTAAGGAAATTCACGAACACTGGGCAGTGGTCCTTGTCGTGTCCCTGGCACTTTCATTTTATGAACCATACCTCATCGTGCATCTTTGAGTGGGTTGTCCTGTCTTGTTTCAAACTCTGCATCTCAAGACACAAGTTTTTCAACTGCATGTGAATCTTCTAAACTCCCAGGTTGGGATCTTGTATCGGGGTCTCATGCAATCTCATCGTGACCTCCAAGGCCTTGGCCTAAGGGGTTAGCCTATGTTTTGACAACGCGTTCCGTAGATGCGGCATTAACGATGCTACAAACCATTCACGATGTTTCCCGTCTATTAACATCATGTTAGCTTCGCGAATTGTGCACTTAAGTTTTTGATCCAACTCCAAAGGGGTCTCGCCTGGTAGCATTGTGATTTCCTTGAACCTAATGATCAATTGTGCCTCTGACTTTGGCTTGCTAAATTCTTTATTTAGCACAACTTGGATATCCGTGATCCCCACATTCGGATTGTCATTGGAATGCTTAATGTAGCAGGTCAGCGCACGATCCTCCAGAGTGCTGACAAACGTTGCCTTCATTATATTGTCACCCGTGACTCCCTGCACTTCCCATACATCTTTTATCACGAAACAAAACTAGTCTGGATCTTCATTCCCTACTCCCTTGAACATTGGTAGCTTTATCGTGCTCGCCATACTGCTTCGCGGTGGTGGCGAAGGTTGTATGGGTGAAGACAGAGGTGAAAATGGTGAAACTAGTGATGGTGTGGGTAAGGGTGGTATGTGCGGAATTATATGCCTTATCATATTGATCACACTTCCTGGCAAGACCTCCGCAAGCTCTTCTTCACCTCCTTGCGGAAGTGAAATCAAGGGGCTAGTGTCTAGTTCTGTGCTACGTTAATTTCTGTAGATTCTCCCACTTCGCATAGCCCCAAACATCAATTTATTCGCATAGCCCGTTTTTCACACAGTAGCATTTTTATCCAAGTGTTAAAAGATTTAACGTACCTACCTCGCGGTCCTTTGAGGAAGCATCGTTCTACCTCATTATAACTGACTGAAGTATCTATTGTGAATTCGGTGATGAATCCTCTTATGATTCAATCAAGCCAGTGATCGAAAACGCGTGCGATCTTCTTTTCCTATGCTTCAAATATGTGCAGCAATTATGGAGTCCACACAATAGGTCTGTCGAGTTTACACCTTCCTTGGAAATATGCTAGCTTCACGATCCACTCGTATAGCTCAGTGGGGAAGGATGCGAAGAAAATTTCATGGATCACTGTATATAAGTAATAGTCTAACCACTGTTCCCTTGATAGTCGCGAATTCTTATTTTCCTGCACCACGAACTATGCAGATCCTGGTCCCGGCAACGGAATGATTTGTTGGCTTGTTGGGGCCTGCCCTAGGTTTGAAGTTAATTAACCAAACAAATCCCTGTACTACTCGGCCTTTCGGCAATAGTCCGTGGAGCATGGACTGAAGTCTCACCCAAAGTAGTATGGGAGGGTGATCGAACCAGGTTTCCGCACCCTTGAGATGTCTGAGAGGTTTGATTGGTCCAACTATTCGTTTCTACATGCAGGTCACTTCACGCACTTCCCTGTTCCTCACGCCCTGATACACTACTTTCGCACAGCCCTAAGTAGTCATTGTGGAGCTTCTACGCTGCCAAAGTAGCGCTCTGCGCTATTACCCGACATCTTACTTATTTTCCTATACTAGTTAATTACCTTCGCGTACTTGGATGTCTTACGTTGTATTTATTTATACAAAACATTCATATGAGTTCGCGCAACAAATAAATAGTATACCTGCAAATTATACCTAATCATGCATTAAAAGAGGAAAAGATACCCAAAAATATGGTAAACTTCTCTTTACTTATTCTTCCAATGGTTACAGACTCGACCTGCCTTGCGCACTCAGTTGTAGGAGTCCGCACACTCAAGTACGGACAACTAGGCCTCTACGCACTCAGCTGCAGATCCCTCTCCTACTCTATGACCCAAAGACACCCTTTACACTTTGACTTGATCACTTAGACTTATCATTCCCCTCATTTTTTTTCTTTTACTTAGAACCTTGCTCTATTTATACAATCCCATGGTCCGCGAACCATGGGTAGGTCTATCTAGCCAACATTACATTACAAAAACTAGGGTGGACAACTCGGTGACTTTATTATGATTTCGCGCTCCATGCCCAAAATTTGTGGAGCTTTTATAAAAGGATTTGGTAAGAACTTGGGCTTTAAGCTCCAAAACATGCATTGGCGAGACACCATGCCCAACATATAGAAAGTCTAACAGATGCTAATCTTATTACTGAGTGGCTAGGAGAATCCCTTCCAGATACTCAAACACTCATAGAGTATTGGCATAACAAATCAAAAGAAAAAATAAGATATCATCAAGAAGTTATCTAAGTTAAATATTGAGTATCATGAACAGTTCTTGGTAAAGCAATTTGGTCAATGTTTAGTTCTTTGTAGCTGTGTTGATTCAACTGAATACATGCTCCCACCTCTTTTAGGTGCCTTGTTTGTAGGATAGATGTGGATCAAGCCAGATCATCTTTCAGAATTGAAGCTCATGGAAGCTATTTATATGTTATTAAAGAAAATCGGAGAGCAGTCAACCTCCCATCTTTAGTTTCTTGTTAAAATGGAAGCTATTTTTATCATTTTTTTCCCTATTTTGAGAAGTGTTTATTTCAACCTCCCCAACAAAATAGGTGATCCGGATTTAAATAGGAATGCAACAAATTACAGAGATAACCATAAACACAGAGATGCAGTGGAAATAATACTTCATTTCATTAATGTAAACATTGAAATATGCTTACAAATAGGAATGGAAATAAACTAGCTAGGTTGATGGTAGCTTATCTGTGAGAAGAGATGTGGTGGATATATGCCTTTGAACTGTCTTACAATGAGGCTCAAGGGACTTTTTATTATTGAACAATAAGAGAAAACCCTATACAATGAAAACCCTAACCCGAGGAGATGTAACACCAAGAGTTTATGGGCCCCGTTGAGGTGAGTTGGACAACCAACTTCCCAGGGTCGTGACTTGGTCATATTATCTTTGTTTGATGCGCATGATAGCCCGTTGGAAAGATCTCTTTGAGGAATATGATGGAAAAGACTTTTTTAGGATAATAATCGCTGGAAGTAGATTTCCAAAAAAACGTCGTTTAGGGCCTCAAAATGGCTTTGGAAGTCTAGGACCTGAAAAAACATTAAAAATACAAAAATTGTGCTACAATTAAAGAAATTGAAAAAAACTGAAAGAATAAATGGTGGGGGTCCAAGTGGAATTGGCATGTTGCCAACAATATCCACCTAGATCAATAGGCATTTTTATTTTGATAGTATAACTTTTATTTATAAATACACTCATGTTTTTAAATGGGGGTTCCGAATTTTTGTAAGAAGACTCAAGCAACTTGCACTTATGTATTGCTTTCATAATATTAATAGAAAGAATGGGCCAAAGATTGTCTTCTTCCATAAGCAGAGCACTAGTATATGTGGTATTATTATTTTTATATTGATTCTATGCTTTATTTTCAAAATTCAGTCAAGTTTTATTACTATTTTATTATATGTAATATCACAACTCAATTAATTATTCTTTCATTATTGAAAAGTGTATTGATTGTTATCTTTTGTTGTATGTATGAAATAGTATAATGTTGATGTTATATATGCTTAACAATTAAATTGATCAACTATCTAATGAATTCAATTATCATTAATTTGTTTTAACTCTTTTAAATGTTTGATGAACTATGTTATCTTTCATTTGTAAAGAAATTTTTATCGAGTCACACTTGCAAAGTCAGTTATATCCCAGGAAATAGATACATAGATATAGATTTATATGTTTTCATTCATATTTACTATATCAAATCATTTTCACACCATCTATACCACACTTAAAACTCCATCATATATTTGATTGTGAAACTGGTCTCTATATCCCTAGTTGGAACTGCTATCCCAAACGGAAAAGGAATGATATTCAAGTTCCCCACCAGGTGGTTTCCCTGATGTTGAGGCAAGAACATTTCAAGCTTTCAACAACCGGATGGAATGAGATCCAAGGTTTTCGTATACATAAAAATGAGATAATATGAACTATATCTACATCTCATAGTTACTTAAAATATTTTAGAAAATGTCCGTGTTTCATTTTCCGCTTCCCTAGAGGAACTCCTCATCACAAAATTTCCTAGAGAGTGAGTCGAGCCAAACCGAGATTGAGGATTCTGTGAAATCCTCTTTTCCTGTATTGTATCATTTTTTCAAGAGTATCATGAATAGTAGGGTGTCACTGAAGAAATATCATAAATTTTAAAAACTTTTGATATGTCTTCCATATTTATAAATATTATAGTAAGATACCATTTTTCATGCACCTCCACATCTGCCTTATCCTTTGAATTCCATTTGTTTTGAGTCTAACTTATGAGTTCTGTTTTAGTTGGCCATGACCTTTTAAACTTATGTATAAAAATGTGGTCCTTCCTATATTAGATGCAATCCACCAATATTCTAAATGTGGGCTTGAACTTAGGATTTTTCACTATATTGGGAAAGCGTCTAGCTTTCTTGATTTTTTTGGATATGCTCGGGTTAGAGCTTCATATTTTCTTCCTTTGTTGAGATTCTTGGATTGATTCTTTGAATGTAGTAACATTTAACTCGGTGTTGTAGCTATGTTTTGCCTCCTAACACTACATTCGTATAGGAGGGGGAAGTTTTGTCACTTATATGTGGAGCCATGGAGTTGCTCAATATATGAGCAACTTGCATGAACCTAAAAGAAACCCTAGAAAAAATTCAAATCCAGAAAGAAAACAAATATCATCTAATCCTATCAAAGGAAAGTTTGAATGTTGAGATTCACAATCTCTATATAAATAACCATAATCAAACTTGAATTTTTAATAGAATGTAAGCAAAATATGTGATGAAATTATAGAATACAAAGTATACCAAACTAGTAAAATTATAATATTTTTACGTAGTATTCTATGATTTGTTTTGATACCTAATGTTGAAATTTGGTACCGGAGGACAGGTGGTTCCCTAAGGCTTTGATCTTTCGCCTAGGGAAAAGTGTCCAAAAGAATTTAATTTTTCTCCTAAAGTGACTTTATAATTTTTATAAAGTTAAATCTAATTTAAAAGTGACTTTAAGTGATAAAGTTACTAAAGTCTAATTTTAAAGTGAATTTTATAAAGTCAATGAAAAATTAGAAAGGAAAAGTGACTTTGGAAATAAATGACTAAGTGGGTCTTTATTAAAGTGGGGTGAATTAAAAAATAGAAAGTGAGATTTAAATGAGCATTTAATCTCAGCCATAGATCTAAATCTATTTCAGCCATTGGATTTAGGGATCACCCAAAAGTCACTTAGGGTTGGATTAAGGGAGGAAAATGAGGAAAAGATCATTCATTCTTTCATGTGCAGATTGAGAGAGAGAGAGCAAGAGAGCAAGTGAGGTTTCTAGACAAGGAGGAGAAGGAGGCAGCAGCTTGGCACACATACCAAAGCAGCATTTAAGCAAATCCTTACAGCTGAATGAACAAGCAGTAAAAGGCAGATTTTTGCGGAGCAAACAATAAAAGGGAAATTTGTTTTTGCATAGAAATCGAGGCAGCTGATTTTCTGCACAAAAATCGAGGTCCGTACAGTCTGTTCGTACCATCCGTACAGCCTGTCCATATAGTCCGTATAGCCGTCTGTACCATTCGTATAGTCGTCCATACCGTCTGTACAGTGGCCATACAACATTGTGTTGCTGTTTAGAAATTTCCAATGCGCTGTGAGGCTCAGAAATCGAGATAAGTTGTAAATTTGCTTGCTGATTTTTGTTGAAGATTTCTCACTGTAGAAAAGGCATTTTTAGAAATAAAGAAGAGCTCTCGAACTAGTTCTCCCCAAGAGTTGTAGGGGATTTTTCCAGGGTCACATTGACCGAAAATCACTGTGTCTAAATGTTTTAAATGGCTGTTTGTACCTGCTGATTTTTATTTCTGCATTTTCCAGGATTCTGTAAAATTTCTAGAATTTGTGTTTTCAGCAAAAAAAAATTATTATTTTTTCAGTTGTTGAATGTATGGTTATGGGAAAGGGCATTTAACTACATGGGAGAAATAAGGTGAAACTGAAAACCGAAGTGGGAAACAAATTTTTTTACATGGTATCAGAGCTTGAGTGCTGAAGTGCAGTTTGGGATAGCAAGGAAAAAGAATTACAACTGCTGATTTTTCACTCAGAAAATTTCAGCAAGCTGATTTTTCACAAACAACAGTTTTATCTTTACTACAGTAGTGCTATTTTTCAGTTTTAGGACAGCAGGATGTCATTGGGATTGAGGGTGGAGGATAGGTTGGATGGGCATACAAATTACAGCTTTTGGAATGAGAGAATGCAGAGTATCTTTGAGGAGGCAGAAGTCTGGGATATCATGGTCCATATCACACAGAACCCTGTTGTTATGCCTACTGATGCTACTTAGTTGGCTAAGTATAATAAAAAGAACAACAAGGGTAAGAGGTTGATTCTAGACGGAGTCAAAGACCATTGCATTCCTCATGTGAGAGGAAAGAGAAATGCCCATGAGATGTGAACAACATTGTCCAATCTCTACCATAGTACCAATGAGAACCGGAAAATGGTTCTGAAGAAGAAGCTGAAGAACATTAAGATGGGTAATGATAATGCAGCTGGATATCTCACAAATATTACTAATGTAAGAGATGGGTTGGCAGCAATTGGAGAGGCCATTCAACCCATTGAGTTGGTGTGGATTGCAGTGAATGGCCTCCCTCATTCATGGATGAACTTTGCTGATGAGATTTGTGTACGTGAGACCCTTCCCACATAGGAAAGGTTTTGGGATGATTGCATACAGACAGAGATCAAGAAAGGTCATCTTGGGGTAGCCAAGCCAGTTGAGCAAGATAAGGATGTAGCACTGTCAGCAGGAGGCAAGAAAGGCAAAGGGAAGAAGCAGGCTTCCACAAGCAATGGTGGGGGCAAAGGCAAAGGTAAAGGTAAACAGGGTGACACATAGAATGAATATTCCAAGGTGAAGTGTTGGAATTGTCAAAAGATGGGACACTATGCAATTGTGTGTCCGGAGAAGAAGAAGAAGAAGGGGAAGATCCAGAACGTGGCAACTTCAGCAGAGGTTGAGGACTTTGCAGTTCGTTTTGATCGAGAATTTGGGTTCACTGCGTATGAGTCCCCTAGTGCAAGATCACCTGCCACACAGGTTCATAGGGTGCATGCTTTTCCCTCGATTAGCGGAGCATCTTCAGGTATCTGGTATGTTGACAGTGGGGCTTCACGTCACATGACAGGAGTCTGGGAGTACTTCTGAGAGCATTCAGAGAGTGGCACTAATATTGAGGTAGTACTCGGTGATGATAGAGTTGTCAGAGCAGTCGGGGTGGGGACACTGACATTTCAGAGGAAGTCCAAACCTCCCTTGAAGGTGTCAGACGTTCTTTATGTGCCAGGTATGAGGAAGAACCTCATATCCATCTCAGCTTTGGAGGACAGAGGATATGAGGTACTGTTCAGGGGAGGACAAGTGTTGATATATCCCAAGGGCACTCCAGCTGATTCAGCTAGAGTGATAGGTGTACGCCATGCAAAGGTGTACAAGTTTGCATTCCAGTCCCTTGTGGCATTGAGCAGTAGTACCGAAAACAGAGCTAGCAGTTCTGAGCTGTGTGAGGTTTGCCACCACAGGATGGGACATATGTATCATGGAGCCTTGAGGATATTGCGGGATATCACTGCAGGTGTGCCAGATTTCAATACTAATGACTTTGATACTTGCAGAGGATGTGCGATGGGCAACTTTGCTCAATCCCCTTTTCCCAGCGGTGACAGCAGAGCGACTGGGATACTTGATTTGATTCATTCTGATGTGAGCGGTCGGATGTCTCATGTTTCCTTGAGTGGATATGAGTACTATGTTTTATTCATTGATGATCACTCGAGGAGGACCTGGATTTATTTCTTGAAGACAAAGGGTGATGTATTCAAGCGGTTTCAGGAGACAGAAACAGGTCAGAAGATCAAGTCCCTGAGGTCGGACAATGGGGGAGAGTACACCCTTGGAGAGTTTGTTGACTATTGTGCGGAGGCAGGCATTAGGAGGGAGTTCACTGTTCCTTACAACCACCAGCAGAATGGGGTTGTAGAGAGGAAGAACAGATCCATCGTAGGGGCTGCCAAAGCCATGTTACATGATCAGGGGTTGCCATTGTTCTTGTGGGTATAGGCCTGCAACACTGCTGTTTATTTGCAAAACAGGAGGTTGCATCGTGCCTTGGGGCACATGACTCCGGAGGAGGCTTTTTCTGGGAAGAATCCTGATATTGGTCATCTTCGTATCTTTGGGTGCATCACATACTCCTACATACCCAAGGAGAAGAGGACCAAACTAGAGCCCACCGCAGAGAAGGGTATCTTTGTGGGCTACAATGAGACCTCAAAGGCCTTTTGGTTTTACATTCCTGCACAAAGGAGAGTTGTTGTTAGGTGGGATTTGAAGTTCGAGGAGAACAGGGCCTTTAGGGGATCACGGGAGTTAGAGTATCTGGATCAGCAAGACCCTCAGCCGCACTTGAGTTAGTCACAGGGATCCAGTGGGTAGGGATCAGGAGGATTTGGAGGTACATCTATGAGGATGTTAGGTCCGTCAGTGAGCAGTGGTTCACCGAGCCAGAGGGGTGGTGCTCCGAGCAGCATGCAAAGCAGTTCACAGAGCAGTTCACTAGGGAGTCCACTAATGGACAGTTCACACGGTACCTCAGCTTCTACAGGTTCAGGTGCAGGATGGAGGGCAGCAGACAGACAGTCAGGAGTTCAGGCTCCTAATGACGATGGGGAAGACGAGTTTCATTCTCCTATGTGAGAAGTGCACTCAGGGAATATGAAGCCCAATTTGCTTCAGGACACCTTGAGAGATGCCACATCTTTTGCTGAGCCGAAGAGGCTGGTCAGAGACAGTAGACCACCTGAGAGGTTTTGTAGCTATATGGCAATGGTTACTAGCATCCTTGACTCTAAGCCTTCCAGCTATGAGGAGGCAGCTAGCTAGAAGGTCTGAAGAGAGGCCATGCAGGAGGAGTATTCTTCTATCATGAAGAATGATGTTTGGGAGGTGGTGCCGAGGCTTGAGGGAAAATCCGTGGTTACTTCCAGATGTCTTTACAAGGTAAAACATGTTGCAGAAGGCAGCATTGAGAAATTCAAAGCGAGGTTTGTGGCTAGAGGGTTCTCCCAGGTAGAGCGAGTTGATTATGAGGAGACCTTCGCTCCTGTGGCTCGATATACTTCGATCCGCTCCATTATATCGATATCAACAAATATGGGTTGGAAGATCCACCAGATGAATGTGAAGACTGCATTTCTCAATGGCTTCATATAGGAGGAGGTGTACATTGAGTATCCACAGGGCTTTGAAGTGCATGGGAAGGAGTCCCATGTGTGCAGACTGAAGAAGGTCCTCTATGGCCTGAACCAAGCTCCCAGAGCTTGGTACTCCAGGATAGATACATACTTGTAGGGGTTGGGTTTCACAAAGATTAAGGCAGATCGAAACCTTTACTTTATTGTGATAGGTGAAGAGCCTCTCATTCTGGTGTTGTATGTGGATGACTTGGTCATTACAGGTGGTACTCCAGGATAGATACATACTTGCAGGGATTGGGTTTCACAAAGATTGAGGCAGATCCAAACCTTTACTTTATTGTGATAGGTGAGGAGCCTCTCATTCTGGTGCTGTATGTGGACGACTTGGGCATTACAGGTGCAGAGAGACTCATAGAGCACTACAAGAGAGATCTTGTGGCAGAGTTTGAGATGAAGGACATCAACTTGATGCATTACTTTTTGGATTTGGAGGTGTAGCAGGAGGAGGGGCATTTCTTCCTGGGGCAGGGGAAGTATATTGTGGACATCCTTGGCAGATTCCACATGGAGGATTGTAGACACATGTTGACACCGATGATCACCAACTCGAAGAAGCTTCATGCTTCGGATTCTGAGTTGGTGGATCCCTCATTGTACAGGCAACTAATTGGTTCCTTGATGTATTTGGTCAACACTAGAACAGATATTTGTTTTGCAGTCAACACGATGAGTTAGTTTATGTGTGAGCCTAGGAAGGTTCACTGGGTGGCTGCAAAACACATTTTGCGGTACTTGCAGGGGACAGTGGATTATTGTCTGGACTACAGGCAGGGGGATGGAGTGAGATTGGCAGGTTACACTAATTCTGACTGGGCAGGTTGTGCTTCTGATAGGAAGAGCACTTCAGGGTGTTGTTTTGGGTTGGGTTCGGTAGTAGTGTCATGGTTCAGTCGGAAGCAGTAGTCAATAGCATTGACTTCAGCAGAAGCAGAGTATATGGCAGCCAATCTAGCTAGTTGTGAGGCCATCTGGCTTCACAAGATGTTGTTTGGCTTATTTGGTCAGCCGTTGAGACCTTCAGTGATTTACTGTAATAATCAGAGTTGCATTAAACTCACGGAGAATCGAGTGTTTCATGACAGGTCAAAGCATATCAGGATCAAATATCATTTCATCAAAGACTGTGTTCAGAAGGGTGCTGTGAAGCTTGTGTATATTCCCACTGATGAGCAGGTTGCAGATATTCTTACCAAAGTCTTACCACGGGGCAGGCATGACTACTTTAGGAACAAGATGGGTGTGGTGAGGAACACCTTCCTCGGTAAGAGGGAGTGTTGAAATTTGGTACCGGAGGACAGGTGGTTCCCTAAGGCTTTGATCTTTCACCTAGGGATAAGTGTCCAATAGAATTTAATTTTTCTCCTAAAGTGACTTTATAATTTTTATAAAGTTAAATCTAATTTAAAAGTGACTTTAAGTGATAAAGTTACTAAAGTCTAATTTTAAAGTGACTTTTATAAAGTCAATGAAAAATTAGAAAGGAAAAGTGACTTTGGAAATAAATGACTAAGTGGGTCTTTATTAAAGTGGGGTGAAATAAAAAATAGAAAGTGAGATTTAAAAGAGCATTTAATCTCAGCCATAGATCTAAATCTATTTCAGCCATTGGATTTAGGGATCACCCAAAAGTCACTTAGGGTTGGATTAAGGGAGGAAAAGGAGGAAAAGATCGTTCATTCTTTCATGAGCAGATTGAGAGAGAGAGAGAGCAAGAGAGCAAGGGAGATTTCTGGATAAGGAGGAGAAGGAGGCAGCAGCTTGGCACACATACGAAGACAACGTTTAAGCAAATCCTTACAGCTAAATGAGCAAGCAGTAAAAGACAATTTTTTACTGAGCAAACAGTAAAAGGTCGATTTGTTTTTGCACAGAAATCGAGGCAGCTGATTTTCTACACAAAAATCGAGGTCCATAGAGTCTGTCTGTACCATCCGTACAACCTATCCATACAGTTTGTATAGCCACCCGTACTGTCTGTACCGTCCGTATAGTGGCCATACAGAATTGTGTTGTTGTTTGGAAATTTCCAGTGGGCTGTGAGGCTCACAAATCAAGATAAGTTGTAAATTTGCTTGCTGATTTTTACTGAAAATTTCTCACTGTAAAAAAGACATTGTAGAAATAAAGAAGAACTCTCGAACTGGTTTTCCCGAGAGTTGTAGGGGTTTTTCCAGGGTCACATTGACCAAAAATCACAGTGTCTAAATATTTTAAATGGATGTTTGTACCTGCTGATTTTTATTTCTGCATTTTCCAGCATTCTGTAAAATTTCCAGAATTTGTATTTTCAGCAAAAAAAAATTATTATTTTTTCAGTTGTTGAATGTATGGTTATGGGAAAGGGCATTTAACTACATGAGAGAAATAAGGTGAAACTAAAAACCGGGTGCGAAACATAAATTTTATATAACTTATTCCAAATTCAAGAAGATTAATTCAACTATCTCCAATAAAAATAAACCAAATCTAGTCATCTAGTTATATCATTAATGTAAGAACTAACTCCAACACCATATTAATACTTAAATTGTAGAAAAAGTACTGAATTTGACTATAGACTAAGTGACATGAAAAATAATTAAACAATTAGATTCTATGAAGCCACTTGACAAACATTGTAAAGTATTACATCATGCGTGTAATTTCACTAGTCAAATCCCAAATCAAATCACAGATCTTTATGAGACCAAGTCTTGAACTAACTAGAAAACTATCACAGTGAACTTTTACTTCAATATTTACTCTTAAAAAAAATGCAATGTCCTATAATAATAATAATAAAATAATAAATAAATAATGTAATATAATATTACAATATAACTAAATAAATAACAAACAATAAAAAAGATAATAATGGTAAATAAATAGTAAACAATAAAGAAAAGATGATAATAGTAAATAAATAATGAAGATAATATAATAATAATAAATAAATAAAATAGTAAATAATAAATTGGAGTTCTAAATAAATATATATGTAACGATTAAACTATAAAATAGTAAAATTAACAAAAAGTAAAAATGAATAAAATAAGAATGAGTTAAATTAAGAGAAATATTAAATTAATTAAAAATTGAAATAAAGAAAAAAAAGTTTCATGTTGACACATGGAATGTATGTATGCACACCCCTTTCCATTTTTTAGTCTATTTAATGGAGAGGACTCTCCACCAAACTGTAGGCTCCACTGAACATAGTTTGTCTATAGTTGACCATAAAATGGAAAGGAATGACTCCATGGATGAAGGAATGACTCCCTCTTATTTTCTTGATCATCCATTACATAGACCATAAAATGGAAGGAGGTATGCATGTACACATTCCATGTGTATTTTAAGTTTTACTTAATTTAATATTTCTCTTAATTTCACTCTTAATTTTTTTTTTATTTCTTTTACATTTGGTTAACTTTACTTATTTTTACTATTATTATAGTTCACCTTTTATATATATTTATTTAGAGCCACAGTTTACTATTTACTATTTGATTTATTTATCATTGTTATATTATCTTTGTTATTTATTTACTATTATTATCTTTTATTTTATTTTTTACATTTGGTTAACTTTACTTATTTTTACTATTTTTACAGTTTACTTTTTATATATATTTATTTAGAATGACAGTTTACTATTTAGTATTAGATTTATTTATTATTTTTATATTATCTTTATTATTTATTTACTTATATTTTATTTTTTTGGTAAGTAAGACCCATGGGGTATTTGAACCAGTAACCTATCACACAGAGTGCCTTAAAAATGCACCCATTCACCATCAATCCAAAGCCAGGCAAGCTATTTACTTATATTTTAATCTTATATTATATTATGTTATTATATTATATTATATTATTTATGATTTATTATTTTAATTATTTTTAGGGGACAATACATACTCCTTTATTTAACGAACTTCATCTCAAAGTTAAGCTGAATCATTTAACATTTTATTTTATTTCGTTATTTATTACTTCACATTTTCCCTATACCCTCCACTGAACTAGTATAACCAAGACATATTAAACGTTTCCACAACACATGGGGAATCCAAGGGAATCTCTATCTTTTTTCTCACTTTTGGAACCAAACATAAGCCTCATCGCTATGAACAATAGCACAAGTTTGGCCTCAAGTCTCGCACCGGACTCAGACCTCATCTGCCCCAAGGCAAGCACTTGACTCAATACTCCAAGTAGTACTACTCCACAAATCTCGAAAGGTTGGACCACTCCCTCCACACTCACTAGGGTGCATAGCCCTAGGTATCGAGGTCCCTAAAATCCCACCAAAGTTCGACATCACAATCCAAAATCAGGTACTTGGCCTACAATATTAGGCACTTAACCTCTTTAAGATAATCCCATAGCCCCTCAAGAGTTATCCATTAAGAGCTATATAAGAAAAATGAACCACTCGCATATGTATTGTTGATTGAGTCTTTCCCTAGCCCATATGGTGTTACATATTCTCCCTTGCAGGTACTGGCTCCCACAATATCATCAAATAAACCATCCCTCTCGACCCATTTGTCGAGTTCCTGTCTATCACCACACCTCCGCATGCAACCCATGCATTATTTGTAATCACAGTGTAATATAAACTAAGGCACATGCCAACTCTTGCATGTCATCATGATTTCATAACATCATTGTTAATCACAACATTCATAATAATTAAAAACGACATGCTCCTGCATGTCATAAAATCTACATGTAATTAAGACATGCTTGATGTTATGATATACAATCATGAGTTATAACATCAACTTATCTACATCAAAGATATATCATGACATCACATAATAAATAGAACCACTCATCCATAGAACCTTGTACAATAATACCATAAATATGACAATCATCTCAATACATACGAAATATATAGCAGCAATACATTATAATAATTCTTATCATGAATTTCTAGAAACGAAATCAAATTCATTTGCTTGTATAAGTAAAGAGTACTAACTATGAAATAAAATTATCCAATGTCCCTCTAGGATCTAGGCTCTCAAACCAATACTACTAGTATCATGTTTTGTTCAAGATACCTATTAGTAATCACTAGAGAACAACTATTCCTCCCCTCTAATAAATGACATCCTTAGATCAAGACTCACCAATAAGCTATTCATATTTTGACTTTCACCAATAATTTATCATATATCTTTATCAATTCATATCAACACTTATTTTTTTCATTTTCAAATTACATCATTACATGTATATTGTCATCAACTTTATATACAATATACATGTTTATCTTATTAATTCATATATAAATTAAAAGTAAAACTTAATAAAATTATTCACGACCTCAAAAATTATAACTTTATAAAATAATTATTTATGAATATTATCTTTTCAATTAAAATCACTGTTATAAAATTAAAAATCATATTAAATTTTAAATATGCATATAATAGTATCTGAAACTACATATATATAAAAAACAAACAAGTCTTACATTTTAAACATAATATAGTTATATTTTACTCTCTTTTCTCTATCTTTATTATGTTCTATTAAATAACTATCACCTAAAATCATTTATAAAATAAATTGAATAATTTCCCAAATATTCTACCTATATTACTTAGCATTTAATTAATTTATCCACATTTATTTGTCACCTTAAAATTCCCTTTACATATATTTTTCACAATGTCACACATTTATTATTTCACTCATACTTGAATAATATAGTAAAATGTTACACATTTACTTTAAGAAAAACTTTAAAATAAGGAAATTCAAAGTGACACTATTTATTTTGTGTTAAATAGGACATTTAAAATATCTTTTCTAAATAACTTGTTAGCACTCCTTAGTGTCCCAAGGTTGAGAAAGGACGGCTGGAGCTAACCAGCCATATATTGGGTATTTAATGCTCTCAGAGCAGCGCGCCACTTAGCCCGATAACACGGGAGCGGGCAAATATTATTTAATGCCGAATTTGTCCGCTCCCGTGTTATCGCGTTAAGTGACGTGCTGCTGTGAGGGCATTAAATACCCAATATATGGCTGGTTAGCCCTTTCTTTATGTTAGTGTCTATGAGTCACGAGTGATCAAATGTACTCTTTCAATATCATTGGTAGGGTTCTAAGTCAAATTTTAATAGTTTAAAATAAATTTTCAAATAAAAAGTTGATCATTGGTTAGTATGTCTAGGTATAATAGTTCTCCCATCATTTCATGGTCACAAAATGCCATCTTGATCATGCCATCACTCATTGTGATGAGTCATCAGTAAAGTGTCTTGATCACCATCTCAGCCAGCATATCATGGTGAGTCATACTGCAAAGTTCAAAGGTCTAATTCATGAGTTCATAAACCCATTAGGTGTTATTATAGGGTCAAGTCATAAAAAAGATCATAAAAAAAATCGTGTCATCACCTAGGTCATCATTATGGGAGTATTAATTAGGGAAAGTGCTCTAAGATGATCTCAAAAGTACATTTTATTCTCTATGAGGATGTAATTATTGCATACTAAAGTTCAAAGTTACAGTACACTAGCCTACCAATTCATTTTGCAAAAATAAAAAGTAGTGTCACATCACCAACAAAGCCAAAAATCAACCTAGAGCTTATATTGGGATAGCTACCAGATCTTAATATTGGTTTGAGGTACCTCTGTTGGTGTCCTTTCTCGGAAAGGGCTAACCAGCCATATATTGGGTATTTAATGCCCTCAGCGCAGCACGCCACTTAACGCGATAACACGGGAGCGGACAAATTCGGCATTAAATAATATTTGCCCGCTCCCGTGTTATCGGGCTAAGTGGCGTGCTGCTCTGAGAGCATTAAATACCCAATATATGGCTGGTTAGCTCCAGCCAACTAATGTGGTCCTGAAATCGATGTGACATTGCCAGTCTATATTTGTTTCAATTAGATTTTCATTATTATAGGAAATGGGTTTTCTAAATAAATTAATTTTGCATTATAGAATTGCTGATGATCTTTCTACATTGAAGGCATTTTTTCTTACCAAAAAAGCGCATAAAATGAGATAGCTTATGTGACCTAGAAAACCCTAATTTTTTGATGTTTCAATGTATAATTAGGGTAAACAAAGATCACGGTGGAATTGGATTTGAAAACGAATTGTCCTTACTTTTAAAAATCACATAACTACAACCGACTGAATAACAATGAATTTAAAAAAAAAAAAATAACATCTAAAATTTCTTGTTTTAGAATGGCTGTAAAGAGAGTTCAAACGTTTGGCCGCTAAATCCTACCCATGTCTCTCCTTCCCATGTCTCTCCTTGGCCGTCGCATTCTGCTTTCAATTCGAGGGGCTGGGCATCTCACCAAGAAATTTGACAATGGCTTGGACCGGAGTCGAATCTGTTACCTCTGCTACCTCTGTTGATAAGATTTCAGTCCAAAAGCCACCTGATTATCATGAGCCATGATAGTTTCCTTGGTTAACATATACAATTTTTCTTCTAGGGTTAATTCTCAATACAAATTCTCATAATAATGGCCCACTAAACCCCTGATATAAGAACCCTTGAATCCATAAAAATCTAAATAAAATGCATAATTGAGGCCACAGCTGTGAAGCTGGAATAAAACCCTAGTTTTAAGATAATGGCCAAATTATGATGCTGCACTCGTGGTTGAAATTCAGTTCGTTTTTTAATTTTTTTAGATTTCCTTAATTTCTTTTTATGTTTTTTTACCGTTCAGTATGGCAAATTTTCAACGCTTGCTAGAAGTAATAGGCTTCATCGAAATTTAATTCTTATATATATAACAAAAAAAATTAGCTCCATTCGTTATTTCACAAGATGATTTTATTAAATTATTATATAAAAAATCAATATTTTAAAAATTCTTTTTAATAAATATTGAAATATCATTATAATTATTAATAGCCACCATTAGCTTTGTCCACGTGCAATCCTTAGATCCCAATCGTAATAATTGTGTGAGCACGAGGCACCCTGCCAAATTTAGAGATCTGTGTGTCCATTTCTTGACCTTGTCCTGAAGTTTGTTAATGTTAGTCTCCTACACCCCTTTGCTCAGAGGTTTGTCAATAAGCAGTATGCCTAAATACTTGGGAGGTAGCTGATCCCTTTGAAACCCAAGAATTTTCCCTTTGAAACCCAAGAATTTTTGTTATATTTCTCTGAATAGCAATGTTGGTATTAAAGAAAAAAACTTTGGATTTGTTGAGGCTTACCTCTATGCCTGCTGCCATAGAAAATTCATTCAAGATGCGTTTAATATCTCTGGTTTCGCTGACTGTGGGTATGCCCTGTAGCATAGTATCATCCACAAACTGTTGATGTGTGTTTGCCTCTCCATCTAAGTTGAGTTTGATACCCTGGATTCATCCTTCTGCATTTGCCATTTTAAATGCTCTACCTAGCTCTTCCATCATGAGAACAAAGAGGAAAGGTGAAAGCAGATCTCCCTGTCTAAGAGCTCTGGAAGGAGTAAAGGGTCTGGATAGAGCCCCATTGAGCAGTATAGAAAAGTTGGTTGTGGTAACAAGTTCCATAACCCAACTTATACAATTATGGTCGAAGCCATAAGCCCTTAGAACTGCTCTTATATAAGACCAACTTAGCTTGTCATAGGCTTTAGCTAGGTCCAACTGAATAATCATGCCAGATTGTCTATTGCTTTTGAGGGAGTGTACCACCTCATGAGCTTGTATGATGTTGTTGAGTATTTGTCTTCCTTCCACATAGCCCATTTGCTCCTTTGAGATAAGAGAAGGTAGAAGGGGCTTGAGTCTATTGGCTACCACTTTGGAAATGATTTTGTACACAACATTACATAAGGCTATGGGTCTGAAACCATCTAGAGTCATGGAATTTTCATGTTTTGGGATCAGAGTTATAAATGCTGTATTAAGAGCCTTCATAATTTTTTTAGATTTTCTTGAGTCTTTGACAACCTCAAGAATATCCTGTTTGACTGTTTCTCAGTAGGCTTTGAAAAAGTCTACATTGAACCCATCCGGACCTGGGGCTTTTCCATTCTGCATTTCATTGATCACACCACTAACCTCCTCTTCCAAGATTAGCCTATTAAGATTGTGGTTATCCTGTCTGATGACCAGCTGAGGGATATATTGGGTGAAATGTTCAATGAATCTGGATCTGTCCTCTAGTCTAGGTTCTTTTGTCGTATTGAGGAAGTGTTGTACCATGATTTTTTCCATATCGTTGTGAGAGACAAGCTCCATCCCTTGAGAATATTTAAGCTTGGTGATTCTATTGTGTGACTTGTGAGCCAAGGTGGACTTATGAAAAAAAATTGTGTTCCTTTCTCCCTAATCCACTGTTTCCTTGATTTTTTCTGCCAGAAAATCTCCTCTTGCAAGCATCGCTCTTCCCATTCTTCCTGCAAAGAGTCATTAAGCTTCTACCGCTCCTTGGTATAGCCCTCTGTGATGTTTATCTGGTTGATCTCTAGGAGCCTCTGCTCAACTTCTTTTTTGGCTTTGAAGATATCCCCAAATTCCTTTTTATTCCAATCTTTAAGTTTGGATTTGATGTATTTGAGTCTTTGATTGAGCATAAACAGTTTAGTCCCTTGAATGTTCAAATCCTCTCTCCACCATTTCTCAATGTTACTAGTGAATTCACGATGAGATAGCCATGCATTTTCAAACCTAAAAGGTATGTTTTTTGGTATGCCCATGAAGGTGGCTTCCAACTATACAGGCCAGTGATCCAATCCTCCGAGGGGAAAAATAGAAGATGTAATGGCTGGGCCTATGAGAAGGAGGTCTTATGAGATAATGAATCTATTTAGTTAGGAGGCAACTTGAAAGGCCCCTCCCCTCTTGTTGTTCCAGGTGAAGGTTCCATTTATTGTTTTAGCATCCACTAGCCTCATGTTCATTATAAAATTCTGGAAGACCAAGGAATCTCTTCCTAACTGTCTAATACCCCCTTTTTCTCTGAGAGGGATCTAATCATATTGAATTCTCCTGCAACAATCTAGGGCGTATTGGGGTGTCTTGCTCTGAGATCCTCCAGGGAGATGAGAAGCATGAGCTTGTCAGCTTATTTTTGTGGTCCATAAACATTTGTGATCATGTATACTTCCTTCTCACCTATAGGTTGACAAACCATAGAAAGATAGTTTATGGACGCTCCAGAATCTAGGATTCCAAATTTTTGTGGATCCCACATTGTGAGAATCGCCCCCACCAAGTTGTTTGCCTTAACCTCTAGATACTCATATTTGATTAGCCACTTCTTATGAATATCTATAATCTTTTCCATCGAACATTTTTTCTCCTGAATAACAATGATGTCTGGTTTTTCTTCTTTGATTCTATTTCTGAGTGTCCTTTGTTTCCTTTTATTTCCTAAGTCTCTAATCTTCTAGGCTGCGAGCTTCATTAAGAAAGTTTAGTAAAGGAGTAACTTGTAAGATCTTTCATCTTACCTGAGTTAATCAGTAGTTTCCCACATTTGTTAAGCAACACATTCTATCTTTTCCTTCCTCTTTTCCATCCTGAATTCTTTGAAGACTATGCCTATACAATTTCCATCATTACAACCCCACTACGCTCTTGACATTCATGATTTCTCTTTACCCTAGCTCCCTTCAATTGTGATCTCCATAGAAAGAGCTGTTGTACCCTATCATAATCTTCTTTTGGCAGGGAGTCAACTCCTATGGTAGTTCCTTGTTCCCGAAATTTTTCTAGATCCATATTTTCCTTATCTAGAATCTCTTGTAGTTCATATTCCTCTGTTCCAACTTCACTTGGAGTCATCTCCTGGTCCCCATTTATCTCCATACAGCTTGGTGGCTCTTCCTTTTGCTAGTTTTCTACCATGATGTCCTCCATGTCAGCCTCATTTTCCTTCTCATTGATTAGGTTTTCCTTATCCTGGACTCTTTACTTGTTCCCCTCTTCTTCATCTAAGGTTTTGAATCTATTGTATCTTGCATGTCTATCCTCATTAATCTTCTTCTATGGACGTTTACTAGCTTTCCCTTTACTCTCAACCTTGGTGAAACCCTCATGATTCCTATCCTCAGTAGTTTTCGCCTTCCTTTCCATAATGTTTTATGGGCGGTCTCTAAATAGATGCCCATGCTCATGGCATTTTCGACACCTGAATGGGATGTGCTCATTGTCCACAGTCTGAACACATTCTTCATCATATATCTATAAAACAATCGCTTCCAAAAGGGCTCCAGATAAGTCTATTTCCACACAGATTCAGGTGAAGGAGGTGTATTTTCCTTTCAAAGTTGCATCTGATATCTTTAAAAAATGCCCCAACTTACTTTCTATTATTTTCAGAGATTCTGGTAGCCAATAATCTAGAGGAAGGGAGTAAAGTCTAATCCATACCAGTACTGATGTGAAGGTGTCATTCTCTGGGACAAAGTTCATTTTCCATGGCCACATGTAGAGTCCTGCTGCCACATAGAAATATGGACCTCCTTCGAACGTTCTATCTGTTATGCTCTTAACCTGCAAAATGATACCCAAATATAGAATATGCGAATAAAAGATACCCAGAACACAGAATAGCAATGATTTTATTATTCAGAGAGTTATGTTCACTTGCCTCTTCGAGGGGGCAACCTCCAATAGAGCAGAGCTCGATTACAAAATAAGACACGATGCTCCTCGCAGGGAGTCTCTATCCTTTATATATGACTCATACATGCAATACCACAGACCAATACCGTGGGTTTTGTTAATCCCATCTATCTAATACTACGGCCCATTTGCAACTAACTGTGGTTCCGTTATTAATTGCAGATTAACCACTTACAATTATTAATATGGGCTTTATTGACTCTTGACTATGACGTGATCCCATTACATAAATAAGGGGGTTAGGGTGGGACCCTAACATGCCCTCCCCCTTAAGACTAGTCTTGTCCTCAAGGCTGAAGCTGCGGAAACTGCTGAAGAATAGTGGCTGGTTCCCAAGTTGCATCTTTCGGAGAGGTGTCTTTCCATTTGACGAGGACTTCCTTAATCATGTGGCCGCGCAGTTGCTTGTCTGGTGTGTCTAGGACTTGTTCAGGTTGAAGCCAGATGGACCCTTCTTCGTCCAGTTCAGGTAGACTGGTATGAATTCTACAATTGTTCCCAATCACTTTCTTGAGGCATGAGACATGGAAAACTGGATGTATTTTTGCAGTAGGTGGCAAGGCCAACTTGTAAGCCACTTCTCCAATGCGCTAAAGTACTTGATATGGTCCGTAGAATTTGGGAGATAGTTTCTAACACCCCTTGTCTTTGAGTGATGTTTGCTTATACGGTTGTAGCCGTAAAAATAACCGATCCCCTTCTTGAAATTGGCGCTCGGAGCGATGCTGGTCTACTTGTTGCTTCATGCGGTTTTGAGCTTGATGAAGATTCTCTTGAAGATGGGCGAGCATGGTTGTGTGGTGTTGTAGGAGTTGATCCACTGCTTGTACTTTTGAGCACCCCTTGAGATACAAAGTAGGTGAAGGCGGGAGTTGACCATATACTGCTTCAAAGGGAATCATTTTGGTGGTGGCATGATAGTTGGTATTATACCACCATTCAGCTAGAGGTAACCACTATACCCAAAGGTGTTGCTTTTCTGAAGTGAAACACCTAAGGTAGGTTTCTAGACATTTGTTGACGGCTTCGGTTTGACCATCTGTTTGCGGATGATAGGGAGTAATGAATTTTAGTTGAGTGCCTTGTATCCTGAAGAGTTCCTGCCAAAAATTACTGGTGAAGATAGCGTCACGGTCGGACACAATAGAAGTGGGCATGCCATGCAATTTGAAGATCTGATCCATGAAAGATTGAGCGACCAAAGTTGGTGTAAACGGGTGGGGTAGGGTGCAGAAATGAGCATACTTCGACAGTCGGTCCACAACCACCATGATGACTGACTTGTTCCCTGACTTTGGAAGACCTATAATGAAATCCATAGAAACCTTCGTCCAAATTGATGCCGGAATTGGCAATGGTTGTAATGTGCCTGGTGTGTTGATGGTTTCCCCTTTGTGGCGTTGACAGACATCGCATTCTGCTACGAAAGTAAGGATGTCCTTTTTCATGCCTATCCAAAAAAATGATCTTCTGGTGCGAGCATACGTCTTCTGAAAGCTCGAATGTCCTGCAGTGGGAGATGAGTGCAATTATGCCAAAATGCGAATTTTGAGGGTGGATGTTGGTAATATTATGACTTGGTCCTTGTAGCGAAGAATATCATCCTGCCACGAGTAGCCCTTGGTGGAATTTGGATCTACCTACAATTGAGAAATGATTTGGGAGAGCCCGGGGTGTGAAAACCATTCCCTGCGAGCCTCCTCAATCCATTCTGGAATGGGGAGGGAAATTGATAACAGAGTACTTTCCTCCTCAAATTGGGGACATAATGCATCTGCTACACTATTGTCTTTCCCTTTCTTGTAAATGATCTCATAATCATATCCCAGCATTTTGGCAAGCCATTTATTTTGTTGTGGGGAGGATAGGCATTGCTCCAAAAAATATTTAAGACTGTGATGATCTGTGTGGATTTGAAAACGTCACCCCAATGAGTAAGGTCGCTAGGTCTCGACTGCAAGTAAGATGGCCATCATTTCCTTCTCGTAGGTAGATTGGCCCTGATTCCTCCCACTTAGTTGTTGGCTTGTGAAGACCAACGGTCACCCTTCCTGCATTAAGACTTCCCCAATACCTGTACCCGAAGCATCACATTCAATGACAAAAGATTTGGTGAAGTCAGGTAGTGCTAAGACTGGAGTGGAACACATGGCATTTTTTAGAGCTGTAAAGGCCTTTTGTGCTTCCTCATTCAAGAAGAATGAATTTTTCTTTAGGAGTTGGGTGAGGGGCTTCGCTATGCAACCATAGTTGCAGACAAATTTACGATAATAGCCTGTGAGACCCAAAAATCCTATCAATCTCTTCAAGGTCTTAGGTTGAGGCCATTCCTGCATTGCCTGGATCTTTTTGGGGTCCACCTTGACACCATCATTCCCCACAATGTGGCCCAAATACTCTACTTCTACCATGCCAAACTAACACTTGGACGTCTTGACAAATAATTTATGCTTGCAGAGCACTTGCAAGAGTAGATCTACATGCTCAAGATGTGCGGCCCAAGTGCAACTATAGATGAGGATGTCATCGAAGAAGACAAGGAAAAATTTCCTGAGATATGGTTTGAGAATGTGGTTCATAAGGCTCTGAAAAGTAGAGGGGGCATTACAAAGACCAAATGGCATGACCAGAATTCATAATGGCCTTCATGAGTTCTGAAAGCAGTCTTGGGAATGTCGACTTCCTTCATGCAAATTTGGTGGTAACCCGAGCAAAGATCCAACTTAGTGAAGAATTGAGCTCCATTAAGTTCATCAAGCAAATCATCAACCACCGGGATGGGAAATTTATCTTTGACTGTCAACTTATTGAGGGCCTTGAAGTCGGGAAACATCCGCCACTCCCATCTTTCTTGAGCACCATGACCACTGGGGATGAATAAGGACTAATGTTGGGACGAATGACACCTTCTTCCAAAAGTTCCTTGATGATTTTTTCTATTTCATTCTTTTGGGTGAACAGATATCTGTATGGGCGCACATTTGGGGGTTGGGCCCCTGGAACCAAGGTGATGCTATGATCATGTTCCCCTCGCGAGGGTGGAAGCTCAGAGGCTTGTCAAAGATCGGCAGATGGTTATTTAAAGTCTGTTGCATCTCAGGATGAATTGGCAGAGGCTTGGTTTCGACTGCCTGGATGGCATTAAATTGAGCTACAACTCCATGATTGCCGTTTTTAACAATTTTTCCGTCCTATGCGAGCTAATGATAGAGGGGGCTCCCGCCTGGAGTCCACGGAGGGTATGTGTGTAGTTGTTCTGCTTAAAACTCATATATAACTCCTGGAAATCCATTTTGATTGGCCCAAGAGTGCGGAGCCATTCAGCGCCGAGGACAATGTCGCAACCCCTCATGTGTATGGCAAACATGTGGGTTTTCAACTGATAATCCCCCATTTGAAGTTTGACATTTTCACAACGGCCTTCACATTTCATTGTGCCTCCATCCGCAATTTGAACTTGGAAGTTAGAAACTGCTCATACAAAACAATACACTGATTCTGCGACTTTTTGATGGATGAAATTATGTGTACTTCCACTATCGATCAGGGCTACTACTGGGCGATATTTAATAAAACCTCTGATTTTGAGAGTTTGAGGGGAAGAAATCCCTGCCAACGCATGCAACGAAATAACTGGTTCGTCAGAGACATTGTCCTTTTGGTTGTCTTCTTCTAGCGGCTCATGTTCCTCAAGTGGTGGATCTTCCTCTGTTGAGCTGTAGTCAGTGGCATCAATTTGAAAAAATTTGGGCTCCTTGCATTTATGACCTGGGGTGTATTTTTCATCACAGTAGTAACATAGTCCTTGCTTTCTTCTATCGGCCATGTCCGCAGGGGACACCTTTTGGACCTTAAGTGTTTGAGTCGTGTTGTGAGCCTGTGGGGGGCGACCTTTAGCGGAGAAATTTGGGCGACTGTATTGAGCTGCTAATGCACGTTCCACGTTATGAGCTACCTTGCAAGCCTCTGTCCATGTGGGAGGGTGGTGCAGTAGGACTTGAGCTTTGATGGCTTCTTTAAGACTGCTGATAAAACATTTCGTGTAGAACACATCTGAGAGACCCCAAGTGCGGAAGGCTAAGGCTTCAAAAGCTGTAATATATTCATCCACTGTACCAGTCTGTCGGAGCTTAGTAAGATGACCCAAAAAATATGATTCTTGGTCAAAGCGGTCTTGAAGAGCTTTGGTGAATTTGGTCCAAGTCCTAAAAGGTCCAGTGCAACATTGATGCCATTCCCACCATTGCCACCTTTCATTGTCCAAGTACATGATCCCCAACATAAGCTGAGTCTCATTATCTAAGATGTGATTCAGTTTGAAATACTACTCCATTTGTGCTATCCATGCCGACGGGTGAGAACCGTCAAATTTATGCATATCCAACTTGGGAGGTCGCTGACTGGGTTGTTAGTGGGTGTGCCAGACATGAGGAGAGTGGCTAGACTCACTCTCATTGTGTCCATTGCCATTATACTCCTCCTCATAGGCTTGCTCCTTTCCCTTCGAGATTATTTTCTCGACCATGCTACATAGTCCGCTAAGCTAAATGTGGGGGGTTTTCACTGATTCTTCAAGTTTGTCCATCATTTCATTGGCCATCGCTTGAGCTCTAGTTTCTACCATACACCAACCTGATTTTTTTGAAAATTGGGACCGCCTAAAAAAAAATTCCACTAAGAAGTGAATGGTACCACCGTGCTCAGCTCGTCGTCCTGATTCTGATGGGCTAGATCACCAATAAGCGCCCAGAAAGATCTCCTATATATATAATATATTTTCGTTTTTTTTTCCTAAAAACTCCTAACAGAGTTTTACTCCTTCCTTATCAATACTGCAGTCGCCAAATCCTCAGAATGTCAATGTGGCCAGAAGTCCTGCGAAAATTATACCCTGGTATAGGAACCCTTCACAATGACTCCGATCTGGTGGATCTGAGAGATCTGAATGGCGGATCTGATAGCTCTGGGCAGCGGAATAGACTGCTTCTGCGGATCTGATGGATCTAATAGATCGGAATGGCTGATCTTCGAACTCGAGACTGCGGGACTGATGTCTGTTGCTGCTGCACCCCTTTGCACAAGTAGATCTGGAAGAGATGATGTGTGATCCCCCGATAGAAAAGGGAACTATGGTCTTGAGGAGTGTCAGGTGCTACAGATCGTAATATACATAAGGGTCTCGCAGTAGTACTCGGCCCAATGTTTTAGGGCTCTAACTAAGGAGGATCGACCGTATCCTTAGCCGTACAACCCGACTACCCTATTGTACGGGCGAGTAATCTCTCCGAGTGCTGTTCTCGGTGTACATTAGTCTCAAGACGGTCGACGGTTTATCTATGGAGAGGTTTCAACGGAGCCTAGGGGGCTTCCGATATACCCAAAGGGTACGTGGAAGACAGTCCATGCGGTTCTGTCTAATGCGCTACTACTCGAAGGGGTACCCACAGGGGTTACAAGGGAGTCCAACAGACATGACCACCTCTTGTATTTCCTGTGTGCATGCCTCCCCAAATCCGCAGGTTTATGCGCTCAACGATAGATCCCGTGGTTTAAAGACGTCGGAACACGTCTCTAGCCAAAAGAAATTTTGCTAAGAAATGGCGATCCCATCGGCCCTAGAAAGTGCTCTGATACCACTTGTTATGCTCTTAACCTGCAAAATGATACCCAAATACAGAATATGCGAAGAAAATATACCCAGAACATAGAATAGAAATGATTTTATTATTTAGAGGGTAATGTTCACTTGCCTCTTCGAGGGGGCAACCTCCAATAGAGCAGAGCTCGATTACAAAATAAGACACGATGCTCCTCGCAGGGAGTCTCTATCCTTTATATATGACTCATACATGCAATACCACAGACCAATACCGTGGGTTTTATTAATACCATCTATCTAATACTACGGCCCATTTGCAACTAACTGTGGTTCCGTCATTAATTGCGGATTAACCAATTACAATTATTAATATGGGCTTTATTGATTCTTGACTATGACGTGATCCCATTACATAAATAAGGGGGTTAGGGTGGGACCCTAACACTATCCTTATCCTCTAGGCTTGTGAACACCACTGTGAAGAAGCCCATGGAGCCCTGATGTAGGTGTATTTCTCCCTTTGGTTTCCAATGACTCCTTATCCAGATGTGTAGTGCCTTCTTCGTCGGCCATAGCCCCATAAATTTGCATATGATCGCATGTTCTATCATATGATTCCTATGAGCCTGAAGTGCCAGATCTCTTAATATGACTTGGGGAATGGTGCTCAATTTGGGTTTGCAAACCCCCGTTGACCTTGTGGAAGTATGTTTTCCATTGCTGCCCTAATTCTCCTTTTCCTTATCTGTTACCAGTTGAACCCCTTCCAGTTGCTGAGGTCTGTTTCCTTCCATTATTCCTTTGCCTCTTGGTTCTGCTACCTTCTCCGGAGGTTTTTCAAAATGTTGTTTTCGTGCTTCCCTATTTTTACCCGTAACTACCTAACTATAGGAGGGAGCAACACTCCCCCCTGTGTGCACTGCCATGGTTCCCAACTTCAAAACCCTAGCCGGAACTTCAAAATCCTCTCAAATATCTTTTTTCAGCTATCCCATAGCTAGCCTGAGCTCTTCCTTTTTCTCTTTTGGAAAATAGTGCAATTTTATTTGTAGAACCATTTTATATATGTGCCTTACATTGTGTTTATTTTCTGGTATAAAATGAGCTAATTAAGAGGATATTTACTGTAATTTGAGAACCATCTTATATATGCATCTTACATTAATTTTCTTCTCTCGTACAAAATGTGTTAATCAAGGGGACATTTGAATTATAGTAAATCATTATTTTTATAATTTGAACATAGACTATGTAACAAAAGTTTCTTTGCATCTACTATCTTAACACCAATTTCTGCTAATTGTATTTTAAGAGATGTTAGATCATTTATATGAATATCACATAGTCTGGTTGCTATTTGCTAAGCCATTCTTTCAAATGATTTTTCTAAATCAAATAACATTAACAATGAGAAAATCCAATGATAGAATTAGCTTTTCTATTTTTTTTCTTCTAGAAAAACTATATATCTTCTTGAAAAAGAGCCCACAATGTCGAACAAATGAGAGGAGTTTCCACCATAAATCTTGGTTGTTTTAATCATGATTCATAGTTTTGTGAGAAGGTAAAACAAACTAACATAAATTCTTAGGGTGAGATGCAGCAAACTCAAACAGTTACCTTTGCCACATAATTATTAAGTGTTGCTTTTGTTCCTTTTACTATACCCTACAAAATCTTATTTATCAACTACATTTTTATGTTTACCTCCTATTTATAGAAATTTATACGATTAAAATTTTCAAAAATGATAAGATCCAACTACATTTTGTTGGAAATAATACTGAGAGGGGGGGGTGAATCAGTATTATCACATTAATAAAAAATTTTCATTCCCATAATCAGATTTATATATGCTACTTCCACAACTTCTTATGATTAAGTTAATTGATCTTCAATGAGTGCATTAGAACATTATCAACCATATTATCAGATAACAGATGCCGTAATAGAGAATAGATCATCACACATAAAGCACACACATGAACACCATGATATAAGGTGGAAACCCAATGCGGGAGAAAAACCACCTGCTGCAAGTCATCTCAATCTTCTTCTTAATAAGAAAATCCTTTTACAATATTTGTACTGGTGCAGTCTTATACCAGTACGGAAGCTACAACCCCCTTTGCTCTTGTACTAGCCGATCCATTTACTAGTACGCAGGCTGCTACCTGCTACAATGCTCCAAAGATCTCCCTTAGCTTTTGTACTAGCTTAGATACTAGTACATAGGCGCTGGCCTACAATCTTCTCTCCTCCAGGTACCACGTTTCATCAATTTTCAGACTGGATACACTGAAGCACAACACATAATCTGAAAGGCCACCTTTCATCCAAGTTTCATACTAGACCCAACAACAACATTGAAACTCATAATCAAACAACCTTCTGAATCACCCAATCACCAGATCCATACATATACAATGATATTATGAGAGTTATCAACCAGATCTAGTACATAAATATATATCATTAATCATGCTGTTATATGAACTCAATACCAGTAACCAAACATTAGTTATGCACCCAAAACCCTGCAGAATAGTCAAAGGCAGTTAAAACAAATTTTAAGCAGGGATCGCAACTTCACTAGTATAGATCTGCGGATATCTGTACTACCTCCGCACCTGCGCCTTCTATGGCGCCGTGACCACCGCACCTGCGCCTTTTGTGGCGCCTCCGCACTGCATCTTCTATGGCGCCTCTGTGGCGCCTCCGCACTGCGCCTTCTGTGGCGCCTCCGTGGCGTCTCCGCACTGCGCCTTCTGTGGCGCCTCCGCACTGCGCCTTCTGTGGCGCCTCCGCACTGCGCCTTCTGTGGCGCCTCCGCACTGCGCCTTCTGTGGCGCCTCCACACTGCGCCTTCTGTGGCGCCTCTGTGGCGTCTCCGCACTGCGCCTTCTGTGGCGCCTCCGCACTGCGCCTTCTATGGCGCCTTCGCACTGCGCCTTCTGTGGCGCCTCTGTGGCGTCTCCGCACTGCGCCTTCTGTGGCGCCTCTGCACTGCGCCTTCTGTGGCGCCTCCGCATTGCGCCTTCTGTGGCGCCTCTGTGGCGTCTCCACACTGCGCCTTCTGTGGCGCCTCCGCACTGCGCCTTCTGTGGCGCCTCCGCACTGCGCCTTCTGTGGCGCCTCTGCACTGCGCCTTCTGTGGCACCTCCGCACTGCGCCTTCTGTGGCATCTCCGCACTGCGCCTTCTGCGGCGCCTCTGTGGCATCTCCGCACTGCGCCTTCTGTGGTGCCTCCACACTGCACCTTCTGTGGCGCCTCCGCACTTCCGCAGCTGCAGCGCTCGAGAGATCACCCTTCACAGATTCGCTTTCAACTTCACTTTCATAGATCAAACTTTCAAAACAATAACCCAATATTTCAGATCTTAAGATATTCAATTGCAAGAATGAATTAGCCAAGTGATCTCCTTTGCTTTGTATAAGCTTAGGCCTTTCACAATACCACGGGCCAAAACCATAGGATCAAAAAACTGTTGGACTAATACCATGAACCAACCATGGAATTACGTGAGATCAACACTTTTGACGAAGTACCATGGTCCAAAACCATAGGTTCAAATACCAAGGACTAACTACCATGGACCAAAGGTAAGTTCTCCAACATATACGTGCTTTTCCTCATAGGTTCAAATACCAAGGACTAAGTACCATGGACCAAAGGTAAGTTCTCCAACATATACGCACTTTTCCTCATAGGTTCAAATACCAAGGACTAACTACCATGGACCAAAGGTAAGTTCCCCAACATATACGCGCTTTTCCTTGCATGAAAGTGCGTGAACTTTTTCTCTACATGAAATAAACTTTTCTCTGCATAAAAGTGCGTGAACTTTTCTCTACATGAAATAAACTTTTCTCTGCATAAAAGTGCATGAACTTTTCTCTACACTATAATTTATTATCTGAGATGAGTGGGTTGCCATCAAGTACAACATATGTATCATAATGCCAACAGTCTCCCCCTTTGGACTTGATGGCAACAACAACCAATCACTCTCCCCCTTTGACATCAAGGGCAAAGGGTTATGCTCCCCCTAAGAACATGCTCCCCCTGACTATAAACTAGATTTGCAAAGAAGAACCATAATCCATGACCATGAAAGAGATAGAGACGTATTGCAGCAATATTCAGACCAGCATCCATGATCTCCTTCTGTACTTCCTCCATAATGCCAACAATGCATGATAAGCTCCCCCTGAGTACCTGTTGAAATCTCTGAATGAGCTCCCCCTTTGTATATGTCATGGTGCACCAATCTGATCATGCTCTTTCTGAGAACAAGCGGAAATGTCTGCTCTGCTATATAGTGTTGTTCATGCTCAGGATCCCCCTGACTGTAAGCAAGGTATGCAAAAGGATGTTCTACATCACAAATGACCTTCCTAAAAGATTCAATACATACATCCATCACCCAACCAAGTGGGGATATATCAGAAAAATGAAAACCAAATACATTACATCTTCATCCCAGGCATAGTGGGGAAACCAACATAGGTCATTACATGACCTGAAGAGATGACACTATTACATCATGAGTCTTGATATGACATCACCTAAATAATATGAACATCAGCAACAACACTTTATGATCTGCTCCATAGTATCTGTCAACAGCAACTAGACCAACAACTTGTATTAGTGCATGAATCATCAAGGTATGTTCGCATCAACAGAATTTCACATTCTATGTGAGAAACATCATAGCCATCCAGATCTACATGAATCAAGTATCATCAATTGGGAATATCTGCATTAATCAACATATGTATGAAATAATCCTATCATCATATAGATAAGAGCTCATTATCATCATGTCTCCAACAATGCAACTTTGAATAATCATCCCTGTATCCAGCCAACAATCCTCATCCATTTGTGCCAAGAATGAAAGGAATCATAACTGTAATATATGATCTTTATGCATATGACGACAGCAGCATATGAGTGACTCAACATCAAGAAGATGTGAATTCAAGCTAAGTGCTTCCCATGCAAGCATCATTAGAGAATCAACCATAAATCTGATCCAAGAACCATGTGAACAACTCATAACCATAGCAAGATGAATCATTTATCCATATAAGTATCATCACCAAGGACTATTAACCATAATGTCAATAATGCATTAAGTCCATATGCTCCCTCTAAACCTGTGCCATCTGTCTGATCATGCATATCAATAAGATGTATCAAGACATCATCAATATCAAGTTAGAACCAAAACACTTCTAACCATCATATCCACACATCATTATTATTAACTAGAGCAAAACTGATCCTTCTCTTGAATCTGTCCCTACTGCCTTTCTTCAAACAATCATATACGCGACTGTGCAGTAACTAACTCACGTATATATGCAACTTTCCTTTATGGAGTTTGCATATGAGATTCAGGACACTGAAGTTTTGTACTTTCAGCTCCCTCTGATTCTGGTATGTTTGTACGTTGTGCAGTGCCGCCTTTTTCTGACTTTACTTCCTTTTTCCTCCATATCTTCAAGCGTGATGATGACATTTTCTCCTTTTGATATGGTGCCCACACTTTGTTCCTGCATTCCTTAGCTATATGTCCAAGCTTGTTACATGCATAACATCTTACATGTTTCATATTCCTCCTGTAACAATAAGCAGCTTTGTGACCAAACATATTGCAAGCAAAGCAATATCCATAAAAGTACCTTGAATGTGATGATATTTCTGCATAATGGTCTTGAACCCTTCTTCTTCTCCATCTAACTGCAACATGTCCAAGATTATGACATACATAACATTCAACATTATTCATAGGAGGAGTAAAGGATTTTCTTTGAGGAATCTCTTTTCTTGGTTGATGATGAGATTGATCTTTCATTTCTTCGTTGATCACTTTAGATTTCTCTTTAGAGTTCCTTGCCTCACCTTCAACAGATTCATGGAAACCAAGACCAGTCTTTATAGCAGGAGACCTTTGACTACTAAGAATATCATCCAAGACTTTAGAACTATCTTGAAATCGTAAAAGCTTATCCTTTTCTTCTAGTTTACCTTTCAAGATATTTACCTCAACCTGAAGCTGTTCTTCCTTTTCAAGAGATTGCTTTTTCAAATCTTCTTTAGCTTTCCTTCCTTCTTCCATTTGTTCCCTTAGTTTGAGAATCTCCTTTTCTTATTCTTCATTCAGATCCTGCTGCATTTGACGAACTCGGAAGGCACATTCTAGTTGAGATTTTAAGCTGGTGACTTCATTTTCTTGTTTTGCAATAGCTTGGAGTAGATCTGTATTCTGCTTCTTTGATTCTTCAAGATCTCCTTTTAGTGAGAGGATTGTAGCTTCAAGATTTTCATAGTAGCTGGATCTATCTTTGAGTTTCTTGATGGTTGTGCTTCTTTCGTTGACTTCTTTTCTTAATGATGTCACTTCATGCTGCAATTTTTGACATTGGTCTTCCTTGTCCTTGAGTAGCTTTCTTACCTTGTTTCCTTCTTCTAGTTGGGCCTTTAGTTTGGTAGCTTCTTCTTTGAAATCACATTCCATTTTGTTCAATAGATCTTGTTGATCTCTAATTTTGTCTGTCAGCCTTTTAAATTCTGTCTCTATTTGATATCTTTTTTGTTCACCCATAAGAGCAAATTCAGTAGTTTCACTATCACTTTCATCTCTTCCAAAAGGAAAGATAGCTGGAACATCAGAGGATAATATATTCATACCTGATAATGATTATGAATCTGATTCTGAATCTGAAGAGCTTCTTATACCTAATCCCCAATGGATTCTCCCACTGTCATAGTTCTTCTGAGATGACTTCTTTTTCTTAGGTGCTTTCTTCTTAAGCTTCTTCCCCATTGTTCCACGGATCTCCTTCAAGCGATCAAGCTTCTATCAAAGGACCTGCTCTGATACCAATTGTTGGAAATAATACTGAGAGGGGGGGGGTGAATCAGTATTATCACATTAATAAAACTTTTTCATTTCCATAAGCAGATTCATATATGCTACTTCCACAACTTCTTATGATTAAGTTAATTGATCTTCAATGAGTGCATTAGAACATTATCAACCATATTATCAGATAACAGATGCCGTAATAGAGAATAGATCATCACACATAAGGCACACACATGAACACCATGATATAAGGTGGAAACCCAATGCGGGAGAAAAACCACCTGCTGCAAGTCATCTCAATCTTCTTCTTAATAAGAAAATCCTTTTACAGTATTTGTACTGGTGCAGTCTTATACCAGTACGGGAGCTACAACCCCCTTTGCTCTTGTACTAGCCGATCCATTTACTAGTACGCACGCTGCTACCTTCTACAATGCTCCAAAGATCTCCCTTAGCTTTTGTACTAGCTTAGATACTAGTACATAGGCGCTGGCCTACAATCTTCTCTCCTCCAGGTACCACGTTTCATCAATTTTCAGACTGGATACACTAAAGCACAACACATAATCTGAAAGGCCACTTCTCATCCAATTTTCATACTAGACCCAACAACAACATTGAAGCTCATAATCAAACAACCTTATGAATCACCCAATCACCAGATCCATACATATACAATGATATTATGAGAGTTATCAACCAGATCTAGTACATAAAGATAAGTCATTAATCATGCTGTTATCTGAACTCAATACCAGTAACCAAACATCAGTTATGCACCCAAAACCTTGCAGAATAGTCAAAGGCAGTTAAAACAAATTTTAAGCAGGGATCGCAACTTCACTGGTATAGATCTGCGGATATTTGTACTACCTCCGCACCTGTGCCTTCTGTGGCGCCACGACCACCGCACCTGCGCCTTCTGTGGCGCCTCCGCACTGCATCTTCTATGGCGCCTCTATGGCGCCTCTGCACTGCGCCTTTTGTGGCGCCTCCGCACTGTGCCTTCTGTGGCGCCTCCACACTACGCCTTCTGTGGCGCCTCTGTGGCGTCTCCGCACTGCGCCTTCTGTGGCGCCTCCGCACTGCGCCTTCTGTGGCGCCTCCGCACTGCGCCTTCTGTGGCACCTCCGTGGCGTCTCCACACTGCGCCTTCTGTGGCGCCTCCGCACTGCGCCTTCTGCGGCGCCTCCGCACTGCGCCTTCTGTGGCGCCTCTGTGGCATCTCCGCACTGCGCCTTCTTTGGCGCCTCCGTACTGCGCCTTCTGTGGCGCCTCCGCACTTCCGTAGCTGCAACGCTCGAGATATCACCCTTCACAGATTCGCTTTCAACTTCACTTTCATAGATCAAACTTTCAAAACAATAACCCAATATTTCAGATCTTAAGATATTCAATTGCAAGAATGAATTAGCCAAGTGATCTCCTTTGCTTTATATAGGCTTAGGCCTTTCACAATACCACGGGCCAAAACCATAGGATCAAAAAACTGTTGGACTAATACCATGAACCAACCATGGAATTACGTGAGATCAACACTTTTGACGAAGTACCATGGTCCAAAACCATAGGTTCAAATACCAAGGACTAACTACCATGGACCAAAGGTAAGTTCTCCAGCATATACGCGCTTTTCCTCATAGGTTCAAATACCAAGGACTAACTACCATGGACCAAAGGTAAGTTCTCCAACATATACGCGCTTTTCCTCATAGGTTCAAATACCAAGGACTAACTACCATGGACCAAAGGTAAGTTCTCCAACATATACGCGCTTTTCCTTGCATGAAAGTGCGTGAACTTTTTCTCTACATGAAATAAACTTTTCTCTGCATAAAAGTGCGTGAACTTTTCTCTACATGAAATAAACTTTTCTCTGCGTAAAAGTGCGTGAACTTTTCTCTACACTATAATTTATTATCTGAGATGAGTGGGTTGCCATCAAGTACAACATATGTATCATAATGCCAACACATTTTTATGTTTACCTTCTATCTATGGAAATTTAGACGACTAAAATTTTCAAAAATGATAAACTCCCCATCAAAAGGAAAAAGCCAAAAAAACAAACGAAACTTCAAATCAATAACCTCATCCTTAACATTGGCTATGTTAGGATATTCCGACACATAGGAAATAGTTAGGTACAACCTGGTCTAGTTTAGAGTTAGGTAAACTCTGTTTATTTACTATGTACATTTTGTAACTTACAATCTGACGGTCACGATAGGTAGTGATCCGACGGTTCATTCTCTCCTCGGTATTACCAACACTTGATCTATGGCTTAGCACCCGATTGGTCCATGACCTCTATTTAAAGAGCATGGAGGGTCATTTGTAGGTTAACCGTTCATGAGAGAAGCTTATGTAAATTTTCATTCTTTTATTAATAAATTGTCTGAAGTGGCCGCGTTGGCTCAGGCCGTGGACTGTTTCTCTCTGTGAGGGTTTTAACCACGTCAAAAGTATTGGTGTATTGATCTGCGATCTGTTTTTGAGAGGTGTCCTTTAGTGTTATGTCTGAGGAACTTACCCTATAAATTCCTACATGGTATCAGAGCTATTTGAGGGCCATGTCCGTTGGTGATCCAAACCTGAAGCTGGTAGAACTGCATTCGACTACCGTTTCTTAGATCTACTACTTCTGACTGCTTTCGGGCCGAGAGGACTGCTCTGTTGTGTTGGGAGCATCTGTTTCAATGAGGAACCCCTTTCGTTTCACGCGAAAAGGTTTTCGGTAGCCCTAGCTACGTCATTTCTAAGATCTGGAGGTATACAGTTTTTATTTGTAGTTTACAGTTACTTTCTTTCTTGTTTATTTCGGTTTTCGGTTTATTTAGATTTTTTTTATTACCAGATCTATACCTTTCATTTCTACGTATGCTCTTTGCCCTGCGACTCTATGCGATCTGGGCAAATTAGAAACAGAAAGGAAGGATTTTTCTCATGCGTATGCTCTTTTCGATTGCGCCTTAGTGTGATCTCGGAAAATCAGAAACATTGAGGAAAATATTTAGTTTGCGGCTAAAGCTAACTTCGAGCCACAAGGTTTGTTTTTGAAAATATTTAGTTTCCGGCTAAAGCTAACTTCAAGCCACAAGGTTCTTTTTTTTTTTGTATTTCCGTGTTGGGTTTTGTGTTTTTTGTTTTGTAGGGGAAAAGAGCTTTCTCAAAGCAAGCACACAAACCAAAGCATCAACCCCCCCCCCCGGCCCCTCTCTCTCTCTCTCAAACTTTTTGTATAGCTCACTTGGTGCAAAGCTAATTTATGAGAGTAGAGGTCTTGGGTTCAAGTCTCCATTTTGTGGGGGCAGATTTTTCATTTCCGCACATTCCCACACTTCGTTGGTGACTTCATCAAATTTTCTTCAAAAAGCCATAACTTCTTCATCCGGAAGCCGTTTTCAGAACCGTTTTTTTTTAAACAGCCTAATTTTTCAAGATATTTCCATTGAAACACTTAGTTTTAGCATCTATAGCTTTAGTTTTTTTAAAAATGGAAAGTCCATGTGAAGTTATTCCTAACAGCACCAACTACTTCCGATGGTGGTCCTACATTGTGCATTTACTTAGAAGTAAAGGTCTTTACAGAATAGCCACAGGCCAAGAGACCAAACCGAAAGATGAAGACAAGGCAACTAAAAATGGAAAATAGGCAAGACCAAGCACGTGGGTTGATAGGGATGTCTATTTCTCTAGATCTTAGATTCCATATTGCAGAACTTGATACTCCTGATGAAGCAATGAAACATATTACTAAATTCTTTGGAATTAAAAATGAACTTAAAGCCCATTAACTTGAAAATGAATGGCTTACATTGGACCCCAATAATTTTTCTTCCATTGAAGATTTTTTGTCCAAGTTCAAGACCCTTAGACTTCTCTTGGAAGGTGTTAAGGTTAAGAAAGAATATAGTAGCCTTATCTACTACATTCTAACTAAGTTGGGACCAGCCTATTCTGTGTTTGTTTCCACCTTCCATTCTACAAGAGAAGCCTTCATTTCTCAAGGACAAGCCTACAAGTCCCCTTCCTTTGATTCCTTTTGTGATTCTTTAATAAGAGAACAAGAAAAACTCTTGCACCTTGGTCTTCTTCATCTTGGAAACACTTCTAAGGAAGCTTTAGCTACTCAGCAGCAACCAAATTCAAAGAATCCTAAGAGGTCGTATCCTAAAAGGAATGGTTCTAAACCAAACAAGGGTCCTAAGCAATTTCCGCCTCAAAATGAAAAATCATTTCAACAAAATGATAAGACAAATAAAAACAAATGGAAGAAGACTGATAGACATTGCAACTTTTGTAATCGAGATGGCCACTTAGAATCCAAATGCTTTAAGAAGATGGAAGCCTTGGAAGTAGCAATGAAGAAGCATAACATCCATTTGGAGCAATCTTCAACATCAACTTCATCTTCAGGAATGACACTTTATGCATGTGGTTGTCAAGCATCTCGGTCTGGATATGCACTAAATGTATCTTCTTCTTCTCATTCTCATGAGTGGCTCATTGATTTTGGAGTTTCTTATCACATGGCCAAAAACAAGGCTATGTTTTCTTCTTTAAATGATTGTAACACCAAAAATATATATGTTGGTGATGATAGATCTCTTAGTGTTGTAGGGACTGGAACTGTTCATCTAGACAATGGTCAGTTTAATGATGTATTATGTGTTCCAACTTTATCTTGCAACCTTCTATTTGTATATCAGATAACCCATTCAGGTGAACGTAAAATCATTGAATTTTCACCTCACGATGTTGTAATTAAGGACCTAAGAGATCCTAGACAGATTTTAGCTACTGGCATTGCTGATGATTCCACAAGGTTGTATAAGCTTCACAACTTTGGGTCATCAAATCTTCCCTCAGTATTTGTTGCTCATAATGATGAAGTGAGCAAACTTTGGCATGAACGATTTGTTCACTTAAACTATCGCTCTCTTCAGAATCTATTTAAAGAAAATATGGTGACAGGTCTTCCAATGGTATCTTGCAGAGGTGGTGTTTGTTCTGGATGTGTACTCGGAAAACATCATCGAGACAGTTTTGAAAAACGTGCCTCTTGGCACGCCTCAGCCCCTTTACAGCTCGTGCATAGTGATTTATGTGGTCCACTTCCAGTTGCTTCATTCTCTGGCTACAAGTATTTCTTAAATTTCATTGATGATTTCCCCAGATGCACTTGGGTATACTTCTTAAAACTAAAGAGTGAAGTATTTAACATGTTCCTTGCCTTTAAGGCCTTTGTTGAAAAACAATTTGGACATCAAAATCTTAAGCTAAGATCTGATAATGGTGGAGAATAGGTTAAAAACACATTCATCAACTTTTGCACTGAGAATGGAATTCAAATGCAACATACTGTTCCATATACTCCACAACAAAATGGTGTAGTTGAAAGGAAGAATCGCACCTTAAAGGAAATGGCTGATTGTATGCTTCAATCTAAAGGACTTAGTCTTAATTATTGGGCAGAAGCAATTAATTGTGCAAATTACATAGTAAATCGCACTCCTACTAAGGTTTTAAAGAACATCACTCCAGAAGAAGCATGGAGCTCAATCAAACCAGATGTAAGTCATTTTTGTGTTTTTGGAAGTGAAGCATGGGCCCATATTCCAGATGAGAAACATAAAGATTTAGAACGTAAGAGTGAAAAATGTATTTTTGTTGGATATTCTGAAGATGTCAAAGGATATAGACTTATTCCACTTAAGTCCAAAAATGTTATCGTTAGAGGAGATGTAAAGTTTGCTGAAAATATATCGGCTTGCGAGCCTAGTTCGACGGATGTGCCACCTCTCCCTATCTCTTCTACTTTTTAAAATATTTCTTCTTCAGATGATGAAAGCGAGGATGAAAATCCTGCCCCACTTTCTCAGGATCCTCCTTCAGCTCCTCAGCTTCCAAAATCGGTCTGTGCTACTCGGGATGCAGCATGTGATCTTGCCGATGATCCTACAGATCAGGGACGTACACGTTCTCAGTTCGAGAGAGCCTCTTCTTTACTCGCTCAAGCTTCAGTGAATTATGATCCTGACACCTTTACAGAAGCTTCAGGCCATCCAGATTTGGAAGCAGCTATGAATGAAGAATATCATTCATTATTGGCAAATGATACATGGGATTTTATTCCTGTACCAAAGGGACGAAAACTTGTTAGATGCAAATGGGATTACAGAACGAAGTATGGACCAGATGGGAAAGTTAATAAACATAAAGCTTGTCTTGTTGCTAAGGGTTTTTCACAAGTTGAAGGCATTGACTATACTGAAACCTTCTCCCCTATTGCCAAAATGAACTCTATCCACCTTGTTCTTTCCCTTGCTCCCTCTTTCAAATGGGAAGTCCATCAAATGGATGCCTTCTTGCATGGGGACTTGCATGAAGAAATCTATATGGAACAACCTATTGGCTTTATACAAACACACTCCAGCCTTGTATGTTGGCTTAAGAAATCCCTTTATGGTCTCAAGCAAGCTCCTCGAGCTTGGTATGCCAAAATGGATAACTTTCTTTTAGAAAATGGCTTTTCTAGGTGTCATTCTGACAACACTGTCTACACCAAGAAAGTGGGCAAGTCTCTTATCATTCTTGTTCTTTATGTTGATGATCTTATCCTGACTGGTAGTGATCCGAACCTTATAAACCATGTGAGGTATAGCCTTAAAAGGATTTATGAAATGATAGACATAGGAAATTTACATTATTTTCTTGGTCTTCAAGTCTTGCAATCCAAGGAAGGTATTTCCCTTTCCCAATCCAACTATGCCTGTGATATTCTACACCATTTTCACATGGAAGACTGTAAGCCAGCCCCTTCTCCCTTTCAGTCTGGAGTCAAACTTTCAGTCACTTGTACTTCTCCTGAAGTTGATGCTACCTTATACCATCAACTTGTAGGAAAAATTTTGTATCTAACCCATACTCGTCCTGACCTTTCCTTTCCTGTTGGCCTTGTTGCTCGGTTCATGCAAAACCCACGTGAATGTCATTGGAAAGCAGCTAAAAGAATACTTCGTTATGTTTGAGGTACAGTTTAGTTTGGGATTCATTATAGTGTCGAAGCATCTCCTCTATTGGTTGGTTTCACTAATTCCAATTGGGCTGGTGACCTTGATGATCGGAAGTCTACTGTAGGTTATGTATTCACTCTTGTTTTAGGACCTATTACATGGGCTTACAAGAAACAAGGTGCCATTTCTCTTTCTTCAGCAGAAGCAGAGTATCGTGGTGCTGTAGAAGCTAGTAAGGAAGCCTTGTGGCTTCGTCAGATCCTGTCAGAGTTTGGCTTTCAGCAGCAGCATCCGACTAAACTTTGGTGTGATAATCAAAGTGCCATTCAACTATGCAAAGATCCAGTCCAACATTAGCGCAGCAAACACATTGAACTGCACATGCACTTCATCGAAAGCTCATTCATGACCATGTTCTTGAAGTGCAATATTGTTCAACAGATGATCAAGTTGCAGACATCTTTACAAAGGCTCTCACAGAGGCGAAGTTCACTAAACTTCGATTTATGGTTGGAGTTCAAGAAGTTGTCACTAAGGGGTATAGGCTCTAGTGCCATTTCCTTCTCCTATTGTGTCATATTTGTAAATCCTTCAATCCTATCCTAAGTTGTTCTTAAGGGGGGATGTTAGGATATTCCGACACATAGGAAATAGTTAAGTACAACTTTGTCTAGTATAGAGTTAGGTAAAGTGTGTTTATTTACTATGTACATTTTGTAACTTACAATCCAATGGTCACGATATGTAGTGATCCGACGGTTCATTCTCTCTTCGGTATTACCGACACTTGATATGTTGCTTAACACCCGATTGGTCCATGACCTCTATTTAAAGAGCATAGAGGGTCATTTGTAGGTTAACCATTCATGAGAGAAGCTTATGTAAATTTTCATTCTTTTATTAATAAATTTCCTGAAGTGGCCGCGTTGGCTCAGGCTGTGGACTGTTTCTCTCTTTGAGGGTTTTAATCACGTCAAAAGTACTGGTGTATTGATCTGCGATCTGTTTGTGAGTGGTGTCCTTTGGTGTTCTGTCTGAGGAACTTACCCTGTAAATTTCTACATGGTAGCAGAGCTATTTGAGGGCCGCGTCCATTGGTGATCCAAATCTGAAGCCGGTAGAACTGCATCCGACTACCGTTTCCTATATCTACTATTTCTGACTGCTTTTGGGCTGAGAGGACTGCTCTATTTTTTTGGGAGCATCTGTTCCAGTGAGGAACCCCTTTCATTTCACGCGAAAAGGTTTCCGGTAGCCCTAGCTGCGTCATTTTTAATATCTAGAGGTATACAATGTTTATTTGTAGTTTACAGTTATTTTCTCTCTTGTTTATTTCGGTTTTCGGTTTATTTAGATTTTTTTTATTACCGGATCTATACCTTTCATTTCTGCGTATGCTCTTTGCCCTCCGACTCTGTGCAATCTTGGCAAATCAGAAACAGAAAGAAAGGATTTTTCTCATGCGTATGCTCTTTTCCGTTGCACCTTAGTGTGATCTCGGAAAATCAGAAACACTGAGGAAAATATTTAGTTTATGGCTAAAGCTAACTTCGAGCCGCAAGGTTCGTTTTTGAAAATATTGAGTTTCCGGCTAAAACTAACCTCAAGCTGCAAGGTTCCTTTCTTTTTTGTATGTCCGTGTTGGGTTTTGTGTTTTTTGTTTTGTAGGGAAAAAGAGCTTTCTCAAAGCAAGCACACAAACCAGAGCATCAACCCCTCTCTCTCTCTCTCTCTCAAACTTTTTGTATAGCTCACTTGGTGCAAAGCTAGTTTATGAGAGTAAAGGTCTTGGGTTCAAGTCTCCATTTTGTGGGGGCGGATTTTTCATTTCCACACATTCCCACACTTCGTCGGTGACTTCATCAAATTTTCTTCAAAAATCCATAACTTATTCATCCGGAAGCCATTTTCAGAATCGTTTTTTTTGAAACAGCCTAATTTTTCGAGATCTTTCCATTGAAACACTTAGTTTCAACATCTATAGCTTTAGCTTTTTTTAAAATGGAAAGTCCATGCCAAGTTATTCCTGACAGCACCAACTACTTCCAGTGGTGGTCCTACATTGTGGATTTACTTAGAAGTAAAGGTCTTTACAAAATAGAGACAGGCCAAGAGACCAAACCGAAAGATGAAGACAAGGCAGCTAAATGGGAAAATAGGCAAGACCAAGCACGTGGGTTGATAGGGATGTATATTTCTCCAGATCTTAAATTCCATATTGCAGAACTTGATACTTCTAATGAAGCAATGAAACATATTACTAAAGTCTTTGGAATTAAAAATGAACTTAAAACCCATTAACTTGAAAATGAATTACTTACATTGGACCCCAATAATTTTTCTTGCATTGAAGATTTTTTGTCCAAGTTCAAGACCCTTAGACTTCTCTTGGAAGGTGTTAAGGTTAAGAAAGAAGATATTAGCCTTATCTACTACATTCATACTAAGTTGGGACCAGCCTATTCTTTGTTTGTTTCTTCCTTCCATTCTACAAGAGAAGCCTTCATTTCTCAAGGACAAGCCTAAAAGTCCCCTTCCTTTGATTCCTTTTGTGATTCTTTAATAAGAGAACAAGAAAAACTCTTACACCTTGGTATTCTTCATCTTGGAAACTCTTCTAAGAAAGCTTTAGCCGCCCAGTAGCAACCAAATTCAAAGAATCCTAAAAAATCGTATCCTAAAAGGAATGGTTCTAAACCAAACAAGGGTCCTAAGTAATTTCTGCCTCAAAATGAAAAATCATTTCAACAAAATGATAAGACAAATAAAAACAAATGGAAGAAGACTGATAGACATTGCAACTTTTGTAATCGAGATGGCCACTTAGAATCCAAATGCTTTAAGAATATGGAAGCCTTGGAAGCAGCAATGAAGAAGCATAACATCCATTTGGAGCAATCTTCAACTTCAACTTCATCTTCACGAATGACACTTTCTGCATGTGGTTGCCAAGCATCTCGGTCTGGATATGCACTAAATGTATCTTCTTCTTCTCATTCTCATGAGTGGCTCATTGATTCTGGAGCTTCTTATCACATGGCCAAAAACAAGGCCATGTTTTCTTCTTTAGATGATTGTAACACCAAAAATATATATGTTGGTGATGATAGATCTCTTAGTGTTGTAGGGACTGGAACTATTCATCTAGACAATGGTCAGTTTAATGATGTATTATGTGTTCCAACTTTATCCTACAACCTTCTATATGTATATTAGATAACCCATTCAGGTGAAGGTAGAATCGTTGAATTTTCACCTCACAATGTTGTAATTAAGGACCTAAGAGATCCTAGACAGATTTTAGCTACTGGCATTGCTGATGATTCTACAAGGTTGTATAAGTTTCACAACTTTGGGTCATCAAATCTTCCCTCAGTATTTGTTGCTCATAATGATGAAGTGAGCAAACTTTGGCATGAGCGATTTGGTCACTTAAACTATCGCTCTCTTGAGAATCTATGTAAAGAAAATATGGTGATAGGTCTTCCAATGGTATCTTGCAGAGATGGTGTTTGTTCTGGATGTGTACTCGGAAAACATCATCGGGACAGTTTTGAAAAACATGCCTCTTGGCACGCCTCAGCCCCTTTACAGGTTCTGCATAGTGATTTATGTGGTCCACTTCTAGTTGCTTCATTCTTTGGCTACAAGTATTTCTTAAATTTCATTGATGACTTCTCCACACGCACTTGGGTATACTTCTTAAAACTAAAGAGTGAAGTATTTAACATGTTCTTGGCCTTTAAGGCCTTTGTTGAAAAACAATCTGGACATCAAATTCTTAAGCTAAGATCTAATCATGGCGGAGAAAAGGTTGAAAACACATTCATCAACTTTTGCACTAAGAATGGAATTCAAATGCAACATAGTGTTCCATATACTCCACAACAAAATGGTGTAGTTGAAAGGAAGAATCACACCTTAAAGGAAATGGCTAATTGTATGCTTCAATCTAAAGGACTTAGTCTTAATTATTGGGCAGAAACAGTTAACTGTGCAAATTAAATAATAAATTGCACTCCTACTAAGGTTTTAAAGAACATAACTCCAGAAGAAGCATGGAGCTCAATCAAACCAGATGTAAGTCACTTTCGTGTTTTTGGAAGTGAAGCATGGGTCCATATTCCAGATGAGAAACATAAAGCTTTAGAACCTAAGAGTGAAAAATGTATTTTTGTTGGATATTCTGAATATGTCAAAGGATATAGACTTATTCCACTTAAGTCCAAAAATGTTATCATTAGAAGAGATGTAAAGTTTGCTGAAAATGTATCGGCCTGTGAGCCTAGTTCAGCGGATGTGCCACCTCTTCATATCTCTTCTACTTTTGAAAATATTTCTTCTTCAGATGATGAAAGCGAGGATGAAAATCCTCCCCCACTTTCTCAGGATCCTCCTTCAGCGCCTCAGCTTCCAAAATGGGTCCATGCTACTCGGGTTGCAGTAAGTGATCTTGCCAATGATCCTACAGATCAGCGACGTACACGTTCTGAGTTCGAGAGAGCCTCTTCTTTACTGGCTCAAGCTTCAATGAATTATGATCCTGACACCTTTGCAGAAGCTTCAGACCATCCAGATTGGGAAGCAGCTACGAATGAAGAATATCATTCATTATTGGAAAATGATACATGGGATCTTGTTCCTCTACCAAAAGGACAAAAACTTGTTAGATGCAAATGGGATTACAGAACCAAGTATGGACCAGATGGGAAAGTTGATAAACATAAATCTCGTCTTGTTGCCAAGGGTTTTTCACAAGTTGAAGGCATTGACTATACTGAAACCTTCTCCCCTGTTGCCAAAATGAACTCTATCCACCTTGTTCTTTCCCTTGCTGCCTCTTTCAAATGGGAAGTCCATCATATGGATGCCTTCTTGCATGAAGAAATCTATATGGAACAACCTATTGGCTTTATACAAACAGACTCTAGCCTTGTATGTCGGCTTAAGAAATCCCTTTATGGTCTCAAGCAAGCTCCTCGAGCTTGGTATGCCAAAATGGATAACTTTCTTTTAGAAAATGGCTTTTCTAGGTGTCATTCTGACAACACTGTCTACACCAAGAAAGTGGGCAAGTCTCTTATCATTCCTGTTCTTTATGTTGATGATCTTATCCTAACTGGTAGTGATCCTGACCTTATAAACCATGTGAAGTATAGCCTTAAAAGGATTTTTGAAATGACAGACTTAGGACATTTACATTATTTTCTTGGTCTTCAAGTCTTGCAATCCAAGGAAGGTATTGCCCTCTCCCAATCCAAGTATGCCTGTGATATTCTACGCCATTTTCACATGGAAGACTGTAAGCCAGCCCCTTCTCCCTTTCAGTCTAGAGTCAAACTTTTAGTCACTTATACTTCTCCTGAAGTTGATGCTACCTTATATCGTCAACTTGTAGGAAAACTTTTGTATCTAACCCATACTCGTCCTGACCTTTCCTTTGTTGTTGGCCTTGTTGCTCAGTTCATGCAAAACCCACGTGAAAGTCATTGGAAAGCATCTAAAAGAATACTTCGTTGTCTTTGAGGTACAGTTTCGTTTGGGATTCATTACAGTGCCGAAGCATCTCCTCTATTGGTTGGTTTCACTGATTCCAATTGGGCTGGTGACCTTGATGATCGGAAGTCTACTGCAGGTTATGTGTTCGCTCTTGGTTTAGGACCTATTACATGGGCTTGCAAGAAACAAGGTGCCATTTCTCTTTCTTCATCAAAAGCAGAGTATCGTGGTGCCTTAGAAGCTAGTAAGGAATCCTTGTGGCTTCGTTAGATCCTGTCATAGTTTGGATTTCAGCAGCAACATTCGACTACACTTTGGTGTCATAATCAAAGTGCCATTCATATATGCAAAGATCCAGTCCAACATTAGCACAACAAACACACTGAACTGCACATGCACTTCTCAGAAAGCTCATGCATGACCATGTTCTTGAAGTGCAATATTGTTCACCAGATGATCAAGTTGCACACATCTTTACAAAGGCTCTCACAGAGGCGAAGTTCACTAAACTTCGATTTATGGTTGGAGTTCAGGAAGTTGTCACTAATGGGGTATAGGCTCTAGTGCCTCCTTCCTTCTCCTATTGTGTCATATTTGTAAATCCTTCAATCCTATCCCAAGTTGTTCTTAAGGGGGGATGTTAGGATATTCCGACACATAGGAAATAGTTAAGTACAACTTGGTTTGATATAGAATTAGGGATAGAGTTAGGTAAAGTGTGTTTCTTTACTATGCACATTTTGTAACTTACAATCCAATGGTCACGATATGTAGTGATCCGACAGTTCATTCTCTCCTCAGTATTACCGACACTTGATCTGTGGCTTGACACCCAATTGGTCCATGATCTCTGTTTAAAGAGCATGGAGGGTCATTTGTAGGTTAACCGTTCATGAGAGAAGCTTATGTAAATTTTCATTCTTTTATTAATAAATTGCCTGAAGTGGCCGCGTTGGTTCAGGCCGTGGACTCTTTTCCTCTTTGAGGGTCTTAACCACGTCAAAAGTACTAGTGTATTGATCTGCGATCTGTTTATGAGTGATGTCCTTTGGTGTTCTGTCTGAGGAACTTACCTTGTAAATTCCTATAGGCTATTACTCAATTTCAGATTGTGCTCCTTCTTAAACATTTCACTCACCTTCAAAAGAATGAAAGGTTGTGGTTTTTGTATGATAACACCTATTTTCGACTGCTTTTTATAATCCGCTAGATTTCAACAAAGTAAACATAACCTACAACTGAATACATGATAGACAAAACACTTCACAGTTATATTATATATTAAAATTTGTACAAGTACAATACACTTATATGATATTGCAACATATTTTAAACTATGAACAAAAGTTGAGAATATCTCAACTATCTTAACAAACAAAAACAAAACCAAGCCTATTCATGTATTAATGCATGGTAGAGAGGCTATAACAGAAGAATACTTATTATAATAGGAGAAATGATATGATCTAGCCATAGAATTTATGTTTGAGAAGCAATACAATGATTTATTAGTCCCTTCCCCCAACAAGACTATAGCGATCGCTCGATCCTTGATCGCCCATTATTCATTCTTTTTGAATAGCTTTCTCCCATTTTAACCAAACTTTAATACCGACAATTTCATTCACTAAAATTTTACACAATATTTTGGGTAGCAAAATGTTCAACCTCTTATTATAGCCTTCACGTGAATGGCATGGAGGAAGATTGCGGAAATGGACTTTATCTAAATTATGCTGGTTGAGGCAAAGTTTGCATATATCTAAAGTTTTGTATCACAAGACTCTAAAGACAATATCGACTGACTTCCCCAACTTGCAGGCACTTGCTACCATCTTTCACCACCATTTCCCGTGACTTCACTATTCTACTTACCATGCTTCAGACACCTATTCGCACCTGTCATCAAACCCACAAAACAATTTACATGATTAGAGATTTCACTAGCACATCGTCTAAGTTGTCGGAGTTTAAGACCTTGATTGTAGTACTTACAATAGAGATTCAGGAGCTGAGAACAAGTACGCTTATGGTGTCCTCATTGTAAAGTAGTATGGTGTTCTCACTATGAAGTAGAGGTGCATCATGCTAATGAATTCCCTTTGCTTTGAAGTGGAGGTGTAGTTTAGTAGGGATATCAAGTAAGAGATTTTCACAGTGTAGTTGTGTAGGGCCTTGCAATAAGCCATTTCCAATGTGGAGTTGCTTAGGATGAGCGAAACTAAATAGATCAGGTATTTGTTTCTTTGAGTAAAAAGACAAAACCACTCTTTGCTAGATATTTGGAACAACAACTAGTAATCATAATATAAACATGACATGAAAAAACTAACCATGGATTAAGAATAGGCAAAATGACATATGTAATGTTCCCTAATAATAATAAAAATAAATAAAGCAATATAATATTAAAAATATATATATAAAACATAAGCAATAAACAAAATAAAATAATAGTAAATAAATAATAAAAAATTAAAGAAAATATAATAATAGTAAATAATTTGGAAATAATGAAGAGAATATAATAATAATAAATAATAATGCTTGAGTTCTAATTAAATATATATAAAAGTAAACTATAAAATTAGAAAAAATCACTAAAAGCAAAATAAAATAAGAAAGAGTTAAATTAAGAGAAATATTAAATTTAGTAAAACCTAAAATAAATAAATAAAAATTGCATGTTGATACATGAAATGTGTGCATGGAGACCCTTTTCCATTGTTTGGTCTATTTAATGGACAATGAGGAAGATAAGGTTCATCATTCGTTCATCCATTCACTTTGGAGAAAAGTGTGGTGAGACAAAGGATTCTGTGATATTAGTACCTTGATTTAGGGCTCACGGTTGGTTAGCTACAGAAAAATTATGTGCAGCTAAGTCTACAGTTGGGTGGATAGTTGTCCCCAAAATCTTTGTTTCGGTTAACACAATTCAAAGAGCATTCAACTCCAAAAGTGCAAGTAAGGAATATTGTAGATAGCCATATCTATTTTGAAATTCTATGTTAAATAATTGAATAATTAGGTGTTGAATATTAATCATATAAATTGATGTAATTATTTGTAGATTTTAAATATGAGTTTTTATATAGTATGAGAGGTGAAATTTCAACTTTATTGGACCTTTAGGGTTTTTTTTTTTAATGATTAATGAGTATTTGTATTAATATTTTTTAATATGTTAAAGTTAAATTAAATTTTATTTAAAATATAATTATATATATTGAATATGGTTTATGTTTTTATTTAAATAGATGTTTGAATAACTATAATGATATATTTAGTCTTTCAATTAATTATAATGTATAGATATGGTAATAAAGTTGTTTTATTATATATTATATAAATTAATTAATATTATGTATATTATATCGAATGAAAGTCAATAACATGCTAAGTATTAATAACCTTTATTAGCATGGTCATCGAGGTATTAAGAGTAAATAATGCCATTAAGTGTAATTGGAATAATACAACAACCGGCACATGTAGCCATTAGCATATAATGGAATGAATACCAGTCCCTTTCCCACTAGTTATTTTATATAAACTGAGCGGTTGTTTTACTATAATTGACTTAGGAAAAACCAGATCTCCTGTATTTCCTTTTACCGGTACCAATCTATCGATAACGATAATCGTTCAATGTAATCATGGAGCACAAAAATTCCGTTACGAGGACTTGAACCCAGGTCTCCCAAGTGAGAGATGAGTATCTTTCAAGTCCACAATATTTCCGCAATGTAATGTAACGAAAACATGCAAAGTTCGTTGCGAGGACAGGAAGCACAAACAATCCAGGAAAAACAGAAAAAAAATGAACACGGGAAATAAAAGGAAACACAACAAATAAATTAAACCAACGTGTTCTGATTCAAATTTGATGCTTATTCAACACCCACCCGTGATTGAATCTTGTTTTATCTACAATTTGTTGAATAAGAAAAACACTAATTATTTTCAAAATAAAATATCATTGGATCTAAACGGACAAAAGCTCAATATGCCGTAAAACTGCCTCTGCTTGGCTAAGAGCTCGTCTTCCTCGGACGTAAGGAAACAGGTTAACGGCCCAAGACCCAGAGGCATCTGGCAGGAGTGAAATCCTGCTCCCTTATGGACCACCAGCGGGTTATTACAGGTGGCGTGGTTTTCCTTGATAACGGTGATGAGTCAAACTGACATTCGCGGATAGCAGCCAGAGATGGCTATCCTCACTGTTGGTTTGACACCTGAGTTTGATAGGTTTTGCCACCTTCGGAAAAAAAAAAAAAAAAAAAAGCTCAATACATTGAATATGTTACTATTGTCAATCGAATTCCCTTCATCTTCCACAAATTTGGAATATGGTAAAAGTATTTGGGGTTTAAGAAATTTAAATGGCCACCAATAAAACATTCATAGCTACAGGTTGCATGGTCATTTTTGAATTAGTGTTGTATTTTGATTTTTTTTGATTCGGAATTTCGCTAGTAACTTTTCTGATTCGTGTTCAGAAAATTGATTTAATTAAACCTAAGTGATTTGAATAACTATGCAGTCTTTTAGATTACACGTGTGTAGTAAATTTGAATCTTTTGGCTGTAAACCTGTGTTGAAATTTGGTACCGGAGGACAGGTGGTTCCCTTAGGCTTTGATCTTTGGCCTAGGGAAAAGTGTCCAAAAGAATTTAATTTTTCTCCTAAAGTGACTTTATAATTTTATAAAGTTAAATCTAATTTAAAAGTGACTTTAAGTGATAAAGCTACTAAGTCTAATTTTAAAGTGACTTTTATAAAGTCAATGAAAAATTAGAAAGGAAAAATGACTTTGGAAATAAATGACTAAGTGGGTCTTTATTAAAGTGGGGTGAATTAAAAATAAAAAGTGAGATTTAAATGAGCATTTAATCTCAACCATTGATCTAAATCTATTTCAGCCATTGGATTTAGAGATCACCCAAAAGTCACTTGGATCACCCAAAAGTCACTTGGAGTTATATTAAAGGAGGAAAAGGAGGAAAAGGTCATTCATTTTTTCATGAGCAGATTGGGATAAGGAGAGCAAGAGAGCAAGAGAGATTTCTGAGCAGGGAGGAGAAGGAGACAGCAGCTTGGCACACATTCCAAGGCAGCAGTTGAACAGATTTGTACAGCTGATTCAGCACATAGTGAAAGGCAGATTTTTGCACAAAAATCGAGGAGCAGTTTGCTGATTTTTCTGCACACAAAACGGAGGCCGTACAACATTTATTGCTGTCATGTTTGCTGTAATTTCCAGATTGTTGTGAGGCACGGAAAATGAGATAAGTTGTAAATTTGCTTGCTGATTTTTTGCTGAATAATTCTCACTGTAAAAAGGCAATTTTCAGAAATAAAGAAGAGCTCTCAAACTGGTTTTCCCCAAGAGTTGTAGGGGGTTTTTCCAGGGTCAAGTTGACCAAAAATATCAGTGTTTTAATGTGTTTTAATGGCTGTTTTTGATTGCTGATTTTTTAATTCTGCAATTTCCAGCATTCTGAAAAATTTCCAGAATTTGTGTTTTCAGCAATCTTTATTTCTTTCAGTCTGTTAAATGTATGGTTATGGGAATGAGCATTTAACTACATGGAAGAAATAAGGAGAAACTGAAAACTGGGGTGGGAAAACAGAAAATTTTACATGGTATCAGAGCTTGAGTGTTGAAGGGCAGTTTGGGACAGCAAAAGGAAAAATTACAGTTGCTGATTTTTCACTCAGAAAATTCCAGCAAGCTGATTTTTTCATAAACAACAGTTTTATCTTTACTACAGCAGTGCTATTTTTCAGTTTTAGGACAGCAGGATGTCATTGGGATTGAGGGTGGAGGATAGGTTGGATGGGCATATAAATTACAGCGTTTGGAAGGAGAGAATGCAGAGTATCTTTGAGGAGGCAGAAGTCTGGGATATCATGGTGCATACCGCACAGAACCCTGTTGTTGTGCCCACTGATGTTACTCAGTTGGCTGAGTATAAAAAGAAGAACAATAAGGGTAAGAGGCTGATTCTAGACGGAATCAAAGACCATTGCATTCATCATGTGAGAGGAAAGAGCAATGCCCATGAGATGTGGACAGCATTGTCCAATCTCTACCAGAGTACCAATGAGAATCAGAAGATGGTCCTGAAGAAGAAGCTGAAGAACATTAAGATGGGTCATGATAGTGCAGCTGGATATCTCACAAAGATTACTAATGTGAGAGATGAGTTGGCAGCGATTGGAGAGGCCATTCCACCCACTGAGTTGGTGCGGATTGCAGTGAATGGCCTCCCCCATTCATGGTTGAACTTTACTGATGGGGTTTGTGCACATGAGACCCTTCCCACATGGGAGAGGTTTTGGGATGATTGCATTCAGACATAGATCAGGAAAGGTCAGCTTGGGGCAGCCAAGCCAGTTGAGTAGGATGAGGATGTAGCACTGGTGGCAGGAGGCAAGAAAGGCAAAGGGAGGAAGCAGGCTTCCACAAGCAGTGGTGGGAGCAAAGGCAAAGGTAAAGGTAAACAAGGGAACACACAGAAGGACTATTCCAAGGTGAAGTGTTGGAATTGTCAAAAGATGGGACACTATGCAGTTGTGTGTCCGGAGAAGAAGAAGAAGAAGGGGAAGAACCAGGACGTGGCAACTTCAGCAAAGATTGAGGACTTTGCTGGTCGTTTTGACCGAGAGTTTGCGTTCACTACGTGTGAGTCCTCTAGTGCAGGATCACCTGCCACACAGGTTCAGAGGGAGCATGCTTTTCCGTCGATTAGCGGAGCATATTCAGGTATCTGGTATGTGGACAGTGGGGCTTCACGTCACATGACAAGAGTCCGTGAGTACTTCTCAGAGCTTTCAGAGAGTGGCACTGATATTGAGGTAGTACTCGGTGATGACAGAGTTGTTAGAGCAGTCGGGGTGGGGACAGTGACATTTCAGAGGGAGTCCAAACCTCCCTTGAAGGTGTCAGAGGTTCTTTATGTGCCAGGGATGAGGAAGAACCTCATATCCGTCTCAGCTTTGGAGGACAGAGGATATGAGGTACTGTTCAGGGGAGGACAGGTGTTGATGTATCCCAGGGACACTCCAACTGATTCAGCTAGAGTGATAGGTGTACGCCATGCAAAGGTGTACAAGTTTGCATTCCAGCCCCTTTTGGCATTGAGTAGTAGTACCAACAGCAGAGCTAGCAGTTCTGAGCTGTGTGAGATTTGGCACCGCAGGATGGGACATATGTATCATGGAGCCTTGAGGACATTGCGGGAGATCACTACAGGTGTGCTAGATTTTAGTACTGATCACTTTTATACTTGCAGAGGTTGTGCGATGGGCAAATTTGCCAAATCCCCTTTTCCCAGCAGTGACAGCAGAGCGACGGGGATACTTGATTTGATTCATTCCGATGTGAGCGGTCGGATGTCTCATGTTTCCTTGAGTGGATATGAGTACTATGTGTTATTCATTGATGATCACTCCAGGAGGACCTGGATTTATTTTTTGAAGACCAAGAGTGAGGTCTTCAAGCGGTTTCAGGAGTTCAGAGCTCTTGTGGAGACTCAGACAGGTCGAAAGATCAAGTCCTTGAGGTCGGACAATGGAGGAGAGTACACCCTTGGAGAGTTTGTTGACTATTGTGCGGAGGCAGGCATTAGGAGGGAGTTCACTGTTCCTTACAACCCCCAGCAGAACGGGGTTGCAGAGAGGAAGAACAGATCCATCATAGGGGCTGCCAAAGCCATGTTACATAATCAGGGGTTGCCATTATTCTTGTGGGCAGAGGCCTGCAACACAGCTGTTTACTTGCAGAACAGGAGTCCGCATTGTGCCTTGAGGCACATGACTCCGGAGGAGGCTTTCTCTGGGAAGAAGCCTGATATTGGTCATCTTCATATCTTTGGATGCATTACATACTCCTATATACCCAAGGAGAAGAGGACCAAACTAGAGCCCATCGCAGAGAAGGGTATCTTTGTGGGCTACAGTGAGACCTCAAAGGCCTTTCGGATTTACATTCCTGCACAGAGGAGAGTTGTTGTCAGACGGGATGTGAAGTTCGAGGAGGACAGGGCCTTTAGGAGGTCATGAGAGTTAGAGTATCTAGATCAGCCAGACCCTCAGCAGCAGTTGAGTCAGTCGCAGGGATCCAGTGGGCAGGGATCAGAAGGATCAGGAGGTACATCTATGAGGATGTCAGGTCCGTCAGTGAGCAGTGGCTCATCGAGCCAGAGGGGTGGTGCTCCGGGCAGCATGCAGAGCAGTTCACACAGCAGTTCACTAGGGAGTCCACTGATGGACAGTTCACACGGTACCTCAACTTCTACAGGTTCAGGTGCAGGCAGGAGGACAGCAGACAGACAGTCAGGAGTTCAGGCTACTAATGATGATAAGGAGGAGGAGTTTCATTCTCCGATGGGAGAAGTGCGCTCAGGGAAAAGGAAGCCCAAGTGGCTTCAGGACACCTTGAGAGATGCCACATCTGTTGCTGAGCCGAAGAGGCCGGTCAGAGAGACTAGACCACCTGAGAGGTTTTGTAGCTATATGGCGATGGTTACCAACATCCTTGACTCTGAGCCTTCTAGCTATGAGGAGGCAGCTAGCCAGCAGGTCTAGAGAGAGGCCATGCAGGAGGAGTATTCTTCTATCATGAAGAATGATGTTTGGGAGGTGGTGCTGAGGCCTGAGGGCAAATCCGTGGTTACTTCCAGATGGCTTTACAAGGTAAAGCATGCTGCAGATGGCAGCATTGAGAAATTCAAAGCGAGGTTTGTGGCTAGAGGGTTCTCCCAGGTAGAGGCAGTTGATTATGAGGAGACCTTCGCTCCCGTGGCTCAATATACTTCGATCCGCTCCATTATATCGATAGCAGCAGAGATGGGTTGGAAGATCCACTAGATGGATGTGAAGACCGCATTTCTCAATGGCTTCATACAGGAGGAGGTGTACATTGAGCAGCCACAGGGCTTTGAGGTGCATGGGAAGGAGTCCCATGTGTGCAGACTGAAGAAGGCCCTTTATGGCCTGAAGCAAGCTCCCAGAGCTTGGTACTCCAGGATAGATACATATTTGTAGGGGATGGGTTTCACAAAGAGTGAGGCAGATCCGAACCTTTACTTTATTGTGATTGGTGAGGAGCCTCTCATTCTGGTGTTGTATGTGGATGACTTGATCATTACAGGTGCAGAGAGACTCATAGAGCACTGCAAGAGAGATCTTGCGACGGAGTTTGAGATGAAAGACATCGGCTTGATGCATTACTTTTTGGGTTTGGAGGTGTGGCAGGAGGAGGGGCATTTCTTCCTGGGGCAGGGGAAGTATATTGTGGACATCCCTAGCAGATTCCACATGGAGGATTGTAGACCCATGTCGACACCGATGATCACCAACTGGAAGAAGCTTCATGCTTCGGATTCCGAGTTGGTGGATCCCACATTGTACAGGCAGCTGATTGGTTCCTTGATTTATTTGGTCAACACTAGACCAGATATCTGTTTTGCAGTCAACACGATGAGTCAGTTTATGTGTGAGCCTAGGAAGGTTCACTGGGTGGCTGCAAAACACATTTTGCGATACTTGCAGGGGACAGTGGATTATGGTCTGGACTACAGGCAGGGAGATGGAGTGAGATTGACAGGATACACTGATTCTGATTGGGCAGGTTGTGCTTCTGATAACAAGAGCACTTCAGGGTGCTGTTTTGGGTTCGGTTCAGCAGTAGTGTCATGGTTCAGCCGGAAGCAGCAGTCAATAGCACTAGTTCAGCGGAAGCAGAGTATATGGCAGCCAGTCTAGCTAGTTGTGAGGCTATCTGGCTTCGCAAGATGTTGTTTGGCTTATTTGGTCAGCCGTTGAGACCTTCAGTGATTTACTGTGATAATCAGAGTTGCATTAAACTCACGAAAAATCCAGTATTTCATGACAGGTCAAAGCATATCGGGATCAGATATCATTTCATCAGAGACTATGTTCAGAAGGGAGCTGTGAAGCTTGAGTATATTTCCACTGATGAGCAGGTTGCAGATATCCTTACCAAAGCCTTACCATGGGGCAAGCATGTCTACTTCAGAGACAAGATGGGTGTGGTGAGGAACACCTTCCTCGGTAAGAGGGAGTGTTGAAATTTGGTACCGGAGGACAAGTGGTTCCCTTAGGCTTTGATATTTGGCCTAGGGAAAAGTGTCCAAAAGAATTTAATTTTTCTCCTAAAGTGACTTTATAATTTTATAAAGTTAAATCTAATTTAAAAGTGACTTTAAGTGATAAAGTTACTAAGTCTAATTTTAAAGTGACTTTTATAAAGTCAATGAAAAATTAGAAAGGAAAAATGACTTTGGAAATAAATGACTAAGTGGGTCTTTATTAAAGTGGGGTGAATTAAAAATAAAAAGTGAGATTTAAATGAGCATTTAATCTCAACCATTGATCTAAATCTATTTCAGCCATTGGATTTAGAGATCACCCAAAAGTCACTTGGATCACCCAAAAGTCACTTGGAGTTATATTAAAGGAGGAAAAGGAGGAAAATGTCATTCATTCTTTCATGAGAAGATTGGGAGAAGGAGAGCAAGAGAGGAAGAGAGATTTCTGAGCAGGGAGGAGAAGGAGACAACAGCTTGGCACACATTCCAAGGCAGCAGTTGAGTAGATTTGTACAACTGATTCAGCACATAGCGAAAGACAGATTTTTGCACAAAAATCGAAGAGCAGTTTGCTGATTTTTCTGCACACAAAATGGAGGTCCTACAACATTTATTGCTGTCATGTTTGCTGTAATTTCCAGATTGCTGTGAGGCACGGGAAAGGAGATAAGTTGTAAATTTGCTTGCTGATTTTTTGCTGAATAATTCTCACTGTAAAAAGGCAATTTTCAGAAATAAAGAAGAGCTCTCAAATTGGTTTTCCCCAAGAGTTGTAGGGGGTTTTTCCAGGGTCAAGTTGACCAAAAATATCAACGTTTTAATGTGTTTTAATGACTGTTTTTGATTGTTGATTTTTTAATTTTGCAATTTCCAGCATTCTGAAAAATTTCCAGAATTTGTGTTTTCAGCAATATTTATTTTTTTCAGTCTGTTAAATATATGTTTATGGGAATGGGCATTTAACTACATGGGAGAAATAAGGAGAAACTGAAAACCGGGGTGGGAAAACAGAAAATTTTACAACCTGCGATACATTTAATTGGATGAAACATACTTTTTCTGAGCACTGCAATATTCTTTGATAAATGACCCACAATGTTGCATCTTCTTTGTTGATTTGTGGCACTTGGTCGACAGCTAAAATGATCATTCAATGTATTGCGTGAAAAAAAATCATGATATAAATATCATTTTGAATCCATTCGGCGAGTAGGATATCCCAATAAAATCAAAACGTGGCTACAAGTTTGAACATCTGAAGGAAAATATATGTAGGTAACACTCTATTTTTTTACATTATAAAAAGATTTACAGAAATTATATTTGTGTTAATTTTAACCTCAAGACATATATCTTAACTGGTGTAGGTATTACGTTCGATTGGGTTTTTCTTTAAATGATAAAACATGGTATGTTTTTTTATTTTACAAAGTAATATGACTGTAGGTTTCTTATTGTAATATGATACTTATTTGTAACTTCTACATAAAAAATTCAGCTGCACAATACTAAAATCACGTGAAATTGGCGTTAATTTATTTGATTATTTAGGAATCAATTTAATTTAGACTCTAGAGTGGGATTTTAAAGATATTTATGTTAAATATATTTTTAATAAATATATAAATTCAAATTTGAGTATTAAAATGGTATGAATGTATTATTAATAGATTTTGTAGTAATAAAAACGATAATATTTATAAATAGAATATCTAAGTGCTCATAGGGATTCAATCTCTTAAGGTGCAAACTTCTTTTTTGAGTGTAAAACTTGAGGAAAGATTTGTACCTCGAGAGATTTGATCCCTCTCTACTTGATCTTGCCTAGTTATATGATACTATATAATATTTGTATGTCTATTTATGTGTCTCTTTCTTATTCCTTTCTCTATAGCACTCCCCAAACATACACATTCTCTCTCCCTCTCCCTCTTCACCTCTCTCCCTCCCTCTTCCTCTCTGCCTCTCTGTCTTCCCTCTTCCTCTTCTCCCTCCCTCACTTTCTCTCCATTGTACCCTCTCTCTCTCTCTCTCTCTCTCTTTAGCGTTCTCCCTCTATGTTTTCTTCTTCCTTACCTCTCTCTCTAGGTTTCTCCCTCTATGTGTTTCTTCTTCCTTCCCTCTCTTCACCTTTATCTCCCATCTCCCTCTGTCTCTCCCTCCCATCTCTCTCTCTCTCTCTCCCTCTCTCTCCCCAACTCTATCACTGTCTCGCTCCCTCTTCCCATGAAAAATATTAGGGGCCAATATTTGTGGGCTTGTTAATTTCCCATGATTTTTCCAAAAAAAGATTCACTAATTTCCCTTTTTTATAAAACGGTTTGCCAAAATTTTACAATATAAAATTATTTTACTTTAAAAATCATTAACATTTTATAGAGAGTATATATAAGATCATAAAATTTTTGAATAATTTTACATATACATTAATAGACATTTTATAGTTTGCATATTAGGGGCTAGTGAGATTCACCAATGTACTTAAACTTCAAGATAATTTTCCATCCATAAAATTTTCTCTTCGTCCCCCCTTTTCTTTCCCCCCGCCATCCTTACACCTCCCTCTCTGTCTCTTTTCCTTTTCTCCCTATCTATCTCCCCTCCTCTTCTCTCTCTTCCCTCCTCTCCTCTCGCGTTCACTCTCTACATATCTCCCTTGTCACTCCCCCTCTCTCTCCACCTATATCTCTCTATGTCTTTGTTCCCCCTCTCTCTACACCTATATATATCTATGTGTTTAAATTTGATGGCTAAAAAGAAGTTTCCTTCAATCCCTACCTAGTTTCAATTTCACCTTATCGCTCCCATTCAGTTAAATTCCCTTTCCCGTAAACGTACAATCAACATATAGAATTTCGAAAATGAAATTTTTCAGATTAAAGCACATGGGACTGTTAATACATGCTAAAAATAAATATGGACATAATGAGACCAACAAAACACATGAAAATACACACAGATTTTTGGTCAACTTAGACTGAGGCAAAACCCCTTGAATCTTCTCTGGGTTAAACCTATTAGAGAGCTCTTGAAATTTATTTATCTTTCAAGTTCAGGAAAAATAGATTTGCAGACAAAACAAAACAACAAAATACAGCTTATCTCTTTAGGTAAAAACTCCTTGAAAATCATGCCAACTCTGCCTCAACTTTCGTGCCCACTTGAAGCTGAAAATATGTACTCTATGGATACGACTATACAGAATGTACTCTATGGATTTTTGTATCATTGCACAAACTGTACGATTTTTTTTCAATATTTTTTTAAACTTCTCTCGAACGATTTGCACCTCACAACATTCAATTATGTTTGTAATGTACCTTATGTTGTCTTCTATGTCTTGATTTCCATGCCCAACTTTGCACAAAAATCACTCCTTCAGCTTGATGCAGCAAATTTATTCTTTAGAACTTTTCTCCAGCTCTCAGCCTCATTTCTACAATCTTCTCATGGAGAATGAATGTGGTCTCTCTTTTCTTTTATCCCTTTTGTTTCCCTAAATGACTTTTGGGAAACCCTAAGATCTAATGGCTTAGATTCATTTAGATCAAGGGATGAGAGTAAATGTGCATTTAATTCTTACATTCTATTTTTTAACTCACCCATTAAATAAAGTATCCACATTGTACTATATGTATAAAATCCATTTTAACTTTATAATTTAACATTGACTTTTCCACTTCTAACGTGACTTTTAGTTTATAAAGTTACATCTAGGAAAATAAATATTTTGGACAATTTTCTCTAGGTAGAGATTAACCCATGGGAAACAACTTGTCTGAGTCATATTAAAAATCAACACTTCATCTTACCGAGGAAAGTGTTTCTCACCACACCCATTTTGTCCCTGAAATGGACATTCTTGTCTCTTGGCAATGACTTCATGAGAACATCGGCCACCTACTCATCTGTGGATATATACTCCAGCCTCACTGCGCCCTTCTGAACATAGTCCCTCAGGAAATGATATTTGATGTTAATGTGTTTTGACCTATCATGAAACACTTGATTCTCTATGAGCTTAATGCAACTCTCTCCACCTTTATCTCCCACCTCCCTCTATATCTCCCTCCCATCTCTCTCTCTCTCTCTCTCTCTCTCTCTCTCCAACTCTATCATTGTCTCGCTCCCTCTCCCAACTCCAGTGTAAAGTTTCCTCAGTACCTATACAACATAATGTTAAACTTCTAAATGATGATGATTCTAAAGTGGTGGATGCTACGTTGTATAGACAACTAGTTGGAATTCATATTTATTTTACTACAACTAGACCTGACTTAGAATTTGAAGTCAGCATGTTGAGTCAATTTATGTCAGAACCTCTTGAGAATCATTGTGTGGAAGAGAAAGTTGCTTTAAGGTATCTTTAGGAAAAGATTAATTTTGGCATTAAATACACTGATTCATTTTATGTTAAATTGACAGGTTATTCAGATTCGACTAGGTTGGAAATATGGATGATAGAAGATCCATAACAAGTTATGATTTCAATGTTGGGTCTGAGGTCATTTCTTGGAGCAGTAAGAAAGAGTATTCTATCCTATTGTAGCGTCTACAACCACCCTGCAAAATTTTACCTTAGCTTCATTTTGGAGCCTCCCTACCAACTTTTCACAACACCTTATCTTGCTTCATCAAGTACGCAAGCTTCAGTGTTTCTCCTGCACAAAGGAAGCCTGTCAACAAGAGCTTGATGCATTCCCCTCATAGCTTGTCCATCTGGACTTGGTCCAGCTATTGGCTGAGAAGCTCCCCCACGAAATTAAGTGATTCTGGAGGAAAACCATCATTCCCTCCAAAAATTGCACAATCCTGTCTGGAAGCTTGTTGGCCTCTAGAATTGTGCAATTCTACTAATCAACCCTCACAGTGAAAATTGCACAATTTTCCCCAACAACGCTGCTTAGCCTAGAATTTGTGCAAATCTTGGTATCAATCAGCTACTATGGCCATAAATTACACAAATCTCATCGGCATCCAGTGCAACTCCTAGCCAAAAACATGCATTTCTTTCAAGAATTTGAGCAGCTTCATGCATGAGCACTTGGGTTGACCAATTCCACCCGGGACCAAGGAAACTTGACTTGCATGCACACCTTTATTTTTCCTGGAATAGAAAAAGGAAACATGTAAAAGGCATCCCATGATTCAGAGAGTTATTTTTAGTAGTTTTAGGTTACACGCAAAGTTTTTTTAGAAAGGTTCCTCCAATTGTTGCGTTTTCCTGGATTTGTGGCATGCACGTTATGAGCAAAAAACTTATTTATTCGATGCATTATAGCTCACACTTTCACATCGATCTTGGAGCTCTAACATTCCATATCACATCCGGGACCCTTTGACACATCTGGCTCATCTATTCACGAGTAAGTGGCCTCAATGATTTCTTTGAACGATTTCTATGATTTACATGTATGCTAGCTTGTCCTACCACCATTTAATTTTTCGTTGCTATCTCACTGTTGTTACATTCATAAAACTATTTTTCACGAACGGTCGCCAATTTGGCGACTTGCTTCACCCACATGGATGTTTATCTCTTTACTAAATCTTTCATCCATGTTTGCATGTAATGTCAATCACTTCTACTTTCACTTAGTGTCGCCACACATTCACATTCATATTTTATTTCAGTTTCCCATGGGCGAGTCTTGCCAACCTTGGCCCGGAATCTATGTTCACCGAGACAACGTTGCACAATCTAGGGAAGCAAGGCTCCATCTTCCTCTCTAGAAAGGTGCATTTCTGCCCAAGCACTGTCCTCCGGGATTGTTTGGTGCATTTCTAAGGGACACCAACTGCTGGCCCAGAAAATTACGCAATGTAGTCCCTGAGCCTGCAGTCACTCCTAGCTGGAATTGCAATCCCAGTAGCCAACAACAGTTCTTGCCTCCCAGACAACCCAGACTACCTTTTGCATAGTTCTAGCATCCAGTCACCCAGCCTCCCAGAAGAAATTGTGTAATCTTTCCTATTAGTTCCCTAGGTATATGCTATGTCATTCCCTGAATTTGCTTTAGTTTTCGCTGATAGATATCTTTCCATGCATGTTGCTTATCTCCAGATATTTCAAGTGTTCATCTGCCTCTTAACAGTATAGGATCAATAGTTTCTGAGAGAGTAAGATCACAAGACACTGACGGAAAGGCAGCTGGAGCAGCAGTTGAGTCATTGTCCTCTAGTCTACTGATCTATGAAGATACAAATTTGTTTCTAGATAGGCACATCACACTCAGGTTGAAAGAGGTCAATAAAGTATCTATATTCACTTTTGAGGAAGACCTCAAAGACCGTAAGGTGTATGTGAACATTCACAAGTCCAGCTTGTAACAGATTGCATGTAGATACCTCGCGTTCCCATGCGAGGACTTGATGCACTAGGTCGTCTCTCACACTAATCCCGAGACGATGAACTTTACCAATGTCAGTTGGACGAAGCTTGCAACCTTCTGGGAACGAGACTATGAAAAGATGTATCAGATGTCAAATCCTATGACTATCGTGAAGACTCCCTTCAGCTTATGCAACAACAGTGCTAACTCCAGAGACATTCTGAAGAACTGGGTAATGGAGCCAGATTGATTCAGGTTGACACCCAACTAGATCTATAAGACAAAGATACTGTGAAAGGCATATCAATACTTGGTCATATTTTCATGTCAACTGTATGGCCAAGAAACTACGGAAACCTTCCCACAAAGTTGGGTGATCGCGATGGACCAACTGGCTGGAGAGGCAAAACCATGTAAGTGGTCTGGCATGTTGGCTCATTAGCTAAAGGAACAAGTAACGAAGGCTTGACATTCACCCAAAGGTATGAATGCAGATATTTACATGTCCGCCTACATCTTAGATGCAATTTGTGCCCGATAGAAGTTCCCGACATTGGATTGGGCATGGTCACCAAGAAAGACTACTGTTCACACATATTTCAATTTTTTGTCTGAATGCAGCTTCAAAAGAGTAATCACACAACTATGCGATCATTTTTTCACCCTAGTTTACAAGATGATATTCGAACATGATCCACTTTGCATGTCAAAGGAAGCCATGGAGGCACTATTAAACATTTCTAATTGGTATGCCTCAACATCTAGCACCTTCATTCGAACATTCACTCCAAAGAACCCTCGACATATTCTAGTGAAGTTTTCCATAGACATACTTGTCATCCAAGAAGTAGCTTATCACATATTAGTAGGATTGACAACTGGATTGCACTAGAAGAAGAAGGCACCCTGGCCCGCTCTTCCATTATGGATTGAGTTATATGAGATCTGAAGTATTAAGCAAGTGGATTTTGAAGAAAAACAAATTAAGAAGTGCTCATTCGACCTCTAAAGTTACAGTCTGTATGACCTGCATTGTATTGTGAAGGATCACCGCATGAGAGTTTAGTTCAGCTGGATCCATGCGAAATTTCATTGGGCCAAGGAGTACCCATGGAGATATTGCTACAGTTTCTCCAGACCCAATGAACATGTCAGCTTCGCTATGGAGTGGTTAGCGAAGAAACATGAAGCAACATCTTGGAGAGCACCTGCAATAGCATCGGCAATAGTAGAAGAGGCAAGCATACCAGTGCACAAGGGTAAGAGGAAGATTGTCGGTCGCATGGAGGAGGAGCAAAGCTACAAGTTTTGAGTTGATCCATTAATAAAGTAAGCAATTATGGCTATAGAGGCAAAGAGGCATCAATGCAACTTGCGAATGACATAGAGGCAGAGGTATAAGAGAAGAATGGAAGAAGCAGAGAAGGATTTGTGTGAGCTGAGGGAGTAACTCTAGAAGGAACAAGTGTTGCGCAAATAGGAGAGTGAAGTGGAGTAGCAGAAGATACAACAAGGGGCACAACATGTGCAAACAGATGAAACAATGCCTGTATAGGTAGTGGAATTACCAAATCACATCGCATCAGGCCAATAGGGTGAACCATCGCAAGAGCAAGACTTCGCCCATGAGATAGAACAATCACTTCAACCATGATAAGCATACATGGAGTAGCAGGAGTTGGAACATGACACCAACCTCATGCCTCTTCACCAAGAGGTCGACTTACCTACTTCACCCCATCTAGATGATGAGCAAGTCTAAAGTGACCAAGGAGGCACTAAGATCCTTGGTGATCAGCCGGAGGGAGAGATGCACAACATCTCATTCAACGAATCTCAACATAGAGATGTCCAATCTCGCAGAGTGTCAACTCCAGAGGATCATACATCTCTTGCGCAAGTTGAGGAACAAGTGATCGTGACTAATGTGAAAAAACATCCAATAGACTTTGATGCAACTAGAGTGTATACGGAAGCCACTAGCTCAAGTGTTCACTTTTTGATAGTTGAGAATGAGCGAATGGTGAAGGAACTACAGATGGACAAGAAAGGAGGAGACTTGGTGATAGCATCCGCCCAAGCTGAATTGAAGAAGGCAATACTAGATCAAGTATTATCCCTTGACACAGTAATGCGAACATTGTACTCCAAGTTTGGTACCATGCATAAGGTAGTCATCCATATCAACGGATGGCAGTAGTGATGTGCTAGAAGAGCATGTATCTTAATGAACTTGCACTCTGTTGTTGATGACATGCAAACATGGGCGATGAAATACAAGGGAGCCTCGCTTCACTTGCCTAAGATGATGAGGGACAATGCGATCGAGTTGAAAGCTCGTATCCGGAGTTAGATCCGAAACTATGAAGAGCCCCCGCAGCTCATCACTAGCATAAAGGCTTCCCATGCATGATTATTCAAGAGTATGGATGTTGTGGTGCACACACATGCGAACCCATCTATTGGGACTCTCGCCCAGGTGAAGACAAAGAAACATGTCTCACTAGAGCTTGATTCGTAGTTCGATGAGTTGATGCACATTGCCACCAGCCCATACTTGCCCAGCAATGTAGACATCATTCACAAGTATGTTTCTAGTTTGGTTGCATTGAATACAATGATGCACTTTCTTTCAGACGATTTCGGCAGAGGAGCCCCAGTAGTGTACCCTGATGATTTGGAGGTGATAGTCAGGTTTTAGAAAAATGTCACCATGGAGCACACAAACACCTTCAAGGACTACTGATCTTGGCATCAGTATGTTACTGTCGATCAGCATGAGGATGTTGAGGAATTGGACTTGCATGGTTGTCTAAGTCATAGTCATGTCTAGCTTGGCTTGCTCAAGGCTTTTGGTTTCACATGGGTACATGTACATTGTAATGTAAAGCCATGTCAAGTGCAAGTCAAGTTGTGATAGTTTGATGTAAGAGTCATAGAGTAGGGGAAGACTCATGAGGGTAGTTGAACTGTCACGCAGGGGAATGTCAAGGATCACCACACCCTTTGAAATAAATAGTCCCTCATAGCTCATTTTAAATGCTTTTGGTCTGCCAACCTTCTGATAAGACTATCTTCAAGAGAACTTGGAAAATATTTTAATAAGCCTTGGGTTCTCCACTGTGTAGAGCTAGTACATCTCCTTGGATGAAAAGGCGGATGTGGCTGTAACATTCCACTATTCGAACTAGTGGTTGGACATGCATGTATTGTATGAGTGGAACTTACACTTATTTATATAATAAGAGCTAGCATGTATCATCCATATGTTGTATTTTATTCTATGATATCATGTTTACTATAAATGATATATGTATTGGTTTGCTTACACATGCATGTATCGACTATTCTGTATAAGTATGTATGAATCTTTCTGAAATGTTCTTTTGGTTTAACCATCACTTTGGATTGCTCACTAACTTTCCTTCCATGTTGTGATGTATCTTTGCTCGTTTGTTCCCTTCCAAGCCAAGTACTATTATAGGTTTCCAAGGGGCGCACTCATCTCAACCCCGGTGTTTTAGAACCTCTCATGCATCTTCATAGAATCGTTGCATCTGTCACATCCTTGCTACCGACAGAGTTACCTTACTTGCCTCTGTGCAAAATCGCGGTCAAGGCATTGCGATACGACCCACTATTAGAACTCCTACACCAAACATTTTGAGGTCTAATTGGGGCTTCTTACCAAGGAGACCCCTTGACATGTTGGTGGGTCTAGCACCATCAACATTTCTGGTGATAGAAGGAGGGCCATATGACAAGTTGTGTCCTCTCATCCAATTTTGAAGCTTTTCGTATCTTTCATGGATTCTTGGAGTCTTCTCCCTCTACAATATTTTTTGAATCATGAAGATGTCACCATCATGAGGGAGTTTTTCCATCACTTTTCCACTTACATGTATTACGGTGAAGGCGATGTGTCTTGGCTTGAGTACTTACATGACTTTCATTCCATGCTTCATGATGAAGATGGGTGTTTTGATGAACAAGCCAGCTTTCTGCTTACATACACACTTCGTGAATCTCCACTTTGATGGCTATTCAGCCTACCAGCTAACACCATTCACTCATTTGAGCACTTTTGTGATCTCATTGAAGACATTTTCTATCATTTCGATCCAAACCATCTTGACCAAAAACTACTACAACAATGGAAGCCTTCGCATGAATCGATTATGGATTTTTGGCAGTAATTTTGCGACTTGCAGTTTCAAGCTTTGAGGAGCCAGATGGAATTCCTCTATCTCTGGGACCGATTCGAGTATTGCATTATGAAATTTTCTTGTCCCATGAAGAAGTTTGAAATCAAGCCTTGCTCAACCTTCTTTAGTTGTGGAACTGTTATCACCCGAAGAAACTCTCCTAGGTTGTAATTCGGAGATGCTCGGGAACATTACAAATTCAACTTATTGTTGCAAATGGATGAATGGAAGAGATGATGCTTATTCAAGCCAGATAACCACTTCTACTATGCTTAACTCCAGACATGTGTGAACACCCCCAGACTACAAGGCTTTAGACAACCAATTACTCACAACTCATATATTGGGTGAATATGGAGAATACTGACCACACCAGCATATTCACAAGACATTGTGATGGCCGGTTGCAACTAGTAAATAGGTCTGCAAATCTAATTCCCCAGTGTACAGACAGGGTGACAAATCTCTGTCACTAAGTGAAAAGAAACCTGATTAACACATTCACTGATACATGCAAGATTTAAACACAGAGGTAGGATGACAGCGCCTCTAATGCTAAACATCAAGAGTTTAGGAAAACTGTGTATCAGGCATAGCCTAGAATAGAATAGAAATGGAAAGTGAGAAATTAAAAACAGAATAAGCTTGTATTAGCTGAAAATGAAGACGAGATGCTGCAAGTATCAAGGTAGTTACAGTCTCGAGAAGTTGAACCTTACATCAAATAGCAACCATCAACCCTGATTACATCTTGTTTCTGGGTATATATAGAGTTTCATTACAAAAGCACTCAACCATTCTAAGTATGGAGGGGTCATAATTAACCACCAACCACTTTAACTGCCTGATGGAGTCTGAGTGCGATTGCTTGCTGTAGTGGATGAATTTGATCTTCTCTGGTGCTCTGCTATCCTCTCAGGTGGCTGGATTATCATATGGGATGAAGTCCCATAACTGTTAAATGCAGCTACCTACTAATACTTGGTCCTTTTCCTCCTTGGCCATACTGCCTGTTGAATGCGGTTGTTGCGGAGCAATTTCTACTGGTACTGGTCAGCCGGTCGCCTTTTTCCTTCAGGTGCACAGAGTGGTCAGGGGGCGTGGAATGAGTGGCGAATGGACAGACTGGACGAAGGAGGAAGATCAGTCGTTGAATCGAGAGGATGGATTGCAGAGAGATAAGAGTGGAGTGATGAGAGCAGAGTGATCGTGGGCCGTTGGATCTTGAGGGGACAGATCCAATGATGATCGGGCGACGAAGGTGCGTGGTGGTTATCGGGCGAGAATGTGGGACCGGGCGGTAAGTGGTATTTCTCGCACTGCCGTTAGGGGTTGGGTGGTAAACATACAATGGCGTGTGATACCACTCGGAGTGTGACGCGTGGCGGCGGGGAATTGATGAAACCACTTTTCATCGTGCTATCGCGTCGTCACTTTGCGTGCGCGGGGAAAGCGATTACCATCTGATCGGGGTGGAGATGATTGGATGATGGAGGGATGATCGGGCGAGTCAGTTTATTAGGCATGGTGGGCATCGTCGAATCAGGTTTTAAGATCTTGGGCTTTACGTATGGCGATGTGCGATTGCGGTCGAATCACATCGCAATATCGCATCGGCAGAAGCTGAGGGGCTCAACCTTTATACATACCCGGATGCAATTTGTGATCAGATCACATCGCAATATCGCATCGGTGAAATCTAAGGGGCGCGGCCTTGATACATACATGGATGCGATTTGCGATAGCGATTAAACTGAACCTGGTAAGGGAATTAATCATTTTTGGGGCTGATGAAGGGAGAATAAGTGGTGAAATGGAAGGAGAAGATGACCGTTATGAGCTTATTTTTAGCAAGACCAAGCGGACCAAGATCATCTCTGACTTTAAAAAATAATTGTCATACAATAGAGCTAACAGGGGCTACGGAATCTCATATGGATGTGGTCATTGTCATGAGTGACTATCTGTTATCCCCTAATCAAACATCTCCACCACTGTCGAGTGATGTTGAGGATCATGCTTACAAGCCTATTCAGCTTTCACATCCTCCCAACCTCACTTCACTTTATTTTTGTGTTGATTTGGTCATGAGTCCTTCGAGTTGTCATATTAATTTTTTTCCACAACCTCCGTCTTTGCACTCAGTTGTTCCTTTGGAAAATATTGTTTTGTGTTCTTCCATTCTGGACTCTTCAATTGTTATGAACGAGGAAAAAGCCACCAACAGAGTTGGTGTTACACAACCAACATGCGCTATCATTCATGAAGAGTATGAGTGGGAGCGTGATCATCAACACTCAGTGAAAGATGAGTCATTTCTGTCTGAGCCTCCTCTGTTCTTTCCTTACATATTTGGTGAACTTTCCCTCCATGATTTTTCATGTGTATTTCCATCCACAGATGAATGCATTGTTGATCACCTGCAGGACACACCGAATGTTTGTTCATCATTCAGAAATGGAAAGGATAAGTTATTCATTGAAAATCTACCTGATCTTTCGTTTGCCTTTTCCAGAAACATAGAGGATGAGTTTGTTTGCTTTTCATATACCCCTCTGTTTAATTCATCTGATCATGAGGATGCCGATGAAATCATTGATTTTTCTGATCATGGTGGTCGTGATCCATTTACAACCATATTTTATCACGATGATGACTGTATCACAATTGATCTTTCGAAGCCACGGGTTTATGATGATCTACCTGATGATGAAGTTGAAACACCTAGGATTGTCGAGGCACTTCAGCCCTAGGTGATGGTTATGTTAGGCCCTTTCTCTCTTGGCGTTAGTCTCACTTCCTATCAGGAAATTGTTCAATCACCCAAGGCTCCTCATCACTCATCTGTACGTGTTGAAGATCAAGCTCACACATAGATCATACTTCCTCCACTCGAACTGCACGATCCCCATGACAAGTCCACGAACTGCTCACCATGCACTTGTACTCACTTATGTCCTGTGGGCACTTTGAAACATGAAGTGTGGTTGTCTTCATTTTTATATCTTTATTACTTACTGGCTCGAACAAATGGGTTTATCGCGGACCAAGCCTTCACCAACATGGGTCAACCAATGTGCCGATGGATGTATTGAAAATATCACTTCACGTGATTAGGCCCATGCACCATTAGCTTAGGAGTAGGAGTAGTGTTTGATTTCAATTAGTTTTCTTGCATGCTTGTTTGGTTACTTGCCTTGTTTGTTTGTTTCTTTGTTTGCTTGTTTGCTTGCTCACTTTCCTTTCACTTGCTTCTGCTCTTCCTTTCTTTTTTTGTTTGCTAGTTCACTTGTTTCATTCGTAGGTTAGTTTCACATGAAGCCATGTATGGCTCTTGAAATGAGCTTAGTAAAGTACAAGAGGGCTTGTACATCTATCACTACTTGGTTATATGTCATCTTACCTTTGTATGAAAAGCTTGCTACTTTTAGTCCATGATACGTCGAAGGAGAATACGTATTGTACGAAGTGAACCTTGGTGAAAACACAACGCTTGCATGCTAACTAATGTCACCTACTCTAGTCAGTTGTTTTTTGGTTAACCCTTGTTAGCTAAGTCAAGTAGAGAGGTGAGGGGGAAACCTTAAAAAGCATGTCAGAGATATAATAACTACTTCTTTGCTGGAACAACCTCTTCTAATCTCAATAAGTCAAGATCCCTCTTCCGCCTTGAAACGAATAACTGTTATGGACAGTTGGCAAAATGAAAAATGAAAAGTAATAAAAATTCAAAATGAAAATGAATAAGGTGAAATAAGAGAAAGGTTTCATGCACAAAGAGGTGATGCAAGTAACTCTTGGTGAGTGCCAGTATTTTAGCAAGAATGTTGCAACTCTTGGGCTGCCAACTTTACTTTTATCAACCCGGTAGTTTGTAACAAACTTCGAAGCGTCGATGCTATATGCACAAGTACTAGTTCTCACTGCAGGTTGTCACTTGGTCAGCCGGCGCGAGATCACTAGGAGCTCGAGACAACTTCTATAGATTCTAGAAGAAGCTCTATGTGTGACGAAAGGAAAGAAAGATTACTCTACAAATGTTATTCTATCTGCAGAAAAGCGAAAGGTTGTAATGAAAAGCAAAACCTAGTAAGCCATAATTAACAAGCTAATTCTACTTTTTCCAAAAACACTACGAAAACCATGAAATAAATGCTATTACCTACTCAAAGGAGTAAAAAACGTCTAACCGTGCTATTTCTAGAAGTGAATAAGCAAAAAAACATATTTTTTAATTTTTATGTTTTTTATGTGAATTTAATCATGCATCTAATTTATTGTGTGTGAGTGTTGTAGCGAATAGGTGGCATTAGAGGGTTGTTTTGGAGCTTGGGAGGATGTAGGATGGTGTGGATGGGTCCTAGAAGGTCTTAGGTAGCATTCTGAAGGCTTTTCCCACACTCAGCCTTCAAAAGAAAGCCTACAGGAAAAACTATAGGAGGACACAGGAAAATTACAGGAGGAAAGAAGGGAAACTACAAGAGGCCTATACAAGGAGGCCGAGAGCAATTTACGTTGTTTTGAGGGTGTGAGAGTAGGTGGAAAATTGGATGAAGGCTGGAATGAGGTGTTAGGGCATCTAAGGTCTACCATGAATTACCAGGAGAGAGAAATATGATTAGGTTTGTTTAAGGAGAGAGGAAGAAGTTCTATGAAAAACGAAGGAAGCTAGGGCAGAATTGAGGTGAGATTTTGGAGATCTATAGGGCATGGATCAGCTAGAGGGTGTGATTGCTGGTAAGCTAGCCTACTGATGGAAGAGATCTGCTACATAGATATTAACATTCAACCAAAAAAATCAAGCAACGAATGAAATGAGTGCATCTAGGAAAAACAAAGTTTTGCATTAAAATGGCCTAAACTATGATGTACAGAAGGAAATGTTGAGAAATGTTGTAAGAAAGGAAAGCATGAAAAATGACTACTGCAAATCAGGAAATGAGCATGATAAATAATATCTAAAGCAAAGCAAAACTGGACTATCAACCTATTAGAGAGTTGCAAACACTAGAAGTCTTAGGAATGAGTAAAATTTGTTTTTTGGGGCAACAAGAGAGTCTTTGCCTCAAATCATGGTCCCAGATGGAGGAAGAGAGGCTAAGGCACTGCTGCTAGCCTTTTGAATCCTCTCTAATCACTACTTGACTTACTATAGAAAGCACAAATAGAAGAAAACTATTAAATCATCAAAAGAAACCTATTCTTAACCATAAGAGAAATACATATAACAACAAACTAATCTACAAACTAAAGTAAAGCATACAGGTACAAGTAAAGAGAAGCTTGGCTACTTAGACTGGGACCTAACCCAAGAGCTTCAGCCCTCTGAGGTAACTCAGTGCTAGCTCAAAAAGGATTCCATTTTCATTATCAAAAGATAGCAAGACTACATAAAACTGTCTAAAAATAGTAAGCTCAAAATTTGGGCAGAGTTTACACAAGCAAAAAAAAGTCGACCCTAGTGAGGCCCTATGCCTCGCTACTTATACATCTGAAGCTACCAACAACTTCTTTAAATTTAGGGAGGCTTGGCTCCCACAACTCGAGATAAATATCAATCATCTTCCACTTGCTCGGCTGTGTTCTAGTGCATGATTCAGCTGCTAGTACTTCAAGCTGAATGAAGGAGAATTCGAAGTGAGGAGCAATAAATGAGGGGAATTCCCTCCTATAAGTCCTCTCCTTTGTCTAATTTGAGTTACTGTTGCAGCTCGACCACTAGATCCTGGACTTTGACCTTGAAATCCATCAATAATATGCATTAAACACATGTTGGACCACATGGCATAATAACTAACTCAACTCACCCTATAAGCATAAATATAATCAGAAAATTATACAATAAGCTAAGAGAATGGTTGATTTGACTAGGTTAGGAGGTAAAATGAGCCCATATAATTACCCATTTATGAGGCTTGTTAGTGTTAGTCTTTGAAGCCTTCCACCTGTGATCAAACATGCTCTTACAAAGTGGTTTTAGGGTGTCAAAGTCAAATTTTGTCATTTCAATGAGTCTTCAAGTAAAATTTGGTCACTAGGTATTAGGTCTAGGATTTGTTTTCATTCATTCCAAAGTTTTCCAAGTGTTGTTCCATGTCACCATTTAGTTGAGTGTACCATCATGAAAAGAGTTGTCATCATTGTTTCATGTTCCAATGGGTCATTTTACAACTTGTTGTGCTTGGGTAAGGCTGATTTCCATCTACTAGGGTTTTGAAGTTAATTTCTCCTGGATGGTAAAATCATCAATGAAACTTGTATCCTAATCCTCATACATCTTATTAAACACTTCCCATCACTGATAACCCTCAAATTCATCATTTTCCCACAAACCCTAGTTTCTTGCTACAATTTGATAATTTTCTAGGCTAGGCCTGTGTTTTTCCCTTTTGGACCCCTTCCCCTCACTCAATATTTGCAATTCCACTTTCTCTTACTTCCTAACATCCCTCCTTACTTCCCAAAATTTTCTCAAGAATTTAGAAACCTCTTATCTCCTTCATTTCCCTTCATTTCTACAAATCCCCTGTTCCACACATTGGGATAGGTTTTAATCAAATGATGTTTCTGAGCAAGAAAAATGAATTTGGAAAAAGTAAGAGAGGGTTTTTGTCCATAATCGGCCAACCAAGAAAAACCTCCTTCATTGTTTACACAGGTGACATGGTTTTAGAGAAATGTCAAAGATATAGTTGCCTCAGGAGAGTTAATGCACCTCTAGAGTGACATTAGAAAATTCAATATTTCTCCTAGCCTGGTTGGCCAAATGACTTGCTTGATGATTCAAATGATACCTAGACACAAATAGATTTCCAATGAGCTATCATGAGCTCAATTTGGAGTTGAGGAAGAAATTCAAATGTTGACTGCAACAACACTCTTCATTTAGGCAGCCTCATTTTTCACATTTTGACCAGTCTTGGGAGATTTGACTTTTGACAAGGCAAATGAACTCCAAATTGAAAAATTCAAGATGTTCTAGAAGGTAGACTCAACAATATTTCCAACAAGCTATCCTTCACCCAATTTGGACATTGAGAAGGCCTCCAAAATCTGTCTTTAAAATGGCATTGCAAATCATTTTCCTCGCATTGCGCATTAAAAGTGTGTTGCGCACCTATTGAGTTTCAACAGTGTAAATTTACGCTGGCGTAGCACATTAAAATGGCATTTTGCACCTACTGGGGAAGGATCAAACTCATAAAACCTGCTTCCAAAACACCTGCAAAGCTATCTAATGATTATTCCATGTAAGTACAGTCCTCCACCTTGTTAAAGAAAAATTGTTGCTTGGTTTATTGAGTTTTGTGGTTTCATCTAAAGCAAAGCCTAGTATCTATGAATTTCTCCGCAAAACCTCACTCTTCTTATCGAACCCTAGCCCTGTTAAACTATTCCTTTACCCTAATTCTTCCTATCAAACCCTAGCCCTAGTACACTATTCCCCAACCCTAATTCCCAACTCTTATAATTCCACTACCCCCCATTCCCTTATTAAATTCTATACCTAACATCCTAAACACTATTCACTCCCCTCATTCTCCTAAAAATCCCCAAAATCCTACTCCCTCAAGAACTCACATCCCCATATACCTCACTTTCCTTGTATTTCTAAAATCTCTTCATACTCATCTTGTTCCCACTACAAATCCTTCATCTCACATGAGCTATCACATCACCAAAAAACCCATGGAGAGAGACGTAGACTATGAGAGGGAGGAGGAAACTTTCAATGACACTTCTAGAGAAGCACATGTGCCAAGAAAGCCACACAAAGGGGGGAAGATCATCCAGGAAGAACCTGTCAGTCTCACAGAGTTGCTTGCTTTTCCTCTTGCTATATCTTATTTTAAACGTCATTCTTGCTATGAGTTTTGTGTAATGGTGGAGAGGGTAAAGTTTCATCATGATCTTGCCCAGTTGTTTGTCACTCATCTACATAATGGCCAAGTGAACCTTTTCTGTCACCTACCACCATCTTAGAAGCAACAGGCATTCCAAATGTTGGTGAATAGTGGAACAAAGGACAGTATGTTGACAGTATGATGAAGAGGCTTAAGGCTAAGTCGGAAAAGGCCTTAAGAAGCAAAAAAGAGCATCATAAACTCAAAATCTTGGCTGAAGCATCATTGGTTCAAGAAAGCACCTAACAAGGATCCCTCATGCCAAAGTTCAAGAAATTTTTAGCAATCTTTATCATTTATGAATTTTGAAATTAGAAAAACAGGTTTTTCCAATAGGTGCACAGTGCCATTGGTGCTACGCTTTTGATGGGGACATCCTCTTGAAAAATGTCTTACATATTTGGAATCAACATGGAAAAATAAGTCAAATTAGAAATATTGAGAAATATTGAACAAGGTCTTGGTCATCAAAAGGGAAAAAAACACCCAAAAAGTGCCCTCTCTGCCACTTTTTTGCCACACAGGAAGCAGTCTTGGGAGAATCAACTTTTCGAGGGGCAAATGAGTTCCAAATCAGAAAAATCAAATTGTTTCAGAAACTAGACATGTAGGGCTTTCCAACAAGCCAACTTGCACCTAATTGGGACACTAGAAAGGCCTACAAAACTAGCCCTGAAATGGCGCTATGCATTAAATGTTTGGCGCTATTCATTAAACTGATTTTGCCAGTTTTGCTTAAATTTCCAATTTTTTCCTAGTTTTCTTGGAAATTGACTTTCTCATCATTCCTTGGTAAATGTATGCATGGTAAATGATTGTATTTGATGTAAATATGGATGAAAAACACCTCATAGGGTAGATACATCAAGTTTCAAGTGGTTTTGATGATGAATAAATTGGTTTCCTAAGTTTTAGAGGCAAGTTGTTCCACTACCTACTTTTGTGTTCCTAGTTTAGATATGGTTGAAACTACTCCTTTTCTCATAGTTTCGACCCTTGATAGGTAGCTTGAATAGTTTTCTTGCCTATATCATCTACGTTTTGATTCATTTGTAAAGTTTGGACTCTTGTGGAAGCTTTGAAGTCTATTGTATATTTCTACAGCAGTTTGGAAAGGAATAAAACCAGGTTTTACAACTATTTTTGTGGGATTCTTGTGATATTTAGTTTATGTATTGTTTCTTCTTTGTAATGAGTTTTTTATGATGTTTTATATGTATCCACATCTCTGTATCTCTTCTAAACTAAATGAATCATGTTGAATAGAAGAAATACACTAATTTACATTGCTTTGTCTTGGGAATGCATTTGGTTTTTTGTGTTTTCAATAGTTTGAAGAGGATTCATGCTCTTCATGCCCTCCTCAACCCCTCAATAGTCTAAATCCACCATCTCAAAAATTTCTATTACACAAACCCTTGTCTATCATGCCCCAAATAACACGTCTGTATCCCTGATTTGATTTCCCGGACCCAACATGCTTGCTCCATTTGATCCAGAAACCAAACATCAAAATCAACCAAAATCCTTTGAGCTACTATACCTAGCCTAAAATTTATATTCACAGTCATCTCAAGCCATAATTGCAATCATCCTAACCGAGATTGACAAGGAGAGAGCCCTCTCCCTACATGGTAGGGCTAGCCACCAGGTTAAGTTTGTTTTGTAGTTATCCTAGGATTGCCTCCCTTTAGCCTGATGTCGATCTAGGCTCTAACATAGTGGCAACTTCACTCGGGAACGTAGCTTTATGTTCCTCAGCAAAATGTAATCAACTTCAGATCTGATTGTTGATGGTGGACAACGATCAGACACTGGAAGGCTTAAATCATTCACTTGGCGACTCAAAATCAGTTTTGACATCAGATCCAACGACTCCACTAGCGGATGAACTTGACCAAAAAAAACATGAAAGGACAATATGGACTGGTCAGGTATTCAAGTTGGAATTTCATCCAAGACATTATGTTCTTTGTCATAAATTATTTCTTCTCTTTTCCCGAGAATATCAAGAAGGCTTTACAAAGTATATTGTATTCGAGAAAAGATCCTAGACCTACATTTGATTCTTTCCCTTTGAGGATTGCGAATACAAAATATTCGCATGCCTTTGATCTTGATCAAGACCCTTTTTTCGAATCTTGTGATGACCGTCTTAAAACTGATGAGCCTCAAGAGACCAAGGCTAATTCTACACCTTCTATGCATATTCCTATACCTTGTAAAACTCAAGATCGATATAAGCCTCTGATTTTACATCCTATATCCCATGCTTTCCCTAAAAATGATTACCTATATCTACTGAGATTTGATGGTCAATGTGAAAACATCACTGCCAAGAGACATGTATTGAATTTTGAGACTTATCTTGACCTTTTTGAAGTTGATGAAGAGGATGTCAGTATTAGGCTTTTTGCTCTTTCTTTGCAAGGCAAAGTCAATATGTTAGGCCCCTATACTACTAGTGTGGCCACTTATTTTTATTAGTAAAACCCACTTATTATATTGATGTACCCATGTAGTGCCCATATTGTTACTAATGTGCCCCATAGAAGCCCACTATCGTTATTATTGTGCCCTTACATTATTATTGTTATGTTGGCTCTGATTATGTTATGACCCCTTAGACTCCTATATATAGAAAGGAGGTCTTGTCATTTGTATCATCGAAGAATTGTTCATTTATGTAATGTAAAGGAGGTTGCCCCCTCGAAAAGGCCGAATTCTAAGGTGTTGATCTATCTTTTTTATCTTTTCTTGAGCTGGTTTCATAACATTTGGTATCATAGCTTTGGGTTCTAGGCTTTCACTACTCCAAACAGGTCATCGTGGCATTTTCGCTATAAATTTTTTCTGTGACGTTTCAGAAGTCACAGAAAAAACCCATTTGAGACGAAATTACATTGAAACTTGGGTCCGAATTTCAGAGCTTTTCGCGCGATATTTGCGGATATATGATTTGAGGAAGTTGACCTTTTTGTAGACTCCTCAATTACATTCAAAACAAGTGACCTGGGGAAAATCGTTATAGCTTTCTCTCTGGGGATCAGATTGAAATTTCGTAAGAAGGTGCAGAAAGAGGACGGACTGTAGTTTCTTGTATGCATGTTTCAGGTCCAAAGGTCGAAACAATGACTCGTGGCACGTCGTACAAGTTATATCTACTAAAATAGTCTATAAGCAAGTCACTGTGGGAGATTTCACATAACTCTTCCTTAGAGAATCCAATTTCGGTCAGACTTGTGGCATTGGAAAGAGGAAGCAGAGGTCTACTATAGGTAGTAATTTCAGAACTTAAATATCTCCAAGTATAGAGATACAGTCATTTCAAGATCAAGGTCCTAAAGTTAAGAAAAAGCAAGATGAGGAAGTTTGATGGCAAGGATCCAGTAAATTGGATACTTCAGATGGAGCAATATTTTGATCTACATGGTGTACCACTGTTACAAAAGGTATGTATTGCATCTTCATATTTAGAACCGGATCAATTTTTATGGTATAAAGGGCTTTGTTCTCGTAAAAAAATTGTTACGTGGTCAATTCTCACGGAGGAAATAATAGCACATTATGAGGATACAAAGAGAAACACCTTCTTTAGAGCAACACCACAACAATTGGAAAGAGTAAAAGGGCTTTGTGACATATTTGAAAGTAAAATTATGGCAACAAGGAAGTCTACCCCTCACAACTTTAAAGATGGATGTGTTGTTTCTCCTAGCCTTCCACAACCTACAAGGGTTACACCACAAAAATTGGAAGAAAAAAGAGAAAAAGGGCTTTGTTACAATTGTGATAGCAAATGCACTAAAGGTCATAAGTGTGATGAGAAGAAATTATTTTACATAGAGTATGAAGAGGAGGAAGAAAAGGATCAAGAAACATCAAAAGAAGAGGATATATGCCATGACCTGACCCCAGAGAAAAAAGAAATGAATCAAAACATATCTTGTAAACTATTGGCAAGAATGACCACTCCTCAAACTCTCAATATAGAAGGATGTGTCAAGAAGAAAAAGGTGCAAGAAGTGAGAGATAACATCAAGAAAGTAGAAATGAATCCAACCATATATTGTAATTCACTGGTCGGAATTACCACTCCTCAAACTATCAAGATAGAAGGACATATCAAGAAGAAAAATGTTCAAGAAGTGAAAGATCACATCGAGCATCAAGAAATGAATCCGACCATATCTTGTAAAGGATTGGAAGAAATTACCACTCCTCAAACTCTAAAGATAGAAGGACATATCAAGAAGAAAAAGGTTTAAGCAGTGAAATATCACATCGAGCATCAACAACAAGTTCTCCAACTTTTAAAGGATAACTCCACTTCAGTGCAAAGTCAAATGAAACAACAGGTAGATCAACATCATAGTGAAAAATGTTTTGATGTAGGCGATTGGGTATTTTTACTGCTACATCTAAAGCAAGTTATTTATAAGAAGGAAATGTTGGCAATAATACATGCACTTAAAAAATGGCGACCTTACCGAATATGAAGACTCTTCAAGGATGAGGATGTGGAAGCATTGTTTTGTGCTATTTCTATTATCCAACCAGATTAGATAAACGAAGCAAGGGATGAATGGAAGAAGGACAAAGAAGTATGGCCACTTATTCAAAAGTTGCAAAAGATCCCAATTCAAACAATATTTCCAAATATTGAAAAGGAAGGAAAAATCATATTGGAACCTGGAGCAGTCACAGAAAGAAGAACCTGACAGCTATGAAATTGATCAATTTCAGTGTATCTCATCAAGTGGAAGAACTTACCCGCTGAAGATTCCACATGGGAGGACAAGAATTTTACACAGAAGCATCAAGAACTACTCAAGCATTGAGGACAACGCTTTTTGAAGGAGAGGGACATGTTAGGCCCCTATACTACTAGTGTAACCCCTTATTGTTATTAGTAAAACCCACTTATTATATTGATGTACCCATGTAGTGCCCATATTGTTACTAATGTGCCCCATAGAAGCCCATTATCATTATCATTGTTCCCTTACATTATTATTGTTATGTTAGCTATGATTATGTTATGACCCCTTAGACTCCTATATATAGAAAAGAGGTCTTGTCATTTGTATCATCCAAGAATTGTTCATTTATGTAATGTAAAGGAGGTTGCCCCCTCAAAGAGACTAAATTCTAAGGCGTTGATCTATCTTTTCTATCTTTTATTGAGCTGGTTTGATAACACAATAGTTGGTTCAAGACCCTGCCTGATGCGAGTATGTCAGATTTCCAGCAGTTCATCAAAGTTTTCCTCGAAAAGTGGTGTAGAAAATTTTGTTTTCCCACCCCGGTTTTCAGTTTCTCCTTATTTCTCCCATGTAGTTAAATGCCCATTCCCATAACCATACATTTAACAGACTGAAAAAAATAAATATTGCTGAAAACACAAATTCCGGAAATTTTTTCAGAATGCTGGAAATTGCAGAAATAAAAATCAGCAGTAATAAACAGCCATTAAAACACATTTAAACACTGAGATTTTTGGTCAATGTGACCCTGGAAAAACCCCCTACAACTCTAATGAAACCATTAGAGTAGGTTTTATTGAATAAGGTCCATTTTGAGCATACTTTCCATTTTTTCAGTTGTGTTTTAGTATTGAGTCAGTTTCAGTCAGTTTGTGTCTTTGAGTCATCAGTGTTCAGTCATGTAATTTAAGCTTGACATTTTGACTCTATGCCCAATGGATAAGGCTACTATGTCTATGGTGTTCTTGGCACCTCCAAGGAGCTACCATCCCAAATGGAGCCAATTTTAGTGTTATCCTTTGAATCCTTCCACCAGTGATCAGACATGCTCTTACGAAGTGGTTTTAGGGTGTCAAAGTCAAATTTTATCATTTCAGTGAGTCTTCAAGTAAAATTTCGTCACTAGGTATTAGGTCTAGGATTTGTTTTCATTCCTTCCAAAGTTTTCCAAGTGCCGGTCCATGTCACCATTCAACTGAGTGTACCATCATTAAAAGATTTATCGTCATTGTTTCATGTTCCAATGGGTCATTTTACACTTTGTTGTGCTTCAGTTGTGCTTGGGTAAGGCTCATTTCCCTCTCCTAGGGTTTTGAAGGCAATTTCTCTTGGATGGTAAAATCATCAACAAAACTTGTATCCTGATGCTCATACACCTTATTAAACACTTCCCATCACTGATAACCCTCAAATTCATCATTTTCTCACAAACCCTGGCTTTTTGCTACAATTTGACAATTTTCTAGGTTAGGCCTGTGTTTTTCCCTTTTGGACCCCTTCCCCTCACTCAATATTTTCAATTCAACTTTCCCTTACTTCCTAACATCCCTCTATACTTCCAAAAATTTTCTTAGGAATTTAGAAACCTCTTATCCCCTTCATTTCCCTTCATTTCTACAAATCCGCTATTCTACACATCGAGATAGGTTTTACTCAAATGATGTTTATGAGCAAGAAAAAATGAATTTGGAAAAAGTGAGAGAGATTTTCGTCCATAATAGGCCAAGAAATAAAAAAAATACTTCATTTTTTACACAGATGTCATGGTTTTAGAGAAATTTCAAAAATACAGTTGCCTCAGGAGAGTTAATGAACCTATGGAGTGACCTTGGAAAAGTCAAGATTTCTCCTATCATGGTTGGCCAAATGACTTGCTTGATGAGTCAAATGATACCTAGACACAAAGAGATTTCCAATGAGATATCATGAGCTCAATTTGGAGTTGAGGATGACCTTCAAATGTTGACTGCAAAAACACTCTTCATTTAGGCATCCTCATTTTTCACATTTTGACCAGTCTTGGGAGATTTGACTTTTGGTGGGGAAAACGAACTCCAAATTAAAAAATTCAAGATGTTCTCAAAATTAGAATCGACAAGCTTCCCAACGTGCTATCATGTACCCAATTTGGACTGGAAAAGCCTCCAAAAGAGATCTGTAAAAAGACATTGTGCATCATTTGCCTGGCACTGTGCATTAAAAGTGCGCTGCGCACCTATTGAGTTTCAGTAGTGTAAATTTACACTGGCACTGCGCATTAGAATGGAATTACGCACCTATTGGGAAAGCCTCAAACTCATCAAAATTGCTATCAAAACACCTCCAAAGCTATCTAATGCTTATTCCAAGTAAGTATAGTCCTCCACCTTGCTAAAGAAAATTTGTTGCTTGGTTTATTGAGTTGTGTGGTTTCATCTAAAGCAAACCCTAGTATCTATGAATTTCTCCCCAAAACCCCACTCTCCTTATCAAACCCTAGCCCTGTTACACTATTCCTTAACCCTAATTCTTCCTATCAAACCCTAGCCCTATTACACTATTCCCTAACCCTAATTCCCAACTCTTACAATTCCACTACCCCCCATTCCCTTATTAAATTCTATACCCAACATCCTAAACACTATTCACTCCCCTCATTCCCCTAAAAAACCCCAAACTCCTACTCCCTCAAGCACTCACATCCCCATACACCTCACTTTCCTTGTATTTATAAAATCTCTTCATACTCATCTTGTTCCCACTACAAACCCTTCATCTCACTTGAGCTATCACATCACCAAAAAACCCATGGAGAGAGACATAGACTATGAGACGGTGGAGGAAACTTTCAGTGACACTTCCAGAGAAACACATGTGCCAAGAAAGCTACACAAACGGGGAAAGATCATCTGGGAGGAACCTATCAGTCTCATAGAGTTTCTTGCTTTTCCTCTTCCTATATCTTGTTTTAGACATCATTCTTGCTATGAGTTTTGTGAAATGGTGGAGAGGGTAAAGCTTCATCATGAGCTTGCCTGATTGTTTGTCAGTCATCTACATAATGGCCAAGTGAGCCTTGTTGGTGTCTCCTTCACCTTGTCACCTACCACCATCTCAAAAGCAATAGGCATTCCAAATGTTGGTGAAGAGTGGAACAAAGGACATGTTGACAGTATGATGAAGACACTTAAGGCTATGTTGGAAAAAGACTTAAGAAGCAAAAAGAGCATGATAAACTCAAAATCTTTGCTGAAGCATAATTGGATCAATAAAGAACCTAACAAGGATCCCTCATTTATGAATTTTGAAATTAGAAAAACAGGTTTTTCCAATAGGTGTGCAATGCCACTGGCGCTACGCTTTTGATGGGGACATCCTCTTGAAAAATGACTTAGATATTTGGAATCAGCATGGAAAAATAAGTCAACTCAGAAATATTGAGAAATTTTGGACAAAGTCTTGGTAACCAAAAGGGGAAAAAACACCCAAAAAGTGCCCTCTCTGCCACTTTTTTTCCACCCAGGAAGCAGTCTTGGGAGAATCAACTTTTGGAGGGGCAAATGAGCTCCAAATCTGAAAAATCAAATTGTTCTGAAAAATAGATAGGCAGGACTTTCCAACAAGCCAACTTGCACCTCATTTGGACACTGGGAACACCTCCAAAACTAGCCCTAAAATGGCACTATGAATTAAATTTTTGGCAGTATGCATTAAACTGATTTCGCAAGTTTTGCTTAAATTTCCAACCTTTTCCTAGTTTTCTTGGAATTTGACTTTTTCCTCATTCCTTGGTAAATTTATGCATGGTAAATGATTGTATTTGATGTAAGTATGGAAGAAAAACACCTCATAGGGTAGATACATCAAGTTTCAAGTGCTTTTGATGATGAATGAATTGGTTTCCTATGTTTTAGAGGCAATCTGTTCCACTGCCTACTTTTGTGTTGCTAGTTTAGATATGGGTGAAACTACTCCCCTTCTCATGGTTTTGACCCCTGATAACTAGCTTGAGTAGTTTTCTTCCCTATATCATGTACTTTTTTATTCATTTGTAAAGCTTGGACTCTTGTGCAAGCTCTGAACTCTATTGTATATCTCTACAGTAGTTTGGAAAGGAATAAAACCAGGTTATACAGCTATTTTTGTGGGATTCTTGTGATATTGAGTTTATGTATTGTTTTTTCTTTGTAATGAGTTTTTTCTGATGTTTTATATGTATCCACATCTCTCTCTCTCTTCTAAACTAAATGAATCAAGTTTAATAGATGAGATACACTAATTTAGAGTGCATTGTCTTGGGAATGCATTTGGTTTTCTATGTTTTCAACAATTTGAAGAGGATTCATGCTCCTCATGTCCTCCTCAACCCCTCAGCAGTCTAAACCCACCATCTCAAACAATTTCTAGTACATAAACCCTTGTCTACCTCGCCCCACAAAACATGTCTGTATCCATGATTTGATTTCCCGGACCCAACCTGCTTGCTCCATTTGATCCAGCAACCAGACATCAAAATCAACTAAAATCCTTTGAGCTACTATACCTAGCATAAAATCTATATTCACAGTCATCTCAAGCCATTATTGCAATCATCCTAACTGAGATTGACAAGGAGAGAGCCCTCTCCCGACCTGGTAGGGCCAGCTACCAGGCTAAGCATGGTTTGTAGTTGTCCTAGGATCGTCTCCCTTTGGCCTGAGGCCGATCTAGGCTCTAACAAGGCTCATCATCACCCCCCTACTGAAGGTGTTTCTCATCCTCTAAGAAACCTAATCAAGCTCTTCTTCTTTCATGGCCTTGATGGCCTCCCTAGCGTTTCGGGCTTCGGATGTGGTTTGCTCATGTTCTCCATAAAATCCTTCCTTTTTGTCTATGTCCTTCCACTCCTCTTTCTCTTCTTCTTCTCTTCTGTGTTCCAGCATGCCTAATAGGAGTGGAGGACTTAGTTTGAGGCCAATCCAGTTGACCTTCAGCCTTTGCATGGAGTGCTTATACATTGGCAGTCTTTTCAATGCCTCCTTCAGCCTCATGGGGGAATGGTACTCCCTGATCTACAAATTGTGGGGTAGGGTGTTCCATCTTCTCATGCATGCATGCACACAATCATCCCCAAGTAGCCTAAGCTTATCTTCAAAGTTTGCAATGGTTTGTGCCTGATTGAATAAATATTTAGGTACAGTCAGAGGATCATTGGAAAGCATGTTGTGTGTGCTGATGATTGGCATAGGATCTAATGGCTCAGCTCCTATCATCAATGGTTCATTCTGCTCTTTTATTAAAAATCTCTTAATTTATGCTGCCCTCAATTCTTCATGGTTCATCCATGATGCCATGGCCATTAATTACAGATCCCCTTGCTTGGCATTGGAGTCCCACACATTCACGTCTGTGAGGGCCATGTTGTTTAGATAGAACTCTGCCATCTTTGCTTTGTCCTCAGAGGTGCTTTGGTCACACAAATCCATGAACTGCATATAGTCTTGGAAATGCATTATGACTCTTTCTGCCAAAGTTTTTGTTTGGAATTGAAGCCATTGATCCTTCAGATAGAGGTTGTTAGTGTCGGTATCTTCATCTCTCCATCAGTGATCAAAATTCTATTTTTGCATGCATTTTAGGTGTCTCATCCGATCAACTGCATTCCATTAGGTCATGGATCAACTAATGGTAGTGGTTCATTATCAAATTTCCATCATTGTCTTTACCTACTGGCCTATTTTCACAAGTTCAGGTCATTTACAGTCATCTTTTGTCAGTACATGTGCAAAAGCCATTTTTAGAGTTTCAGGTCTTATTAGGTCTAGGCTTTGCCACCATAGTCATATAAAAGCTCAATAATGGTCAACAAGCACATGAGGTGGTTTAATAAGGGCTCAAGATCAAAATTTCAATAATGATAAACTCAATAAGTGATTTTTTCCTCAAAACCCTGTTTTGAGGAAAAACAGAGTTTTTATGTTCTATGTATAAAAATTTCATGTAATTTTAATTTTCCTATATGTAATAAGTTCAAAGTTGTTGCCCTCGGTCACCTTGCCAACTCCAGCCACTACAAGCCAAACCACAAGCATCAATGCATCAGCTTGTCAAATGATTAAGAAAAGTCAATTTCAATGGAAAAACATAGTTCAAAACCAAAAGTGACTTGAACATTAGAAAAGTGGGTTTGAGATGAGTGAAAAATTAAAGTCATTAATATTTAAAGTGAAAAGGATCCTCTTGGTCATTTCATTATGCAAATTTACTCTTGGAGCACCAAAATCGCGATTTGAGAGTCAAAGAAGCAAGAAACCCTATTTTCAAGGCAATTTGGCCTAGTGCTGCGCATCAGAGGCAAAACTATAGTGTAAAATTGCACTGGCATTGCGCATCACAATGGTGCTGCGAATTGGGCCCAGTGCGATGCGCATCAATCCAGTTTACTCCAAATCATCCCAAATCATGCCAAATTGCTCAACAAACCTCAATTTGATACATTTTCCCTGTACAAGTAAGTACTCATCCTCCTAGGGTTGAAATTGAAGTCACATTGGTGTTTTTCATAGATCCCTGTGAAGAATGAAACCCTAGTTTCTCTTCATTGTTTGCCATCCAATTGTGCAATTTTCATCTCACCTTCACAAAAACTTCATAAAACCCATTTTCACTCATTATTTACCCTAATACACTTCATTCATCTCATTTTCTCATACCCCACTCCCCTAAAGCAATTATTTCCCTCACCAAACCCCAAACCCCTCATTAAACCCTAATTTCCCAAAATCATTCCCCTCACTCCCCAATTTCATATCCCAAGAGTAAAATCTCTTCATACTCATCACTATCATCCTCTTTCATCACCATCTTTCATCATACCTTCATTTCATCATTTTCCCTAAAACAAGCACAATGGCAAGAAACAGTGACTCAAGTTATGAGCAAGATACACAAAGTGACAGTTCAAGAGACAGAAATGTACAGCCTAGGAGACCTTACAAGGGTGGGAAGATCATCAGAGACAAGCCTATTAGTATTACTAAACTTCTTGCTTGTCCTCTTGCCACCACTTTTTTCAGATACCAATCTTGCTTTGAGTTTTGTGAGATGGTAGACATGATTAAGTATCATCATGAATTGGCTAGGCAATCTGTCATCAACATGGAGGACAATGTGGTACAACTTGCTCGCATCAAATTCACTCTTTCACCGGCCCTCATTGCAAAAGAAAATAGGATGATAGATGTGGGGGAGAGATGGAATTAGAGACAAAATATCGGCAAACAGAACTATGCACCTTACATCAAAGCCAAATATCATAGTCAATTGGGCAGGGTATTTGATGAGCCCCAAAAATGGATAATTATATGGGCTCCTTCAACCTCCTAATTCGACTTAATCCACCATTCTCATTAGTTTATTGCATGTTTTTGATTATATTTATGCTATATAGTGTGAATTGGGTTAGTCATTATGCCATCAAGTCTAATGGGTGCTTTGTGTAGATTTTTAGTCAATTTTGAGACAAAATCAAAGGTTTTAATGAGCACTTGGCAGTCAAATTCGTGGAGGAATAAGGGAGAGGATTTGTAGGAAGGTGTCTCGTTCATTTATGGGCCCTTACCTCGAATTCTCCACCACCAGCTCGGAGTTCAAGGGCCACCAAATCAATTATCACAAGGACAGCCGAGCAAGTGCTAGTAAAAGTGTTGTTAACTACAAGTTTTGGCAGCCGAGTTCCTAAAGTTTAGGAGGGTTGTTGGGGTCCTTAATTTGTATAAATAATAGGGCTTAGGGCCTCATTTTAGTTAGTCACTTTGTAGGTAGAAGTTAGCTAGTTTGTAGTTCGATTTTAGTCCTTTCTTAGGCAGTAGGTTAGCTTTGCATTTCAGCGCATTTTCAAGTTTTCCTTGTGGACAGTTTTTAGAATGTAGCTATTCTTTTGATCAACAGAGATGAATCCAGCTTTGCACGAGCTCTAAGTCTCTCTTAGGAGGTTGTAACACTTGGGGTTGGGCCCATCTCAGGTGCCCAGTACCTCCTTTGTTTACCTTTATGTGTTTTTGCTCCATTCTTAGAATAACATCTACTATTTAGATTTAAATCTTGCTTTGTTATTTAGATTGCTTTTGATGATTAAAAAGGAATTTTATGTTCAGATTGAGTTGATAGGTTATTAACAGGGAAGAGCTTTAGAAAAAAGCCATCAAGCAGCTCTGATTTCACCTCTACCTCAGTAGGATCAAGAGCTAGGATCAAGGTGACCTTACTGCCAACAAAAACATAGTCTTTGCTTCACCATGCAATCATTAGTGTTCGATTTTTATTTGCAGAAGTTGGTTACATGTTTAGAGTCTTAATTGCTTATTTTTCATATCATTTCACATTATTTCGTTGCAAATAAACTGTTCTTCATTTTCCTTGCTGTTATTTAGGTCAAATTAGGTCAAGATAGCTAGATCTTGGGTTTACATAGTCTTTGTTTGGTCAGTTTTAGAAAATTGTGTGCAGATCACCGGTATTACCTCTCTATCTACCTTTCCTCCATCAGATAATCTAATCCAAACCTTAATCCATGATTCCTACCCTTCATTTTCCATACTTTTCCCACCTTGCCCTAATTTCTACATTCTTGTGCATCATCGCTTCCTCCATCCTTGAACCAAATCCAATCGCTCCTTAGCCTCATGCGCTAAGTCCTAAACCCCTTAACGTCATTATCCAACCTCCATTTCCACTTTCAGACCATTTTTCCTCCATCAAGCTTCAAAATCCACTTTTCGGAACATCCTGTAGAAAATTACAGAACATCCTGTAGAAATTCCAAAACATCCTGTAGAACCTCTGCAGACTTCCTGTAGAAGCTCATGAATGAGGATTCTTGGTAGCCAAACTCCGCGAAACTCTCTGGAAGGGTGTTAGGGACCCCTTAGGCCCTCTCCGAACCTTCCTGACATCCTCCAAGCATTTCCTCTCGCCAATCCACCTCTGCACAGTCAAAAATAGTTAAATCGCATGCATAATAATTCTGCCAACTTACTCAAAAATACAAAAAGATGGTTCTTTCAGATTTGACTATAAAATTATCCTAGAAACATGCATTTCATCTTCTAAGAAGTCAATGGCATCTCTCCCAGTAGCTTGCATCCTCTTTCTTGCATTAGTAGAGCTAGCTGGTAAAATTAGGGTTTATTAGGGTTTACGTTTCTTTTCATCTTTCCAGTTTCTTTCTGCAAGTAGATTAGCCTTCTTTGAGTTATCTTTCGTCCATTAGTTAAAAAGATTCTTTTAAGAGCTCATAGAAGTTGGCTTAAGCTTCTAGCGGACTTCTGCCAGCTGACCAAGTGACAGCTGCGGCAAGAGCTATTACTTGGGCATACAACACCTCGCTTCCAAGTTTGTTAAGAACTACCGGGTTGATAAAATTAAAGGAGAGAGTCCCAGGAGTTGCAGCATTATTGCTACAATACTAGGGCCCACCACCGTTTTTGGCGCCGTTGCCGGGGAAGCGTCAGAGTATTGGTGATTGCTGCTTTTCTTCTATTTTTCCACTACCACCTTCTACTAAGTAGTTTATTTCATTTCAATTCCGCAATTTCAATTCTGCAAGCGTAGATTAGCATTTCAATTCTGCACGCGTAGATTAGCATTTCAATTCCGCAAGCGTAGCCTAGCATTTCATTCCTACAATTTCATTTGAGCAAAATAGATTAGTCCTTTCCTGCTTTCATTTCAATTCCGCATTTTCATTTCAGCAAGATAGTTAGTTGCAGTTCAATCTATTTTAGTTTTGTAGGTACACGCAGAAAAAAAATCAAAAATCAACCAAAAATATTTCCTTTCATACCTTGTAGGAGTAGAGATAATTCAGAGAAATCATTGCACAACACCCCCACTGCTTCACACTTCCAACCTTCTCTCTTCTTCGGTGGCTGTGATTAAAGAACCCTTAGGTGGATAGCAAGACATATTTGAAGAACCTCAAGGGAAGAAGAAGAAGAAAACATTCCTCTGGAGTAAATGGCTGCAAACAGAAATGTTGGGAGCAGTACCTTATCCAAAAACGAATTTGCAAATCAGATGGAAGATTTCAAGAGTGATATGAGGCAGTTTCTTGCCATGCAACTAGATACCTTACAGATCCAAAGGAAGCAAGAGGAAGCTAAGAGGGCTTCGGTCATCTTTTGTCCCAGGTGCACTAGAAATCATCCTAGGAATGAATGTCCAATGCACTCCCTAGAAGTGTGTTTCGTCTGTGAAGAATACCATCGTACGAATCAGTGCCCTTCCTTGCCTAGACTTAAAGCTGCATATCAGAGAGCCAAATGAGCCACTGAATCACTCTATTATATCAACCAAAGGAGGCCACATGGACCTAGATCTTACCAGCAGGAACTGCAAGGGACATCCGAGACCTATTATGACCCCTATCAAGCCACTTTCATGCCTTCTTGGGGTCCCCCTGCTCATCCTTCATGGTTCACACCTCCTCTTTGTTCCTTCATAGATCCATATTATGCCCAACCAGTTGCTCCTTCGTTTCACTCTTATGCTCAGCCATAGCCTCAGTGGAATGCACCTCATCAGGGGTGAAGGCCCCAGTAAAACTCTCCTCCCGCTCATTTTCCTCCACCACCTGCCCAACCACAAACACATCCGCATCCATCTCAAAAATACACCTCCACTCAACTACCCATACCACCATCTCCAAACCCACACATTGGAATAACTAAACCCAATTGCAAAGCTGAGGCACAACATGTCCAAATGACTCCTCTTGAGCTCAATGATCTTCACCATAGCTCAGGAAGGTTGTTGCAAAACAGAGATTATGTTGAAAAAATTGAAGGACCAAAGGAAAAAGAAGATTTCATAGGGGAGATCACAGCACCATGGGCTGCACTTGATGAAGAGAAAACATCAGAAGCAGAAATCAAGAAAGCTCCCTCATGGTTACCATCAAACCCTCCATGTAGTCAAGAGAAAAATCAGCACAAAGAGGAAGATGTGAAGGTCATGATAGAAGAAGATATGGACAATGATCCAGATCAGCAAAAGGACCAAGGATATCAAAGCTATATTGAGACATGGCTCCTGACGGTCACTAAGTTGTAGCAGTACTCTCTTCTTCAGCTATGTTTGATCCCTTCAAATTCAAATCATTTGGTCTTTGAAATCTGGATAGCTGTCAAAGCATGAATTTCAAGCCTCCAAATCATCTTGTCTTTAATATCGATGTGCACATGGCTCCATTGGAAGTATTCTTATACTTGAAAAGAATTTTGTTTTTCAAGTAGGGTAGGGTAGAAAAAAAAAGAGCAAAAAAATGAAAAAATGAAGAAAATGAAAAAATGGAAATAAGAGGAAAAATTTAAGGTGAAAACCTCCTTAAAGGCACCTTAGGTTGGTTCATTGATTGAAAACCTCCATGAGGTGGTCAATGGGTTGAAAGAAAAGAAGAAAAAAGAGAAAAGAAAAAGAGAATAAGATCCCTGGGTGAAAAATTCCCTTGGAGGTGCCCAAGGCAGGAACTTAGGGTGAAAACCTCCATGAGGTTCCCTAGTTCTTTTCAAAAAAAAAGAGAAAAGAAAAAAGAAAAAAAAGAAAAAAGAAAGCAGGACTAATCTCTGTGAAAAATTGCACGTTGCAGTGAATAATTTTCAGGAAAAGAGCGGAGCGCAAAACAAGGACAGGAGTCCATACCAGGCTCTAGGACATACCTTCAAGCACTCCCTCCATGGCCACTCACCTATCCTAGGATTTGGTCACATTCAGGTCAGGATTTGGCTTTCTACAGGAAGTTCCAGGCTTTTCTACAATAACTTCCAGACATTTCTACAAAAAGTTCTGAAACATCCTGTAAAACCTTCGGATGAACCAAATTCAATTTTAAAAGGGAATCTGATGGTTGGAATCTATTAGTTAGGCCTGCAAGCACCCCTGTCTCCATCCCTCACCTTTCTCCATCATTTTTTCCACCTCATTGTGCTTCTACTGGAAGTTCCTGTAGAAATTAAAGGAAGCTAGAAATGGATTTCAAAAAGGTAGGTTGCAAACATGCTAGATTCCTCAAGGGTCCAGAATTCCTCCTGCTATCTTCAAACTCCTCCTCCATCATATCTATGCCTGCATCACAGCCCAAGCTCATTTTTTCTACCATACAAAAACTTGCAGAATGCTTTGAAGAAAAAATACATAGAACAGAAATTGTTTTTTCCCTAGCTTGAAAACCGTGCATCCATTTGAAAAATTGTTATAAGGGGAGTTGTATAGGGACAATGGCAACATGTTCGAGCAATTCCAGCCCACTCTGGTGCACGGTTTCCAAGAAACCATCCTCCATCACCTTCAGCCATTTTTTCATTTTTTCCATATCCATGCATCCGTTTCAAAACCTGTTTCATGGAGAGATGCACATGGGTTATAGTAGCCTACCCAAACAGTTTCAGCCGATTCCGATGCACGGTTTCCGAGAAATTGATCTCTATAATCTTCAGCCATTTTCCGTTTTTCTCGAAATCTATGCATCCATTGATCACAATTTTTCTATGGGAGGTGCGTAATGATTATAGGAACACACTCAGCAAGTTTCAGATCGATCCAGTCTATCGTTTGGTAGAAATGGCGAAAACAAGTTTCTGTCCTGTGAAAATTCATCATCAGTAGCTTGAGGGTGCAGATCTGAACGTGGAAGCCAGCTCCTGCAGTGTGGATCCAACCAGAGGATACCTGCACAACAAAAAATAGCTATGAATCAGCATCCAAGCCATCATGCAACCACAGAAACCAACGCATGCAGCAAATGAAATGCCACAACACCTCACTGCAACCATTCGACTTCTAGGTATGTGACTAAAACTCATTCCTCTATTGCATAAATCTAATTTAAAAATTGCATGAACGAATGGAATGGTGGGATTAAGCCACGAATATAGCAAGGTTAACCCGACATTGCCTTCTCTAGCGCTCAGCCAGAAGTCATGCAGTACATGTGGACATTCGACTCACATGAAAATTAAAACCACCGGGAGTGTTGGCCATTTAAACCTCAGTGCAATTGATGAAAATGATTACAGGGGGAAAACATACAGTTCATGAACAACACTACCATCTACATGTGGCCACGTACACCTGGCCACTTCACTCCCTCACCACAAATCATGGAGCAATTACAAAAATCCTCGGCTGACTCTCACCACCCTCTGTTCAACTTTGGTCACAACTGGAGCACACATCCACCACGTCCAGATCAGTTAACCAGTGGTCCTCTGCAAGATTCCTGCCCGATTTCTCGAGATTTCTATCGTGTTTTAAAAAAGATTCCTGCTTATCAGGCTCTACAGGAAGCGCAGTTTCGTTCTACAGGAAACGCAGAAAACAACCATGCAGAAATAAAACCTGGGATTTTCGGCGAATTTCAAGCTCCAAACGAGGTAGGATCGGGGAAACTTCGTTGTGCATGATTTTTTGGAGCAAAATGGTGAATTGAACATGGAATTAAATTAAAAAAATGAGAGGAAAAGTCTGCCTGCACATGGAAAAAAGTGAAAAGTCTGCTGCATATTTTCTGAGTTCTACACAGTTCTTTTTTCCCGCTGCATTCGAAGCCTGGCTTCTTCTTTCTCACCTTCTTCTAAAAAGAGAGATGTAACCATAGGAACTAAGCCTGTGTGAAAGAATGAATTTGAAAGATTGTCCACTTTCTAGAAGAAAAAAACTATGTTATTTTTTCTCTGATCTGTTAAAAAAATTGATTTCTTTTCAAAAACTAAGAAGAAAATTTAGGTTGGAAAATTTGAAGAGAGGAAAAATTGGAAGTTGTTGTTGTGAAAAACACGAAAATTCTAGGAGTAATAACAAGTTTACAAGAGGGGCAACGAACTGTCTTTTTAGAAGAAAACATGGGTTTTTGACGTCAAGAGAAGAAGAAAACAAACAGTTTTATTTGTTGCATGTTTATGCAAAAGAAGCGATGCAATTCTAGGGAAGAGTCAAGCCTGAAGAATGTGAAAAAAACCAATGATGAGGGAGCACAAATCATTCAAGCAGAGGGAAAAACAAAGGAAGAACAGAAAAGAAAAAGACTACAGCAGAGAAGGTAGAAGCTAAACAAGATGGGAAGAAAGTCAAAATAGAGCGTGAGGAAGCAAGCTAACAGAGGCAAAGAAGACAAAAGAAGGGAAAAAAAGGAGGAAGAGCCAAATCCAGCCATGTAGACCAAAACAGTTGAAATAGTTTCTACAGGAAGCATGAAAACCGTTTCTACAGGAAGCCAGAAAACAGTCAGCACAGGACTTTCTACAGGAAGTCTAGAAACAGAGGAACAAAAGGAAAAAACCGCCTGAGATTTTAGTCAGGGAGGAAGCAGATGCGCTAGCCACTCTAAGCACATCAACAAAGCAGAAAGGGAAGCGAAAGAGGGAGCCTTACCTGTATTTTGACGCAAGAAGGAGCATGCGGATAAAAACTGGCAGACCCTAGCCACCGTCAAAAGAGCCATTCACGATTTTAGACACCCCAGCTACACAAAAGGAGAGGTCTCCCTCAAAGGAATCCATCACCTATGAAGGGGGAAGCCTGAAGACATCCACCTAGAGAGAAAGAATGAAAATGTTGGACACAAATACCTCTCTATAGGATGCTGAGACAGTTCTACAGGAAGCTGAGAATTCTCTAGGAAAAGGAGCACAGACAGTGGGAAGAAGCAGAGAGAAAAGCATGGTTTTATGACCGAGAAGAGGACATCACTTTAGAAGCTTGGCATGACAGGAAGGCCACCAGGGCCATCAAAGATGATGAGATAGATTAGTTTCTCAGAGGATGAGCAACAATTTCAGTAGGGGTGATGATGAGCCCCCAAAATGGATAATTATATGGGCTCATTCAACCTCCTAATTCGACTTAATCCACCATTCTTATTAGTTTATTGCATGTTTTTTATTATATTTATGCTATATAGAGTGAATTTGGTTAGTCATTATGCCAACAAGTCTAATGGGTGCTTTGTGCAGATTTTTAGTCTATTTTGAGACAAAATCAAAGGTTTTAATGAGCACTTGGCAGCCAAATTCGTGGAAGAACAAGGGAGAGGGTTTGTAGGAAGGTGTCCCCTTCATTTATGGGCCTTTACCTCAAATTCTCCACCATCAGCTCAGAGTTTAAGGGCCACCAAATCAATTATCACAAGGGCAACCGAGCAAGTGCTAGTAAAAGTGCTGTTAACTACAAGTTTTGGCAGCCGAGTTCCTAAAGTTTAGGAGGGCTGTTGGGGTCCTCAATTTGTATAAATAAGAGGGCTTAGGGCCTCATTTTAGTTAGTCACTTTGTATGCAAAAGTTAGCTAGTTTGTAGTTCGATTTTAGTCCTTTCTTAGGCAATAGGTTAGCTTGCATTTCAACACATTTTCAAGTTTTCCTTGTGGACATTGTTTGGAATGTAACTATTATTTTGATCAATAAAGATGAATCCAACTTTGCACTAGCTCTAAATCTCTCTTAGAAGGCTATAGCCCTTGGGGTTAGGCCCATCGCAAGTGCCCAGTACCTCCTTTGTTTACCTTTATGTGTTTTTGCTCCATTCTTAGAATAAAATCTGCTATTTAGATTTAAATCTTGCTTTGTTATTTAGATTGTTTTTGATCATTAAAAAGGAATTTTATGTTAAGATTGAGTTAATAGGTTATTAGCAGGGAAGAGCTTCAGAAAAAATGCCATCAAGCACCTCTGATTTGACCTCTCCCTCAGTAGGATCAAGAGCTAGGATCAAGGTGACCTTACTGCCAACAAAAACACAGTCTTTGCTTCGCCATGCAATTATTAGTGTTTGATTTTTACTTGCAGAAGTTGGTTACATGTTTAGAGTCTTGATTGTTTAGTTTGCATAGAATTTCACATTATTTCGTTGCAAATAAACTGCTGTTCATTTTCCTTGCTGTTATTTAGGTCAAATTAGGTCAAGATAGCTAGATCTTGGGTTTGCATAGTCTTTGTTTGGTCAGTTTTAGAAAGTTGTGTGCAGATCACCTGTATTACCTCTCTATCTACCTTTCCTCCATGAGATAATCTGCTGCAACCCTTAATCCATGATTCCTACCCTTCATTTGCCATACTTTTCCCACCTTGCCCTAATTTCTACATTCTTGTGCATCATTGCTTCCCCCATCCTTGAACCAAATCCAATCGCTCCTTAGCCTCATGCGCCAGGTCATAAACCCCTTAACATCATTATCCAACCTCCATTTCCACTTTCCGACCATTTTTCCTCCATCAACCCTCCAAAATCCACCTTTTGGAGAATCCTGTAGAAAATTACAGAACATCCTGTAGAAATTCCAGAACCTCTTGTAGAACTCCTGTAGACTTCCTGTAGAAGCTCACGAATGAGGTTTCATGGTATCCATCTCTATGAAACTCTCTGGAAGGGTGTTAGGGACACCTTAGGCCCTCTCTGAAACTTGCCGACCTCCTCCAAGCATTTCCTGTCGCCAATCCACCTCTTCATAGTGAAAAACAGTTAAATCGCATGCATAATAATTCTGCCAACTTACTCAAAAATACAAAAAGATGGTTCTTTCAGATTTGACTATAAAAGTAGCTTAGACACATGCATTTCATCTTCTTAGAAGTCAATGGCATGTCGCCCAGTAGCTTGCATCCTCTTTCTTGCATCAGTAGAGCTAGCTGGTAAAATTAGGGTTTGCTAGGGTTTACGTTTCCTTTCAGCTTTCCAGTTTCTTTCTGCAAGTATATTAGCCTTCTTTAAGTTAGCTTTTGTCCATCATTTAAAAAGATTCTTCTAAGAGCTCATAGAAGTTGGCTTAAGCTCCTAGTGACTTGTGCTAGCTGACCAAGTGACAACTGCGGTAAGAGTTAGTACTTGTGCATACAGCACCGTCGCTTCCAAGTTTGTTATGAACTACCGAGTTGATAAAAGTAAAGGAGAGAGTCCCAGGAGTTGCATCACTATTGCTGCAATACTAGGGCCCACCAGTATTTCCTTTCAAATTTTTGGAGGACTGATATGTGCCACTAATGAAACTCACCATTAAATACTTTACATGTGAGGGAAGGTTCTCCCGACTCTATACTTATCATATCAAGTTTCTTATGCATTTTACTAGGGTTAGAATGATGATCATACCATACTTCATTTGAAAAATCATAGAAAGGATGACTATAATTGCAAAGAGGAAACCCTACCCACAGCAACTCAATAACATATATCACTTTGTTGTCATCAAAACTGTTGTTTTGCATTAGTTGACTCAGTTTGGAATGCCATGGGTGACCGTCATTGCCCATGAGGTTTTCAATGGACCTCAAATGTTTGTAGAACCTCAAGAGGAAGCTGGACCTTCTAGGCAACAAAGAGAGCATGAAAGCAAAACTGAAGAGCCTCACATTTCTATATTTATCACTTATGAAAAGGGGACAAGAAGACTTTTTGCAGCTGCAGAACGAGTATTATCTCCATCAAGGGTGGAAGGGGTCTCGTTCTCTTCACCGGACAACAGAGAAATGTTATCTTCACCCAGGGTGAAAGGGGCTTTGCCTTCTTCTTCAGCAGAGCAGGTACAGGATAGAAGAAAGAAACCATTGCATGATGAAGGACCTTCTGAAGCCACGATAAAGATTTTATTTTGATTAATGAGGAGGAAACTGAAATCTCAAGACTCAAAGAGTTCATTAGAGAGCAAGAAGCTGACATCCATGCCTTATCAATTAACCTTGAGAGGGCTAAGTGGATCATTAACTACTTTGAGCGACAGAATAAGAAATTGGAGGATAAACAGATAATCATGGAGTTGCAAACTAAAAGGAAAAACAAACAAGCAACCAAAAGAAGCAAAGTCAAATTTACACCACTTGAGCAAGAAATCAATGCTCACCAGGAATCATGGCCAGAGAGGGTGAATATTCACTTGGAGAAGCTGTTGGACAAGGAAAATAAGGAAAAGAACATGTTGTGCCACATGGATTTATCACTACATGGCCTGGAATAAGATCTGCAAGACAAGAATAAGAAGTCTAAAAGCCAAGTTAAGGACAGCATTAAAGGCCAAAAAGGAGCAAGAAAAACTTAGAATCTTGGGAAAAGCTTCTTTGGCCTAGCAAAGTAGTTAATGAGCTTGCCACTTGCAAATTTTGAAGAAATTTGGTAAACTTTTTGTCATTTTCAAATTTTTAATTGTAAAACATAGGGATTTTCCTTTGATGCACAACACCACTGGCCCTGTGTATTGAGCTAGTAAGGAATTTTGAGGAATGGCTTACATTTTTGAGTTTCTCATACAAAAATATGAGAACCCAGAAAATTTCATGAATTTTGGAGGAGTTTTGGGTCACCAAAAGGGCAAAAAACACCTCAAAATTGCCCTCTCTACCACATTTTGGACCCATAGGAAGCAGTGTTGGGAGAACTGATTTTTGGAGGGTCAAATGGAAACCAAATTCAAAAATTCCACTTGTCCTAGAAAGTAGACAGACAGATATTTTTAACAAGCCAACTTGGAGGAAATTTGGTGAAGGCGAAGGCATCCAAATTCAACTAGGAAAAGGCGTTGCGCATCAGGTAGATGGCACTTTGAATGAGGCACAATTTGCTCAATTTTGCTCAAAACTCAAAATTTTCCCCTAGTTTTTTCTCAGTTTGACTTTTTCTCGCTCATGGTCAAACTCATGATGTAAATTGATGTACTTTGATATAAAAATGATGAAAATTGACTCAAGGAAGTAGATACATAATGTATAGGTGGTTTTGAACTGCATGAATCAGTTTCCATAGTTTTAGAGGCAAGTTGTTCCACTGCCTATTTTTTAGTTCCTAGTTTAGACCTTGTGGAAACATATCCTAGACTCATGGTTTCGACCCCTAAAGGCTATAATGGGTGGTTTTTTGCCTATATCTTGTACTTTCTTAGTCATTTGTCAAGGTTGGACTCCTGTGAATGCTATGAGCACTATTGTACATCATCTCTGCAGTTTGGCAAGGAAATAGACCAGGGTTTGCAGCACTTTGTGGGATTTTTGTGGAAAGGTGATTTAGTATTGTTTTTCCTTCTGTGTATCAAGTTATCATATGTTTATTTATGCCATTATATCTCTCTCTTTATCTTAACTAAATGAATCAAGGATAAACGTGGAAATCATTGATGTTGCAGTGCTCTACCTTAGGGTTTGTTTAGCTTTACATGTTTTCTACTATTTGAAGAGAACTCATCACATTTCCATGCCCTCTCCAACTCCTCACCAGTATTTGGAATCTCCATTTCACTTAATTCAAAGTACTAAATCACTTGTCTATCTCACCCCACAGAACCCTCTGCAAAACTAAGTTCATTCCCCAGATCCAAAACTGCCTTTCACATTTGATCCCGCAATCCACCATAAAATTAAATCAAAATCCTCTAAGCATATACCTAGCCTAAAATTAGTATTTACATCAGCCATCTCAAGCCTTACTTGCCATATTTTCCTGAGATTGAAAAGGAGAGAGTCCTCTCCCGACCTGGTAGGGCTAGCTACCAGGCTAAGCGTGGTTTGATGTTACCCTAGACTTGCCTTTCTCAGCCTAAGGTAGATTTAGGCTATAACAGAGGCCATAAGATTTTGCTGGTGTTCTGCATTGCAATTATTCCATGGATAAGTTGACCATGTATGCTAAAGGAGTCTCTTTCTCTTGCAACTACCTCCTTAGTATTTCATTCTCATTCTCAAGGTGGCTTCTTGTGATGACTTCTCCGTCTCTGAGAGCACTCAATTCCTTGCTCATTTCCCTGAGTTTTTCGTCCATGTGGCCAATATCCTCAACTCCTTTAAACTTGGCTATTAGGATCCACCTACGCGTTCTCATTGTCTCTTTTTCCAATTCGGAAAATAGTGAAATTGAAAATTTTTGTGGGATTATCTTGCCCCCTTCAAGTAGTCTATAATAGGAGTCAAGACTAGGTTGGGGGTCAGGTTCTTGTAGCTCTTGTGCTTCCTCTTTAACCTCTAGCTGCCCTCCTATATTTTCCTCAAGCTTTTGTGTCTCCTGTAGTTTGGACAGTCTCTCCTGTAGGACTGCTTTAGTCGCCTATAGGTTTGGTTTGGGGTCCTTTAGAATTGCCTTTCCCTTCCATGTAGAGGATCTTGTAGAACTCCTTTCATAGGTTATGGGTGTCTTGGAAGGAGATTATTTCACCTTGGTAAATGGTGAATCCTCAATGTTAATTGGAGTCTTTCATGAGCGATGAGGTTTTCCTATTTTAATTCTGGTACTCTTCCTTTCCCTGAAATATATCCAGGTTATTCTTTTCCTCTTCTGCATCTGCTTGCTTGGTGTACTGAGGGCAGTTAGGGCAACTGCTGCTTTCCTTTCCAAAACTTCAGGGGACTTTTCTCTTTGCTCTGCCCTCTCTGCTTCCTTTTCTCCCTCTTATCTCTCTTTCTCCTCCTCCTGCTCTTGCTCTGCTATGTCACCACTGGCTTCATCTTCTCCTCCTTACTATTCTCCCTCCTCACTAAGAGTAGGACTGACATCATAGGTTAATGCCTTGATGTCATCCTCAACTGTCATATTTCTGAAAACTTCCCATGCTATAGGGATTGTAATGGTATGGAGGGCTTCCTCTACTAGGTTCTTGATTAGGCCACGGTGATCTAGCTACTGTGAATTTTCTTTTTGTACCTTGGTGCTGGTGTCAATGAGGGACTGAAGGAGAAAGTAAGGGATGTTGAGCTTTTGATTGCTTGGATATCCATGCCATATCTAAATTCTTGAAGGATTCTGAAATGATATACATAAACAATGTTGTGCCTCTCCTCACAAGAAATGTGTTTGATCAATTGATAGCTAACCTCATCCTATGGAGATGGTACAATGGCCCTCCTAATTCCATTTTTGTCTTCAAAAGTGGTTTCATTATCTTGGAAAAATTTCTTCTTGGCAGCCTGGCCAATTGGTTTCTCATCTTTACTCCAAGGCAGTCCAAGAGGAAGGGTAGTGACCTCACAAATGAATTCAGGGGTTATGTCAATGGAGAGGCCTCTAATGATTATAGTAGCATGAGTTCTTGTGTGAGGGACTAGAGAGAGAAAAAATTCATGGGCAATTTCATCATCAAACCCTCTAAACTTCTCAAAGAAATTCATCTAGTTTTCCCTTGTAAATATTTCCACCACTTAAGGATGTGCATGGAGTCTAGTGGAGTTAGTGGGCTCTTTTCTCATAAACCCCCCTATAATACTGCTTGTACACCTTTTGAAAAATCAAGTATGGAGGTGGAGACAAAGAATTTGGAGTGAAACGAAAAAACAGAGGGGACTGTGTTTTTTTTTTAAACATATTTTTTTTTATGTACTTCTACCCTCTTAAAGACTCATTTTATCTTCAATTTGAGACCAAATTGTTCATATTTTGATATTTAACAGAGGGAATTCATGAACCCTACCTCTTAAGACTGAAATTCGTGCCAAAATCACATTTCCTCCCTTCAAAATGACTCACTGCGCCTCCTGTAGAAGCCCGCTGTCCCTCCTGTAGATTTCTTGTATGTGCTCCTATAGAAAATATTAAGAGAAAAAATATGGAGGAAATCGATGGAGAATGGTGATTACAATGTTGTGGTGCCATAAGAAGACTACTGTGTGGTTGAGTTATGAGGAAAAACTGAAGAAAATGTGGTGAGAATGCGCGGGGAGGAGTGCTCATTACCCTTTATGGCTATTTTCGGTTATGAGTGCTGAGCTGGCAAGGTGTGTGTTGCCCCGATTAGGACCGTTGATCCCAACCTGCTTGGTCATCATGGCCCTCCTCATAATCATCCCCTAATTATGGCATCGAAGTTAACTCTTCCTCCCACTACCTGTCCTTGGTATCTTTATCTTGAGTTGACTATGCGCACGTGTGGGTGATATCTCAGTTAAGTGGAGTCAACTAAATGAAGGAGTCCAAGCTAACTGGCCACCTTTTCCTCTTTCAATTTCAACCATCTTGTTGCCTTCATATGCTTTCTAATTACACAAATGCAGATAGAGGAGTGACCTAGATACGTACCTGTAATCCAAGTGTATTTGCTGCCATCGACTGTGAGGTGTTGTGGCTTTCTCTACTGCATGCCTTCATTTTCCTTCATGCATGTTGTCTTTCCTTACTGATGTGTGGTTGTGTGTCTTTGTAGGTTCTTATTTTGTTGGAGCTAAGATACATGTGCCTTTTCATCCTTCAGATGTGTTGTCCCTTGCTGCTGGTGCTGGAACTCTATGGGATCAACCGCTATAGGAATTCCTAGAGGAGCTCCTGTAGCTACTTCTCCCCTTGAAACTTCAACTATTTCCCTGTGCTTGGAGCTCGAGAAGGATCCTAGAGGTGGAGATGAGTGATGGAGGGATAGCAGGTAAACTTAAGGTAAAGTTCATGGTTCTTTTCCTCCTTTTCATTTTTGTTTTTTTTTTTTCTTAAACTGAAAACTGTTTTTTCCGTGCTTTTCTTGGAAAGGAAGAAAAATAATAATAATACTTGGAGTTTGATGTAGGCTTGGAAATGATGGCAAGGAGGTTCGAAGATACTAAGAGGGATTATAGGTTCCACATGAAGATTTTTTGTCCCTCAAACTGCCTTCTGTAGACACTTTTAGCTCTCTGCAATTCCTACAGGGGCCTCCAGTAGAAAACACAGAGCTTCCTATAGAAAACATAGTTTTGGAACAAGAGGTACAGTGGGAAGAAAGAGATATAAAAAATGATGGAGGAAGGTGTGGCGAAGATGAGATGGATGTTGGTATGAATGTCAGGGTCCCCTGGTCACCTTCTTCTTCTCCCTCTAGTCCTCCTACAAACATGCAATGCAACAAAAAATTATTTTTCTTTTTCTCTTTTTTTTTTCTTTTGAAAACAACTAGGGTGCCTCACAGAGGTTTTCACCTTAATTGCCTGCCTTGGGCGCCTCCAAAGGATGTTTTCACCTAGGGATCTTATTATTTTCCTTTTTTTTTACTTCACTGGGCTGCCTTAGCAGAGGTTTTCAACCCAATGATGGGGCTCAAGCTCCTCTTGGAGGTTTTCACTTGAGTCCTGATTTTTTCTCTCTTTTCTTCAGTGAGTGGGTGAAGTGGAAGCTAAGACATGCTCCACTACTATCACTGTTTTATCCAATTATTCAATAAACTCTCGCTTGGAGAGGGGTTTCTTGTAGACTTTCAACTGGTGTCCATTGAAAAGCATGGGGACGACTTCATCATTAATGGTTCTAATCAGAATTAAACCATTGTCATTGTATTTTTCCACAGTGTAGGGTCCGAGTCATCTTTTCCTCAGCTTGCCTTTGAAATCCTTATATATTGAATCATAGTGTAGTGCCCAATCTCCCTCTTGGAATTGCTTCTCCCTGATATTTCTTTCATGCCATACCTTTCTTTGAAGCTGAACTACTTCTGTATGGAGAAGGGCTTGCAATCTGTATTCATCCAATCCATTGGGCAGAAGTAATCTCTCCTTCTGTGCATGGCTGAGGTCTAGGTCTAGCTGAGTTGCCATACTTAGGCTATTGAATTCAAACTCTATTAATAGCAAATCCTTCTTCCCATAGACCAGTTCATAGGGTGTGAACCTGGTGGTGGTCTTCCATGTTGTGTTGTAGGCCCAAGTGTCCTCAACTAATCTTTCCATCGAGTCTTTTCTGTTGCTATTCACTACCTTGGTTAGGATCACCTCCAATGCTCTATTACTGACCTCCACTTGCCCATTGGCTTGTGGATAGTAATGGTTGGAAGTCCTGTGCTTGATCTTATGATGTCTGAGTAGGTATTCAATCAGGTTGGATGTGAACTGACTGGCTTGGTCTGTGACCAATTCTCTAGGATACCCGAACTTGTAGAATATGTGTTCCCTCAAAAACTTAGCTACTTTTTCCTCTGTTGCAGCATGATCAGTGTGTACAAGGGTTTGATAGCCTGTGAGATAATGTTTGAATTTATTTAAGGAATGCACGACAGCTAGGAGTTCCTTTTCGGTCACTATATAGTTTAACTCTGCCTTCGACAAGTTTTTTCTTATAAAGTATATGGAATAAGGTAACTTTTCATCAAATTGTCCTAAGGTTGCTCCTATTGCTTTGTTCGAGGCATCTGTGTGAATGTGAAAGGGTAGGGCCTAGTTTGGGCCTCTGAAAATCGGGGCAATAACTAGCTTGCTCTTCAAGGTATCTAGGGCTTCTTGAAAGTTTTCTGACAATAGGAACTCAACATCTTTTCCTAGGAGGCCAAACAAAGGAGATGCTAACTTGCTGAAATCTTTAATGAATCTCTTGTAATATCCAGCTAGCCTAGGAAGCTTTTGACATCTCTCACCTTTTGAGGAGGTTGGACCCTTTGGATGATGGCAATTTTGTTGTGGTCCACCTGGAATCCTTGTTGAGATATTGCATGACCTAGCACGGTCCCTTCGGTCATCAAAAATTCACATTTTTCTAGACTAAGGGACAGGTTCATCTCAATACGCTTATATAGAACTTCTCCTAGGTTAGATAAAGCTTCCTGAAAGTGCGAGCCATAAGGAGTAAAATCATCCATGTATATTTCTACTGCATCATGAACGAGTTCAGAAAATATACTCAATACTGCTCTTTGGAAAGTGGCTGGACTGTTGCACAAACCAAAAGGAAGGACCTGGTATGCAAAGGTACCCCAAGGAAAAGTGAAAGTGGTCTTATCTTGGTCTTCTGAGCTGATTTGAATATTATTGTACCTATTAAACCCATCTAGGAAGGAGAAAAACTTTTTCCCTGCCAGACCGTCTAACACTTGATCTATGAAAGGTAAAGGAAAATTGTCGTTTTTTAGTGGCTTTGTTCAATTCCTGATAGTTGATACAGATTCTCCACTTGCCATTTTTCTTTGGCACTAGCACCAAAGGAGAGACCCATCCACAGTCAAAGATGGGATAGATGAATCCTGCATCAAGAAATTTCTACAGTTCTTCCTTAAAAATATCTTTAAGTGTTGGGTTCATCCTCCTTTGAGGTTGCCTAACTCGCTTGCAACCTTCCTTGACATATATATGATGAGTACATACTGAAGGATGCACTCCCTTCGTCTCCTTATAACTCCATGTGAAGGCGTCTAGATGTTTTCTCAGTATGCTACATAGCTCCTTCTCCTGGGAAGTACATAGGGATGGATTTATTTTCAATGTTATTTCTGGGCTGAACTCTATATTTTTAACACGGAGAGAAGTGGTGTCAGCCACACAGAGATGAGTTGAGCAGTTGTCTTGGGTTTCTCTTACTATGTCTTCTACTCGTGATATGCTAGGAGGTGAATTCTGAATCAAATTTTCAATCATATCATCCTCATCTTGCGGTTTCCCCCCATGGCAATTTTTAATGCACAAAGTGGTGTAGAATAAACTTCATCCTGATCATCCTCCAAGCAGAGAGGTAGATCATGTTCTAGCAAGGGTTAGACAGGAGGATATGGGATTAACTGCTTGGACATGTGCCCCTTCTTTATGGTCATGTTCCCAGCTCTGCAACTGATGTAGGCATCAGCTGTAGCCAACTAGGGTATTCCTAGAATGAGAGGATACCCAATGAGCTTTTCCTTTTGCTGGATAACTGAGAAATCAGTAGGGTACTTCCAAGAGTCAATGGAGATCATCACATCTTCCACAATACCCTCGGGGGTCATGGTGGAACAGTCTACTAGCTGCAGCACTATCGTGGTTTACCTCAAGGATCCTTGGAGGTTAAGTTTGAGAATTGTGTCCTTTGTCATCACATTAATGGGAGCTCCTAGATCAATCAAGGTATGTGGGACCATTGTGCCATTGATGTCGACATCAACTACTGGGCTTCCAATGTCAAGATATTTTGTAGATATTTTCTATCGCAACATCAGGTTGGACATTTGTCCTATGACATTGATGGTTGGGGCATCTCTCTTGCGCTTTCCTGGATGCCTAAAGCAATTCTCTTTGATCAACCTATTGTAGATAGGTACATCTTTTATGGCTTGGAGAATGGCTTGGAGAAGTGGTATCTTCACACATAAATGTTTCAATTCTCCCAGGAGTTCAGTCTCTTCTGGGGTAGGCTGGATTGTCATGGATAATCTCTTAGGAAAGGGTGGATTTGCTTTAGGTTCGTTTTCCTCTTTATCTTCCTCAACCTCATTGGGTGGAGGTTGGCTATCTAGGAGAACTTTCCTGGATCGCAAGTTAATTTCTTGAATCTCCATAGCATAGGTTGGGCATGATGGTTCCCCGCTATACACTTGCTGAGCCTGTCTGTTGTTCAGGTTTAGATTTGGCTAGGCATGGATTTGGGGTTGCCTTGGTGGAGCAGAAGGTAATGGTTGTGGTTGGGCAGAAGAGCGGGAAGAGAGTTGTATTGGGGCATCCACCCCTGATGAGATGCATTCCACTAAGGTTGTGGCTGAGCATAGGATTGAAATGAATGGGTGGTTGGTTGGGCATGATATTGAGATGTGAAGGACCAAGGAGGAGGTGTGGACCAAGAAGGATGAGCATGGGGGCCCCAAGAAGTTATGGAGGTGACTTGGTTGGGGTTGTAATATGCTTGAGATGTCCCTTGCATCCCCTGTTGGTATGGTCTAGGTCCATGTGACCTCCTTTGGTTTATGTAATAGATCTGTTTAGTGACTTGTTTAGCCCCTTGGTATACAACTTTAAGTCTGGGCAAGGAAGGGCACTTATCTATAGAATGATCTTCTTCACAGATTGAACGAGCCTCTATAGAGTTCAATGGGCATTCATTCTTAGGATGCCTCCTGGTGCATCTAGGGCAAAAAATGGCCAAAGCCCTCTCTGCTTCTTCTTGTTTTCTTTTGATATGTAAGGTATCCATTTGCATGGCAAGAGTTTGTAGCACCTCACTCTTGAAGTCTTCCAGTATGTTTCCACTTTCACCTTTAATGGCTGAATTGGAAGAAGAGGTACTGGCTATGGGTTGAATCCCTCTACCTTTCTCTCTAGCTAATCTAGAATGGTTTCTAAAAACAGTCTTTATGTCCTCATAGGATAGTTGGTAGATGTCTCCCTCAGCCATTAGATGGAGGGTGTCTAAAAGGTCTTCCTGAATTCCCCTGAGCAGGACCAACTTCAGAGACTCAGGGTCAAGTGTACACCTGGCCCTTTTGTAACTAAGCTGGAACCTCTCTTCATAGTTTTCCAGGGACTCATCACTTCCTATGATCATTCGGAAGATTTCTTCTTTACTACCTTTTGACCTATAATAGTCTCGATACTTTTCATTAAAGGCCTATTGCATCTGGGCCCAAGTTGTGATTCTATTGCCTGGTAATCCCATGAACCAGTGCAGTTCTATGTCCTTGAGAGTAGAAGGGAATAGTTTCAACTTTTGCTCCTCTTCTGTGTAGTCATAAGTTCAAAAAACGATAGCAGACTCGAACAACAAGGTTTCAGAATCTTTTGTAGTCAGACCACGGAAGTGAGGTGGGGTTGAAGGACTTATATTCTTCATTTTGGTGTCCCCATTGGTCTCTCAAATGGGGAATATACCCTCTATTCTCTCTCCATTTCCCCTAGAATTTTTGTTTTTAGCCATTGGCTCCTGAGGAATGTTTTCTTATTCTCCTTCCTTCATAGGTTCTTCAAATATGTTTGGTTGTTCACCTAATGGTTCTTCTTTATTGCAACCATCCAAGAAGAGAGAAGGTTGGCTGTGTGACGCAGTATGGGTGTTAGGCAAATAATTTCCCGAGTTATCTCTACTCCTATGAGGCATGAAAGGGAATATTTTTGGTTGGTTTTTTTTGTTTCCTTTTCCCCACACTGAAAATACCTACAAATACTAAAATTGTGATTGGACAAAAAAAATTGCAACTAGCTGAAATGAACTTGCTGAATGGAAATTTGCATAATTGAAAAGGAAAACAACGAAATGCAGAGCTGAAGGAAAAGAATTGACTAGTCTACTTTTTCCGAAATAAACTATTAGCAGAATGTTGCAATAGGAAATAGAAGAAAGTAGTAATCACAGAATACTTTGATACTTCCCTGTAAATGGTGCCAAAAAGTGGTGAGCACCAGTATTGCAGTAAGAATGCTGCAACTCCTGGGCTGCCAACATTACTTTTATCAACCTGGTAGTTCGTAACAAACTTGGAAGCGTCGGTGCTATATGCACAAGTACTAGTTCTCACTGCAGGTTGTCACTTGCTCAGCCGGCGCAAGATCACTAGGAGCTCAAGCGAACTTCTATAGATTCCAAAAGAAGCTCTATGTGTGATGAAAGGAAATAAATATTACTCTACAACTGCTATTCTATCTGCAGAAAGGTGAAAGGCTGGAATGTAAAGCAAAACCTAGTAAACCCTAATTAACAAGCTAATTCAACTTTTGCCAAAAACAGTATGAAAACCATGAAATAAATGACATTCCCTACTCAAGGGAGTAAACAACATCTAACCATGTTATTTTTGGATGTAAATAAGGAGAAAACATATTTTTTAATTTTTATGGGTTTTTATGTGAATTTAATCGTGCATCTAATTTATTGTGTGTGAGTGTGGTAGCGAACAAGTGGTGTTAGAGGGTGGTTTTGGAGCTTGGGAGGATTTAGGATGGTGTGGATGAGTCCTAGGAGGTCTTAGGTGGCCTTCTGGAGGCTTTTACCACACTCGGACTTCAAAATAAATCCTATAGGAAAAACTACAGGAGGACACAAGAAAATTATAGGAGGAAAATAGGGAACCTATAAAAGGCATATAGGAGGAGGCTGGGAGAGATTTCCACTATTTTGAGGGTGTGAGAGTGGGTGGAAAAGGTGGATGAAGGTTGGAATGAGGTGTTAGGGCACCTAAGGTCTACCACGAATCACCACAAGGGAGAAAGATGATTGGGTTTTCTCAAGCAGATAGGAAGAAGTTCTATGAAAAATGAAGAAAACTAGGGCAGAATTGAGGTGAGATTTGGGAGACCTATAGGGCATGGATCAGATGGAGAGTGTGATTGCTGGTAAGATGTACTACCACTAGAAGAGATCTGCTGCATAGAAACTGACAGTCAACCAAGAAAATCAAGAAACCAATGAAATTAGTGCATCTAGGAAAAATTGAGTTTCGCATTAAAATGGCCTAAACTATGATGTACAAAAAGAAATGCCGGGAAATGCTGTAAGAAAGGAAAGCATGCAAAAGGACTACTAAAAATCAGGAAACGAACATGATAAAGAAGATATAAAGCAAAGAAAAACCAGAATATCAACCTACTAGAGAGTCGTAAACACTAAAAGTCCTAGGAATGAGGAAAAGCTATGTTTTTGGGGCAGCAAGAGAGTCTTTGCCTCAAATCATGGTCCCAGAGGGAGGAAGAGAGGCCAAGGCACCGTTGGTACCCTTTTGAATCTTCTTTGATCACTACTTTACTTACTACACAAATCATAAATGGAAGAAAACTGCTAATTCATCAAAAGAAACTTATTCTTAACCATAAGAGAAATACATATAACAACAAACTAATCTACAAACTGAAGTAAAGAATACAAATACAAGTAAAGAGAAGCTTGGCTGCTTGGATTGGGCCCTAAGCCAAGAGATTCTGCCCTCAAAGGTAACTCAGTGCTAGCTCAAAAAGGATTCCATCTTCATTATAAAAAAATAGCAAGATTACATAAAACTATCTCAAAATAGTAAGCTCAAAATTTGAGCAGAGTTTACACAAGCAAACAAAGTCGAACCTAGTGAGGTCCTAGGCCTCTCTACTTATACATCTAAAGCTACCAACGACTTCCTTAAAATTAGGGAGGCTTGGCTCCCAAAACTCGAGATAACTTTCAATCATCTTCCACTTGTTCGACTGCCTTCTAGTGCATGATTCAACTGCCAGTACTCCGAGCTGAATGAAGGGGAATTCGACGTGAGGAGAAATAAATGAGGGCGATTCCCTCCTATAAATCCTCTCCTATATCTACTTCAAGTTATTTCTACAGTTTGACCACTAGATCCTTGACTTCAACCTCGAAATCGATCAATAATCTACATTAAACACATGTTAGACCACATGGCATAATAACTAACTCAACTCACCCTATAAGTATAAATATAATCAGAAAATCATATAATAAGCTAAGAGAATGGTTGATTTGACTAGATTAGGAGGTAAAATGAGCCCATATAATTACCCATTTATGAGGATCATCAACTCTGCCAAGGTACTGACCGAGCTCGCTTGTATCGAAGCCATTCTTGTGTTCCTATGTGACTCCGTTGGGGTACTATCCATGCCTGCTCGTAGCGAAGCAACACCAGAGATGAAACTAAGACTCTAATGATTACACTGCTTGTGCACCAATATACCCATCAACTCCAATCAAAACAACTGTGTTGCCTTGGCTTGGAATGTGTGTCAATCGACAAAAAGCTTGGCAGATGCTACATCGTACAATCAAGCTAGTGTGGAACCAAGATGAGCTAAGAACTGAACAATACTTCCGAAGGTGTTATACTTTCTTTTCATGAACAAACTCCACTCTAAGAGTTGGAGTTCTACCAGTGTGTCCCCAAGTGTTGTAGCGGCTACAACCACCCTCCAAAAATTTTCCTTAGCTTGGATTTGGAGCCTCCCTACCAACTTTTCAATGCTCGTTATCTTGCTTCATCAAGTATGGAAGCTTCCGTGTTTCTCTTGGATGAAGGTAGCCTGTCGACCACAAATTGATGCATTCCCCTCATAGGCTGTTCATATAGACTTGGTTAAGGTGCAGGCTGAGCAGCTCCCCCAAGAAATTACGCAATTCTGGAGGGAAACCAACCTTCCCCCCATAATTTGTGCAATCCTGTCTGGCCTCTTGCTGGGATCCAGAATTGCACAATTATGCCAATCAACCCTCACAGTGAAAGTTGAGCAATTTTCCCAACAGGGATGCTCAACCTAGAATTCGTAAAAATATGGGTGGGAGTCAGCTACTCTTCCTAGAAATTGTGAAAATCTCTTAGGAAACCAGCCGAGCTCCCAACCAAAAATCTGCATTTCCTTCAAGAAGTTGAGCAGCTTCATGTATGAGTTGTTGGGGTGACAAGTTTCACGCGGGACCAAGGAAACTTGACTTGCATGCATGGCTTGATTTTTCTTGGAATAGAAAAAGGCAACATACAAAAGGTATCCCATGACTTAGGGAGCTATTTTTAGCAGCTAGAGGTTACATGCAACGTTGTTTTAGAAACATTCCTCCAAGTGTCACTTTTTCCTAGATTTGTGGCATGTGCATCATAAGCTCAAAAATCATTTATTTGATGCATTAGAGCTCATTCTTTCACATCTATGTTGGAGATTTTACATCCCACAACACATCTAAGACACTTCGACACATCTGGCTCAACTATTCACAGGTAAGTGGCCTCAACTTTTCTTTTTCAGTATTACCTATCACTTTTTATCTTTTTGCTTGTGTGAGTGTTGTTTGGTTGATTTATTTGAATGCTTGTTGTTGCTTAGATGTATACTAGATTTTATTAGCACTATTTCAATTTTTGTTGCTATCTAACTGTTGTTTCATCCATGAAATGTTTTTCCACAAATGATCGCTGATTCGGTGACTCGCTTCACCGACATGCATGTTGATATGTTTACTAAGTCTTTCATTCATGTTTGCATGCACTCTCAACCACTTCTACTTTCACTTAGTGTCACCATGCATTCACTTTCATATTTTATTTTAGTTTCCGATTGGTGAGTGTAGCCAACCTTGGCCCGGACTCTGTTAACTGAGACAACATTGTGTAATATGGGGAAGGAAGGCTTTGTCTTCCTCTCTACAAATGCACATTTCTAACCAGGCACTATCGTCCAGGACTGTTTTTTCAGTTTCTGACGGACATTGACTGCGGGACCAACAAATTATGCAATGCAGTCCCTGAGCCTAAAATCACTCCGAGCTGGGATTGCGCATTGCGCAATCCCAACAACCAACAACTAGTCTATATTGCACATTGCGCAAATACAGGAGCGAGTCCTTCCTCCCAAACAACCTGGACTACCTTTTGCCCAATGATTCCCACTGACACTACTCAAGGTCATCGTCTCGGGATCAACGTGAGAGACGATCCAATGTATCATGTCCGCGCATGGGAACACGAGGTATCTACATGCAAATCGGTACAAGTCAGACTTGTGAATGTTCACATACACCTAACCATCTTCGAGGTCTTCCTCAAACGTGCCTGAAAACGCTTCATTGACCTCTTGCCACTTGAGTTTGATGTCCTTGTCTAGAAACAACTTTGTATCTTCATAGATCGGTAGACTAGAGTACACTCACTCAACTGTTGCTCTAGCTGCATTTCTATGAGTGTCTTGTGATCCCGCTCTCATGGAAGTCATTGATCATGTACTGCTAAGAGGCATATGAACACCTAAAATATCTGGAGAAATGCAACATGCATGACAAGACATATGGCAGCGAAAACTAAATCAAATTCGGGCAATGACATAGTACACACCTGGGGAATTGATAGGAAAGATTGCACAATTTCTTTTGGACACGAGACTATGACAAAATGTATCAGATGTCAGAGCCCGTGACTAGCATGAAGACTCCCTTCTACTTACCTAATAGTGATGCTAACTCCAGAGACGTTTTGATGAACTGGGTAAAGGAGCCAGTTGGATTCAGGTTAGCACTCGACTAGATCTACAACGTGAAGATAATACAGAAGGCATATCAATACTTGGTCATATTTTCATGTCGACTGTATCGACAAGAAATCATGAAAGCCTTCCTATAGATTTGGGTATTCACATCGAAACAACTGTCTAGGGAGGGAAAACCATGTAACTGGTCTGGCATGTTGTCTGATCAGCTTAAGGAACAAGTAATGAAGGCTCGACAATCACATGCAGATATTTACATGTCCACTTACATCTTAGATGCAATCTGTGGCTGACAGGAGTTCTCGAGCTTGGACTGGGCATGGTCATTAGTGGAGACTGCTGTGAACACATATTTCAAGTTGTTGTTCGAATGCAGCTTCAGAGGAGTAATCACACGGCTGTCCGATCATTTTGTCAACCCAGTTTACCAGATGTTATGCAAATAGGATCCACCCTACATGTTAAAGGAAGCCATGGAGGAACTGTTAGACATTGTTAATTGGTATGCCTCATCATCTGGCACCTTCATCCTAATGTTCAGCATCGAGAAGCCTCCACATGTTTTACCAATGTTTTCCTTGGAGATACTTGTCATGCAGGAAGTAGCTTATGACATCTCGACAGGATTGACAACTAGATTGCACCATAAGAAGAGGGCACCACGGCCCACTTTTCTGTTGTGAAATGGGTTATATGAGATTTGGATTATCAAGCAAGTGGATGTGGAAGCAGAAGAAATGAATAAGTATCGATTCGACCTCTCAACTTACAATCTGTATGACCCGCATTGTATTGTGAAGGATCATTGCACGAGACTTCAGCTCAACTGGATCCACAAGGCATTTCATTGGGCCAAGGAGGACCCATGGAGATATTGCTACAGTTTCTCAAGACCCAATGAATAGGTCGGCTTTGCTGCAGAGTCATAAGCAAAGAAAAATGAAGCAATATCATGGAAAGCACCAGCACCAGCATCAGCAGAAGCAGCAGAGGCAAGCATACTAGTGCACGACAAGGGTAAGAGGAAGATTGTCGATCGCATGGAGGAGGAGAAAAGTTGCAAGTTCTAAGCTAATCCATTAGTAGAGAATGCAATTATGGCTATAGAGGCAAAGAGGCATCAATGTGACATGTGAATTGCATAGAGGCAGATGGATAAGAGAATAATGGAAGAAGTACAAAAGGAGTTTCATGAGTTGAAGGAGCAACACTGGAAGGAACAAGAGCTGCACAAAGACGAGAGGGAAGCACAAAAGCAACACATACAACAAGGGGGCCGACACAACATGTGAAAACATATGAAACAACACCCGTGCATGTCGTGGACTTATCAGATCAGCTGGCATAAGGCCAACAGGGTGAACCATCACAGGAGCACAAATTCATTCATGAGATAAAACAAGCACTTCAACAGTTGGATGTAGACACAAAGCAGCAGGAGTTGGAACAGGACATCGACCTCATGCCTCATCATCAAGAGGTTGGCTTACCTACGTCACTGCATCCATATGATGAATAAGTTTCAAGTTACCAAGGAGGCACTGAAATCCTTGGAGATCATCGAGAGGGACAGATGCACAACATCTCATTCAACGAATCTCAACATATGGTTGTGCAGTCTCACAAAGTGTCAACTTCGGAGTATCATTAATCTCCTGCGCAAGTTGAGGAATGAGTGATTATGACTGATATGCATAAAAATCCAGTAGCCTTGGCTGATGAAACCAGTGTGTATGTTAAAGCCACTAGCTCAAGTGTTTACTTTCTGATAGCTGAGAATGAGCGAATGGTGATGGAACTATAGACATCAAAGTGAGGAGGAGACTTCGTGACAACGTCTGCCCGAGCTGAAGTAAAGAAGGCAATACTAGATGAAGTATTGTCCCCTGACACACTGATTTGAGCATTGTACTCCAAGTTTGGTACTGTGCATAAAGCAGTGGTCCATCTCAACGGATGGCAACAGTGATGTGCTAGAAAAGTATATATCTTAACGAACATGGATACTGCTATTGATGACATGCAAACATGGAAGATGGAGTAAAAGGGAGCCCCACTTCACTTGACTAAGATGATGAGGGCCAATGTAGTCGAGCTGAAAGCACATATCTGGAGTCAGATGTCGAACTATGGAGAGTTACCACATCTCATCATTACCATATAGGCTTCCCATAAACGAGTATTCAAGAGTATGGATGTCGTAAAGTGCACACATGTGATCCCATCTATTGGGACTCTCACCCACGTGAAGATAAAAAAATAGGTCCAACTAGAGCTTGATTCATACTTTGATGAGTTGATGCACATTTGCACCAACTCAGACCACACCCAGACTTGCTCATCAGTGCAGAAATCATCCACAAGTATTTTTTTGTTCCAGCTGCATTGAAGATAATGATGCACATGCTTTCAAAAGAATTGTATGGAGGAGCCCGAGCAGTGTACTCAGATTCTATGGAGACAAGGGTCAGGTTTCAGACAGATGTCACTGCAAGGCACACAGACACCATCAAGAACTACTGATCTTGGCATTAGTATGTTATTTTCGATCAACATGAGGATGTTGAGGAGTTGGACTTCCATGGTTGTCTAAGTCAGAGTCATGTCTAGCTTGGCTTGCTCAAGCCATTTTGTTTCACATGGGTACCTGTGCATTGTAATGTAAACTCAGGTCAAGAGTAAGTCAAGTTGTGATAGTTGGATGTAACAGTCATAGAGTAAGTTAAGAGTCATGAGGGTAGTTGACCTGTCACCAAGGGGAATGTCAAGGGTTACCCCACCCTTTGCTATAAACAATCCCTCATAACTAATTGTAAAGGCTTTTGGTTAGCCAAGCTTCTGATAAGATTATCTTGGAGAGAACTTATACAGTATTGTAATTAGTCTTGGCTTATCAACGATGCAGAGCTAGTACATCTCTTGGGAGGAGTAGGTGGATGTGGCTATAACGTTCCACTATTGGAACTAGTTGTAGGACATGGATGTATTATATGAATGGAACTTACAATTCTTTAAATAATAAGAGCCAACACATTTCATGAATATGTTGTATTGTATTCTATGCTATTTTGTTTACTCTAAATGATATATGTATTGGTTTTCTTATGCATGCATGTATGAAATACTCTGTATAAGTATGTATGAACCTTTCTGAAATGTGCTCCTCTTTTAACCATCACATTGAATTGCTCGCTAACTTGCCTTCCATGTTGTGATGTACCTTTGCTCGTGTGTTCCCTGCCAAGACGATTGCTATTATAGGTTTGCCAAGGGGCACACTCATCTCCACTCCCATGTGTTTGAACCTCTCTTGCACTTTCCTTGACTCACTACAACTGTCAAACCTTTGCTACCAATAGATTTATCTTACCTGCCTTTGGCGAAATCGCGGTCAAGGCATCACCATACAGCCCACTTTTGAGACTCCACACCAAACAGTTTGAGGTCTAATTGGGGATTCTTAGTAGGGAGATCCCATGACATGTTTGCATGTCTAGCACCGTCAACATATCCTTATATTCAACAGAAGAAGAATATCAAGTTGTATGTGCAACCACTTATGAGGAAATTTGGTTGAGGAGAATCCTTCATGATGTTGGAGGAGAATAAAAATATGTGATATTGATTAAATGTGACAACCAAAGTTTGATCAAGCTCACAAATAACCTTGTGTTTCATAAAAACACAAAACATATTGATACTGACTTTAACTTTGTTAGAAAAAGTTTCAGTCTAAATAAATTTTTATAGAATATTGTAACACCTATGATAATTCAACATATATGTTCACCAAGCCCCTTGGGAAGATTAAATTTGAATTTTTTAGGGAGATGTTTGGCGTGGAAGTGAACCCTTTGTCCATTAAGGGGGAGAGTTGAAAATAACAAAGAATTTTTTTTTCACTGTTGTGTATGTGTTCTAGATTAGGATTAGTATCTATTTTCTAGGAGAAGCCTTTATCTCACTCACTTCATGTAAACCTATATATTTTGATTCCATGATTAATGAAGGGGTGTGGTATTTCCCACGCAGTCTCCAGGGGTAGCTTGCTCACTTGTGAGTTTCTAGTTTCTATATTTCAAGCTTCTCTTCCATTTTTAACAAAATCAACTGGTGAAATGTTTAGACATTGTCATACTATTTATTTCTTAGCACTTAGGTCGAGTCCACAAATATAAATTCCGGTCATACCATGAAGGAATTATTTGATAAGATTCAACCAACCATAACAAAATAGGATTTATTCCTGTAAAAATGGAATGGACTCACAAACACAATAAAATCATGTGGCAATAATTATTGCAATTTCTTTATTATGTGCTTGATTCGTCAATTCAGTCATAGCCATGAATGATTACCATTTCCCTTACATTCCTTAACTTGATAAATGATTGATTGTTGACTTCCTTCATTCATCAAGGCTGAAAGAAAATTGTGGAACAAAGAAGTTATAATAAATTATTTGATATTTTGAATATTTGTGGAGGAATTAACATCTTCTTTCTCTTGTCGTTGACATTGTCTAGAGAAAAATTATGATAGTGGTTAAGAATAAGGCTGACCTTTTTTACATTATACTTGACTCGAATCATACTTACAAAAAAAAATAATATGCTCGCTTAGTATCGTTCACTATTCTTTTTTGTGACATAGAAATTTAGATTCACTTGTACTTTTCTGTGGATCCTTTTGTATTTGATTTCTCTAAGAGCATCTCAAAATTTCTCCTTCATAAGTCCTCGTCAATCCATGAAATCAACAGTTCATCGCACACATGTTGTGCTAAAAGGGCACCCACCTACATGGCATGCATTTCTCATTTGTAGTTAGGACTCAAATTATACAAGAAACGTGAATATCCAATTAAATTTGATGATTCCCATGATGTGTGATTTGTTTATCTCATCTTTATGCTAGATTTATTCTTCAATGTTGTTCAGTATCATTCAGACCACTCAGAATGAATGCAAGTTATACAAAAGTTGTGGAGTCTTATAAAATCTAGCCACAACAATGGGTAGGTTTATTGTTTTTTGGATACAAAGGAGAAAAACAATTCCTAGCTCATGGAACACTGTGGATCAATGGGGGAAGTCCCTTTGATGATTCAATTTTATAAAAAATAGGACCGCGAACTTCCTATCTGAGAAAGCAATTCCAATGGTCCCTCAACAGGTTTTGGATCAAAATATCCTCATCTGACAATTTCTAAGGTTCAACCTAATCACAAAACACTAGATAATTTGAATTAGGATAAGGACAATATATTTTACTGTCTCCTATCTACCAAAGAGCTGAAGAGGGCATAAATTCTTCCCCCTGTCTAGTGGTCCTGAAACTGAAAAATTGTTGGCAACTTCCTCCTGGGATATGGGACCTCTAAGCATAAAGAAATCATTCTTCTAGGGATGCGAGCCCATCTAAAAGAGGTCGGAAAAGGGGAGTGAAACATTGATAATAAATAAGAACGAAGTAAAATATAAGAAAATTTCACTTTGTGGAGGGAAAAAATCTATGCTCAATGAAATATTCTCATAGACAATAGAGGAGGGGCTTTACCCTTCCATTGGTTGCGGGCCACCAATCGAACTTAGATACAATACGATCAGAGGAAAAGTTTGGGACCTTAGAGAAGTGTACCGGATATCATCTACCTCTTAATGAAGACTCTGTCTCTGAACATTAGGGGGTTGGGATCCCCCCATACTATTGGAACCATCAATTTTTTCTTAATACTGAAGGATCCTTATCTTATATTACTATAGGAAATGATGTGCATAAAAGGAAAATCATTTAAAATTCTGCTGAAAAGACGTCCCTCTTGGATTGTTGGTGCAAGCGATGCAAATGGCATCTCTGGTGGCCTAGCGGTCATGTGGAATACAAAGAGATGTATTTTAAACCATATAAAGAAAGAGCATGTATCATCTTATCTGGATATTTCATTGGAGTAAACTATAGACTCATAATTCTAAACATATAAACTCCATATAATAAGAGGAAGGATTTTTGGGATAATATTTATGGGAATGGGTTACTGGACTTTCATCATACGATTGTAGAAGGGGAACTGAATTTTATCGTGGAGGATAATGATTGATGGGGGAAAAGGCCAGGATGGACCCTCTTGTAGAATAATTCAACGAATTTTTTAATAAAAAGAACCTCAAGGATATAAAACCTGAGACAATTTGTCCTACCTGGAAAAATGACAGAACTCGGGATGAGGGGATTTCCAAGAAACTTGATAGGTTTATGCTACACTCTTCCATAATTATAAAACTGGTGGACATGGAAGCTTAAAATTTCTTCTCTAATATGTCTAACCACGATGCCGTTATGTGGCAATGGAGTGGGGAAGAGGGTGCTTCTGCCATCACTTTCAATTTTAATCATTCATTGAATGAGGATCCAAATTTCAGGAAGTTGGCAGCCCAATATTGGAAAAGGCCAATATCCCCAATGTATATATCTCCTATGGGTACCATATGACACAAGTTCAAAAGATTGAAAAAAATGGTTTGACCTTGGATAAGAATGTGTAAGGATGCACAATATAAGGAACTTGTGGAGATTGAGAAGGAGTTGCCTATCGCCTATCTACATGGACCCCTCCCTGCCTAGTCTATTCTTTGAACATCTTAATCATGTGGTGATGGGGCTCCTAACGAGAAAAATCATAATTCTTAAGGCTTAGTAGAATGAATGGCGTCCTAAGATCAAGATTGCCTGGATAAAAGGGGGTGATAAAAGAACAATTTTCTTTCATAAGGTGACGTCAAAAAGGATGGCTACAAATACAATCTGGAAAACTCAAAATGGTGATAATTGGGTATTTAGCTCCGTCAAAGAAATCAAAGATGAAGCATTCAGATAATTCTAATCTCAATTTAATGCTTCAGTGGAGGAGGAGATATTTTGAGAATATTGAGAAGATTATGAAGATTTGGAGGAGGAGATAACCTATGGACTTTCTCCCTACTATAGTAGGATCAATATTGAATAATAAATCAACAATATATCATGAATTCATGCAAAATTTTTGGAGATCCAATGATTGAGAAAATCTAGGAATGTGTTCCCTGTCAGTTAATGCAGATTCTTAGTGTTGGGAACCATATCCACTATCTAAGGGATTTTGGAGGGAAAATATTCCCCCTTTCATGTGGAATTCTTCCTAATCATTTTGTATAAGTACCAAATCCAATTTTCCTCTAAGGGTTGGTTTTTCTTAGTCCTCTTGTGGAGAGAACTTGTATTTTTGCAGCTCCACTTTCATTTTTTTGCAGAGATCTAATTTTATTGATAAAATAATTGAGATTGGTGTCATGTTCAACTTCTAAATCTTGGTCTCCTCCATCAGACTCTAATTTTCCTTGAGCTTGGCCATCCCTGGAGACTTATAGTCCCTTCGTATAATTTACTTTTCTTCTTTTCATTTCTTATTCGCATGGATCTCTTGTTCTTGTTTTCCTCTATTTTTGCATTTAGTATTAATAATTTCTTGCTGTAGGATTGAGTTAATGGTTGAAGTAAGTTCATTTGTACGGTCAAAAGAATGATTTAATTCTTGTAGGAACATGGGAAGGTCATAGTGATAATTTATCTACTTGGATTTGTTTTCTTATTACCAAATCTAAATTTCTAGAAGTTCGTTGTGGCAAATAGTAATAAATTTCTGCTATTTTTTAGAACATTCTAACAACACTCAATCGAGTTGATTTTTCTTTCATTAGATCAAAAAAACATTCCAGTTAATAAAATAATTTACCCCATTTAAGTTTCACTTGATTAGGATAGGCATTTGATAGATTAACTAGCTCACTAATTCTCAAATTTCTAGATTTTAGACTAGTCATCTTTTTATATTTTTTATCATGTGTTAACAATGGTAATTTTTGAGTGATTCCACTTGGAATGGAGACCTAAGAAATACTAGTCAATAACAAAAATTTTCTCATCCATTTTGGATTTTGTTTTCTTCGTTATTCAATGAATTATGTCTTCGAATTCAAGCTTCTGTGATCCATATCATAATGTATAAAGAATTTTTCGGAAGAAGTCACATTGAAGATTTGGGTCGACAAGTTTCGAACCAATAAGTGTGGTTCATCTTCAGGGCACGATGAAGAAATGGATCAAGTAAGAGGGTTAAATAGGAAGACAGGTCAGCCTAACAGTTAGAAGAAAACATCTATGTTTGACTCCGGGAGGGATAGGGGACATGTTTAATAATAATTAAATTAATAAATATATAAATATTTGATTTTTATATTTAACTGGTTAACGATTATATCTTATTAGGATTAATAATATTCAATTCGTTTTTACTTTATTAATATATACATCAATATATATAAAAATAATGAAATTAATAAAACAAATATAAATAATATTAAATAATATTAATATTAAATAACAATATACATAAATCACTAAAAAAATAAAGTCATATTAATATTAGAAATACTAGGATTTATATATTAAGTTAATCAACCTAACGACTATTTGATTAGGGTAAAATTCCATTCTTATTATTTTATTTTATATGTATAATCAAGATTAAAAATAATAATGAATCTATAATATTTATAAAATTATTTATAATGCAAGTACTAATTAGATTAGAATGGTAATACATATTGTTTATATATATATATATATATATATATATATATATATATATATATATATATAACAAAAAAAAAGGACTAAGAGAATTATGGGGATAGGGTGGGAATCCAACAACTACTAATTTTCCAGCCATCATCGCTATTAATATGATGATGGAACATATAGAACACCTATAACTTCTTGTAGCACTCTTCCAACATGTATATACTTGCCCAAATTTTGTCAAAAAATGTGGTTTTTGTCCCTTAGGGTTAAGTCATAACACCTAGGCTCTAAATACATGATTAAGGAAGACTAAATACCACCTAAAACTTCCCGTTTTACCCCTACAAAACATCTCAACAATTTGGGTCAATGGATAGATATATGAAATGGATAATACAATGATGATTTTCTTTATTGCCACATCCGATGAACTTTGTCAACGGATCTAAAATCTTTGAAATGCAATGATTGATATTTAGTTAGGGAGATTTTCTTTATGCAATTAGAATAGGCTTTCTTTCCTTTTACTTTGATTCCTGCAATAGGCGAAGGCTTCTATTTCGAGTATTTCCATTTATGCAATCAATTTAGAATTTGATTACATTCACTCCATTAATTCTTGACAACAAAAGAAGGACACATTGTATGTTGTACATATAGTGTTAATACTTCTTAATTTGTAAAAACACCGAGTTGATAATTAAAATTGATAGCCTTGGGAGTTTCAACATTCTTATTGCAATACTAAGGATCATCGCCTTTTTTCCGTTGTTGTTGGTGAGGTGTCAAAGTATGCACTGTTTTATTCCCTAGTTTATTCATTTCTTTTTTAATTTTTGCCAAAACAAAAGATTACATTAGGCATATTTGATATCAAGAATGGAACATTTCATTTAATTAGGCATATTTGATTTTGGTAATGGAAAATTGCATTGCACTAGATTTCTTATTCAGAAAAAAATATTGAACACCAACCCCCCCATTTGATCATATGCCGCAGTAAGAGCCACATCACCATTCATTTTCACAGGTAGAAGAAGAGGAGGTGATAGAGAAGGTAGAATAAATGGATGGGGGTGATGAAAATAAAGAAGATCCTCTTGGATTTTCAAGTGTTATTCATGTTAGTGTGCACATGAAGAACATCCCTCCATATTTCCTCCCCAACTTCCATGGTATGAGATCAAATGATTCGTAAACCTTTCTCATTGAATTTGAAATCCTTTGTAGATCTTATGGTTACTTACTAAACACTCAAAAGTTGAGATTGTTTTTGGCAACATTGAAGGATAGAACTCTTAAATTATTCATGAGTTTAGGAACTAATTCAATAAGATCATGGAATGATATACAAAATATATTTCTAGAAAAATATAAAGATCATGATATTAAAGAATAAAGGTTTGGAATGAATAAAAAATAATATGAGAACCTTGAGGATGTAATAGAGAGGTTCATGCATAATTTTAATAGGTTAAAATTACATCATTTAGGATCTGACACACTAAAAAACCTCTTACTTAGAATAATTAGGGATGAGTGGATTGATCTCCTTGATCTCATGAGTAAAGGAGATGTATACCAATTATCATTTGAAGAAATTCGTGAAACATGCGAACATATATCAAGAAAAGGGGCAAGAGTAAGTAAATCAACATCAATATCACTAAGTCAAGCTAAAGTTGGAATTCTTTTTATGAATTTCAAATAAAAATTCCTAGCAATCTAAGTGAACAAGTAGAAATGTTAAGAATGCAAGATGAGGAAAAACAAGATGTTGATATTTTTGTTTTCCATGCAGAATCACATGATCGTAAATATTTCCTATCATTACCATGGTTGAAGGAAGTTTACCAAGAGGAAAATGGAACAAGTCCATCACCAAAGAAATTAAGTTATGTGGCTCCAAAAGGACAATCGCAAGCTAGTCAGCTTGGTATGATGCAAGAGCCTAATTGACAACTTCAAGGTTATGCACATCCATCTCAAAGTCATTGGAGCACACCCTTTCCTTGGAAACCTTGGCCATCTCAATGCCAAAGCCAATCTTGGTAATAAGGTTGGAAAGAACCTTATGGGAGAAATCTAAAATTCCTCAATATTATCCTTAATATCCTCCAGACCCAACTCCATGCAATCCCTACCATCCACCTCCACCATAAGCACTACCCCAACCACATACATCTCAAATATCTACTCCCACTCAACTATGTTATGTAACCAGCTCAAGAAAGGATATAAAATATAGATCAACGCCTTAGAATTCAGCCTCTTCGAGGGGGTAACCTCCTTTACATTACATAAATGAGCAATTCTTCGATGATTCAAATGACAAAACCTCCTTTCTATATATAGGAGTCTAAGGAGTCACAATATAATCCAGCCGACCTAACAATAATAATATAAAACCACAAAAATAACAATAGAGGGATTCCATGGGGCACAGAAATAAGAACATGGGGGTAATAGGGGCACAACAATATAAATAATGGGTATAACTACAATAGTAATGGGGTAATCACTAGTATTATAGGGACCCAACATGCCCCTCTCCTTCAAAAAAGTGTTGTCCTCAACGCTTGAGTAGTTCTGGATACTTCTGCATAAAATTCTCATCCTCCCATGTGGAATCTTCAGCGGATAAGTTCTTCCACTTGATAAGATACTCTGAAATTGATCGATTTCATAGATTTCGAGTTCTTGTTTCTGTCACTGCTTCCGGTTCCAATATAATTTTTCCTTCCTCGTCAAGTTCTAGCAATATGGTTTGAACTGGGAGTTTGTCGCCTATAACCTTCTTTAAACATGAAACATGGAAAACTGGGTGCAATCGAGAAGCTGCAAGAAGCTCCAATTTGTATGACATAGTACCATCTTTTGCAACACCTTGTATGAACCATAATACTTTGGTGATAATTTATTATCCTTCTTCGCTTGCTTTAGGGACATTTGCTTGTATGGTTGTAGCCGTAGGAATACCCAATCACCACCATCAAAACTTCTTTCACTGCGATGTTGATCTTCCTATTGTTTCATTCTATTTTGTGCCAACACGAGGTTACCCTTTAAGAGTTGGAGGACTTATTGTTGATGTTCGATGTGATGTTCCACTGCCTGAACCTTAGGGTTTTCTCTTAAATATGATGTCATGGATGGTGGTTGATACCCATAAAGTGCCATAAATGTGGTCATTTTTGTTGCTGTATGGAAGGAAGTGTTATACCACCATTCAGCCAGAGGCAACCATTTGACCCATTGTGTCTGTTTATCAGATACAAAGCAACGAAGATATCCTTCCAAACATTTGTTTACTATCTCAGTTTGCCCATCAGATTGAGGTTGATAAGATGAGCTATGAGCTAACTGAGTACCAAGACAAGAAAATAATTCTGTCCAAAAATTTCCAGTGAAAATGGGATCTCTATCACTTACAATAATCTTTGGGTTTCCATGTAGCTTTTGAATTGTTTCCATAAATGCAGTAGAAACTGTATTGGCTTTAAATGGATGTGATAATGCACAAAAGTGTACATACTTGGTAAGTCTGTCAACTACCACCATGATTACACTCTTTCCCTCAGACTTGGGTAAACCTGTGATAAAATCCATTGAAACCTCCTACCAACGTTGGCTTGGAATGGATAAAGGTTGTACTAGACCCGGTGTCTTAATTGTTTCAACTTTATTTTGTTGGCAAACCAAACATTCCGCCACAAACATTTGAATATCTGATTTAAGGCCATCCCAAAAAAATTCCTTCTTAACCCTGTGGTAAGTTTTTAAAAATCCCGAGTGCCCTCCTAAGGGAGAAGTGTGCAATTCCATAAGAATCTTTTGTTTTACCTGGGAATTCTTACAGAGGTATAAGCGATCTTTGTACCATAATGAATCATTTTTCCAGCTAAATGTATCAGACGTACTGGAATCTTGTTGCAGCTTTCGAATAAGTGCCCACACTTCTTCATCATTCTTCCATTCCTCACTTGCTTTGTTTATCCAGTCTGGTTGGATAATAGAAATGGTGCACAACAATGCTTCCACATCCTCATCCTTTCTTGAGAGTGCATCTGCCACCACATTTTGCTTCCCTTTCTTGTAGATGATTTCAAAGTCATAACCCAACATCTTTGTGATGCACTTTTGTTGCTCTTCAGAGGATAATCTTTGTTCTAAAAAGTATTTAAGGCTATCATGATCCGTTTTTACCTTGAAGTGTCTTCCCATTAGGTAGGGTCGCCATTTCTTAAGTGCATGGAGTATTGACAACATTTCCTTCTCATAAATAGCTTTGCTTAAAAACTTTCCCTTGATTGGACGACTTTCAAAAGCAATGGGTCTTTCATCTTGCATTAGAACAACACCAATTCCATTTCCTGAAGCATCACATTCCACAATAAAGGTTTTTGTGAAGTCCGGTGTAGCTAAGACCGGTGCTTGGCACATTGCCTCTTTAAGATGCTCAAAGGCCTTTGTTGCTTTCGGAGTCCATGAAAATGCATCTTTCTTCCATAATGTTGTTAGAGGTGCTGATATTCTCCCATAATTCTTAACAAATTTGCGATAATACCCTGTCAACGCCTTCATGAGATACAATATGACCCAAATATTCCACCTCCTGGACTCCAAAGAAACATTTGGATCTTTTTGCATATAATTGTTTCTCCTCCAATAGTTGTAGCACCTTGTCAACATGTTCAACATGATCCTTCAAAGAGTTGCTGTAGATTAGTATATCATCAAAAAATACTAACACAAATTTTCTAAGGAATGGTTTGAAAATTGAATTCATCAAACCTTGAAATGTTGAAGGTGCATTGGTAAGGCCAAAAGGCATGAACAAAAATTCATAATGACCCTCATGAGTTCTACATTCCGTTTTCAAAATGTCTTCAATCTTCATTATGATTTGATGATATCCTGAACGAAGATCCAACTTGGTGAAGTAAATTGATTCATGCAATTCATCTAGTAATTCATCAATGACAAGAATGGGGAACTTATCTATAATAGTGAGCTTGTTTAGCTCCCTATAATCCAGACACATGCGCCATGATCCATCCTTCTTGTGCACCAATACTACTGGAGCAGAGAAAGAACTTTGACTTGGTTGAATTATACCACCCTCTAGCATTTTTGCAACCATACGTTCAATTTCACTTTTTTGGACATAGGGATATCTGTGCGGCCTGATGTTTGGAGGAACACTTCCTGGAATCAGATGGATAGAATGATCATGATCACGCATAGGTCGGAGATCTTTGGGAGTCTCAAATACCTTGGAATGATTGTCCAAGACTTTTTGGAGATCTGGAGAAATAGATGATTCCGATGTGGAAACATCTAGCGAACATAATTGTGCAATTACACCTCTTTGCTCCTTTTTTAGAAGCTTTGTCATACCATTAGAGCTGATTATCTTTCCTGGTTTCCCTGCAATACCCCTTAATTCAACTTCCTTTCCTTCCGTAGAAAATTTGATGAAAAGTTCTTGAAAATTAAAAGCTATTGTACCCAACGATTGTAGCCATTGGACTCCTAGTACAACATCAGCACGTCCCATTGGAATGGCGAGCATTGGGCTAGTCGATACATATTCTCCCATGGATAGGTTGATATTATGGCACCCTCTAGAGTAATTTATTGTTCCTCCATTTTCAATCATCACTTGACACTTTGGTGCTGGATATAGGAAGCAATTCAATTCTTTTGCTACCCTACAATGAATAAAATTGTGGGTGCTTCCTAAATCAATCAACACTATTACCTTTTTCTTCTTGATATGTCATTCTATCTTGATGGTTTGAGGAGTGGTAATTCCCGCCAATGCATTACAAGATATGGTCGGATTTATTTGTTCTTCATCTAGGCTTTGTTCCTGGAGTATATCTTCTTCTTTTGACCTTTCTTGCTCCTTTTCTTCTTCCTCTTCACAATCTATGTAGAATAATTTCTTCTCAGAACACTTATGACCTTTAGTGTATTTGCTATCACAACTGTAACAAAGCCCTTTCGCTCTTTTTTCTTCCAATTGTTCTGGTGTCAACCTTATAGGTTGTGGAAGACTAGGGGCAACAACACTTCCATCTTTATAGTTGTGAGTGGTATGCTTCCTGGTTGCCATAATTTTTCTTTCCATTTTTCTTGCTAACCTGAATGCCTTCTCTAATGAATCAGGTTCCCAAAGGCGAACATCATGTTGGATATTATCCTTTAAAGACCCTATGAACACATCAATCATATGCTCCTCTGGAATATCTTTTACACTTATGTTCAATTTTTGGAACTCCTCAACGTGCTCCATTACTGAACCCTTTTTTTTGAGACTTATCAATTGGCTAAAAAAAGTGTTGCTTTTTGTATCTTCATAATGTGCTATCAATTCTTCCGTAAAAATTGCCCAAGTGATAAATTGTTTACGAGAGCATAGCCATTGATACCATACAAACTAATTTGGTTCCAAATATATAGTTGCCGTACGTACCTTTTGTGTGTTTTGCACATTATTGATATCGAAGAACTGCTCCATCTGTAATATCCATGTGGCGGGATCCTTGCCATCAAACTTCCTCATATCGATTTTTGGAATATGGTGAGTCTTCAATCCAACATTAGCGTCTATGGAATCATGATTAACATTTCTTTTTTTCTCATCATGAGTTTCCTTTAGTACCCTTTCACCCTTAGGGAGCATTTCTTGTAGCAACTTATTCATATTTATCTTCAATCCGTCCATGTCTGTCTTCAAATCTATCTTCAAATCATCCATCTTAGCTTCTGCTTCAATCATCTTAGCTTCTACGCCTTTCTTTAAACAATCCATCTTAGCTTCTACACCTTTCTTTAAACCATCCCTCTTAGCTTCTACATCTTTCTTTAAACCATCCATCTTAGACTCTGTTCCTTTTTGTGCAAGGGACAGTTGTTGCACTTGGTCTTGTAATTTGGTATACCATGTTGCATTTCTTCCTCTTCTTCAAGGGTCATGCTAGAGCTTTCAGATTCCGTACTAGGTGTTTGCATTTTCTTTCCTCGGGGCATCAGTTACCGATAATAATTCTCTACTATGCCCTCTGAATTCCTTCAAAATAAATTTTCAAACCAAGCTTAAGCAAAAATTTAAGAAAATCTACACACCTTTTTTCACTTTGTAGGAGCTTGATATTGCCTCTGATGTATCTCTGTACTTTCCAGTCATCTACTTCTACATTTGTGAGCTGTATTATCCCTCTGTGTCCTCTTTCCAATGCCACAAGTCTGACCCAAATTGGATTCAACAAGGAAGAGTTATGTGAAATCTCCCACATTGACTTGCTTATAGACTAGTTCAGTAGTGCGAACTTGTGTGACATGCCACGAGTCACTGTTTCGACCTTTGGATCTGAAACATGCTTACAAGAAACTAAAGTTCGTCCTCTTTCTGCACCTTCTTATGAAATTTAAATTTGATCCCCAGAGAGAAGGTTATGACGATTTTCCCTAGGTCACATGTTTTGAATGTAATTCATGAGTCTGCAAGAAGACCAACTTCCTCAGATCATATCTCCGCAAATATCACGCAAAAAGACCTAAAATTCGCACCCAAGGTTCATCATGATTTCTTCTCAAATGGGTTTTTTTTACGACTTCTGAAACGTCACAGAAACAAAGTTATAGCAAAAATTCCACGATGACCTGTTTGGAGCAGTGAAACCCTAGAATCCAAAGCTCTGATACCAAATGTTATGTAACCATCTCAAGGAAAGATAGAAAAGATAGATCAACAGCTTAGAATTCAACCTCTTCGAGGGGGCAACCTCCTTTACATTACATAAATGAACAATTCTTCGATGATTCAAATGACAAAACCTCCTTTCTATATATAGGAGTCTAAGGAGTCACAATATAATCCAGCCGACCTAACAATAATAATATAAATCCACAAAATTAACAATAGAGGGATTCCATGGGGCACAGAAATAATAACATGGGGGTAATAGGGGCACAACAATATAAATAAGGGGTATAACTACAATAGTAATGGGGTAATCACTAGTATTATAGGGACCCAACAAACTACCTATACCACCATTTCCAAACCCATAGAAGGAAGTAGCTCGGCCCACTTACAATTTTGAGGCACAACACTTCCAAACATCTCCTTTTGATCTAAATGGTTTTCATATTAGATCAGGAAAGGTATCAAAAAAAAGAGATTATATTTATGTCATTGAAGGACAACATCTAGATGAATAAGATTCAAATGAGAAGACCAAAGAATCGTGGGTTTCACTTGATTGAGAGAATACATCAGAATTATAGATTGAGGAAGTTACATCATGTTGACCATTAGATCCTCTATGTGTTCAAGAGAGTAATCAACAAAAAGAACAAGATCTGAATTTCATGAAATAAGAAGACATCCAAGATGATCCAAATCAATAAGAGGACTAGGGGCATCACAACTATATTGAAATATGGTTGCAGACAATCATTAAGTTGCAAAAACACACTTTTCTTCAACAATTCCTGATCTCATCTCAATCAAAGCATTTGGTTTTTGAAATTTAGGTACATGTCAAAGAAGAATTTTCAATTGTACACATCAGTTTAGCAGTCATGTTGATGTGCACTTAGCTTCATTGGAAGTATTCCTACACTTGAAAATGATTATGTTTTTTCAAGTAGAGTAGGATAGGAAAAGAAATATAAAAATGATAAATAAGAGAAAAAATAAAATCTTAGGTGAAAACCTCTTTTGAGGTGCCTGCGATTGGCTCATTGATTGAAAACCTTCATGAAGCGGTCAATGGGTTAGAAAAAGAGAAAAAAAAAGAGAAAAAATTAAAAGATCGTAGGTAAAAACCTCCTTTGAGGCAGCTAAGAAGACATACTTGTTGAGAACCTCATTGAGGCAGCTAGTAGGTCTAGAAGAGAAAAAAGAAATAAGAAAAAATCTTTGCTGCATGTATCTCTCTCTCATGAATGCAAGTGCTCTCTGGCCTGTGAAAGCAACAAAAATAGGTTAGCTACTAAAGTAAAAGTTAATCACAAGACTAGCCAAAGAAATTCAAATTTGGATTTTCTCCTCCTTTTCTCAGATGCTACAATAGGACCAAGGCCATGCCAATAAATCACCCTCATCCACCCATCATTCCCAATATTTTCCCATTTCATTTTTCTTGATGTCCTAAAATGTTACAAGAAGTCTCCGTTTTGCTACAGGAAGTAAAAATACATAGGGCAGAAAATTATTTTTTGTCATTTATTGAGAACTATGCATCCATTTGTCGAAATATTTTAGGGGGAGATGCATATGAATGATGGTAACATGATCAAGCCATTTCAGCAAATTCCAGTGCACACTTTTAGATAAATCAGCTACCATCACCTATGTTTGAGATTGTTTATGGGTAGGTGCATAAAGATGATTTCAACATGCTCCAAAAATGTAAGGTCAATCGAGTCTACCATTTCAGAGATATGCATAAAGCATGATTTCTACAAGAGCTTGTCCTGGAATGCTACAGGAAGGTCTGAGTTGCTACATGAGGTCTAGAAGAAACTATAGGAGGCAATCCGATTGGAGAAAGGGGTCAAAATATCATGTATTCTTTAGGGAAGGTTGAGAGAGGTCCCCCAACACCACTTTCATCACTCATCCACTCCACCACCAATAGACTGGGCACTCGGAAGAAACTTTCACACAACAACCTTATCAGCTAAGGAATCATCAAGATATGAAGACTTGTGTAGAAGCAAAAAAAGAAAATTATCACCTCCATAGAAGCATGGATTTATCAGCAACTCAACAACAGTGTGCATGCCTCTTCAACAAACATCATGTAGGTATAGCTATGCAACATTCTTCACCTCTTCTCTTGAGCGTACTATAGCTAGAAATTTGATTTTAATGAATGAGAGATGAGGTTTTATAAGCTCAGGATGGGTCAGAAGCCTCAACCTCCCTTACCAACCGTAATCAAAATTAAGCAATTAACTTGTGATCAAAAGGAAGAATTAGAGGGAAATAAGGAGCATATTGAAGGACTAACCTTCCTCCAAGCTAAGGGGATGTAATGCGAGCCTCATAGAGAAATCCAGACACCTAGGGAGCCTAGGTTGACTAGTTGTAAGAGGATTTTATCCTGCTACAGGAGAAAACATAGCTTCTACAAGAGAAACATTGTTGCTATAGGAAAGATAGACTTTTTGATATAGGAAAAAACATAGATGCTATAGGAAGGTAAAAGTTGTTGCAAAAGACCCCAATTTTGAAGAATTTCACTCCAAAACCATAGGATTCGAAGGAAAACACCCAAAGCAAGGGTAAATACATATTTCTCCTTTCCACATATGAACATGAAGCCTGAAAGATTTTTCATTTCTCAATAGTGCAGCCTATGAGAATCTTTTGAAAAAAATTTCCAAGTAAAAGAAATGAAATATGGATGTTTCCTTTGAATTAAGCCTAATAAGAAGGGGAATTGAAATTATTTTTGAGTGAGAATGAAATCATCCTTCATCCACGAAATATAAGAAAGTTGTTTTCTTCCTCCGTCATAAAAAACTTAATTACAAAGGAATATCTAAAACTTCTAGCAGAAATAGACAATTCCCATACCAACTTTGGAAAGTTGTATTCAAGGCTATGGGTGGTTGATTTAACCATAGCAACCCCCCAACCAAGAGGAAGAAGAGGAAGAACCTAATGAGTAAGAAGAATAATATGGAGAAGATGGAAATTAGCTAAAAGAAAAAGTCAAGGAGGAAGAAGGAATAAAGGTACAAATTGTTGCTAAAACCCAAAATAGTAGTGCCTAAGAGATACCTAATAATAATAGAGAAATTCAAATCCCATTAGGCAATCATATAAGCCACAAAAGATGGGAAGAAGTAAATAAAAGGTAAAAGGAATTCACCATCAAAGTAGAACTCAAACTGTAGCGATGAGAGGAGGCTTTCTAGGAGGTCTCTAATCTCTTTCTAGCTTTTGTCCAAGGCCTAGAACATGTTATAGAAAGGCAAGAGGAAAAAATTAAGCACGACCTGAAATTTTGGTCAAGATTTGATAGACTTTGTGATGTGTTACATAATACTACAATTTTGCTACAAAATTATCTATGTTGCTACAGGATCTCATCTAAAACGTTTTGATGGATTTAGAGGTGTTCAAATGGTGGAAAAAGGCAGCAGGAGATTGGAAAAGGATGTGTAAGACCTTGCAAAACCAACAAATCTTCAAGAACCCATGTTGCATAAGGATAAAAAGGTGGGAATGTACAAGAGAGAGACAACCAGGGACATGAATGAGGTACAATTAGATCACTAAGTCGCTCAGACGATGAGCAACACTTTCAGGAGGGGAGTATGACAAGCCTCCAAATTAGACATAAATTAAGACCCATATGACCATCCTTTAGCACATTAAACCTCTATTTTTGCATTAGATAATGTATTTTTAACTTTAATATGTTCATTAGGAAGGTTTGTGTATAATTGCATATTTGTGCCTCATATTATTTATTTTTTTGGAATATTGTGAGAATATTGGGACGATTGTGAAGATTTGGAGGAGGATAAAATTTAGGGACTTTATCCTTACTACAGGAGGATCAATATTGAATAATAAATCAACTAGATATCATGAAATCATGCATAAATTCTGTAGCTCCAGTGATTGAGAAAATCTAAGAATGTGTTCCCCATCATTTAATGCAGATTCCTAGTGTTGGGAACCAAATCCACTATTTGAGGGATTTTGGAGGGGAAAGCTTCCTCCTTTCATAGGGAATTCCTCGTAATCATTTTTTATAAGTACCAAGTCGATTTTTCCTTTAGGGGTTTGTTTTTCTTAGTCCCATTGTGGAGAAAACATGTATTTTTGCACCTACACTTTCATTCTTTGCAGGGTTGTAATTGTATTGATGGAAGTAATGAAGATTGGTGCCATGATAAGATTATAAATATTGCTCTTCTTCATAGGACTTTGATTTTCCTTGGGATTGGCCATTGCAATAGCCTCAAATCCCTTTTATATAATCTACTTTTATTCTTTTCACTTCTTATTCACATGAATCTCTTGTTCTTTTTTTTCTATTTCTGCATTTATTATTGATGATTTCTTGTTGTAGGATTGTGTTAATGGTTGAAATAATTTCATGTTCAGGGTCACAAGCATGATTTCATTTTTGTAGAATATTTGGAAGGTCATAATAATCATGGAGCTAGTTGGATTAGTTTGTTTATTCCCAAATCTAAATTTCTCAAAGTCCATTGTGGAAAATAGTAGTAAATTTCTGCAATTTTTCAGAACATGCTAATGAGCTTCAATTGTGTTTATTCCACTTGAATTAGATCATAAAACCATTCTAGTTATTAACAAAATGTATCCCCATTTCATTTTCACTTGAGTAAGTTAGGGATTTGATAAATTAACTAGCTCACTAGTTCTCGTATTTCTAGATTTTAGACTAGTCACTTTCTGCTATTTTTAGCATGTGTTAACAAAGATATTTTTGAGTGGTTCAACTTGGAATGGAGACCTAAGAAATCATAGTCAATAAAACAATATGTCTCATCCAATTTGGTTTTTTATTTTCTTTGTCATTCGGTGAATTATATCTTCCTGTAGACAATATGTAACTTCCCGTAGGAGCACCTTTAACGTCCAATAGCACTCTTCCAACATGTATATACTTGCCCATATTTTCTCAAAAATTTTGGTTTTTATCCCTTTGGTTTGAATCATAACCCCTAGACTCTAAGTCCATGATTATAGAAGACTAAATACCACCTAATTCTTTCCTTTTTACCCCTACAAAACATCTCAACAATTTGGCTTAATGGATAGATTTATTAAATGGATAATACAATGATGATTTTCTTGATCTCCACATCGAATGAACTATGTCAATGGATCTAAACCCTTTGAAATTTAATGATTGATATTTAATTCATGATATTTTCTTTATGTTTTCTTTCCTTGTATTTTCTTTTCTTCACAAGGTTAAGGTTTCCGTTTCGAGCATTTCTATTTCTGCAATTGGTTTAAGATTTGATGACACTAACTCCATTAATTCATGACAACGATAGAAGGATACATTGTATGTCACACATATAGTGTTGATTCCTCTTAAGTTTGTTCGCCTTTCGGGTTGATAATGAAAGTTGGTAGCCTTGGGAGTTGCAACATTCTTGTTGCAATACTGAGAGTCACCAGGAGATTTACAAATCTCTGAGTTTCAAGGAACTCTTGAACACATATGGCCCCACTAGTGGGACTTGGGTCTACTGGATTGTTTGGAAATGGAATGGGAAACATATATATATATATATATATATATATAATTAGTTTTTATAGGTATCTCAATCACCAATAGGGATGACTCTCTTAGTTGGGGTGGCAGTAAATTGAATGGAATGATAACAGTCACATAATTTTACCTATACATTTATGGTTATCCTATGAGTTCTCGCTTTGAGGATTGTACTTTTTCTATGTGGAAGTGACGGGCCCCTCTAAGGATGAAATGCTTCTCTTGGTTGACTCTATTGAACTGAATTCTCACATGGGATAATTTGATTAAAATAGGTTTTCGAGGTACTGTAGATGTCAATTATGTGGAAATGTTGTTGACGATTGCCTCCACTTATCTCTTGGATGCTCTTTGCTAAAGAAGTTTGGAGGCACATTGGTTAGTTATTGGGGATAATAATGGATTCCAATTTGGAGTCTATTTACACATGCCTTTGTTATTGGTCTAGCATGCATAGATCCTTTAGGACAATCCCGCTATATGTGATTTGGGGCATTTTCATCTCTCAAAATGTTCTTATTTTTTAGGAAATAGTTCCTCTCATTGCTGCCACATGTCTTAAAATTATTGGGCATTTTTTAGAGATTGGCCCATGGATGCCTCAACTCTCCAGGCGAGCTACTTCCTTCAAATATCTTGGATATTCTTTCCCAATAGGTTTTCTTTATGGGCAAAGAAAGGTGACAGTTGTGGGTGTGGGGAACTCATCAAGCTTAGTCCTGAAATGGAATATCATTTTTACTAGCACGAGGGGGAGGGTACAAACTTCGGGGATGAAATTGCGGCTCTTTGGGGGCTCCCGAAATGTCTGAAATGGATGGAGATTGGATCTATCAAGATTGTTAGGGATTTGAAATCTATCATTGAGTGGGTTTTGGGAAAAAATTCCCTCCAGATCCTCCCCCTACACCACTGGATAGAACAAATCATGCAGATCATTCATTATTTCTAGGACATTTCCTTTGTTCATGTATATAGGGAAAAAAAATGGGATGGTAGATGCCCTGTCTAAATGTGGACTACTCCTTTATTTTTTCATGGCGTCATTTGAACTATTGATGGATGGATATACATGTGTTTGAGGATCTGTTGGGTCCCTATAATACTAGTGATTACCCCATTACTATTGTAGTTATACCCCTTATTTATATTGTTGTGCCCCTATTACCCCCATATTGTTATTTCTGTGCCCCATAGAATCCCTCTATTATTATTTTTGTGACTTTATATTATTATTGTTAGGTCGGCTGGATTATATTGTGACTCCTTAGACTCCTATATATAGAAAGGAGGTTTTGTCATTTGTATCATCCAAGAATTGTTCATTTATGTAATGTAAACGAGGTTGCCCCCTCAAAGAGGCTGAATTCTAAGGCGTTGATCTATCTTTTCTATCTTTTCTTTAGCTGGTTTCATAACATTTGGTATCAAAGCTTTGGATTCTAGGGTTTCGCTGCTCCAAACAGGACATCGTGGAATTTTCGCTATAACTTTTTTTCTGTGACATTTCAGAAGTCGCAAAAAAAACCCATGTGATAAGAATTCGCGCTGAACCTTGGGTCCGAATTTCATTTCGTTTCGCGTGATATTTACAGAGATATGCTCAGAGGAAGTTGGTCTTTTTGCAGACTCCTGATTTACATTCAAAATAGGTGACCTAGGGAAAATCGTCATAACTTTCTCTCTGGGGATCGGATTGAAATTTCATAAGAAGGTACAGAAAGAGGACGGATTGTAGTTTCTTTTATATTTTTTTCAAAACCAAAGGTGGAACATTGTACACGTGGCACTTCATACAAGTTCGCTCTTCTGGAAAGGCCTATAATCAGGTCATCTTGGGAGATTGTGCATAACTCTTTCTTGGAGAATCCAATTTGGATAAGACTGGTGGCATTGGAAAGAGGACACAGAGAGCTACTACAGGTCACAATTTCATAACTAGATGATTGGAAAGTACAAAGATACATCAGAGGCAATATCAAGCTCCTACAAAGTGAAAAAAGGTATGTAGATTTTTTTAAATTTTTGCTTAAGCTTGGTTTGAAAATTTATTTTGAAGGAATTCAAAGGGCATAGTAGAACATTATTATCGGTAACTGATGCCCCGAGGAAAGAAAATGCAAATACCTAGTAAGGAACCTAAAAGCTCTAGCATGACTCATGAAGAAGAGGAAGAAATGCAACATGATATATCAAAATTACAAGACCAAGTGCAACAACTGTCCCTTGCACAAAAAGGAACAGAAGCTAAGATGGATGGTTTAAAGAAAGGTGTAGAAGCTAAGATGGACTGTTTAAAGAAAGGCGAAAAAGCTAAGATGGATGGCATGGAAGCTAAGGTGAAGGGCATGGACGCTAAAATTGATGGCATGGATGATAAGATGGAAGAATTGAAGATAAATATGAATAAGTTGCTACAAGAAATGGTCAGTAAGGGTGAAAGAGTACTAAAGGAAACTCATGATGAGAACAAAAGAAATGTTAATCATGATTCCATAGACTCTAATGTTGGATCAAAGACTCACCATGTTCCAAAAATCGATATGAGGAAGTTTGATGGCAAGGATCCCGCCACATGGATATTACAGATGGAGCAATTCTTCGATCTCAATAATGTGCAAAACACACAAAAGGTACGTATGACAACTTTATATTTGGAACCAAATCAGTTTGTATGGTATCAGTGGCTTTGTTCTCGTAAACAATTTATCACTTGGGCAATTTTTACGAAAGAATTGATAGCACATTATGAGGATACAAAAAGCAACACTTTTTTTAGCCAATTGATAAGTCTCAAACAAAAGGGTTCAATAATGGAGCACATTGAGGAGTTCCAAAAATTGAACATGAGGGTAAAAGATATTCCAGACGAGCATAGGATTGATGTGTTCATAGGGTCTTTAAAGGATAATATCCAACACGATGTGCGCCTTTGGGAACCTGATTCATTAGAGAAGGCATTCAGGTTAGCAAGAAAAATGGAAAGCAAAATTATGGCAACTAGGAAGCATACCATTCACAACTATAAAGACGGAAGTGTTGTTGCCCATAGTCTTCCACAACCTACAAGGTTGACACCACAATAATTGGAAGAAAAAATAGCAAAAGGGCTTTGTTGCAATTGTGATAGAAAATACACAAAAGGTCATAACTGTGCTGAGAAGAAATTATTCTACATAGATTGTGAAGAGGAAGAAGAAAATGAGCAAGAAAGGTTAAAAGAAGAGGATATATTCTAGGAACAAAGCCTAGATGAAGAACAAATAAATCCGATCATATCTTGTAATGCATTGGCAGGAATTACCACTCCTCAAACCATCAAGATAGAAGGACAAATCAAGAAGAAAAAGGTAATAGTGTTGATTGATTCAGGAAGCACCCACAATTTTATTCATTGTAGGGTAGCAAAAGAATTGAATTGCTTCCTATATCCAGCACCAGAGTGTCAAGTGATGATTGCAAATGGAGGAACAATAAATTGTTCTGGAAAGTGCCATAATATCAAGCTATCCATGGGAGAATATGTATTGACTAGCCCAATGCTTTCCATTCCAATGGGAGGTGTTGATGTTGTACTAGGAGTCCAATGGCTACAATCCTTGGGTACAATAGCTTTTAATTTTCAAGAACTTTTCATGAAATTTTCTGTGGAAGGAAAGGAAGTTGAATTAAGGGGTATTGCAGGGAAACCAGGAAAGATAATCAGCTCTAATGGCATGACAAAGCTTCTAAAAAAGGAGCAACGAGGTGTAATTGCACAATTATGTTCACTAGATGTTTCCACATTGGAATCATCTATTTCTCCAGATCTCCAAAAAGTCCTGGACAATCATTCCAAGGTATTTGAGACTCCCAAAGGTCTCCCACCTATGCGTGATCATGATCATGCTATTCATTTGATTCCAGGAAGTGTTCCTCCAAACATCAGGCCGTACAGATATCCATATGTCCAAAAAAGTGAAATTGAACGTATGGTTGCAGAAATGCTAGAGGCTGGTATAATTCAACCGAGTCAAAGTTCTTTCTCAGCTCCAGTAGTATTGGTGCACAAGAAGGATGGATCATGGCGCATGTGTCCAGATTATAGGGAGCTCAATAAGCTCACTATTAAAGATAAGTTCCCCATTCCTGTCATTGATGAATTACTGGATGAATTGCATGGATCAATTTACTTCACCAAGTTGGATCTTCGTTCGGGATATCATCAAATCATAATGAAGATTGAAGACATTCCAAAAACGACATTTAGAACTCATGAGGGTCATTATGAATTTTTGGTCATGCCTTTTGGCCTTACCAATGCACCTTCAACATTTCAAGGTTTGATGAATTCAATTTTCAAACCATTCCTTAGAAAATTTGTGTTGGTATTTTTTGATGATATACTAATCTACAGCAAGTCTTGGAAGGATCATGTTGAACATGTTGACAAGGTGCTACAACTATTGGAGGAGAAACAATTATATGCAAAAAGATCCAAATGTTTCTTTGGAGTCCAGGAGGTGGAATATTTGGGTCATATTGTATCTCATGAAGGAGTTAAGGTAGACCCTAGCAAAATTAAAGCCATTAAGGAATGGAAAATCCCCACATCCATAAAGCATTTGCGAGAATTTCTTGGGTTGACAGGGTATTATCACAAGTTTGTTAAGAATTATGGGAGAATAGCAGCACCTCTAACAACATTATTGAAGAAAGATTCATTTTCATGGACTCCGGAAGCAACAAAGGCCTTTAAACATCTTAAAGAGGCAATGTGCCAAGCATCGGTCTTAGCTACACCGGACTTCACAAAAACCTTTATTGTGGAATGTGATGCTTCAGGAAATGGAATTGGTGCTGTTCTAATGCAAGATGAAAGACCCATTGCTTTTGAAAGTCGTCCAATCAAGGGAAAGTTTTTAAGCAAAGCTATTTATGAGAAGGAAATGTTGGCAATACTCCATGCACTTAAGAAATGGCGACCCTACCTAATGGGAAGACACTTCAAGGTAAAAACGGATCATGATAGCCTTAAATACTTTTTAGAACAAAGATTATCCTCTGAAGAGCAACAAAAGTGGGTTACAAAGATGTTGGGTTATGACTTTGAAATCATCTACAAAAAAGGGAAGCAAAATGTGGTGGCAGATGCACTCTCAAGAAAGGATGAGGATATGGAAGCATTGTTTTGTGCCATTTCTATTATCCAACCAGATTGGATAAACGAAGCAAAGGAGGAATGGAAGAATGACGAAGAAGTGTGGGCACTTATTTGAAAGCTACAACAAGATTCCAGTACTTCTGATACATTTAGCTGGCAAAATGATTCATTATGGTACAAAGATTGCTTATACCTCTGTAAGAATTCCGAGCTAAAACAAAAGATTCTTATGGAATTTCACACTTCTCCCTTAGGAGGGCACTCAGGATTTTTAAAAACTTACCACAGGGTTAAGAAGGAATTTTTTTGGGATGGCCTTAAATCAGATATTCAAAAGTTTGTGGCAGAATGTTTGGTTTGCCAACAAAATAAAGTTGAAACAATTAAGACACCGGGTCTATTACAACCTTTATCCATTCCAAGCCAACGTTGGGAGGAGTTTTCAATGGATTTTATCACAGGTTTACCCAAGTCTGAGGGAAAGAGTGTCATCATGGTGGTAGTTGAGGAACTTACCAAGTATGCACACTTTTGTGCATTATCACATCCATTTAAAGCCAGTACAGTTTCTACTGCATTTATGGAAACAGTTCAAAAGCTACATGGAAATCCAAAGATTATTGTAAGTGACAGAGATCCCATTTTCACTGGAAATTTTTGGACAGAATTATTTTCTTGTCTTGGTACTCAGTTAGCTCATAGCTCATCTTATCATCCTCAATCTGATGGGCAAACTGAGATAGTAAACAAATGTTTGGAAGGATATCTTCGTTGCTTTGTATCTGATAAACAGACACAATGGGTCAAATGGTTGCCTCTGGCTGAATGGTGGTATAACACTTCCTTCCATACAGCAACAAAAATGACCCCATTTATGGCACTTTATGGGTACCAACCACCATCAATCACATCATATTTAAGAGAAAATTCTAAGGTTCAGGTAGTGGAACATCACATCGAACATCAACAACAAGTCCTCCAACTCTTAAAGGATAACCTCGTGTTGGCACAAAATAGAATGAAACAACAGGCAGATCAACATCACAGTGAAAGAAGTTTTGATGTAGGTGATTGGGTATTCCTACGGCTACAACCATATAAGCAAATTTCCCTAAAGAAAGCTAAGAAGGATAATAAATTATCACCAAAGTATTATGGTTCGTACAAGGTGTTGGAAAAGATTGGTACTATGGCATACAAATTGGAGCTTCCTGCATCTTCTCGATTGCACCCAGTTTTCCATGTTTCATGTTTAAAGAAGGTTATAGGCGACAAGCTCCCAGTTCAAACAATATTGCCAGAACTTGACGAGGAAGGAAAAATTATATTGGAACCGGAAGTAGTCACAGAAACAAGAACTCGACAGCTACAAAATCGATCAATTTCAGAGTATCTTATCAAGTGGAAGAACATATCCGCTGAAGATTCCACATTGGAGGATGAGAATTTTATGCAGAAGTATCCAGAACTGCTCAAGCGTTGAGGACAACACTTTTTTGAAGGAGAGGGGCATGTTGGGTCCCTATAATACTAGTGATTACCCCATTACTATTGTAGTTATACCCCTTATTTATATTGTTGTGCCCCTATTACCCCCATATTGTTATTTCTGTGCCCCATAGAATCCCTCTATTGTTATTTTTGTGGCTTTATATTATTATTGTTAGGTCGGCTGGATTATATTGTGACTCCTTAGACTCCTATATATAGAAAGGAGGTTTTGTCATTTGTATCATCCAAGAATTGTTCATTTATGTAATGTAAAGGAGGTTGCCCCCTCGAAGAGGCTGAATTCTAAGGCGTTGATCTATCTTTTCTATCTTTTCTCGAGCTGGTTTCATAACAGGATCCTTTGAGTTCTCATCTGGGGTATATATTGGGCTTCATGTTCCTGTCTTCATGTAGATGTTGGGAGTTTTTCCTTTTTTTTGGTTATGTGCTTGAATCTGAAAATTCTGACTACACACTATTGAGAATTTTATTGGATATTTATTACAAGGTGCATGGATGTATGCAAAATGTAGAAGTCTGGTATTTTCCATCTCTTGTATCAAACATTTTTATTAATAAAGACGTTTATGTTTTTTGCTATTGGAAAAAAAGGTTGATTGTTTGGGATTGATTGATCATCATGCCTTCACCTGTATTTCGAATTTTGTTCACTATCTAGGGTAGAGTGTCATCTCAAATAGTGCATAACTTTGACATAAGTTGTTATCTAGATTATTATTGATAACAATAGTAATGGTATATATTAATTATTTATTTTCTCCAACATGAAAATTAAATAAATTTTGTATAATATACCATAAAAATTTGAAATAAGTTTAGAAAATGTTTATTACATTACTGTATTAATATGTGAGCATAGACCTATTTTAAGTATAGTTCTAACCGAAGAAGAGAGGGATCATATTTCTTCACATGCAACTTCTTTAGAGTGCAAAATACTATGTGTATTATTCATTATTTAAATTGTATTTTTTAATTCTATGTATAATATATATAGGGCCAAATAAATGTTATAACCATAAAAAAATAATTTTGTTCATGATATATACATAACTTTTTAAAATGGTGTATAATATATACATAATTTCCATTAAAATATTTTACATGACATGTACATCGAGACATTTTATCAATCCAAATTAAAATAGTGTTTTTTTTATTGTTTATATATTTTTAAGTATAGATCACTATTCATTCATATTAAAATATTTTATTGCTAAACCACATTGAATATTTTTCATATACAACATTAAAATATTTTATTTTAACAATTATTTTTCTATATATATAGATATACATGAAGTTGATATCGATATAAATTAGTTAACATAGATCTTCAAATAGTTTATTTAAATCTCCTGTTGAAATATTTTTTTGAAAATTCTAAGGTTTAAACATCTTACTCACACATCTTTTTTTACTTCTAATTGCTTTACAACATATTCATTCTTTTTATTATAGCATATATTATTTTTCTATATAGAATATAATTTATTTTTATTTTGAAGTGGCACATCTCAACTCAAAGGAGAAAAACTTAGATGTCCCTTCATAATGGGTTGTAAAATAAACCTCTTAGCTCAACAATATATTTATTATATAATCGTAAATTTAAAAATATATCTCCATTAATTTAAAAACATAACTAATAAAATAAAATAAAAAAATATTTTTTTGATATGCAACATTGTTATTATTTTCAACTATTTTGAGTAACATTTTAAACTTTCTTAAAAATTTTAAATAAAAAAATATTAAATATTTATAAACTATTATTATAAAAGAAAGTCCAAAACATTGGGCTCTATGAGGTTTTATCAATTCTAGTTTGCGTTTCATTGTTTTTTTAATTTCCTATGATATATTTATATAGATATAGTTATATAATCAAGATTAATAATGTGGATTTTCTTTTACTCGTATATTAAATTTTCAATTTTAAAATCAATCTAAATTTAAAAATCAAGTTCATGTAGCATATATTTACGCCGATAGGCCTTTCCTATGCATCAACTTTTCGTCAACACTTTTACTCTGATCCGTTAGATCAGATGAAACACTTTCAACCGTTGATCTGAACCAGAAAACAAAACAATGGAAAATCAAGAAAGCACGGAAAGTCAAGAAAGCACAAAAGCTCAAAAAAGATTCTATGCAAAAAAAATCAAGAAAGCACGAAAAAATCATAAAAATCAAAGATCGAAAGAAAAAAGCTCAGAAAAGCAAAGATTTTTGAGGATTTTTATTTTTATTTTTATTTTTTAAATGCAATGTATTATTAATTTATTTTTATAATTTAATTGAAATATGAATTTTAAATTTTAAATTTAAAAATTAGTTTAGATTTATTTTTAGTTGTAAGTTTATTATGTGTTAAGAGGGACTTTTTTTTGAGGTATTGACTTTTTAAGTGTGAAAAGAGATTTGATTTTTTTGGCATTTGGTAGATGTAGAGTTAAAATGAATTTAGATTAGTTTAAATATTAACCTTTAAATAACTCACATTAGAGAAAAATACCATGGGAAAAAACCATAGATTAAAAATATAATAAGGAAAAACCATGGGTTGGAAAATTTTATATTTTATATTTTAATTTTAATTTGACTAAGTCAAAATGTTAAACATTGTAACATCTCTCTAAAATAACTAAATTCAATTTAAGTCCATGCTAGCTCCCATCATTTTCCTGCTCAAAAGATAGGCGTTCTCAACACCTTAGCTACTTCGGCGGGCGTTGCAAGTTTATGATGAAAATCACCTTGAAGATGAGAAAACTGACCTCCTGGAAGTTTTTAATAAGAATGGTTATAGTAGGTCTCAAGGTCTTAAGGCTTTTCAAAATGCTGAAAAGGGTCCTAAGAGTAAGATTGACCCCAAGGATTGGTCTTCTAGTGTTCATTTTCCCTTTATTCTAGGGACCATGGATAAAATCGCTAGGATCTTGAGGAAGCATAAGATTCATTCTTCTTTTAGACCTCTTAACACTATATGAAGTTCTCTTCATTTTGTTAAGGACCCGATTAACCCCAAGGAATAGAAGGGTGTTTATATCATTCCCTATTCTTGTCGAGCTCCTTATATTGGTGAGACCGGTCGATCCATTAACCAAAGGATTTGTGAACATGCTGCGACATCAGGCATGGAAGGTCTCGCTCCTCCGCTTTGGTAGAGCATGCAGAAAAAACCAATCATCACATCTCCATTGAAGAGGCTAAGGTCATTGCGAGGATTGACCATTTTCATTATTGTAAATTTAGAGAGGCCTTAGAAATTGAAAAAAAGACTTGTTAATTTAAATAGAGATGACGGCTGGAGTATCAACAGATGCTAGATTCCTGCACTTTCTTCTTAAAAAATTATTTTTATTTATTTATAGATTAATTAATTAATTTTTTTTGTTAATCCCCATATTGCTTAGTTTATGACTCTCTTAAATTATTCTTGGTAATATGAATAGGATTAAACCTTAATATTAATATAATATTATATATAATAATATTCATTAATAAGATTATATAGGGTTATGGATCCTTTCTCACCTGAGGGGGGATGTGAAAAAGAGAGCGAGGAGGGTTCCGTCGGCAGGAGGACTCGAACCAAGGCAGCCTAGGCCATCAGCCTAGGGTGCTGCAGACTAGACCTCATTTTGGATGACGAAGACTAGGAGGTACGGGGTGGGTCAACAAGTTTTCTGTGGAGATGGTCCATACAATGGCCATGTAGGCTGTGGGTTGGATCCAGGGTGCTCAATCTGCAAGGATCTCAAGGAATATGTTTACTGGGACAAATTTCATCCAATTGAGAGGGTACAGTGGATGATTGCAGAGGAGGTTTTGGGCAGGGATTCTTCCTTCGTTTCTCCCATGAATCTCAGAGGCTTGATCCAGTACACAAACCCCACCCCTTCCCCCTTTGATCCTTTGTTTACGTAATATATTATACCCTAAATTATTCATTAATCGAGCATGTCCAAAGGTATGAATCAACAATCCAACTGTATATATTTGTGATGCTTACTAGTGCAAATTTTCATTTTTCCACAAATGCATAATAGTGAATAGATTTACCTTAAATTATTCAACGTCCAAAGATATCAATCAACAATCCAGCTGTATAGGTATATGTGTGACGTTTACTAGTGCAAATTTTAATTTTTCACAAAAGCAGAATCACTGTCAGGGTTTACCGAGAAGAGTTGTGGCAGTGTAGGCGACTAGGCTGATTGAACCAATATCTCTTCTAAAAAAATTCAACAATTCCAATTTAATAATCCTATCGGCCTCTCTTTGTACCTTTTGGGACAATTGCTAGTTATATTCTTAGAGACGAGACCAGCTTCAACATAATTATTTTGAAGGAGATATACTTTATATTCTTTGCATTTTAAAATATTGGTATTAGAAAAAAAATGTAATAGCATGTCACGCATTTAGGTTACGTTATGCAAAAGGATGTTTGTTTTATTTTTTTATTTTTAATTTCATGGGAAAATTGAAAACATTTAGGTCACCTTATGCAAAAGGAAGTATGTTTCTTTTGTGTTTTTTTTATAATTCCATGGCAAAATTGAATATGATGATGTAGTTCCTTTGTTTTTATTACAAAATTGAATATGGCTTTGCGATCAATGTAATCTCTCTTTACCATATGAACATATGGTTATAAAGGTGAACTAGGCCAAGTAGTAAGAGATGAACAAGTTTTATTTTTTTAATATTCGTGCGACTTTCATGGTGTGATAACGAGTGAAATAATTATGCATGAGATTCTGAACTAGTAGGTGATTAAGGAATCTACATCGTTTACATGCTGCATCCTATTTTAAATATATGAATGCACAAACTACTCATATTTCCATGGTTAAAATAATCGAATTATACATAATTGTAGAGGGTTTTATATATGTTATCCGTGTAGTATTATGAACATATTTGTATATATTTTGAATCATATGATATCATCTCAAACCTTTATTTTGATTTAACAAATGAAACTAGATAATGTCAATGTATACTTAATCAAAGAATTTTTAATATATAATAATGATGTGCTCATTTGGATGTAAGTCGAAATTAATTTCAAAAGTGATAAATTTATTTGATTTGATAGAATACGTGTTTTCTAAGTGTATTTGGTTTCTTGGAATACATATTTTTTTTATGCTTAGGTGTACCTGGGCTTCTTGGAATACATACGTTTTATGTTTAGGCGTACTTAGGAAATTTATGAAGGAATGATGCATACGAAGGAAAAATTGATTGGAAGAACAGGTTTTATTTCATAGGAGGTTTACAAAGAATGAAGATAAGTGAGATTGGTAATAGATATTTGTTAAAGAGGTGAGTTGAATCTAGTTATATTACTATATTAGATAAATGAATTTGTCACTCCCTTTTATAAGAAAATTATAAAAACTATTTTAGAAAGTAGTAGAAGGACCATTAATTTCATTAGCCCATAACATAATTAATCTTCATATGATTGTTTAAGGGCTAGTAGTTTTAGTTGAAGAGTTTTAGAATATAACAGAAAAGAAAATGCATATAAAGGAAATCATATGGTTGAATATTAAATAAGTACAATGATCCTTTCTATGATTTAGGATTTTATATCTTTATTAAATTATAAACATATTTTTAACACTTAATAAGGATTATGGTAAAATAAGCCTTTATTCTTTCCTTAAATCAAATAGTCACACCACCTCCATCATTAAGGATAAATACATTCTTTAACTCCATCAATCAAGCAAGGAGAAAATGAGTTCGAAATATTGTTCATATAATGGAAGGAAAGATGCACGGAGGGGAAAAAATACTAATATTGTTGTGCATCCTTTCCATATATTCAATCACTATATCCACTTAAAAATGCATATAAGTTTCCTGGCACAAACTCCTACCCCACAATAACAAACACAACATACACAACACAAATTGTAAGTAAGAATCTAGATGATGACTATATTCCATGTATAAATCAAAACAACATATCTTGAAAGATGTCCTTGCAGTGTAAACTTTAGATGAAATTATGGGAAGACGATTCGTTGGAATGTAAGGAGTATGTGATGGGTCATACATTTAGATACGGCTTCCAACCATAGAAATAATGAGAGAAGGCCTAATCCAAAAGGTGAAGGATACAAAAGTAGCTTTATTGCTGCAGATTTAGCCTACAAGGTATTTGAACATATTACATATGGCTTGTAAATGCATGGCTATATCTAAAAGACCAAGTAATGTAAATGTTGTGAACATGTTTCTATGGATTAGCATGTCGATATGAATTATAAGTTGTAATAGAAGAATGCCCAATATAACAAATAAGAATAAACCTTGAAAGAGTGACAACATACAACTACCATAATTCACTCAGGATTATGTAAAATGAAAAATATGCAATATAATATATAATGAGATAACATGATTGTAAGAGCACATGTTAGGCAACCAGCTCAAAAAATAGAAGAAAAGATAGATCAACAACTTCAAAATCAGCCTCTTCGAGTGGGGAACCTACTTTACATTACACAAATGAACAATTCTTGGATGATACAAAAGACAAGACCACCTTTCTATATATAGGAGTCTAAGGGGTCACAATATAATCAAAGCTGACATAACAATAATAATGTCAGGGCATAAAAATCACAATAGTGGGCTTCTATAGGGCACAATAATAACAATATGGGGACAACATGGGCACAATAATAATAATGGGCTACAATGACAATAATAATAAGGGAATACACTAGTATTATAGGGACCTAACATTCCCCTCTCCTTCAAAAAACTGTTTTCCTCAACGCTTGAGTAGTTTTGGATGCTTCTGTATAAAATTATCATCCTCCCATGTGGAATCTTCTGTGGGTAAGTTCTTCCACTTGATGAGATATTCCGAAATTGATCAATTTCGTAGATGTAAAGTTGTTGTTTCAATGCCTTCTTCAGTTTCCAGTGTGAATTTTCCTTCCTTGTCAAGTTCTGGCAATATTGTTTGAACTGGGAGCTTGTCACCTATAACCTTATTTAAACATGAAACATGGAAAACTGGGTGCACTTGGGAAGATGCAGGAAGTTCCAATTCGTATTCCATAGTACCAATCTTTTGCAACACCTTGTACGGACAATAATACTTTGGTGATAGTTTATTTATTGTTCTTAGCTTGCTTGATGGGATTTTTTTGTATGGTTCTAGTCATAGAAATACCCAGTCACCTACATCAAAACTTCTTTCACTAGGATGTTCATCTGCCTATTGTTTCATTCTATTTTGTGCCAAAGTCAGTTTATCCTTTCAGAGTTGGAGAACCTTTTGTTGATGCTCGATGTGATCTTCCATTGCTTGAACCTTATGATTTTCTCTTAAATATGATGTGATGGAGGGTGGATGATATCCATAAAGTTCCACAAATGGCATCGTATTTGTAGTATTATGAAAGGAATCATTATATCACCATCCAACCAGAGGCAACCATTTGACCAATTGTGTATGGTTATCAGATACAAAGCAATGAATATATCCTTCCAAACATTTGTTCACTATCTCATTTTCCCCATCAGATTGAGGATGGTAAGGGGAACCATGAGCTAACTGAGTACCGAGACAAGAAAATAACTTTGTCCAAAATATTTCGAGTGAAAATAGGATCTTTGTCACTTACATGTTTGGGTTTCCATGTAGCTTTTTAATTGTTTCCATAAATGCAGTAGCGATAGCACTGGCTTTAAATGGATGAGATTATGCACAAAAGTGTGCATACGTGGTAAGTCTATCAACTACCACCATGATGAAACTCTTTCCTTTGGACTTGGGTCAACCTGTGATAAAATCCATTGAAACCTCCTCCCAATGTTGACTTGTAATGGATAAAGGTTTTAATAGACATGGGGTATTAATTGTCTCAACTTTACTTTTCTGGAAAACCAAACATTCCGCCACAAACTTTTGAATATTAGTTTAATTGCAATCCCAAAAAAATTCCTTCTTAACCCTATGGTAAGTTTTTAAAAATCTTGAATGCCCTCCGAAGGGATAGGTGTGCAATTCCAGAAGAATATTTTGTTTGAGTTGGGAATTCTTATAGAGGTATAAGTGATCTTTGTACCATAATGAATCATTTTTCCCACTAAATGTACCAGACGTAGTACGATCTTGATGCAACTTTTGAATGGCTTTCATCACTTCGTTTTCATTCTTCCATTGATCCCTTGCTTTGTTTATCTAATCTAGTTGAATAATAGAAATGGCACAAAGCAATTCTTCCACATCCTCCTTCTTCCTTGAGAGTGCATTTGCACCAACATTTTTATTCCCTTTTCTGTATATGTTTTCAAAGTCATAACCCCACATCTTTGTGACCCATTTTGTTTGCTCATTTGAAGATAATATTTGTTCTAAAAAGTATTTAAGACTATCATGATCTATTTTTACCTTGAAGTGTCTTCCCATTAGGTAAGGTCACCATTTCTTAAGTGTATGTAGCATTTCCATCATTTTCTTCTCATAAATAGCTTTGTGTAGATACTTTGGTTATATTGGATGACTTTCAAAAGAAATGGGTCTTTCTTATTGCATTAAAACAAAACTAATTCCATTTCCCGAGGCATCGCATTCCCCAATAAAGGTTTTTTTGAAGTCTCGCATAGCTGAGACTAGTGCTTGGCACATTGCCCCTTTAATATGTTCAAATTCTTTCATTGCTTCTAGAGTCCAAGAAATTGCATCTTCCTTTAGTAATGTTGTTAGGGGTGCTGATATAATACCCTGTCAACCCAAGAAATCCTCGTATATGCTTTATGGATGTGGGAATTTTCCATTCCTTAATGGCTTTAATTTTGAATAATGAGTCCATACAGGTGGAGTGTATTGAAAGAGTGTGGAATGACATTTTAAGGAGTTTTATTAACCCAACATTTTGGACTACAAAGTGAGTCCATCATTAGGGGAATGCGTCATATCTTGAGAAGATTTAATGTAAAAGAGCTAATGATTTATATGTATTTAAGCGAATAATCGTTTTGTAGAAACTTATTCGGCTAAATATTAATATGAAAATTGTATTACTTAATTTAATCCGCAAATGTGTATAGTCATTATTAATTTACCTTCTTTTTTTTTAGCTTTTTAAAATTTAATATATTTCTTTATTAGTCTATGTAGGAATTTTATTTAGTTGAATCTAATGAAAATATTGGTTAAATTATTACTTAATTTAAGTTATCATGATTAGTATGCTTTTAATAATTAATGAGAGTTGTAAATGTATAAATAGAGATTAATTTACAATTTAGGAATTATGATTAGAATATGATTTGGAAATGTTAAGTATAGGAAAAAAATTATCATTATTATTTCATGTAATCATTATTGTAAATATTTAATTATTCCATTTTAATCTAATGGTTTATGTTAGCTTGTGTAGTTGTATTGCTGTTTATAAGGAGATGGATATAATTATAAAGAATGATATTGCTAGCTTATTGTATATTTAGTGTTTATAAGGTGTAATGGGAGTAATATTTAACTTTTGATTTAATTTAAATATTGTAGGTATATTATATGGTTATTATTTATTAGTTTATGTGTTTAGCATGAAATCATTACTTTATATATTTAAATATTTAGTATATAATCTAATGAAATATTTATGTGGCATATTGATGTTTATAAGGTGTAATGGGACGTAATCATAGGATGAAAAGTTTATTAATGTAATTAATTAGAAAATATAGAAAATGATTATTATTATTAATTGTTTTTAATAAATAATGTAACTTATGAATATTTAAATTAGTGAGGAAACTTTTTAATAAAAAATGTAACTTATGAAAATTTGAAAGTAATTAATATTAGTAGGAATTAGTTGGATTTATGATTTGAATGGTTTGTTAATAAAGGTTTCTCGGTATTGATTTTTTTTAAGCCATCATCTCGGTTCATGTTGTTTTTTTCTTTTTTCAATTTCTATAGCTTCCTTCATTTACCTTTTTAAATGATGGTATTCTTTTATTATGAGTTTGGCTTCTTCTATATAGATGTGGTGTGAGGAAGAGCAAGCATGTTTTTCTAAGGCGGATATAGAGGCTCTATCTCTACAAATGTCAACAACATGTTCTTTGAGTTTGATGTTGAGGGATCTGTGAGTTTCTCCTATGTATTCTTTTCCGTAGGTGCAGGGGACAATGTATACACCTTTTCGTGAGCTAGGGTCTATAAGCTCTTTGATAGAGTTAGTTAGTTTCCTTATTGTGTTGTGGGGAGTGAAGGATACATTGATATTATGATTTTTTTTTTTAAATTTGCAATCTTGTTAGTAATGCCTTTTATGTAAGGAAGGGATATTTTTGGAGTGTGAGAAGATATTTTCTTATTTTCTTTTCTTTTTAGAGTTTGGTGGATGGTTTTGTTGATGGTGTGTTTATTGTAACCATTCTTTTCAAAGACTTTGCGTAGATGATCAAGTTCAGGATATAGGTGTTTAGAGTGTGATATTCTGGAGGCTCTAGTAGTTAGGTTTTTCATGATACCTGATTTTTGTTTAGGATGGTGATGGGAATTTGCATGTAGGTGTCTCTTTGTGTGAGTCTTCTTCCTAAAAACTTGGAAGCCAAATTTACCATTTTTCTTTGTTAGAAGGATATCAAGGAAAGGGAGTCAGTTATCTTTTTTGATCTCAATAGTGAGTTTTATATGTTCTGAGAAGCTATTAATGTGAGTGAGAAAATCATCCAGTTTTTCTTTCTCATGTCTCCACATAGAAAATATATCATCAACATATCTTTTCCATTCTTCAGGAGTGTAAGGGAAGGATTTAAGGCAATTTTCTCAAAGTATGCCATGTAGATGTTGGCTATTATAGGAGATATGGGAGAACCCATAGCTACACCATGGGTTTGTTCATAAATCTTACCTTTAAGCATGAAATAATAATATTTTGGGAAAAGATTTAAGAATTCTATGGTTTCTTCATCATTGATATTTATCATGACATTGATGGCTTTGTCTACAAGGATCATTGTGTACAAGGATACAATCTCAAAACTTACTAAGAGGTCTTAATAATTTATTTCTAGGTTTTTAATTGAGTTTATGAATGAGGTGGAATCTTTTATGTAAGAGGAAGTGTTTTCGGATAAAGGTCTTAATTTTTTAGCTAGGTATTTAACAAGCAGATAGGTGGGAGAACCAATGGTGTTAACTATACTTCTTAGGGGGGATGCCAGATTTATGGATTTTCGGAGCACCATCAATTTTAGGAATGATCGAACTATGTGGGGTGATATTCCTTTTTGTGAATGTGTCAAGCGAAGACTCTTTAATTTTCTTCGTGACTTTATTAAGGATTTTACTGCTTGGGTCTTTATCAATGATTTTGTAGCATCAACCTTGGTTAATATATTCTTCCATTTTTTTATCATATTCTGACATGTCCATGATTACTGTTTCATTACCCTTGTCAGCTTTTAAAATGACTATGTCTTTGTTAGATCTGAGAGTATTTAAGGCCCTTTTTTCTTCTTTGGTAATATTATAGGTAGGAGGTTTGGCATTTCACAGAATTTGGGCTACGTCTTGTCTAATCACTTCACCTTCTATTGCATTGAGATCTTTTATGGTGACTTCTACGTTGCTTATGACATTTTCAACTGGGATTTTATTAGGTGCTATGGAAAAATTAAGACCTTTTTGAAGAAGTGTTTCGATGTAGTGGTCTAATTAGATAGAGGATAAATTAACCATGGTAGTTTCTATAGGGCAGTAATTGTGATTTTTGATAAGAAGGGGGTTGTTTTCAATTTTCTTATCATTGTTTTCACTGACTCGTGAATCAGTAGGTGAAAATTCATAATTATTTAATTGAGTTGATGTCGGTTGGATGAGGGGAGTGGGGCGTAGGGTATATGGTGGATTGTCAAAGGATTTGATATCTGAATCTAGTGAGTTTGTGAGTGCTGAGTGGCAGGCATGGTTGACAAGAGGGGATTTGGTGGTGGAGTGAGATGGGAGTGAGTTGGCGGAGTTTAGAACAGGAGACGCATGCTAAGGTTGTGTGATAGGAGGGCTAGAAGAGTTATGTATGCGTGGAGCTCAGTGGTAGGTGTAGTCGATGGTGGTGGAGTTTGATGGGAGTGAATTGGCAGAGTTTAGAATAGGATCTGCGTGCTTGGAGTGTACGTTGAGAGCGTTGGAATAATAATGCGCATATGGAGCTCGGTAGGCCAGTCGATGGTGGTGGAGTGCAGTGTGAGGGATTTGGTCGGGTTTGGAATCAAAGTCTTCTACATATTGCAAGAGGAGAGGAATGGAGTCGAAACGTTTAACCCTGACTATAACCTGTTATGTGTGGATGGATATGTGTTGGGTGAAGAGGTGTCATCTGAGCTATTTCGTGAGGCGTTGTTGGATGTTGTTTCATGTAATCAGTTGTTTATGGATGGGAATGCAATGGATGAGAACGAGGGTTGTGGGATAGTGAGGTTGATAGGAGAGGGAGAATCAACAAATTGGATTTATGTTTGGTAGGGTCTACCTTAACACCTTCATTAGATACAATATGACCCAAATATTCCATGTATTGTACTCCAAAGAAACATTTGGAGGTTTTTGCATATAGTTGTTTCTCCTCCAATAGTTTGAGAGCGCTATCAACATGTTGAACAATATCCTTCCAAGACTCGCTATAGATTAGTATATCATCAAAAAATACTAACACAAATTTTCTAAGGGTGGGTTTGAAATGTAATTCATCAAAACTTGAAATGTAGAAGGTCCATTGGTAAGGCCAAAGGGCATGACCAAAATTCATAATGACCCTCATGAGTTCTAAATGTTGTTTTCAAAATGTCTTTAGTCTTTATTCAGATTTGATGATATCCTGAATGAATGTCCAACTTAGTGAAATAAATTTCTCCATGCAATATATCCAATAATTCATCAATGACAGGAATGGGAAATATATCTTTAATATTGAGCTTGTTGAGCTCCCTATAATCCAAACACATGTGCGATGATCTATCCTTCTTTTGAAACAATATTGCTAGAGCAGAGAAAGAATTTTTACTAGGTTGAATTATACCAGCCTCTAGCGTTACTGCAACCATACATTCAATTTCACACTTCTGGGCATAGGGATATATGTAAGGCCTAATTACTGGAGGAACACTTCCTAGAATCAAATGAATAGCATGATCATGCTCACAGATAGGTGGAAGGCCTTTAGGAGCCTCAAATACCTTGGAATGATTATGCAAGAGTTTTTGGATATCTGGAGAAATATTTGATTTTGATGTGGGAACCTCTAGTGAACATAATTGTGAAATTACACCACGTTCTTATTTCTTTAGAAGATTTGGAATGTCGTTAAAGCTGATTATATTTGACGGTTTCCCTATGATACCCCTTAATTTCACTTCCTTTCCTTCTAAAAAAAATTAAAGAAAATTTATTGAAAATTAAAATTTATCGTAGCCAAATATTGTAGCCAATTGACTCCTAGTACAACATTAGCACGACCCATTGGAATGGAAAGAATTGGACTATTCAGCACATATTCTCCTAGGGATAGCTTGATATTATGGCACTTTCCAGAGAAATTTAGGGTTCCTCCATTTGCAACCATCACTTGACACTATGGTGCTCGATATAGGAAGCAATTCAATTCCTTCCCTATCTTACAATGAATAAAACTATGGGTACTTCCTGAATGAATCAACACCATTACCTTTTTCTTCTTGATATGTCCTTCTATCTTGATATTTTGGGGAGTGGTAATTATGGCCAATGGATTACAAGATATGTTTAGATTAATTTATTCTTCCCCTAGGGTTTTTTCTTGTTGTATATCCACTTCTTTTAATATTTCTTGTTCCTTTTCTTCTTCCTCTTCACAATCTATGTAAAATAATTTCGTCTCAAGACACTTATGAGCTTTAGTGTATTTTCTATCACATTTGTAGCAAAGCCCTTTTGCTCTTTTTCCTTCCAATTGTTGTGGTTTCAACCTTGTAGGTTTTTGAAGGCTTGGGGAAATAAAACTTCCATCTTTATAGTTGTTATTGATAGGATTCCTTGTTTCCATAATCTTGCTATCATTTTTTCTTGCCAACTTGAATGCCTTCTCAAATGACTAAGGTTCCCAAAGGAGAACCTCATGTTGGATGCTATCCTTTAAAGTCCTGTTGTGGCCAGCAACACCCCCCCTTTGTTCATTTAAGTGTTAACCAAAATACTAAATGAATGGGGACCCTTAGTTAATTTGTAGGAAGAACAAGAGTTTACTTTCCTCAAAATAAGGTTACCATCATAAGCTTATGAAGGTCTTTTGAATATTTTAAACCTAAGTCTATGATAAGGAAAAAATATTTAAAGTCGCGTTGCAAAAAAGATAGGAAATGTCTCCATTTCTCTATAATATCGGTATGTGCAAGACTCTCATGTTAAGCATAGCGTCGCATTGCAATAAAGTAATACTCATAAAGAAAAACTTAAAGATTTACCGATCTGCGATAACACCGATCACAAGATCGCATATCGCCAAAATGAACTGGCAAGATTTGGTAAACATCAAACTTTTGCGACCTGCGATGTTGCGATCGCTGCGATATTATATTCACGCAATCTGCGATGGTGCGATATGCGATGGTGCGATTTGTGATGGCGAGATCTGCGACGTTATGTAAGCAAATCATAAATCACTTCAACACGAATCCTACGGGCACGCTATTTAAGAAAGGCCAGTTATCATAATCTGTCTCAAGATCATGCGCTTTTAATGATAGTAAAGGGATTAGTTGTCAGCTATTAAATGAAATGTAGACGCGTGCTTTTGTAAAGAATTACTTCACGTAAGGTGGCATGTTTGATATATCTGCTGCATTTAAAACTTTCCCATCACCTTTCTTGATTAGTCATTTCAATTTCACTTTCGAGCTGCAGGAACGGAGAGCCAAAGACGATACACAGCCATGCGCAGATAGAAATGGGGAAGAAAAACAGAGCTCAGGGCTCTGAGGCTAAGGAAAAGACGAAGGAAATGGTGCCTTTGTATACAGACACAGCCTGTAACAATGACGCAGGGATATCGACGTGGGAAAGCATCTAAAGATTACTTGAAGAAGAGAATCGCAGAATAATGAAGGTTACTGCTATCGCGGGCTCACAATGCCCTTCTGAAGCGTCCTTAGAAGAGCTAGCATGCTCATTTCTTCATCGGATAGCAGCAAGACCCAAAATTCTACCATATACGGGTATGATCAAGTGGATACTTGACAATGTAAACATGGACAACAGACAATTCAAGATTCAAGGGCAAGGGCTCATCAGATCATTCGCTGCACAAGATTTAAAGCTTATGTATCATCTTCCTGAACCGCAGGCGACTTACAATGCACAATTCGTTAAGAAATTTGTGGCGGAGAATCCAGACCTATCAGAGACCACCAAAGATTGGTCCAGAAAAGAGCAGCCGCTCAAAAAGGACAAAAATGGTATGTACAGCACTGGTTCCCTCACCTCTCCGTATTGTTTTGTTGCGGCCATGCTTTGTAGGTTATTTGATATGCCGGATATCAATAAGTTTTCGTCTGAATGGTTACCATTAATTGATGCTGCCACAAATGCCGATATTATGGATTGGGCCAAGATCCTTTCTGATAATCTATACATGGCTGTTATCAATTACCGGTCTAAGAGATCCTTTTCTCAAAGGGTCTATCCTCCTTTTTATCTATCCGCATATGTTATGGATTCTATTTGTTATGTGTCTAAATTTCCCATTATGGGTTGGAAATGGACTACCCAGGACCCATTACCTATCCATGTCTATCATAAGGTACTGTGGGATTCTCAGTTCATCCCACATTTCTACCATATTTGTCACGAGCTTATCCTACCCTTGTATAGGATGATATATGATGAAGACCCCCCGAGGTGCTCACCCGTGGCATAGATTGATATCACTCCCATCGCAAGATGGTTCGGGGAAGAATGGTTCTCCTATATTAGAGTATTTGGAAGCATCATCCCCCCTCATGTCCTACCCTTGTATATTCCTAACAAACTGCTGGCTAGAGAAATTTCTTATCAAACCTGTTCAGAAGGCAGCCTGACCAAAGACCTAAAAGATAAAAAGAAGGCCATTATGGCCTCAGTTTCCTGTAGCTTGTGGGGCCTTCTCATTGTTCGATGTAGGACACACTTTCACCAAAGTGGAAAATGTGACGTGTCTACAATTATTTAAATTCCCAGCAAGGCCATTTGACCCAAATTATGTTGCCCAAGATTTCACAATGAACGTCAAAATAAAAGTATTCGTTAGAAAGAAAGATTTGTTTGATGATTTGTTTCAAAGTAGAAACTCACTCCAGGAAATTTTGCGGGAAGCTCGGTCGAAGCTGTCTCCAGTTGACCTCCAAAGATTCATGTTATTCAGGGAAAGAAGGCTGGCCAGTATTCCTCTAGAGAAGCTGCGACTGCCTGCCAGAGAACCAACTCCAGGCGTTAGCCTCAGTGGAAACTCTAGCACTTCCAGATCTAAATCTAACACTACGCAAGGAGTGCTTGAACATTCTAAAGGGTCTGGAAGCGACCAAGGAAAAAATGAAGAAACAGCTAAAGATAGAGTTCAGTCAAGTGCAATGTCGCAACATCAAGTTATCGCCTCCCCGCCAAGAGATGTCCCCCCTCCTGTCATCGAAGCGCCACTCGTCACAACAGAACTAGACAAAGAATGGGAAACCTTCAATGAGCTGATCAATCTTGAAGGGAAAGCCCCAAGAACACCTGTGAACAATACACAGGTAGCGCAAGAAGTGGTTTCGACCATAGTCAGCAGTGTCACAGAAACGGACCACATTCCTATCACTCCACCTTCTGAGCTTCTACTTAATGTAGAAGAAATTCCCCCACTGGATGTATTCTATAGTCCCCAACATAAAGAAGTTGTAAGGAGACAGAGGAAGAAAAGAAAACTAGAAAATACACTGTCACAAGATGCTGAACATTTGGACGTCTTATGGAAAGATCCCAACAATAACCCAACTGAAAATCTCACTAAGTTGTCTCAGATCGCAGGAGCATATGCTTCTGCGACTATTGACAAGGCATTGGAAGTTCAACAATTGTTAAAGGAAGAAGAAGATCAAATACAGCTACTACAACGACAGTTGCAACAAGCCAAAGCTAATATTGAAGCTTCCAAACAGCTCGAGAAGCTGCAGGAAAACTTTCAGGAGATGCAGATAGGCTATCAAAGAAGTCTAGACGAGAAAGGAAAACAATTGCAAACTTTACAGGAAATGCATAAAGATGAGCCTAAGCTGGCGGAATTTATTTCAGAATCTATTGGCTTAAATGAGCAACTACTGCAGCAACAGGAAGAGTTGGGACATAAAATATCACAGTGGAGTCACTATTGCGAGCTGAGCGATAAAATCACCAATCAAGTGGTAGACTTGCGAAGTGACTATGATCAGAGTGACAGACGAGTGACAAAATACTTAACTTGGCAGGATGAAGATGAAGGGAAAAGAGCAGGTGCACCCAGAATAAATGAAAATCATAAAGAATTGCTCTTTAATAAATGGGACGATCAAATCAGGCAGGCAGAGCGAGCAGCGGAGACAGCGGCTACACAAGCAAGTATTCTTATCGATTGTGTAAATGAGAATTTACACAGGGCCAATTTAATCACAGAGACCACCCCGGGGTACCTACCAAATAAGCTACAACTGGAAGCAGAATGGAAGCAGAAAGCGCAGGCAAAGGGAAAAGTGATCCAAGCATTAAACAGGTTGAATTGGGAATCTTACTGGACATACTTGGTCAAGCTGCATAGTCAATGGATGACTGTGAAATGCATCACAAACGCGGCCGAAAAAGTAGTGCCAGCTCTCATAGATGCTGTTTTTGCAGCCCGGCTCAGTGCAGAAGTCAGCCAGCCGACTCTCCTCAAGCCCATGATGAACACTTGCAACTTTAAGGACCAAATTCAGAAGTAGCCTTATTTTAGAATGTTCTTTTTTATTTTAAATTAGATTAGAAAAAGGACGGTCATTTGAAAACCACATCCTAAATTTTGTAAAAACACTATTATTAGAATTAGGAAGTAGTATTTTAACCCTTCTCATGCATTTAGAGAAGGGTCCAGAAATTTGCCAAAAACTTGTCCTCAGAACATGCACTTCTGCACCCTCAGAGGAGGTTTTGATGAATGGATGGATCGAGATTTATTAATGTTTGCATTTGATGTCTACTACTGATGTTGCATTTTTGTACTCTTAGTAGATGTTAGAACAAGTAGAGATAAATCGTTTTTTCTTGAAGCTTATGAGTGGAACTAGTCATAAATGGTACTTTTATCTCTTGACCATTTCTGCTTATATTCTTAAAGTGATATAAAGTTTTCAGTTGTTTATATGTTACTGCATGAATGTATGGGTTACCATTTGGCACTTCTGTACGGTGGAGTCATTTATTTGTGTTTGATATATGAATAACTTTTTATGCGATATGCTGTTCACAACTGTTTTGCTTAACATTTTATGCAAAGTAGTTTATCTTAATTGATTTCTATTCTTATGATAGCTGAATGATCTTTATTACCAGTTATTGTTCGAAATCTCTTTAGATCGCATAATGGAAGAAATACACCCCGGGTTAGCGTAGATTAGATATGTTGTTTCTCATTAGATTACAATGGCATAGAGTTAGTTTTAGAAGTTTGAATTAAATTAGCTGTAAGTACTCTTAGATCAGCATCATCCAACTCTACAGACACACACACACCCCTTAGATTGGGAAACTGGTCCCATTATCCCCAGTCGGACCTGCTATACCAAACGGATAAGGAGCTGCCAACGAAGGTCCGGACCGGGTGGGTATCCCCCTTGTTGTCGACCCGATTTTCGGGGCTTCAACATATTTGGCGCTAGAAGGAGGGCTTGAACATAGTGTCTGTTGGAATGATTTTCGATTGTAACATTTGAATCAGGATGGCTGCTCACAAACTTCCCATTTGGAGTTGCATCCATGTTCCTACCTCTTCCAACACTCCACCTGAAGTGGTAAGACTCTTGTCTCAGGTAAAATTCAATGGTAAGAATAATTCTTCTGCTTTTAATCATGCTCTTCAATTTATTCAGAGAGTTTCAAGTTCTGATATTCAGAGAACTGATGAAGGCGTTTTATGCAGAATTTTTACTCTTACATTCACGGCAGAAGCTAGAAAATGGTGCAAAACCCTCCCAGTTGCATCAATTCACAGCTGGGACCAATTCGTCAAGACTTTCATTTTTGAATTTGATTGTTATGACTATGACCAGGTATATGATGAAATTGATTATCTACGGAAACAAGATGAATCTGTTAGGGATTTTAATATGCGATTTCATCTTAATTGTCTAAAGTATGATCTTGAAAGTGAACTCATGGATGAAGAATCTTTAGATTATGCTGAGTATTCCCTGCCTCCTATGTCTGATCAAGCAGAAATTAGTTCAAGCTTTGTCTCATTTTCTTCTAATGTGAATGAGAATTCCAATTTGAATACACAAATCAGCCAAGATGAAGAACGTCCCCAAAGCCTAGGAGTCATGCACGCTCTAACGCAAGAAGACAAAAGCGAGAATGCTGGAGGAAAGCCTACCTTGGAACCAGGAGATGACTTTGATACAACGTCAGATAATATCGTTGCAAATCAACAAATGCAGATGCCAAGGTTAGAACAACAAACCATTTCTCTTCCAAAAGGTATCAGTACACAAAGGTATGATCTAAAGCCTGATGTCTATGATGAATCTGATGAACAAAGATTTTTCCATGATGATATTTTCAAATGCATTGTTCCAGAATCACATTTTTCTCTTTATCCTGATGTTTTTAGTGATGATAATTTTTCCCCTCTCTATATTAAATATATCTCAAAGAGCACAAAGGATTATTCAAATGAGTCATCATTAGGTTTTCAAGATAAAAAGACAGCTATAGAACATCCTTTGACCATTTTCAAACAAGAACCACTTGACCTTTCTTGTCTGAAAATATATGACGAAAAAGAGAAATCTAGGGAAACCTGTAAAATCATTTATGATAGTTACTCTGACAATGATGATGTTGTTGATTTATCCCAAGTAACTCAACAAAACTCAGATAATGAGAGATAGTCTAATGCAAAAATCATATCAGTAAATTGTCATTTCAAAGTAAAAGATCATTTGCATGATTTTACTATCCAAGACAATACCCCGATCTATGATTCATATCATGAGAAAACCCCCATGCATGTTCACAATCATAACTTGTCTTCTGATTCACAAGACAGAATTCGAAATTGCTCGGATCCCATAATTCTGGCCAGTTCTTGTGAAAAGCAAGATATTCCAAGTCAATCCCAGTTGTGCTGTAATATTATTTGTACAGATAATCATTTCTTTCTTTCTCACTTGCACTCATTTTGTACAAAATCGGATTGTGTTTTAAATTTTCACACTTTTGATAGATTACTGTGGTATGTTGAGCACCTTATCAAAAAACATTCGAAAGGTATGCTACCATTTTGGAAGGCCAAACTGTGTCAAGGAAGTATAGAACCTTTTCAATTTCAAGATCAATTAATATCAGAATTTCTTAAAAAACTTCTTTGGCATCCAAAACATCACCAACGAAGGAAAGTACCTTTCGAAACTTGTCGGCAATTCACATCAATTGATAAGAATCTTTCCAGGAATTTCCATCTATTCTGCATTGATTTATTTAGTGATTTATATATCGAAACTTTCCTTTTACACGAAATCGCTAAAAGCTCAACTTTAACGCACAGTAGGTTACAAGCCATTGAAACTGAAAAATCATATTCACAGCCTGGCTTGTCATATTTCCTATTACGAGATCATCAATCCATAACAGAAATTCATCCTGATTTTTATGCTCCAATAGGTGTCCAGTTGGAAAGAAGTTTTCATGAGAAAGAGATATCAGACAGAATTCCAACTGAAGTTACACATTCTTATTCCACATCCAACATTAACAGTCTAGGAAAAGTTTTTTTCCTAACGCTAATGTTTGAAAGTTACACTCAGGTAGGAATAAAAATGAAAAGATGGTTCCATTGGAAATATCATTTCACCTAGTTAATTTTCTGTATATAGTTAGAATAGGAGTAGGAGTAATTTAGCTAGGTTATTAGGTTATTAGGTTTTAGGTTTACTTTTAATAGTTGGTAGGTAAAATAAGAGAAGAGATTATCCCTATTCTGTACATAATTCTAGGGATTGTCTACCTATCATTTCGTTAAATATTTTTCCCCATAATAAAATTTGCTCATTTGGTTAACAGCATTTGACATTTACTAAAGACACCATTTCTCTATCAGATTTTGAACTTCTGCTTGTGTAAATAGCAAATCTTTTAGAAACTTGATCTTTATTATTAATAGATATAGTTAAAAACTTTAAACCAGATACGATACTAGAGTCAACTTCCAAAAACTTGACAAAAGTAATCTTAGTGAAGAAATTGTTTTATATCAGTACAATGAAAAGTATCAATAACAAAATAAAGATTCCCTGTAGAAACAGCCATTTCCAAAAAACTCTATTATTGTCGTCCAGAGCTTTCTTAAGGAATGCAATGATATCCTCCCTGTTAGAGAAGATCGCAGCATTCAGAGAGACAATCCAAGAAACACTATATCGCAAAGAATAAGAGGTCTCATCACGAGCCGGCTTATCATGATCACAGATATTATAACTTGCTGACTTTGCCAATACTGTCCACCAAAACAGGGCAACGACTCAAGATTGCTGAAATCAAAAGACAAGGGGTCTCATCACGAGCCAACTTGTTCAGTAAAAGTGTAAATCAAGTGAATGACTGTGTCATAATTTGGCTACCAAACCAAGACATTGTTCTTTGGGGATAAACAAAAAAAAGGAAAAAGTGTCAATCTGGGTTTTTCTTCGAAGGTTGTAGATCGCCTTAAGCAGGATAAAGGATCATTACTGGGTAATAGGTAACCCTGTCGAGGCTATGGACGCCTGCTGGCAGCAGAGGCTCTACCTGCGACAAAAGAGCATATTTAAAAAGGCTGCTACACAGGGGGGACTTTATTTTAATTTTTACAAGACCAAGTAATGGCTGATGTAAATGCAAGGACAAGCTGAGGATACGAGTAATTAAAATAGAAAGAGGTTGAAACAAAATATCATTGACAGTTTGAAGTATGATATGCTTTGTCTTTTTATAATAAAGTTTAAGTTTTCTGAGAACTTTTTTTTCTTTCGGAACTTTAAACAATTCATTAGAAAATCAGAGATAACTGGTTCTCCCATGTGAATCGCCAATTGTTGTGCCCAGCAACACCCCCCCTTTGTTCATTTAATTGTTAACCAAAATACTAAATGAATGGGGACCCTTAGTTAATTTGTAAGAAGAACAAGAGTTTCCTTTCCTCAAAATAAGGTTACCATCATAAGCTTAGGAAGGTCTTTTGAATATTTTAAACCTAAGTCTATGATAAGGAAAAAATCTTTAAAGTCGCGTTGCAAAAAAGATAGGAAATGTCTCCATTTCTCTATAATATCGGTATGTGCAAGACCCTCATGTTAAGCATAGCGTCGGATCGCAATAAAGTAATACTCATAAAGAAAAACTTAAAGATTTACCAATCTGCGATAACACCGATCGCAAGATCGCATATCGCAGAAATGAACTGGCAAGATTTGGCAAACATCAAACTTCTGCGACCTGCGATGTTGTGATCGCTGCGATATTATATTCACGCAATCCGCGATGGTGCGATTTGTGATGGTGTGATCTGCGACATTATGTAAGCAAATCATAAATCACTTCAACACGAATCCTATGGGCACGCTATTTAAGAAAGGCCACTTACCATAATCTGACTCAAGATCATGCGCTTTTAATGATAGTAAAGGGATTAGTTGTCAGCTATTAAATGAAATGTAGACGCGTGCTTTTGTAAAGAATTACTTCACGTAAGTTGGCATGCTTGATATATCTACTGCATTTAAAACTCTCCCATCACCTTTCTTGATCAGTCATTTCCATTTCACTTTCGAGCTGCAGGAACGGAGAGCCAAAGACGATACACAGCCATACGCAGGTAGAAATGGGGAAGAAAAACAGAGCTCAGGGCTCTGAGGCTAAGGAAAAGACGAAGGAAATGGCGCATTTGTATATAGACACAGCCTGTAACAAAGACGCAGGGATATCGACGTGGGAAAGCATGTACAGATTACTTGAAGAAGAGAATCCCAGAATAATGAAGGTTACTGCTATCGCGGACTCACAACGCCCTTCTGAAGAGTCCTTAGAAGAGGTAGCATGCTCATTTCTTCATCTGATAGCAGCAAGACCCAAAATTCTACCATATACGGATATGATCAAGTGGATACTTGACAATGCAAACATGGACAATAGACAATTCAAGATTCAAGGGCAAGGGCTCATCGGATCATTCGCTGCACAAGATTTAAAGCTTATGTATCATCTTCCTGAACCGCAGGCGACTTACAATGCACAATTCGTTAAGAAATTTGTGGCGGAGAACCCAGACCTATCAGAGACCACCAAAGATTGGTCCAGAAAAGAGGAGCCACTCAAAAAGGACAAAAAAGGTATGTACAGCACTGGTTCCCTCACCTCTCCGTATTGTTTTGTTGTGGCCATGCTTTGTAGGTTATTTGATATGTCGGATATCAATAAGTTTTCGTCTGAATGGTTACCATTAATTGATGCTGCCACAAATGCCGATATTATGGATTGGGCCAAGATCCTTTCTGATAATCTATACATGGCTGTTATCAATTACCGGTCTAAGAGATCCTTTTCTCAAAGGGTCTATCCTCCTTTTTATCTATCTGCATATGTTATGGATTCTATTTGTTATGTGTCTAAATTTCCCATTATGGGTTGGAAATGGACTACCCAGGACCCATTACCTATCCATGTCTATCATAAGGTACTGTGGGATTCTCAGTTCATCCCACATTTCTACCAGATTTGTCACGGGCTTATCCTACCCTTGTATAGGATGATGTATGATGAAGACCCCACGAGGTGCTCACCCGAGGCACAAATTGATATCACTCCCATCGCAAGATGGTTCGGGGAAGAATGGTTCTCCTATATTAGAGTTTTTGGAAGCACCGTCCCCCCTCATGTCCTACCCTTGTATATTCCTGACAAACTGCTGGCTCGAGAAATTGCTTATCAAACCTATTCAGAAGGCGACCTGACCAAAGACCTAAAAGATAAAAAGAAGGCCATATGGGCTCAGTTTCTTGTAGCTTGTGAGGCCTTCTCATTGTTCAAAATAAAAGTATTCGTTGGAAAGAAAGATTTGTTTGATGATTGTAGAGCTGTAACAAGGGTCTCTTTCACCTCTAGTTATCCCACATTAAAAAGTCAATCCGGGAACGTTTTGTTATTGCAAAGAGTAGCTCAATCCGAGGCTATTCGTCAGAGTAATTCTTAGTAGTACAATGTTCAGAAAATACAAGAGTAAATGGATGCTAAACTATGACTAAATTACTTCAAAAGGATAAAATCACACAAGACAACTTATCAGTCAAGGGTGCGGAAGTGATAACCCATCCCTCTAGAAACTGATGGAAAGGAAATTAGAGCATGGACCATAGGTCTGGGAGCTAGGCAGTGACTTCTGAGGCTCACTACAGCCTTAGACCTTCTCTCACACCAAAGCAGCAATTGCAAGTAAATAGAACGGCATAAAGTAAAATGGAACAACGAATAGGAAATAGAACAGCAAGTCTAAAATGGAACAACAGTAAATGGGACAGCAATCGAATGAACTAAGTCTTGCGAGTCAGAACCAAACTTGATCTATTGAACCAAACTCACACTCTGTGATAAAATAACAATCTTCTCTCTTAAAGCAAATTGGATAAAATGTACTTTATGGAACAACACTCATTGATGAATTATGGAACAACAGGAATCAATCATACATACACACAACACGCTAATATAGTAATCTGACGATTAAGGAGAATATGACTCTGTTTCCAAAATAGAACAACACTACTTTCGGATTCCAATAATCGGGATTTCAAATGAATCCAATAACAGTAATATTCAGTACAAACGCTCTGTAACAGAAATAGCTGGTTTAGACTAATAACATGCAATCAACTCTGAAAAGATTCAATCATCCAATGCAGAGTCTCTACATGGATTTCCTGAAAGAACCGTTAATGAATTAATCGTAGCAGAGCATGGAATAGAACATGAAAAGCATATCAGATTACCGAGTAATAAAGATAAGCAAACCACGCAGAAATCAAGTTATAATGATACAAAGCAAGTGTCCTTCGGAGCCGGGCCCTTAGCTTCCAATGGTACACCACCTTAGATTACTCCAGACGCAAAGATGAAATAAACACCAAGTCTTTTATATTAACGCATCAACAAATGTACAGTAAACTAAGTCTCAGTGAGAGTCGATGATCAAAGTTTAGTCTGAAACTGAAAATTACAAAAAAGTCCCCTTTGCTTAACGATGTTGTTCCTTTTTATAAAAGTAACGGCGGAGATATCTAGGTAATAAGTAAAACAACGATCCCTCAGGATCAAAGATCCCGAGGGATTCGCCAAGCTGTTAATCCTTTACTTTTTTTTCCCTTTTCCGCCGAATTGGTATCCCTTCTTCCTTTCCTGGGTCGTTCTGCTTCGATCTGCTCGATCTCATTTGCATTCAGTTCCCTTCTAGAGGGACAGCAGTTATTCCTCCTTTGTCTTTCCTTTTTGAACGGCAGCTCTTCGTTTCCACCTTTCCCTGCATAGAAAAAATGACAATTATTAGCGATTAAGCTTCCCATGTTAGTTCTCACTCGTTTTATTAGAATTCTTTGTTTCTTTGAGTTCATGATGCAGAAAAGGTTACAAATGTTACCGAAAAGTCACTAAATTGTTTGTCAAAAACATACCTTTCAAGTGCTCCACACACCCCCCTGCTTACCCTGTTTCATGCCCTCATGAAAACATTATAGTTGACATGCAAGGCGGTAAGAGAATAGGCCGGAGAGGGAACCTCGTGTGGAGGCCTACAACCATGATGAGCAACTAGATCATCAAAGAACTGATTTGTTTGACCTTCAAGAATTTCATACAAGGCCTGATATCCAGGTGCAGGGTGCCAAATGATTGGACTACGAAATCGATACCCTAACCAGGATGGCCCTGCTTGCAAAATACGCTCGCCATAAAGGTTCAATCGGCTGGCAGCCAGCTCAAAATTTTCGTATTTGAATGGTTCCCTGAGCTGGATGTTTGGGTTAGAAATCTGGTATCGGAATTTTGCAGCATCGATGGCGAGGTCTTTAATAGTCAAAAAATATTCCAGACTGTGTCGGATTAGGTCCTTGTGCATGGGTCCTAATATCTCCATGACACCCGGGGTTCTCATAAGGTTCCTATGTGTTCTCCATAACAGCACTGGGTCTCTAGGCTCGGCTCTCACCCACAAGTCTAGGCTATTTTCCTGTCTCTGAAAAGTGTTATAAGCTCTGAGCCATTTCAGCTGATTAACCCCAAATGAAACGAAGGCTTGCAATTGTATGTCCCCAATAAAAGGGCCAGGATTTAAGTCAGTTTCCTGGTCTAGCACGAGGTTGTGCAAGTAAAATTCACACAACAATCTTTGAACCTTAATTCCATAATGCTTGCAACAATCTATGAGATCATTAACAGTATTGATTTGTATAGGGGCACCCGCCCTAACAACTTTTATCTTTAATCGTAAATATCGTTCAAGCAAAAATAAAACATAGTTTTTAGCAGGGGCTCTACAGGTCAGAACATCATTATACAAAGAACACACAGTGTCCATCTTCCTAATAACAATATCTAATCGATGAATTACCTTGGCAACCTTTTCTTGCTCCTTTTGCCATCCTTCGAAGGCCTGGCTCTCGGACTGACTAATGTCCCGAAGTTGCTGTTGTAATTCTTCATATTTCTCCCGGGGGACTGTTTGTTCTCTCAGTTGTTCAGCTTCTTGTTGAGCTTGCTTCATCATCTTGTGCAAGGTTCTTGTTTTCGGATCCTTTTTCCATAGAGTCGTAGACGCCGGGAGTTTTACCTGAACCTTTTTGTTATATTGTTTGGAGTTCAGAACCCGAATTACCCATGAGGGTGGTGCCTCTGTTTGGATCTCCTTACTCTCCTTTTCTTTCTTAACACAAATGAAAGGTTGTTGTGGTCCCCCTCTTAATGGAACCTCATCCTGTTCCTCTGCCTCAATTGGAACGACAGTCCGTTCTTCAGTGTCAATTGGAACAGCAGTCTGTTCTTCAACGTCAATTGGAACAACAGTCTATTCTTCAACGTCATTTGGAATAGCAGTCTATTCTTCAATGTCATTGGGAACAGCAGTCTGCTCTTCAGTGTCATTTGGAACGACAGTAGGTCTTCCAACAGGGTTTTGACCAACAGGGCGGCTATGAGTCCTTCGTCTTCTTGTCCTACGGGATTTTACTACAGTGGCCCTTTTTCGTTTCCTTGTGGTCTTTCGTATCCTCAGGTTGGCTTTCAGAATCCGAATTTGCTGTCGGAGCTGGGCTATAGTGTTCAACAACCTCTGCTGTTTCCTTCTTAATTTCTTGATTTCTATTGCCTCAGTAGAGGGCTCATGACTGGCCCTTAAATCTACTCCTACTCTGTCTAGAACTTCTTCTGGTGTCTTGGGAACAGATCGTTCCCGATTGGTGTCTCATATTTCCTCATCATGATCAGGCAGGTTTTCTTCTCCTGCCTTTTCTACATGTGATTTCTCAGGTGTGTCTTCCTTCGGAGGTCCGTCAGGGAGGCCTGCTGGGCTGGAGGGTTGGCCATACTCCCCCATATTGGCCAGGATTGCGGCCAATTCGTCTTCACCCACAGGGTCCTACGGCGGGCTGCCCTCCGGCTGTACTAGTTCTTCCTCTTGATTGTCCTGCTCAGTGACCGCCTTGGAGTGTTCAGCTTCTGTTTCTGTTTCCCAGCGCTCGTTTTCCTCCTTGGCTCCTTCTCCGGGCTGCTCAGCCTCGCCCCCAGATTGTTTAGCATTTTCTTCGAAAGGTCCTCCTTTTGGTTCTGGAGGTTCGTCCGTAATCTCGATTGGCTGACTGGTGCTCTCCTGGATCTTTTCCAGCCTCCCTCGTATCCAGGCTAGCCGGGCTGATTTTCTTGGTCCCTCAGGTTGTTCGGGTGTACTAGCAACAAGTTTTTCTGCTACCAATTCTCTGCGTTTTTCTGATCGTTCCGGTGTACTTGAAGAATGTTTTCGTTTTGGAGCAACATGTTTTTCTGTTGCCAATTCTCTGTGTTTTTCTGATCATTCTGGTGTGTTAGAGGAATGCTTAGGTTTTGGGGATGGTGCAGCCAATCCCCCCTCGATCATTGCAACAAGCTCCTCCCAGCTACTCTACTGTTGAGTGAGACTATGGCTCACTATCAATCGAATCAATCCATGGTGGATAACAACTGTTTCTATGTGCTATGCCTTTTTCAGGCTTCGGGCCGCATCATGAAATAATGAATTTGAAAGTGCAGGCAGATTTACAGAACATTTTTCTTTCAAAACAACTAAGAGTTTAAGATGACGTGGTCTTACCACGTCTTTCCTTCCTTCACAAGTGATGTAGCTCTGCACTATCTTTGCTAATTCGGTCCAGGGTTCTCCTAACGTTGCTGGCAGAACTCCCTTCCCCTTAACTGTCAAGCTTTGGCCTTCATCCTGGAAAATCTCCATAATCTTTTGTAATCTTTCTTTCTTCAGCGTCCATACAGGTCCGGCGGCTGGTAGTCCCGAGACTTCTGCAATTATATCATCAGTGACCGCTATCCGCCTCTCTCTTACTATGGAGTAGTTCTCCTGCAGGTTTTGCAGAAACTCCAATGCCACTGTTTCGTTTGATTCTTGTAGGCGACTGAAATAATTCAGCCATCCTGCCTTTTCCAGGATCTGTCGGGCAACAGCGGAGACTGTCAACTCCTGAGGTTCACTTCGGATTGCCTTTCCCCCCATGGTTCCACTAAGAATTCCGAATGGAAAGCAACTGCCTGTGGTGTTTGAGACGCAGAGAGGGTGATCATCGGAAGAAAAACACAGAGTGTGCAACAAAGATGGATTGTGGATGGCAACTTTCGTAAAAATAGAATTATCATACCGTTAAACCATGCCATACCTTCGTACACTATCTTCCTTGAATGGCGTGCTGACACGTAATTCGTGGAGTAATGAGGTTACCTTCCCCCCCACGATATGATAGGCTGTCCCAGTCGTCAAATAGAGGAGCAGCAGCCATTCTGTAACCAAGTCATAAAGGAACAGCATATGAATTTATGCCATGTTTTAGATGCACAACGAAATACCGAAATCAAGGAAAAAAGGTGGATTGCATTTTAGATAAGAGCCTGTGTGATATGATGCGAGGCCGGGGGATGGGACCTCTGTCAATCATACAAAATCTCCAGGGGTCATTGTCAGTTCCTTTGCCATGATTGGTGGTAATGAGTGTTCATGCGATGTATACATCGGGACATAAAATATGACTTATTCATAGGATATAAGAGACAAAGAAGTATTGATATCATACCTATTGGTGTAACCATTACGACTTCGATACCATTAACAGAGCTCTACTGCCGACAGGTGTTCATAACCTTGGCAGAGTTGTTTATTTCACCCCCGAAACCATGATCCTTTGTGTGTATTGTAAAGAGTATTTTGTCAAAATGTAGGCCATTATGCTGGCTTGGTAACCAGGTAGCCATAATGCCATTCACAGGGAAGGTGCGAAACGTGGGCAGGCCGGCTCGTGGTGAGACCCCCTGTTCCAAGGTATGTTTATTTAGTGTACCTTTTGGACCATATCCCTGGTGTGGTGGCCATAATGGGAATGCCACTTCGCTTCCATCCTTATGATCATGGTAGGCTGGCTCTTGATGAGACCCCCTATCCTGCATTTGACAATTGATAATCCATATTTACTTTTTTATTTTTGCAAAGCACTTCTCTTATTTATTTACACATAAGGGTGGTTCAGCACTCCTTAAGAGTGGGAATGGTGGAAGAAGTCTTATCATCCCAACAGGAAGATATAAATCCTCTGCTCTTATCCCTAAGTAATAATCAAAGAAAATTTTTAGGGAAATCGTCATGATAAAGATAACGAACCAGAGCAATGGTAATAAGACAATGACAACGAAGATGAGAAGTAAGTGTGTCCCTCCTCTTGTCCTCTTATCAATACTCAATACTAGGTCTTATAAAGATAGCGATCTATGATCTGCTGACTTCGGTATGTTGTGATTTATGTTCATTGCATAAGTGCATAGTTGTATCTTGAAGACTGGAGAGAACATGGGCGAAAAGCATCCTCGATATAAATCATCACAGAGAGCAAAAACATGGCGATGGTGTTCCTTTTGAAAAAGGAACAACAGAGAAGAATCTATGCAAACAAATGCTTGAGATGCTGTTTCTTTAAAAGGAATAGCAAAAATAATTAACAAAAAGAATGTTGTTCCTTTGGAAAAGGAACAGTAGAAGAGCAAAAGTGATGTTCTTTTTGAAAGGGAACAACAGAAAAGCACGAATGCTGTTCCTTTTGGAAAGGAACAACAGAAAATCATGATTGTTGTTCCTTTTGAAAAGGAACAGTAGAAAATCACAAATGTTGTTCCTTTTGAAAAGGAACAGCAGAAAATCGCAAATGCTGTTCCTTTTCAAAAGGAGAAAAGGAACAGCAGAAAATCGCAAATGCTGTTCCTTTTGAAAAGGAACAGCAGAAAATCGCAAATGCTGTTCCTTTTGAAAAGGAACAGCACAAAATCGCAAATGATGTTCCTTTTGAAAAGGAACAGCACAAAATCGCAAATGTTGTTCCTTTTGAAAAGCAACAGCAGAAAATCGCAAATGTTGTTCCTTTTGAAAAGGAAGAGCAGAAAATCGCAAATGTTGTTCCTTTTGAAAAGGAACAGCAGAAAATCGCAAATGCTGTTCCTTTTGAAAAGGAACAGCAGAAAATCACAAATGTTGTTCCTTTTGAAAAGGAACAACAGAAACATAGAAACATGCAAATGTTGTTCCTTTTGGAAAAGGAACAGCAAAGACACACAGAATGCAAAAATCAAAGTTTTGAAAAAAAGAGAAAGATCAACGAAAATGTTAAGAAAACATATATACAAAGAACTTATGTACAAGTTATAGAAGAAAATGAATTCCTTACTGAATTATAGGTGAGGAAGATTTTGCTTCCTCTCCTAAAATTTCCATATCAGTGTCTCGACGTAGCTGCTGACAGAAGGATTCCCGAGTGAGTGGCTTGCGATAGAGACGAACTCGGTGGCCATTTACCTTGAATGCATATCCAGAACCGTCGATTGTGATCAGAGTGAGGGTCCCATTATCATGTACTTTCTGGATTTCGTATGGTCCCAACCAACGAGTCTGAAGTTTCCCAGGGAAGTCCTAAAACCGAGAGTCATATAACAGAGCCCAGTCTCCTTCGTGGAAGACTTTGTTCTTGATAAGTGCATTATGCCATTTAGCTTGCTACTGTTGAATAAGTGATGTATTCTGTAATGCAGAGAGCCTGATTTCGTCCACTTCATTCATCTGCTGTAATCGATTAATTTGTGCCTCACTTAGATCTAGGCCAACTTCATGTGCAGTTCGTAGTGTTTGGATTTCGAATTCTATGGGGAAAATAGGTTGTTTTCGAAACACTAATTGATAGGGTGAATAACCGGTGGTACTTCTCCATGTGGTTCTATAAGCCCACAGTGCTTCAGGTAATCGGGCTGTCCAATCACGCCTATGTGAAGCAATGGTTTTTGTTAAAATTGATTCTATTACCTTATTGCTACTTTCTACTTGCCCATTCGCCTGCGGGTGATATGGGGTAGTAATTTTATGCTGGACGTGATAATTGTTAAGTGTTGTAGCTAATTTGTTTCCGGCAAATTGTGGTCCTCCATCTGTAATTATTTCTCTCGGAAGGCCATAACGTACGAACAAATGGAACAGGAACTGTATTACAGAATCTTTTGTAGCTCTAGGCAATGCTTCGGCCTCAACCCATTTGGTGACATATTCTGTTGCCACCAAGATATATGTTCTCTAATTTGATGATGGGTTGATGGGTCCAACGAAATCAAGAGCCCATCGTGCAAATGGTTCAATGACTAATTGTGGCCTCAGAGGCATTTCGTCGGCTTGACCAGGTCGTCCTGCTCGCTGGCAGCCGTCACAGGCTTGGACAAATTTCTTCGCATCCTTGAAAATTGTAGGCCAGTAGTATCCTGTGTGCAATACTTTATGTGTTGTTCTTTTTTCAGCAAAGTGTCCCCCACATGGTCCGTCATGACAGGCTTTTAGGATGTCGAAAATTTCATCTTCTCGAATACATCTCCTAATTTGCATGTCTGCCCATGTGTAGAACAAATAGCCCCCAATCCACGAAAATCGAGTACTCTTCTGAGCAATCTGCTTACGTTCATTAAGGGTTAAGTGTTTTGGTAGCTTACCTACTGCAAGGTAATTGGCAACATCAGCATACCAGGGTGTTTGAACAGCAACAACAAACAGGTGCTCATCCGGAAATTTATCTTCCACTGCTGCTGCTTCAATTGATTTTGGTATTCGTGAGAGAAAATCAGCTACAGGGTTTTCTTTGCCAAGTCGATCCTTGATTGTGATATCGAACTCCTGCAATAAAATCAACCATCTAGTTATTCTAGCATTTGTGACAGGCTTATTTGCTAAATATTTGATAGCAGAATGATCTGTATATAAAATAATGGGATAGCCTGTGATATAATGTCTAAACTTATTGACAGCATGTATTACAGCCATGAATTCTTTTTCAGTGACAGTGTAATTTAATTCAGCAGGGGATAAATTTTTGCTGATATAATAGATAGCATATGGTTTTTTATCCTCTTCCTGTCCAACGACTGCACCGATTGCTGTATCTGAGGCATCAGATGAGATTTGGAATGGTAAATTCCAGTTTGGTCCTCGAAGGACTGGAGCTGTTGATACAAGCTTCTCTAATTCTTTGAAAGCACGGTCGCATTTTTCTGTCCACAAGAAATCAACATTACCAGTTAGTGCATATCGAGGTGCGGCAATGTGTGAATAATGTTCTATAAATCGTCTATAATACCTAGAAAATCCAAGAAAGCTGCGTACCTCTGTTTGAGTAGTAGGTGTGGGGATAAGCAAAAGTATTTGAATTTTGGCCAGGTCTACCTGAATGCCAGCTGCTGAAACATAGTGTCCTAGAATGAGCCCTTCAGTCATCATCATATAACATTTTTCGTGGCTTAAGCAAAGTCCGGTAGCAATGCAACGTTGTAGGACTTTTTCTAGAGTGTCTAAAGCTGGATCAAAATCATCTCCATATGGTGTAAAGTCATCCATGTACACTTCAAGTCCATCATTTATTAAATCTGCAAAGATGTTAAGGACAGCCCTTTGGAATGTAGCAGGAGCATTACATAGGCCAAAGGGTAGAACTCGATAGGCAAACGTTTCCCAAGGACAAGTAAAAGTAGTTTTATCCTGGTCTTCAGGGGCAATCTGGATCTGATTGCATCCACTGAAGCCATCCAGGAAAGAAAATAATTTCTTTCTTGCTAAAGTGTCCAATACTTGGTCTATGAATGGAAGAGGGAAGTGATCTTTTTGTGTGGCTTTGTTTAACTCCCTATAATCCACACAAATCCTCCATTTCCCATTCTTCTTGGGTACGACCACAAGCGGAGAGACCCATTTACTATCAGAAATAGGATAGATAAAATTAACATCTAAAAGTTTTTGAAGTTCAGCTTTTACAACATCTTTTAGATGAGGGTTGAGTCTTCTTTGCGGTTGACGAACAGGTCTTGCATCTTTTTCTATATAAATATGGTGGGTGCACAATTGGGGATCAATCCCTTTCATATCAGGGTAATCCCATGCAAATGCTTCTTGATACTTTCGTAACAGATGAATGAGTTTTATTTCTTGGTCCGGTGTAAGGTTGGCATTGATATTTAGAGTCTTTCCCGGTTCAATTTCCACTACTTTGCTATTGGCAACAGAAGTCATAGGTATTGTTTGGTCATGCGCATCTTGCAAAGGATCTTCTTCTAGTTCACTATCGAATGCTGCTTCTATCATGAAACATTGTGTGTGAAATCTAGATTCAGTTTGACTAATGAAATTATTGATGGCATCATCTTCTGTTTGGTCTTTAAAGTCTAGAGCCTTCTGTATAGTCAATGGGGATTTGATATTGTCAGTAAGGTATGACACAAGGTGCTGGTTAGTTTTTATCATTGTAAGACTTGGTTGTGCTGGAGGGTATAGAACTAGATTTTTAATATCTGGTCCTCTGGTTATAGTCATATTTGCCTGCCGGCAACCAACGTAAGCATCTGTGGTAGCAAGCCAAGGTCTACCTAAAATTAGCAGATGTCCATCCAGTCGGGTTTTTGGATTAATTATCAGGAAATCGGTTGGGTATTCCCAAGAATCTACAGAGACCATGACATCATATAGGGTACCTTCTGGTCGAACTACAGATCGGTCGGCCAATTCTAACAAAGTAGAAGTAGGTTCTACCGATGTAATGTCGAGCTTTTGGCAAGTAGAAGTTGTCAAAATATTAATTGCAGCTCCTAGATCAACTAAAGCATTAGTCAGGGTCTGACCAAAGATTTGAACAGTTACGATTGGATTTCCAGGATCTTCATATTTAATGGGTGTTCCTGATAACAGGTCAGATAAAGTACCGACTACTTGGACTCATGGGTTAGTGGTTGCATTCCTCCTTGATTTCTTTATGCACAATTCTTTTATAGTTTTTGTGTATATAGGGATGTCTTGAATGGCTTGGAGGAATGGAATTCTTATGTACAGGTTTTGTAACTCTCCCAGGATGTCAAAGTCTGGATATTGTACAGGTCGTGGTATTACTAATTGTTCTGGGAAGGGAGGAGAGGATGTACTTGCTTGATGATGAGTCTGCTCCTTATTTACACCCTCTTGTTGTAACGGCTGTTCTGTTGGTAATTGATCTTCAATGTGAACTGTTTTATCTTCCTCTGTTTCTATTATACGTCCAGATCTTAACTGAAGATCATTGCACTCCCTTAGGTCAGGTCCGATTTCTGATGATTCCATGATTTGGAGGGATTGGACCGGTCTATTATTTGGATTGGGATTGGGTTGGGCTGGGAGTTGCGGCCTGATGAGCCCCAAATTTGGTAACATTTTGGGCTCATTTGGCCTAACTACCCTTGCTCAACCCTTCATTTTTCATAACTTATGCATCATTTTTTAGTATATTTATGTCATTTGTATGAATGAGGACAGTCACTATTCCTAGGTGGCTAACACATGTTTATTTTAGGTTTTTTGACATTTAATAGAGCAAAACCACGCAGATGAGGGCTAGGAGACAGCCAAGATGGGATTGAGATTTTGTAGGAAGGTTGTCCACAGCATTGAATGGCCTTCCTCGTGATCTTCACCCCCAACTCCAAGCTCCAATAGCCACCACCACCAAGCTAGAAGGCAGCCAAACAGATTTTGAGGAAACAATAGATTACTCTTAGTTTGGTCAGCCAAACCCCACTAATTTAGGAGGCCAGCTTGGCCCTCATAATGTGTAAATGATGAGGCCGTAGCCTTCGAGGGGGACTTTTGAAACCTTGTTGCTTATTCTGAACTACGAGATGATAGCTCTGTTTTGCTCTTTGTAAGCCATTTTTGGCATGTTATTTGACTTATGACTATTATCTTTTAATGAAAAGCAGGCAGATTTGAGTTCAGTTCTGAGTTCTCAAAGGAGCCATAGCTCTCGGGGTTGGGCCCAACCTGAGAGCCTAAGGCCTCCTTCCTTTGTATTGTTACCTTTCTTTCAGCATTGTATTTCTTTCCCTTTACATGCATTTGGAAACATAGTTTGCTGAGTTGAATTTCTTGGTGTGGTTAAGTAGGTTAGTTTTATGAACATAGTTGCTTCAGTAGCTGAGATTAGAGTAAGGAGATTGGAGTTAATCAGAGTTCCAAAAAGGGTTGACTGCACACTCGCTTTCACCTCTGTTTAGGGACTGGAATTGTAGATCGTGCCACCCACCAAAAACATTCTTTTACAAGTTCATGCAATCTTTGATGCAATATTTTCGTTTGTAGAAGTGTCCATGCGTTTAGATCTTGTGGAATGGTTCTTTGCTTCAGCACCATGCATGATTTTTCTTAGAAACAACATTGTTGTTCTTTGGTTTTTATTAAAATAGTTAGAATAAGTTGATGAAATTTCGGTTATGTGCAAGACGTGGATGATTTGTTTCATTTACACTGCGCAGTGCTACTCCCTCACTCCCTTATCCTTCTAAGCCATGCCTAGGCCATCTACTCATCTCTCAGTTAGACCACTTTCCTCCTAACTCTTCTATCACCCACGTTATTCTACCTTTTCGGCCTTCTATTCCCTCTACCCTCCTCTAGACCAACCAGCTTTGCACACCCCCTCTTCATCTCATCTCTCTGTCCATAAGCCATTATAAACCCCCCTCCTACCTCCCTATCCATCCATGTAGCCTCTTCCACTCATCCATCACCCAAAAATCCAGTTGTAGAACATCTTATAGGAATTACTGAACTTCCTGTAGAAATTCTGAACATCCTGTAGAACCCCTGCAGACTTCCTGTAGATGCTCATAAACACGGTTGCTTGGCATTCAGACTTTGCGAAACTCTCTGAAAGGATGTTAGGGACTCCTTAGACCCTCTCTGAGCCTTCCTGACCTCTTCCAAGCATTCCTCCCCTTGATCTATCCCTGCACAGTTAAGACCCAGTTAGAAGCACATGCATAATAATTCCAACAACTTGAGCAAAAATACAAAAATATGTTCTCTTCAGATGAAAGTAGACTAGACACATGCAACTCACCGTAGTAGAAGTAATGGCATCACATCCAGTAGTTTGCATTCCCACCGTTGCATCAGAAGGACTAGCTGGTAGAATTAGGGTTTGCTAGGGTTTTCATTTCTTGTTGGCTTTCAGTTCATTTTTGCAAAGTAGGTTAATTTCCTTTGAGTTAGCTTTCGTTCATCAGTTAAAAATCTTCTTCTGAGAGCTCATAAAAGTTGGCTTGAGCCCTAGCGGACTTGTGCCAGCTGACCAAGTGACAGCTGCGACAAGAGCTAGTACTTGTGCATACAGCACCGTCGCTTCCAAGTTTGTTACGAACTACCAGGTTGATAAAATTAGAGAAGGAAGCTCCAGGAGTTGTAGCATTATTGCTACAATACTGGAGCCCACCATCTTTTTGGCGCCGTTGCCGGGGAAGCATCAGAGTATTAGTAATTGTTGCTTTTCTTCTATTTTCCTACTCTCGCCTTCTGCTAAGTAGTTTATTTCATTTCCATTCTGCAAAAGTAGCATAGACATTTCCTGCTTTCATAGATTAACATTTCAACTCCGCAATTTCATTTTTGCAAGCATAGATTAGCATTCCAATTCTGCAAGCGTAGACTAGCATTTCAATTCCTGCAATTTCATTTGAGTAAAGTAGATTAGTTCTTTCATGCTTTCATTTCAATTCTGCATTTTCATTTCAGCAAGATAGATAGTTGTAGATCAATCTGTTTCAGTTTTTGCAGGTACCAGAAAAAAACAAAAGCAATCAAAAGTCTTTCCATTTCATGCCTCGTAGGAATCAAGATAAAACAGGAAAATTCTTACCCAACACCCCCACCACATCACTGAGTCACCCTTCTCTCTTCTTTGGTGACAGTGATCCAGAAGAACCTATAGGTGAATCTCCTGAGATATAGGAAGATCCTATAGCAGAAGAAGAGTTAGAGACCATTCCATCTGAAGCTATGGCTGACAATAGGGGAGAAGATGAGAGAATAGAAGGTGCCTTCCCCATCTGAGAGACCAATGGAGACATGAAAATGAAGAACATAAGCCCTTATGCTTTACCTCACTTCCATGGACTGACTACTGAAGATCCTGATACCTTCCTGTTTGAGTTTGCTATCCTTTGTCGAACTTATGACTATACTGAAGATGAGCAGAAGCTGAAACTCTTCCCCTCAACCCTTAAGGATGCAGCATTACGCTGGTTCATGGGCTTACCTGGGAACAGTATCACCACTTGGGCTCAGATGCAACAAGCTTTCAATACCAAATACCAGGACTACTGTAGGTCCAAGGAAACCAAGGGAGAAATCTTTCTGATGACCATGGGAAATGATGAGTCCTTAGAGGATTACGAGGAAAGGTTCCAACTTAGCTATAAATGGGCCAGATGCACACTTGACCCTGAATCCCTCAAGTTGGTTCTGCTCTGAGGAGTCCCTGAAGACCTCTTAGATACCCTTCACATGTTAGTTGGAGGAGATATTTACCAACTACCTTATGAGGTCATAAAGACTGTGTTTAGAAACCACTCTAGGGAAGCCCGGAAATGAGGTAGAGGAAACTTCCTCTCAGCTAGTATTCCTTTCTCCAAACATGAGTTTGCAAATCAATTAGAGGATCTCAAGAGTGAGGTGGGACAGACCATTTCCATGCAACTTGATACATTCAGAATTTAGCAGAAGAAAGAAGAAGCTGAGAGGGCCTTGGCTATCTTCTGCCCTAGGTGTACAAGCAAACACCCTAAGAACGAATGCCCATTACATTCGGTTGAAGTATGTTTTGTTTGTGAGGAGGACTACCCCACAAACCAATGTCCAACCTTACCTGGGCTTAAAGCCATATATCAAGGGACAGAAGCCCCCACTGAACCTCTCTATTTCCTCAACCAAAGGAGGCCACAAGGACCTAGACCTTACCAGCAGGGGATGCAAGGGACACCCCAAGCTTATTACAGCCCCAACCAATCTACTCCTATGCCTTCCTGGGGTCCCCCTGCTCATCCTTCCTGGTCTATGCCTCCTCCATGGTCTTACCCACCTCAGTACCATACTCAACCCACTACTCATTCGTATCACTCACATGCCCAGCCTCAGTTGAATGCACCTCAATCGGGGTGGAGGCCCCAGTACAATACTCCTCCCGCCATTTTGCCTCCACCACCAGTTCTGTTAACACCCAGGTTGTTCCCTTTGACTTCCAAGGGAATACGGCCGGGGTAACCACTAACCAAGCTTTGGATCACAGTTTCTAGCCAAACTGTAATCAGAGAGGGCTCTCTCTTTAAGATTTATCTTTGTTTTGTGAGGATTTTAGGCTAGTTATGAGTTCAGTTTTGTTTAATGTTTTGGTTGAGTGATGTCTTTCAGTACCTAAGGTGGAAATATTCAGACAGTTTTTAGTCCATTGGGCGATGGAGTCTGTGGTTACAGGTTGTTTGAAATGTTGAGTGAGATTTGTTGAAACTGCAGGGCCATTTAAATATTTCATGAAACAAATTTGAAATTGTGATGGTGAAGTATGTTTAACCAGGGGAAAGTAGTTAAGAATTTTCCACTAAGCTGGGGTGTGAGAAAGAGATGTATTGTGCAGGGGCAGATTTGAATTCCTGAACAATAACCACTGTGAAAGATATAGCCTGGAGGTGCAGCAATTAAGAATTACACCCTTATAACTATAACTGAAGAAAACATTTATAACAGCATAGATTGAGGTCAGGGTATTCTATGAATAAGTCCTGAGACTATTCTTTTTCTCTGCCATTAACAGTGAAACATATAACATGAATGGGTTATGAAGAAATAATTAAAACACATAACGAAGAGTTTATAGGAAACTTATTGTGCCATGAAATACGCAGGAATCCTCTAGCATTCAACAAACACACACAACGCCTCAAACAACACAGAACTTTGGAAATTCCATCAGCCTTTGTATTAATACTCTGAACATTTACAGCATAAGATCTTTTGAAGAGAAAATCAACAACAACCACTCTGCAAGCTTATGCGAGGGGGAATATATACAATCGGTTACACAAAAATATCTGAACCGCTGAGTCACTTGAGAAATAAATACGTTCACCAACTTTACAGAATAGCAGATAAGGAAGTTATTACTGCTCTAAATACAAAATGAATGCTCTTTAATTCTGTCAGAAGCCTTTTTTGACCTTTGGAGTCCACTGAGTCGGTTGAGCGTTCTGTATTAATGCTGAATGATGTGTCTTTATGGCTTTGTCATGCTGTAGCTTTCTCGGCCCTGCCATCTGTAACTGTCAGTGCCCTGCCATCTGTAACTGTCAGTGCTGCTTTAGTCGCCGAATCTTTCTGCTGAGTTGGCTCAGTGCATTTTTCTCCAGTCATACTGAATGTATCACATTTTCTGAACATGATGATTTATGTTTTTTGATGAAAAAACTTGATGAAAGGCTCTTGATTACAGTATCAACTGTATCATTTTGGTCCACCATTCCTGAGTGGGCAATTGATGTCTCAAAATTGCATCCAAGGTCTCATCTGCCTCTGTATATTTGTAGAAGTTTGGAGGCACATCAAACAAATGTTTGATCTCATTCATAATGAAAAATAAGTTCTCTACTCTGTCATAGAGACTTTGCCCAGATGCTGGCCCTGTTTCTTCTGAGGTGCCTGGTCTTACTGTGATATGATTGGTGGCAAATGTGTTAACCCTTTTTGCATAGTTCTCATGTGAAAGTAGCCTCCCTGCGCTGTTCAGTAAGCCAAGAAGACCTTTGCTTTGTAATACTGCAAACTTATCCATGAATTTGTTCACTTCTGTTTGCATGTCCTGGCTTCTTCTTTCCAATGTTTGTACCAGGCTTTTCAATGTAAGGACCCTCTTTATCAGCAGGATAGTTTCAGTTCTGTTGTGGATTCCTATTGCTGCCAGCTGAGGACCTGTATGGTTATTAAGCACGTTAATCATTTTGTTGGCTATCTCAGGCATATTGCCTAGAGATGCCCTTGCTCTCTGGACTTCCCTGTGTGCTTTGCCTATGAGCTCCATTTGCTCATGAATAATCTCAATATAATGCCATTGATCTGTGATTGATTGGCCAATGTTGGCCCATAAAACTGTCTTGAGCTCAGCCACCACTTTGTCAAGGGTGAGCTCTTTCTCCAGCTCTTTTATCTTCTCCTTAGGGGCCTTTATTTCCCTTCCTTTTTCTGCTACACTTTGCTTGGATTTGTCATATTTTTCATTCAGCTTAGCTAAATTCTCTCTGGCTTCATTTAGCTCTGCCATTTGGGCTTCTAAGGCCTGGATTTCATTCTTCAGCTTCTGCATGTCAAGGCTTGGAGCCTGCTCTGTTGTTGGTGCTGGTGCTGATGTAGATGGCGTTGTCTGAGCTGTCTGTTCTGTAGGAGGAGCACTAGTTTGAGGGGGTTCCTCAAGGTTGATTATTTGTGGAGGAGGCTGAGATGTTTGGCCTACTTCCTTTTGTTGTAGGGCTGCCTGCAGTGCAGCCTCTGATTCTCCCAATTTCTCTTCTGTCTGGATCAGCTATTTGTATAATGATACTAGCATGCTTGCTGCATCTTGGTCATGCCTCAGCTGGGCAACCTCTTCTGTCTGTGGGTGAAGAGTTGCTGGGATCTTAACCATCTTCCTTAGTGCTGCCATATCTGCATCTCTTATTTTCAACAGCGCTTGTATAGCTTTGGTGTCCTTGGGATCATGCCCAAGTTCTATGATGATATCCTCCAATGCTTTGATTCGGTTGTCCTTTGCCTGTGAGGATGCTTTCTCCAACTCAAGTTGGGCAGCTGTATTATTTAGGCTATTTTCCAACCTATAATTAACCAAAGTTTTGTCTGCCAGAGTGGCATATACCATCTCACCCGTTTGCTTGTGCAATTCAATCTGATCCATAGGGTGGATGTCTTTTGCAAGGACCTCCAGGTTGGTCCTTATATAGTCTGCAGCTGACTGTGGCTGCAGCATGGTTGGCATGAAATGACTCATTATCATTTTGCCCTCTTCTACATCATATGTAGACATTAACCTCTGCTGGTTTGTAGGAGCCATTTTCAATAGGTGATTGTACAGTTGTATCCTAAGTGGCTCATTCTTCTTTTTGATATCAATAAATTGTTGTTTGATGCCTGTTTCAGCTTTCCGTTGTTGGCTTGAGGAGCTGACTTCTCCTCCAACTGTTCTTTCTTGTTCCTGCTGAAAGGAACTTGCAGATGCCTCCATACTTGGTGGGCCCATGCCCAAAGATTGTCCAATAGGCATTTCTTCCTCAGAGAGGGGATTCATTCTGTGCCTTTTCTCCCCTTGATTTGTGGATGTGGTGAGGGGAGTCTCCTGCTCTCTATCCCTCTTCTTTCCCTTTTCTTCTTTCTGTGGAGTTTGTAGCACTGAGGCTTCCACTGTCTTTTCTTGCCTAGGAGGCACATTCTCTTGAGCCTGTTGCTCAGTGGATATTGGGTCTTCAGCTGTTTGTTCTTGCTGTTGCATTGGCTGCCCCTCTTTTTGCCCTTTTTCTTGTTGTTCTACCTACTTTTCTGCTATAGGAGGTGGCTGTTCTTGCTCCATCTGCTTCTCTTTGCCTTTGCTGGAAGCCTGATAAGTAGCCTTGGCTGCTTGCTGATGTGCTATCGAAGATGAGGCAGCTGCTCCAAGTTTCGTTTGATATGAAGAGGAAACCTACCCACAAGTTTCCAAGTCAGCCTCTTTCTCAATATTCTTTGCCTCTCTTTGTAGCATTTGCTCTCTAGTCATTGGCTCTTCTAGAGTGCCCTCTTCCCAACTTAATAAATTGGCATATTTCTCAATGTGAGGCAATCTGATGTGAGCATAGCCACCCAATTTATATTTTACCCTCCTTAGAGAAATGAAATGATTAGGGTCATAAGGTATCCAGCGGAAACTAGTTTCTAATCGGAGGCCCTCTAGGATCCTATCAGCTTCCTTCCATCCCTCCTCCCTTTGGTTGTAAAGAAATGGGCCTAGCTGGTTCCTGACCTTTAGTTGCACCTTCTTGTTTTTGCTGTGGAAATGGACCTGGTCTGCATTTCCAAACTGTCTGGAATATTCCAAGGCAAATAGTCTCATCGGGACATATCTTGGCAGCCTATAAGGGTTCAACTCACAGCCATATATTCTGATTACTGTGTGGTGTTGGTAAAAGTACCAATCACCAATGCTGTAGGCTTTTGAGAGGTGAAGTATCCTTTTCATTTCATCGGTCAATCTTGGAGGAGGGACACCAAATAACAAAGTCATAGCTGGATGAATGAACAGGTCTATGAATTCACAGTATGTGTATGGTGAACGGGAGGTGCAATGAAAAACTGAGGTCCAAAATACTACAGACCTTGGATTTCCCTGGGCATCAAGTTTCTTGAGAGGAATAGGGAAACTATCTGGTTGATAAAATAGGAACAGATGATAGATGTATGAGGTGTATCTAAACACCTTTTCCCTTTCTAGATTCATCAGTTGCTCATGAATCTTGTTTGCAATATACTCAGCATAGTCATAGTGCACAGCAGGAGGCTTTCCAGGAGAAAATATGGACAGCATGGCCATTATGGTGTCATCAACATCCTCAACTCCCTTGTACCCCAGGACATAGCTGATCAAATCCACCAGCATCTTGCCCAAGTCATTGAGATATGGATGTCCAATAGGAGGTGTTCTCAGAGCTTCAGAGCTTGGCTGAATAAATAACTGATTAATCTTGATGACCTGGGCACTGGACAGCCTGCCCCCCTTCTTTAATAAGTCCATCATGGAGAGAGGAGTCAATGGTCTTGCAGAATGAAAGTTGAGCATTTGATTTATGGCCTCAGGGGTGATATGGAACAAGACTGCACCTGATGTACTGAGGATAGCTCTTTGACAGGGATCATAGTTCTCACGGCATCTATGGATCAGGTCTGGAAGGACATTGACTTGAGGGAGGTTGTAAATGGGCAAGTTGGAGTCCCAAATCCCTAAAATATCAGCTCCACTGAGGTGTTGAGCTTTCAATTCATTTAGCATATGAACATTAAACTTAGAATTTATTGAGAACCAGTCTATCATCTGATAATCTATATCCCCCAGGGCCTTCCATTCTAACTCCCTTTGTGGGGAATTTAGAGGTTGAATATTCAGAGCCACTGGTGTTTCCATGGTTAAGTAGTGCTATGACTTGTACTAGAACTGGTGTTACTAAACAGAGCAACACAGAGGGGTATCTCTGGAACAGAGAGGTGAATTGCAGAGGAACAGAGGGTAACTGGTAGTGTCAGCAATTGAAATATTGCACAGAGGACTGATAGAGCAAATGCCAGGTCTAGTGAAACTGTATTCACGGTGAATTAGTGGAGCTCGGGTCTTAAGTTCACGAATGCGCGAACCGTCTGTGAATTTAGGAAAATTTGGCTAAATGTGGGTTCTGCAGAGGAATTCCGACCCAACAATTGAAAATAGACACTGGTTACTGGAGGTTTGCTGGTAGTTACAGTGTTCCTCACTCTTTTTAAGCTATCTTTGGAGAATTATGGACAAAACCAGGCGCGGAGGGAACGATTTGGATAAATACCTTATGAATTGCCGGCAATGGTTACAAATGCAGGTGTAATGGACGCGCCCACGGTCTTTGTATTGGTTTCTGCAGGTTGGCGGCTAACGGTCGTAGTATGCATGCAGAGCAGAACAGTTTTTGTTTTGCAAAAAGTGAGAAAAACCGCGATTTTCGGCAAAAATATGGACTTTTGGGTCATTGGCGCTTTTTTTGGATGACGTCAGCATGATGTCATCATGTGGGGTCAGGGTCGGGTGACGTCAGCATGACGCCATCGGGTGACGTGGCGGCCTGTAAGCGGTCCACGGGAACGGGTGAGGTGGCGGACATGTCGGAGCGCTGGCGGGCGGGGGTGCTGACAGGGCGGTGATGTGGCGTGACGTAGCAATGACGTGGGCATGGTGGTAAAGTACAAGCGGTAAATGGTTTTTCTCGTACCGCTCTTGATACGGTCATGGAATTGTCAGAGGGTGACCCGCGAAGATATGGGGGTGACGCGTGGCAGAGGCCTGACGTCACCCTCTGACAGTTTCTCGGGCGGTAAAGTGCGGTCATCGGGGCCGACCCGATATGGACGTGGGCCGTCGGATGGGAAAGCCCAGATCCGACGGTCGACGGGTCAACAAGATGTCAGGGTGATACGACAGCGGGCGGGGCAATAAAATAACATTATTTTCGACATACGCGCCCGGTGGAAACATTAGAAAAGTGGGTTTTTTTACGGTGTTACGGGAAAAGTGGATTATGCGCGGGCTCATTTACAAAACCGGGATTAAGGTTATTAATCCAAGCTGATCTTGGATTAATCCCAGGATTAATTTATAGCACTCTGTGGGTCGCGCTCTAATGTTTAGCGCTCAAAACATTTGAAACCAATCATAGAGCTATAATGCTCGGGGAAGGGGATATGTAATTTTTTGGGTTTTTTGTATAATTTACATAGTAATAGGGGGAACAAGGGGTATAGGGAGTTAAATAGTAAGAACTTAGGGGTTAATATGAGTGGAAGATGGGGATGAGAAGGGATAACACTAAGTTTATATGATATCAACCTAGTTTAGGAAGTAGATCAAAATGAAAAGAATTTTAGACAAGAAATGTGGCTCTTAAAGAAACAAGAACCGACACAAGACCTTGACTTCTTTCATGAACACAACTGGTGTAGGGATGTTAGCAATTGAATGTGAAGGGGGGAAATTAGGAAGTTAGACATGCTTCTTTGTATTGCTACAAAATGATGGAGAAGAGGACCTTCTCTATCCATTGATGTTTCCTTTATGTTAGACCAGCAAAATTCAATTGAAAGGAATGACATTTCTGCAACCCCATCTACCTACCCATCTACCTGCTTAGCATTTTTTGTTTCTCCATGGAGGGTGTACTTAGACTTGCAGACCCTCATGTGCCTTTTCTTTTCCTTTGGCTTTTTCTTTTGATTTTATATCTAGAACTACCCTTATTGCTTCCAAGGCCCCAGATTAAGCAGTTGGGCACCTTAATTCTCTACCTAACTATTGGTCTGCCAAGATTAAACAGTTTAGACAGGCTTCTTTCTCTATTCTACAACAAAAATTGAAACATGGCATGATCCAGATTAGGCTGTTGGACCATCCATCCAAAATTCAGTCAACCTCAAGCTATGTACACATATTGCCTTCTCTTGGAAATATGGGATCTTTGCATCACCAAAGCAGAGCATATTTGGAACTTCTTTTGCCAATCATGAAATATGAAACCTATCGGTATAGGTATCTAATAGTGGCTCCACATGGGGATGGTTTTCTCTTTTTGAAAGACCAAGAACAGCAGGTCAGAATGCCTTGGCCCTTTGATTTCTTTTCACCAAAACTTGGAGTTTTCCTCCTTGAAATCTCAAAATTGGAATCTGTCATACTTGTGGAACTTGCTGAACTAAAGCCTTTTCCTGATTCTGCAAGACCTTTCAAACGGAGCTATTCACATGCTGAAAGAAAACATTATACACAACAAATTATGTACAGGGGAACAACCATGCTATATACATGGAGAGTAGTCAAAATAGTGCTTCAACATCCTGCCATTCACAAGACCTTCATCCAAATCAGTTTCATCAAGACTTTTAAGAAAGTAAGTATTGTTTCCTTGCACTGCTTGAATAACAAATGGTCCTCTCCAAAGGGAATCAAATTTTACATGTTTTCCTTTATCTTCCCTTCTTGAATCCCACTTTAGGACCTTGTCACCAATGTTGAAATCTTCAGCCTTAGTCCTTCTATCAAAATCCTTTTTTAACTTTTCTTGTAAAACTTGAACTCTGCTATAGACTTGGTCTCTAGTTTGCTGCAAGCATATTATTTGATTGATCCTTCTTTGCATGTCATTGGGCTCAGCTTGACTTTCTTGAAGTAGTTTCATAACAGGAACCCCTAGTGATGAAGGAAATTTGGCTTCTAATCCATAGACTAACTCATATGGGCTGACCCCAATAGATCTCTTGGTCGTTAGTCTGTCTGCCCATAAGGCATTGATAAGCTTCTTATGCCAATTCTTCTTATTTTCTTCCAACATCTTCTTTATGATGTTTACAAGGCTTTTATTTGATGATTCGGCTAGGCCATTTCCTTGAGGGTAGTATGCAGTAGAATGGCCTAAAGTAATGTGGAATTTGTGACAAAAATTCACCATCTTCTTGGATCTGAAAGCAACAGCATTGTTTGTTATGATCTTGTCAGGACAACCAAACCTAGAAAGAATATTGGTCTCAAGGAACTGAATGATAGTGGCATCATTGGCTTGTCTACATGGAACAGCTTCAATCCATTTAGTCAAGTAGTCTGTCGCTGTTAGAATCCATCTATGTTGGCCTGAAGATGAGGGATGAATCTCCCCAATGAAATCCAAACCCCATTGTTGAAAAGGTCTCTCTGTTGCAATAGGCCTCAAAGGAAGTGGCAGTAACTTTCTCTTTCCCTCAAACACTTGGCATTTATGGCATGAAGTGGTAGATTTTTTGACATCAGGGAAAACAGTGGGCCAATAGTAACCTGCCCTCAATATCTTATCCACAGTGGACTTCCAGTACAAGTGTCCATCACAATCACCTGCATGAAATTCTTTTATGACATTGTTAGTCTCATTTCCAATTAAGTAGTTTAACAATATACCCTCATGGTTTTTCCAAAGCAAATTTCCATCCATGACACAAAATCTTGAAGCTTTCATTTTCAGGAACCTACATTTAGTTCTGGACAATCCTGGGGGAGCACACAGGTTTTGTAACACATAACACATATTAGAATACCAAGAGGATTGTTCAAAGGCTACATTGATCTTTGGAGTCGCCAGCTCCGGTTCATTGTCCAGTTGGTTAATGTCCAAGGCTTGAAAGTTTGCTTCTGTCATTAATTTGGCCAAACCTTGCCCTTTTATCAGTTTTGAAGGTTTTATTTCAATATCAAATTCCAAGATGTTGGCAATCCATTTGCCTCTTCTGTCCTCTAAGTTTTCTTGAGTGAGTATGTCTTTCACAATGGGACTTGGCACATAAGCTATAACATGGGAGTATAGGATGTAAATCCTAAAGTCTTTAATGGCTTTGACCAAAGCATAAGCTTGCTTCTCTATGATCTGATATTTCAGAGGTGCATCTCTAAGAGCTCTACTAAAGAAAGCAATAGGTTTTTCATTTCCTTGGTCATCTTTCTGTAATAAGACAGCAGCAATGGTATGTTGGGAGGCAAAGGAGAAAATGATAAATTCTCTGTCAAATTGAGGATTTGTTAGGACTGGTGTTTGGGTAAGGGCCAATTTTATGCCTTCAAAAGCTTGATTTGCTTCTACTGTCCATTTCACTTTTGAATCCTTCTTTAGCATGTTATTTAGTAATCTGATCAATTCTGCTAAGTTTGGGATAAACCTCCTTAAGAAGTTAATCTTTCCCAAGAAGGCTTGTAATTCTTTGATGTTTCTTGGGTGGGGCATTTGTAAGATAGCTTGTATCCTGTCTGGGTCAATTCTAATGCCATCCTTTGAAATGATATGACCTAACAGCTTACCTTCTTCCAAACCAAATAGAGACTTCTTAGGATTTAAGGAAATCCCATATTTCCTACATGTTAAGAATATCTGTCTCAAGTGCTTCAAGTGTTCTTGGTCAGATTTTGAGAAAGGTGTGAGGTCATCTAAATAAATAACAAGGAAGTCATGAATCTCCTTGGCAAAAGCAATATCCATTGCTCTTTGAAATGTAGCCCCTGCATTTTTCAATCCAAAAGGCATTTTTACATATTTGAAGGTTCCCCATGGAATTGTGAATGTTGTTTTATCTTGATCATCAGGGTGGACTAGGATCTGATTGAAGCCTGAGAATCCATCAAGTAATGATATTCTTGAAGCCCCTACCACTCTTTGGAGAATGTGATCCATCTTAGGTAAGGGATAATTATCCTTGAGGGATACTTGGTTCAAATTCCTTAGATCAACACAAAGTCTTATCTCACCAGTTTTCTTTCTTGTGGGCACCAAATTTGAAATCCAGTCTGAAAACCTGATAGGTGCTATGATACCAGCTTTAAACATTTTTTGTACCTCTTTCTCAATTGAAGGGAGAAGCATAGGATTGATCCTTCTCAATTTTTGCTTGAATGGCTTTTGATTAGGCTTGAGCGGGATGGTGTGTTGGATAACAGAGATGTCATAGGATTTTAAATCCTCATAACTCCATGCAAAGACATCTTGAAACTCTTTGAAGAGGTCAATGTATTTAGGCTTCTGATCAGGAGGTAAGGATGCAGACAATTTTATTATCTTGGGTTTTTCAACAGTTCCAATGTTGCATTCTTCAATGGCAGCATTAAGGGGCTGCATTTTTGGTTTTCTAGGGACATCATTTGAGTCAAAAATATCCTCTAATGGAGTTAGGCCTGTTGGAAGAAAATTGTCTTTCAATTGTATCACTTCAGCTTCAGCATCAGCTACTTCTTCACAACTGATTTGTTGAATTTCTTGTATGTTGTCTTTGTTAAAAATTGTTGGATGTAGCATTTGGTTAGCTGTTTTGGGTGATACTGCTGTTTGGTCCTGTTCACATATTGTTTGTGACTCACTTACAGCCTCTGCATCAATGTTTAGTCCTGAAAATTCTTGCTGCAAAGTCAAGAAATTATTTATTTGTGTATCATCATCAAACACTTGCCAGTCCTTGACATTGTTTGGGACAGAAGGCCTGTGTTTAATCTCAGCTGTAAAGCAATGCTTGGGTTCAAAAGGTAGTTTACATGTGCTTGCAAATGTGGCCAAACTATGAGCATGGAGATTATGGGTTCTAGAAATTTTGGTAATTTGAAATTCAGTGAAGGAATTTAGTATTTCAGCAGCAGCAGACCTATAAGATCTCAGTCTTTTGTCATTAGTGACAAAATTCCCCTTCACTTGTTGGATGATTAGGTCTGAATCTCCCATAATCGAAAGTTTTGTGGCCTTCAATGATTTTACCAGTTTGAGGCCTAGTAAAAGAGCTTCATATTCTGCCATATTGTTGGTGCATCTGAAATTTAGTCTATAGGCTCGACCTTCTGCATGACTGTTTTGTTTGTTATGTATCCAAACCCCTGCTCCTGCCCCTAATTTGTTGACTGACCCATCAAATTCAAGGAACCATAGGATTTCTTGGTCAAGGGAGGAATTGTCAACCACTATGGGGCTTGGCATCAACAACCTGAGATCTTGGCTTACACTTGGTTTTTCTTCCTGAACAATTTTGTTTATTGATTGCTCGACCATTATTTGTAGGGCAGTAGTTTGTTCCTTTATATCCCGATCTTGTTTGAGTGTCTTGGTTTCATTATCATTTGTAGAACCTGTATTGTCATTGAAGAGAATATAGGAGTCTATGTCAGAATGGACAGCATATATGGGAAAGTTTTGAGGTTTTTCTTCACTGCTTACCATGTATTTCATGAGTGTTTCTCTGTATAGTCTCTTTGGTTGCCCAAAGACAGATATGGTAGCATAGAACATGTCTAATTGAAGAGAACCTTGAAGTTTAGCCCCCCATGATCTTGATAACAGCATTCCATACTTAGGTGGGATATCAGCAACTACAACATCCATCAAGATTGTCTTATTGGGGTATTGGACAAGTGAGACACAAAGATCCTTTATGAGGCCTAAACACTTGACTTGGCTGGAGTCAAATAAGAATAGGTCCTTATATGGTCTTGTAATATCTAGATTTAATCTTTCCATGACTGATTTGGGCATCAGGTTATGGGAAGCACCTGAGTCAAACATTGCATTGTGTAATATCTTATCATGAACATGCAGGCTGACATAGAATGGTAAGATTCCTGTAACTGCTGTCTTTCCATCAACCTCTGGGCCGAAAAGTAGTTCTGGAGTGTCATCCAACACATTGACATCATCTTTGTTATGAGTGACTTGAAGGGATATCTTGATTTGTTGTTTATAGGTGTTCTGTTTGGCCAACTCTGAGAGAGGAATGGCTATCTTCAATTTTCCAATTTCAGCTTCCAAGTCAAAAGGTTTTTCAGATTGGGTTTTAGTGTTCTGGTTAACAACCTTTTCCCTTTCAATGGAATCCTTAGAGCTTTCTTCTTGATTCTCATTTTGATCTTGAGGCTTGTCCTTTTTACTCATCTTTTGAGAAATATTGCTTGGATTATGCTGCAAGGATGATGTAGCCACTGGCTGTTGATTTGAGGGAGATGCTTCAGTTATTTCTTCAACTGTTACTTCCTTTGTGATTGGATCAGTTTTGTCAATTGGCTCTGTGACAATAGCTTTCTTAGGTTGTGGGGTGTCCTTTGTTTTATCAGGCTGTGTCACATTTATTGTTCTACTTCTCAATTTGTATTGCTTATGAACTTCAAAAACAGCTGTATCATAGCCTTGTTTGAAATCAAATGACTCACCTGATTTGGTTTGGAACTGCTTGATATCATCATCCTTATGATCTTCTTGTGTTAAAAAGACTTGATTCCCACTGTCCAAACCCATTAGGTTGATGTGAGGATCCTCATTGGGCTCACTGGATGTGGAAGCCTCAGCATAATTCTCTTGGAAAGGGGGTCTGACATGTTGGTCAGGATCAGTTCTTCCAGCATTGTGATTTTGATTTTTTCTAAAGTTTTGGTTTCTTGTATTGCTTGTTTGCCCTTCCCATGATGCCTTTCTTTCTATGGTTTCCACTCTGTCCCCAAGTCTATCCATACCTTTGATGATTGCATCCAACGTTTGCTAAAATGCTGAAGGTTCTTCCTTAAAGGTGGTTCTTCTTTCAGTTCTTGCCCTATTTCTCTTGGCAATCAAATTTGCCTCTACACTTACTGCTATGTCTTGCATGTCAGCCAAAGTTGCAGGGGCTCTTTCTCTTAATTGATATGCCATATCAACATCAAACCCATCAGGAAACTTAATTAGTGCTAAATCAGGTGGAGGCCTAAGGTTTTGAGGAATGGCACTATAGATAGAATTGAATCTAGTGCAATAGTCCGAGACAGTTTCTTGTGGACCTCTCTTTATGGTGTCATATTCAGATAAAATGTGTAGAGGGTCTTTTTTCTTTTCCCATCTGTTTAGAAAGGACTGGTAAAGAGCACCCGAATTAGCTATAGAGTTTGCAGCCAGTGCCCTGAACCAAGTTCTTACTTCACCTGTCAGACTTTGTAGGAAAATTTTCATTCTCACATCATCATCATCTATCTCATAGTTTTCAAAGTAATCTTGCATTTTCTTGGTATGTTGTAAGGCAGTATATGTACTGGTTCCATCAAAATAAGTGATTTTGCCTTGGTAATCCTGAGGCATGGCCCCAGGATTGTTTGGCAGCTGGAGGGGTGCATAACGATTAGCCATATTTGGTGGGATAAGTGGGACAACTGGAACAACAATAGCAGTTTGGGTGTTAGGTGTTGACAATATATTTTGTGAAGTGGATGATGAAGAGGGGGAGGAATGAGTTGTATGGAGGTGAAAAGTTGGCTTAGAAGGGGTGGGGATAAAATTGTGCTGAACTGCCTCAGGGCTAGATTCAGGAGATTGCTCTGGTTCCTTTTGGCTCTTATGAGTTTTATGGATCAAATTGGGGTTTTCGAAAATAGGAGGAGGATTTGGGTCAGGATTTGACCTGGTGTGCCTAGTCTTCCTTTTAGGAGCCAGCTTCTGAACTTCTTTTTGGTATTTTTAGGATATTTTTATAGCTATTTCAAGGGACTGCTCAAGCTGTTTTTAGAACCATTGTCTAAAGACAAACAACAGTTTGAAAAATATGCTCAGTCCCCAGTGGAGTCGCCAATTATGTTAACACCCAGGTTGTTCCCTTTGACTCCCAAGGGAATACGGCCGGGGTAACCACTAACCAAGCTTTGGATTACAGTTTCTAGCCAAACTGTAATCAGAGAGGGCTCTCTCTTTAAGATTTATCTCTGTTTTGTGAGGATTTTAGGCTAGTTATGAGTTCAGTTTTGTTTAATGTTTTGGTTGAGTGATGTCTTTCAGTACCTAAGGTGGAAATCTTCAGACAGTTTTTAGTCCATTGGGCAATGGAGTCTGTGGTTACAGGTTGTTTGAAATGTTGAGTGAGATTGTTGAAACTGCAGGGCCATTTAAATATTTCATGAAACAAATTTGAAATTGTGATGGTGAAGTATGTTTAACCAGTGGAAAGCAGTTAAGAATTTTCCACTAAGCTGGGGTGTGAGAAAGAGATATATTGCACAGGAGCAGATTTGAATTCCTGAACAATAACCACTGTGAAAGATATAGTCTGGAGGTGCAGCAATTAAGAATTACACCTTATAACTATAACTGAAGAAAACATTTATAACAGCATAGATTGAGGTCAGGGTATTCTATGAATAAGTCCTGAGACTATTCTTTTTCTTTGCCATTAACTGTGAAACATATAACATGAATGGGTTATGAAGAAATAATTAAAACACATAACGAAGAGTTTATAGGAAACTTATTGTGCCATGAAATACGCAGGAATCCTCTAGCATTCAGCAAACACACACAACGCCTCAGACAACACAGAACTTTGGAAATTCCATCAGCCTTTGTATTAATACTCTGAACATTTACAGCATAAGATCTCTAGAAGAGAAAATCAACAACAACCACTCTGCAAGCTTATGCGAGGGGGAATATATACAATCGGTTACACAAAATATCTGAACCGCTGAGTCACTTGAGAAATAAATACGTTCACCAACTTTACAGAATAGCAGATAAGGAAGTTATTACTGCTCTAAATACAAAATGAATGCTCTTTAATTCTGTCAGAAGCCTTTTTGACCTTTGGAGTCCACTGAGTCGGTTGAGCGTTCTGTATTAATGCTGAATGATGTGTCTTTATGGCTTTGTCATGCTGTAGCTTTCTCGGCCCTGTCATCTGTAACTGTCAGTGCTGCTTTAGTGGCCGAATCTTTCTGCTGAGTTGGCTCAGTCCATTTTTCTCCAGTCATACTGAATGTATCACATTTTCTGAACATGATGATTTATGTTTTTTGATGAAAAAACTTGATGAAAGGCTCTTGATTACAGTATCAACTGTATCATTTTGGTCCACCATTCCTGAGTGGGCAATTGATGTCTCAAAATTGCATCCAAGGTCTCATCTGCCTCTGTATATTTGTAGAAGTTTGGAGGCACTTCAAACAAATGTTTGATCTCATTCATAATGAAAAATAAGTTCTCTACTCTGTCATAGAGACTTTGCCCAGATGCTGGCCCTGTTTCTTCTGAGGTGCTTGGTCTTACAGTGATCTGATTGGTGGCAAATCTGTTGACCCTTTTTGCATAGTTCTCATGTGAAAGTAGCCTCCCTGTGTTGTTCAGTAAGCCAGGAAGACCTCTGCTTTGTAATACTGCAAACTTATCCATGAATTTGTTCACTTCTGTTTGCATGTCCTGGCTTCTTCTTTCCAATGTTTGTACCAGGCTTTTCAATGTAAGGACCCTCTTTATCAGCAGGATAGTTTCAGTTCTGTTGTGGATTCCTATTGCTGCTAGCTGAGGACCTGTACGGTTATTAAGCACGTTAATCATTTTGTTGGCTATCCAGGCATATTGCCTAGAGATGCCCTTGCTCTCTGGACTTCCCTGTGTGCTTTGCCTATGAGCTCCATTTGCTCATGAATAGTCTCAATATACTGCCATTGATCTATGATTGATTGGCCAATGTTGGCCCATAAAACTGTCTTGAGCTCAGCCACCACTTTGTCAAGGGTGAGCTCTTTCTCCAGCTCCTTTATCTTCTCCTTAAGGGCCTTTATTTCCCTTCCTTTTTCTGCTACACTTTGCTTGGATTTGTCATATATTTCATTCAGCTTAGCTAAATTCTCTCTGGCTTCATTTAGCTCTGCCATTTGGGCTTCTAAGGCCTGGATTTCATTCTTCAGCTTCTGCATGTCAAGGCTTGGAGCCTGCTCTGTTGTTGGTGCTGGTGCTGATGTAGATGGCGTTGATGAGCTGTCTGTTCTGTAGGAGGAGCACTAGTTTGAGGGGGTTCCTCAAGGTTGATTATTTGTGGAGGACGCTGAGATGTTTGGCCTACTTCCTTTTGTTGTAGGGCTGCCTGCAGTGCAGCCTCTGATTCTCCCAATTTCTCTTATGTCTGGATCAGCTGTTTGTATAATGATATCAGCATGCTTGTTGCATCTTGGTCATGCCTCAGCTGGGCAACCTCTTCTGTCTGTGGGTGAAGAGTTGCTGGGATCTTAACCATCTTCCTTAGTGCTACCATATCTGCATCTCTTATTTTCAACAGCGCTTGTATAGCTTTGGTGTCCTTGGGATCATGCCCAAGTTCTATGATGATATCCTCCAATGCTTTGATTCGGTTGTCCTTTGCCTGTGAGGATGCTTTCTCCAACTCAAGTTGGGCAGCTGTATTATTTAGGCTATTTTCCAACCTATAATTAACCAAAGTTTTGTCTGCCAGAGTGGCATATACCATCTCACCCGTTTGCTTGTGCAATTCAATCTGATCCATAGGGTGGATGTCTTTTGCAAGGACCTCCAGGTTGGTCCTTATATAGTCTGCAGCTGACTGTGGCTGCAGCATGGTTGGCATGAAATGACTCATTATCATTTTGCCCTCTTCTACATCATATGCAGACATTAACCTCTGCTGGTTTGTAGGAGCCATTTTCAATAGGTGATTGTACAGTTGTATCCTAAGTGGCTCATTCTTCTTTTTGATATCAATAAATTGTTGTTTGATGCCTGTTTCAGCTTTCCATTGCTGGCTTGAGGATCTGACTTCTCCTCCAACTGTTCTTTGTTGTTCCCGCTGAAAGGAACTTGCAAATGCCTCCATACTTGGTGGGCCCATGCCCAAAGATTGTCCAATAGGCATTTCTTCCTCAGAGAGGGGATTGATTCTGTGCCTTTTCTCCCCCTGATTTGTGGATGTGGTGAGGGGAGTCTCCTGCTCTCTATCCCTCTTCTTTCCCTTTTCTTCTTTCTGTGGAGTTTGCAGCACTAAGGCTTCCACTGTCTTTTCTTGCCTAGGAGGCACATTCACTTGAGCCTGTTGCTCAGTGGATATTGGGGCTTCAGCTGTTTGTTCTTGCTATTGCATTTGCTGCCCCTCTTTTTGCCCTTTTTCTTGTTGTTCTACCTGCTTTTCTGCTATAGGAGGTGGCTGTTCTTGCTCCATCTGCTTCTCTTTTCCTTTGCTGGAAGCGTGATAAGTAGCCTTGGCTGCTTGCTGATGAACTATCAAAGATGAGGTAGCTGCTCCAAGTTGCCTTTGATATGAAGAGGAAACCTGCCCACAAGTTTCCAAGTCAGCCTCTTTCTCAATATTCTTTGCCTCTCTTTGTAGCATTTGCTCTCTAGTCATTGTCTCTTCTAGAGTGCCCTCTTCCCAACTTAATAAATTGGCATATTTCTCAATGTGAGGCAATCTGATGTGAGCATAGCCACCCAATTTATATTTTACCCTCCTTAGAGAAATTAAATGATTAGGGTTATAAGGTATCCAGTGGAAACTAGTTTCTAATCGGAGGCCCTCTAGGATCCTATCAGCTTCCTTCCATCCCTCCTCCCTTTGGTTGTAAAGAAATGGGCCTAGCTGGTTCCTGACCTTTAGTTGCACCTTCTTGTTTTTGCTGTGGAAATGGACCTGGTCTGCATTTCCAAACTGTCTGAAATATTCCAAGGCAAATAGTCTCATCGGGACATATCTTGGCAGCCTATAAGGGTTCAACTCACAGCCATATATTCTGATTACTGTGTGGTGTGGGTAAAAGTACCAATCACCAATGTTGTAGGCTTTTGAGAGGTGAAGTAGCCTTTGCATTTCATCGGTCAATCTTTGAGGAGGGACACCAAATAACAAAGTCATAGCTGGATGAATGAACAGGTCTATGAATTCACAGTATGTGTATGGTGAACGGGAGGTGCAATGAAAAACTAAGGTCCAAAATACTACAGACCTTGGATTTCCCTGGGCATCAAGTTTCTTGAGAGGAATAGGGAAACTGTCTGGTTGATAAAATAGGAACAGATGGAAGATGTATGAGGTGTATCTGAACACCTTTTCCCTTTCTAGATACATCAGTTGCTCATGAATCTTGTTTGCAATATACTCAGCATAGTCATAGTGCACAGCAGGAGGCTTTCCAGGAGAAAATATGGACAGCATGGCCATTATGGTGTCATCAACATCCTCAACTCCCTTGTACCCCAGGATATAGCTGATCAAATCCACCAGCATCTTGCCCAAGTCATTGAGATATGGATGTCCAATAGGAGGTGTTCTCAGAGCTTCATAGCTTGGCTGAATAAATAACTGATTAATCCTGATGACCTGGGCACTGGACAGCCTGCCCCCCTTCTTTAATAAGTCCATCATGGAGAGAGGAGTCAATGGTCTTGCAGAATGAAAGTTGAGCATTTGATTTATGGCCTCAGGGGTGATATGGAACAAGACTGCACCTGATGTACTGAGGACAACTCTTTGACAGGGATCATAGTTCTCACGGCATCTATGGATCAGGTCTGGAAGGACATTGACTTGAGGGAGGTTGTAAATGGGCAAGTTGGAGTCCCAAATCCCTAAAATATCAGCTCCACTGAGGTGTTGAGCTTTCAATTCATTTAGCATATGAACATTAAACTTAGAATTTATTGAGAACTAGTCTATCATCTGATAATCTATATCCCCCAGGGCCTTCCATTCTAACTCCCTTTGTGGGGCATTTAGAGGTTGAATATTCAGAGCCACCGGTGTTTCCATGGTTAAGTAGTGCTATGACTTGTACTAGAACTGGTGTTACTAAACAGAGCAACACAGAGGGGTATCTCTGGAACAGAGAGGTGAATTGCAGAGGAACAGAGGGTAACTGGTAGTGTCAGCAATTGAAATATTGCACAGAGGACTGATAGAGCAAATGCCAGGCCTAGTGAAACTGTATTCACGGTGAATTAGTGGAGCTCGGGTCTTAAGTGCACGAATGCACGAACCGTCTGTGAATTTAGGAAAATTTGGCTAAATGCGGGTTCTGCAGAGGAATTCCGACCCAACAATTGAAAATAGACACTGGTTACTCGAGGTTTGTTGGTAGTTACAATGTTCCTCACTCTTTTTAAGCTATCTTTGGAGAATTATGGAGAAAACCAGGCGCGGAGGGAACGATTTGGATAAATACCTTATGAATTGCCGGTAATGGTTACAAATGCAGGTGTAATGGACGCGCCCATGATCTTTGTATTGGTTTCTGCAGGTTGGCGGCTAACGGTCGTAGTATGCATGCAGAGCAGAACAGTTTTTGTTTTGCAAAAAGTGAGAAAAACCGCGATTTTCGGCAAAAATATGGACTTTTGGGTTATTGGCGCTTTTTTTGGATGACGTCAGCATGACGTCATCATGTGGGGTCAGGGTCGGGTGACGTCAGCATGACGCCATTGGGTGACATGGCGGCCTGTAAGCGGTCCACGGGAACGGGTGAGGTGGCGGACATGTCGGAGCGCTGGCGGGCGGGGGTGCTGACAGGGCGGTGATGTAGCGTGAAGTAGGAATGACGTGGGCATGGCGGTAAAGCACAAGCAGTAAATGGTTTTTCTCGGACCGCTCTTGATACGGTCATGGAATTGTCAGAGGGCGACCCGAAAAGATATGGGGGTGACGCGTGGCAGAGGCCTGACGTCACCCTCTGACAGTTTCTCGGGCGGTAAAGTGCGGTCATCGGGGCCGACCCGATATGGACGTGGGCCGTCGGATGGGAAAGCCTAGATCGGACGGTCGACGGGTCAACAAGATGTTAGGGTGATACGGCAGTGGGCGGGGAATAAAATAACATTATTTTCGACATACGCGCCCGGCGGAAACATTAGAAAAGTGGGTTTTTTGACGGTGTTACGGGCAAAGTGGATTATGCGCGGGCTCATTTACAAAACCGAGATTAAGGTTATTAATCCAAGCTGATCTTGGATTAATCCCAGGATTAATTTATAGCGCTCTGTGGGTTGCGCTCTAATGTTTAGCGCTCAAAACATTTGAAACCAATCATAGAGCTATAATGCTCGGGGAAGGGGATATGTAATTTTTTGGGTTTTTTGTATAATTTACATAGTAATAGGGGGAACAAGGGGTATAGGGAGTTAAATAGTAAGAACTTAGGGGTTAATATGAGTGGAAGATGGGGATGAGAAGGGATAACACTAAGTTTATATGATATCAACCTAGTTTAGGAAGTAGATCAAAATGAAAAGAATTTTAGACAAGAAATGTGGCTCTTAAAGAAACAAGAACCAACACAAGACCTTGACTTCTTTCATGAACACAACTGGTGTAGGGATGTTAGCAATTGAATGTGAAGGGGGGAAATTAGGAAGTTAGACATGCTTCTTTGTATTGCTACAAAATGATGGAGAAGAGGACCTTCTCTATCCATTGATGTTTCCTTTATGTTAGACCAGCAAAATTCAATTGAAAGGAATGACATTTCTGCAACCCCATCTACCTACCCATCTACTTGCCTAGCATTTTTTGTTTCTTCATGGAGGGTGCACTTAGACTTGCAGACCCTCATGTGCCTTTTTTTTTCCTTTGGCTTTTTCTTTTGATTTTCTATCTAGAACTACCCTTATTGCTTCCAAGGCCCCAGATTAAGCAGTTGGGCACCTTAATTCTCTACCTAACTATTGGTCTGCCAAGATTAAACAGTTTAGACAGACTTCTTTCTCTATTCTACAACAAAAATTGAAACATGGCATGATCCAGATTAGGCTGTTGGACCATCCATCCAAAATTCAGTCAACCTCAAGCTATGTACACATATTGCCTTCTCTTGGAAATATGGGATCTTTGCATCACCAAAGCAGAGCATATTTGGAACTTCTTTTGCCAATCATGAAATATGAAACCTATCGGTATAGGTATCTAACAAGTTCAACCACAAACATTACCTCCTGCTCCTCCAAGGAAACCTCAAATGCCTGCTCAACCAAACCCAAACCCCAACAACAGACAGGCCCAGCAGGTATATACTGGGGAAACATCATGCCCTACCTATGCTGCGGAGATCCAGGAGATCAATCTGCGATCTGGAAAGACTCTTCCGAATCGCCAACCTCCTCCCCCAGAGGATGAGGAAGATAAACAGGAAAGTGAACCAAAGGCTATTCCACCCTTTCCTGAGAGACTAACAGCCACCACACAACCCAGCCCAGAGGAGGACGAGCTTCTAGGAGAACTCAAACAGTTGTGTGTGAAAATACCACTTCTCCAAGCCATCAGAGATGTAGCGATATACAACAAATTGGTTAAGGAAAAGTGTTTCAGACACCCAGGCAGGCGAAAGAGAGATGCTTCAACCATCAATGTCATAGGACAATTGTCTGACCTTATGTTGGGACAAGTCATCTGCCCAAAGTATCTAGATCTTCGGAGTCCTGTAGTAGATGTTCACATCAATGGCACCATTATACCTCACACCTTGATTGATCTGGGGGCTGCCATTAATGTGATGACTAGAGATACCATGCTCAAACTCAACCTTCAGGGTTCCTTGAGAAAGACCTCGACAGTCCTACAACTAGCAGATCACTCCACCGTGACTCCCGAAGGGATTGTAGAGGATGTCTTGGTCTCTGTTGACTCTTGGAAATACCCTGCAGATTTCTTGGTTCTGCAACCAAAGGCAAAGCTCACTGGATATCCTCTTATTTTGGGAAGGCCTTGGTTAGCCACTGCAGATGCTTACATAAGCTGCCGTGAAGGAAACATGACCATCAAAAATGGTCCTATGTCCAAGCAGCTAGTCCTATACCCTCCTGCCCAACCCTCATTAGAGCATGACTTACCACTTTGGTTGGAGGAAGGAGAAGAGAATGAGGTGTGCTTAGCACCTTTGTGCACCCTAGACACCACTAGGGGAGATTCCCCAACCGAGGATGATTTGATTGAGACCTTGATCCAGAATCCACCTCCCAGTGCACTGTCCTTAGAGGAATTGGTGGAGGATGCCCAAGCCAGCACCTTAGTGGACCTTTGTGCGACCAACCCTGTCACTCCCAGAGTCAAAAATGTGGAGTTCAGCCCTGAGAGAACGTTAAAGATCAACTCCTCCCTATCTCCTTCCCAGGAAAAGGAGTTGTGTAGTCTGTTGGCCAGTCATCTAGATGCTTTTGCTTGGAGCTATAAGGAGATCAAAGGAGTGCATCCTTCGGTCTGTACCCATCACATCTACATCAAAGAGGATTGTAAACCAGTTAGGAAACCCCAGAGGAGAATGAATCCAGCCCTTAAGGACATCGTCAAGGAAGAATTGCAAAAACTGTTGGATGCCGGATTCATTTACCCCATCTCGGATAGCGAATGGGTGTCCCCTTTGGTGTTGGTTCCCAAGAAAAATGGGAAGTGGAGAATCTATGTGGACTACCGAGAACTGAACAAAGCTACCAAGAAAGATCATTTTCCTCTACCTTTCATAGATAAAGTGTTGGATGGATTGGCAGGAAAGAAGTTTTTCCCTTTCCTGGATGGGTTTAGCGGGTACAACCAAATCCAAATTAGCCCGGAAGACCAAGATAAGACCACCTTCACTTGTCCTTGGGGTACCTCTGCTTACCGAGTTCTTCCCTTTGGACTATGCAATGCTCTTGCCACCTTCCAGAGAGCCGTCTTGAGCATCTTTTCTGAGCTGGTCCATGATGCGGTGGAAATCTATATGGATGACTTCACTCCTTATGGGTCCAACTTCTAGGAAGCATTGTCCAATCTGTGAAAAGTCCTAACCAAATGCATTGAGATGAACCTGTCCCTTAGTCCTAAAAAATGTGAATTCTTGATGACTGAAGGGACCGTGCTAGGCCATACCATTTCTTGCCAAGGGTTACAGGTGGACCCTAACAAAATTGCTCTCATCAAGAAGGTTCCACCTCCTCAGAAGGTAAGGGATGTCCGAAGTTTCTTAGGATTAGCAGGGTATTACAGGAGATTCATTAGAGACTTCAGCAAGCTAGCCTCGCCAAATGGACTGATGATTGTCAGAGGGCTCTGAATGAATTAAAGGACAAGTTGGTGTCTGCCCCAATCTTGAGAGGTCCAAACTGGGCCCTACCTTTCCACATCCACACTGATGCCTCGAACAAAGCCATAGGGGCAGCCTTAGGACAAGTTGAGCAAAAACTTCCGTATGCCATTTACTTTGTTAGAAAAAACTTATTCAAGGCAGAACTGAACTACACTGTAACTGAGAAAGAATTCTTGGCCGTGGTCCATGCACTGAACAAGTTTCGACATTATATCACTGGCTATCAAACATTTGTACATACTTATCATGCTGCAATTAGATATTTAATGAATAAACCAGATGTGAATGCTCGTATTATTAGATGGTTACTTTTGTTGCAGCAGTTTGATTTGACCATCGTTGACAAACCAGGTAAAGAAAATGTTGTTGCTGACTTTTTGTCTAGATTGGATTTATCTGCAGATGAGGATGGAACAGTGGATGACCAGATGCCCGACAAACATTTGTTTGCTATTTCAGTACTCTCTCCATGGTTTGCTGATATAGCAAACTACCTTGTTTCAGCACAGTTCCCTCCGCACTTATCCTCAAGAGAGAAGAGCAGAATCGTCAGAAAAAGTGCCTCGTTCACTTGGATCGGGGGCAACCTGTTCAAGCGTGGCCCTGATCAGATCTTAAGGCATTGTGTAAGGGAGGAGGAAGTCTTTGATATCCTCCTCACCTGTCATGATGGGCCCTGTGGAGGACATTTTGCAGCAAAGAGGACTGCCTTCAAAATCCTGCAGGCAGGCTACTATTGGCCCACGCTTCATCAAGATGTCAGAAGGTATATCAGCTAGTGTGACCAATGCCAAAGGATGGGGAAACCGACTCAAAGGGATGAAATGCCTCTCCAACCTCAAGTGACTCTTGAGCCATTTGAGAAGTGGGGTATGGATTTTGTGGGTCCCATCAACCCTCCTTCGAGGCAAAGGTCTTACATCATTGTGTGCACCGACTACCTGACAAAGTGGGCAAAAAACAAGCCAATCAAAGTAGCGACAGAAGAAAAGGTGGCTGAGTTCTTAAGAGAAAACATCTTCTACCAATTTGGCTACCGAAGAGAGCTAGTCACTGATCAAGGAAGCCAGTTCACCTCCAACTTAATTGAAGACCTACTAGCTCATCACAAAATCAAGCATAGGACTTCCACCCCCTATCATCCTCAAGCAAATGGGCAGGTGGAAGTCACCAATAGAGCATTGGAAGGGATCTTGACTAAGGTGGTGAGCAGCAGCAGGAAAGATTGGGCAGATCACCTGGTTGAGGCCACATGGGCTTACAACACTACTTGGAAGACCACAACCGGCTTCACACCTTATGAGCTGGTCTATGGGAAGAGAGCTTTGCTGTCAATTGAATTTGAATGCAACACTTTGAGGATGGCAGCTCAGCTAGACCTAGATCTCAGCCATGCCCAACAAGAAAGGTTACTGCAGCTGAATGGATTGGACGAGCACCGAATGTAGGCCCTTCTTCACTCAGAAGTGGTTCAACTTCAGAGGAAGGTGTGGCATGACCAACACCTCAATGATAAGAAATTTCAGCCAGGAGATTGGGCGCTGTTGTATGATTCCAGGCATAAAGATTTCAAGGGGAAGCTGAGAACCAGATGGCTGGGACCATATGCAGTGGAAAAATGTCATGACAATGGATCTGTTCTTATTCGGACCATTGATGAGGAGGCCATCCCCATGCTTGTCAATGGGCATTGACTGAAAATCTATAGGAAACCTCTCTCAAGACAAGAATTCATCAAAACTATGGAGAAATCAGTGTTGGTCATAGAGAAGGGTTCTGCCTCTGTTTTGGGCATACCCTGAAGATCTTAAAAAAAAAAAAAAAAAAAAAAAAAAAAACAAATAAAGATCCTTGGGTGAAAACCTCTATGAGGCTCTCAAGGCAGATAGTAAGGGTGAAAACCTCATTGAGGCGCCCTTGCTGTCTTCTAAAAAAAAAAAGAAAAAAAAGGAGATTTGAAAAAGACCCTTGAGTGAAAACCTCTCTGAGGCGCTTAAGGCAGATGGCAAGGGTGAAAACCTCATTGAGGCGCCCCTGCTGTCTTTAAAAAAAAAAAAACAGTAAACAAAAAAAACAGGGACAACAAGTTCACAATGTGGCAATGCATGCAGGTTGTAGGTATTCTATGAAGGAGAAGAGGTCCCTCAACTCAAAGTCAAGGGTCCTTATTATGCTGCCAGGTGACCTCACCAGCACCTCCTCTGAAAACACTCATCTTCTCCAAGGTATGGGCACGATTTCATCACAGCTTAGTCTTCTACAGGAAGCTACAGACTTTCTACACGAAGTTCTGTATTTCTACAGGAAACTTCCTGTAGAAGTTTTGGACGGCCCAGAACTAATTGGGTGGGGAGATCTAACGACCAAGGTTCGGCATGGAGGTATGCAAGCTACTATTTCCTCCATCACACATTGTTGTCACCACCTTCTACCACTCCAGTTGACATGCAATGAAAGTACCTGCACAATCAAAACAGATCATTGAATTATCAAGAGGAAGCGATTCTTAAATGGAAAAAAGATGCCGAGATGCTGTGCAATACTCATCACAGCTATCCAAGGGCCCTGTGAGCGTGATCGTGATGCCACTGTCTTCACCGTTCAGCATGCACCCGAGGAGGAAAAACTGCTTCAGGACATCCTACAGGAATCACATAGCAGTTCAGCCAGCTAGAGTGTACACCATTAAATCGCCTGCAACATGCAATAATAAAGCGGGCACATGCAGCCGAGTCACAAGCTTCATCATCAGCAGCCTGCGAAGAGGAACCTCCGATCCTGTGCAAATAGCAGCAGCAAGCAAATCCAGTCATCATCGTCTCGAAACCTGGAAAATCATGTCGCGGCCGCACAGGTAAGTGCCTCGCCCTTTCTTTCGTCGAATTACATGAATACTACTTTGAAATGTTTGCAAGTATGAAATGAACAGGTTGAGTAGTCGTATGGCCATTCGACTGGCCACTCAACCAGTCAGATGGTCTAGTCGGATGTGTAAAGTGGTGGTCGTGGCAAAAAGAATGGGTAGTGGACACGTGAGAACCGTCCAGTCGAGGAGAAGCGTGTTTTAATAGAAATGGCGGCGGCGGATCTGCGGAGAATGATGCAACAATCAGGGAACTTGCAGTGAAATGAGTAGATGACGTCGTCCAACGGTCCGGCAGGGACAGCTCACCCCCGCGCCACGAATTCCGCCGGATTCAAATCTATCGGCTAGATCGCCACCCCACGCATTTATCATCAGCCGTTTAGAAGTCGAGTGAGCATCCGAATTCCTCTGAAGCTCGACACTCCAAGTCTTCGGCCATCTGATAGCAGCACAGAAGGCGCAGAACCACTGCAGTGTTCTCCAGAACCCGTGCGTTGCTTCTACAGGAAAGCTCCGCTACAGGAAGCTCACTGCCACGAGGAAAATTGGGCTCTTCACGTCAAAGGTGGCGAATTAAAAAGGTAAGCCTGAACCTGTGCCTCCCATGCAATTGGTTTCGAGGGTGGCGGAGTCGACGTTCTACAGTCTGATCATAAAAAAATTGCAAGTGTTGTCTGCCGTTTGCATGAATTGTCATCGAAGTGTATGCAAGGTTTTCTACAGGATGTGATCTGTAATTAAGCCCTGTTAAGGCCCATCTGGAGATAGTATTCGTGAATTTTGTGCATGGCAGAGGCGTAATTCTATGCTCTGTCCCAAAAGGCTAGTTTTTCGCACCCGCCACCTCCAGCTAACGTAGCCGTTTTTCACCATGCTGGGTGGGTTCATCAGAAAGGAACCGACCGACTCAAAGAAATTAAGGGAGAACCCTGAGGTGGTAGAGCTGTTCACTCGTGCACAATGGATGTCGTTCTGCGACAAATTGCAGGGATATGACGATGAGGTGGCAGAGGAGTTCTTGCGGGCTCTGAAGCCAAAATCAAAAACGCTGGCCACTGTCAATTTCAAGGGTTTGAGTCTCAGACTCACCCCACAGTTCATCAGCCGAGTTACTGAGCTCCCAATGGGGGTACCATGGGACAAAGAAGAGAGGAAATTAGGCCAGAAGGCTAAGAAGGAATTCTTTCCACCAGAGGAGCAATTCTCAGAAGATAAGAACGGGGTTCGCAGAACTAGCTTACTGCCACTTTGGAGCGAAGTCAGCCTCCAAATTATGAAATACATCACATGCGAAGGTCGGTTTAGCATTGTGTATGGGTACCATTTTCGGCTACTCACAGAATTAAGGCATCAGATGGACCTACCTACAGAGAACAAACTAAGTATTCCCTACTTTCTACTGCAGTCTATGACTGAATGTGCCACCAAGTTGAAAGAAGGCACACCTGACCAGGTAGCCCACCATGGGCTCATTAAGCTCTTCGTGGAGGATGCACTCCACACATACAAAGTCCCTCTCTCATGGGAAGCCTTCCGAAATTTAACTAAGGATGGCGATATAAAAATGTTGACCGAAGAGCTTGGTTCCTCCAGCAGCGAGGAGAAGGAGTCAGTACCCACAGAGAAGAAAGAAAAAGGCTAGAGACCCACGGCCAAAGCACCGAAGAAAGAGCAAAAGGAGAAACAAGAGAAAAAGGGTGCCAAAGAGAAGGATGACACACCCATATTAATGCCCAGAGAGAAAAGATTACAAAGTAGGGTGGACAGGGCTGAGCCAGTCCACGTCAGTAAGGGCACCTCGACAGCAGCCTCGACCAAGTCAAAAAGCAAAACCCACTTAGCAAAACAAACTAAAACGGTGCCACCTGTTTCTACAGGAAAACCAAAACCATCTTCTACAGGAAGCCAGAAATCAGCTGAAAAAGGGCCTTCTACAGGAAGCCCTGAGAAAGGAAAACCCAAGGAAAAGAAAGCCGACATTCTTGCAAGGGAGGCAGTAGCCGTGCTGGCCGCCCTCAGTACACCTCCTAAGCCAAAGGAAAAGAGAAAGAGGGAGGCCCCTCTATATTTTAAAGCTAGGAGAAGTGTGAGAATAAAAACGGGCAAGCCACAGCCTCCATCCAGCAGCCCAATCACTATAGAGGATGCCCCTACTTCGCCCAGGGAAAGGCCCCCCTCAAAGATATCAGTCACCTATGAGAGGGGGAGCCCGAAAACAACTACTTGGAAAGAGAGGTTGGACCAGTTGGCCTCGAAAGCCTAGCTATAGGATGCTGAGGCTGCTCTACAGGAAACCTTAGCCCGGCTTAAGGAGACAGAGAGGATTGAAGGAGAAGCACCCTCATCACCATCGAGGGAGGATGAAGTAGAGCCACCAAGAGAGGAAGAGAAAGAGCATATTCCGGAGCCTAGCCCTCCGCCAAGTCTGAGCTCATATAATAACTTCTTAGAAGCTGGCAAAATTATACCACAGAAATTCACTGTGCCACTATTCTTTGCATTGGAGGAAGAGAGAGTACGAACCCACACGTGGATGAAAATAGCCAAATCAAAAGGTGTGGCGGACATAGGCCCCTTGGAGGAGCAACTCAAGGAGGCAAGAAAGGAATTAGCTATGCCTAAACATGTGGCAAATTGCCAGCGGGTGTTCCTACAGGAAGAAAATTAAAAACTTAGACTGCAGCTACAGGAGCTGAGGAAAGGAACGAGCACATCCTCAGGGGACACCGCAACAGAACAGCAAGGCAGAGAAAGATTGCAAGTCGGTCTTGGGGAGCCAACCACGCATCTACAGGAAATAGAACTGCAAGCACAAATTGAGGTGCAAGCTCTCAAACAATAGCTGCAGCAGAAAGAGGCACAATTGGCCTGCATGGCCAGTTGGGCCATGGATGCTATACAATGCAGACAGCCGGCCAAATCCTATGGCCTGTACCTGAGAGACTAGTGGCTACAATTTCAAATCAATACCTTGGCGCAAAGGGGTATCTCTCAGCTCCAAGACCCGCAGCAGTTCACTGAATTATGCAATACCAGTTCGTCAGAGGATAAGGCCAAACTATCGGAGTTCTACCTCCATAATTTGGCCCTTCCTAATGTGGCTTCATGGGATCCCAACACGGTCTTAGGGGATATGCAGTTAATGGCATTTGCCTCATGGTTGAACCATGAAGACAAAAGAGTAGCAGAAGCCAAAGCGGTCATGAGCCGAGAGCTGAATGAGCCATTGCTAATTAGAGCAGAAGCAGGGGACCCAACTGCATTAATATCGACACACGAACACTTATCCACTGACCCTCAAGCTTCATTGAAATATATGGATCAGCAGGCCCAGGCCATAGCACATTTCGAGGATATGGAGAGACTGTTAGGGGACAACTGTGTTCAAGCTTGCACCCGCCGATGGAACACATTGGCCCACAGTCTAAAAATCAGAGAATATCATACTCCAACTCGAATGAGGGAAGCTCTAGTACGGGTGCCCCTCTATAAGAAATCCATGCAAAACCTCCAGGCCAGCTGGATTGGCCTCAAGCTAAGACCACATCTGCTGTTAGGATTGATGGAAGGCAGCACAGAGAAAGATGAGCATGAACAGTGGGAAGAGGTGGAAAGAAAGGCTGGGTTCCATGTCAGTAAGGAGGACACTACTGCAGAATCTTGGGATGTGAGGGTGGTAGTGAAGGCAATGAAGGACGAGGAGCTGGATTAGTTGCTCAAGGATGAGCAATCATTTTAGCTGGGGGGTGATGATGAGCCCCAAATTTGGTAACATTTTGGGCTCATTTGGCCTAACCACCCTTGCTCAACCCTTCATTTTTCATAACTTATGCATCATTTTTTAGTATATTTATGTCATTTGTACGAATGAGGGCAGTCACTATTCCTAGGTGGCTAACACATGTTTATTTTAGGTTTTTTGACATTTATTGGAGCAAAACCACGCAGATGAGGGCTAGGAGACAGCCAAGGTAGGATTGAGATTTTGTAGGAAGGTTGTCCACATCATTGAATGGCCTTCCTCGTGATCTTCACCCCCAACTCCGAGCTCCAACAGCCACCACCACCGAGCTAGAAGGCAGCCAAACGGATTTTGAGGAAGCAGCAGATTACTCTTAGTTTGGTCAGCCAAACCCCACTAATTTAGGAGGCCAGCTTGGCCCTCGTAATGTATAAATGATGAGGCTGTAGCCTTCGAGGGGGGACTTTTGAAACCTTGTTGCTTATTCTGAACTACGAGCTGATAGCTCTGTTTTGCTCTTTGTAAGCCATTTTTGGCATGTTATTTGACTTATGACTATTATCTTTTAATGAAAATCAGGCAGATTTGAGTTCAGTTCTAAGTTCTTAAAGGAGCCATAGCTCTCGGGGTTGGGCCCAACCTGAGAGCCTAAGGCCTCCTTCCTTTGTATTGTTACCTTTCTTTCAGCATTTTATTTCTTTCGCTTTACATGCATTTGGAAACACAATTTGCTGAGTTGAATTTCTTGGTGTGGTTAAGTAGGTTAGTTTTATGAACAGAGTTGCTTCAGTAGCTCAGATTAGAGTAAGGAGATTGGAGTTAATCAGAGTTCCAAAAAGGGTTGACTGCACACTCGCTTTCACCTCTGTTTAGGGATTGGAATTGGAGACCGTGCCACCCACCAAAAACATTGTTTTCGTTTGTAGAAGTATCCATGCGTTTAGATCTTGTGGAATGGTTCTTTGCTTCAGCACCATGCATGATTTTTCTTAGAAACAACATTGTTGTTCTTTGGTTTTTATTAAAACAGTTAGAATAAGTTGATGAAATTTCGGTTATGTGCAAGACGTGGATGATTTGTTTCATTTACACTGTGCAGTGCTACTCCCTCAATCCCTTATCCTTCTAAGCCATGCCTAGGCCATCTACTCATCTCTCAGTTAGACCACTTGCCTCCTAACTCTTCTATCACCCACGTTATTCTACCTTTTCGGCCTTCTATTCCCTCTACCCTCCTCTAGACCAACCAGCTTTGCACACCCCCTCTTCATCTCATCTCTCTATCCATAAGCCATTATAAACCCCTCTCCTACCTCCCTATCCATCCATGCAGCCTCTTCCACTCATCCATCACCCAAAAATCCGATTGTAGAACATCTTGTAGGAATTACTGAACTTCCTGTAGAAATTCTGAACATCCTGTAGAACCCCTGCAGACTTCCTGTAGAAGCTCATAAACACGGTTGCTTGGCATCCAGACTTTGTGAAACTCTCTGAAAGGATGTTAGGGACTCCTTAGACCCTCTCTGAGCCTTCCTGACCTCTTCCAAGCATTCCTCCCCTTGATCTATCCCTGCACAGTCAAGACCTAGTTAGAAGCACATGCATAATAATTCCAACAACTTGAGCAAAAATACAAAAATATGTTCTCTTCAGATGAAGGTAGACTAGACACATGCATCTCACCTTAGTAGAAGTAATGGCATCACTTCCAGTAGTTTGCATTCCCACCGTTGCATCAGAAGGACTAGCTGGTAGAATTAGGGTTTGCTAGGGTTTTCATTTCTTGTCGGCTTTCAGTTCATTTTTGCAAAGTAGGTTAATTTCCTTTGAGTTAGCTTTCATTCATCAGTTAAAAAGCTTCTTCTGAGAGCTCATCAAAGTTGGCTTGAGCCCTAGCGGACTTGTGCCAGCTGACCAAGTGACAGCTGCGACAAGAGCTAGTACTTGTGCATACAGCACCGTCGCTTCCAAGTTTGTTACGAATTACCGGGTTGATAAAATTAGAGAAGGAAGCTCCAGGAGTTGTAGCATTATTGCTACAATAGTAGAGCCCACCACGGCCTCAGATTATACTGGGGGTTTTGTTGTAAAGCTGGCAGAGTCGGTTGAGGGAGCGGAATAGTTCTTGCTGGCTGATATGTCGATTTTGGCCAGTTTGTCTGCCAGGGTGAACATTGTGAAGTAGGGGGAGTCCATTGTGGAGGATATGGGTTATTCTGCCAATAAGGTGGGGCGTAAGGAAAATTCGGCCAACCAAATTGGCTTGTCTGATTCATCCATGGATTTGAAGAAGGAAACGACTGTGGTGACTAGTTCGAAAATGGGGGTTGAGATTGGTTTTGCCACATACTATATTGCTGAGCATTATACTGCGGAGGCTGGAAAGAAGAAGTTGGGTCTGTAAACATACCAGATTGCCTTGGTTGCCATTGGCGACGCTGGTTAATGAAGTATGCTGATTCTGGCTCTTCTTCCGCTTCCTTATATACTGCCTTCAATCTAGGAAGTGAGGGGCAGCTCTCAGTAAGGTGATCCTTTGTACAGATAGCACATGTTTGAACTACATCCAGTGGACATTCCTTGTGGCTATGTTTTCTTCTACATCGGTGGCAGAAAATCGCCAAATTCTGTTCTACCTCCATCTGCTTCTGTTTAGCCTGCACAATATCAAGTTGTGTAGTTAATGTCCCCAGAATATCAGTTTTAAAATTTTCTAATAAATTTCCGAGTTCTACACGTGTTACTCCTTCTGTTGATATTTTGTTATCTCTGACAAACCGATCATATTCTGCTGGTTTTATCCTTGTGCTGCCTCTCGAACTCCTGATACATAAGTCAATGATGTCAGCACAATTCTCTTGATAAATATCCCCTTTTCCCATGATATTTAATGTTTCAATCCACTGCTCCTTCATGCCTCTGATCAATGCAGTTTTTAACACATTATCAGGCAGAGGTAGTGATGCATAGGGAGATCTTTGTAAATTATACTGAAAACGTTCTATGTATTCCTCTAATATTTCATTTGGTCTAGCTGTCATTTGGAATATTTCATCTTTTAATTCTCTAGACCTACAATAATCCTGATATTTCTTTAGGAAAGAGTTTTTCATTTGTTCCCAGTTATTTATAACTCCACCACCTAAACCCATAAACCATCTTAAAGCCGCCCCTTTCAAAGTGGAGGGGAACAATTTTAATTTCTGGGGGTCAGTGGTGTAATCATATCCCCTGCATAGCACATCAAATTCAAATAAGAATGCATCGGGGTCCTCTGATGTAAGCCCGTGAAATGTAGGAATGTGTTGAAGGGGGATTGCTTTCATAGGAGCATTTGCTGTGGAATCCACTATGGGGTATTGTAATGTAGAAGTTTGGGTGTTTGGCGGATTCTGAGCCATTAGGTCAAATATATGCTAATAACCTTCCGGAAGATCTAAGAGGGTATTCCTAGGTTGAGGAGGAATATTTTTAACAGGAACAGTTTTAATAGCACTTCCCCTATCTGGAATTTCTGTCTGAGGAAATGGGGTGTCTTCAATAATAATTTTTACCGCGCTCCCCTTATCTGGGCTATTTAATGGCTGAATTATCCTAGGAGGAGATCTTGGCTCCCCAACTTCCCCTGTTTCCCCTTCTCCTTCAGAAAGATTGCTTAGATTCCCTTCCTGTAGTTGTTTTGGAATAGAATTTTCAATTTCTTGAAAGTCCTGTTCATCAGTCTGACTATGCACCTCATCGAAGGCTACAGATGGTGATCCTGTGGCCTGAAGGGAGCTAGTAGGCTGTTTAGAATTGGTTTTCCTGGGGCCTACTGATGGCTGAGATTTAGTTTTCTTATAGATTTCGTCTATGAAGGTTGTTCGGCCAAGGGTCACCGGCCCTTTGGCTTTTTCGGGTTTGAATGGAGGTTTGATATTCTTTTCTGGCTTTTTCTGCTTAGTCATGCACTCTAATAAACTACTAAATCTTATTCAACCAACAATCCTGCTAGGAAAGCGGATGGTGGAGCAGGGCTTTTACATGCTCCTTACGCAAGTTCTTACCTTTCGTTTTTAAAATCCAACTCTGCCCTAGCAGATTCGTACACTACTCTGTAAGAGACAAATGGCTATACTCTTTCCCCGGCAATGGTGCCAAAATGTAGAGCTGTAACAAGGGTCTCTTTCACCTCTAGTTATCCCACATTAACAAGTCAATCCGGGAACGTTTTGTTATTGCAAAGAGTAGCTCAATCTGAGGCTATTCGTCAGAGTAATGCTTAGTAGTACAGTGTTCAGAAAATACAAGAGTAAACGGATGCTAAACTATGACTAAATTACTTCAAAAGGATAAAATCACACAAGACAACTTATCAGTCAAGGGTGCGGAAGCGATAACCCATCCCTCTAGAAACTGATGGAAAGGAAATTAGAGCATGGACCATAGGTCTGGGAGCTAGGCAGCGAATGCTGAGGCTCACTACAGCCTTAGACCTTCTCTCACACCAAAGCAGCAATTGCAAGTAAATGGAACTGCAGAAAGTAAAATGGAACAACAAATAGGAAATGGAACAGCAAGTCTAAAATGGAACAACAGTAAATGGAACAGCAATCAAATGAACTAAGTCTCGCGAGTCAGAACCAAACTTGCTCTATTGAACCAAACTCACACTCTGCGATAAAATAACAATCTTCTCTCTTAAAGCAAATTGGATAAAATGTACTTTATGGAACAGCACTCATTGATGAATTATGGAACAATAGGAATCAATCATACATACACACAACACGCTAATATAGTAATCTGACGATTAAGGAGAATATGACTCTGTTTCCAAAATAGAACAACATTACTTTCGGATTCCAATAATCGGGATTTCAAATGAATCCAATAACAGTAATATTCAGTACAAACGCTCTGTAACAGAAATAGCTGGTTTAGACTAATAACATGCAATCAACTCTGAAAAGATTCAATCATGCAATGCAGAGTCTCTACATGGATTTCCTAAAAGAACCTTTAATGAATTAATCGTAGCAGAGCATGGAATAGCACATGAAAAGCATATCAGATTACCGAGTAATAAAGATAAGCAAACCACACAGAAATCAAGTTATAATGATACAAAAGCAAGTGTCCTTCGAAGCCGGGCCCTTAGCTTCCAATGGTACACCGCCTTAGATTACTCCAGACGCAAAGATGAAATAAACACCAAGTCTTTTATATTAACGCATCAACAAATGTACAGTAAACCAAGTCTCAGTGAGAGTCGATGATCAAAGTTTAGTCTGAAACTGAAAATTACAAAAAAGTCCCCTTTGCTTAACGATGCTGTTCCTTTTTATAAAAGTAACAGCGGAGATATCTAGGTAACAAAATAAGTAAAACAACGATCCCTCAAGATCAAAGATCCTGAGGGATTCGCCAAGCTGTTAATCCTTTACTTTTCTTTCCCTTTTCCGCCGAATTGGTATCCCTTCTTCCTTTCCTGGGTCGTTCTGCTTCGATCTGCTCGATCTCGTTTGCATTCGGTTCCCTTCTAGAGGGACAACAGTTATTCCTCCTTTGTCTTTCCTTTTTGAACGGCAGCTCTTCGTTTCCACCTTTCCCTGCATAGAAAAAATGACAATTATTAGCGATTAAGCTTCCCATGTTAGTTCTCACTCGTTTTATTAGAATTATTTGTTTCTTTGAGATCATGATGCAGAAAAGGTTACAAATGTTACTGAAAAGTCACTAAATTGTTTGTCAAAAACATACCTTTCAAGTGCTCCACAATGATTTGTTTCAAAGTAGAAACTCACTCCAGGAAATTTTGCGGGAAGCTCGGTCGAAGTTGTCTCCAGATGACCTCCAAAGATTCATGTTATTCAGGGAAAGAAGGCTGGCCAGTATTCCTCTAGAGAAGCTGCGACTGCCTGTCGGAGAACCAACTCCAAGCGTTAGCCTCAGTGGAAACTCTAGCACTTCCAGATCTAAATCTAACACTCCGCAAGGAGTGCCTGAACATTCTAAAGGGTCTGGAAGCGACTAAGGAAAAAATGAAGAAACAACTAAAGATACTGCTCAGTCAAGTGCAATGTCGCAACAGCAAGTTATCGCCTCCCCGCCAAGAGATGTCCCCCCTCCTGTCATCGAAGCGCCACTTGTCACAACAGAACTAGACAAAGAATGGGAAACCTTCAATGAGCTGATCAATCTTGAAGGGCAAGTCCCAAGAACACCTGTGAACAATACACAGGTAGCGCAATAAGTGGTTTCGACCATAGTCAGCAGTGTCACAGAAACGGAGCACATTCCTATCACTCCACCTTTTGAGCTTCTACTTAACGTAGAAGAAATTCCCCCACTGGATGTATTCTATAGTCCCCAACATAAAGCAGTTGTAAGGAGAGAGAGGAGGAAAAGAAAACTAGAAAATACACTGTCACAAGATGCTGAACATTTGGACGTCTTATGGAAAGATCCCAACAATAACCCAACTGAAAATCTCACTAAGTTGTCTCAGATCGCAGGAGCATATGCTTCTGCGACTATTGACAAGGCATCGGAAGTTCAAAAATTGTTAAAGGAAGAAGAAGATCAAATACAGCTACTACAACGACAGTTGCAACAAGCCAAAGCTAATATTGAAGCTTCCAAACAGCTCGAGAAGCTGCAGGAATACTTTCAGGAGATGCAGATAGGCTATCAAAGAAGTCTAGACGAGAAAGGAAAACAATTGCAAACTTTACAGGAAATGCATAAAGATGAGCCTAAGCTGGCGGAATTTATTTCAGAATCTATTGGCTTAAATGAGCAACTACTGCAGCAACAGGAAGAGTTGGGACGTAAAATATCACAGTGGAGTCACTATTGCGAGCTGAGCGATAAAATCACCAATCAAGTGGTAGACTTGCGGAGTGACTATGATCAGAGTGACAAACAAGTGACGAAATACTTAACTTGGTAGGATGAAGATGAAGGGAAAAGAGGAGGTGCACCCAGAATAAACGAAAATCATAAAGAATTGCTCTTTAATAAATGGGACGATCAAATCAGGCAGGCGGAGCGAGCAGCGCAGACAGCGGCTACACAAGCAAGTATTCTTATCGACTGTGTAAATGAGAATTTACACAGGGCCAATTTAATCACGGAGACAACCCCGGGGTACCTACCAAATAAGCTACAACTGGAAGCAGAATGGAAGCAGAAAGCGCAGGCAAAGGGAAAAGCGATCCAAGCATTAAATAGGTTGAATTGGGAATGTTACTGGACATACTTGGTCAAGCCACATAGTCAATGGATGACTGTGAAATGCATCACAAACGCAGCTGAAAAAGTAGTGCCAGCTCTCATAGATGCTGTTTTCGCAGCCCAGCTCAGCGCAGAAGTCAGCCAACCGACTCTCCTCAAGCCCATGATGAACACTTGCAACTTTAAGGACCAAATTCAAAAGTAGCCTTATTTTAGAATGTTCTTTTTTCTTTTAAATTAGATTAGAAAAAGGACGGTCATTTGAAAACCGCATCCTAAATTTTTTAAAAACACTATTATTAGAATTAGGAAGTAGTATTTTAACCCTTCTCATGCATTTAGAGAAGGGTCTAGAAATTTGTCAAAAACTTTTCCTCGAAACATGCACTTCTGCACCGTCAGAGGAGGTTTTGATGAATGGATGGATCGAGATTTATTAATGTTTGCATTTGATGTCTGTTACTGATGTTGCACTTTTGTACTCTTAGTAGATGTTAGAACAAGTAGAGATAAATCGTTTTTGCTTGAATCTTATGAGTGGAACCAGTCATAAATGGTACTTTTATCTCTTGACCATTTCTGCTTATATTCTTAATGTGATATACAGTTTTCAGTTGTTTATATGTTACTGCATGAATGTATGGGTTACCATTTGGCACTTCTGTATGGTGGAGTCATTTATTTGTGTTTGATATATGAATAACTTATTATGCGATATGATGTTCACAACTGTTTTGCTTAACTTTTTATGCAAAGTAGTTTGTCTTAATTGATTTCTATTCTTATGATAGCTGAATGATCTTTATTACCAGTTATTGTTCGAAATCTCTTTAGATCACATAATGGAAGAAATACACCCCAGGTTAGCGTAGATTAGATATGTTGTTTCTCATTAGATTACAATGGCATAGAGTTAGTTTTAGAAGTTTGAATTAAATTAGTTGTAAGTACTCTTAGATCAGCATCATCCAACTCTACACACACACACACACCCCTTAGATTGGGAAACTGGTCCCATTATCCCCAGTCGGACCCGCTATACCAAACGGATAAGGAGCTGCCAACGAAGGTCCGGACCGGGTGGGTATCCCCCTTGTTGTCGACCCGATTTTCGGGGCTTCAAAAAGTCCCTATGAACACATCAATCCTATGATCCTATAGAATATCCTTCACCCTTATATTCAATTTTTGGAATTCCTTAATTTTTTCCACCATTTAACCCTTCTCTTTGAGATTTATCGATTGGCTAAAAAAAGGTGTTGATTTTGAATCCTCATAATGTGATATCATTTCTTCCGTAAAAATTACCTCAGTGAATTTTTTTTTACGATACCAAAGCCATCGATACCATACAAATTGATTGGGTTCCAAATATAACGTCGCAATGCGTACCTTTTGTGTGTTTTGCACATTATGGAGATTGAAATGTTGCTCTATCTGTGGTATCGTTACAGGATCCTTGCCATCAAACTTTATCATATTGAAATTTGGAACATGGTGGGTCTTCAATCCAATGTTAGATTCTATGGAATCATGACTAACAATTTTTTGTCCTCATTATGGGTTTCCTCTACTACCTCTTCGCCATTACGAAGAATTTCTTGTAGCAACTTTGCCAAACTTCCTTTCAAACATTCCATGTCTTTCTTCAAATCTTCAATGTTTACTTCTAAACATTCCATATTAGCTTCCAAACCATCCATATTATCTTCCACACCATTCATATTAGATGCCACACCATTCATATTAGCTTCCACGCATTCCTTTAAACCATCCATCTTAGCTTCTGTTACCTTTTGTGAGAGTGAAATTTGTTGCACTTGGTCTCGTAATTTTGATATTTCATGTTGCATTTGTTCCTCTTCTTCATGAGTCATGATATAGATTTTAGGTTGCTTACTAGGTGTTTCCATTTTCTTTCTTCGGGGCATCAATTAATGATAATTATGCTTCACTATGCCCTTCGAATTCCCTCAAACTAATTTTTCAAACCAAACTTATGCAATATTTTAAAATGACTACACACCTTTTTCCTCTTTGTAGGAACTCGATATTTAATCTGTTTTATCTGTGTATTTCGAATCTCCAAGGTATGAAATTCTATCCAGAGGTATCCCTCTGAGTCCTATTTCCAACCCCGCAAGTCTGATCAAGATTGGATTCTCCAAGAAAGTGTTATTCCAAATTTCCCACGATGGCTTGATTATAGATTAGTTCAATAGAGTGAACTTGTATGAAGTTCCACGTGTCACTATTTCAACCTTCGGACCTGGAAATGATACACAGAATACCAAAGTTCGTCTTCCTTCTACATCTTTTTATGGAATTTCAATCTGATGTTCAGAGAGAAGGTTATGATGATTTTCTGGAGGTCACCTGTTTGAGATATAAGTCGGGAGCCTACAAAGACCATAATTTCCATGGATCATATCTCCAAAAATATAAAGAGAAAAGATATGAAATTCGTACATGAGGTTAATGATGATGGTGGCTCAAATGGGTTTTAATTTCATCTTCTAAAACTTTGTGGAAAAAAAGTCATAGTGACAATGCCACGATGACTTGTTTAAAGCAGCGAAACCCTAAAATCCAAAGCTCTGATACTAAATGTTATGAAACGAGCTCATAAAATAGAAGAAAAGATAGATCAACAACTTCAAAATCAGCCTCTTCAAGGGGGAAACCTCCTTTACATTATAGAAATGAACAATTATTGGGTGATACAAATGACAAGGCCTCCTTTCTATATATAGGAGTCTAAGGGGTCATAATATAATCAGAGCCAACATAACAATAATAATGTAAGAGCACAACAATCATAATAGTGGGCTTCTATGGGGCATAATAATAACAATATGTGGACAAAATGGGTACAACAATAATAATAAGGGGCTACAATGACAATAATAATAAGGGAATACACTAGTATTATTGGGACCTAACAACACAAGGTGATTATGAGAGAAAAAGTGTGGAAGGACAAAAAACTGATTGATGGGAAAGGAATATTCAATGTAAAAGGTGAAGAAATCACATCATTTCCGTCATGTAACTATGTGAATTTGAAAATAACTTATCATATAGAAAATAAAATGATAAATTCATAAAGATGCTAGCTAATAAAATTACACCAGAGCAATAAGTGATCAAGGGAAATATCCTTGTAATAAAAGTAAATTTTATTCCAAATTGTTAAATTTTCTCATTTTGTACTCCTACCTTGATGAAATTCATCATTGAGTAATTATATGGGCCTTAAATCACCTCTTAGCTTAGTGAAACCAAATTTTCTCATAACTTATTAGATGTTTTTGATTATATTTTGTTTATGAGGTGAGTTAGAGTTGGATATTATGCTTAGTGGAATAATATGCATTGAATACAGGATTAAAGGAGAAAATCAAGGAATTTTGGCAAAGACTAAGGTGAAAACTCGAAAGGAAAAAGGGAGACGGATTGTAGGAGGTGACTCCTCCTCATTTACTACTCCTCCATTCGCATATTCCTCCATTCATCACATCAGCTCAAAGTGCAAACAACCAAATCATGAGGATTAGAAGGCAACTGAGCAAGTGAGAGACAAAGCACCAGTTTATCTCAAGTTTTGGAGCAGAGACTCCCTAATTTTAAGGAAGTCGTTGGGGAATTCAATTGTATAAGTGGAGAGGCCTAGGACCTCAATACGATTTATATTTTTATTGTAAAACTCTAAGCTATTTTCAAGCTGTGATACTTGTGAATGTTCTATTGATGTAATTTGTTGTTTTGGTAATAAGAATGAGTTTTTTTTTGAGCCAACACTAAGTTAACTCAGAAGGATGAATCTCTTGGGTTAGGGCCCAACCCTAGCTTCCAAGTCTCCTCTTTTTTTGTACATGTATTTTTAGTGTAGTTCTGTAGCTTCATTGTTAAGTTGCTTTTAGGTGTATTTCCGTTGCAAGTAGTGTAGATTAGTTTGGTGGTTATTTAGTTTGCTTCCATTTGTGCCTTACTTCAAGTAGCAGGTTAGCAAGGATAAAAATTTTCACCACAATGTTGTCAGTGGGTGCCTCAGCCTCACTTACTCCCTATGGGATCATGGCTTGAGGAAGAGACCTTGTAGTAGCCCCAAAAACACAAATTTCTAGTACTTTTCTGAGCTTTGGAGTTTGTTGTCTTTAAATTAGTATTTGGTTAGTGTTGCAAGGTAGATTTCCATTTTGATATTTTTCATCTTTATTTCTGCAGTAGATCTTATCCATGCTTTCATTCCTTTCAACAACCTTCTTCATGCATAGTATAGGCAGTTAATCCATTAATTATTCTCTTCTAGTTTATGAAGATGTATCTTATTTCCATAGCTTTTTTGAAGACACACATGTTTTATAAAGAGCAGGTGCTTCATGAGGATACTAAGACTTCATAGCAAAGAACCACCTTCCACTCCATCCACCTTAGCCATCCCTTGTTTCCACCATCACCTTGACTAGTTTTTCATAATTTTTCATAGAAATCCTTCCAAGCACATTGACCGAATCGAGGCATCTACTATCTTGGATATTGACTTCTGATTGATCCTAGACCTTCTCCCACTCCATCTACCCATCACACACCTTTCCTAGGCCTCCCATTACCTCCAACACATCACATTTCAACCTCAGCTATATCTTGTATGTTCACTATAATTCCTACAGGATCATCTTGTAGGTTTCTAGTACATCTTGTAGGTTTTCCTAAAATGGCCTGTTTTAAGGTCGAATTGATGGAAAACCTCTAGGAATTCACCAAAAGCCTCCCAGGGATCCTCCATACCATCCAGCAATTTCATAACCCTTCCATCCATCCTCAAACATCCTAAATTCACCTGTCACATCGACAAAAGAAATTTGTTTTCATACTTGATTTTGTACAAAAAGACAAAAAAGAAAAAACAGATTTAGTTGAGTCTCTTTACTCGCACACTAGTGTTGTTTGATGTTTCTTACTTATACAACTTAGATAGTAGCATTTATTTCATGTTGATCTATCATTCTTCCTAGCAGAGCTTCTTAAATGGTTAATTAGGGAATGTTGTGGTTTAGCATTACATGTTGACCCTCTCCATTATTGCAGTAGAGTACCTCTCTCTTAGAGTAGATTTACCTTTCTTCCATCAAAGAATCAAGCTTCTTCTAACTCCATAGAAGTTTGGCTTGGAACCCTACTGGTCTCTCGCCAGCTGAATAGTGACTGTTGGCTTATAGGGGCCTGATCCAGGCTTGAAAAAGTTATTTAGCTAGACAAAACCTGTGCTACTGGCCCTTTTGGCAACAGTCCGCGGAGCGCAGATTGAAGTCTCACCTGAGGTAGCACAGGGGGTGCTGGAACCAGGTTTCCGCACCATCAGGGTGTCTTGGAGAGGATCTAATTGTTCGTGAATCGCATCAAAACCTCGCGCCCTTCCGTTTCACATAGATTATATTACTTATGTCCTTAATAGAATTCATATCTGCTTCTTTTAATACTCTAACAATCATTCCAACCAATAATACTAGTGCGTGCATTTAGTTAACACATACATTTTCAAAATCCAATCATGAACATAAAAAATAGATCTTAAACCATGCATAAACCAAAACAATATTAAAACTACAATTTTCCAGAATCACTTATCTTTTATTAATATGTTTAGTCTAGTACATTCCATTTCCGCCTTGAACACACAGTTGTAGGGGTTTGCAGACACAGCTACGGAGCCTCTATCTCCTATCACCAACCCAGAATCGAACTTACAGACTCAGAGCTATATTTGCCTCTTCAAACCCATAGCACATCAGATCTATCAAAAACATACTTTCTACCTTAGAGCCTTACTCTATTTATACCTTCCCATGGTCCGCGAACCAAGGGTAAGCTGACTTACTTGCTATTATTTTTTGGGTAGACAACCCTTTGACTTGATCCACTGCATTTCGCGTTCCTCGCTTTTTACAAACTTTTACCCTAGCATTCCCCTAAACTACAAACTTTATGCCCCAAAACCATTACGCGGGGCTTTCGCTACCCAACAGGCCCCCAACACAATCATTGTGACTCGTCTCGAGTCACTCGTCGGTATGATGTTATGCTCTACCGTTGCTTGATGGTCCACCATCGCTCTGAGTGACGCTCATCGTACTGTTGTTCCTTCTTGATCCCCTGCAACTCCTCTGCAAACTCATTCTTTGTTTCCTTTACTACCTTATGCAACAGATGATGCTCATTCTGCTATGCTCAATTAACACAGAGCACCCCAATATAGGATTTTAGCTCAAGCTTGGGTGCCACATATGAGAACTCTTTGTGCCATAGCAGCCAATCTCCAATCTCTGATCTACCTTATGCATTGTCTATTGCCGCCTATGTTACACTTTTTCAAGAATGATACTGTTGTCTGCGACATCCCAATCTTCAAGGTACTATGGAGATGAACTAGTAATTGCAATTCTGCCTTTTCTCTTCTTATTCATGGTCTTTTCCTTATCTTTCATGGTTCGCTGGCCAACCTGTGGGCTAGGCAACGACATATGGACCAATTTTGCTTCGTGTCTATGAGTTGCCGATTGCTCCCCTAATGTCGACATGGCCCTTCCCAGAGGGTCCTACATCTTTATTGGCCATACAACGACCCTCAGGCTTACTCCCTTGGCTTCACTGATCAACACCTCCATAATGATAGACAAGCAAGATAGCTTACTCCCTTCACAACTGCAACCCATTTGGTGGATGCTCTCCCATAATTTATAAGTGATTTGAAATTCAAATTTATCCGTTCCCTCCTTTTCTGGCATCTTACTGCTGCATCTGTGGTGGATCTTTTCAAATCCGGCTCATACGTGGTAACTTAATTGTCTGTCACCTGCTCCTTTTCACCTTAGCTTAGATATATTGTCATGAATAGTGACAACTACTGTCACTTCCTCGTTTTGCCCCGTAGCCTCACATCTCCTTCCGCACAACCGCGAACCTTGTATCATACTGATCCTTCACGCACCCTGTGTAACGTGAAACTTCCTCACAAACTTCTTTATCATACCGCGCTCTCTTCCAACTTCCAAAAGTGGTGAGACTATACATTGGGTGGTTAGTGAGGTGGTCGACCCACCTATGTAGAGCTTCAGGTGACTACCGTTTACTCTGCTCGAGAAGGGTTCTCCATTCAGCTTGGCCAACTGGACGACACCTCCATCAGTCACTTCCTTGACAACATAGGGTCCCAACCAATGCATTTGGAGCTTTCCAGGAAATTTGTCAAACTTGCTGTCGTAGAGTAACACTAAGTCATTCTCTTTGAACGTGCGCATCTTGATATGATAGTCATGCCAAGCCTTCTCCCGTTGCTTCTATAATTGCTGATGAAAACCTGCTAAGAATCATTCCTCCTCTAGCTCTTTTGGTTGCATGATCCTCTCTTCCAATGCTACACAGTCTTCCATGCCTATCATTGTTGCAATTCACAAAATAGGTACAATGTATTCCATTGGCATCACAACTTCTTTGCCATAGACTAACCCGAAAGGTGTCTGGCCCATCAGCTTTTTGCACGTTGTTCAGTAAGCTCATAATATAGCTGGTATGTGTAGATCCCAATAATTTTTCTTGTGCATTACATACCTTTCTCAACACGGTCTCCAAGATATTATTAAATGCTTCAATAGTCCCATTCACTTGCGGATGATATGGCGTACTCTATTGGTGATAATTCTAGAACTTCTCCCTGAGCGCGCTAATAGTCTCATTCAAGAAATGTGTTCCATGATTGCTCATTAGAATTTTTGGACATGCAAATCACGTTAATACATTTTCGAGTAGAAATTTAGCGGTTGTAGCGGTTGTGCAATCCTTAACTGGTTGTGCTTCCACCCATCGGGTCAAATACTCTGTCGTGGTAATAATATAGCACGTGCTTGTCTTTCCTGGCAGTGTGATAGGCCCTACAAAGTTGACTTCCCATTTTTCAAACGGTTGCAGCATCATCTGTGGCTTGAGCGGAATTTCATCTCTCCATGATGGTTTCCCGGTCTATTGATAGACATCGCGGGCCCAACAGAACGCTTTATAGTCTTGATGTAGCGTCAGCCACCATAAGCCAACGCGAAGAGTCTTCTGTGTTGTTGTACGCCTCGCATAATGTCTGCCTACAACTCCTACATGTGCCTTGGCAAGGATCTTTCCGCGCTCAAATTTTGGTACATATCTGTGTAAGATTTCATCACCGCCCATTTTGTAGAGGTGTCCTGTAATAACAATAAAATCTACTGCGCGTATCACCAGTTCTTTCTTCTGGTGAATGGAGTACCTCGGTGGTGCGGTTCCAGTAGTCAAGGAGTGGATGATATCCTCAAAGTGGCCATCCATAATGCGTACTACATACAGTTGTGCATCCAGTAACCTTTCCTCTAGGTTCGTGGGCTCTTCACCGTTCTCAATCCGGGACAAATGATCTAGGCCTGCGTTTAAACGTCCCGGCTTTACGACAACTTCAAAATCATATTCCTGGAACAACAACAACCATCTACAGATGCGCCCCCCCAACACAGGCTTATTCACTACGTATTTCAGCGCAGAATGATCTGTGTACATCTTGAAATGTCCTCCGAGTAGATAGCGGCGATATTTCTGTAGCACGTATACCATGGCCAACCCCTCACGCTCTGTACTAGAGTAGTTCTTTCTAGCTTTGGACAATTGTCTGCTAGCAAATGCGATTAGGTGATCAATGCCCTCCACCCCTTCTTGCATGATTAGCACACCCAGCGCGATACAGGACGTGTCCACATGCACGTGAAATTCGACGTCCCATTTTGGAAAGACCAATATTAGTGCGGATGCCATCCTTTCCTTCAGAGTTTCCAGACTTTTATTACATTCCTCATTCCAACAGTAAGTCGCATCCTTCTTCAACAACTGTTCCATTGGAGCCATGATCTGCGCATAGCTCTTTATGAACTTCTGATAGTAACCAGTGTGTGCTAGCATGGCACGCAACTGTTTGACACTTTGTGGCACTTGCATATTGAGTATGACGACAATATTTGATGGGTCTACCATCAAACCTTGCCCACACATCATATGACCTAGCAAATTCCCAGATGGAATGAGGAATGTACGCTTCTTTAGATTTAGTGCAATTTAGTGCCATCGACACGTATCCAACATTAATTGTAAGTTTGCAGTATGTTTCTTGACTAGCGCAAAGACAGTCCAGTCATCAAGATATACCTCCAAAAACTTGTGTATAAACTCCTTGAGTGCAGCTACCACAACGCGCGGGAATATTGCCAGTGCGTTCTTCATTCCAAAGGGAATCACCGTGTACTGAAAACAGCCCCATTCAGTCACAAACATTGTTTTGCTCCTAACCTCCGGTGCGATCTTGATCTGGTGGTACCCTGAGAAACCATCCATAAACAAATAGGCTTCCGTCCACCAACATTCTCCAGTACCTCATCTATGAATGGCGTCGGGAAAGGATCATTCACACATGCATCGTTTAGTTTCCTGAGATCTACAAAGATGCAAATTTCTCCCTTCTATTTATTCTCTCGAGAAACCATGGGACTTACCCAATCGGATTCCTCTACTGGTTCAATTATTCCTGTGGCAAGCATTTTCTCCAATTCTTCATGGACCTTCGCTTTGTATTTTGGGTTCAACCAATAGGGTCACTACTTGACTGGTTTCGCGTCTAGTTTTAGAGTTATCTTCATCCTTCCTATGTTGTCGAGGATCCCTTTTAACTTCATGATTTTTTTCGGGAGTAAGTCTTTATATTCCTTGAGTAACTCGATGACCTTCTCTACTGTTGCGTTATCCCAATAGTCTCCAAGTGTGGCATACTTCAGCTCGTCCTCCATACCAATGTTCACCTATTTGGTTTCCAGTGACAGAGTGATGTCGGGGTCCTGTACTATTGGCCCGCGAACCTCGTGGCTCCCCTTTGTTTCCGGAATATTGATGTTCCTAGGGTCAGCCTCATCATCTTCTACCTACACATTCTAACATTGTAGAGCCTCGCTTAGTTGTTGCGCCCATTTCAGTTATGCTACTTCTTCTGGTTTTGGTGGATTTCTAAAAATGGCAGCTTTCACTGCTTTTAGCTCATTATTAATAGTATCCATCCATTCATCTTCGAATAGGAATGCTTTCAAGAATCCTTCACGCAAAATATCCCACTCACTGGTACCATGTCACAACTCTATTTCTGTATACCAATTTCTTGGGATAACATCCAAGGTATGACAGAATAAATGTACCCAGTCCGGCTCAGGTTCTTCCCCATAGGCTTTGGTTCATCTTGTCCGGTGCATGTGCGGGTCATCACGTCCATTGTACTTCATGGGCAGTCTTAGTTTCGGGTTCCCAAATCAGATTTGCATCATTCTTCTGCAGTCACACCAATCCTCAAAAGTTCATTCATGTGTTCCCCACCACCGCATAGGCGTCGCGCACAACGCCCATTTTAGTGCATTGAACCGCTGGTGCTCCAGTACCGTGTGCTCAAACGTGGTCAAGAATACGTCTACCTCTATCAACCCATCATATCTCGGCAGTTCGCGATCCTAGGATTTTTCACAATATAGTGACTGTGTCATCATGTTGCAGTTCAATGTGGTTACACTACTCAACCAGTTATGCCATCGTTCATCCTCCTCATCTGAGTCTGGATCACAGAGCTCCAGATGTTCCTCTAACATCCTTATTTCTGGGGTCAGATTTACCAAATCCTACCCTCACGCAGTTATCTTGTAGATATGATCCAAGTCTATATCCCTTTTACTGTCACTGACGGATTTCATGCAATGCTCTCCTTCCTCTGGTTTGAGCAGAATGATTACACGTAGGGACTTCTTTTCAAATACCATTTCCCTATCCTTTAGATTGATGACTGCATTCATATCCATGGCCTATTCGACCCTTAATAATGCAATATAAGAGCTCCGACCATCCACAACTTCTATTACTTCAAAGTCTGTTTGTGTGCTATCGCTTGCTATATCTACAGTGGTTCCTTTTAGTCTCCCCATGGGCAAGATCGTTTGTTTGTTCGACATCCACAATTGAATCAGAGACCACTGTAGTGTAGGTCGACCCATGCGCTCCCACGTCTACCTAGGTAGGACATTTGCATCCAACCCTAAGTCCAGAATGATATGGTCCATCTCATAATCACCAATCCACAACATCACTCACTACTCTCTACTAGTACGCAACACCTGCTTCCCCAATTTCCTGATTACGCAAGCTTCACCTCACCATGCGCATCTATTCATCAGCTCCTCCAAGCCTTTGACTGACTTATTGTCTCGTAGCAACTTCATACATGTCTCTAAAAAGGTATTTAGCATCGAGGGACCTATTTATGATTTAGTTCGATCGCTACTACCTAGGGTAGAGACCTCCACAAAGCTCTCCTTAGCTTCCAGTCCTGTTTCCTCATGGATCCTACCATCTGCCAAGCTTCCCTTATCCTCTCCTGTGGTCGTTCCACTTCTGCGCATCAAGTTTACACGGGAATCTTCCTTGTGTGGCTTGGATCTCTTCATTTGGACATTCTACGTTGGTGTTGGTTGGACTTCCCTTTTCTTGCGTATCTGTGCTATTAGCATCGGACAATCTACCATTTCGTGATCGAACTCTTCACAATATGGGCACGATAGTCTTGTAGGGTTAGTACAATTGCACGCGTAGCGACCTAGCCCTCCATAATTGTAACAGATTAGCTCGCTGTGTCCCCTACCTGGGCCCATGCCTCCCTGTCCTCATCCACGTCCCTGGAAACCACAACACGTTATCATCGCAGCTGGACCTTGTCTGTGTGCCTTAGTCTACATCCTGTAGGTGGGTGTTTGATCCATCAGTAATTCATAGCTACAACAGTCTCGCTCATCATGCCTGACCGATCTACAAGACTTACAAAATAGCTGCTGGGGGGTGGGGTCTGAGTGAATTTTGGCAGCAAGTGACAGTAGTCTGTGGTGTGCTTTCCTCCCACCTGATAGATCGCACACCAGAGCGAGGGCATCATCCTTGGCCCTGCTAGTGCTTCTGGTCGCAATGGCATTGGTCCCCCCACTATCAAATAGTTTCTAAGCATTAGACAATTATCTTTGTAGTGACCCTGACCTTTTCTCGTTTCCAATTATGCATCTCCAGACACAGATATTGGTTTTGCATGTGGATCCACTAAAATACCAACCTAGGGTCCTGTATTGGCGTCTCATGCAACCTCATCGATGATTCTAGTGCTTCAGCCTGGGTTGAGATCTTCTGCTGTGATAGCACCATCTTGAGGCATGGTGTCAAAGACATCATAAACCACGTGTAGTGTTGTGTGTCCGTCAGCATCATGTTAGCTTCCCAGATCATACTCTTCAGTCTCTGATCCAAATCCCATGGGGTTTCCGCTGGTAGCATTGTGATTTCCTTGAATCCGATGATCGACTCTGTTTCTGATTTCGGTCGACTGAATTCTTTGTTGAATGCATCCTAAATCATTGTTATCCTTGCATTCGAAGTATCACTAGAATGCTTTATATACCATGTCAGCGCTCGAGCCTGTAATGCACTTAATAGAGCGGCCTTTTTGACATTGTCGTCCTTAACTCCGTGCGCTTCCTATACTACCTTCACTACAAACCAAAATTGTTTTGGATTTTCGCTTCCTACTCCCTTGAATACCAGTAACTTGATCTTGTTTTCCATGTTTTGTTCTGATCTAGTGGATCTTCACTCCTTTTCTTCGCAATGTCCTCTTATTCCACCACCAGACACCCCTTAGGGAGATTCTGGTCCTCACAACAGAGTCATTTGTTGGCTTATAGGGGCCTGACCTAGATTCGGAAGAGTTATTTAGCCAGACAAAACCTGCGCTACCGACCCTTTCGGCAGTAGTCCGTGGAGCGCGGACCAAAGTCTCAACCGCGGTAGCAGGGGGGTGCAGGAACCAGGTTTCCACACCATGGGTGTGTCTTAGATAGGATCTAACTGCTCACGGATCATATCGAAACCTCGCTCCCTTCTGTTTTGCATAGATTATATTACTTACGTCATTACTAGAATTCAGATCTACTCCTTTTAATAATCAAACAATCATTCCAACTGATAATATTAGTGGGAACATTCAGTTAACAGATACATTTGCAAAACCCAATCATGAAACCATGCATAAAACAGAAAAATATTATAACTGCAATTTTCTAGAATCACTTATCTTTTATTAATATGTTCGGTCGAGTACATTCCACTTCCGCCCTACGCACACAGCTGTAGGGGTCCATGCACACAGCTGCAGACTCTACTAGGCCTCCACGCACATAGTTGTGGATCCTCTATCTCCTATCACCAACCCAGACTCAGACTTACAATCTTAGAGCTATATTTGCCTCTTCAAACCCATAGCACATTAGATCTATCAAAAGCCTACTTTTTACCTTAGAGCCTCACTCTATTTATACCTTCCCATGGTCCGCGAACTAAGGGAAAGCCAACTCACTTCCTATTATTTTTTGGGTGGACAACCCTTTGACTCGATCCACTACATTTCACACTCCACACTTTTTACAGACTTTTACCCCATCATTCCCCTAAACTATGGAATTTATGCCCCAGAACCATTACGTGGGACCTCCACTACCCAATGATGATGATAGGTAGAACCATCACTTTTACTTGTGCTTACAACACTGTCATCTCCAAGTTTGTATGAACCCTAGGTTGATAAGTAATGTTGGTAGCCCATGAGTCGCAACATCCTTGCTGCAATACTCGCACTCATCACTTTTTCGCGCAGTTTCTGGGGAGGTGTCTGAGTAGAATGTCATTACTGCTCTCATCTCTTCTATTTCTTGTCTTCAATATTCTTCCATTAGTTTATTTATGCAAAAGTAATCTAGTTATTTCCTTTCTTCCATTTTTGTGTTTTTTGCCTTCCTTTCCATTTCACAAGAAAGAGTTGAATCCAACAAGTAGCTTTTTCATTCTGTTAGTAATTTTCATTCAGTCAACAATTTCAATTCTGCAATTACTTTCCAAGTTTGAAAACAATACAAAACCAAACCAAAAATATTTCCTTTCATGCCTCGCAGGAATAAGGACAACTTAGGGAAATATTTTCTGAATATCCCCACTGCACCAAATAGCCAACCTTCCCTCTTCTTTGGTGGATGTGAACTAGAAGAACCCTTAGGTGAGAAATCTAACATATTTGAAGAACCTACAGGGGAAGAAGAAGAAAAACCCATTCCTACTGAGCCAATGGCTAAAAATAGAAATGACAAAGGGAATAAAGAGAGAGTTCAAGGTGCCTTCCCCATCAAGTAAACCAATGGGGACACTAACATGAATAACATAAGCCCCTCTTCCCTACCTCATTTCCATGGCCTGACCACAGAGGACCCTGATACTTTCCTATTTGAGTTTGTTGTTATATGTCGAGCCTATGACTATACAGATGGTGAGAAAAACTTAAAAATATTTCCATCAACCGTCAAGGATGTAGCATTGCCCTCATTTGTCAGTTTATCTTGAGATAGCATCACAACTTGGGCTTAGATACAATAGGCCTTTAACAAGAAATATTCCAGCTTAGTTACAAAATGGCCAGGTGCACACTTGAACTTGAGTCACTAAAGTTGGTCCTGCTTAAGGGAGTAAGGGAAGATCTTTTGGATACCCTACACTTGTTAGTAGGAGGAGATATCTACCAATTACCCTATGAGGATATCAAGACTGTCTTCAGAAACAATTCTAGGGAAGCTAGGGAAAAGGGTAGGGGTAGTCAACATATGGTGAGTACATCGTCTTCCAACTCATCCATAAAGGGTGAAATTGGAAACATGCTAGAATATTTCAAAAGTGAGATGTTGCAAACCCTTTCCTTGCAAATGCACACCATGGACATTAAAAAGAAGCATGAGGAAGCAGAGAGAGTCTTGGCCATTTTTTGTCCTATATGCATGACGAGGCATCCTAGGAATGAATGTCCATTGAACTCTATTGAAATTTTCTCGGTCTATGAAGAGAACTACTCCACAAACAAGTGCACTTCTTTGCCTCGACTCAAAGCTATATATCAAGGAGTTGAAGGTGTCACTGAGTAGCTTTGCTACATTAACCGATGGAGACCTCATGGGCCTAGAGCATACCAGTAGGGAATGCAAGGGTCGTCCCATGCATATTACAACCCCACCCAAACCAAAGCCATACCATCTTGGGGACCACTTGCTCATCCACCGCCTCCTTGGTCCTTTGCATCTTGGCATCACTCCCACCCAGCCATCATGCCATTTCAACCTCATGCTCTGCCACAACCTCAGTGGAATGCACTGCCCCAGTGGTGGAGGCCCCAATAAAACAATGCTCCAACTATATTACATCCACCCCCTGCCCAACAACAGCTCCTACACTCTCCTCCACCCAAGAAACCCCAGATTCTTACCCAGCCAAATCTGAACCCGAACAACAGGCAAGCTCAACATGTATACAATGGAGAGATATCCCTCTTATGTTGTGGAAATCGAGGAGATTAACCTAGGATCTGGAAGAGTTCTACCGGAGAACCAACCTCCACCTCCACATAGGGAGGTTGAGGAAGAGAGGAAGGAAAGAAATCTTAAAGTAAATCCACCCTTTCTTGATAGATTAGCCCAACCACTCTAGCCTACCCTAGAAGAGACTGAACCTCTGGGAGAATTGAAAAATCTATGGGTAAAGATTCCACTTCTCCAGGAAATAAAAGATGTTCCTATTTACAATACTTGATTAAGGAGAAGTTCTTCAAGCATCTAGGGAGGTGAAGAAGGGATGCCCCTACCATTAATGTCATTAGGGAGCGATTCAACTTAATGTTGGGGCAGGTAATCTGTCCAAAATATTTGGACCCTGGAAGCGCTGTAGTAGATGTGCACATAAATAGCACCAGTGTCTCACACATTTTGATCGATCTTGTGGCTGCCATTGACGTGATGGCCAAGGAAACCATTATCAAGCTCAACCTTCAAGGATCACTGAGGAAGACAATAACAGTTCTACAGCTTGCAGATCGTTCCACAATAAGTGCTAAGGGGATTGTGGATGATGTGATTATCTCCATTGACTCTTGGGAGTACCCTGCAGATTTCATAGTTCTCCATCCTAAGGCTAAGATTACTCGTTACCCTCTCATCCTTGGGAGACCATGGTTCAACACTGTCAATCCTTACATTAGCTGCAGAGCTGCGAATATGGCCATCAAGAATGGGCATATGTCTAAGCAGTTAGTCCTATACCCTCCTGCTCAACCTTCTCTAAAGAATGACTTACATTTATGGTTGGAGGAGGAGGAAGAAGTTGAAGTTTATTCCACCCAACTTTATACTTTAGAGACAACCTTGGGAGGAGGACAACAGGATGAGGATGACTTGATTGAATATCTACTCCAAAGTCCAACTCCGAGTACATTTCCATTAGAAGAAGTAGTAAAGGAAACCTAGAATAATCTTCCAATTGACTTATGCTTGGCTGATTCCAACCCACTCCATGTCAAAACCATAGAATTCGGCCCAAAGAGAACCTTGAAAATCAATCCATCTCTTCCTCCTCTCCAAGAAGAGAAGTTATGCAACATGCTAAAGGAAAATCTAGAAGCCTTCGATTGGAGTTACAAAGAAAGAAAGGGAGTACACCCCTTAGAGTGTACTCACCACATATACATCAAAGAAGGTTTCAAGGTGGTCCGGAATCCCCAAAGGAGGATGAATCCATCTGTTAAAGATATAGTCAAAGAAGAATTTCAAAAATTGCTAGATGCATGATTCATTTACCCTATCTCTGACAGTGGGTGGGTCTCTCCTTTGGTTTTAGTTCCAAAGTAAAATGGTAAGTGGAGAACTTGTGTTGATTACAGGGAGTTGAACAAAGCCACAAAGAAAGACCACTTCCCTCTGCCCTTCATTGACCAAGTGCTAGACGGACTGGTAGGGAAAAGGTTTTTCTCTTTCCTGGATGGATTTAGTGGGTACAATCAAATCCAGATTTGTCTGGAAGACTAGGATAAAACTACATTCACTTGTCCTTGGGGTACTTTTTCCTATAGCGTCCTTCCTTTTGACCTATGCAATGCTCCTGCCACTTTCTAGAGAGGAGTCCTAAGTATTTTCATCGAATTAGTCCATGATGCGATGGAGATTTATATGGATGATTTTAGACCTTATGGATGTCATTTTCAAGAAGATCTGTCTAACCTAGGCAAAGTACTACACAAATGAATTGAAATGAACCTGTCTCTCAGTCTCGAAAAATGTGAATTCCTGATGACTGCAGGGACCGTACTAGATGACTCAATATCTCAACAAGGACTGCAGGTGGACCCAAACAAAATAGCTATTATCCAAAAGGTCCCACCTCCTCAAATGAAGAGATATGTAAAAAGATTCCTAGGGTTAAATGGATAGTACTAAAGGTTCATAAAGGACTTCAGCAAGTTGGCCTCTCCTTTATTTGGTTTTTTGGCCAAGGAATCTAAGTTTATATGGTCAAAAAGCTGCCAAGAGGCCTTAGACATCCTAAAGAACAAGTTAACCACTGCACCGATTCTCCGAGGCCCAAGTTGGGCTCTCCACTTTCATATCCATCCTGATGCCTCACATAAAGCCATAGGAGCAGCCCTAGGTCAGATAGATGAAAAACTACATTATGCTATCTATTTTATCAGTAAGAAATTGTCAAAGGCTGAACTGAATTACACAGTGATTGAAAAGGAACTCTTGGATATTGTGCATTCATTGAACAAATTCAAGCATTATATTACAGGCTATCAAACATTTGTGCATACTGAACATTCTGCAATCAAATATTTAATGAACAAACTAGATGTGAATGCTTGAATTATAAGATGGTTACTTTTATTACAACAATTTGATCTAACCATTATTGATAAGCCTAATAAGGAAAATGTTGTTGCAAATGTTTCCTCTAGAGTAAATTTTCCTACAGGTGAAGAAGGAATGGTTGATGACCAGTTACTAGACGAGAACTTATTTTCTATTTTAATTCTCTCTCCATTGTTTTCTGATATAGCAAACTCTTTGGTATTAGCACAACTCTCAGCAAACTAGTCCTCCAATGAAAAGAGCAAGATAATAAGGAAGAGAGCCCCCTTCACTCTGATTAGGGGTGGTCTCTTCAAACTTGGCCCAGATCAAATCTTGAGAACGTGTGTCAGGGAGGAGGAAGTCTTTGAAATACTTCTTACCTGTCGTGATGGCCCTTGTTGAGGTCACTTTGCAGAAAAGAGGACAACATTCACAGTGTTACAAGAAGGGTATTATTGGCCCACTCTTCATCAAGATGTAAAAAAATATAATAGTTAGTGTGATCAGTGCCAAAAGATGGGAAGGACTACTCCAAGAGATGGAATGCCTCCGTAGCCTCAAGTGACTTTCAATCCATTTGACAAGTGGGGCATAGACTTCATTGGGCCTATTGACCCACCTTCCAAGCAAAAACAATACATTATTGTGTGCACTGATTATTTGACCAAGTGGGTTGAAACCAAGGAAATTAAGGCAACAACAAAGGAGAACGTGGTTGAGTTCCTAAGGGAGAATGTACTATACAAATTTGGGTACCATAGAGAGCTGGTCACAGATCAAGGAAGTCAATTTACCTCCAACATGACTGAATACTTTCATAGCCAGCACAAGATCAAGCATAGAACCTCCACTCCCTATCATCCACAAGGTAATGGGAAAGTGGAGGTGACCAACAGAGCACTGGAGGGCATCTTGGCCAAAGTGGTAAGCAGCAACAAGAAGGATTGGGCAGATAGACTAGTTAAGGCCACCTGGGCCTATAATACCACATGGAATACCACCACTGGATTCACACCCTATGAGCTGGTTTATGGGAATAAGGCCTTGTTTTATGGGAATTAGGCCTTGTTTTATGGGAATTAGATCTTAGAAGTGCATAGAAAGAGAGTTATTTCAGCTGAATGGTTTGGATGAATTCAGAATGTAGGCCCTCCTACATACAAAGGTAGCTCAACTTCAGAGGAAGATCTTTCATGATAAAAACATCAAGGAGAAGCAATTTGAGAAAGGTGATTGGGCGTTGCTATATGATTCTAGGTATAAAGACTTCAAGGGAAAGTTAAGGGAAAGATGGCTAGGACCTTATGTGGTGGAAAGATGCCATGATAGTGGTTCTATGAGAATCAAAACCATAGATGAAGAGGCCATTCCTCTGCTTGTTAATGGACACCGATTGAAAATTTACAAGAGACTTTTTTCAAAACATGTGTTCATTGATGATATCAATAAAACAGTGATGATAGTGGAGCAAGTTCTAGCTCCTCCCTCATCAAATCATTGAGAGAAAAGAAAAAATAAAAAGGACTCATGTGAAAACCTCCATGAGGCGCCTCAGTCCTACCGTTGGGTTGAAAACCTCTAGAGGTGGCTCAGTGGTGTCAAAACAAAAAAAAAAGAGAGAAAAAAGAAAATAAGAAAGATCCCTGGGTGAAAACCTCTCTTGAGGTGCCTAGGAAAACAACTAGGGTAAAAACCTCTCAGAGGCAACCTAGTTGTTTTTCACAAAAAAAAGAAAATAATGAAATTTCATTTGCAGGTTAGCAGGAAGGATGGTCAAGGAGCAAAGGAGGATAAAAAAGAGACCCCTGCACTGACATATTTATTTTTTCACTCATTACCATTCATTCCTCCACCATTTTTGTCATTTTTTCCACTCCATTGCTTTAGTTTACAAAGGGACTGTGTTTTCTACAAGATCCCCTGTAAACCTACAAGATTCCCTAAAAACCTATAGGATGATCTTGTAGGAATTACAATGACCTAGAAATCCTATAAGAATCAGTCCTAAGGAAAATGAATGACTTTCTAGGTCAATAAAATTCAACGTCTTCACCATTCAATCACCATACCTTGTCCACCTGCACTCACCATTAAAAAAAAAAATCAATTTCAAAAATATTTTTTTCCAGTCCTCAAAAATAAGGGAAACAGGGAGGAATAAAGAGCATGATGATCGAAGAGCTCCAAAGCAACAACACCACGATCTTCAACTATAGGTACTTGCACTAACAAAGGAGTCATTAGAAAACAACAAGAGGAGGAAAAAGAATAGCATGCAACCAATACACACATCCACACCTCTTGTCTTTGACCACTACAACAAGGCATTGGCACCACAGATAACTATCTAGCTCACTCTTTCATATGCATCATGTAGAAAAAGAAATGTAAGGGTTACGAGATAGTTGGTCTATCAGCGAAAAGGTGGCCACTTAACTTGGCCACCTTCGTTCAGTCAACACATACACAATAGGGTATCCTCTCACACGTGGCTATAGTCAACTAAAAGACAAAGAAGGAGAAGGAAAAAAGTGCTTAAAACTATGCATGCATAATGTGGGAGATGATTATGAGGAGTGGGAAATGGTGAGGTGGTAGTGGGGACCAACAGTCCAAAAATGGAAACGTACCTTTGCTTCCAGCACACCACCTCACCTCGAAACACCATAAGAGGAAATAAACATCGTTCTCAACCATTCATGCATACACTTCCTCAAAACTCACTCTATCAAGTTGCTCTCATACCTAGGAAACCCACCGGAAGAAAAACTCCATCATTATGCTGCATAGGAATTCCTACAGGATTGCACAGGAATTCCTACAGGATCATGCACAGTAATTCCTACAGGATACACAGAGACTTTATATAGGATTGGTAGAGAAGAGTTCAAAAGGGATAACACAAGATTTTTCCAGTGCAAACAATCTAATGAGGTATGCTTTGTGATTACATCCCTCTTTACAAAGTAATTGAACCATAAATCCTCTAAGTTTGAGTGAATTTAGAAATTGTGTAAAGGAATTACATACACAGTCATTTATGTTTTGGTTTTACATTTGAAATTTTCTCAACCCTCTCATCTCCTCAAACTTCACCAACCAATATGACAGGAGGGTTTAATAGGAGTGATCCCATCAATAGAGTGAGAATCAAACAACACCCCCAATTGCTTGAAATCTTCACAAGACATAATTGGATGGGGTTTTTTGAAAAATTCAAAGAGTGTGATGATGGGATGGCTCAATAATTTTCTCTCTCCCTCAGTCCACTCACCAGAATCCATGCCACTATTATGGTAAGGGGAATATCTATAGAACTCAACCCTAATCTCATCAGCAGAGTCGCCACACTTCCCCTAGGAATGCCATGGAGGATAGAAGATAAACAAGATAGCCAGGTTGCCAAAAGGAAATTGTTTTTAGAAGGTGAGTAACCCACTGAGGAAAAAAATTGAGTAAGGAGGGAAAGTCGTCCATATCCATGGAATGAGGTATGCTACCAACCAATCAAACACATTTCATGTGAGGGTAGGTATATTGTGGTCTATGGCTATCATTTTAGGATCCTTGAAGAATTGAGATTTGGAGCAGAAACACTGCCTCACAAAAGGCTCAACATACCATACTTCCTGCTGCAATCACTAATAGACTCAAGCATCAAAGTGAAGGAGGAAAATTCCCAATAGTTAGCTCACCATGGGCTAATTAGGATCCTTATAGAAGATGCCCTCCAAAACCACAGAATTCCTATAACATGGCCCGTTTTCAGAGACATGCCAATAGAGGATGACATCAAAGCTCTCACATCTGATGTTATTCCTACTGTCAGTGAAGAAGAAGAGATAAAGACTGAAGTAGAGGAAGAAGAAGCAAAGTAGGAAGAGGAAGAACCATAAGGAGACGAAGATGAAATGGATGAAGAAGGAGATTAAACACAAGAAAATGATGAAGATGAAGAAGAAGGGGGAAAGAGAAGGAGGATGATGCAAAAATAGAGGAGGATGTTAAGGAGGAAAATTATAAAGATGATGAATATCTACAAGAAAAAGAAGTCAAGAAGAACATAGAGGAAGAAGGAAATGGGAAACAGGGGACAATAAACAAGCAGGATTCACCTAGGGTGTCTCCAAAATCCACTGAGAGAGAGGCAATAACTGTCCTCACTCATCTTAGCACCCCCATCAAGAAAAAAGTAAAAAGATAGAGGCAGACCCCATTATATTTGAGGACAAAAAAAAGCATAAGAATAAGATAGGGTAAACCCCAAACATTAACCAAAATTCCTATTGTGATTGAATACTCCCCTACACAAAAAGAGAAAGTGCATTCCCTAAGTCTCCTATCACCTATGTGAGAACGCATACCAATAGATCAATTTCCTCCAAGGGAAAGGAAATCCTATAGGATGTAAAGAAAAATCTACAGGAACCAAAAACAATGCTACATGATACTCTGTTGAATCTACCGGAGGCATAGAAATTGGAAAGAGAGGTAGGGGAGTAGCAGGAAACTAAAGAAGAGGACCCATAGACAAAACAACCCAGCTCCCAACCTAACCTTGACTCCTATTATAGGTCTATTGAAGGACGCAGGTTCATACCTCAAAAATTTGCTATCCCTCTATTCTTTGAGCTTGAGAGGGAGAGGGCCAGAACTCACCGATGGATGCATATCGCCAAATCAAAGGGGGTGGAAGACATTGGGAACATGGAATTCACACTTAAGGAGATGGCAGAGAGCTAAGAGGCTTGTGAGACAGAGAGGCCATAATGAGAAATCAACTAGAGATAGAAAATGCATGGCTGAGGGGACAACTGCAAGAAAGAGAGAATTAATTGGCATGTATGGCCAATCTTTCTTTAGAAGAAATCTAGTGTAGGATGCCAACTAAATCCTATGCTCTCTACCTCAAAGAATAATGGCTGTAGTTCCAGATTAAGACCCTAGCAGAAGGAGGCACCATGCCATTTCAGGACTACGAGTAGTTCATTGATATTTGTGATCAAAGTATACTAGGAGATAGGGCCAAATTGGCTGAGTTTTATTTGCACAACAAGACCCTAGGTAACATACATCAATTTATGGGACCCTAATACCAAGCTAGGAGATTTATAATTAATGGATTTGGCATCAGAGATGAAAGGGATATTGGTAAGAGAGTAAACTAAACCTCTTGTGATCATAGCTGAATAATCAAATGCCATGGCCCTCATGAGTACCCATAATTTGATTGCAAATGATCTTCAACTGTCACCTAGATATCTTGCTGCCCAAGAGCAAGAAATTTCACATTTTTAGGACATGTTTAGGTTGCTAGGAGATGATAGCATACATCCTTACTTGAGGAGATCGAACACACTACCATATAGGTTCAAGATAAGAGACTATCACTCTCCTCAAAGGTTGAGAGAGGCACTAAACAGGACACCTATGTTTAAGAAGTCTACACAAAGGTTGAAAGTCATTTGGATTGGCCTAAAACTCAGTCCACCACTACTATTAGGGATGCTAGAAGGGAGGAAGGAAGAAGAACAAAAGAGGCAGTGAGAGGAGGTAGAAAATAAAGCAGGCTTCTATGAACAAGAGGAGGAGACCAGAAGAGAGGCATGGGATGTCAGAGAGGCCACTAGAGCCATGAAGGATATGGATATTGATTAAGCTTCTCAGACGACGAGGAACACTTTCAATAGGGTGGTGATGATGAGCCTCATCATTGGGTAATTATGTGGGACTTAATTTACCTCTTATCTTAGTCAAACCAACTTTTGTCATAACTTATTACATGTTTTTTTTGTATTTCATTTATAAGGTCAAAACTTGAATGGGACAAGGGAGATTATTGTAAGGGGTGTCTCCTCATCATTTACTACTCCTCCATTTGAATATTCCTCCATCCATCAAATCAGCTCGGGGTGCAAACAACCAAATCATGAGGATTAGAAGGAAGCTGAGCAAGTGAGAGACAAAGCACCAGTTTATCTCAAGCTTGGGAGATGAGCCTCCCTAATTTTAAGCAATTTGTTGGGGACTTCAGTTGTATAACTAGACAGGCCTAGGACCTCAGTAGGATTCAGATTTTTATTGTAATACTCTAATCTATTTTCGAGATGAAATACTTGTGAAAGTTCTATTGATGTAGTTTGATGTTTTGGTAATAAGAATGAGTTTCTCTTTTAGTCGGCATTGAGTTAACTCTGAGGGCTGAAGCTCTTGGGTTACGGCCCAACCTTAGCAACGAAGGCTCCTATTTCTTTTTGTACATGTATGTTTAGTGTAGTTCCATAGCTTCATTGTTCGGTCTCTTTTAAATGTATTTCCATTACAAGTAGTGTAGATTAGATTGGTGGTTATTTAGTTTGTTTCATTTGTGCCTTACTTGAAGTAGCAGGTTAAAAAGGATAAAAAGGATCGCCACAAGGTTTTCAGTTGGTGTCTTGACCTCCCTCTAGGATCATGACTTGAGGAAGGGATCCTTAAGAAGCCCCAAAAACATAGATTTCTAGTTCTTTTATGACCTTTGGAGTTTGTTGTCTTTAAATTAGTATTTGGTTAGTTTTGCAACGTAGATTTCCATTGTCATATTTTTCATCTTTATTTCTACAGTAGATCTCATCCATGCTTTCATTCCTTTCAGCAACTTTCTTCTTGCATAGTATAGGCAGTTAATCCATTAGTTATGCTTTTCTACTTTATGAAAATGTATCTTGTTTGCATAGCTTTTTGGAAGACACACATGTTTTATGCAGAGTAGGTGCTTCAAGAGGAGAACAAGACTTCATATCTAGTAGCCACCTTCCACTATATCCACCTTAGCCATCGCTTTTTTTCACCATCACCTTCACTATTTTTTCATCATTCTTAATATAAATCCTTCCATGCACATTGATCAAAACCAACCATCTACTATCATGGACATTGACCTCTGAGTGGTCCTAGACCTTCTCCCACTCCATTCCACCCATCACACACCTTTCCAAGGCCTTCCATCACCTCCAACACCTCACATTTTTCTCGACTGTATCCTGCAGGTTCAGTGTAATTCCTACAGGATCATCCTGTACGTTTCTAGTACATCCTGTAGGTTTTCCTGAAATGGCCAGTTTTAAGGCCAAATTGATGGAAAACCTCTAGGAAGTCACCAAAATCCTCTGAAGGGTCCTCCACACCATCCAACCATTTCATAACCTTTCCATTCATCCTCAAACATCCTAAATTCACCCGCCACATCCACAGAAGCAATTAGTTTGCATACTTGATTTTGCATAAAAAGACAAAAGAGCAAAAATAGATTTAGTTCAGTCTCTTTACTTGCACATTGGTGTTGTTTGATGCTTCTTACTTCTAAGACTATATAGTAGCATTTGTTTCATGTTGATCTAGCATTTTTTCTTGGCATAACTTCTTAAATGGTTAATTAGGGAATGGTGTGGTTTAGCATTAAATGTCACCCTTCTCCATTATTCTAGTAGATTAACTCTCTCTTAGAGTAGATTTACCATTCTTCCATCAAAGAATCAAGCTTCTTCTGACTCCATAGAGGTCTGGCTTGGAACCCCAGTGGTATCTCGCCAGCTGAACAGTGACAATAGGCAGAACCATCACTTTTACTTGTGCAAACAACACTGTCACCTCCAAGTTTGTACAAACCCCAGGTTGATAAATAAAGATGGTAGCCCAGGAGTTGCATCATCCTTGTTGCAATACTGGCGTTCATCATACCTCATGAAGTTTTACTCAGGCATGATGGCATCATCATCCTTTCAATCCCCATTCTATGTTCTAAATAGTATCTCCATATTTCAAATCGAAAATTTACCATAACAAACATTTTTGAGAGAAAATTTATAAATATTCAAACAAAAAATCTAAACATATAGGTGATGGTATAGGTTTTGGAAATTGGGAAACCATTAATCATAATATTTCGATAATGGACATTTTAGGAGAAAGAAATGTATTCCACCTAGATTTTCCAAAATGAGATTAAGAATAAGGTAAATTTTTCTTTCATTGGACTGCGAGGTGATAACTATTTCCAAACTAATTTCACATCAATGAAGGTAATTGTCCTAAGTATTTTTCTTATGGCAATGACAAGAATATTTAATGCAAAAACACTTAATGCAAGATAATAGCATTATGTTATGACTACATGACAAAAATCATTATGCAACATAAACCCTACTAATAAGGTCTTCATTCAATTGTGAAATAAAAAATTTAATATGTTCTCTTCCTTTTTCCAAGTAATGTTCTTGGTGAAGGAAAAAAATGTAAGAGGGTGAAATTCCTCTCCATCCACATTTTTCATATGTTGTGTGGTTTATCATTCATAAAAACTCACAAACTTTAAGAATTAATAAAATGGTGTAATATTGGAGTGTACCAAGGGAGGATAGTGTTAGGGTAACATATTGCAACCATTAGGAGAGTAATTACAAACTAGAATTAATAGGCTTACAAATTGCAAGAACTATATCTGAAGAACTAGTTTTTTTACTTTCTATTGTCTACTTAGTGAACAATACAAATTTCCAACTAGGTATGTTTCCTTTCAGGAAACTTTCCTAGAGACACACTACACTGTGTGTTATTTGTTTTTTAATCAATGGGATTTATCATTGTCAAACTAAACAAATCGTTCTCCATTCATCTATTACATTCCTATTCTCAACAGTTACTTGTGTAACACAATAAATCATTTCGAACGTCGTTAATGTCAGATGTGCTAAATAACATATATGCCACTTCATTATTAGTTGGTGTGGTTTTCGATTATGTATGTTTTATTACCTAGAATTGGTTATAAGGATTTAATTTTTTTTTTAGATGCTACCATTAGGTGATTTTTTACAACTTTTAACTTAGTGAATATGTTACCTTGTTTCTATTTATAACCATCCTGAGACATAATTTATTTTGGATATGTCTGCCTTAGTCTAGAGCACTAGCTACTACTGGAAAATAAAATTCAATAACATGGTTATATCATTTCCACACTTAAAAACTTCTTTCAAGTAGTCATACACTTCCATCCCCACCATAAATATAAATATTCCCATAAGCTATCATTAACTTACCAAATATTTTTCATAAAAGTGTCATGAAGAATTTAGACAAAATGAAACCCTAAAAATTCAAGCCAAAGAAAGGCTAAAGAGATGAAGAGAAAAATAAACTAATAAAACAAGTACATCATGATGGTGCACCCCTTCATGTCCTAAAAGTAAAGTAGAATGCATATATAAAGAGAAATATACGGGAAAAATTAAATAAAAATGAATTAAAGAAAGTGAAAGTGTTGACTAGAGTAGTAAAATCTCCTGGTCAAAACAATTTTCAAATCGAATAAGTCTCAAAGCCATACTTTAGTTAACCAATTCATCCGTAATTACCCCATCAAAATTTCATATGAATTTGGAGTCAATACAAATGTTTCCCTTACATCCCCATTCATAAAAATTAATAACATATGTTAGAAACCCAAAAACTACTAAGAGGGGGCATGACTTAGTAGTGTGATCGAACTAGGTAACTATTGCTAGATTAAAATTTTCAATCTACTTAGTAATATTTCGTTTAAGAAACATTAAAATCAACATGTCAATCATACACATATGCAACTTATAAATTCACCAATATTCTTCTTTACTCCTTTTGCAAAGACAACCTACAACTTGCTATTACATAAATGCCCCGCAATATTCCACTTGTAGCATTCTTAAACTACCACCTGAAGGAAGCTGCCACTCCCTAATTTATTAGATACCACAAAAAGGAGCTACTACCCTTGATTTATCAGCTATCACTGAAAGGAGTTACTACCCCTAATTTATAATATCCCAAAGTGGGAAGTAGAATGAATATTGAAAACATGCGCTAGGTTACAACAAGAAAATCCATCCATGCAAGCACAATTTTACAAGAGTAGAAATAGATCAATAAATCATAGAATAACAAGAATAAATATGAAATATTTTGTTAAATATTTCTTGGAGCTGAATACAATGGAGTAGAATGAAAGAACCTAGGCTTCCTAGTGCATGCATGAAATACCTAGGTGAATATTCAAGCAAAATCCAACTAGTAGATGCCCAATTTGTACAAACGAACTGCCCAGAAAACTTTTGTTTCTACTATTGCTGTTGTTGGAGAAAAACTCTTAAATTATCGCTCACTAAGGCTTTGAAAATTCAGAAAAAATAAGGGAAGGCTCCTCACACCCAATCCAAAAATTCTATGTAGTTGCTCTTACTCTACGAGTTAGCTACAAAAATTGATCCTCAGTAAAATGCACAATTTCCCTAAAGGGAAACCCCTGCAAAATCACACGAAATTCCTTCTTCAAACTCTGAGCCAAAATCAACTCCAATGTTCAACCCAACAATGTTACTCAACCCTGACGTAGTAAATAACCAATAAACCCTAGTATAGACACAAAGAAGAATAAATTCGGCCCACAAATATATAGCACTTCCAACCCAAAAATTTCTCAAAATCAACTCATCCTTCTGGGAGGAAAATCTCCATAAAATAACAAGCCGAGAAGACAAAAATTTCTAGCACCTCAAATCCCAGTAAAATCCTCCACTACGTCCTCTAGAAACTCACACAAGCTTAAGAAAATACTGCAAAATCCCACATAAAATATTGAAATCTCCTCAAAATCCCTCTCCTTGAATAATGCTTGAATTCCAATAAAGAAAGCTAGAATTTCTTCGTGGATATCCCTTGTGCTAAATAGCACTAGTTGACTTGGCTAAGAATCTCAAGGAAACTCTCAAATTATGAAAATGAAATGCAAAGATTATGAAAAAAAGTTGCTCTTCCCTTTATTTTATAATTGTTTCTCAACCATCCTTGTTGGCTCCACTAATTCGACCCCCTTGCTTGACCCCTCTTTCATGCAATTCAATTTCTCCTAGGGAGCTTGGTTTCCTTCTTAGGTGACCCCCACAACTTAGCTTCTCTTTAATTTTCCCATTTTCTCCTAAGTCCAACCTTTATTTCTTATCAAAATTAAATTTCACCATCCATAACTTGTTTCTCCCATGTTTATTTATCAAATATTATATTAATCACCAAAATTGAAAAATGGATAATTTCCTTAGAAAAATTATTTATTGGGATCATGATAGTCCTCCCCTCCCAAATGTTGTTTTTCCTCAAGCGACTCCATTGTTGGATCCTCCCAAGTTGTATCCTCATCTGGTAAATCATTCCACTTCCCGAGATACTCCCTAATAGTCATGTTCCTAAGCCGTTTATCCCTCTCCTACAATATGGCCTTAACAATTAAAATTAAATGACGCTCATTATCTAAGGGTGGAAACTGTGTTACAACTATAAGTTGTTAACCCAAGGCCTTTTTCAGGCAGGATACAAGGAACACATTATGCATCTTTCTTCCTAGCAGAAGATCTAGCTCATAAGCCACCTCCCCAAATCACCTTATAACTCTATATGGTCCATAGAAACGGGGTTTGAGATTCTCATCTTCCATTTGCTTCAATGTGGACTGTCTTTATGGTTGGAGATGCAAGAAAACTAAGTCTCCAACCTCAAAATTCCTATCCAAATGCTATATGTCTACATACATATTATACTAGTTTTTCGATGCTCGTATGTTTTCTTTGAGAGTGGTCGAGATATCGTGGCTCTCTTATATCCAATCATTTTCCCCATGGGCTTGACTATCTCCAAAAATCGTCTCAGCAAATGATAATGCATCATAACCATATAGAGCAACAAAAGGTGACATATCAATAGACATATTGTGAGTGGTGTTGTAGCAGTACTCTCCCATGTGAAGCCACTTCACCCATGTGTGGTACTACCTCATCACATAACTATGCAAATATCTCTTCAACCATTTATTCACAATATTAGTCCACCCATCTATATAGGGGTGGTAGCTAATAGTTGGAGTGAGGTGAGTTCCAATCAACCTGAATAAATCTTGCAAAAATCCCCTATAAACACATTGTGTCGATCAATAAAATGGACTTGGGAAGACCATGAAACCTTCACACCTCTCTCAAGAAAATCTCTACTATCTGTGATGCTGAGGATCTAGAAGGACTGGTGAAGGAATGGGAAAACATGTTCAACCTATCCACAACCACATATATGTAATCATTGCTCTGCACAACCGGATGTCCAATGAAGATATCCATGTATATACTCTCTCACTTCCTCTCTAGAATCAAAATAGGTTGAAGTAGACCAATTGGATATGTTCGCTCTCCCTTATTTCAATTAAAAACATCACACTCCTATAGTCCTATGAGTTGTGTGTTGCATAAAAAATCTTCTCCCTCAACTGTGAGCATGGGGAAAAGTATATATTATCGTTATAATATATGACATCTTCCATCACCTGATACCTGTCAGCCCCAAAATTACCATCCAATATCTCTCATGCCTGTCAATCCTTGGAGTACTCTACTAACAACTATTCCTTCTAATCCTAAGTGATGTCCACAAGTGATATTGTCGCGGGCCTCCTGGATAGTGAATATGCTAGCACATTATGATTTCCCTCAACATAATTAATCTCAAATTCATAGGCCTCCAACTTACTCACCCACTTTTGTTGCTTCTCATGAAGCTCATTCTGCTCCAAAAAGAACTGAAGAATTTTGTGATCAGTCTTTACTTTGAACCCATTTCAAACTAGTTACTATCGCAAGTTGGACAATACATTCATTATTTTCAACATCACTTTATCATAATTAGTATAAAATATTTCATGTGGCAACAACTTCCAGCGCTCAAATGCAATCAGGTAGCCTCCCTCCATTAATACTACTCCAATGCCCTTTCTAGATGCAACACGCCCAAATACAAAGGGTTGTGAAAAATATACCAAGGTTAGAAATAGATAGTTACTCATCACCCACTTGAGGCACCCAAAGGCCTCCTATGTCATGTCTATCCACATAAACACCCCCTTCTTCATTAAGTCTATGAGGGGTGTTTTCAAATGTGAAAAGAACTTCACAAATAGCCTGTAGTAAGTGCATATGCCCAGGATAAACTGTAACTCTATCACATTCCAAGATGTATGCCAATCAAAGATAGATCATATCTTATCTTGATGGATCCTAATTCCATCCTCTCTAATCACATGTCCTAGATATAACATCTTTGTCAAGCTAAACTCACACTTGGGCATCTTGGCATAGAACTATTTTCCCTCCCACATGTGAAAGACCTCCTCCAAGTGTTGTAAATGTTCCTCCCATTTCCTCCTATAAATCAGAATGTCATTGAAAAATATCAGCACAAATCTTCATAAGTGCTTGTGAAACAAATGGTTCATACAAGATTGAAATGTAGTTGGTCCATTGGTTAGCCCAAAGGGCATCCCCAAACACTAAAATGCATGTGATGACATTAGAATGCAATCTTTGAGATGTCTGACACCCTCACTCAAATCTAATGATATCATGAGTGAAAATTTATCTTGTAGAAGTATTTATCTCCTCTAAGCTCATCCATCAACTCATCCATGCACAAAATCAAGTATTGGTTCTTCAATGTTTTAGTATTCAATGCCTTGTAATTGATGCATATGAAAAGCATCCCATCCTTCCTCCTCACCAACACAATTGAAGAAGAAAATGGACTAGAGCTAGGTTTGATGTGTTCCAAAAGCTAACAAATCATGTTTGAACCTCTCCATCTCATCTCGATAGGCCTTGGGATATCTGTAAGGTGTAGTGATGACTGCACACAAAGCCTCCTCCAACAATATAGTATGATTAAAACCTATATCTAATTGATATCTTGGGGTAATTTCATTAAACAACCCCTAATTCTTCTATAGTAGTTCCAAAATATTTGGATGTGGTTGTTGTTTCTTCCCTATCTCAAAAATGTGCAACTCTACTCCCATGATATGTCCCCATGCCTCAAATTGGCCTCGATCATATGTGTTGATAATCTCTACAATGGATATGAATGCATTCCCCTCAATAATATTGGTCTCATGTCTTTCCCCATGAGATCCATCTCTAACTTCTTCCAATCAATGGTCGTTTGTCGTAGACAATATAATTATTAAACAACCAACACCAGACTGGTGTCTCACAAATTAGCCAAAAATGAATGATGTGTCATCAAATAATTCCCCATAGTCGAAGTCAATTTGTGAAAATATCTAGTGCACTGCATGGTCCAATTCCCTGCCGCAAGCACTAAAAATCCCTCAAAATTCTTTGTGCACATGCCTCTCTGCTCCACCGTTTGAGCATCAATAAAATTTAGGGTAGCCCCACTATTCGCTAGTATTAAAGCATGTTTCCCCTACACTATGCCCCTGATTCGTAAGGTCGACTACTTTATCACACCCTGAAGCGAGGCTATGACCCCTCCTATAGGAAAGAGAGTTCCCCCTATAGGTGGTGGTTCTTTTCCTCCACTACCATGTGTCTCACTATCTCCTACATCACTCCCTTGCTCAACATCATCCTCAAGATTGTTATCAGAAAACACCTTGATGTAGTGAGCCTTTCCCTTAGTGGATCTATTTCCATGTGCCTTCGACTCTTGGCATGTGCAACATAGCTTTCTCATCCTGATTTCATTTTGAGTCTCATTATCTAACTTCCCACACACTACTATCTCCCTCTCTAGCTAGGGTCTACTATGACTACCTCTCTAAGGGAAAATTGTCTTCATCGGTAAGGGTTAATTAGACTTAGGGATTGTGCCCTATATGTCTCTTACTCTTCCCACTGTGTCTTCTATGGAGGTGGGTCTATTCAAACTCAAAATCCCACGTAAAGGATATTCCAATACCTCCATGAATAGGAAGATCCTCTTGGACTCTAATAGCCTTGACACCATCACAGATAATTTCAAAAACTCCGCTACGTATCATCACTTTCTATTTTCTTAAGATGTGTCAACACCCAAAAATGTGACTTATGGTATCTCTACTAAAAAATATCTAACACCCTCTTGGTAAAATCCTTGTAGGAAATTATGCTAGAATGCCCCAACATAGCCAATACATGAAACCACTAGTCATGTGCATCCTCCTCTAAATGCAAAGTGGCCAACTTAATCACCTCTACCTTTGGCATCTGGTTAAGGTGGAAATAGGTGTCTAGCTTCTCCACCCATGGTCTTATGGCATATTTAGAGGACCCTTCAAATGTAGGGAGGTACAAACTCCAGACTTTGTGCACTACAAGTTTGACTTCTGCCGCAATGAGTAGCTTGCTCCCTTTCCTCGATTGCTTTTCATGAGCTAGTAGAAATATGTGAAATTAATCCCTACACAAAACTCTACTCCCATGGACTGCCACTCTCAAAAGTAATCCCCCATAAGCATCTCCTCAATATCAAGTTTTTCCCCACTCCTAGGAGCCAGAAATGTAGGTATGGTGGATTTGGTTTCTCCATGGTGGATAAGGTTATTTCTTTAAGGGATTTCATGCTTTTCATGGTAACATGCTCCTAAACTCTCACCTCCCAAAAACTCCTTGTGGTAGTCTCTAATATGTTTCTACCTCAATTAGTCCATCACCACACTTTTCTCTCTCTCAACATCATTTTTCCCTTTCACTCGAGAAAAATCCTCCACTGTGTCATCTGTAAACTCGCACATGCTTAAGAAAATACTATAAAATCCCACACAAAACACTAAAATATTCCAACGATATCTCTTTTTGAGTGGCACATGAAATACCCTGAAGAAGAGATGGAATTTTAGCCTAGAAGTCCCTTATGGTAAACAACATTGGTTTACATGCGTAAGAAACTCTAGAAGACTCTATAATTCTAAATCTGAAATACCTAGATGATGTAGAAATAAGGCTCTTCCCCTCCTTTTATAATTGTTGCTCAACCATTCTTTTGGGCTCCACTAATTCGACCCCCTTGTTTGGCCCCTCTTTCATGTGGTTCTATTTCTCCTATGGAGTTTGACTTCCTTCTTAACTGACCCCTTGTTTCTCGGAAAACTAGTGTCTTTTCGAGCGACTAGCCCTCTAAGTTTGGCAGCTACCATAGAAACAACAATTTAAAGCAATTCAATGATTTCCTCTATGTGTAATGGATAAGAGAAAGATAATGGGACCAGCCTGGAACTTTCTCTTAATCCCTTGTTTGAACTCTCTCTCTCCTTTGACAGAACTTGCAGCTCCTCCCCATACTTATCCCGCTTGGAGAGTACCTGTAGAAACACAGTAACAAAGAACCGTCAAAGCATCTTGATCTATCACAACATACATATTACAGAATCAGAAATATAATGAACATATAATAGCATGCACAAATGATAACATTCACAATTGCACAATCATATGGAAGAAAACTTGAACTTTATTAAATAGAAGGGAGAATTACAACCCAATTGTCTAATCCAGCATCATCCTCCTAGCATCAAGTCCTCTTCACCTCATGAAATAGCAAGATCACACCAACAATACAATGCTCTTTCCTCAATTACAAACTATCAACACTTCCTTGCAATTCACAACATTCCAACCTCTGGATCTCTTTAGATGGGGGATCCATTTATAGATGTGTGTTACAAGGGTGTGAGTCATCTTCTGGGGTTTGATTCATGTCATTCCACTTGTTACAATTGGTTCCACAAGAGTAAGAGATAACTGCAGTTAAGATCTGTTACTCATCATTGGGTGAATTCAGAGAGGAAAGTGTCATAGGAGAAGTTTTTAGAAGATTCCATGAGCAACCACCTAGAAAATTGTCTCGGACATTTGTCCATTCTCACCCATCACACCCTATAGAAGGCCCAAATAGTGTGCATCACACCTGAGCAGTGTACCACTCAGTATGCATCACACTTGGCCAGTGTATCAGTCAGTATGGCTCAGTTTAGGCCATTTCTGGATGGTTTTTCAAGTGGAACTTTTGGGGAATGATGTAATCAGATGACCATGTTCTTTTAGGGTATGAAACAACTCTTTTAGGGGTTGTCAAGCCCTATTTTATCGACATATAATATTGGGGTTGAAGTGCCCAAATATGTCTATAACAGTTTCCCACTAAAGCATGAAGTCGTAAATCTTGATGTCAGGTGAAATGCTTTATCATGAGGATCCGAGGTTTTGAAACTGGAAGGTGATCTATATAAGATACAATGCAATGCATCATCATAATATATTTTTTTCATGATATAAATGAAGTGAACATTCCCATGCTCATCCTTATAAATTCATTTCATGTACATATACCAGATAGTTCTCCGCAAATGCAGACTAGTGATTCTTCAGGTGTAGAGTCATCATCCTTGGTTCAGATGACCATCTGTGCAGCGTCCTCGTACATTTTATGTTTTTATATCCCTAAATATATCACAGAACGGATGGATGAAACTAGATTTGGGGTCTTCAAACTCATTCAATCTTCACCCGATGTATAAGTCAATCCATGTGAAGAGATGTTCTGAAGTCGAACATGAAAAGACATCGCTTGATTACCAGCCAATAATGTGAGCTATTAATAAATGCGAGAGGAATCACCGATAATGATAATGGCCCTTAAGGTACTACAATACAATTCACGTGGTGTGAATATATGATCTGATGTCGAACACTATGCAAAATATTTCGATCGAAGGCCATTGAAGTCAACCTGTCACCGAAAGTGAGAAACTTGCCATTGAGGCATGTAAGCCTCAAAGTACTGAAAGGGTTTTTTATTAGTCAACTTCTCGGATAATGAGCTGATGTTGACAAGAAGTGACTCATCGTAGGAGGGACTTAGTGTATCCCACATCAACGACACGAAATGAAGCAAATTATTTTCTGGAGGTGAAAATGATTGACGACACAAGGTTCAGGAATGGCAGTCATGAAAAATGGAGGTTGAAGGTATTGCAGTGGATGAGGCATTAACTAGATGGTGAATTCTCGACTGAATGACTTCTCTTGAACATATCAGTGACACTGAGATGAATTGGTAGCGTTAACCCCAAAAGATGAATGGTGTGGAAGACCAATGGTGAGATGACCAGTGAACGGAATAACCCAACCCAACTCAATCACGGAGATGAAGTGAAAGTGTCATGTTCAAGAGCGACTTGCTACCATAAAGTTTTCAAGTTTCCTTCCCTTTTTCCCGAGTCATTTCTGACCAGTACCTCTTTATTTTTGTCAAGCTTGAGGAGGATAACATATGCTTGTTCTATAATTTTCCCTTTGGGCAAACCTGTTGCTATGTTTTAACGAGTCTAGTGACAATGAAGCTCGTTCTTGTCTGGGTGGACAAGTTTGTCACTATTGTTTTAATGAGTCTAACAACAAGGATAACTCAGTCCTTTTCATGTTTAGAGAGTTTGAAAATAGGCGGAAAGGAAACTCCAGAGGTTCTTTTTCGTAGAATAATCCCTTCAGTCTGAAAAACATTAAAATATACAAGAGGGATGACATTTCTAATCACTTTAACGAGCTATAAAGGCCAATGTCTTGACAATATTTTCATGTTTAACGAGTCTAATAAGGGTTTAAAGAGGACTCTTGAAATTTATAATTACCTTAACGAGTTGAAAATGACAAGCGCTCGACAATATTTTCACATTTAACGAGTTTGAAAAGGGTTTAAAGAGGACTCGTTTTTGAGGAACGAGTGGTGTATAGGGTAGCAACTAGTTCCAGGTAAGCTTGGAACTTCTCAAAACATGGTGGTTTCTATGAAGAGGTTGGCTAACAAGACCACTCATCGCAACTGTTCCTCAAAAAAGGGTAAACAACCAAGTGGAAGCGTATGATCGGCCAAAAGAATGGAGCTGATGGGAGGTACACAACCAAGGCTCAAAAAGTTGATGGAATGGCAATCACAAAGGTTATTTACTGAAGGTGGGTTCATTTTTTAACAAGATTGAATTGTGGGGGAAATATGGTCGATCTCAATTTCATATTTTACAAGCTTAAAATGGAAAAAAATATACTTAAATAAGTTTCTATTTCTACGCAAGCTCAAAACTAAAAATCTAGAAATGACAAAGCTAAAAATCCAGAAAAAAACTAAAAATCTGGAAAATGAAAAAAGGTTTGCATGCCCCCAGCATGGTGAAAAGGAGAGTCTCCAGTAACCATAACCATATGGAAACTACTGAGGTTAGGCAGGATGGTTTCGTCTAGGATACAAAACACTTCGTTGGCTTCATCCGCAGAATAGACAAAGGTGAATGGTGTGTCAGACCAATCAGATAACCTACAGGGAAACCTATCTTTTCAGCTAGGTTTGTCCACAGAATAGATAAGGGTGAATTCCCCCTAAGCTTCGTTACATTCACCAGATTACTCATGGAAATTAGGTGGATGGAATGAGGGTTGAAAAGACACTGTTGATATAAAAGGACCATTTAGGGATGATGATTGACTTGGAGCTATGCTTGAACTAGGAAATGAAAGCTGGTCAATGGTGACAATTTTTCCTTCATGTGGGAAACACATCACTCAGAAGTGTTTTGAAACAATAGCTTCCATGTTATAAACATAGTCACGTCCAAGGAGTAGATTGTAATCTAATGAACCTGGGACCACCATCACGTTCAGCAGAATGGTTTTCCCTCCCAAAGTTATCGGTATCTTAGGAAGGATCCCTAATGGTTGGCTAGTTCCTTTGTTAAATCCTAACAGATTCTATGTAACATGCATAAGCAATGGCGAACCAAGCACTTTCCAAGCAGTTGAGGAAAGGATACTCATTGATGCCCCTTCATCTATAATAGTGCTAGACACGATTATTTTGTAATCTTGTACTATGATCCGGAAAGGTACATAAGAAGGAAGGTGGGATCTTGCTAGTCGATTCTAATCAAAGGAAGTGACTAGACTACTTGGAGGGGTTATCGAATATACGGGTGAATTGACCCCTTGAGTAGCAGGAACTTGGAGATTTTCCTCCTATTATGAAGTAATTGGTGGATTGCCCCCAAGTTCATTGGACTCTGAAGTAACAAAAAGAATTTGAACGGTATCATTCTTATTCTCTTCAGGGAGGGTATGATCTTCTGAAGCCAAAACTGGGTCAACTGTCACCTCGACCTGTTGACTTTCGTTGGGTGTAGACTTAGAACATTCACTTTCATGATAGGTGTTTCGACCAATGATTGAGTTAAGCCAGTCAGTTTTTCAACTAGTAAAGGACTTGGGGAGAGTTTCTTGTATCCAGATTGAGGTCGCTGCAGAGAAGCAAGATGGTTATGCAAGACTCTTTTGGCTTCATTAAACAAAGGACAATGAGGAAGGCTTTGGTCCCCATCACACAATCTACATGGAATTTTGACCTTTCCTTTCTATCCATGAACTTCACTATTACTAGTTGATGATGTGATGTCAACATGATCACCATAGGTTGATGACACCTGACGGTGCGAACGGGGAGATCATTCTCTCACAATTCGAGGAAGGAAAGGACAGTCTCGATGAAAATGGTATCCCTTACAAATTACAGAAGGAAATTTGGGTTTAGGAGATTTAGTGTGTGGATTTTCATTAGATGATTCATGGTTTCCCTCTTGCTAAATGGGCTTTTTCTTATTTTCCTCCTTCCCTTTCTTCTCCTTCTTAGCCACTTGGTTACTAGCATCACTATTTTCACCAAGCGAAGAGGGAGAAAAAAACGAAGAATAAGGTGAAGGGTCAACTTCAGTATCAACTGGTTGTTGATTCGATTGTTGAGGAATCATGGTATTTTGAACCGTAGGGGTTGAGAATAGTCATACTGGTAGGCCAATTGTAATTCCTGGAAGGGACAATGTACCCATAAATGGAGCACCAATATTTCCCCCAGAAGAAAAAGGACTAGGATTCCCTTCAAACGAATTCCTTGATTGGAGGACTCCATTATCTCAACATAATATCAACGAAGGAACATGGATGTTATTCCGAATTAAATAAGTTTTAATGACGCTTTGACACAACTTTGCTTTTTTAGTTTTTAAGAGTCGAGGAAAAGCTAAAGATGACTCTAGTCTCCTTCGATTTTTAATGAGCCTGAAGTGACAAGTGCTCAGATGGACCTTTTCTTTTAAAGAGTCGAAAAGTAATGAAAGCGACTACTTTGGAAAATCTAGATAGAGGGATTACCAAACCAATCATAAAACTGCAATATACACCTTGGTGATAAATTAAATAGAAATTGCCAAGGACTTATGCATGGTAGTCAATCTTCCCAAATGTTGTGTTCAGTGCATTGCGATCAATAGGGCGACAGACTTGGCTTCCTATGGATAAAGGATATAAGCCTATTGTGGTCTCCCATTATATACTCAACGGTACGGAAAGCACAATTTGATGCTAGCACTTGTTGTATCAAGGAGGAGGAATCACCCAACCTTTAATGAAAACGATAGTTACTAGTTTTTACGACACCGGAACATGTCTCTAGCCTAGACCTCTAGATGTGTTGGGTTAAGTTCCAAAGTGTTGTTAGATTCATTGAAATTTATTTTAGAGTTGATCTTATTTAAAGTTTTCATTTCAATGCTTCACCACGTGATGCTGTTTTGAAATTCCTAAAATGCAATCTACAATGATAAACAATTGTTGTTTATTTTGATCAATGAAAATCCTAGCTACTAGTGAAAGAAAATTACAATTCTTTCAAACAAAGAGAAAAGAGCACACACTAGTGCATTTTCCTAAATCATTTTTCGCACACAAATTTAAAATGCAATGTGAAAATGCATGTATTTTTTTTTCATTCTCCTTAATGTTAAAATTCCAAAATGGAAAACTAAGTAGTAAAGATCTGAGATATTTTGCTCAAAGCAACATTTTTGACAATTTCTTTTTCAAAATAGAAAGGAAGACTAAATGACACTTTTCAATTTCAAATATAAAATGATTTTGACACTTCAAATATCAACAAATCAAATCAAGTACATGATAAAAAGTTCAATAGACTATTTAGGGAAGGAAGACTCAACGACACTTCTCTTTTTGACACAAAACGACATTTACGACACTTTTTGTAGCAAAACGACAGATCAATTTAAGCAACTTTTTAACAAAGGATTGTAAATGATGGACAAATACATAAAAACATTTAGTAATCCTAATCAATGGAGGCTAATCTATGTAATGCAAGCAGGCTTCAATAATGAGGTATTGTTCATAAGCAGCAAAACAACTAAACAAAACTGAAAACAAGGTCAAAAACCCCTAATTTCTAGTATGGAAATAGGTTCACTCAATCATCACACCTGGGTTTCACAAAAATTGAGATGCATCGCACTTACTGCACTTGGGAAGTGATATGCATACTGAGTCACAGTGGGAGATAGTGCGATGATCTAGGGAGCGCAATTGAGATGGGTTTTGGCTCAAATGTGTAGTTGTTTTTAGTGAGTTAAGCTGAGCTATGATGGACAGTAAAGAGAAAAGTACAGAGGAATGTATTGAGAGGTTACTAAGCTACCAAAAGAGCATCTAGAATGCTTCTGAGTCAAATGTTTAATTCATAAACTAAACCAGATATTGGCTGAAGCAACATTCATCTACTATGCAATTAAAGAGAAAGAGAAGTTCGAAGGCTATTTGTCTACCTTCAGGCTCTGTCTATAGTCTATAAAACAAATAATAACAACAAACAAACATCTATTCACTCCCCGATGGACCCGCCATTTTGTTTCATGGAAAACTAGTGTATTTTGAACAACTAGCCCTCTAGGTTTGGCAGCTACCCTAGAAACAACAGTTTAAAGCTATTCAATGATTTTTTCTATGTGTAATGGATAAGAGAAATGTAATGGGACCAACCTGGAAATTTCGCTTAATCCCTTTTTTGATATCTCTCTCTCTCCTTTGACAGAGCTTGCAACTCCTCCTTGTACTTATCCTGCTTGGAGAGTACCTGTAGAAACACAGTAACAAAGAACCATCAAAGCATCTTGATCTATTACAACATACACATTACAGAATTAGAAATATAATGAACATATAATAGCATTTACAAATGATAACATTCACAATTGCACAATCATATGGAAGAGAAATTGAAGAACTTTATTAAATAGAAGGGAGAATTACAACCCAGTTGTCTGATCCAACATCATCCTCCCAGCATCAAGCCCTCTTCACCTCATGAAATAGCAAGATCACACCAACAATACAATGCTCTTTCCTCAATTACAAACTATCAACACTTCCTTGCAATTCACAACATTCTAGCCTCTGGATCTCTTTAGATGGGGGATCCATTTATAGATGTGTGTAAGGGTGTGAGTCATCTTCTGGGGTTTGATTAGTGTCATTCCACTTGTTACATTTGGTTCCAAAAGCGTAAGAGATAACTGAAGTTAATATCTCTTACTCATCCTTTGGCGAATTCAGAGAGGCAAGTGTCATAGGAGAAGTTTCTAGAAGATTCCATGAGCAACTACCTAGCAAACTGCCTTAGGTATTTGTCCATTCTTGCCCATCGCACCTTATAGATGGCCCAAACAGTATGCGTCGCACCTGAGTAGTGTATCATTTAGTATGCATCGCACCTACCCAGTGTATCAGTGAGTATGGTTCGATTTACGCCATTTCTGGATGGTTTTTTCATGTGTAACTTTTGGGGAATGATGTAATCAGATGACCATGTTCTTTTAGGGTATGAAACAACTCTTTTAGGGGTTGTTGAACCCTATTTTATCGACATACAAGATTTGGGTTGAAGTGCCCAGATATGTCTATAACACCCCTACAACTTAACTTCAATTTAATTTCTCCATTTTATCCTAAGTGAAAAATATATTTTTTATGCAAAAATAAACTTGAGCCTCCACAAATTAATTTTGCTAAGATTTATTTGCCAAATATTATATTAATCCCCAAAATTACAAAATTGATAATTTCTTTAGTAAAATTTCTAATTGGGGACATGACATAATTTATCAACTAACATTGAAAGAAGATGGTAACCATGACTTATTAGCTTCTATTGAAAGGATATCCAACCCCTAATTGTTTACTAATGACTACTTAAAGGAGGTACATGTTAATCTTTTTCTAGGGCTATATTGTTCTCTACTTTGATAATTGCATATCAATATTTCCATATTAATTTCACCCCATAACATCATAACAATATTGAGATTTACATTATTATTCAACAACATATGCAAATATATAGAAAAAGCAATACCATCATCAATGAAATGAAACATAAAGGAAAAATAGAAGGAATTCATTCACACATAGAGACATTAGGATTGGTAGAAGACCAAGGAAAAACCCACTCTGTAGAAAACCTTTTCAAATTCTTCTTCATATTGGATTATCATTGAATTATTCATCAAATGAGAGTATAATGATACATATATTCATTCATACAACTATTTAGCAACATTAGCTAAATAATATTCATGAAATGAACCCAACAATTCTAATGCTCAAAAACCTGATTCAGGAGCATATAATATACTATTATTGTCTGCGGTCACCTGCCAAATCCTATGGTCAATGGGCAAAATCCGCGTTCAACTAAATAACTAGACCTTAGGTACCAACTGCAATTAGAGAGTGAACTACGTGTTTCTGAAACCGTTCAACTTCATGCATAGGCTTATATGCCTACAATTGTGACTAAAAACTACCTATGTCATTCCTACAACTAATAACCAAAACCTTAGAGCACACGTGAGATCTTTGGACCCTGTAATTGCACACCTGAGTGAATAAATCTCCATTGACCTACCTCAGACTTGTTCAAGTTAAAACTAATAAAGACAATAGAAGAATGATCCAATATGATGTCCAAATGAGGTTGAGTTCACTTGTCTTTATAATTATCCAAGGTTGTCCAATTTGCTTTTGGGCTGACTTGATCAAATATATACATGTGGGATTTAGTTCAAAATTACACTTGCCTTTCTCCAAATTAAGCACTTCAATAGTCACAATTGGTCTTTTCAAAAAGAACAATCTCGTCCCATGGTTAGAATTTATCATTTATCTTCCAAATCAATACTCCCTCTTAGCTAGGCATAAATTCCAACCACATACTGTAATCATTGCAATAATCCTATCATCATAAGATTTCATCACTCCTCATCTATTTCTTATTCATTCTTGTCTCTTGATTGTCCCTACTCATATTTTGAACATTATCGAATATAAAAGAAGAATAACTTGGCATTGGAGGGGAGGCTAAGCTATCATGATATATCCATCGGGGAGTTACTGCTACCACCCAAAATCACTACCAGTGGGGAGCCTAATGCTACCACCCAGGAAACATCAAAGAGATCTAGGAGAACATATAAACTTAGAACCATATCGGGGAGCTTAGTCTCAACCTGAAATCTCATGGGGAGAAAAAAATCTCCAACTCGTATAGAGCAATAGGGGATATAGGGGAGCACGTCGCAACCCATCCTATTGCCCACTGATATTTCCAATAATGCTCCTAATGATTCATGTGGTATAATACCTACATCGTAATATAAGCTTGAGTGAGATACCCAGCTTACTAAAGGTAAGGATCACACACCCACAAGCCTCCTGAACCTGCTGGCCAAATGGGAATAGACAATCACAACAATCGCATCTTGTGCGTGTGATGCCAACTTGGGTATACTTGGCATAGACCAATGTAGGGTGATAGATAGGGGAGAAAAATATATGACCTATTTTACAGTGATCTCTTAACCCGAGGAGCCATCCATCTCAATTCCTCACCCTCAGATCTCAAATAGGTGGGGAAGAGTTAGATCGATGTTTTTGATCAATCCTACTCTCTCTACATCATGCTCATATCTGGTACATTCTTAATCATCATGTCACAATAATGTCAAATATCATGTCAAAAATATATATATCATAAAAATGACACTTTATTCATCCCTCTCATGGGTGCAGCAACCACAAGCCTAATCTTGTCTTGTAAAATAGTGCTAACTCAATATATGAAGAGAACTGAGTCCTGGCTATATATGAGATTCTCTTCGAATTATATCCAACTGAATATTATCATGATGTGTCCATGTCATATTTAGAACCTATTCAAATGGATCTCCAAAGAGATTCTTTAACTTATCTCATATCTAGCGATCTTAGCATCATCGTACTCAACCTCGACTGTGCTTAAAGTTATGGAATTCCATCCAAAAATATCATGGTAGATCTCATACTAAGGTAGAACCTATATTTTCTCATCTCATCAATAATGATCCAAACAACATCAGTATATCTATGTAGTAACATAATAGGAAGAATGTCTTACACCAAAAATCGATCATCGCATGTGAATATATCTAAGCGTGCTCTGCAACATCTCAATGTTTATGAAGAGGCTCAATCATGAATTTACTCAAGTTTATCTATGTAAGAAAATATATATAGATTTGTATTGACATGGAACATCAATGCTTCAATTGACTATCGATTTCCAAGGTAGGTTCAACAATATCTCTTCATAAATTCTTGAAATTCAATCAGAGTGTCCATGGATTTACATTTCCACTTTCCAAAAACTCTTCAATAGCTTCAGGTTATAGATTTTCTTTTTCAAAATTTATAAATTGATTCATGATGCCATGATTCATTATTTCAAGCTTCAAAAGAAAACTCCCTCTTACTTTTATCATCAGAGGATCATTACCTATAGGGACCAGACCATCATCATATAAAAAAAAAAAAAATCAAAGTCATGCCTTGGACCCCTTTTGAAGTAGAGGTTTAGGTAAACACATCTTCTTAATTTCACCAAAAAATTGTCAATGCAAACGTACTAGGCTTGGGGCGCTTTCTTCGTACAATGTTTTTTGCAAACATAACACTTGGCCAAACTAATATGCTCAACCTTACACAAATAAATATGGTGCAATCAAATAAACTAAGTCATATTATTAAGCCTTATATGCCAAATAAAAGCTAATATGAAAGTTGCTATAAGCCATTTTGTCACATCATCCCGAAAGGCCTCCAAATCAGATCAATCAATATCCTTGAAAAAATTGTCATAATCCCTTTATAAAGCCCTAAGCTTCACTTATCCAAAAAGTTTAAGTTTCTTTGAAAACTTTCTCAAAAACATCCTTTTTAGCTCTAGCACACATTGCATGTCTGTCCACCTGCGTTAAACACATATTGCATACCTAAGCACCAACATTGGTCAACGCATGTTGCTCCCTTCTACATGTGCACCAATTCTAGAAATTTGGGAAAATTAAAATAAAATTTTGAAGCTTCCTCCTCCAGAAGTTTCCAAGGTAGTTTTAATTATTTACCATGGATAGAAATCCTTATAGGTCCTATACTAGTGATCTTATCTCTTATCCCTTGAGTTCATCCTCCCATCATAAGTGTATCTTATGCCTGGAATGGAACAACCTACACTACCACATTCATCCTATTAATTTATTACCTCCCATAAGGTCTAGGGTGGTTTTTGGAGATTGATAGTGCCCTCATGCTACTGCTTTGGGCCTAAAGGAGTTATCACATTCATGATTTTAGGAAACCAACCCAAAAAATAGAAGAAAATATAGATCAGCAACTTCAAAATCAACCTCTTCGAGGGGGAAACCTCCTTTACATTATACAAATGAATAATTCTTGGATGATACAAATGACAAGATCTCATTTCTATATATAAGAGTCTAAGGGGTCACAATATAATCAGATCCTACATAAAAATAATATTCTAAGGGCACAACAATACAATAAGGGGGTTGCAATAATAAAAATAAGGGGCTACACTAGTAGTATAGGGACCCAACATGCCCCTCTCCTTCCAAAATTCCTCAACGCTTGAGTAGTTTTGGATGATTCTGTATAAAATTCTCATCCTCCCATTTGGAATCTTCAGCGGGTAAGTTATTCCACTTGATGAGATACTCTGAAATTGATCGATTTCATAGTTGTTGATTCCTTATTTCCATGACTGTATTAGGTTCCAATATGATTTTTCATTCCTCATTATGTTCTAGCAATGTTGTTTGAACTTGGAGCTTGTCACCTATTACCTTCTTTAATCATGACACATGGAAAACTCAGTGCACTCGTGAAGATGTAGGAAGCTCCAATTTGTATGCCATAGTACTAATATTTTGTAACACCTTGTACAGACCATAATACTTTGGTGATAATTTATTATCTTTCCAAGCTTGCTTGAGGAACATTTATTTGTATGGTTGTAATCATAGAAATACCCAGGCACATACACTAAAACTTCTTTCACTGCGATGTTGATCTTCATGTTGTTTCATAGTGAGGTTATCCTTTAAGCATTGGGCAACTTGTTCTTGATTTTTGATGTCATATTCCACTACTTGAACTTTATAAGTTTCTCTTGAATATGATGTGATGGACAGTGGATGATATCCATAAAGTGCCATAAATGGGGTCATTTTTTCTGCATTATGGAAGGAAGTGTTATACAATGATTCAACCAGAGCCAACCATTTGACCCATTGTGTTTGTTTACCAGATATAAAGCAACGAAGATATCCTTTGAAACATTTTTTCACTATCTCAGTTTTCCAATCAGATTAGGGATGATAATATCAGCTATGGGCTACCTGAGTACCCAAACAAGAAAATAATTTTGTCAAAAAATTTCCAGTGAGAATGGGATCTCTGTCAATTCCAATAATATTTGGGTATCCATGTAGCTTTTGAATTGTTTCCATAAATGCAATAGAAATTGTACTCTCTTTAAATTGTTGAGATAATGCACAAGAGTGTTTATACTTGGTAAGTCTATCAACTACCACCATGATAACACTCTTTCCTTCTGACTTGGGTAAACCTGTGATAAGATCCATTGAAACCTCGTCCCAATGTTGGCTTGTTATGGACAAAAGTTGTAGTAGACCAAGGGTCTTAATTGCCTCAAATTTATTTTGTTAGAAAACCAAAAATTCTGCCACCAACCTTTAAATATCAAATTAAGGCTATCCGTAAAAAATTCCTTCTTAACACTGTGGTAAGTTTGTAAAAATCCTGAGTTCCCTCCTAAGGGAGAGGTGTGAAATTCCATAAGAATCTTTTGTTTGAGTTGGAAATTCTTATAGAGGTATAAGTGATCTTTGTACCATAACGAATAATTTTATCTAGCTAAATGTATCATATGTATTGGGATCTTGCTACAACCTTTGAATGAGTTCCCACACTTCTTTGTCATTCTTCCATTCATCCATTGCTTCATTTATCCAATCTGGTTGGATAATAGAAATGGCACAAAACAATGCTTCCACATCCTCATCCTTTCTTGAGAGTGCATCTGCAACAACATTTTCCTTCCCTTTTTTGTAGATGATGTCAAACTCATAACACAACATCTTTGTGACCCATTTTTGCTCCTTTTCTGAAGATAATATTTGTTATAAAATGTATTTAAGACTATCATGATATGTTTTTACCTTGAAGTGTCTTCCCATTACGTACAATTTCCATTTCTTATTGCATGTAGTATTTCCAGCATTTCCTTATAAATATCTTTGCATAAATACATTCCTTTGATTGGATGAATTTCAAAAGAAATGGGTCTTCCTTCTTTCATTAAAATAACACCATCCCATTTCCTGAGGCATCACATTCCATAACAAAGGTTTTTGTGAAATCTGGCGTAACTATGACTGGTGCTTTGCACATTACCTCTTTAAGATGTTCAAAGGCTTTCATTGCTTTTGGAGTCAAAGAAAAGGCATATTTATTCAGTAATGTTGTCATAGGTGCTGCTATTCTCCCATAATTCTTAACAAACTTGTGATAATACCCTATCAACCTGAGAAATCCTCGCATATGCTTTTTGGATTTGGGGTTTTTCTGTTCCTTAATGGACTTAATTTTGGTAGGATCTACCTTAACACCTTCATGAGATACAATATGACGTATATATTCCAACTCTTGTACTCCAAAGAAAAATTTGGAGGCTTTTTCATATAATTTTTTCTCCTTCAATAGTTTGAGCACCTTGTCAACATGTTGAACATGATCTTTCGAGGAATTAATGTAGATTAGTATATCGTCAAAAAATACAAACACGAATTTTCTAAGGGTGGGTTTGAAAATGGAATTCATCAAACCTTTAAATGTAGAAGGTGCATTGGCGAGGCCAAAAGGCATCACCAAAAATTCATAATGACCCTCATGAGTTCTAAATGCTATTTTCGGAATGTCTTCAATCTTCATTTTCATTTGATGATATCTTGAACGAATATCCAACTTGGTGAAGTAAATTGCTCCATGTAATTCATCCAATAATTCATTAATGACAATAATAAGAAAATTACCTTTAATAGTGGGCTTGTTAAGATCCATATATTCCAACCATATATGCCATGATCCATCCTTCTTGTGTACCAATACTGCTGGAGCAGAGAATGAACTATGACTACGTTGAATTATACCAGCCTTTATCATTTCTACAACCATACATTTAATTTCACTCATTTGGGAATATGGATTTTGTAAGGCTTGACGTTTGGAAGAATAGTTCGTGGAATCAAATGAATAGCATGATCCTAAATAGGTGGGAGGCCTTTGGGAGTATCAAATATCTTGGAATGATTTTCCAAAACGTTTTGGAGATCTGCAGAAATAGATGATTTTGATGTGGGAACCTCTAGTGAACATAATTGTGCAATTATGCCCTATTGTTATTTCTTTAGAAGCTTTGTCATGTTGTTAGAGCTTATTATCTTTCATGGTTTCCCTATGATACCCTTTAGTTCAACTTCTTTTCATTCCCAAAAACAATTCATGAAAATTTCTTGAGAAGTAAAAGCTGTCAAACCCAAAGATTATAGCCATTGGACTCCTAGTACAACATCAACACCACCCATTGGAATGGAAAGCATTGAACTATTTAGTACATATTCTCCCATGGATAACTTTATATTATGGCAATTTCCAGAGAAATTTATGGTTTCTCCATTTCCAACTATCACTTGACACTCTAGTGTTGGATATAGGAAGCAATTCAATTCCTTGGCTATCTTACAATGAATAAAATTATGGGTACTACATGAATCAATCAGTATTATTACCTTTTTCTTCTTTATATACCCTTCCATCTTGAGGGTTTGAGGAGTGGTAATTCCTGCAAATGTAGTACAAGATACTGTCAAATTCATTTCTTCTTTCTCTAGGTTTAGTTCCTTGTGTATATCCTCTTCTTTTGACGTTTCTTGTTCCTTTTTTTCCTCCTCTTCAAAATATATATAAAATAGTTTCTTCTCAACACACTTATGACCTTTAGTGTATTTTCTATCACAACTATAAGAAATTCCTTTTGCTCTTTTCTCTTCCAATCATTGTGGTGTTAACCTTGTAGGTTGTGGAAGGCTAGGGGCAGCAATGCTTACATATTTATAGTTGTGAGTGGTAGGCTTCCTTGTTTCCATAATTTTTCTTTCAATTTTTCTTGCCAACATGAATGCCTTCTCCAATGAATCATGTACCCAAAGGCGGAATTCATGTTGGATGTTGTCCTTTAAATTCCCTATCAACAAATCAATCCTATGCTTCTTTGGAATATATTTTTCCCTTATATTCAAGTTTTGGAATTCTTCAATGTGCTCTACCACTGATCCCTTTTGTTTGATATTTATCAATCCGCGAAACAAAGTGTTAATTTTCTTATCATCATAATGTGCTAACATTTCCTCCATAAAAATTGACGAAGTGACAATTTTTTTACAATAGAAAATCTATTGATATGATAAAAACTAATTGGATTCCAAATATAAAGTTGCAATGCGTACCTTTTGTGTTTTTTTCACATTATGGAGATTGAAATATTGGTCCATCTGTAGTATCCATGTTACAGGATCCTTGCCATCAAACTTCCTCATATCGATCTTTGGAACATGGTGAGTCTTTAGTCCATTATTAGATTCTATGAAATTATGATTAACATTACTTTTTTTCTCATCATCAGTTTCCTCTACTACCTTTTCACCATTAGGAAGAATTTCTTGTAGAAACTTTGTCAAACCTCCTTTCAAACCTTCCATGTATTTCTTCAAATATTCAATTTTTTCTTTGAGTTTTGCTTCTAAACCATCCATCATAGCTTCCATCTTAGCTTCAATATTAGATTCCATGCCATCCATATTAGCTTCCATGCCTTTCTTTAAACCATCCATCTTAGCATATGTTACTTTTTGTGAGAGTGAAATTTGTTGCACTTGGTCTTGTAACTTTGATATATCATGTCGCATTTACTCCTCTTCTTCATGAGTCATGTAGACCTTCCAGATTGCTTATTAAGCATCTCCATTTTCTTTCTTTGAGGCATCAATGAATGAAAAGTATGCTTCAATATGCCCTTTCAATCACTTCAAACTAATTTTACAAACCAGACTTATGCAAATTAAAAAAACACACACACTTTTTTCGCTTTGTAGGAGCTTGATATTGAATTTGTTATGTCTCTAGAATTTTGGATCTCCTAGGTCTGAAATTGTCTCATGTTTTGTCCCTCTATGTCCTCTTTCTATCCCCACCAGTCTCATCAATATTGGATTCTTCAACAAATATTTATGAAAAATCTCCCACGATGACCTAACTATAGATGTGTTATGTATAACGAAATTGTACAACCTACCACATGTTATTTATTTTACCTTCAGACCTGAAAATCATACATAGAAAGCTACAATCCATCCTCTTTCTGCAACATCTTACAAAATTCAAATCTGGTGCTCAGATAGAACATTATGATGATTTTTGCAAGCTCACATGTTTGGGATGTAATTGGGATGTGATCAATGACTTACAAAATAGAAGAAAAGAGAGATCAATGACTTCAAAATCTGCCTCGTTCAGGTGGAAACCTCCTTTACATTACACAAATGAACAATTCTTGGATGATACAAATGAAAATTCCTCCTTTATATATATAGGAGTCTAAGGGGTCACAATATAATAAAAGCCGACATAACAATAAAATTCTAAGGGTGCAACAATAAGAATAGTGGGGTTCTATGGGGCACAATAATAATAATATGTGAACTACATGTGCACAACAATACAAGAATGGGGTTTCACTAATAACAATAAGGGGCTACACCAGTAGTATAGGAACCTAACACATGCATTAGGGTTTCTGCTGACGTGTGTTTTGTGGCAACAAAGGACAAGTAAACTTGAAGAGACATCTAGAAGGTCAAACTTATATTTATGGTTGTAACTATATCCTATATTTATTAATATAAACAACATCTTGTTTTCCTATATTTGATTTGTTATGTTTGCACTTATGTATTTCATTGCCATGGTGACTCAATGAATACAAATTTTAGATTATTCTACGTGAATTCTAGTTCATTTTCTTGTTTTATTCATGTGTGCAAGTTCTAATCATAGCATTTGGAGCTAGAGTTTTATGTCACAAGAAAAGGGGAATGAAGACTTGCTAGAAATTCCAAGTAGGCTTCTTTCCCATACTCTAATTTATCTAAGGAAAACTTTCAACTTTTTGATTTTTTCTGTGTTATATTAGACCACTACATCTATGGAATTCACCTTTATTCGCAATAGTGAAAATTATGCATAACAAATTGGTGACTCTAATATGGAATGATTCTTTCGTTAGTGGTTTACTTTACCTTAGGATATTTTTCACCTCTGAAAGTGACCTTAATTGACTCATTCAGACAATGATTTGCCTTAGGAAAATCCCTTTTTGAGATCTCTTTGGGTTTTTGTGTTCTTCTCTAGCCAAAATAGCTCTAGCGCATCCCTTAATATGAGATAGAGTGCTTCAGGGAACTTGCTACTTCTCAGTGGCTGTGATGTAGTGCACAGTTGTCTATTTTGCACCTGTGTCGATCTTGTAGGGTGCCAAAATTTTCATTCCTTTGCCTTGATATTTATTCTTCTTTGGTCCAACAAGTTTTCTTTGTGTCTTTTTCTTTTTATCCTTGTATTTGAGTATTTATTTGTCTCTATAGAGCCAATCCCTTGTGCGAAATTGCATGTTTTTTTTCTGTTTTTTTTGCTGAAATTGTGTATGGTTGTTAATCACCATTGAGTGTTATCTCTTTTGATCTTTGGAATTTCTACCAGATTCAAGATTGAGTTCTCTGTTAATGAAATCTCATATCACATTTCATTTCATTAAGTTGCATAGTTTTTGGGAAATTCCCTTTACTTACACTTGAAGGTTTATTTTATTACATTACTACTATGCATAAGTACTCTTGTTATAGTTTTCTTTCACTAATTTTGGAATCATATTGTGTTTTTTTTTAAGAATTATTTTGGATAAATTACATTTGCATGGTTACAATTCTCATTTTAACAAAAGGAAAGGAAATTGTGCATAGACTGCATTGCATGGTTTTGGATCATTTAAGGCTTTGAATTATATTGGAATATTTAAATCGAAATATCTGGTTAGGAACATATTTGATTGTTGCATATTATTTTACTACATCATTTCTTATTTCTACCTTCCCATAAATAAATCTTCATCGAATATAAAGATCTCTCTTTATCATGCTAGTTGTGTTATAGGGAATTCAGGTGAACTTGTGGTGAGCCTTGAAAACTGAAAATAATCAAACATCAACTCTAAAATTTATAGAATCAACCTAAGGAACTGTTGATGCCCCGAAAATCGTTGCAACAACATTGGGGAAACCACCCGGTCCAGACCTTAGTGCAGCTCCTTTTCCATTTGGAATAGTGGCTCTGACTGGGGATAATGGGACCAGTTTCCCAAGAATTATAAGTAAACGGGATGGATGAGTGACTTATGATATAGGATGGTAATAAGCGAACAGCTAAACTATAGGCGAAATATAATAACTATAATCTAATCCCGGGACTTATCAATTGGTAGAGCGTAGCGTTTGATAATCTGTGCTTTAAGGCAGGCATATAGATGACTCTAACACTAAAGCATAGATGTTTAAACCATTTAAGATTGCTCTGCATAATTAGTTATGCAGAGCGATAATAGCGAATTACTACACTTAGTCATTTATATCATTGCTACATGCATGAGTAAAAGAGATAACAAATCACAAAACATTCAATAGTGAAATGAAATGAAGATTTGCTGTTATATCGCATACATGTATTCAACAATAGCAAAGATAATAACACAGCAATTCATATAAGAGGAAAGAACACAGATGCAGATAAAAGTACCATGTAAGCTGCTTGATCAATCCAGTATATTAATCACTATGTCGCAGTCCTTCCTTCAAACCAGAAAGCATTCCAAACAAGAGACAGTAGTGCGCAATTGTATACAATAGCCTTCTAATCAAAATTAAGAACCATCGGTCGAGTTTCACAAAAGAATATAGACTGAAGCACAATAGTGCAAACTTCAGCCTTTAAGTCTATTACAAAATTTTACGACCCTTTCCAAAACAATGAAAGGGTCTATAAATACTATGCTAATCTAAATATCTAAAAAACTGAAAAGCTATTAAATTGGCATCAATAAATATTTTTCCATCTTTCTTGGCGATCTGGCAGTCGGCGATAATGCTTCATTCGGTGGTCCCTTTGCCTTTACACCTTAGCTGACATATTGCCAACATTGGCTCTACTTCTGGTGGAGTGTTGAGACGTGAAGTGAGCTGGGCATCATATGTGGCATCCTGAATGTCGGAGATCAGGCATCCGAGGGCATCTGTTAAACATTTGAGAGCCGACCTTTGAGTGTGTGGCTTGATGAGAAAAGACCAATATGCTTCAGAGGTTAAAGTATTTACTCCGGTAATTAACTTCCTCTGTTCCTCCAAGTCATGATAACTTGTTTGTTCAATCACATTTGCTGTTGTTATACTTCCAGGTGTGCACTGAGAGATCAGGTTTGCTAAATAGAGTGTGTCGTTGACTAGATTGATCATATTGGTGGCAATAATTTTACACCTTGAAGCCACCCTCTCCTCTTTCATCACCTGAGTTTCCCATTCCGTGAAGAGTATGTTCTTATACGTTTCATAGATTCGGGGCAAATTTGCCGCTTTTCCCTCTTCAGAATCTTGCCACTCAAGATATTCGGATAAGGTTTCTTCGGCTTGATCTAGCTCGCTTCTGGCTTTCTCTATTTGCTCACAAACTGCTGTAGATGTTTCGCATAATAGCTCAGCCTTAGAAAGTTGTCGGCATAGAAGTCTGATCTGAGATAGTAATGCGCCATTTATTTGAGCTGCCTCTGCTCGGAAATCTTTCACATTCTGGGTGCCCTTGATACCTTCGAGCTGTGCTGATAGTTGTGCTATTCGCTCATCTTTTGATTTCATCATCAGCTCGTTCGCCGTTCTCAACTACGACAATGTGTCCGACAACTCTTTCTGCCTCTGGATTGCGCTCTGGTCTATCCTCTGTTTTTCGGCTTGCAGTTGCTGTGTTAATTCATTGTTCTGCTGTTGTTGTGCCAACAACTGCTCTTCTACCTATGCTGCCTTGTTTTTCGCCTCAATTACCTCTGCCTGCAATGCACAAATCTCCTGGTCCTTAGTTTTTAACAAAAGACTTACCTCCGATGCTTTATCAATAGTCGCTGCGGAATAAGCTCCCGCATACTGCGACAACTTTGTCAGATCATCGGAAGGGTCCAATTCCTCCTTCCAGACTACATTACCCGTGACTGTTTGCTCAGGAAAGATGGAAGGTTGATCAAGCCTTCGTCTCTTCCTTGAGCGCTTAACAACTGCTTTGTGCCTAGGGCTGTAGAAAATGTCCAGGGGAGGAATATCTTCCACCTGGAGCACAATCTGATCGGAAGGGTCTTTGGTGATTACCTCGATTTCCTTTGAAGTGGGTGGGCCGCTGGTTCCGCTTAGAACCTGAGAAGAAGTGGTGTCTGTGTCTTTGGAGCCTTCCTTTCCACTGATAATGGAATCAAATTGATTCCATTGTTTAAGCAATTCAGGATCTATGGAGGTCTGTTTGTGTTGCTCCATTTGGGATTTACTCTTTTCCTTTTCTTGTTCCGACCTCTTTTGCTCCTCCAGCTCTTTTCTCTATTTCTCTTCTTGCTCTCTTCTTTGCTTATTCGCTAATTCCTTTTTCTGCCTATCTGCCAGTTCTTTCTTTTGTTTTTCTTCTTCTTCCTTCTTCCGCTGTTCCTCCATCTGCTTTCTCTGTTCTTGTTCCTTCTGCTCTTTCTGCTGCTTTTCTATTTGCTCCTTCCTCTGCTTCTTTTGCCTTTCCTCTTGTTGTTTCTTTTGTTCCTTAGTTATAACAGGAGGTTGGCTTGTCTGTTTCTGACCAGGCTCACTTGAGGAGGACGCTGAGGTTAATGACAATAAATCTAGAGGCAGAGTTTGCAACCTCTGCTCTCTAAGTTTGTTGAACTCAGTTAACGTCTCATCATTATATCTCATTCTCGCAAGTTCTTTGGCCTGGCCTATTGTATCGGCGGCGATGAACAGGTCATCAAACATATCCTCTTGATGGTCAACTTTTGTTAATTTGGCCTGTTCTAGGGCAGTGTAGGCAGTTTTGTTTGGATCATAGAGTCTGCTTGGGATAGTGGCCAGGGATAAAGCTTGCATCTTTGTTGCCTCTTTTTCTGCATGCTTGAGATCATGCAGAGTAAAAACACCAATTCTCAAGGGAAAAGAGGGCCAACCCCTCTTCTTTTCTTTCTTGAGAGTTTGTGTGACACTCTCGGCCATAATCTGGTAGGAGATTTCTCGGGCCAACAATTTGTCTGGAACATATAAAGGGAGAACATGCGGCTTGGCCTGGCTCCCAAAAACCCTAACATTGGTAAAATGCTCTTCTCCGAACCAACTTGCTACAGCTGGTAAGTCGAAGGAAGCCAGATAGGAGATTTTGGGAATAGGCCGATCAAAAATGGAATAATGAATGGGAACCATAAAACCATTGCAAATTTGATACAAATGGTCCTTGTAAGAGGACTTCCACAATTTCTGATGGTACAAATGAATGGGTGAAGGGTCTTGGGCGGTCCACTTCCAACCGAGGATAAGAAACTCAGAATTAAAGCACAAGGTATCCATAATGTAAGCACTATAATAAAATGGTGGGATTTTCCTTTCGGTGACTACGGATTTGGTTCTAAAGTCACGAATAGCTATGGCCAACTTATCAGAAAGAATGGTGGCCCAATCCATGATTATACTATTAACAGCTGCTTCCATCAGGGGAACCATTTCTATGTCGAAATTAGCAGAGTCATGTAACCCCCATAGTCTACACATCATAATCCCCGCATAGCAATAGGGAGAAGCCAAAGAATCGATGGAGTACTTACCCGAGCTTTCGTGCTTGTGTTTGGCCGGATTCTACCTCCAATCCCGGATGGGTTTAGATTGTACTTCATTTTCGGCTGCAAATTTCTCCACGAAGGCTTTGTTATAGATTTTCTCCGGCTCGGGCAAATGGTACATTTGCCTTAGATGCTCTGGCTTGAATGACCCGAAAATCCTTCCATCCCTTGTGTGAAACGTTCTATCGATGATTGGAATTTCCTCGATTTCCCAGCGCACTACATCAGTGTAGGGAAGGACCTGCTCTCTGGCTGCTATCCTGTGAAGAAAGGAGTCGGCCAAGTCTTTGAGAGTAGCATCAGACTTCTTTAGTACATCCACACTAGCCTCTGTCACTGTCACTTTCGGTTGCTCAACCTCTAATAGATTATATGTGCCCTGCCATGAAGTCCTAATGAGACCAGTACACGTAGTGTCTGAAATTAGGCCTTTATTCTTATCCGCGGCGGGTTGTCCTGCAACAGATGTAGCAGCCGAGCCCGCGGTCCTCTTGGATTTCTTCCCCATCATGCTCAGGTTTCTCTCAACAGATGAATTCTACACAAATGCAAGAGAAATCGTAACAAGGAAATAATAATGATAATTCATAACGAGAAAGATATATCATTTGAAGCGTGGTGAGATTAATTCTCAAAAGTGGCTGCGGACCCAATCACTGGGAAGATATTGTAGATGCATTAATGGTGGTTTAAGGCTTGCTACCCATTAAATGACTATTACTCCATTATCCGGCTGAATGACCCCTTTAAGCGTGCAACAGATATTTTTGCGGTTAAACGCAGGCGTTCGTTAATCGAAGGGGAAAAGTTTTAAATACACATGCATTACCTTATCCCTGCATTTAACGGCGTTTTGAAATTTGCGCTTTGTCAACCGGATATCAATATAACTTAAAGGCTTTAAGTGATGACTGTTCGAGAATGCCGACCGCTGATGAGCGATATCGCATCGCATGGGGGAATAGATGCTATACAATCATTAGAAAAAGAACCTGCCAAGTGCCGATTGCGATATTGCATCGCATCGGGGGTAAGACCCGAGCGCCTTATCAAAGTGCATGGCATTCTGCCGACGGCCGATAGCGATATCGCATCGGGTCGGGGTTTATAACTTTAAGCGTTTCTTTCCCACACGAGGCAGCGCCGATAGCCGATCGCCGATATCGCGTCGCGTCGGGGTGTGAGTGATGTGCCCTTATTAGGTGTGCATGGAATATCGTCGATCGCCGACAGCGATATCGCATCGGCAAAGACCAAAGTGTCATTTAAATGTGTTTCTCTTGTTATTGTGATATGCGATCTTGCGATTGCTTTATCGCAATAACGAAAGATTGTTTAATTATTGGAACATTATTATTCAAAAAGGCTTAAATTCATAAACTCATTTGATTATCATACCTTTTTTGAACAAACTCATTGATGCCAATTAAATTTCTAAAAGGGACCCATTCCATATGTTAATTTTTGTGAATGAAAATGTTATGAAATGGGGGGTTGTTGTAGAGCACAACAATTGGCGATTCGCTGGTAGAACCAGTTATCTCTGACACTAATACAAACACTTAAGCTTTTCAAAAATAGAAACTCAATCAGAAGGGGAAACTTTTAATATAACTAGATATTCATGTGTTCTGACTAAAGTGAACTTCATTTCGTTAACTTCTTCCCATTTAGTTTCAAGAAAACAAATACATTCTAAGTTTTTAAAATAAGTCTTTATTGGTTTATAATGATAAAACAGAAAATTCTCCCAAATCAGCGTTTATAATTAACTCCTCTGTCATAGGTAGAGCCTCTGTTGCCAGCAAACGTTTATAGTCTCGACAGGTGTTATAGACATTTTTGTGCCTCGCAGCATGGAGCATGAAATGTCAATAATTACAGGGATCCTCAGTCCCTAAACATGTTGTTCTTACCCCTAGAGGAACAAGGTCAGCAAACCACAGCACTTCCTATCAGTTCTCCACCTGAAAACACTCAAAAACAGGCTATTTTTGGATCATGTCAGCTGCTCCACTGAGCATCTGCGCTGAATGTCAACTGCTCCTCCTTGTACCTACGCTGAAAGTCAAAACCAATGAAGGCTACCTGCGCTGGGCGAGATTGGCCAAGTGGCACAGTCATTCTGCAAGGTGTCAACTGCCCAGGAAGCTTCCAAACTGACACTTGGTTCAAGGAATTCGCCCTATGATGAGTAAGAGGTACTTGATCTCCATGTGGAAGCAAGGATCTCCAAGTGGACTCAAGAACTGAAGTTTAACTGAAGAGGGAGAGGACACAAGGCACCTTTAGGTCAGTCTCAAGCTGACTCATCCTTTCTCCAAATCTCCTATATATAGAGCTCTTCTATGAGGTCTAAAGAGGCTGGAATTTTGTGCAAAGCAAGGAAGTGCTGTTGGTTTACAGTTAGAGCTATTGGGTGATTGCTTTTATAGAGGAGAAGAGGAGATTTCTTGCTGCTGGGGAGGTGTTGCTGGATTGGAGCCATTTATGGTTGTAACCTTCTCAGAACCTTTTTCTTCTATCAATAAAGCTTTTGATGTTCTCTATATACTTGTATTGCAATGATGTATTGTTTTTATCTGTATATTTGATTCATTCTAATCCATGCATCAGTTATGAGTACATGTTTCTTGTAGTTTCCCTCTCTTGTGTTTGTAGGGTCTGTGTGTCGCTGGGCCGGCAAGAGAGCAAGGAGCTGGGAGCAAGAGGCAAAGAGAGAAGACGGGATCGACAAAAGCGAAAGACATCGGTTGGTCAATCTTTTCTTCCTTCTCTGTATTTTCATAAAGGAAAACTATCAAAGCTTTACTTTCAGTTGTTGCTAAGGAACTATCACCCTTAGAGTCGGGATAGGGTCATTCCGAGTCGGATACTTTTCCCCACAACAACAGGGATACCTTTTAACCATAGTATTGTCCACTTTTCCATTCACACAAGAGTGTGATTAACAGAATGAATCCAAAATATGTTTCCATATTTTATTTTTCATCTGTTATTGATAAGATAAAAAGCCATTGTCCTGGTTTGGTGGCCAGCTGTTGACAACGCCATTCACTGGTAGTAATTTAACTGAACAAGCCGGCTCGTGATGAGACCCCTTGTCTTGTAATTTCAAGCCATTACCCTGTTTTGATAGGCAGTATTGGTAATGTCAGTCAAACTATTTTCCTATGAACATGGTAAGCAGGCTTGTAATAAGACCTCTTATCTTTAATCTTTTATATTTTAGAATTACACTCTGAGTAACCATAAACTTTAGTGAATGGGGTGAACAATCTTCTCCTTAAGAGCAAATGGATGACAGGTGAAGAGTTGTAGATGCTGAAAATGGGTTAGTTTCTATCTTAAAATGGATAACCTTTGGAGACCAGTTTTGAAAACAGAAAATGATTCACAGAACTTTTACCTCTTGAGAAGAGTCTTCAAAAGTTAGATTGTATTTTCAGAACACAAGGATATCTAATTTCCTAAAAATTATTCCTTTTGGTTGAGGGTTCTATTATCTAAAAGCAAATATTCATATTATTTTTGTGAGACAGCTTCATCAAACACAGCAAAAGGTCAATGGGGATACTCTACAGTTTTATTTCCTACCAATCCTACAAACTACGCAAATCTACAAAGAGGAGAAGGGATTACCTTCTCAATTAAAGAATTTCTTCAGGATCAGGCCATTAACAGGGAGAGAATCTCTCAACCCTGATAAATCTTGCAATATAAAGGTTGAATGGCCTATCTTCTCACAGATCTGAAATGGTCCAAGCCACATTTTCTGAAATTTGGTATGCTTACCTTTATCTTCATGGGCCTTGTCCCATTTGAGAACTAAGTCACCAACTTGAAGCTGTTTGGAACCGGATGATGCTGAGTCAAAGGATGCTTTGATGATTTGTTGATGTTTGGCATGAGTGATTCTAGCTTTTTCCCTTTCTTCTTCTAATTTAAGAATTTGGTCATGTCTAAGTTGGATAGAAGAAGAAGGAGTCTCTTCAATGTATTGTACTAGGGCTAAAGATGGAAGAACCAGATTCGTAGGCAATACGGCTTCTTTCCCATACACAAGATTGAAAGGAGAGGTTCCTATAGAAGCCTTTTGTGTTATTCTATCAGCCCATAATGCAAATACTAAAGATTTGTGCCAGTTTCTATGATTCTGTTCAACAGTTCGCTTAATGATTTTGATGAGATTCTTATTAGTAGATTCGGCTAAACCATTTCCTTGGGGATAATAATTAGCAGAATATTTCAGTTTAAACCCTCTCTTAATAGCAAAATCATACATAGCATTTCCTGAGAAATAGGAAGCATTATAAAAAACGAGAGCGTTTGGAACACCAAACCTGGTAATGATGAATTGGTCTATGAACTCGATGATTGCCTCTGAATTCGCTGCTTTCAAAGGAATAGCCTCTACCCATTTAGTAGAATAATCAGTAGCGGTGAGGATATACCTATGTTGTTTGGAGGATGGTGGAGTAATTTCCCCGATGATATCTAATCCCCATTGTTCAAATGGCTGTTCAATGTTGACAGGTTGCAGAGGGAAAGTTGATTTCCGTTGTCTTCCACTAGATGTTTGGCAATTAAGGCATTTCCTTACATACTCATGGTAATCTCTAAATAGAGTGGGCCAATAATATCCAGCATGAATAATCTTGTGAGCTGTTGTGTCAGCTCCAAAATGTCCTCCAGCTGGTCCATCGTGTAGTTCCTGCAAAACCTTTTGAGCTTCAGGTTTCTCAAGACATCTTAACAGAATAGAATCATAATTTTGTTTAAAAAGCACATCATCAATGAGAGTGAAATTCTTTGCTTTCAATCTAATGGCCCTTTTATCTCTGTAAGATAAATTTGGAGGAGCATAACCGTTCTTCAAATAAAATATTAAATCTGCATATTGAGATTCAGAATCAGTGACACTTATCTGATTGATTGATTCAGTCTGATCCAAGTCGCTTGATTCAGGAATGTTTGATGCTCCTGCCAATATCCTGCAAAAACCTTGGCCCCTAACAATCTTTGCTGGCTTTATTTCTAAGTCATATTCTTGAAGCGCTGTGACCCAATTGGCCCTTCTTTCACCCAGTTCTTTTTGAATTAATAGTTGCCTTACCGCTGGGAAAGGGACTATAACTTTCGTGTGAGTTTTCAAAAGAAAGGGTTTGTAATGTTTGACTGCTTTGAACACAACAAAGGCTTGTTTCTCCACATCGGAATAATTTAATTCGGCACCCTGAAGATTTGAGCTAAAAAATGAAATGGGTGCTTCCAAGTTGTGAGCATTTGGCTGCGTCAGAACTGCAGCATAGGATACATCGGACGCAACGGTATACAATGTAAAATGATTAGAAAAATTGGGAGTATTCAAGGCTGGGGCATTGATTATTGATTGCTTGATAACATCAAAAGCTTGCTTTTCTTCTGATCCCCACTTGAAGACTGAATTCTTCTTGATCATTGTCTGAAGTGGTAATACAATTTGAGAGAAATCTGGAACAAATCGTTTGACAAAAATAATCTGACCCAAAAATGACTGCATCGATTTTTTATTGTGCGGGAAAGGGATTTCAGAAATTTCCTTAATCCGATCAGGATCAATATAAATGCCATCTTTGGATACTATAAAGCCTAAGAGTTTTCCTTGGTCAAGAGCAAAGAAAGACTTCTTTGGGTTTAGAGAAATACCATATCTTTTGCATCGCTGAAAGATTTGATTTAAGTCATGCAAATGATTATATCTCTTTTTAGAATATACAGTAATATCGTCTAGATAGACGACTACCGATCGATTAATCAACCCTTTGAAAGCTATATCCATGGCTCTCTGGAATGTCGCTCCCGCATTTATGAGTCCAAAAGGCATTTTCTGATATGCATAAGTTCCCCATTTTGTTCTGAATGTGGTTTTAAGTTGGTCATCAGGATGAACCAAAACTTCGTTATATCCGAAGAATCCATCAAGAAAGGACATCAATTCAGAACCTGCTACTGATTGGAGGATTTGCTCCATAGTAGGTAATGGGAAGTTATCTTTCAAGCTTGCTTTATTCAGGTTCCTGAAATCAATACAGATTCGAATGTCGCCATTTTTCTTTCTGACCGACACCATATTAGAGACCCAATTTGAATGTCGGACTGGAAAAATAATTTTGGCTTTCAAAAGCTTATTAAGCTCCGACTTTATCTGGCTCTCCAAATTTGGATGTATTTTCCTTAACTTTTGCTGAATTGGTTTCTGATCAGGAAGCATAGGAATGGTATGCTGGATAATAGATGTATCATATGTCTTTAAGTCATCGTATTTCCAAGCAAAGACCTGTTTGTTTTTTCTTAACAATTTAATAAATGCTTCCTTTTCTTCCTGAGAAAGTCCTGTTCCTAAGTTGATGTTTTGAGGAGCATCGTTGGTGCCTAGATTTATTAATTCAAACCTAAGGGTAGAACTTTGAAGCTTTGTATTAATTACATGTTTAAACCTGTCTTTGATATCATAAAGATCTTCTAGTTTTACCACTGGTTTAGGGATCGAATTTTCTTGGGGCACTTCTTTCATCTGGGAATCATGATCATCTTCCTCAATAACTTGCTTATCATAAGAATTCTCAGAAGTTAAAAATTGCAAAATATCATCATCATGATTAAATACTCTCCAATTAGTGACATTGTCAGGAATTGAAGGTCTAAACAGTAATTCTACAGAAAATCTATCAAGGCTATAGTCTTCAGAAGGTAGAAGCTTAGAAGCTACATTGGATAGTAGGTCAGCTGCCGAATTTTGGGATCGAGGAATGGAGGTAATGTTGAATGCCAAAAAGTGTGAGGTAAGCTCTTGGACTAGCGATTGGTAATGTTTAAGGTGAGTCGAAAGGAAATGAATTGCATTTCTAACTTGCTTGACAATGATTTCCGAATCGCCGAATACTTTTAGATATCGTACCTCAAGGCCGATTGCTTTGTATAATCCTTGGATTAAAGCTTCATATTCGGCTGTATTATTAGTGCACTCAAATTCTAACCTACATGACAGCATTGTCTTTTCTCCTTGTGGACTAACCAATATACATCCTGCTCCTGAGCCTTCAGTGAACTTAGAGCCATCAAAATATAAAGACCAAAATAAAGGAATATTAACAAAAATATCTACATTTTTCTCAGCATCATTAAAACATCTGGACTTATCAGTTTGTGAAAAATTTTCAATTTGAGATGTAAAATGATTGACTGAAAAAGGAGATGATTGGGCAACAAAGTTGCCAAAAAATGATTCTGACGAATAGTTCCCCAAAATGTTGTTGTTGAATGCCACAGGTTGGTTTTCTTGCTCAAATTCAGTAACTGTGTGGGTCATATGCTTCTCACGATCGATCCTTATTTGATTTGGCTTTCCTTTATAGGGAAGCCACATATGTGACCAATCTGTGGAAATATACCCATGCAGTTTTTCGGACCAATCTCTGCTCAAAATTAAACCATAAAATTCAGGTATGTGGGCAATTAAAATGTCAATTCTCTTTACAACCCTAGGGTCGGCAGACAACCTGATGTTTACAGAATTAATTTCTCCCACAACCTGCACTTTAGTCCTATCCAACTGTACAATATGAGTGGCAGACTTCTGGGGTTCAATATTCAGCTTAGAGCAAACTGAAGCTGGCATTATATTAGATGAAGCCCCTGAATCAATTAAATAGTTGTGCAGGTTTCTATTATAAATCTCATACGTCAGCAGGAAGGGTGGAGTGTGAGAATTTGACTTATCTCCAATTAGAACTGAATCGGTAGCTTCAACCATACCTGCAGGAGGCTGACCTGAATCGTTGGCAGCTCTTGCACTGGGAAGGGGAGTAGAGGGAACTGCATTTAATTCTTTGAGAAGTAATTTTTGTTGATGCTTTAATTTGCTAAGCTCAAACATAGTTATATTTGCCTTAGTTTTCTTCATGTCATCAACAATGTTATACTCCATTGAATCAGATATTACTAATGTCTTGGATGTTGAAGGAGAATTAGAAGTTGAAGGCTGGTTTTGGGGGGCTACTACAGGCGATTTTTTAGGGGGGACTTTTTCCTTTGCTGTAGCAGCACCTGCGCTCCTCTTCTTTGAAGTTGCCTGAGCAGGTTCAGAAGTACTTTTACTTCTAGTAGTAACTGGAAAGGCTTCTTCTTCATTCTCGGTATCGGAGCTTGGGAGTATAAAATCCCACATTCCATGGCATTCAGCTACATCTTCTTCATCATCGGTTTGTGAAGTTGTTTCCTCTTCCTCTTCTTCTTGATCTGCATCTGCGTTAGATATAACATTGGGCGGCTTTGATTCAGTTTTCTTATAAGTTCTGAATGGTCTTTTGTTTGAGGTTTCGGCTACCTGCTTCTTGATATCAACCATTTCGTTAGACAATGTTTTAAGGACCTTTTGTAAACCTTCCATATCATAGGGGTCCTTTGGGGTTTTCTTCTTGGAATCTTCTTTAAACGAGACTTTTTTAGCTTTTCGGTCTTCTAGAGCAGCGTTCTTCTCTAGAGCATTTATGTGTTTTTCAACAGCAAGTGCTTCCTTCATGTTTTTAGCTAAGGTAGGTTTCCCAGCCCTGTCTACAAAAATAGCTATGTTGGCAGGTAGGGCAGTAATATACCATTCGCTGCAAATCTGTTCGCTTGGTTTGGAAGTTGTAGGGATTTTGTTAAGGAGTTTATTGAATCTAGCATTAAATTCCTTTATAGGTTCCCTATGCTCTATTCTCAGATTGGAGAGGTCATTTATTAGAGTAGCCAAAGACCTATCATCTCCATATTTGGTAAGAAACTGCTCTTGGCATGTGTTCCAACTGGTAATGGAACTAGAGGGTAAAGAGAAATACCAGGATCCTGCTGATCCTTGCAAGGTGTAAGGGAAGAGTCTTACAACAACATCTTCTTCTGCTACTCCTTTCAATTTGACTGTCAACATGAAATTATTGATGTGTTCCTCAGCCTGGGTTCCATCATCTGAATTAAATTTGGGCAGCCACTTTTCAGGATAATCTGGTAATGGATGCAATGGTGCAGGCATATTGACTGCACCAGGTCTGGTCCATGGATCTGCCATTGTAATAGCAACAGTAGTTGATACTACTGTTGGAATTCCAGATGAATGGGGAGGAAATCCTGTTGAGGAGTGAGCAGGTTGGGATGTTACAGTACCTAGTCCCTGGTGAACAACAATATGTAATGGAGGAGTGGATGGTTGACTTTGCAGAAGAGGAGATGAAATGGAGGATGTGGATGAAAGCTCTCCACTATCAGATCCTTCAATATATTTTTTTGCCTTTTTCCTTTTGGGTAAAGGAAATTCGATGGGTTGAATACCAAGCTTTTCGCTTTGAAGTCTGGTAAGTGAATGAGGTAAATTGAACTGCGAAGTCGCACTGCTGTGTGATACCTCAGATTTCTGTGGCGAAATCGAGAAGCTCTGAAGTTTGTGGATAAGAGACTTGACTTCAGGGGATTCAAGACTTAATTGTTCTGAAGTATGATGGGTTTGAGCAGTGATGGTTGATTCCTCTTCTTCTTGATTGTGTGCTGGAGAACCAGCATGCGATTGAGAAGTAGGAGGAGATTTGGAGGGAGAATTATTCTTAGAATGGCTTGCAGATTTTGGTTTGCTTGCCATTCACAGCCAGGGCCCTCCTTCTAGCGCCAAAAATGTTGATGCCCCGAAAATCGTTGCAACAACATTGGGGAAACCACCCGGTCCAGACCTTAGTGCAGCTCCTTTTCCGTTTGGAATAGTGGCTCCGACTGGGGATAATGGGACCAGTTTCCCAAGAATTATAAGTAAACGGGATGGATGAGTGACTTATGATATAGGATGGTAATAAGCGAACAGCTAAACTATAGGCGAAATATAATAACTATAATCTAATCCCGGGACTTATCAATTGGTAGAGCGTAGCGTTTGATAATCTGTGCTTTAAGGCAGGCATATAGATGACTCTAACACTAAAGCATAGATGTTTAAACCATTTAAGATTGCTCTGCATAATTAGTTATGCAGAGCGATAATAGTGAATTACTACACTTAGTCATTTATATCATTGCTACATGCATGAGTAAAAGAGATAACAAATCACAAATCATTCAATAGTGAAATGAAATGAAGATTTGCTGTTATATCGCATACATGTATTCAACAATAGCAAAGATAATAACACAGCAATTCATATAAGAGGAAAGAACACAGATGCAGATAAAAGTACCATGTAAGCTGCTTGATCAATCCAGTATATTAATCACTATGTCGCAGTCCTTCCTTCAAACCAGAAAGCATTCCAAACAAGAGACAGTAGTGCACAATTGTATACAATAGCCTTCTAATCAAAATTAAGAACCATCGGTCGAGTTTCACAAAAGAATATAGACTGAAGCACAATAGTGCAAACTTCAGCCTTTAAGTCTATTACAAAATTTTACGACCCTTTCCAAAACAATGAAAGGGTCTATAAATACTATGCTAATCTAAATATCTAAAAAAAACTGAAAAGCTATTAAATTGGCATCAATAAATATTTTTCCATCTTTCTTGGCGATCTGGCAGTCGGCGGTAATGCTTCATTCGGTGGTCTCTTTGCCTTTACACCTTAGCTGACATATCGCCAGCATTGGCTCTACTTCTGGTGGAGTGTTGAGACGTGAAGTGAGCTGGGCATCATATGTGGCATCCTGAATGTCGGAGATCAGGCATCCGAGGGCATCTGTTAAACATTTGAGAGCCGACCTTTGAGTGTGTGGCTTGATGAGAAAAGACCAATATGCTTCAGAGTTTAAAGTATTTACTCCGGTAATTAACTTCCTCTGTTCCTCCAAGTCATGATAACTTGTTTGTTCAATCACATTTGTTGTTGTTATACTTCCAGGTGTGCACTGAGAGATCAGGTTTGCTAAATAGAGTCTGTCGTTGACTAGATTGATCATATTGGTGGCAATAATTTTACACCTTGAAGCCGCCCTCTCCGCTTTCATCACCTGAGTTTCCCATTCCGTGAAGAGTATGTTCTTATACGTTTCATAGATTCGGGGCAAATTTTCCGCTTTTCCCTCTTCAGAATCTTGCCACTCAAGATATTCGGATAAGGTTTCTTCGGTCTGATCTAGCTCGCTTCTGGCTTTCTCTATTTGCTCACAAACTGCTGTAGATGTTTCGCATAATAGCTCAGCCTTAGAAAGTTGTCGGCATAGAAGTCTGATCTGAGATAGTAATGCGCCATTTATTTGAGCTGCCTCTGCTCGGAAATCTTTCACATTCTGGGTGCCCTTGATACCTTCGAGCTGTGCTGATAGTTGTGCTATTCGCTCATCTTTTGATTTCATCATCAGCTCGTTCGCCGTTCTCAACTGCGACAATGTGTCCGACAACTCTTTCTGCCTCTGGATTGCGCTCTGGTCTATCCTCTGTTTTTCGGCTTGCAGTTGCTGTGTTAATTCATTGTTCTGCTGCTGTTGTGCCAACAACTGCTCTTCTACCTGTGCTGCCTTGTTTTTCGCCTCAATTACCTCTGCCTGCAATGCACAAATCTCCTGGTCCTTAGTTTTTAACAAAAGACTTACCTCCGATGCTTTATCAATAGTCGCTGCGGAATAAGCTCCCGCATACTGCGACAGCTTTGTCAGATCATCGGAAGGGTCCAATTCCTCCTTCCAGACTACATTCCCCGTGACTGTTTGCTCAGGAAAGATGGAAGGTTGATCAAGCCTTCGTCTCTTCCTTGAGCGCTTAACAACTGCTTTGTGCCTAGGGCTGTAGAAAACGTCCAGGGGAGGAATATCTTCCACCTGGAGCACAATCTGATCGGAAGGGTCTTTGGTGATTACCTCGATTTCCTTTGAAGTGGGTGGGCCGCTGGTTCCGCTTAGAACCTGAGAAGAAGTGGTGTCTGTGTCTTTGGAGCCTTCCTTTCCACTGATAATGGAATCGAATTGATTCCATTGTTTAAGCAATTCAGGATCTATGGAGGTCTGTTTGTGTTGCTCCATTTGGGATTTACTCTTTTCCTTTTCTTGTTCCGACCTCTTTTGCTCCTCCAGCTCTTTTCTCTGTTTCTCTTCTTGCTCTCTTCTTTGCTTATCCGCTAATTCCTTTTTCTGCCTATCTGCCAGTTCTTTCTTTTGTTTTTCTTCTTCTTCCTTCTTCCGTTGTTCCTCCATCTGCTTTCTCTGTTCTTGTTCCTTCTGCTCTTTCTGCTGCTTTTCTATTTGCTCCTTCCTCTGCTTCTTTTGCCTTTCCTCTTGTTGTTTCTTTTGTTCCTTAGTTATAACAGGAGGTTGGCTTGTCTGTTTCTGACCAGGCTCACTTGAGGAGGACGCTGAGGTTAATGACAATAAATCTAGAGGCAGAGTTTGCAACCTCTGCTCTCTAAGTTTGTTGAACTCAGTTAACGTCTCATCATTATATCTCATTCTCGCAAGTTCTTTGGCCTGGCCTATTGTATCGGCGGCGACGAACAGGTCATCAAACATATCCTCTTGATGGTCAACTTTTGTTAATTTGGCCTGTTCTAGGGCAGTGTAGGCAGTTTTGTTTGGATCATAGAGTCTGCTTGGGATAGTGGCCAGGGATAAAGCTTGCATCTTTGTTGCCTCTTTTTCTGCATGCTTGAGATCATGCAGAGTAAAAACACCAATTCTCAAGGGAAAAGAGGGCCAACCCCTCTTCTTTTCTTTCTTGAGAGTTTGTGTGACACTCTCGGCCATAATCCGGTAGGAGATTTCTCGGGCCAACAATTTGTCTGGAACATATAAAGGGAGAACATGCGGCTTGGCCTGGCTCCCAAAAACCCTAACATAGGTAAAATGCTCTTCTCCGAACCAACTTGCTACAGCTGGTAAGTCGAAGGAAGCCAGATAGGAGATTTTGGGAATAGGCCGATCAAAAATGGAATAATGAATGGGAACCATAAAACCATTGCAAATTTGATACAAATGGTCCTTGTAAGAGGACTTCCACAATTTCTGATGGTACAAATGAATGGGTGAAGGGTCTTGGGCGGTCCACTTCCAACCGAGGATAGGAAACTCAGAATTAAAGCACAAGGTATCCATAATGTAAGAACTATAATAAAATGGTGGGATTTTCCTTTCGGTGACTACAGATTTGGTTCTAAAGTCACGAATAGCTATGGCCAACTTATCAGAAAGAATGGTGGCCCAATCCATGATTATACTATTAACAGCTGCTTCCATCAGGGGAACCATTTCTATGTCGAAATTAGCAGAGTCATGTAACCCCCATAGTCTACACATCATAATCCCCGCATAGCAATAGGGAGAAGCCAAAGAATCGACGGAGTACTTACCCAAGCTTTCGTGCTTGTGTTTGGCCGGATTCTGCCTCCAATCCCAGATGGGTTCAGATTGTACTTCATTTTCGGCTGCAAATTTCTCCACGAAGGCTTTGTTATAGATTTTCTCCGGCTTGGGCAAATGGTACATTTGCCTTAGATGCTCTGGCTTGAATGACCCGAAAATCCTTCCATCCCTTGTGTGAAACGTTCTATCGATGATTGGAATTTCCTCGATTGCCCAGCGCACTACATCTGTGTAGGGAAGGACCTGCTCTCTGGCTGCTATCCTGTGAAGAAAGGAGTCGGCCAAGTCTTTGAGAGTAGCATCGGACTTCTTTAGTACATCCACACTAGCCTCTGTCACTGTCACTTTCGGTTGCTCAGCCTCTAATAGATTATATGTGCCCTGCCATGAAGTCCTAATGAGACCAGTACACGTAGTGTCTGAAATTAGGCCTTTCTTCTTATCCGCGGCAGCTTGTCCTGCAACAGATGTAGCAGCGGAGCCCGCGGTCCTCTTGGATTTCTTCCCCATCATGCTCAGGTTTCTCTCAACAGATGAATTCTACACAAATGCAAGAGAAATCGTAACAAGGAAATAATAATGATAATTCATAATGAGAAAGATATATCATTTGAAGCGTGGTGAGATTACTTCTCAAAAGTGGCTGTAGACCCAATCACTGGGAAGATATTGCAGATGCATTAATGGTGGTTTAAGGCCTGCTACCCATTAAATGACTATTACTCCGTTATCCGGCTGAATGACCCCCTTAAGCGTGCAACAGATATTTTGGCGGTTAAACGCAGGCGTTCGTTAATCGAAGGGGCAAAGTTTTAAATACACATGCATTACCTTATCCCTGCATTTAACGACGTTTTGAAATTTGCGCTTTGTCAACCAGATATCAATATAACTTAAAGGCTTTAAGTGATGACTGTTCGAGAATGCCGACCACTGATGAGCGATATCGCATCGCATGGGGGAATAGATGCTATACAATCATTAGAAAAAGAACCTGCCGAGTGCCGATTGCGATATCGCATCACATCGGGGCTAAGACCCGAGCACCTTATCAAAGTGCATGGGATTCTGCCGACGGCCGATAGCGATATCGCTTCGGGTTGGGGTTTATAACTTAAAGCGTTTCTTTCCCACACGAGGCAACGCCGATAGCCGATCGCCGATATCGCATCGCGTCGGGGCATGAGTGATGTGCCCTTATTAGGTGTGCATGGAATATCGCCGATCGCCGACAGCGATATCGCATCGGCAAAGACCAAAGTGTCATTTAAATGTGTTTCTCTTGTTATTTTGATATGCGATCTTGCGATTGCTTTATCGCAATAACGAAAGATTGTTTAATTATTGGAACATTATTATTCAAAAAGGCTTAAATTCATAAACTCATTTGATTATCATACCTTTTTTGAACAAACTCATTGATGCCAATTAAATTTCTAAAAGGGACCCATTCCATATGTTAATTTTTGTGAATGAAAATGTTATGAAATGGGGGGTTGTTGTAGAGCACAACAGGAACATTTGTCAATTAGCGCAAACATTTAGAGGTCTAGGCTAGAGATGTGTTTCAACATCTTTAAACGTAGGAACTTTCATTCTTCGTCATCATTACATTATGTTAGCACTCTGTAATTTTCCAAGGTTGTGAAAGAGAACCACAAAACCACTTTGGAAGAGGGGATCTAGCCCTTCCAGCTTCAGACAAGGATCTCTTTGACATATTTCTTTTTTTTGTACTTAGATATTAGGCTGGTTATGAGATTTTGGAGTTTGATTTTAAACTTGTTTGGTTGACTAAATTCCTAAAGATTCCATTGGGCTATGGAGTCTACAACTTAACGTGGATCTGTTTCAAATTTTCAAAGTAGTTTCACAAGGAAAGGCCGCTGAACTAACTGGATACTTTATGTTTAAATGAAGTGTGATAGAAGAGAAAATATAAGTTCAATTTAAGTCAAAGAGAAATTGAGAATTCTTTAACATGATATCAGAGGAAAACATTAAAATTATCCACATCTAGAATGAGAGTGCATTTTACAACAAATTATGTTCATCAACTTTCTATAAAATAATTTAGATTTAAGAAAAAATATGCATGGAAGAAAAGGAATAAACACATAGACAGTGATAGAATCACTTTACCAAATAGTCCAACGCATGAATCCTATGAAGAATGTCCTTTTTATTACTGATCAACCCATCAAATAGAAATAGTACAATAGCTTTCTAGAACGCAAAAATCAACCCTCGATACTTCAAAAAGAGAAGTATTTATAAGTTATTTACAAAATATCTTGTCAAAACTGACTAGGATGTATTTTATGAATTCGTAAACTGAATCTATCTGACTTTTACAATAATTTAGAAAAATTGAAATTGTGTGATTTGCTGGCACTAGATTGGTCGCACTGCTAAATATGTGGCCCTTCAAATCCCATTGACTTGTTCATGATGAGTTGTACAACCAAGTCATCTTCTTACTCTAGTAACTCGCATAATTTATCCCAGTGTTGTTCGCTAGAGATAGATGTCTTGAGCAACTCCTTGTAGACCTTGTCCACTTCAGTGTATTTGGTAAAAGTTTGTTTAGAAATGAAGATATTCTTGATTTCATACTAGATGTCCAAATCATATGCCAATTCTTCTAAAAGTGCTTTTTTTGTCATGTTGATTCTCCCTCCTGTAAACTTAGAAATGTCTTTAGCCCTTGTTAGCAATTTTTAACTATAATCTAACCATATGTTGAGCTTGTCATTTATCACTAATAAACTAGGACGTCCTTTTTTGTAGAGGGCTTCCATCTTGTTGAAGAACCTCTATACACCAATATCCAGAACTTGACACTTTTCTTCTAGCTCCCTGATCAAATTTGTCATGGTCAGCACCTTTTTCACCTCTACCATGGTTTCAATTCTATCCCTAACCTCGAGTTGTTCTATTTCCTACTTGTTTCTGGAGTGGAGGAACTTGATGAGCTCTGTAGCTTCACTGGGCTTATCACCCAACTACACTTTTCTTCCTTCAATGGCTTCATTAGATATTTGAATTAATTCTTTCTACTAAAATATAATTTGTATAGATGGCCAAATTTCTACCATGGATTCATCTATCCTTTTCCAAATGCTCTCCTTAACCTCGGCTACAGTATTACACATGGTATTTTCCTTTTCCATATGCTACAATCTCTCGGAAAGATTGTAAGATTTATGCATCTATGTCAGGAGAGGATTCTCATATCTAGTGTTTTGCTCCTGTAAGACATTTACATATTCTCTCATTTTTTTAATTTCTTCTCCTTGTATGGACATGGTTTCCATTGATTGATCCAATTTGACTGAATCATGTTCAGTTGAAGAAGAAGGAGGTGTTGTAGAGGAGGATGTTCATGTTGTTTTCATTGATGTAGGAATGCTTGTTTGAAGTAGTAATGGAATAGGCATTGCATCAAGAGGAACCATAGAAATTTGAGAACTATTCTTTCTCTATGATCAACTTGTCGATCTATACTTGCATTTCCTTAATCTGTGCACTCTTTTCCACGAATAGCTTCAAAATTTCTTCTTTGTATATCTTTGTTTCTCCTAATTCCTTTGCCTTGTGATCTTTAGTAGCAGGCATCTTCAATTTATTTCTTGGGGATGCTATGTCAGCATTATTCTTTAATAATCTCTTCCATGGCCTTTGAATCACTTGGATCAAAGCAAGATTTTATCACCATTTGCTCCAAATATTTAATTATGTTGTCTTTGATAAGAGACAAAATTTTCTCGAGTTTGAGTTGTGATTGAACATTGTTCAAATACAGATGCAACTTAAAATCAGCTGTTCATTTTGGTTGAGCAACCTGTGCATGTAAGAATGCCATATGCATTCTCCCTTTCTCTATGTCATAGGCCAAAATGAGCCCGTGTTAAATTGAGGAAGACTTCTTCTTAAATTGAGTGTAGATGTTATCATGGAGGGCTTCATTCCTTTGTTTAATTTATTTGTACCTCTAAAGTATAACAAGCTACCTTAGTTCTGTAAATGTCTCTAGTGTATAAGGTGTTGTAGCTAGATTATCTTTGGTGGTTGAGGATGACAGACAATCAATTGTGCTTCTACCAAACATTAAGGTATGTAGGCAAGAGAGTATAATAGTACCCTATGTTTCAACCAATGGTGGGAAATCTACCTTGGAGCTTGTCTTTGTTTTCTTAGAAAAGATCTTGAATTCCTTGGCTAAGACTTTTGTGACTGAAGGGGAGTCCTCCTCTCTTTGTATTTTCTTAGTTTTCTCTCTAGGGGTAGGAGTCTATGAGGCAGGTTTGGATAGAACCTACTCTTCGACCTCCTACAATGTGTTCTCTACCCAATCGTGTTGATTAATGTATTTATGAATCTCTCGTCTCTAGGTAAGGACATAGGGGGTTGTCTTATGTTCCAACCATAACTTAGAAATTACCCGAAAGGGGTCATAATGCCATGTAAATATAAGGGGAAAATTCATTTGTTTTAGTAGGAGTTCTTCTTCCTCTCTAGCTACTTCACTGGTACAGAGAATTGGCCCCATCTATTTTTTAATTTTGAACTGGGTCTTCTCCTTGGCTGCCACAAAATGAATGTTATCTGATTGGATTATTTTCCTGATGTAGTGAAAGGAAGATATCCTCATAGGAAGGTACTTTGGTAGTGTATAGGGTGGTATCTCAGAGCCATAAACCTTGATTTCTGTAAATGACTGGTACAAATATAAATCTCCTAGCTTCCCCTGCTCACTGAGATGCAACACCTTTTGAATGTCCTCACTAACCCTAGGAATCTATTGGTCATTTAGCAAACAAGTGGTTGGATATACAAACTAATCTATAAAATCCTTGAACTTGTACTCCTCTCATTGTTTTCTAATAATTGAAGTCCAAAAGATTATGGATTGAGGCCCTCAGTGATTGAGTTTCTGGATTGCAAAAGGAAACCTGTATGTCTAGAAGAAAATAAAGATATGCATAAGAATGGAAGAATATATGAACATTCCTTCAGTTAAAAACTAAAGGAATTGTTCATGTATTAAATCTACAAGAAATTGACCACGGGCAATGGTCATTGATAGTCCCTCTTCTGTGGAAAGGGTGGATAGACAAACTAAAACAGGCTCATCCTCCCATTCATATGAGAAGTACCCAAGTAAGAAAGACAAGATAAAAATGATATGTCTAATTCTTTGGAGGGAAAGAAAAGAGGCATAAGGGGTTTTTCCTTGGGCAGTTGAGAATCTTCTGGTGGGAAGACTTAAAAAATATTGTCTCTCTCAGGGAAAGTGAGATTTTGGTAAATTTACTTAAGAGGTTCAATGGAAATGGGAGTAAGGGATTCATTATGTGGGACTTGCAACATCTGGTTTATATTCTCAGGGGTAATGGTGAAAAGGATTTCAACATTAGGGCAGATGACAACTCTCTTACTTGAGAGATAAGATGCATGGCACTTCACGAAGAATTCAAGGAAATAATAGGATTGGGGAGAGGTGAACAACGGTATTCTAGCTTGCTAGAGGATAATCTCATCGAATTGATCAAGATAGGTGTGACAAAACCAGTAGTTTAATTCAAATAGGTTGAATTTACATTGTGTTTCGATGACTTTATAGTCTCTGTCAGCTAAGGGAATGTGGTATAAATCAACAGAGGGAGAGAGCATAAGGTTTAACATTGTCGTATTAGTCTTAGTTTTTGGGGCCATTGCAATAATTCAGGTAGAATTGCAGAGGATGACTGTTAGTTGCATGGGAAAGAGAACTTGCGGGGAATTACTCTGTCAATACACTTGACAGGCAAGAAAAAAAAATTTATTGATTGCACTGTGAGAGTAGGTGAGTGAGGAAAGAGTTAAATCGAGGGCAGGAGAAGATATTTATAGGTTCATAGAGGAGTCGGATCGTCGGATGAAATAGTTAATTTGGGAGGATCATTTACTCAACAATGTGAAAAATCACCACAGGAAGGATGACAATGGAAAGTTGTAACAGTTGGTTGACGTGGCGGCATGTGATGGGCGGACAGGGTGAGGGACCATTGGCGGGAAAGAAGTGAGGGATGAGCAATTTTCAGAGGGGGGTGTGGGTGGTTTGTTGTAAGTGAGGGTGGGTGCGAAAATACATGAGGAGGACACATAGCGGCGGGGCCCAGCGAGGATGCCGCATTTTTGGATGCCTCGCTCGCTACTAAAGGGAAACATGGTGGGGTGGTGAAAAGGCCTACGAGTTGTCCGATGGAAAGTAGATTTTGATTGGGAGTGTGATATGTGGGAGGCTTAATGGCCATGACTAAATTTCACATTACATGTATAAATTTTTATCCTAAGGTCCAAAATTTGGAAAAATGATAGCCATCGTTAACCATTTTTATAATAAGTTCAATTTTCTTGTAAATTGACTTAATTAAAATCAATTAGGGTAATTTTAGGAGTGAAAACCCTGATTTATCTAATCATTTAAAGGACTAAAAATACCTATTCAAACATCAAAACTAGTGTACCAATTTGACTAATCAAGATTATACTGTCGGATCAATTTATTCTCCTAATCTACCCAATCTAATCTTAGCCAAGATTACACTATTGGGCTAATTTATTCATTGTAATCTAATTAACATAAATTGAAATTTGCTTGAACATGATTAAATAGTATATTTAAAGAAAGAGGAAGTAATGTGGCATTTTGAACAAGCTACACACAATTTCATGAATTTATTCTTCAAAATTATTATACTATCAAGTGCACTTCAACTGGCATCACTTTCACATTTTTTCTTTTTCCGTGGGGTTCTTTTATCATTTCTTTTATTTTTCTATTTGATCCTTTTTTATATATGCTCTTTTAATTTTTATTTAATTGATATATCTTTTTTTGGAAATCATTCACAATATGAAATATTATTTAAAATTGGAAATACAGAAAGAAAACATATAATCATGAATTGATCCTATAAATTATAGGACCGTAACAGTGGCTCGAGCTGGGGATGGAACTCTCCTTGTGAGGTGTCAAGCACAGTAGACTAGTAGCCATGAATCCTTGTCTTCAATATTCTATTGCATCTATTCTTTTATAGTTATTGTAGTTATGGTGGTAAGATGACTAAAAGCTCAGGGCCTTCTACACGGGCTTCAACTTTCATACATAAGCTACCCAAATCATAACAACACAAAGGAAATATTATCTATAATGATTATGATGAACACTACTTCTATTCCTAAGAAAGGTAATGTTTCAACATCTTGCCATTGACAGGTCCTCCGGGTAGCTATATTTCATCTATGTCCTTTAGAAAAATGCATTATTTCCCTTGTAAGCATGTATAATGTAAGGCCCCATCCAAAAATGACCAAACTTACCATGCTTGCCTTCTTTTCCCTTCTAGAATCTCATTTCAGAACATGGTTGCCTATCCGAAAATCATTGGCCTTAGTTCTTTTATGATATATCTTCTTTATACTTTCCTGAATCAACTGAGTTCATTTTTGGACTTCCTCTCTTAATTGCCGCAAGTGAATTTTTTGATTTATTCTTCTTTGTAGATCATTTGGTTCAACCTCCAATTCTTGTAGCATTTTCAAAACAGGAATTCCCAATGAAGTTGGAAAAACAACATCCATCCCATAAACTAATTGGTATGGAGACATGCCAATTGACTTCTTAGTTATAAGTCTGTCTTCCCATAATGCATTTACAAGCTTGTTGTGCCATGATTTCTTGTTATCCTGCAACAATTTTTTGATAATATTAACTAAACTTTTATTGGAAGATTTTTCCAGTCCATTTCCTTGAGGTTAATAGGTTGTAGAATGTCCCAAATTTATTTTATATTTGTTGCAAAATCCCACCATCCTCTTTGATTTGAATCCTGTAGCATTATTTGTAATGATTTTCCTAGGGCCTCCAAATCTTGAAAGAATATTATTTTCTAGGAATTTAATGATTACTACATCAGAGGCTTCTTTAGTAGGTATGGCTTCAATCCATTTGGTATAATAACTAGTGGTTGTAACAATCCACTGACATTGGGTAGAAAAGGAGGGGTGAATTTTCTATAAAATCCAGACTCCATTGTTGAAAAGGATTTTTAGCTGATATGGGCTTTAAGTTTAAAGGCAATAGTTTCCTTTTCCCTTCAAATATCTAGCATTTGTGGCATGAGGTGGCCTTCTTTTGGACATCAAAGAATAGGGTTGCATAATAAAAACCCGCTCTTCAGATCTTGTTGGCAATAGTCACCCAATACAAATGTCCACCACATTCTCATTCATGAAATTCATGCACCACTTTATCTACATCATCTATCAACAAGAAATTTAGTAAAATTGAACCAGTATGTTCCCAATACAGATTATTATGCAAAATATAGAATTTCATAACTTTGATTTTAAGAAATCTAGATTTTTTTAGGCAAACCAGGAGGAGCTTGTAAGTGATGTAAAACAAAAATAATGTCTACATACCAGGGAGAGGTAGCGAAAGCCTCTGCTACTTGTGGAGTCACCAACTCTTCTAGTTTGTTGAGTATAGCTAGAAAATTTATATCAAAGCATGTAAATTAGATTCAACCATTAATTTAGATAACCCTTAACCTTTAATGAGTTTGGTAGGTTCCATTTCAATGTCATATTCTAAGATAATGGAAATCCATTGACCCCTTTCCCATGAGGATCATTTTGGGTTAGTATGTATTTTACCACAACATTTGGAATGGAGGCAATTATATGCAAATGAAGGATATAAACCCTAAAATCTTGTATTTCTTTTATGAAGGCAAAAGCTTATTTTTCCATGATATTGTATTTTATGCAACATTTGTCAAGGATTTACTAAAGAAAGAAATAGGTTGTTCATGTCCTTCATTATTTTTCTATAAGAGAACTGCAACAATAGTATGCTTAGAAGAAAATGAGAAAATGAGAAAATATTTTGTAAAATCTAGGCTAATCAACAAATATGCCTGGGTTAAGGCTTGTTTTACCTTATCAAATTGTTGTTTAGCCTCAATGTTCCACTTTACCTCTATATATTTTCTCAACATGTTTTTTATATTCTTTAAAAGCTCTACTATATTAGGAATGAATCTGGCCAATGAAAGATTGCACTTCCTTTACATTTCTCGGGGATTTATTTTTAATATAGCTTCAATTCTACTAGGACCTATTTTGATTCCTTCCTTTGAAATATTATGTCCCAATAATTTTCCTTCTTGCAAACCAAACAATGTTTTCTTTGTGTTGAGGGAAATACCAAATATCCTTGTTATAATGTTTTCTTCTCAAGGCGTTGGGAAATAAATCACCTAAGACTGTGGATGAAAAATAGTCTCAACAATATAAATGGCTGTTAAACATTGTAGATCTGCAGTAAATGATAGAAACAAAACCTGCCAAAGTCCTAATCTATGACACAATCATACTTAAACAACAAAATGAAACAATAATAAATATGGGTCACTCCAATAATATAATGGAAATAAGATATACAAAGAATAGATTTTATTAAAATCCCCATCCAAGAGGCCATTGATGTCATTAGTCAGATCACTGACCAAGACACAAATAAAACCCCCATCCAAGAGGCCATTGATGTCACTAGTTAGATCACTGACCAAGACACGAATAAAACCCCCATCCAAGAGGCCATTGATTTCATTAGTCATATCACTAATTAAGACACTGCCATATTGTGTGGCCTCTGACTCACCTCGACTATTTTCAGTTTCCAAGGTGAATTCTATGAGCAAACCTACAGGGTTGCGATGGCTTCACCTCTTTCCCTTATTGTTGCTAAGATGTTTATGGAAGATTTTTCTGACTAGGGCCTTAGCCTCAACTCAATTTTGCCCGAAGAAATGGAAAAGGTTTGTTGATGAAACTTGCATCGTCTAGCCCCATGGCCATGTGAAATTAGACTTGTTTATCAACCACCCTAATTCCCAATCGGAATCTATCAAGTTTACTATGGAAGTTGAAGTGAATGGTTGCCTTCCTTTACTTGACATTCTCCTCTCTAGAATGGATGATGGTTCCCATTCTCGCCAAGTTTTTTGCAAAAGAACTCACACGGAACAATATATACATGCTAGTTCTCATCATCTCTCTGCTCAGAAATTCGGTGTTCTCAACACCCTTGCTACCCATGCTCTAAGAATCTCTGATGAAAGCCACCTAGAGCAAGAGAAATCTCATCTCTTTGAGGTTTTTAAAAATAATGGATATAGCAGAACTTAGATCCTCAAGGCCTTTCAAAAAGCCTGTAAAGGACCAAGAGTTAAAACTACTCATTTTGATTCTATCCCCAAGGTTGATCTCCCATTTATTCAAGGGGCCGCTGATAGGATTTCCCATATCATTCAGAGGAATAACTTTTCATCTTCATTCAAACCTCTTAGAACCATTATAAATTCTCTTATTTCGGTTAAGGACCCTATAGGCACAAAGAACATGAAAGGTGTTTACTTGATTCCATGTTCCTGCGGTATTCCATATATTGGAGAAATGGGTCATTTAATTAACAAAAGGATCCGTCAACACAATGTAGACATAAGGCACAATCATTCCAGCTCATCAACCTTAGCTAAGCATGTGGAGAAATCCAAGCACCATGTCTATATTTAGGATTCCAAAATCATTTCTAGAGTTGCTCATTTCCACCATACGAAAGTTAGGAAGGCTGTCGAAATTGAGAGGCATAATAGAAATCTCAATAGAGATGTTGGTTGGAGGCTTATCAGGAATTGTATTCCGGTCCTCTCCTTATGATTCTCTTGTCTCCTTACTCTTCTTCTTTTTTATTATTCCTTTCTCTTCCCTCTTTTCACCTCTCGATTGATTATATTTATGTTAATTAATTCTCTTGCTTCTTAAAACTTTAAATTTTTTTTCTTACTTATATTGTGCTCCTTTTGTCTTCCTTAACTAAAAAATAATAATTTCTCTTTTAAGCTTATTCTTATTACCCTTATTAATTTTTCGTTTGGTAAACCCATTTTATAACTATATTCATTATATTTTATTAAATAAAAATTAAATATAATTTATAACTAATAAATCTTAAACATTCCCTTTCTAGGATATCTAGCTACCTAATCTCCAACGACTAGTTCTCAGTGGCTAGTCCCCAACGGCTAGTTTTCAATGACTAGTTTTAACCATGGACAATGATGCATCCTTAATATTTATTCATTAAGATTGTGTATTTTTTCCACCTTGTCATGAGGATGAACCACATTAGTTGGTTCGAAACGTCAACTCAATCCTGATAATGTGATTAATGTGAAAGACATTTATCTAAATAACACCTATGAAGGGAACAAATAAATGTTACAAATGTCCCTCTATGGAATGGGTTCTTGGCTATCCTCAAACGTCTTCAGCTTTTGTAGAGTATCTCTCCTCTATAATGTAGAAACCTAGCAAATAAAATTGTTGAGCTCATTTGGAATTGAAATGGAAAAGAAGATGGTGTGTGACAATGATAATAATCAGAGTTACAACAATGAGTGCAACAATGAAAATAATCAAAAGTGAACAATGAATGGAAAACCCTCCTATTTATAACAAAATATTAGGTTATCTTTGAATAATGAGCAATAATAAAATATTATTAACCCCATTCTAGAAATAACCACTTGGAATATTTTATAATATTTTGTTGGGGGGAAAAAGTATTTACAATTTTATTTAGAAATAATAAATAAATAAATGGTTTATTTATCATCTTGAGAAATATAGTTAAGGAATAATAAACAAATAATGACATATTTAATTATTCCTAAGGGGTTTAGTCAAACTTGACAACCAATAAAAAGTAATTAGTCATTAATTAATTATTTCTAGAGAAAATTAAGATAATTAATTATTTGTCTGTTTATTTTCATAATTGGGTCAAATATGAAAAGGAATATTAATTAATCAATGGTTTCATTAATTATTCCGAGAAGAAACTTAAATAAATAGTAATTTATCTAATTATTTTGTATGGGTTTAATTATGCATTACTTAACAAATGTGGTTTATTAAGTAATTCTCACAGTGAAGGAAATTTTACTACAGTAAAATTGGCCTTACATGGTGTACTTCGATCTATCTAGTAAATTAGGCTAGATGTTCAATTTTTTGGTGATAAAAAATTCCCCCCACATTGTAATAGTGTTAGGAGAAAAATGTATGACCGAAGTACATTGTGAATACACAATCACTAGACAACAAAGTGGAGTCACAGAGAGTGAGAGAGACCAATAGAGCTGAAAGCGAAATAGGATAGGGAGAGAGGGGGCGAGACCAATGCAAGCCTCCTTTTATGTTGTGGTACAGGATCTCGGTGAGGCAAAGGAGGCATACCTATAGCCATCGAGATAGCTTAGTACAAAAATAATGATACACCTAGAAACATAAAGTTGAGCAATGAAGTACATGATGAATGGTACATGAGATGCTGGCATAATTGAGATACAAAATAATACAATGTGTCCCATATACGTAATGGAACTGGAAAAATCATGAGCCATGACTGAATACAATAATATTTGAGTACATGAGATATAATGGCCCTTCGCTAAAAGAATGGGTGGGCGTCATAGTAGAACAACCAAAGAATCCCTGCTAAGTAGGGAAGGGCTCTACAAAACTGAATGGATCATCTGAAGGAGACATGCATGCTATGAACACTACGATTGATAGGAATTGAATCAATCAAATCTGCGGAACTACATCTTAGTCTATAGCATATTATGAAGGAATACGGGCATGTGGGGGGCTACTTAAAGGGCCACCCACTCATGAGGTCTGAAAAATCTCACACGCACCCAAGAATCATTGGTACAATCAACTTCATCACCTGACCATGAATCAGGAGCATGAAACTGAATAAGAATGGAAGTTGGAGCAAAGATAGACCACTCTCTAGGTCGTTCTTCTGGAATAAATGAGTTGATGTCGACAAAATAGGGCCCGCTATAAGTGAGGCAATGAGGATCCTCAACTAAGGAATGAGGGAAAATAGTAATGTGACTGATGGAGTGAAATGAGGGAAAATGGAGAAAAAGGTACCGAGGGACAAACAAATGACTTCCCTTGTCAGAGCATAAAGTGCATAGTTGACTTTGTAGTGACTGACTAATCTCCGGAGGGGATGGGGGGCAGTATGAATGGAGGCCAAAATGGGAAACACAGGATGAATGATATGAAAATATGGATGGAATAATGTGACATGGTAAAATGGGATGTCAAATAGACTCCATGGAGGCAGAGATGACTCATCGTGGATGCTCTAAACAAGGGTGACTCAATGACATTGCCACACAGAGTAGGCCTGTTGGGGACCATGAAAGCATGTGTAAATGATAATTACCCATGATGATAATCAACACATGAGATGAAAATCATTAAGGAAAGGCGGTCCTTAAGTTACAAGCATTGCATATGAAGAAATTCGATTTTAAGAGGTGATGAAGTGACCCTTTGTGGAAAACTGACTTCCTAGTGAAGTGTCAAATCATCAAAAACTGAGAAAGACCCATTATAGTAGTCGATGAGAGATTTCCAAACAATGCTAACATTCATCAAACTGAGCTACAATTTGGTCATAATGGGTGCCATAAAAATTGTGGTTTTTTCTGTAAAAGGACGTTTGCCTACCAATTTAAGAGGAGGAGAAGGCCCTAAATCTTGTGGAGATTGTAGTACAAAAACCGACGATCGGAATTGGAATCTACGAACTTTAGGAAAGTGGCCTTACTTGTATAAAAAAGGCTTTAATTCTTCTTAAAACGATGGTTCCTTGTGAAGAATCATGGGAAAAGAAAAATGAGAATGAATTACTAGAGTAGGTCTAGAATCATCCTCACCCATGAAGTCAAATATGGGGACTATGTGGACATAGAGTAGAATATTTGAAGATATGGTATCAAATGTCTATGATATAAAATGTGCATATGGTTCACCGGAGAAGTTGGTAGGAAAAACTATCCAAGAAATGGGAGGATAATCAACAATACCTAGATCCAGTGGGATCCAGGCTGAGACTTGTGTTAATTAATTGATAAGATGGCCACGGGACAACCACCATGATCCCAAGAATGAGATATTAATTGCAAGCATATATGATGGAGGGAACTGATTTGGTATGGAAAGGTGAGAAAGATTCCGCCTAATAAGAGGCATTTGTGGAGCGCCATTGTGTTTCGAGTGCTCGAAAAATGGATTGAAGAATCTCAGCCCAACTTGGCACGTGATCCTCCAAAGTATGATAAGGAGATGTAGTGGCCTATGTACCCCTCAGTATTCTATCATCATGCTCAATGTATTTAGAGTGGTGGAGTCCAAATATAGAAGGAATTACACATGATAGTGCATATCATCACAAGGATAATCAGGCGTAGTCATGGCTTCCATGATGTCCTCATCAAAATGGAAGATGGGGGGATAGGAGGAAGACTAACTACATGATGTGGCTGCTGAAACCTGTACATCATCTTAAGAAAGAAGGTTCACATACGCATCATATGGAATGGTAGACGATGAGCTAGTAGATATAAGATATATAGATGTTGAGACCTGGGATTGTGTCGAAAGAGGTTCGATAGAAACACACACAGAAACCTCACAAAGGTTTGCATGTAAGGAACTCAATGACGATGACAGGTAAAGGATATGGCCTGTGGATTCCGCCATCTCTACATTAGGGGAGGGATCACGAGGATGGGACCAGAGTCCCCCTGTTTTGCTGTACTAGTGGTACTAGAATCCACAAGTAGAGGAGTAGGTGATCCACAACCAGTGGTCTCATATTCGTGAAGCACCTCAAGGTAATCAAAAAATTCATCAACATGAGGGCAAGAATGGGAATAGTGACCATGATGATCACACAAGGCACAAGGGTGATTTGTGCATAGAATTCTTAGTTTCTTGGCTAGACCTGATAATTTAACATGGACCTCAATGATATTTGACTCAGGGAACATTTCATGAACCAAAGGTTTGAGATGAGGGAGTTCAGGACAATTATTAATGGCATGCCCAACCACTTTAAACAAAGTGCATGGAGGTGATTGATTTGGGGCCTTGGGGGATGAAGGAACTTGGGGAGACTTGTCCTTAGGTTCTTTCCTCTTGGAGTTTCCCCTTGTCTCGATTCTTTCACGATAGGAGTGGGTTCCTGTTGTTGGCATTATGATACATATGTTGTACTTGATGGCAACCCACTCATCTCAGATAATAAATTATAGTTCACGCACTTATATGCAGAGAAAAGTTTATTTCATGTAGAGAAAAGTTCACACACTTTTATGCAGAGAAAAGTTTATTTCATGTAGAGAAAAGTTCACGCACTTTTATGCAGAGAAAAGTTTATTTCATGTAGAGAAAAAGTTCACGCACTTTCATGCAAGGAAAAGTGCGTATATGTTGGAGAACTTACCTTTGGTCCATGGTAGTTAGTCCTTGGTATTTGAACCTATGAGGAAAAGCGCGTATATGTTGGAGAACTTACCTTTGGTCCATGGTAGTTAGTCGTTGGTATTTGAACCTATGAGGAAAAGCGCGTATATGTTGGAGAACTTACCTTTGGTCCATGGTAGTTAGTCCTTGGTATTTTAACCTATGAGGAAAAGCGCGTATATGTTGGAGAACTTACCTTTGGTCCATGGTAGTTAGTCCTTGGTATTTGAACCTATGGTTTTGGACCATGGTACTTCGTCAAAAGTGTTGATCTCACGTACTTTCATGGTTGGTTCATGGTATTAGTCCAACAGTTTTTTGATCCTATGGTTTTGGCCCGTGGTGTTGTGAAAGGCCTAAGCCTATATAAAGCAAAGGAGATCACTTGGCTAATTCATTCTTGCAAATCGAATATCTTAAGATCTGAAATATTGGGTTATTGTTTTAAAAAGTTTGATCTATGAAAGGGAAGTTGAAAGCGAATCTGTGAAGGGTGATCTCTCGAGCGCTGTAGCTGCGGAAGTGCGGAGGCGCCACAGAAGGCGCAGTGCGGAGGCGCCATAGAAGGCGCAGTGCGGAGACGTCACAGAGGCGCCACAGAAGGTGCAGTGCGGAGACGCCACACAGGCGCCACAGAAGGCGCAGTGCGGAGGCGCCACAGAAGACGCAGTGCGGAGGCGCCACAGAAGGCGCAGTGCGGAGACGCCACAGAGGCGCCATAGAAGGCACAGTGCGGAGGCGCCACAGAAGGCGCAGTGCGGAGGCACCACAGAAGGCGCAGTGCAGAGGCGCCACAGAAGGCACAGTGCGGAGGCGCCACAGAAGGCACAGTGCAGAGGCGCCACAGAAGGCGCAGTGCGGAGGCGCCACAGAAGGCGCAGTGCAGAGGCGCCACAGAAGGCGCAGTGCGGAGACGCCACAGAGGCGCCACAGAAGGTGCAGTGTGGAGGCGCCACAGAAGGCACAGTGTGGAGGCACCACAGAAGGCGCAGTGCGGAGACGCCACAGAGGCGCCACAGAAGGCGCAGTGCGGAGGCGCCACAGAAGGCGCAGTGCGGAGACGCCACAGAGGTGCCACAGAAGACACAGTGTGGAGGCACCACAGAAGGCGCAGTGCAGAGGCGCCACAGAAGGCGCAGTGCGGAGGCGCCACAGAAGGCGCAGGTGCGGTGGTCACGGCGCCACAGAAGGCGCAGGTGCGGAGGTAGTACAGATATCCGCAGATCTATACCAGTGAAGTTGCGATCCCTGCTTAAAATTTGTTTTAACTGCCTTTGACTATTCTGCAGGGTTTTGGGTGCATAACTGATGTTTGGTTACTGGTATTGAGTTCAGATAACAACATGATTAATGACTTATCTTTATGTACTAGATCTGGTTGATAACTCTCATAATATCATTGTATATGTATGGATCTGGTGATTGGGTGATTCAGAAGGTTGTTTGATTATGAGCTTCAATGTTGTTGTTGGATCCAGTTTGAAAATTTATGAAAAGTGATCCTTGAAAGAAAAGAAGTAGGGGGTTGTAGCTCCCTTCCAGGAGAGACTGGAAAACGAGAGAGAGTTGTAGCTCTCTGCAGGTTGCAGCCTGCATACTGGTAAAGGACTGCACCAGTACAAAACCATTGTAAGAGGAGTTTCTAATTTGAAAGAAGATAGAGACATATTGCAGCAGGTGGTTTTCACCCACATTGGGTTTCCACCTTACATCTTGTGTTCTTTGGTGTGACTATCTGTTTTCTTTGTTCATGCTCATTATTTTATGGTACTGACATGCAAAAATAATTCAAAGAATAAATAAGGAAGATTTATTAAAAGAACTTGATAATACTGATTCACCCCCCCTCTCAGTATTATTTCCAAAAATTGGTATCAGAGCAGGTCCTTCAGAGAAGCTTGATCGGTTGAAGGAAGATCATTCATCATGAGCAACTACGAGAGGGAAGCATCAATCAGGCCACCAATTTTTGATGGGACAAACTTCAATTATTGGAAGGTAAGAGTTACTGCCTATCTTCAATCTCTTTGTACAGAAGTTTGGGATATCATAGATACAGGCTACACTTTTCCTTCAGCTACTCCTACAGATACGGCCGAAAAGAAGAAATATGAAACAAATGCTAAAGCAGTCAATACTCTGCTGGGATGCTTATCTCAAACAGAATTTGTGAAGGTTATGCAATATAAATCCGCAAACGAAATATGGGACAAGATTGTCTTGAGCTACGAAGGAGATGAACAGGTAAAGCGTGCTAAACTTCAAACCCTCAGGATTCAGTATGAGAATCTCATAATTTATAATGATGAAAGTGTGGCTAACTATTTCCTTCGGGTAGATGAGATTGTTAATTGCATGAAAAACTTGGGTGAAGAAATAAAAGAGGCTATTGTGGTTGAAAAAGTTCTAAGATCATTGTCCCCCAAGTTTGAATCTAAAGTGTCTGCAATAGAAGAAAAGGAAAATCTATGAATTCTTACTATGTCTCAGCTACACGGAATTCTAACTGCTTATGAAATGAGAAAGGGAGGTCCATCAGACAGAAGAGAAGCTGCTTTCAAGGCTTCAGGCAAAGGAGACTATTATGAAGCAAGTCACGTGCCAGAAGAAGAAGAAGAAGAATCAAATTTTGTCCTAAATCTTCAAAGGGGAACTGGAAGGTTCAGAGGTAAGTTACCTTTTAAATGCTTTGCTTGTGGAGGAGTAGGTCATTATGCTGCAAAATGTCCTCATAAGGATAAAGGAAAGGAACCTGCTAGATGGAACAAGAAACAGATTGCAAATAAGAAAAGCTACTACACTCATGAAGATAGTGATGGTCTATTAAATAGTGACAAAGATGAACGAGGTAATGACTATAAACTCTTAATGGCATTTGAAGATGATGATTACATGGATGCTATAGATGTGGATAGCTTTTTTGAAGAAATTTCTAGATTCAAGACATGTATAGAAGAAAAGAATAGGATCATTGATACTCTACAACTTCAAATTGATGAAAAAGAAAAATATCTTGAAAAGTTAGAAGGCGAAATTGTTGGTCTTAGAAAAGAGATTGAGAAAAAAAAGGCTATTAACCTTAATTTTGTCAAAGGATCCAAAACTCTGGATGAGATCATCAATGTACAACGCTCTCCTCTAAATAAGACAGGTCTGGGCTATAATGGAGAAACTTCTCAAGCATCCACCTCAAAGAGTTATCTTGATGCAGCAAGAAGGAATGAGCAAAAGCACAATGGAGATCACCAAGTAAAGCAGGGACCAATTACAAACAAAGACTATCAGGCAAATCAGGGACAATCTGTCTTAAGGATGAACAAAAGCTACAACCAGCCACAGGTAAAATCCTCTCAATTTTCTTCAAGAATGAATGATAATAGAAATTACAATCGTTTGGCCGAAAGATTTGATAACCGCAGAAATTTCTTCAATGGACAATGCTTTTCTTGCCATAACTTTGGTCACAAAGCAGCTCAATGTGTTGCATATAAAAGGATCATGACTAGAGAAGCTCAAAAACAAAGAAGTATGACTGGGATTACAAAAAGGACCTGTAACAACTTTTCGGTTCTTGAAAATGAAGTTGAATGTTCTATTTGCAATAACTTTGGTCATGAACATTCTGAATGCAGGAGCAGGTTTCAGCAGACAAAGGAACAAGCCTCAAGCACCAAAACATGGAGAATAAAGGAACCACAAACAGAAAGATGTGGGATAGCATTTTATGCAGAGGGACAGGAAAATCTATGGTACATTGACAGTGGATGTTCAAAGCATATGACAGGTGATAAAGAAAAACTTGAATCATATTCTGCCGTAGAAAAAGGAAAGAAAGTTTCTTTTGGAAATGATACTCCTGCAACTATAGAAGGAAAAGGCACTGCTCAGTTAAAAGAAAAGGTCAAAGCTGGAAATGTTTTGTATGTTGATGGATTGAAACATAATCTTCTAAGTGTCAGCCAGATGTGTGATCAAAGAACCAAGGTGATATTCAGATCAAATGGATGTCTTGTTCGTGATCTTGATACAGCTAAAACAGTGATCAAAGGTATAAGAACTCCAAATAATCTATACATATTTGAAGAAGGACAACAACAATGCTATCTGAGCAAGGATGATGAGCACTGGTTATGGCACCGGAGGTTGGGGCATCTAAGCTTTTCACAAATAAGGAAAGCATGCAAATATCAGGCAGTTCGTGGTCTTCCAGATATCAAGGTTCCAGACAACACCATATGCAAATCATATCAGTTTGGAAAGCAAACCAGAACTACCTTTCTGGAAAAGGAAGGATCAGCTAGCATGCCTCTTGAGCTAGTACATACAGATACATGTGGTCCATTCAGGAAAAGGACACCTCGAGGAGAAGAATACTTGATATTATTCATTGATGATTTCTCTAGGTTTGTCTGGTTATGACTTATGAAGCACAAAGATGAAGCATTCGAAAAATTCAAATCCTTTAAAGCCTTGGTTGAAAATGAATCAGGATACAAAATTAAGTGTCTTAGATCCGACAGATGTGGGGAGTTTACCTCAAATGAATTTTTCGATTTCTGTGAAGAACATGGGATAAGAAGAGAATTCTCTACAGCTAGAACTCCTCAGCAAAATGGAGTGGTGGAATGAATGAACAGAACTGTCCAACAAATGGCTCGTGCCATGCTTGATGAATCTGGAACTCCCGCAACTTTCTGGGGTGAAGCAGCACATGCTGCGGTTATTATTCTCAACAAAACAAATGTCCGAGTGAACAGCACTCAAACCCCTCATGAGCTCTGGTATGGTGAGACTCCTTCGGTAAAGCACTTCAAAATCTTTGGGAGCAAATGCTATATTAAAAATACTGATGAGAAACTTGGCAAACTTGAACCTAGAGCAGATGAAGGCATCCTTCTTGGTTATTCTCCACACAACAAAGCATACAAGTGTTATAATAAAAGACTTGGAAGAATTGTTGACAACATTGATGTAGTGGTTGATGAGAAGGGATACATTCCTAGGCAAGTAAATCATGAAGATATCGAAGAAGATGAAGGCCATCCTCAAATTCAGAATGATGAAGAAGAAGAACCTCAAGAAGAACCAGAGGAGCAGATAAGGATAGAAGAGAAGACTCCATCCAAGTATGTTCAGAAGAATCATCCAGAATCTCAGATTTTGGGACAGGAAGAAGCAGGTGTACAAACAAGAAGAACAATTGCAGAAGCTTCAAGCTATTTGGCATTACTCTCTTCCACTGAACCACAAAATTTGAAAGAGGCATGCAAAGATGAATGTTGGGTCAAAGCAATGGATGAAGAACTTGAGCAGATCGAAAAGAACAACACTTGGGAGCTAGTTCCTAGACCAAAGGATAAGAATGTTATAGGAACAAAATGGGTCTTCAAAAATAAATTGAATGAAAATGGAGAAGTAATTAGAAACAAGGCCAAACTTGTTTGTAAAGGGTATGCGCAGCAAGAAGGAATAGATTTTGAAGAAACTTTTTCTCCTGTTGCAAGACTTGAGGCCATCCGAATGTTCCTTGCTCTCTCAAGCTTTCAAAACTTCAAAGTATTTCAAATGGACGTGAAATCAACCTTTCTGAATGGAGACTTGGAAGAAGAAGTATACATTGAGCAGCCAGATTGTTTCATTCTTGGAAATGATCCAAATCTTGTATGTAGATTGAAAAAGGCTCTCTATGGCCTCAAACAAGCTCCAAGGGCTTGGTACTATCGTTTGGACAAATATCTTCATCAACAAGGTTTTTCAAAAGGATCAGCAGACAGCAATCTTTATATAAAAGTTGAAAATGACAAATTGCTAATACTTGTTGTGTATGTAGATGACCTTATCTTTGGCAGCAATGAAGAAGCTATGAGTCAAAGCTTTGCCTTGGTGATGCAGAAAGAATTCAAAATGTCCTTGTTCGGAGAACTGACATATTTTCTTGGTTTGCAAATCCAACAAAATGAAGGAGGGATCTTCTTATTTCAAACCAAGTATCTCAAGCAGATTTTGAAGAAATATGGTATGGAAGAAGCAAAACCAGTATGTACACCCATGGTCACAGGATGTAACCTCAGTGCAAATGATGAATCAGCAGCAGTGCATCAACCAACTTACAGATCTATGATTGGAAGTCTACTTTATTTGACAGGTACCCGACCAGACATCATGCATGCAGTGGGAATAGTTGGAAGATTTCAGGCAAATCCAAAGGAAACTCATCTTCAGGCAGTAAAGAGAATCCTCAAATATCTTCAAGGGACTCAAAACTATGGCTTATGGTATCCTAGAGATACAGATCTCACACTTCATGCTTATACAGATGCAGATTGGGCCGAAAGCGTGGATGACAGGAAAAGCACAAGTGGTGGTGCATTCTTTATAGGTTCCAGATTAGTATCTTGGTTCAACAAGAAACAGAGTTCGATCGCCTTGTCTACAGCTGAAGCAGAATATGTTGCTGCTGCATCTTGCTGCACTCAACTCCTTTGGATGATGCAGACCTTGCAAGATTTTCAAATCACTTGTACACCACCCATCTCCATCTTATGTGATAATACAAGTGCAATCAGAATTTCAAAGAACCCAGTCATGCATTCAAAAACCAAGCACATACCAATTAAGTATCACTTTCTCCGGGAACAAGTGCTTGAACAAAAGGTCAAGTTGGAGTATGTTCCTTCTAAGGAACAGGTTGCTGATATACTCACCAAACCATTGCCTAGGGAGACCTTTGAATACCTCAGGCAAACGCTGGGGGTTGTTGATGCATCATCTTGTTATTGAATCTCTTCTGATTGTTGGTTGTACGCAAGGTTCATCTGAAGTATATGCGTACATGTGCTGGGTTGCAGATTGTTCAAAGATCGAATGGCACAGGTTCAGGGGGAGCATATCATGCATTGTTGGCATTATGGAGGAAGTACAGAATGAGATCATGGATGCTGGTCTGAATATTGCTGCAATACGTCTCTATCTCTTTCATGGTCATGGATTATGGTTCTTCTTTGCAGATCTGGTTTATATTCAGGGGGAGCATGTTCTTAGGGGGAGCATAACCCTTTGCCCTTGATGTCAAAGGGGGAGAGTGATTGGTTGTTGTTGCCATCAAGTCCAAAGGGGGAGATTGTTGGCATTATGATACATATGTTTTACTTGATGACAACCCACTCATCTCAGATAATAAATTATAGCTCACGCACTTATATGCAGAGAAAATTTTATTTCATGTAGAGAAAAGTTCATGCACTTTTATGCAGAGAAAAGTTTATTGCATGTAGAGAAAAGTTCACGCACTTTTATGCAGAGAAAATTTTATTTCATGTAGAGAAAAAGTTCACGCACTTTCATGCAAGCAAAAGCGCGTATATGTTGGAGAACTTACCTTTGGTCCATGGTAGTTAGTCCTTGGTATTTGAACCTATGAGGAAAAGCGCGTATATGTTGGAGAACTTACCTTTGGTCCATGGTAGTTAGTCCTTGGTATTTGAACCTATGAGGAAAAGCGCATATATGTTGGAGAACTTACCTTTGGTCCATGGTAGTTAGTCCTTGGTATTTGAACCTATGAGGAAAAGCGCGTATATGTTGGAGAACTTACCTTTGGTCCATGGTAGTTAGTCCTTGGTATTTGAACCTATGGTTTTGGACCATGGTACTTCGTCAAAAGTGTTGATCTCATGTACTTTCATGGTTGGTTCATGGTATTAGTCCAACAGTTTTTTGATCCTATGGTTTTGGCCCGTGGTATTGTGAAAGGCCTAAGCCTATATAAAGCAAAGGAGATCACTTGGCTAATTCATTCTTGCAAATCGAATATCTTAAGATCTGAAATATTGGGTTATTGTTTTAAAAAGTTTGATCTATGAAAGGGAAGTTGAAAGCGAATCTGTGAAGGGTGATCTCTCGAGTGCTGTAGCTGCGGAAGTGCGGAGGCGCCACAGAAGGCGCAGTGCGGAGGCGCCACAGAATGCGTAGTGCGGAGACGTCACAGAGGCGCCACAGAAGGCGCAGTGCGGAGGCGCCACAGAATGCGTATTGCGGAGACGTCACAGAGGCGCCACAGAAGGCGCAGTGCGGAGGCGCCATAGAATGCATAGTGCGGAGACGTCACAGAGGCGCCACAGAAGGCGCAGTGCGGAGACGCCACACAGGCACCACAGAAGGCGCAGTGCGGAGGCGCCACAAAAGATGCAGTGCGGAGGCGCCACAGAAGGCGCAGTGCGGAGACGCCACAGAGGCGCCACAGAAGGCGCAGTGCAGAGGTGCCACAGAAGGCGCAATGCGGAGGTGCCACAAAAGGCGCAATGCAGAGGCGCCACAGAAGGCGTAGTGCGGAGGCGCCACAGAAGGCGCAGTGCAGAGGCGCCACAGAAGGCGCAGTGCAGAGGCGCCACAGAAGGCGCAGTGCGGAGGTGCCACAGAAGGCGCAGTGCAGAGGCGCCACAGAAGGCGCAGTGCGGAGGCGCAGTGCGGAGATGCCACAGAGGCGCCACAGAAGGCGTAGTGCGGAGACGCCACAGAGGCGCCACAGAAGGCGCAGTGCGGAGGCGCCACAGAAGGCGCAGTGCGGAGGCGCCACAGAAGGTGCAGTGCGGAGACGCCACAGAGGCGCCACAGAAGGCGCAGTGCGGAGGTGCCACAGAAGGCGCAGTGCAGAGGCGCCACAGAAGGCGCAGTGCGGAGGCGCCACAGAAGGCGCAGGTGCGGTGGTCGCGGCGCCACAGAAGGCGCAGGTGCGGAGGTAGTACAGATATCCGCAGATCTATACTAGTGAAGTTGCGATCCCTGCTTAAAATTTGTTTTAACTGCCTTTGACTATTCTGCAGGGTTTTGGGTGCATAACTGATGTTTGGTTACTGGTATTGAGTTCAGATAACAGCATGATTAATGACTTATCTTTATGTACTAGATCTGGTTGATAACTCTCATAATATCATTGTATATGTATGGATCTAGTGATTGGGTGATTCAGAAGGTTGTTTGATTATGAGCTTCAATTTTGTTGTTGGATCCAGTTTGAAAATTTATGAAAAGTGATCCTTGAAAGAAAAGAAGTAGGTTGTTGTAGCTCCCTTCCAGGAGAGACTGGAAAACGAGAGAGAGTTGTAGCTCTCTGCAGGTTGCAGCCTGCGTACTGGTAAAGGACTGCACCGATACAAAACCATTGTAAAAGGAGTTTCTAATTTGAAAGAAGATAGAGACATATTGCAGCAGGTGGTTTTCACCCACATTGGGTTTCCACCTTACATCTTGTGTTCTTTGGTGTGACTATCTGTTTTCTTTGTTCATGCTCATTATTTTATGGTACTGACATGCAAAAATAATTCAAAGAATAAATAAGGAAGATTTATTAAAAGAACTTGATAATTCTGATTCACCCCCCCTCTTAGTATTATTTCCAACACCTATTATGGTTGTGTTGGAGCTCGAGCAGTGATAGTAGTAGTAGGGACTAGTTGAAATGGGGTCAAAGCATGAGAAGGTCTTAGCTGACTAGGAATATTTCTTGCAGGGGCACAACTGTACCATACTGGGATCCCCAAAGTCATATTATGGAGGACCAACGAAGCCATGATATGGAGAAAAAAACTCCTGGAGGAGGAAACAAGAAGGGTATCTAGCTTGTAGAGTAATGTCCCAGAAGAACAACTCATCGATGCTTGAAACCTGGAGGAACATTTCTTGGTGGTGTTAGGTTCCTATACCAATAGGTTTCATTTTTTATGATTGACCTGGGAAGTGCCAAACATGTTCATCTTTTCATGCTGAAAAGGTTTCATATTTTATAAAAGCATTAGAGGAAAGTTAAAAAATGTAAAGAGGGTATGCCCTAAAAGAAAAATCAAAGGGAAAAAAGAGTAAATTGGTCAGAAAAAATGATAAAAATGAACCCCAAAGAAAGACCAGAAAAGTGGCTAGCCAAAATGCCACTTCTAGCTTAATGGATGGCCCAACAATTCAATATGGACCATGCCATGTTTTAAATTGCTTGTTCTAGACTAGAGAATGAATACCTGTCCAAACAGTTCAAGCTTGGCAGATGAGTAGATAGGCAGAGAAATGAAGGAGCCCAACTATCTAATCTGGGCCCTTGGAAGAAATAAGGGTAGATTTAGATAGGAGGGCAGTCAAAAGAAAAGGGGATAATCATGGTTTGCAAGTCTAAGTGCACCCATTCAAGAGGAAGAAAAAATGTTAGGTGTATTAGGCTGGGTAGGTAGTTTGAGGTTGCATAAGCAGGGTTTTGATCTCTTTTTTGTATGGTTAAAAAAAACTTGTCTCATCAATGACAAAAGTGTCAAAGTAGTTGCTTGGTGGTAGAACTTTGGAAGCATGTCTAATTCCCCTTTCAACCTCCATAAATCACTCACTAACATCCCCTCAAGGACATTGGGATCTGCCCAACAAGTCCTGCTTTCACCTCAATATTGCAAAATATCAAGTCAAGTTTTGGCTCTCTTAATGAAAAGAAGCCATATTTCTTGTGTAGAATCACTCATTTACATTCCATTCACTTCCTATGTCTAAGTTTCAATTCATAAGCTTAGCCTCTCCCCTACTCTTTCACCTCACAAACTCATATTAACTTCTAATTCTATTATATAGCTCCCTAACTACATTCCCATCCCTATTGCTACAAAAAACTATATAAAATCCCAAAACATATTACATATCCTTCCCTATAGCATTATAGCTATGTAAATATAGTTTCAGGAAATAATAGCCCATCTCGGACTACTATTAACCCTTCCGCATCCTAACCTGGAGTTAATTTAACCTCTGGTTAAATTAATAACCATTCCTCTCTGCTCATAAACCTTACTAATCCTACGTTCTGCGCTCATTTTGAAGTTTCTATTTAAAATGTTTAATTAAACATTAAACGTCTCCGCTAGCACATAATACATAAAACCCACTTTCCAAAGGTTTGAACCCCTGCCATGTAAATATATAATATAATTTTTAGGAGGCCCCCATACATTAACATGCCCACAACTTCACGCTCCGTCAACCCTCCGATCCGCTCTCCTAGATCCGACGGCCCTTGCCGATTTCGGAGTGACCCCTACGTATGGGAGTTATCGTCTGATAGCATGGTAGTTTTCCCGTCATACAAAAGTCGCGTGTCCATTTTTGATTGCGTCGGAAGGGCACTGACACATACCGCTCCTGTACCAAAGGCGGTTCGATAAAACCGTTTACTGCCTTCTGTACCCGCGCCCCACATCATGCACCGCGTCAACTCCCATGCCATTGTTCCGTCCGATGTGTCTGCCTCGTCACCCGTCCATGTTAGTGCCCACATCGGCTGCCATGTCACCACGACATACCCGCTACCCGCCAAATGACATCATGTTGACGTCATTGCAGAAAAGCGCCAAAAGCGCCAAATATGCCAAAATTTTCATAAAAACACACATTTCGACCGTTTTAAGTCATTTTCATTGGACAATTTGGGAGCTCTGTGCACGCTGTTTTACATTGTTTATCCACCCAAGTGCAAATTCGATCATCCAAGCCACTGCCGCTTGCAAATTCACCACCATTGTTCTCCATTACACTAGTTCAGTTGCTCTCGGCACCATTAAAACCAGGTATTTGCCGAATTTCACCTGTTTACCCCTGTTCTTGCCATTTTCTTCATTTCAATTGTTTGAGTACCTGCAAATTGCCAAATTTAAGACTCTGCAACACCTGAATTCTGCCAAAATTTACTGAGTAACCCCCTGTTCAAAATAAATCCTGCAAACCCGCGACCATTTGCAAAATTCACCGTCAGAAAATCATTTCTAACTGAGTGTTGCCGGCAGAATTTTCGTATTACCCATGCATTGTCCCCTTTGCTACATTCCACTGCAAAAAACTTCAGTCATTGGGCTAAAATAATCCCCTTTTCCCTCTGCAGTTTGCCCACAGTCTTTAAATCCCTGTGAATTCATCAAAGAAAAGAAAGGCCTGTCAAAACTCTACAAAAATTACCTCTTTGTCATAAACTACAGGCAGTAAAGACCATTGCCTCATTTAAACTCAGTCTACAGCTCTTTTGCAAATCCTCAGAAGCTCTTTCATCAGCCTGTTGTTGCACTAATCCTGTTTCCAAGGATAAACACAGATAAACCTCAAAATGGCCACTCCCACAGCATTAAATATTGCCCCCTTGAATGCACCACATAGGAACCTGGAATGGCTGCTCCTTGCTGACAGGGATTATCAAATGAAGGAAATAGTGGAATTGACTAAAAAATATCACATTGAAACCTTTTGTGAGTTAAGAAAAAGATACAGGAGAAATGCTAATATCCTTGGTATCTGGGAGTCCAATCTGCCAATTTATTATCTCCCACAAGTAAATGTATTCCCTGACCTTATCAATCAGTGTTGTCTGAATTATGAGCCCACTCAAAGAGCAGTTTTGGCTCCATCTGGTAATGTTTTGTTTCACATCACCCCTCAAGCCATAAACATGATGCTGAACTTTGAGCCAACAAAGCCTCTGGTTCCTCTCTCCATGAAACATCTGCTTGACCAAGGTCCCAAGTTGCCCAACTCAGAGATCACAAAAATTGCCCAGTTTTTCATGTAACCAGATTTTCAGCCCCGACAGCCTCCTCCTTATCTACATGTGTGGTTTAATGAAACAGGGAGAATGCTGGTAGACATTATATCCTGCATCTTAGCATTCAATACCAGTGAGTATGTTGATGAGACAGTTTTAGTAATGTTGTCCATGTTTGCTCCAGGACAGCCCCCTGCTGTCCAGTATGATTATGCCACCTTCATAGCTGATAAGATTCATGAGCAATTCATGAACCTAGAGAGAGAAAGGGTGTTCAAACACACCTCCTACATATATCATTTGCTACTCTAATATCAGCCTGATAGTTTCCAAGTTTTCCTCAGAAAATTAGATGCCAAGGGGGAGCGAAGGTCTGTAATATTCTGGTCATCAGTCTACCACCATGTTTATTATTCTTCATATACTTACTGTGAGTTTATTGACCTATTTATAGACCCAGATTCCTCCTTATTGGTGAGCACTCCTCTTCCTAGACTCACTGATGGGATGCAAGAGATCCTACAACTTTCCAAAAGCTACAGCATTAGTGACTAGTATTTTTACCAAAACCACACAGTAATCAGGATTTATGGCTGTGAATTTGCCCCTTACGGACTGCCGAAATATGTCCCCATGAGACTATTTGCCTTGGAATCCTTCCAACAATTTGGTAATGTAGATATGATTCATTTCTACGACATAAGAAAAAAGGCATAGCTCAATATTAGGCATCAATTGGGCCCATTTATTTTCAATAAGAGAGAAGAAGCCTGGGTGGAGGCAGACAAAATGTTGAAAAATTTTCTGTTACTAAAAACAAGCTTTTATTGGGCACCATATGACCCCAATCACTTTATAAGCCTTAGAAGAATCAAATACAGGCTTGCAGCATACGAACACTGCAATATCCCTCAAATTGAACAATTTGCTAATCAAGAAGAATGGGTAAAGGGCACTCTAGTTGAAGAATTTTCTGAGGAAGAAATAGCAGAAAAAGCAATCAAAGATCTTGAAAAAGCAGTTGACTTGGAATCTTTTAGACAGGCGTTTTTCACAGCCCCTGGGCATCATGGAGAAGGCACCTCATCTGCCACTGCCTCCCAGCAACCTGCCCAAGTAAGTGCCCCAACAAAAACAATAGATAAAGGTAAATGGGTGCAGCATCTAGAGGAGCAAGTAGACAATTTGGAATAGCAAGAAACAATGGCAGATCTACCTACTTCTACTGATGAACAAAGTCAAGGGCAAGACCCTTCTACTCAGGCAAAGGTGACAGAAATCCCAGTGTTACAGACACCTCTTAATGAGGAAAGGGCAAAGAAAAGGGATAGACAAGAAGAAACCCCTCCAGGGACATCCACTGAGCAACAAGGGGAAAGAGACAGAGGTTGAATCCTTTCTTAGAAGACAAAATTCCAGAAGGACAAATAGAACAACAAGTTCCCCCCAGCATGGAGACATCATCCAGCTCCTTTCAGCAGGAGTAAGAGAGGCAACAAGGGGTGGAGGTAACATCCACCAGCCAACAGAGCTGACAGGGCTCTGACATCAAAAAGGCATTTACTGAGATCAAGAATAGAAATGAGCCAGTGAGGTACCAGCTGTACAACCAATTGCTAAGGATGGCACCCACCAATCAGCAAAGGCTTATGTCAAACTATGACATCCAGGAAGGCAAAATGACTCTTAGTCATTTCAGACCTACAATGCAGCAACCCTAATCAGCTGCTGACTATATTAGAACCAATCTGGATGTGTTCGCCAAAGATATCCATTCGATGGACCAGATTGAATTACACAAGCAGACTGGGGGAATGGTATATTCTACCTTGGAAGATAAAACATTGCTAGCCCATAGATTGCAAAACTCTTTGCACAACACTTCTGCCCAACTAGAATTGGAGAAAGCTTCATCACAGGCTAAGGACAATAGAATCAAGTCCTTGGAGGAGATCATTATAGTGCTGGGCCATGATCCCACTGATCCCAAGGGTGTGCAAGCTTTGATAAAAAAGAAGGATGAAGACATAGCCGCCCTTAGAAGACAAATCAATTTGCCATCTACATTTTATCCTCAAACTACAGAGGTCGCACAACAAAAGGAAGAGCAAGATGTGGTAGCTTTGCTTATGACCTTGCATAAAAGGTTGGTAGAGACAGAGAGTGCCCTGGAGGCATCGTTACAGGGAAGATAGGGGGAGTAGGCCTCTCAGCTAATTCAAATGGCTCAGATATTTACAGCTGCTCCTCCTACGGCCACCACAACAGTCCCTCCCATTACTCCAGCATCAGAAGTAGGTACCTCAAGCTCAGCACAAATTTCAGCAACTACTACAACACCTGCAGAGCAAGGCACCAGCTTGAGAATTAACAATATGATGAAAGAAATAGAAGCCCTGGAATTGCAAATGGCAGAATTGAAAGAAACCAAAGAAAAGCTAGCTAAACTTGAGGAAAAATATAACAACTCAAAGCAAGAGGTAGCTGAGAAGACAAGGGAAGTAAAAGCCTTGGAAAAAAGGATAAAAGATCTGGAGAAAGTGCTCACTTTTGATAGAAATCTAGCTGATATCAAGAAAATTCTGTGGGCCAAGATTGGCCAATCCATTACAAACCAATGGCAATCCATTGAAACCATGCATGAGAAAATGGATCTGATAGGCATAGCTCAATTTGAAAATAAAAAGGCTAGAGCATCTTTGGGTAATATGCCTGAGCAAGCTAATAGGATGATCCAATTCCTGAACACTCAAACCAAAAAGCAGTTGGCAGCAATAGGAATCAGGAATAGGACTGAGACTATCTTGATAGTAAAAAGGGTGTTGACCTTAAGGAATTTTGTGCAAACCTTGGAAAGAAAGTGCCAAGAGATGCAAGCAGAAGTAGATGACTTCGGAATAAAGATCACGGCATTATAGAGCGGAGGGCTACCTAGCCTAGTAACCAACGCCGGAAGACTGTTGTCACATGAGCATTATGCCAACAGGGTAAACAACTATGCTTCAAATCAAATCACAGCTTCCTCAAGCACATCAGAAGAAACATGGCCTCCATCTGGACAGAGTGCCTTTGATAAATTAGGAAATCTATTCTACATTGCACACGAGATAAATCATCTCTTTGAAACCCAGCCAAACTCTTATAGGTACACTGAAGCTGATGAGACACTGATCAAAATACAAAGGCATCAGATATCTACAGAGGATTGGTGGAGAGGAATGATGGAGACATTGCTCAGGTGATTTTGATTATTAATTCTTTTTGTAAGCTACAGGTCAGTATATATAAATGGTATACTCCACCTGTCAAAAGGGAAGAAAAGGCAATGCAAGACAGAGATAGAATGATCGCTACCGATCAATAAATTCAAAGAAGCCGAGCACTAATGATGAAGACAAAGACAAAGACATCAACAAGCAGCATACCAGTAACGGGACAACACACGCAGAATAAATGCACACCAGGCAGCCGACTCATTCAGCCCAGAAAGTCAAAACGCCTCTGACAAATTGGACAACTTGAGCATTCATATTTACTACAACATTTATTCCTTCACTTACTACTTCTTAAATAGTTGGTAAAGAAAGTTATGAGTTGAAAGCTTATCCTCATGATATTTTTTATCTTCGTTTTGTATAAGTACCCCCCCCCCCCCATAATATGTATTTGGGGTTGGTAATTTTCATTTCTGAACTGTTTTGTAAGTTATCAAAGCTGTATAATACAAAGGTTGCTGGAATTTCAATGTGATGAACCATCTGAATGTGGAAGTGAAGCTCTGGGAGTGCTACAGAATTCTTGCGTCTTTTATGGATCAATAAGTCTCTCTTCTCTGTGTTTTTATGTTTTCTATGTGTGCAATTTCATGTATGTTCCATAAACTTGGTAGCAGAGAAGAGGAATAGCAAGGAATTTGCTTAAGGGTACTCTTTGTTCAATCTCAGTTACTATATATGTTTTGTTCAGAATTAATCATAAATAGGAATTCTTAATTGCTCCTATTTGCATTACTTCTTTCATTCTTAATATTGCTTAGGAATTCTTTATTGCTCCTTAGTGATCTTCATGCACTTTTCCCTTGCCAGCATAATGAAAGATTCTTGAGTGCCTTTCATTCTCTGACTTAATTTCACCATTTCAGATACCAAAATTGCTCCTAAATTGACTACCCTACTCTGTAGCAAACTCCTTTACCAAATGAATACTTAAACATTTGAACAGTTCACTCACTCTGACTCCATCTACCCAATGGAAGAAATTGTTCCTCACTTACATTCCTATTCCACCTGAAATTACCCTCCAACAGAATCAAAACAAAAATTGAGCATAATAGCTAGCCTAAAATACTCCATAAACAAAGCTAAACTTACAAAGAGAGAGCCCTCTCTGGTTGCAGGTAGGCTAGGACCTGCAGCTAAAAGATTGGTTAGTGGTTACCTTGGTCGTATTCCCTTCAGGAGGCAGGGAACAACCTGAGTGATAACATCATTGGCGACTCCGTTGGGGAACAAACGAATTTTTCCAATTGCTGTCTATTCATTAAAACTACAGATGAAGCCTGAATGTCAGCCAGAAAGCCTTTGAAACTGTTCTTGCTTTGCATTTACAGGATTAAATAAAAGCTGCTTCAGTCAATCTTCATTCTAGTTTTAAGCTGTAAACAGCTGTTCCAAAAATTTGACCATTTTCCTTCTAATCTAAAATATTCCTAGAAAAATACCAAAAACAAATTTGGAAGCTGGCTCCAAAGAAGAAAACTCGTTATACCAGGTCAAATCCTGACCCAGATCCTCCAGCTGTTTTTGACAATCCTAATTTAATCCCTAAGATCGTTAGGAAACAAGAGGAACAAGAAGATCTTGTTGATTCTAGCCCTGAAGCAGTTTAGCAAAGTTATATTCCAACCCCTGCTAAACCTTCAGTCCGTCCTCACATTGCTCCTACTTCTCCTTCTTCCTCATCCACCTCTCAAAGCACTTTCCCTACCCCTCCATCCACTGCACATATTTCAACTCCATTTCCCGCAGTTCCAGCTGTCCCATTTCTTCCTGTTGTCCCATTTGTCCCTATAAATATGGCAAATAGATATGCTCCTTTACAGTTACCTGCAAATCCTGGGCCTATGCCTCAGGATTATCAAAGTAAGATCACTTATTTTGATGGTACAGGTACATATATTGCCCTACATCATACAAAGAAAATGCAAGACTACTTTGAGAATTATGAAATTGACGATGATGATGTAAGAATGAAAATTTTTGTCCAAAGTTTAACAGGATAAGTAAGAACTTGGTTTAGAGAACTTGCTGCAAATTCCATAGCCAATCTGGATGCTCTTTACCACACATTTCTCAACAGATGGGAAAAGAAAAATGATCCACTGCATATTTTATCTAAGTATGACACTATAAAAAAGGCCCACAAGAAACTGTCCTAGATTATTGTGCAAGATTCAACAATGTTTACAATGCTATTCCTCAAAACCTTAGACCTCCACCTGACATAGCCTTAATCAAATTTCATTATGGATTTGATTCTGACATGGCATATCAACTAAGCGAAAGAGCCCCCCCAACCTTAGCAAATATGCAAAATATAGCTGTTAGTGTGGAGGCAAACCTAATTGCTAAAAGAAATCGAGCAAGAGCTGAAAGAAGAACAACTTTCAAGGAAGAACCTTCAGCATTTGAACAAAAGCTTGATGCAATCATCAAAGGCATGGACAGACTTGGGGATAGGGTGGAAACCATCGAAAGAAAGTCATCATGGGAAGGTCAACCAAGTACTGCAAGAAACCCGAACTTTAGAAAGAATCAAAATCCAAATGTTGGAAGGGCTGGTCCCGACCAGAACATCAGACCTCCCTTTCAAGAAAATTATGCTGAAGCCTCAACATCTAGTGAACCAATAGAGGACCCTCATATCAATTTGATGGGTTTGGACAGTGAACACCAAGTCTTTCTAACACAAGAAGATCAAGAGGCCCATAATTTCAATCAATTTCAAACCAAATCAGGAGAGTCATTCGATTTTAGAGAAGGCTATGATGCAACAGTCTATGAGGTTCATAAACAATACAAATTAAGAAGTAGAACCATAGATGTGCCTGAACCTACCAAGCTCAAGGATACTAAGCAACCAAAGAAAGTAAAAGATAAAGTTGCGCTCACAGAATCCTCTGATAAAATAGACCCTAACCCAAGAGAAGTTACTGTGGAAGATATATCAGATGTACAGCCCACAAAAAATCAGACTTTTACAGGTCCTCCCACAAAAGCAAATCCAAACAGTGTTCCTGAAAATATCTCTAGAAAAGAGGTATTTCAAAACAACATTCAAAATCAAGAGAAGATCATTGAAAATCCAGCTGAAAAAGAAAAGCTTGTTGTCCACAACACAAAGCTTTGGACAGAAAAACCCTTTAATTTAGAAACAGAAATTGGCAAGCTGAAAATAGCTATTCCTCTTTTTGAATTAGCAAAACATGAAGTATATAGATAGCAAATCAATAGCTCCCTCCAGATACCAGACAACAGGGATGCAGTAAATGTTTTAGATGATCAACCTCAATTACTTTTTCGTCCTGAAGTTAATGGAAAGACAACAAATGGAGGAGTTCCACCTTTTTATGTCAGTTTAAACATTCATGACAAGGCGTTACACAATGCAATGTTTGATTCAGGAGCCTCCCATAACCTAATCCCTAAATCCGTGATGGAAAAACTAGACCTACACATCACAAGACCCTACAAAGATTTATTCTCATTTGATTCCAGCCAGGTCAGGTGTCTAGGACTAATCAAAGACCTTTGTGTATCCTTAGTCCAATACCCAACCAAAACAATTCTGATGGATGTGGTGGTAGCTGATATTCCACCCAAGTACGGTATGCTTTTATCAAGATCATGGGGTGCAAAACTCCAAGGATCTTTGCAATTAGACATGTCCTATGCCACTATCTCAGTCTTTGGACAACCAAAGAGGTTGTACCGTGAAACACTGATGAAATATATGGTGAGTATTCAAGAAAAGCCCCCAAACATTCCCATCTATTCAATACATTCCGACATGGATTCATTCATTTTATATAATGCTGACATGTGCCCCAAAACTAATGCCAAACTCCTGATAACAGCACAACCAGAAAGCATGAATGAACAATCTGCTGATCCAGATGAAAAGATTGTCAATATGACTAAAGAAATAAAGGAAAATGACACATCATATGATTCACAAGAACCCAATTTTCCCACTAAATTTTTTTCCAAAACTGTCATTGCGAGTCATAACCATGAAACCTTATGGTACTTAGAGTTTGATGGCTCAGTAAACAAATTAGGAGTAGGGGCAGGGGTCTGGATGCACAACATGCAAAATGACCATGTTGAAGGTCATGCATATAGATTAAACTTCAGATGCACAAACAATATGGCCGAGTATGAAGCCCTTTTGCTAGGACTCAAGCTCATCAAAAACCTGGGTGCAACCAAAGTCTCAATTTTAGGGGATTTAGATCTAATCATACATCAGATGAAGGAAAATTTTGTCACAAATGATCCTAGGTTGAGGGCTTACAGAGGTGCAACCATTGAAATACTTAACACTTTCTTAGAATTTTAGCTCACCATAATCTCAAGCAAGCACAATTTACATGCACATACCTTGGCAACCTTTGCCAACACATGCAAGCTACCATTTGAACCCAACCACAATTTCACTACTGAAATCAAACATAGGCCTACAGTCCCAGATAATGTCAAAAACTGGCAGATCTTTGAAAATGACACACAGATAAATAACTTCCTGACTTTGAAAGAGGAATTCTCCAGCATGAACATTGATACAAGCACTGTGGATGATCAACAACAGACAGACATAATTGAGCATAATATATCAGCTGAAACAGTAAGTCTGATTTTGCATCCAACTACTTTCGATGACAAGGATGTACAACAGCTGAAGCAAATAGATTGTGATGAAATAGTTGAGGCAGAAGCTGAAGTAATTGAACTAAAAGACAATTTTTTGCCCATAGGTTTAACCCCTTTGGAGGATTTATTCGATTCAAATGACATTTCAAGGAAGCCAAAAATACAACCACTGAATGTTGAAATTGAGGACTGTAACATTGGAACCACACAAAATCCCAGAATGGTAAAACTCTCCAAAGCCTTGCCTACAGATCAGAAATTGAAATACATTGACTTGTTTAAGGAGTTCCAAGATGTGTTTGCTTGGGGTTATGAAGACCTCAAGTCCTATGATACTTCAGTCATCCAACATACTATACCTTTGAAAGAAAATCAAAAAACGTTTAAACAAAAGCTTATAAGGGTCAACCCGGTCCTTCCTCCCTTAATTGAAAAGGAATTTAAACGAATGTATGAGGCAGGAATCATAGCTCCAATTAGGTTCTCAAAGTGGAGTTCAAATCTAGTGCCTACAAGGAAGAAAACGGGAGAGATAAGACTGTGTGTTGACTTAAGAAATTTGAACAAAGTCTCTCTCAAAGACTATTACCCCTTACCAAAAATGGATCATATCCTACAAAGGGTAGTGGGAGCCTCTAGGATCTCATTGTTAGATGGATTCTCAGGATTCAATCAGATTTTAGTACACCCGGATGATCAAGACAAAACTGCCTTTACAATGCCTTGGGGAACCTTCATATATGCGAAAATGCCTTTTGGGCTTAAAAATGTAGGGGCCACTTTTCAAAGAGCGATGGACATAGCATTTGCCAAAGAAATCCATGATTTCCTAGTCATATACCTTGATGATCTTACTGCCTTTTCAAAATCAGACCAAGAACACTTAGAACACTTGAGGCGAGTTTTCCTAATTTGCAGAAAATATGGCATATCATTGAATCCAAAGAAATCACTGTTTGGCCTAGAGGAAGGCAAGCTCCTAGGTCACATCATTTCAAAATATGGCATTAGGATTGACTCATACAGAATTCAAGCTATCCTTCAAGTGCCTCATCCAAGAAACATCAAAGAACTACAAGCTTTTCTAAGGAAGATTAACTTCTTGAGAAGATTCATTCCTAATTTGGCCGAGCTCATAAGACCGTTAAACAATATGCTGGAGAAAGATTCTAAAGTCAAGTGGACCATGGAAGCCAAGAAAGCCTTTGAGGACATCGAAAGAGCTTTGACAAATACAACAGCCCTCACAAGTCCTAGGTTTGATAGAGATTTCATTATTTTTTCCTTTGCATCTGAGCATACAATTGCTGCTCTCCTATTGCAAAAAGATGACCAAGGGTGTGATAAGCCCATTGCTTTCTTCAGCAAAGCTCTTAGAGATGCTCCCTTAAAATATTAGATCATGGAAAAGAAAGCTTATGCCCTTGTAAAGGCCATCAAGGATTTCAGAATTTACATTTTATACTCTCATGTGATTGGCTATGTCCCAAATGCTGTGGTTAAAGAAATTTTAACTCAAGAAGGAATTGAAGGCAAGAGGGACAAATGGATAGCCAATATTTTAGAGTATGATATTGAAATCAAGCCTACAAAATTGATAAAAGGACAAGGGCTAGCCAAACTGATGACTGAAACCAATTTCCAAGCCCTTGATATCAATGAACTGGACAACGAACAAGAGATGGCGACTCCACAGATCAATCAAGCCTTTTTACAATCCCCTTCGTATGCTGATATATGTTTTGTATTGTTAAACCTGCAAGCTCCTCCAGGGTTGTCCAGAACTAAAAAGAGATTCTTGAAAATGAAGGCATCAAAGTTTTGCATTATAGACAATGTTTTATTTTGGAAAAATCATGAAGGAATTTTACTTAATTGCCTAACATTGGATGAAACTAACAATGTCCTCAAGGAATTTCATGCAGGTGACTGTGGAGGACACTTATACTGGAAATCAACAGCTGACAAAATCCTAAGGGCTGGATTTTATTAGCCCTCCCTGTTTGCTGATGTGAAAAAATTTGTAATGTGTTGTCATAGATGCCAGATCTTTGAAGGCAAGAGAAAGTTGTTACCTTTACCACTCAAACCTATTTCAACTGAGAGACCATTTCAGCAATGGGGTTTAGACTTCATAGGTGAAATCCACCCTTCATCCCCTGGCCAACACAGGTGGATCTTGACTGCCACAGACTATTTTACCAAGTGAATAGAAGCCATCCCTTGTAGGCAAGCCAATGACTCTATTATCATGCAATTATTAGAAACCAACGTCTTGTCCAGATTTGGCTGTCCAGATAAAATTATTAGAGACAATGCTGCTGCTTTCAAATCCAAAAAAAATGATCAACTTTTGCCACAAATACCACATGACCTTGGGCCATTCCACAACGTATTGCCCTCAAGGCAATGGCTTAGCTGAGTCCTCCAACCAAAGCCTCATCAACATCATCAAAAAGGTCTTGGAGGAGAACAAAAAGAATTGGCATAAGAAGCTGGTAAATGCACTATGGGCAGACAGGTTAACCACTAAAAGATCTATTGGTACAAGTCCCTTGAATTGGTTTATGGAATGGAGGCCAGATTTCCTTCATCTTTGGGAATCCCTGTGATCAAGTTATTACAAGAAATAGAAGCAAAGCCTAATGATATTCAAAGAAGGATCAATCAAACTATTCACTTACAGCAGACAAGAGAAGAAGTATATCAAAGAACTCAGGTCCTACAAGATAAACTCAAGAAGATCTTTGATAAAAGAACAAAAGCTGAAGATTTCTTCATAGGAAATAAAGTGTTGAGATGGGACTCAAGGAGAGAAGACAAAGCGAAACATGGCAAGTTTGATTTCCTATGGAAGGGGCCATATATTATTCAAGCTGTACAAGGTAATAACACTTATTTTTTGAAGAGTTTGGATGGCACAAATACTGAAGAAGGCCCAGCCAATGGGAGAATGCTCAAGCATTATTTTGATCCCCTTTGATGAACATAATGCAGCTATATATTGTACATAAATATTTGTACTTCCATCATTTTTTTTACGGCGGTTAGATAAGGAACCAAATGAAGCAAATTTTGAAGAAAATCAGGGAACTGCATCACCTTTTGATGTGCATTTTGAGTCCACCAGAAGAAATCAAGAAAAGGACTTGGGAGGGCTAAAGATGTTGATAAGCAATCAGAAAAATCAGCAAACACTGAGCTGTAGTTTTGCACAGAGCAGCTCAAAAAGGTACTACATGCATGTTACAAAGATTCAGATCAATGGTCTCCAAGACAAGGAAGTTTCAGACTATAGCAAAAGTTGAAAAATAAGGCTATCTGACCTGATGTTCTTTGCTTTTCACAAGGAAAGGACATCCCCAAGTGGAGTCACTGTTAAGTTCCTATACCAATAGGTTTCATTTTTCATGATTAACATGGGAAGTGCCAAATATGTTCATCTTTTCATGCTGCAAAGGTTCCATATTTTGTCAAAGCATTAGAGGAAAGTTAAAAAATGTAAATAGGGTATGCCCTAAAAGAAAAATCAAAGGGAAAAAAGAGTAAATTGGTCATAAAAATGATAAAAATGAACCCCAAAGAAAGACCAGGAAAGTGGCTAACCAAAATGCCACTGCTAGCTTGATGGATGGCCAAACAGTTCAATCTAGACCATGCCATGTTTTAAATTGCTTGTTCTAGACTAGGGAATTAATACCTGCCCAAACAGTTCAAGCTTGGCAGATGAGTACATAGGCAGAGAAATGAAGGAGCCCAACTGCCTAATCTGGGCCCTTGGAAGAAATAAGGGTAGGTTTAGATAGGAGGGAAGTCAAAAGAAAAGGGGATAATCAGGGTTTGCAAGTCTAAGTGCACCCATTCAAGAGGAAGAAAAAATGTTAGGTGTATTAGGCTAGGTAGGTAGTTTTAGGTTGCAGAAGAAGAGTTTTGATCTCTTTTTTGTATGGTTAAACAAAACTTGTCTCATCAATGAAAGAAGTGTCAAAGCAGTTGTTTGGTGGCAGAACTTTGGAAGCATGTCTAATTCCCCTTTCAACCCCCATAAATCACTCACTGACATCCCCTCAAGTACCTTGGGATCTGCCCAACAAGTCCTGCTTTCACCTCAGTATTGCAAAATATCAAGTCAAGTTTTGGCTCTCTCAATGAAAATAAGCCATATTTCTTGTGTAGAATCACTCCTTTACATTCCATTCACTTCCTATGTCTAAGTTTCAGTTCATAAACTTAGCCTCTCCCCTACTCTTTCACCTCACAAACTCATATTAACTTCTAATTCTATTATATAGCTCCCTAACTACTTTCCCATCCCTATTGCTACAAAAAACTATATAAAATCCCAAAAAATATTACATATCCTACCCTATAGCATTATAGCTATGTAAATATAGTTTCGGGAAATAATAGCCCATCTGGGACTACTATTAACCCTTCCGCGTCCTAACCTGGAGTTAATTTAACCTCTGGTTAAATTAATAACCATTCCCCTTTGCTCATAAACCTTACTAATCCTACGTTCCGCGCTCATTTTGAAGTTTCTGTTTAAAATGTTTAATTAAACATTAAACTTCTCCGCCAGTGCATAATACATAAAACCCGCTTTCCAAAGGTTTGAACCCCGCCATGTAAATATATAATATAATATTTAGCGGGCCCCCGTACATTAACATGCCCACAACTTCACGCTCCGTCAACCCTCCGATCTGCTCTCCCAGATCCGACGGCCCTCGCCGATTTCGGAGCGACCCCTACGTACGGGAGTTAGCGTCCGATAGCACGGCGGTTTTCCCGTCGTACAAAAGACGCGTGTCCATTTTTTATTGCGTCGGAAGGGCTCTGACACATACCGCCCCCGTACCAAAGGCGGTCCGATAAAACTGTTTACCGCCTTCTGTACCCGCGCCCCACATCATGTACCGCGTCAGCGCCCATGTCATTGTTCCATCCTATGTGTCCGCCTCGTCACCATCCATTTCAACGCCCACATCGGCTGCCATGTCACGATGCCGTACCTGCTACCTACCAAATGACGTCATGCTGACATCATCGCAGAAAAGCGCCAAAAGCACCAAATATGCCAAAATTCTCATAAAAACACGCGTTTCGTCCGTTTTAAGTCATTTTTATTGGACAATTTGGGAGCTCTGTGCATGTTGTTTTACGTTGTTTATCCAACCAAGTGCAAATTCAATCATCCGAGCCGCTGTCGCCTACAAATTAACCACCATCGTTCTCTATTGCACCAGCTCAGTTGCCCTCGGTGCCATTAAAACTAGGTATTTGCTAAATTTCGCCTGTCTACCCCTGTTCTTGCCATTTTCTTCATTTCACTTGTTTGAGTACCTGTAAATTGCCAAATTTAAGACTCTACAACACCTGAATTCTGCCAAAATTTGTTGAGTAACCCCCTGCTCAAAAGAAATCCTGCAAACTCGCGACCATTTGCAAAATTCACCGTCAGAAAATCATTTCTAACTGATTGTTGCCGACAAAATTTTCGTATTACCCGTGCATTGTCCCCTTTGCTACATTCCACTGCAAAAAACTTCAGTCATTGGGCTAAAATAATCCCCTTTTCCCTCTACAGTTTGCCCACAGTCTTTAAATCCCTGTGAATTGATCAAAGAAAAGAAAGGGTTGTCAAAACTCTACAAAAATTACATCTTTGTCATGAACTACAAGCAGTAAAGACCATTTCCTCATTTAACTTAGTCTACAGCTCTTTTGCAAATCCTCAGAAGCTCTTTCATCAGCCTGTTGTTGCACTAATCCTGTTTCCAAGGATAAACACAGGTAAACTTCAAAATGGCCACTCCCACAGCATTAAATATTGCCCCCTTGAATGCACCACATAGGAACCTGGAATGGCTGCCCCTTGCTAAAACGGATTATCAAATGAAGGAAACAATGGAACTGACTAACAAATATCACATTGAAACCTTTTGTGAGTTATGAAAAGGATATAGGAGCAATGTTGATATCCTTGGTATTTGGGAGTCCAATCTCCCAATTTATTATCTCCCACAAGTAAATGTATTCCCTGACCTTATCCATCAGTGTTGTTAGGATTATGAGCCCACTCAAAGAGCAGTTTTGGTTCCATTTGGTAATATTTTGTTTCACATCGCCCCTCAAGCCATAAACAGGATGCTGAACTTTGAGGCAATAAAGCCTCTGGTTCCTCTCTCCATGAAACTTCTGTTTGACCAAGGTGTCAATCCGCCCAGCTCAGAGATCATAAAAATTGCCCAGCTATTGATGCAACCAAATTTTCAGCCCCGACAGCCTCCTCCTTATCTACATGTGTGGTTTAATGAAATAGGGAGAATGCTGGTAGGCATTATATCCTGCATCTTAGGATTCAATACCAGTGAGTATGTTGATGAGACAGTTTTAGTAATGTTGTCCATGTTTGCTCCAGGACAGCCCCCTGACGTCCAGTATGATCATGCCACCTTCATAGCTGATAAGATTCATGAGAAATTCATGAACATGGAGAGGGAAAGGGTGTTCAAACATACCTCCTACATATATCATTTACTGTTGTACTATCAGCCTGATAGTTTCCCAGTTTTCCTCAGAAAGTTAGATGCCAAGGGGGAGCGAAGGTCTTTAATGTTTTTGTCATTAGTCTGCCACCATGTTTATTATTTTTAATATACTTACTTCAAGTTTATTGACCTATTTATACACCCATCTTCCTCCTTAATGTTGAGCACTCCTCTTCCTAGACTCACAGATGAGATGCAAAAGATCTTGCAACTTTCCAAAAGCTACAGCATTGGTGACTGGTATTTTTACCAAAACCACGCAGTAATCAGGATTTATGGTTGTGAATTGGCCCCTTATAGACTGCTCAAATATGTCCCCATGAGACTATTTTCCTTGGAATACTTCCGATAATTTGGTAATGCATATATGATTCATTTCTACGGTAGAAGAAAAAAGGCACAGCTCAAGATTAGGCATCAATTGGGCCGATTTATTTTCAATAAGAGAGAAGAAGCCTGGGTGGAGGCAGACAAAATGTTGAAAAATTTTCTGTTACTAAAAATAAGCTTTTATTGGGCACCATATGACCCCAATCACTTTATAAGCCTTAGAAGAATCAAATACAGGCTTGCAACATATGAACATTGCAATATCCCTCAAATTGAACAATTTTCTAATAAAAAAGAATGTGTAAAGGGCACTCTAGTTGAAGAATTTTCTGAGGAAGAAATAGTAGAAAAAGCAATCAAAGATCTTGAAAAAGAAGTTGACTTGGAATCTTTTGGACAGGTGTTTTTCACAGCCCCTCGGCATCTTGGAGAAGGCACCTCATCTGCCACTGCCTCCCAGAAACCTGCCCAAGTAAGTGCCCCAACAGGAACAACATATAAAGGTAAAGGGGTGCAGCATCCAGAGGAGCAAGTAGAAAATTTGGAACAACAAGAAACAATGGCAGATCGGCCTACTTCTACTGATGAACAAAGTCAAGGGCAAGACCCTTCTACTCAGGCAAAGGTGACAGAAATCCCAGTGTTACAGACACCTCTTAATGAGGAAAGGGCAAAGAAAAGGGATAGACAATAAGAAACCCCTCCAGGGACATCCACTGAGTAGCAAGGGGAAAAGAGACAGAGGTTGAATCCTTTCTCAGAAGAGGAAATGCCAGAAGGACAAACAGAACAACAAGTTCCCCCCAGCATGGAGACATCAGCCAGCTCCTTTCAGCAGGAGCAAGAGAGGCAACAAGGGGTGGAGGTAACATCCACCAGCCAATAGAGGCGACAATGCTCTGACATCAAAAAGTCATTACTGAGATCAAGAATAGAAATGAGCTAGTGAGGTACCAGTTGTACAACCAATTGCTAAGGATGGCACCCACCAATCAGCAAAGGCTTATGTCAGCCTATGACATCCAGGAAGGCAAAATGACTCTTAGTCATTTCAGACCTATAATGCAGCAACCCCAATCAGCTGCTAATTGTATTAGAACCAATCTGGAAGTGTTCGCCAAAGATATCCATCCGATGGACTAGATTGAATTACACATGCAGACCGGGGAAATGGTATATTCTACCTTGGCAGATAAAATATTGCTAGCCCATAGACTGCAAAACTCTTTGCACAACACTTCTGCCCAACTAGAATTGGAGAAAGCTTCATCACAGGCCAAGGACAATAGAATCAAGTCCTTGGAGGAGATCATTATAGAGCTGGGCCATGATCCCACTGATCCCAAGGGTGTGCAAGCTTTGATAAAAAAGAAGGATGAAGACATAGCCGCCCTTAGAAGACAAATCAAGCTGCCATCTACATTGCATCCTCAAACTACAGAGGTGGCACAACAAAAGGAAGAGCAGGATGTGGTAGCTTTGCTTATGACCTTGCATAAAAGGTTGGTAGAGACAGAGAGTGCCTTGGAGGCATCGTTACAGGGAAGACAGGGAGAGTTGGCCTCTCAGCCAATTCAAACGGCTCAGATCTTTACAGCTGCTCCTCCTACGGCCACCACAACAGTCCCTCCCATTACTCCAGCATCAGAAGCAGGTACCTCAAGCTCAACACCAATTTCAGCAACTACTACAGCACCTGCAGAGCAAGGCACCAGCTTGAGAATGGACAATATGATCAAAGAAATAGAAGCCCTGGAATTGCAAATGGTGGAATTGAAAGAAACCAAAGAAATGCTAGCTAAAATTGAGGAAAAATATGACAATTCAAAGCAGGAGATAGCTGAGAAGAAAAGGGAAGTAAAAGCCCTGGAAAAAGGGATAAAAGAACTGGAGAAAGAGCTCACATTTGATAGAACTCTAGCTAATATCAAGAAAATTCTGTGGGCCAAGATTGGCCAATCCATCACAGACCAATGGCAATCCATTGAAACCATGCATGAGCAAATGGATCTGATAGGCATAGCTCAATTTGAAAATCAAAAGGCTAGAGCATCTTTGGGTAATATGCCTGAGAAAGCTAATAGGATGATCCAATTCCTGAACACTCACAACAAAGAGAAATTGGCAGCAATAGGAATCAGGAATAGGACCGACACTATCTTGCTAGTAAAAAGGGTGTTGACCTTAAGGAATTTTGTGCAGACCTTGGAAAGAAAGTGCCAAGAGATGGAAGCAGAAGTAGATGAGTTCAGAATAAAGATCATGGCATTACAAAGCAGAGGGCTACCTAGCCTATTAACCAGCGCCGGAAGACTACTGTCACATGAGCATTATGCCAACAGGGTAAACAAATATACTTCAAATCAAATCATAGCTTCCTCAAGCACATCAGAAGAAACAGGGCCTCCATTTGGACAGAGTGTCTTTGATAAATTAGAAAATCTATTCTATATTGCACATAAGATAAATCACCTCTTTGAAACCCAGCCAAACTTTTATAGGTAAACTGAAGCTGATGAGACACTGATCAAAATATAAAGGCATCAGCTACCTACAGAGGATTGGTGGAGAGGAATGATGGAGACATTGCTCAGGTGATTTTGATTATTAATTCTTTTTGTAAGCTACAGGTCAACACATACAAATGGTATACTCCACCTGTCAAAAGGGAAGAAAAGGCAGTGCAAGACAGAAACAGAATGATCGCTACCGCTCAATAAATGCAAAGAAGCCGAGCACCGATGATGAAGACAAAGACAAAGACAGCAACAAGCAGCATACCAGCAACAGGACAACACACGCAGAATAAATGCGCAGCAGGCAGCTGACTCATTCAGCCCAGAAAGTCAAAACTCCTCTGACAAATTGGACAGCTAGAGCATTCATATTTACTACAACATTTATTCCTTCACTTACTACTTCTTAAATAGTTGGTAAAGAAAGTTATGAGTTGAAAGCTTATCCTCATGATATTTTGTATCTTTCTTTTGTATAAATACCCCCCCCATTATATGTATTTGGGGTTGGTAATTTTCATTTCTGAACTGCGATGTAAGTTATCAAAGCTATATAATACAAAGGTTGCTGGAATTTCACTGTGCTGAACCGTCTGAATGTGGAAGTGAAGCTCTGGGAGCGGTACAGAATTCTTGTGTCTTTTATGGATCAATAAGTCTCTCTTCTCTGTGTTTTTATGTTTCCTATGTGTGCAATTTCATGTATGTTCCATAAATTTGGTAGCAAAGAAGAGGAATAGCACAGAATTTGCTTAAGGGTACTCTGTGTTCAATCTCAGTTACTATATATGTTTTCTTCAGAATTAACCATAAATAGGAATTCTTAATTGCTCCTATTTGCATTAGTTCTTTCATTCTGAATATTGCTTAGGAATTCTTTATTGCTCCTTAGTGATCTTCATGCACTTTTCCCTTGCCAGCATAATGAAAGATTCTGGAGTGCCTTTCATTCTCTAACTTAATTTCACCATTTCAGATACCAAAATTGCTCCTAAATTGACTACCTTGCTCTGTAGCAAACTCCTTTACCAAATGAATACTTCAACATTTGAACAGTTCACTCACTCTGACTCCATCTACCCAATGGAAGAAACTGTTCCTTAATTACATTCCTGTTCCACCTGAAATTACCCTCCAACAGAATCAAAACAAAGATTCAGCATAATAGCTAGCCTAAAATACTCCATAAAAAAAGCTAAACCTACAAAGACAGAGCCCTCTATGGTTGCAGGTAGGCTAGGACCTGCAGCTAAAAGATTGGTTAGTGGTTACCTCAGCCGTATTCCCTTCAGGAGGAAGGGAACAACCTGAGTGATAACATGTGGGAAAGTAGGAGGGGCACACACAAATCGAGGATGTCCTTGGGGGGGTCGATATGGATGGCTCAGACGAGAGGGTAACAACAAGGTACTGAGGACATAGTTGTTGATGAAATGTACTAGACTTCTTGTTAGCTTCCCGTGATGCTTGGAAAATGAAAACACTCAAATAACTAGGCTCAGAGATGAGAGGAGGAGGACTGGGGAAAGCACCTAATAATGATGAATCTTTTTAGACTCTGAGTGAAATACTAGTGAGAGGAGTTGAAGACTTCTTATCCGACATTGATGAGATAATGAACTGAGGGGGGGTCACAGATGTTGTCTTGTAGTATGTCAACTTATCGATGGTAATGATCTTCCCTTCATGGGGGAAGCACATCTTGCAAAAAACTGCAGATGCGACATCTGACATGGCATAAGTGTAACTACGACCCAAAAGAATGTCATAAACTAAAGGTACATCAATAACCTCAATGTCTACATGAATAGTATTGCCTACAAGAGTCACAACACAATTGCGGTACATTCTAAGAGGCTGGGAGGAGTGACCATCCCAAGCATGCAAAGTGATGGTGGATGGGGATAGTTCAGGTGACTGAAGTTTTTTCCAAATGTTAATGAAATCATACAAGTGGATGCACCTTTGCCAATAATGCATCAGGAGATGATAGAATTACAGACTCGGACTGGCCTTTGTAAAGCAATAGATTAAGGTAATGGGAGATGTTTTGATGTATCAACTAGGAAGAAAATCAAACAATCATCAGAAGGATCTACTGTGCCAAAAGTAGTTGCTAGAGCTTTCTTTTGAGATGGGCATGACTGGAGGACTTATAGCATCGACATGGAAGCAAGTGATTGTGCCAAGTCATCTACTATACTGTATCTATGGGAAGCTTGGTTAGAATTCATGTTAGGTTGTAATGGTCCCTTTGGAATCTTAGGAATTCACTCAAATTTAGTTTGAGGGATCTGTAGCAGACCATTTGGCGTCGTAAGAAGCTCAGTAGATGTTTTAGTTTTGTACTGAGTGGCAGACGAAGTTGATGGCATGTCATATTGATGCGGCTGCGTTTGCAGGTTGATATCGGAGGTATTAACCTCATTAGAATTCATCATGGCGATCTCGTATTCAGCAGGAACATAAGGTTGGGGGGGATGGGCCACTTGACTTAGCTGAGGTTTAGCAGCAACGAATCCTTACTGTGGGAAATTATTTGTAAGAACTCCCATTGAGATGTCATAGGATTCTGAGGTAACTATTGGATGTGCATTTGACCTCTCGAAGTTTCTTGAGCTTCCCACGTTTGGTGCATTTTGGGTAAGAGAGGACACTCATGTGTATAATGGCCATGTAGACCAGAACATGCACAAGGCTTGTGCATTTGAATATCCTTCTTTTTCTTGGGATGACTACCCTATTGCTGATTGTTAGTGTTAGGCTGGTTCCCTTAGGGTTCACTAGGTTGATTACATTGATTACCCTGGTTACCATTGTTACCCTTCCCTTTATTATTTTTCTTTGAATTTTGGGGACTGGCTGCACTCTATTGTGCAAACATTGACCTTGAGGGGCCTATGGCTAATGGGGCTAAGGATGCATGGGAGGTTTTGGCGCTAATGATTGAGGGGCTAGAGAGCTGAGCTATGCATTTCAATAAGATTATGGAAAGGCAACGGTTTGGTAGACAGGTTGAGCATTGGATGACCTTGAAAACATGTTGCCAAAAGAAGGGGCATAAGTGTTGGAGCAACTGGTGCCCCCTGTGGATAGATATAGCTTTTCTAAGTATATGGTGAAGGATGTGAAACGGATCGAATGACACTATCAACAGCATGAGATTCCCCCGGTGCATTGGCACCTCCAGGATGGGGGAGGTCTGGAGTGACGGTATATACATAACTAAATTGCGCAAAAATCGACTCATATCTCAAATTTGTTTGGAGAGCTTCTTCCTTTGTCTGAGGGAAGTGAGACATGAAGTCATTGGTAATGGGTGATAAAAGGATCGTAAGAAGCCAATCGAGGTAGGCACCATCTTCAAAGGGTGGGGCATGACATGTTCTCCTCCTTCTACGCCATTCTTGAACTTGATCAAAATGACTGGTGGCATATAACTGAAAAAATGTCATTAAGAGATCCGTACTAGTGCCATATTAGAGAGGTAATTGAAAATATGAGATGAAAGCTTTAGCAAGCATTGTGAAAATCGAACGAGAGGTGATAGGCTAGTCCACATACCATTTTGCAACATCTCCCGTAAGCGTTCTTTAGAACAACCAAAGAAGAATGGAGTCATTGGTGATGGAATTGGAGGAACACCACATAGGGAAGGAGTAGACATGATTGCTCATGTCCTCTCTAGAATTACCCTCATACTTGGGAATGTGGGAGGGAAGCTTAGTTGGCATAGTTTGCCAACCAGCATTGTGATGTATAAGGTCATTTATCAACTGGGTAAAATCTCGGAGGGTTAAGCCAACCATAAAACTTTGCATGGGAGTTGTCGGAATAGTTTGTGAGATAGTTCCATTAGATGTGACAATTTGGATAGAACTGTAGCAAACAATAGTTTGGGTTCCTACACTAGTAGTGGGTCTAGACATGGTGACAATATGCGGTGAAGGAGGCTTAGAATCAGATGAACCAGAAGAAGCGTTGGTATGGGGTCACGGGGGACTATGAGCTCGAACCTTATAGGGAGGAGTAACATGCCCAAGAAGAAACTCAAGATGAAGGCATAAGAGTCTCCGTGACAAAGCCCTTGGTGGCATAATGGTGTTAAGAGGCAAGTGACACAAAAATGGTGAAGGGAGATCAATAAGATGTTTTTGTTTCTATGTGGGGAGATAAGTTAACTATGTTAAGTCTTGGCTTGGTGGTGTAAACCAAGCACCCTTGGCTTAAGGTGTGCTTATGTGTGCAAGTGTGTTTATTAATATAGCCCAAATTGTGTTCGAAAAAAAGGGAAAAAAGATTGTTGAAAATAAACTGAAATTGAAAATAGAAAATGAACAACAAATCAGTTAACTAAACCCCACCCAAACTAGGTTTGCCGATATTGTGCTGGTTGGTGGCGAAATTCACTGAAAACACTCTCCAAAGGCCAAGAGATCTAAGCATGAGTGTGACTGGGATCAAATGACACTATGCTCCTAGAAAGTGGTGCAACAACAACAAAAAACAAGAGAGGGAAATTGTTGCAAAAATATAGGGAGATGGGTATAAAACCTATGGGAACCAATGGGATCGTAAGGGAAATGACCAAACAAGGTTTAAGATGAAACTTTGGATGGAAACAACTTATATTTGAAGATCTAAAACAAAATGGTACAAATCTAGAAAATATGGCTAAAAGCATTGTAGAAACTCAGACTTCTTACTCAGCTAAACTCCTCCTATAAAGGTGGAAGCATACTAGAAGCCCTAAGGGGCTAAATTCGACTTTGACCAGTAAATCATAGTAGGTCAAGGCCTAAGTGGGGTGGCGATAGTGGTCAACCAACCTAGTAGATAGCTCTCGGTATAACCTAGAAACAGATCTGAAAAGATCTCAAAAACTCTAAAAATCGCAAGTACTTACCTGATTCCAAGTATATCACACGTTTTGGGCTAAAAGGTGCATTCTAGGCCTCCAGATCGCAATTTTGGGGTAGAAAAGTGCGATTTCTTCTCCTTGATTCCCAGTCAGTAAGTGTCCGAAAACTTTTTGTCTCTGTCGTGGTTGGTTCCTGTGACCTGCGAAAAAAAAAGGAGAACTTACTGAGGTCAAAAATTTGATAGATCTAGGGTTAGAAATCTAGTAAACAACAATAAGAGACTAAGAAAAGAAGAAACCCTAAGCTGAAAACTGAAGGTCACCTAGTTTTCTTGATCAGATGTCGAGCCTAGTGGAGTCACCAATTTTGTTATAATGTTTTCTTCTCAAAGGTGTACGGAAAGAAATCACCTAAGGCTATGGATGACAAAAAATCTTAACAATATAAATGGTTGATAAAAATTGTAGATCTACATCAAATGATAGAAAATAAACCTGTTAGAAAATTATATATTACAGAGCAATGGAACACATAAAATATATTGTAGAAATATAAACACAAAAAACACATAAAGCAAGCGAGACACAAATATATGTGGTTCACCCAATTTGGGCTGCATCCACGGAGAAACAACCAATCCTTCCTCTTATATTATCTAGTAAAATGAACAGATAAAACCTAAAACAGATCTGCTATAATTCCCTCTTCTCTCTCACACAATCTCCTCTCTCTTTCTCACTCATAATACATCCATAGATGCAATACAATTCCTTCATATATAGCGAGGCGTTGCCTTCTAGGACAAAAAAAACCCTAAATTAAACATAACCTCTATCGTCAGATCTCTGCCTAATGAACGGTCCGATTGACTATGAAATTACAAGATTTTACAAGGCAATTTTCCATCTATTTTTAGCTTCGGGGGTGCTGCACCTGATCCCCGGCCATGGTGGGGCACCCAAATATTGTAGCTATCCCCCCTGATCCCCCTTGCAATGCAAATATTACGGGTAATGTTGCTGCCACATTCAGAACTGGGGTCTAATGCGATGATGCCTATGAATAAAGAAGATAATCAGGCTCCACACCCAATAATCTCCCAGTTGGAGACTGATTATAGCAACACCACCGCTACTTCATTTGTTAGACAATGACTCCACTTTGGACCTAGTTGTTTCTCATCTTCTTCATCATACTTGAAGACCAATTGAAACTGAGAAGAATCTCAGTCACTCCATGGCTACAACTTTTGTTAACATATCTACAGAAATCTAGCTATTGTGTATCTTTTCCATCTTCAACTATCCATCTTCCAACAATGACCATATGAAATGGTAGTTGAGTTGTATATCTTTGGTCATGGAATGATCCGAATTGGATCCTTAAACACTCTCTAAGTTTTCATGAACTCTATAAAATCCAGGACAAAGTTTCAAAGTCTTATAAACATCGAGCTTATCAGAAATAACCTCTAAATAGTTGTAATTTGTGAACAACATGAGGAAACGATGATCCTCGGTCAAGCACACAGACAGTTGGCCCATGGTAAACGCTGGCTAGCATAAATTGGCAAAACGGGAGGTCATATCAAGAAACGTGCGTTGGTACAAATCGCATATCACAAGGCAAACCCCTCAAAGAAGGAAAAGCCCCTAAGCGCTCGGACCTGAAAAAGGATAAAACTATATGAAAATCACACTCATTCCATCAGAGGCAGGTTCCACACCAAAACTGATAGGACAGCGAAAGGGCTTCAAGCGGTAAGCGGTTTCAAAAAAGTCTCGCCTAATGCCATACACTGGGTGACACGCATCTGGCAGAGGAGAGAGTAAACCACTCACATCGGATGGGTAAACGTCATGCTACTTACCCGCTCGATATGGACAAAGACCGTAAGATTTGGAGGCTCCAGATAGACATCAGACAAGAAATCCGATGCATGACCAAATTTGATGTGGTGAACAGGCTGAATGGATAAGATTTGAAGTCTGGCATGAATGATGAGTTGTTAGAGGAATTAGTGTTGCGGGCAATCTTGGATCAAACGAAAATAACGTCAGTTCAAATATTTCCAAGAGAAATGATACTCAGTTCATTATGAAATAGATGGTCACCTCCCTGTGTGCCATTACATAGTGATGATACTACAGAATAGAGGAATTCAAATGGACAGAGTCAGGAGAACCAGAAAGCTGGGAAACGAAAATGAACAGTCAGGAAGCAGATTGGCCTTAAAGCCACAAACTGACAGAGAAGAAAGCAAGTTAGTTAGACGAGAAAGCAAAGAGCAAAGAACAGAGGAATGAAGTTGAGCTGACCTACAGAGCAAAGGCAACATCAAGCCAAACAGAGCCAGAGAGAGCCAGAGAGTCTGTGTACTCCACGTAAGGCTTGAGAGGACCAAGTGAGCTCCTCTGTATATGCCTATCATGTATGAGCCTTAGATTGGAATCATAAAACTGTGACCAGTAGAGGTCAATATTCATTGAGGACAGTTTGTGAACTCTAGTGACCTAGGGAATCCAAGTATAGTCCTACTGATTTATGTTTGTTGTGTGAGACTTAAATTGAGCTCACCGTTGTAAAAATTATTCTTTGAAAACATAATAGAGAGTCCACCACTGAAATCTACACTAGGAGATGTAGCCCATGAGTATTGGGTGAACTTCTCGTGAAACTTGTTGTTTACATGTTTGCCTATTATGTTTTTCTCTAACTGCTTCAGTGTTAGTGTATTTCACAATCATATCGATTCGTTGCATAAAATAACATACAAACACCCCAACACATGAGTCTGTAATACCTTTATTAATCACCTGAGATCATTTACGAATGATTTCAAATCAAGTGGTATCAGAGCTCTAGGTTGTTAAGGTTAGACACGATTGTGCTAGATTTTGTTGTTGAATGCTAACTAGGTCAAAGCTTAAATTAGGAGAATGAGAATTGGTTGAAGCTAACCCAAAAATGGGAAGAGTCTATCCTAAGGGGAAAATCTCAGAAGAACGTCCCTTGAAATCGGACCCCAAATTCATGGATAGTTTCATGGACATCAGGGCCATGGTAGAGGAAATGTATAAAGAATTCAAGAAAGGTAGAGATGAAGATTCATCACACTCCAGAGATAAAGGAGTAGAAGAATCTCTCCTCCATGACCACTCTAAAGGAAAAGGGAAAGAAGAAAACTTTCCCAGCCATCCTAATAGCCCTGAAAATAAGAAGAAAACATCTTTGATTAAATTACATGTTAAATTTGATTTTCCTATTTATGATGGAGAGTTGGATGCAGAGAAGCTAGATAATTGGATTAGACAGATTGATATGTATTGCAGGGTGTAGAATATCGATTAAGATAATAGTAAAATTCAGTTGGCCAGCCTACACCTTGGAGGAACTAGCTTGGTATGGTGGAAAGGTCGAACACATGTTGACAAGAAAAAGCACGGTAAACTTCTATCTATTTGGAGTGAATTTGTTTCTGCAATTAAAAAGCAATTCTATCCACTAGTTTATATGCAAGAAGCCATGATGAGCTGGCAAAATCTTCTCCAATTAAAAGGGCAAAGTCTACAAGGCTACACTCAAGAATTTAGAAAAAGAGCCTTGATTCTAGGCATTTCTTTAGACTCACCTGAAACTCTGCTGAAGTATATAGGTGGTCTACGGAGTTATTTAAGAAATACCAATCTCATGTTTAACCCTACTAGTATAGATGAGGTCTCTGTGAAAGCTACCCATCTAGAGGGTAGAGGCAAGAATGTGGTCCTGGAAGTTGGGGAATCATCCAAACCCACTACAAGAAAGAAAAAGGAGAAGAGAAAACAAAAATGGAAAGAAACGAAGGCCAATGCTATACAAAAGACCAAGTATTCATGCACTCACTGTAAAAAGGATGGGCATGATGGTGAACACTATTGGATTTTGCATCCAGAGCTGAGACCTAAGATGTCCGATGGAAAAAAGAAGAATACTGTTGTAGCTATACAAAAATATTTGGGGTCAGACTTAGGAGATGAAACAACAACCGCATCCATAGGTATAAAAGGTAAAAATTTTGAAGCATCTACTAGTAATTCTACACAATCCACTGATAATGAAGAAAATGAGAGCAAAAGACATGAGCTTTTTCATATTCGAGTTATTTCCAAGCATCAAAAGATTGATACTTTGTTTGATAGTGGCTCACAAGTAAATTTAATTTCTGAAGCAATTATAAAAAGTTGGGATTACTAACTACACCTCACAAGAATCCATATCCATTAGGTTGGTTATGTGATAAAGCACAGCTATAAGTGACTAGACAATGTAAACTTAGGTTTTCTTTTGGGTTGGCATTTGTAGATGAGGTTGAGTTAGATATAGTTCCTTTGAATATACCTGGAACTATTTTAGGAAGTCCTTAATTGTATGATAGAAAAGAAATTTTTTATAGAGCAGAAAACAAGTATGAACTCATTAAAGAGGGAATTGAATATATTGTAAGAGCTCACAAATTCAAAAATAATTATACTCTCATAACCTCAGGGCAGATGAAAAAAATTGTAAATTCATGCAAACAATTTTTACTGATGGTTGTAAAGGAAAAGAAACCTGATAAAACCAATATATTTGAGGGTTGTAATGCTAAATAGCAAGCTGATTTAGAAAACGTTTTTTCAGAATATGATATACTATTCCAAGAACCTAAAAGTCTGCCACCCCAAAAGGAAATAGTACATGATATTAACTTGCAGGAAGACGCACCATTGCCTAACATCGGAATGTACAGGTTTTCCACTTTAGAGAATGCAGAAATCAAGAAGCAGGTAAAGGAGCTACTCAAGAAAGGGTTCATAAGACCTAATACATCACCATGTGGGTCTCCAATCATCTTGGTGAGAATGAAAGATGGCTCATGGAGAATGTGCATTGATTAATGAGCACTAAATAAGATAACGATAAAAAATCATTATCCCTTCCTCACATAGATGATCTACTGGATCAGTTGAAAGAAGTTGTTTATTTTTGCAAGTTGGACATGCATAGTGGCTATCATCAGGTCAGAGTTGCAGAGCGAGATGCATGGAAGACTACTTTCGAAATAAAGCAGGGATTGTATGAGTGGCCGGTTATGCCTTTTGGCTTAACTAATGCACCTGCTACTTTCATGAGAGTAATGAATGATGTACTCAGACGGTTTATTGATGAGTTTGTAATTGTATATTTGTATGACATTCTTATATCTAGTAAAACATTGGAAGAACATTTGAAGCATGTTAAGAAGACTCTAGATGGTTTGAAAAGAGAAAAAATTTATGTTAAACTCTCAAAATGTGAATTTGGCAAAACATCTTTGAATTATTTGGGTCTTATTGTAGGGGTGGTGAATTTATGATAGATCCCTCTAAGTTTGCAGTCATTGTAAACTAGCCTAAACCCAAATCTACTACTGAAGTTAGAAGCTTCCTACGGGTAGAACAATATTGGAGAAATTTTATTGCTAACTTTTATTTAATTGCAGCTCCTTTACATGCTTTGACAGGATTGAACAAGGTGTTTCAGTGGGGAGGCAAATAGTAGAAAGCCTTCGACACCTTGAAAGAAAAGATTAGTACAACACCAGTACTAGCACTGCCTGATCTTCAAAGACCATTTTAAATTGAAATAGATGGCAGTGACTATGCCATGGGAGCAGTGTTGATGCAGCACGGTAAACCCATATGTTAGCATTCTGAGACATTTAATTCAGAAATAATTAATTATCCCACATATGATAAAGAATTGTATGCATTAGTACAGAGTGTGAAAAAGTGGAAACATTATATAATGGGAAAAGAGACAGTTATACATATTGATCATCAACCACTTCAATATTTACACTCCCAAACTAAGTTGCAGCAATCAAGAAACTATAGGTGGATGGGTTTCCTACAACAGTTTCATTTAGTCATCAAATATAAAAAGGGCATACACAATAAAGTTGTAGATATGTTGTCTAGACCAATCATCAATGCATCTACTATACTTAAGCATAATTTAGTATTGCATGAAAGCTACATTGAACAATATGCTCAAGATATAGATTTTAGAGATGTATATGCAACTTTAAGTCATGGAAAACATGTAGAAGAATTGGATTATCACGTTAAGGACTGACTCTTGTATGATTTTGGAAAGTTATGCATTCCACAAACTAAAAGGGTAAAGATAATTCAAGAAGCACACACTTCTCTAATATCAGGTGATTTTGGTGTAAGTAAAATAGTTGCACAGCTGCAAAGATTTTGTTATTCGCCAAAAATGAATGAGACAATTTCTAGATATGTAAGAGGGTTTACTATGTGTGGTAAAAGCAAGCCCAACAATAGAAAACTAGGCTTCTACACTCCACTACCAGTTCCTTCTCGTCCTTGGGAAAGTGTTTCCATGGACTTTGTTGGGGGGCTGCCTAAATCTAGAAAAGGTCATGACTATTTATATGTTTTCATGGATAGGTTCAATAAGATGTGTATTTTAATACCTTGTAACAAATAGATTACAATAGAACAAACATCAAAGTTGTTCTTTCATCATGTATGGGTTCATTTTGGATTACCCACTTCCATTGTTTCTGATCGAGATTCCCAATTTGTTGCGATGTTTTGGTCGAGTTTATGGGAACTGATGGACACTAGATTCAAGAAGAGCACAACCTTTCATCCACAAACAGATGAAAAAAAAGAAATGGTCAATAGGACAGTGATTCAATTTCTTAGAGGCTATTGCAACAAGCATCCCAAGCTTACAACCATGCTAAACATTCTTCTACACAAAGATCTCTTTTTGAGACCAGTTTTGGTTTCACACCAAGGCCTCCCTTGGATTTTGTCTTTGGTAAAGACATAGGGGTTGATGGACACAGTGATGTGGACAAGGCAACCAATTTCATTGAACAAATCCAAGAGATTCACTAGGCAGTACATGAATAGTTGGAAAAGAGCCAAGCCAAGTACAAGGCAAGGCATGACAAGCATCAGATGGAGCATAGTTTCCAAGTTTGTGATCAAGTATGGATGTATATCAATAAGGAGAAAATGCAAGGCGAAGGTAAGAAGTTGAAGCCAATAAAGTATGGTCCTTTCAAGATACTTGAGAAAATTAGTGAGAATGGTTTTTTCCTTGATTTACTAGCTTACATGCACATCTATTTAGTTGTTAATGTAGAAAACTTGAGACTATTTGAACCTTTAGTAATTGAAGATCTTGAAGAGAAGAGTCGATTACCTTCTATTGATGACCTGTTACCTGAATATCTCAATGAGTTGTAGGAAGACACAATTCTAGATAGGAAGGTGAGGACAATGCACAGGGGAGATGTTGAGTACCTCAGGATTGGACTAAAAGGTTCAAAGCCAAGCAATGCAAAATGGATAGAGACTGGACAAGTGAGACAGCTATATCCTCACTTAGTCGATGCTTGAAAACCAAGTTTTGGTGGTCCAAAAGATTTTTGAATGGGAAGGCCGTGATCTGAATTGGATCCTTAAACACTCTCTAAGTTTTTAGGAACTTCGTAAAATCTATGCCAAAGTTTCAAAGTCTGAGAGCTTATCAGAAATAACCTCTAAATGGTTTAAATTTGTCAATAGCATGGGGCAACAAGGACCCTCGGTCAAGCGTGCAGACCGTTAGCCCATGGTAAACATGCGCTGGCACAAATTGGCAAAATGAGCGGCCATAACAAGAAATGGGGGAGGTTTCTAATACTAATCGCATATCACTAGGCAAACCCCTCAAAGAAGGAAAAGCCCCTAAGCTCCCGAACTTGAAAAAGCATAAAACTGTATGGATATCTTGCCAATTCCATCAGAGGTGAGTCCCACACCAAAACCGACTCCCGAGAAATAAGTAGTTTCAACCGAGTCCCGCCGGATGCCATACACTGGTTGACACGCATCCCACAGAAGAGAGAGAAAACCGCCCACATCGGATGGGTAAACATCATGCTACTTACCCGCCCAATATGGATGGAGACCGTAGGATCTAGAGGCTCCAAATCCATGGCAGACAAGCGACCTAATGGATGACCATATTCGATGGGGTAAAGAGGCCAAATGAATAAGATTTGAAGTCCCTCGTGAACGATGAGTTGGCAAAGGAATCGGTTTCATGACAACCTTGGATCAAGTGGAAATAACTATAGTTCGAATATTTCCAAGAGAACTGACACTCGGTTCGTTATGAAACAGGTGGCCACCTCCCTGTGTGGTGTTACATAGTGATGATGAAGCAGAAAAAAGGAATTCAAACAGAAGAGGCAAGAGAACTAGAAATCCAGGAAGCAAAAATGAACAATCAGGAAGGAGATTGGCTTTAAAGCCACAAATTGACAGAGAAGAAAGGGAGTTAGTTAGATGTAGAGAGTGAAAAGCTGAGAACAGAGAAAAGAAGCCGAGCTGACCTACAAAGCAAGGGAAATATCGAGCCAAACAGAGCCAGAGAGAGTCAGAGAGTCTATGTACTCCAGATAAGGCTTGAGAGGACTAAGTGAGCTCCTCTGTATATGTCTGTCATGTATGAGCCTCAGATTAGACTCATACGACTGTGATTAGTAGAGGTAAATATTCAGTGAGGAGACTCTGTGAACTCCAGAGACTTGGGGAATCCATGTACAGTCCTACTGATTTATGTCTGTTTAGTGAGACTCAAATTGAGCTCACTGTTGTAAAAACTCTGCCTTGAAAATGTTATGAAACCAGCTCAAGACAAGATAGAAAAGATAGATCAACGCCTTAGAATTCAGCCTCTTCGAGGGGGAAACCTCCTTTACATTACCTAAATGAACAATTCTTGGATGATACAAATGAAAATACCTCCTTTCTATATATAGGAGTCTAAGGGGTCATAACATAATCAGAGCTAACATAACAATAATAATGTAAGGGCACAATAATAACAATAGTGGGCTTTTACGGGGCACAATAGTAACAATATCGGCACTACATGGGTACATCAATATAATAAGTGGGTTATACTAATAACAATAAGGGGTTACACTAGTAGTATAGGGGCCTAACATGCCCCTCTCCTTCAAAAAATGTTGTCCTCAACGCTTTCGTAGTTCTTGATGCTTCTGTATAAAATTCTTGTCCTCCCATGTGGAATATTCAGCGGGTAAGTTCTTCCACTTGATGAGATACTCTGAAATTGATCAATTTCATAGCTGTCAGGTTCTTGTTTCTGTGAATTCTCCAGGTTCCAATATGATTTTTCCTTCCTCTTTAATTTCTGGCAATATTGTTTGAATTGGGATCTTTTGCAACTTTTGAATAAGTGGCCATACTTCTTCGTCCTTCTTCCATTCATCCCTTGCTTTGTTTATCCAATCTGGTTGGATAACATAAATAGCACAAAACAATGCTTCCACATCCTCATCCTTGAAGAGTCTTCCCATTCGGTAAGGTCGCCATTTTTTAAGTGCCTGTTGTTTCATTTGATTATGCACTGAAGTGGCGTTATCCTTTAAAAGTTGGAGAACTTGTTGTTGATGCTCGATTTGATCTTTCATTGCTTGAACCTTTTTCTTCTTGATATGTCCTTCTATCTCTAGAGTTTGAGGAGTGGTAATTTCTTCCAATCCTTTACAATATATGGTCGGATTTATTTCTTGATGCTCGATGTGATCTTTCACTTCTTGAACATTTCTCTTCTTTATATGTCCTTCTATCTTGATAGTTTGAGGAGTGGTAATTTCGAACAATGAATTACAAGATATGGTTGGATTCATTTCTTCTTTCTCGATGTGATCTTTCACTTCTTGCACCTTTTTCTTCTTGATATGTCCTTCTATCTTGAGAGTTTGAGGAGTGGTAATTCTTGCCAATGCTTTACAAGATATGGTCTGATTCATTTCTTCTTTCTCTGGGGTGGGGTCCTGGCGTATATCTTCTTCTTTTGTTGTTTCTTGATTCTTTTCTTCCTCCTCTTCATATTCTATGTAAAATAATTTCTTCTCAGCACACTTATGACCTTCAATGCATTTTCTATCACAATTGTAACAAAGCCCTTTTTCTCTTTTGTCTTCCAATTGTTGTGGTGTAACCCTCGTAGGTTGTGGAAGGCTAGGAGAAACAACACTTCCATCATTATAGTTGTGAGGGGTACACTTCCTGGTTTCCATAATTTTTCTTTGCACTATGTCACAAAACCCTTTTACTCTTTCCAATTGTTGTGGTGTTTCTCTAAAGAAGGTGTTGCTCTTTGTATCCTCATAATGTGCTATCATTTCCTCCGTGAAAATTGACCATGTAACAAGTTGTTTACGAGAACAAAGCCCTTTGTACCATAAAAATTGATCTGGTTCTAAATATGAAGATGCAATACATATCTTTTGTAACAGTTGTACACCATGTATATCAAAATATTGCTCCATCTGAAGTATCCAATTTACCGGATCCTTGCCATCAAACTTCCTCATCTTGATTTTTCTTGATTTTAGGAGCGCTATACCTTGAAACAATAGTAACTCTGTACTTTCGGATCTTTAAGTTCTAAAATTATGACCCGTAGTAGCCCTGTATGTCCTCTTTCCAATGCCACCAGACTGATCCAAATTGGATTCTCCAAGAAAGAGTTATGCACAATCTCCCAAGATGACCTGATTATAGACTAGTTCAGTAGAGCAAACTTGTATGACGTGCCACAGGTAGTTGTTTCACCCTTTGGATCTGAAAAATTCATACAAGAACTACAGTTCGTCGTCTTTTTGTACCTTCTTACGAAATTTCAATCCGATCCCCAGAGAGAAAGTTATGACGATTTTCCCCAGGTCACCTGTTTTGAATGTAATTCAAGAGTCTGGAAAAAGACAAACTTCCTCAGATCATATCTCCGCAAATATCACATGAAAAGCTCTAAAATTCGGACCCAAGGTTCAGCGCAATTTATTCTCAAATGGGGCTTTTTTGCGACTTCTGAAACATCACAGAAAACAAGTTATAGTAAGAATTCCACGATGAACTGTTTGGAGCAGCGAAACCCTAGAATCCAAAGCTCTGATACCAAATGTTATGAAACCAACTCAAGAAAAGATAGAAAAGATAGATCAACGCCTTAGAATTCAGCCTCTTAGAGGGGGAAACATCATTTACATTACATAAATGAACAATTCTTGGATGATACAAATGAAAAGACCTCCTTTCTATATATAGGAGTCTAAGGGGTCATAACATAATCAGAGCCGACATAACAATAATAATGTAAGGGCACAATAATAACAATAGTGGGCTTCTACGGGGCACAACAGTAACAATATGGGCACTACATGGGTACATCAATATCATAAGTGGGTTATACTAATAACAATAAGGGGTTACACTAGTAGTATAGGGGCCTAACAGAAAACATAATAGAGAGGCCACCACTGAAAGTTGGACCAGGAGACGTAGCCCAGGAGTATTGGGTGAACTCCTTATTAAACTTGTTGTTTACATGTTTGCTTATTATGTCTTTCTCTAACTGCTTCAGTGTCTATGTATTTCACAATTTTATCGATCCGTTGCATAAAATAACATAGCCACAGCCCAGCACATGAGTCTGTAATACCTTTTTTAATCACTTGAGATCATTTACGAATGATTTCAGATCATGGAATGAAATGTAGAGTTCTTTGCAAGATGTATGGCACTCTACTGTCACTATATAACCTGCCCAACTCTTGCTTCTTACACAATTCATCCAGAAAGCTTTGTAACCAAATCAATTCTTTACGAACCTCTATAACAGAAACATACTCTGCTTCCATACCCTGTAGAGAAATGTTTGAACCACGAAAGCATAATTCTTGATTTGTGGTACCTCTCAAATACCTGAGAATCCACTTCACTGCCATCTAATGTTCTTTTCCTGGATTGTTCATGTACCTGCTTAAAACTCCCATTTGATGTGCAATATCAAGTCTTGCATAGACCACTGCATACATTAAACTTCCAACTACTGATGCATATCAAACGTTAGACATATAAGAAATTTATTCCTGAGAATTGGGACACACCTCCTTACTTAGTTTGAAATGGCTAGCCAAAGGTATACTAACAGGTTTTGCATTATGCATATCAAATCTTTTCAACACATTTTCTATGTACTCTCTTGAGACAATGTTATTTTCTATTCTTCCTATCTCTAGTTATTCTCATACCAAGGATTTGTTTTGCAGCACCCAAATCCTTCATTCCAAATGAGTTTGCCAATTTTCTTTTCAGCACATTTATTTCCTGCATGTTAGAACCTACAAAAGCCATGTCATCTACATATAGTAACAATATAATCTAGTTGCCATCATTTTGCCTTTTGAGCTAAAGACAATGATCAGAGTGACATCTAATATAACCTTGTTCAGACATAAACCTGTCAAATTTTAGATACCACTACCTTGGAGGTTGTTTTAAGCCATACAAGCTCTTCTTCAAATGGCACACTAGCTTCTCTTTCCCTTTTACCTCATATCCTTGTGGCTGATGTATATATGTCTCTTCCTCCAAATCCACATGGAGAATGGCAGCCTTTACATCTAACTGCTCAAGATGAAAATCTTCAGTAGCTACTAGAATTAAAATAGTTCTGACTGAAGTCATTTTAAGAACATCAGAAAATATCTCATCAAAGTCTATACCATTTTGTTATGTAAACCCCTTCACCAGAAGTCTAGCTTTATAACTTTTTCTACCTCCATCTTCTTCCTTCAACCCATAAACCTGCTTTTTCTACAATGTTGTTTTACTTGCAGGCAACTTGACTTAGTCCTAAGTCTGGTTATGTGCTAAGGAATCCATCTCTTCTTTCATGGCTTGCTCCCACTTCTTACCGCCTTCTACCTACACTGCTTCTTTATAACATTCAGGTTCACCAGAATCAGTTAACAATACATAATATAATGAAGGAGAGTATCATTTAGGGGGTTTACTTATCCTGGTAGAACTTCTAACACCACTTTTAGGTGTTTGAGGTGATTGTTGTTGTTGTGGTTGCTACTGTTGTTCTGGTTGTTGATCATTATGATTTTTAGTCACCATCACTTTTTTTGTGATCTCATGAATCACTATGTATTCTCTGTTTTCTTTTTCTTATTTCTTTTCTTACATCTGATCCTTATACAAAACCCTTTCATTCAATATGACATCTCTGCTTCTAATGATTTTTTGTTATTCATAATCATAAAAGCGATATCCAAAATCATTAACACCGTACTTAAAAAATGTACATTTCTTTGATTTTGCCTCAAGTTTTTTTTCTATTTTCTTTATTAATGTGGACGAAGGCTTCACAACCAAAAGTCTTTAAAAATCAGTAGTTTACCTTTTTACATGTCCATGCCTCCTCTGGACTACCACCATCCAAGGAACTTGAAGGCCCTCTTTTTATTATATAGACAACAATATCTATAACATCTGCCCAAAATTGTAAAGCCAATCCTGCATGCAATCTCATGCACCTTGCACACTCCATGTTTGTCCTGTTCATCCTTTCAGACACACCATTTTCTTAGGTTGTTCCTGGAACTATCTTTTCTTTGCGAATTCCATTCTCTATACAATACCTATCAAACTCTTCTTTGCAATATTCACCTCCATTGTTTGATCTAAGACACTACAACCTTTTTCCTGTATCATTTTCAACCAAAGCTTTCCATTTCTTGAAAGTATCATGTACATCAGATCTATATCGAATACAATAAATCTAGGTTTTTCTAGTTGCATAACAAATGAAAGTAACATAATAATGAGAGCCACCAATAGATGATACATGAGTAGGTCCCCATACATTTGTATGTGCAAGCTTTAAATTTTTTCTCTTCTTTTCCTTCCCAACTTTGAGGAATCTGACTCTCTTCTGTTTTTCATAAACACAGTTCTCACAAAATTTTAAATCAACATGCTTCAAACTTGGCAAAAACTTTCTTGAGTGAAGAATCTGCATCCCCTTCTCACTCATGTTCCTAGGCCTATGATGCCACAATATCGTATTTTATCCTATAGAGGTTAAAGAATTATCAAAATTAGAAATACCATTGCATAAATACAATGTACCAACCTTTTCTCCTTTTGCTATTACCAGGGCTCCTTTAGTGACCTTCCAAGTTTTATCTGTAAAAGTAGTCACACGACCTTCACCTCCCAATTGCTTTGTTTAAATTAGATTTTTCTTCAAATTTGGAACATGCCTTACCTCCTTCAATAGCCATTGAAATAAATTTTTCTCTTTTTTGAAAATTGTACCCATTCCAATTATCATCACCCAATCAAACCTATCCAAAATCTCCTTGAACATAATCATAAAAATGTTTCCTGTTAGGTGTGGCACGGAATGAGGCCCCTCAATCTACCACCCAGGCATCAATAATATTTTCTCATGAAAGAATAAAAGCATCTTGCAACACATCACCTGTCACATTCACTTCATGATTGTTTTCTTGCCACATGTCTCCTTCTTTTCCCTTTCGAGACTTGCAGTCTTTCTTCAGGTGTTCTTCCTTCCTGCATTTATAGTGCACTATCCCCAATATGGACTTGGATCTTTCTTTCCTTGACTTAATACAATATCCTGGGCTCTTTCCTCTTTCCATTTTTCTTCCCCTAGTCTTTGTAGTCAAAGCATTACCTGAAGTCTCACCAGAGCGTTTCCATCGCATTTCCTCGCTAAGGATTACACCAAAAACATCATCAAAATTTGAAGTACTAGATCAAGAGACATAGTTACTAATGGCTATAACTAAACCATTCCAAATTTCTAGAATTGAGAACATAAATAATAGAGCCCTAACTTCATCATCAAAATTTACCCCTACAAAACTTAACTGACTCGTAATTATATTAAATTCATTCAAATGACCAACAACAGATCGACCTTCTAACATCTTCATATTAAATAAATGCTTCATAAGAAATCACTGATTTGAGGCCAAGTGTTTTTCATATAATTTGGCCAATGCCGACATTAAACCTTTTGTTATCATTTTTTTTGAAATATTGAAGGCTATCGACCACACTAGGCACAATCATACTGTTTTGAGTGCCTTTCTATCGAGAATATCCCATTCTGTGTATGTCATATAAGTCCGATTCTTTGTCTTTTTGCTCAATGGTAGGTATAGATCTCTATGACACAGATAATATTCCATCTTCATCTTCCATAACTGGTGGTTTTGGCCATTAAATTTTTCAACGCTAAACCTACCATCTTCCCCCATTGCTCCCATTCGAACCAGAAACCCTTCTCTCCCACGAGTTTATCAGCCAAATAGTCTTTGACTCTAATAACATTTGTTAGAAAATTATATATTATAGAGAAATGGAACACATAAAATATATTGCAGAAATATAAACATAGAAGACACATAAAACAAGAGAGACACAGATATATGTTCTTCACCCGATTTGGGCTACGTCCACAGTGAAATAGTCAGTCCTTCCTTTTATATTATCTAGGAAAATTAAGAGATACATCCTACAGTAGATCTATTCTAATTCCCTCTTCGCTCTCACACAAGCTCTTCTCTCCTTCTCACTCAGAATACAAATCTCCATAGATGGAATACAATTCCCTCATATATAGCGTGGGGATGCCTTCTAGGGAAAAAAAACCTAAATTAAACATAACTTCTATTGTCAGATCCCTGACTAATGAACGCCCTAGATTGACTACGAAATTACAACATTTTTCAAGGACATTTTACATCTATTTTTAGCTTCAGGATTGCTGCCACTGATCCCCTCCAGGTGGGGGGCTACCAAAGATTGCAGCCCCCCCCAAACCGCCTTGCAGCGCAAATATTACGAGTGGATTTTTCCCCACATTACAAACTGGGGTTCAATGCGGTGACACCTATGAATAAAGAAGATAATCAGGCTCCACACCCAAAAAAATTACCAAAGTCCTCATCTATACCAGAATCATAGTTAAACAACAAAATGAAATAGTAATAAATGTGGGTAACTCCAATCATCCAATGGAAACCAGCTATACGAGGACTATATTTTATTAAATAACACTTCTGAAGGGAACAAATAAATGTTACTAGTCCCCTCTATGGGATGGGTTCTTTTCTATCCTCAAACATCATTAGCTTTTGTAGAGTCTCTCTCCTCTATAATCTGTAAACCCAACAAATAAAATGTTTGAGCTCAATGGAAACTCAAATGGAAAATACGATTGTGTGTGAAAATGATAATAACTAGAGTTACAATAGTGAGTGCAACAATGAAAATAATTGAAATTGAATAATTAATGGAAAATCATCTTATTTATAACAAAATAATAGGTTATCCTCGAATAATGAGCAATAATAAAATATTATTAACCCCATTTTAGAAATAACCACTTGGAATATTTGATTATATTTGGCTAGGGGGGAAAGTATCTAAACTTTTATTTAGAAATAATAAATAAATAAATAATGTATTTATCATCTAAAAAAATGTGGTTAGGAAATAATAAACAAATATGATTTATTTAATTATTCCTAAGGTATTTAGTCAAACTTGACAAGGAATAATAATTAATTAGTGACTAATTAATTATTACTAGAGAAAAATAATATAATTAATACTTTATTTGTTTATTTTTCATAACTGGGTCAAATATGACAAGGAATATTAATTAATCAATTGCTTAATTAATTATTCCTACAAGAAAATTAAATAAATAGTGATTTATTTAACTATTCTTCATGGGTTTAATTATAAATTACTTAATATACGTGGTTTATTAGCTAATTTCTCTTAGTGAAAGCAATTTTACTATGGTAAAATTGGCCTTACATGGTTTACTTTGATCCATCTAGTAAATTAGGTTAGATGATCATTTTTTTGGTGATAACACTCCTACCTTTTTCAAAGACTCTCCTTAGGTGAAGTATGCATTCCTCATCTTTGTTCGAAAAACAATGATATCATCAACATATATGAGTATAAATCTAGCCATTTGATTTGCAAAGGTAAAGTCCATGGGTCTTTGGAAATGGCACCATAATTCATTAGACCAAAAGACATCTTCACATACATGAAAGCGCCCCAGCGTGTAGTAAATGTTGTTTTTTCTTAGTTGTTAGGATGTAGTAAGACTTGATTATAAACAGAAAAGCCATCTAAAAGAGAATTTCTACTAGATCCAACCACCTTCTGCAAAGTGTGACCCATCTTAGCCAAAGGGTAATTCTCTTTGAAAGAGGCTTTATTAAGATTTCGGGAATCAATACAAAGTCTGATTTCTCCAATCTTTTTTCTAGTTGGAACTAGAGTAGACACCCATTTAGAATATCTTAATGACACTATGATCTTGGAATCATACATCCTTTTGACCTCTTTTTCAATTAGAGGCATGAGCATTGGGTTGATTCTCCTTAATTTATGATTAAACGACTCGTAGTATTTTCTTAAGGGAATCTTATGATGTATAATGCCAGTGTCATAGGATTTCAAATACTCATAACTCCATGCAAACACATCTATGAATTCTTTGAACAAGTCTATGTACTTTAGCGTTTCCATTGGGGGTCATTTGGACAATATAATCATCTTAGGTTCTTGTTCAGTTCCAATGTTATATTCTTCAACCCCAGGTCCAGTAGGTTCAATTTTAGGCTTTTTCGATACATCATTAAAGTCAAACAAATCTTCTAAATGGACTAATCCTCTAGGCAACACATTGTCTTTCAAAAGTAAAATTTCTGATTCTTGTTTTTCTTGAGCTATTTATTTGAAATCTAATTTAGTCACAACGTTATGTACACAATCTTCTAGGTCAAATTCCATGTCTATATTAGCATATTTAAACTCATATTTTGACTGCAAAAAACATTTAATTTGGGAATCATTTCTAAAACTTGCCAGAATCTAGTATTATCTGGTACAGTAGGTATGTTCTTTACTTCAATATTATATTGGTGACTAGGATGATATGGAATTTTACAGGTATTAGTTGAAGTAGCAAGACCACCGGGTAATATATTTTGATCTATAGGGACAAAAGACAAGCTATGCTCAATAAATGATTCGAAAAAATCTAAGAAAAGCATTCCTATATGGCCTCATCCCTGGGTGTTTAGAAAAATATTCCCCTCTAATTTTCATTATTATCAGTTTGGAATCTCTATGTATTGCAATTTCTTAGCACCTAGCTTCTTTAAAATTTGTAACCCTAAAATTAAGGCTTCATACTCAGCTACATTGTTGGAACATTGGAAATTTAATTTATATGAATGGCCTTCTGAGTGATTAGTTTGTGAATTTGAAACCCATATGCATGCCCCTCATCCTTCTTTACTAACAGCTCCATTGAAAGTTAAATTCCACAAAGGTTCATCCAGTTCATCATGTTCCCTCATATTTGTTTGGCATTCCTTAGTTTGACATAGCTCAGTGTTTTTATTGGGAAGTTGTTCCTGTATATTTCCATCATTATACAAAATAAAAGAATCAAGGTTTGAATTGATTGAATATAACGGATAATTATGAGGTTTATCCTAAGTAGTAACGATAAATTTCATAATTTTTTCCCTATACAGTCACCTATTCTAACCAAACACTCGAATTGTAGCATAGGTCATATCCATTTAGAGGGTTCCCTAGAGTTTAGCTCCCCATGAGGGAGACAATAACATGCCATATTTAGGGGGTATGGTAGCAATAACTATATCCATTACCACACTCTTGGCTAGTATTTGCACTAAGTTGATACACAAATCCTTAATAAGTTCAAGGAATTTTACTTCAATTAAATGAAACGTGTTGGACACCTAATCCTCAATGGGTTAGTGTGGAAGTCGAATGGACAAAAGCAGTCCAAGAGACCTTGGGATCTGAAACCCAAGAGTCACATATTGTACTATAAATGTATATCTGATGTTAATAAAAAATGTACTCACATGATTTATCTTTCCTATTCTATGTTTCCCATGTGTGTTTAACATGGTATCAGAGCAGGCCTATTCCTGCCCTGCATAATTAATGTGAGCCATTTGTCTTATGGCCTTTCTGTGCAGTCATTTCTGCCATCAATTCTGCATCTTAGGAATATTTTCTCACGAATATTTCTTCAGCTAAATGTTAGCTGCTCCTGGCGATGTCCAGCACTGTCCAAGCGGTTCTTCTGACATGTCTGTTTGCCAAATTTTTACCTGCGCTCTCTGTCCATAAGCGTTTCATGCTCTCTCACTTGATGCGTTGTGCCATGCATTGAACACTGTTTTGGTACGCTGCCCCTATTCGTTTACCGTGCCATACTCTGCCATAACGCCTGACATGGTTAACGCCTGACTTGGTGAACGTTTGAGATTCTTCAAACCGAGGCTGCGTGAATTCAATTCGAAGCTATCTCCAAAGTATTGGCCTAGTCCTGACCCTGGTGCAGGGATTCTAGCTTCTACAATAATTCTCATAATCTCGTCAATACTTTGAGTAGGCTAGTCAGGATCGTCAGACTCATTGCTAATAGTATCAGCTGCATCTACTAAATCTGCAGGTAGGTTCTTTAAAAACCATTCATGATTCCGAATTTCAGGAATAGTAATTCGCTTGTCAGGGTCTGCAACAAAAATCCTTGATAGGAGGTAACGGCATTCTGCAGAGACGTGGACATAATCTGGGATTGTGTACTGCACCCCCAAAATTCGCCCAATAGTTTTTTTAAAATTCCTGGGATCGTCCGGGTCTTCAAACGGATATGCTCCCACTAACATAACGTAAAGTGTTACACCACAGGACCACACATCCGCAATCTTGCCATCGTATTCTCTTTTGGACAAAATCTCAGGGGCTATGTACGCAGGCGTTCCCACGGTGGATTTCGGCTGAGAATGAAGCAAAGCTTCCTTTGGGGATGAATACAACCACCGGGTCCAAGGAATTCAACAATTTCAGAGGTACGTGAACAGATTTGGTTCTGGGCTGGTTATTTATTGGTTTGGATTCGTTGATGAGCTTAATGATCATCCAGATGTTTTATTATTGGATCACTTCCCAAATGATGAAGAAATTTACTGCCTGCCAAGATTGAATGTGTCACCGCGGCCATGACAGGAAATTTGAACAGTAAATTGCCACCTCGAAGAGAATTCCCAGTGAATTGGCCTTACTCGTACATAGAGGAAAAACCGGTCAGATTCGAACCAGCCGGTTCAAACCACACTCAGCTATAGGAGTTGCATAAAATATATGGTGCCATATTGAAAATGAAAGGGGAATGTCTTTCATTGCTTTGTAATACATGTTTGGTTGGCTATTAAGGCTAAGTGAAAGGAATCTCTCTTCAGATAGGAAGTGCATCTACTCCATAAACACGTTGGGCATTTGCTTGAGGATCGAAGATGCGATGCTATAACTCAGAGTTTGAAATCTGAGTTGCGTCCAATAATTTAAAGGGTAGAGTGGTGAATGCTGCCTACTCTGCCTGAAGGGTTGCTGCCTGGAATGCGTGAGGGTGTCAAAGGAGCTCCTCTCCTCTATCTTGTTGAATGCCTGCGACTCTGTTGAATGCTGGCGACTCCACTCCACCATGCAGCCCTCCGCCAATGGTTCAGAGAAGCGGAGCATATCACATTCCCCATTCAAAATCGTTGTAACAAATTGGGCAACTCATGCCACTCTTTTGAAACAGACATTGTTAATTGTTGTATTGGGATTTTTCTGCGGTCATTCTATCGGTAGTTCCCTCCGGTGGCAACAGAAAGCCATATTTCATTAGTAAGCATCCAACCATTTTTTAATGGTTGTTTGGAAAAAATAAAGCAAAAATTAAGGTGGATTGAGGTTAAGAGAATTAAGAGGGTCGGAAAACACCATATATTTCTATGCTGGGTGATAATTTAGAAGTATAATTCATGTGGTGTATTGTGCGCTGTATTTGAATGCTGGACTTGTAAAACAGCATAGATTATTCCAGCAGAGAATTATATGTGCCCTATATCGGTTTGGTTTCTACATTACAAGTGATGTTTTTTATATTTGGAATATTCAACACGCTGGGATTTGTCTAGTCGTGTTAGACAACTAACCCTCCATTTCCATTCATCAATATTGGCGACAGACAAATATACACTGGGCATTCAGATAAATCATTATCAAAAGCATGTGTTGACACCTTGGGTCAACTTTCAACAGAAACACAGATAGAGCAGAAAAAGCAGTGCTACCAAGTTCGGCCAGTGGTTGATGTGCATCTCTAGCCTGTTGCTCAGGTTCTTCATTGACAGACTCAAATTCCTTCTACTCTGCAATTATTGACTCCTTATGGTATTCAGCATTCAGTGCTTTTTCTAGAAGTGATACCCTCTTTCTAATAAACTCAAGGAGCCTCTTTTGTATATCTCTTTATTGGGCAAGAAGACTCTCTGAAGATCCAGCTTGAGGCAGCTGGCTTCTCTTCTCAGTTGCAAATGTTGCAGTTGTTGCTGCCCCAGTTGTGAAACTGTATTTAAAACTCATTATAGTTTCTGTTCCTTGATTCATTTGTTGCACATTTACAAAGGATTTTTTTGTGTCTTTGTACTGTGAGTGGGGGTCACTTTTACTCATTGGGTCATAGTTGTAATCAGTGTTTTAAAGGGGTGTAATTTTGATAATGAAGAATATGCCTCGAATTACTGAAATATTAGAGTTCTTAAAAACTCTGATATATTCCTCTAATCATGAAACATTCCAAATCAGCAAAGGCTCTCTCTCAGAAATTCAAACATGTCTACAATATGCACAAGAAAAGATCGATTTTTTGCAGCTTGAATCACAGCTACAGCAAGAAGAGCTACATCAAAATAGACACCATTCTGAACCTGTTTTTGTTCAGAACATTCAGACAACCACCCATCAGCAGCATGTTAATAATGTTACAGTTCATTCAAATAAAGCAGCAGTTGTATATGCAGATGCAAAAACTCAGTCTGCACTTCCCAAGCCCATCATCAGACCTTGGGAACAGCTTGTCCACAACAAGCACAAAACTGGTCTTGGATATGACAAGGACTTGTCCTTTCATATTCCAGACTACTCAAAGTCCATTCAGTTTCAGAGTGCTGGATTCATTCATGACAGTTCAACTGCTCCTCATGACAGTTCACCTCTAGCTGTTCCAGATTCTACCCCTCTTCCACAGCAACAACAGCAACAACAACAACAACAGATCATGAAATGCCAACACTGTGACCGAGTTGGCCATTTGAAAGATCATTGTTTTGATCTTCATCCATGTAAGCATTGTCATAAAACCAGTCATTCTTCACACAGATGCTTCATAAATAAACGTCCTGCAAGAACAAAGATTCATCTTGGATGGATCGCTTCTTGGCAATGGGCATCAACAGCCAAGAAGATATTCCAAACACATGTTAGAACTTGTTCCAGAGTATTGAACAGTCTTGCAGTTGAGTTTTCTCCATCTTCTCACCTTGTACCTGACAGGGGGGGAAATGATGGTCATCTACAAGCTTCAAAGCCACATCAAGCGAGCCTGAGCCACAACCTGCCACACCAGTTTCAGAGTTGTAGCCAGAGACAAAGATGCCTGAACATGCCTTCAGTTGGCAATCTGGGACACTTCCTCTAGCAGAAGACTTCAGCTTCTTGCCAGTTTTGGAAGAATTCCAGGAACACAATTGAGAACACTTCCTCTAGCAGAAGACACCAGCTTCTTGCCAGTTTTGGAAGAGTTCCAAGAATTGCATTAAGCATTCCAGAGTTGTTGGTCATCCTTAAAACCATCACAGATTGAGAACACTTCCTCTAGCAGAAGACTCCAGCTTCTTGCCAGTTTTGGAAGAGTTCCAGGAATTGCATTAAGCATTCCAGAGTTGTTGGTCATCCTTAAACCATCACAGATTGAGAACACTTCCTCTAGCAGAAAACTTCAGTTTCTTGCCAGTTTTGGAAGAGTTCTGGGAACTGCACTAAGCGTTCCAGTGTTGGTGGTCATCCTTAAACCACCGCCCTTTATACCAACATTTCATAGAGCACATTCAGCCTAGTGCTACCATGCATTTTTTGCACATTTTGTATTACAGCTCTCTTCTTGGACTCATACATAACCCTTCGGATTAAGGGGGGGAATGTTCGACACCTAATCCTCAATGGGTTAGTGTGGAAGTCGAATGGACAAAAGCAATCCAAGAGACCTTGGGATCTGAAACCCAAGAGTCACATATTGTACTATAAATGTATATCTGATGTTAATAAAAAAATGTACTCACATGATTTATCTTTCCTATTCTATGTTTCCCATGTGTGTTTAACAAAACGAATACAAATCTTTATATCGTCTAGTGATATCTAGTCCCAATTTTTCCATGAAAACCCTAGGTATGAGATTGTGAGACGCCCCTGAGTCATTCATTGCATTATATAATATTTTATCATGAACATTTAAGCTAATGTAAAATTGAGGTACATCTTTGTCTTGGATTTTACCATTGACTTCAGGTCTGAACAATATTTTTGGTTGATCATTAGATACATTGACTATATCTACATCTTGTCCTATACTTAAGGCTTTCATTACTTGTGATCTGTATTTAGTTTTGTTAATCAATTTTCTTAAAAGAATGTATATTTTAAGCTTTGTGAATTCATGTTCCATATTGAATGATGTCTGAGTCTTTTTTAAACTGATGGCCTGCTACTTTTCAGCCAAGTCCTTTTGGGAAATATCTATTTTTCGTTAGTGGAGGGATAATTAGTTTGAATTGGGTTGAATGTAGTATCAGGTGCTTTTTAGGTTGGAACCTAAGTATTCTTTCTAGAAAGAATCTCAAGGTTTTCCTTGGCAAGTGTACCAATTGGCATTTTATTTGGAGTATCAGGTGCTCTCCTACTCTTGAGATTATATTGCTTATGGACTTCCATAATTGCATTTTCAAAACCTTTGTAATATTTTTTTGATTCCTCGACATCTATCTCATCCTGGGATAGTAGAAAAAGGTGTTGTTCTTCTTTAGTAAGAAATTTAGAATCATTGTCATTTACTCCCATTAAATTTATTTGAGAATCATTCATGTGTTCAGCTATTTCTCCCTCGTCATCTGTGTAGTTTTGTTGAAAAGGAGGTCTCACCTGATGATATGGAATTTTTGGGTTTCTTTGTTTGATCTGGGGTTGGTTTCTTCTAAAATTTGGATTTCTATTCGAGGGAGCATTTTGGTTTTCCCTAGGAGGAACCCTATCAGTTATGATTATCATACCCATCATTTTCTCCATGGTTCTAAGTAAACTATTTATTTGATAATCAGATGGAGAAGAAGAGGAAGGTTCCTCTTTGATAGTAACTCTTCTTTCAAATTTTAATTTTTACTTTTTGGTTAATCAATTAGCCTTGATCTTAAGGGAATTAGCTTGAATTTCCTCTAAGGTAGTAGGGTCTCTTTCTCTCAGCTGATATGCCATATCAACATCAAATCCTTCAGGGAAATGTATAAGGGCCAAGCCAGGGGGAGGTTTAGTAGCATTTTGGATTGCATTATAAGCTTTATTAAACCTATCACAATATTCTTCCATAGTCTCATTAGGTCCTATTTTTAGGTTTTTATATTCATTCAGGATCTGAAGAGGATTCTTTTTGGTTTCCCACCTATTTAGGAAATACTGATGATAGGCAACAAGGTCAGCTATGGTAGTTGTAGCTAAAATTTTAAACCATTTTCTTACCTCTCCACCCAAACTCTGGGTAAAAAATCTCATCATTATGTCACTTTCTTCCACTTCCTGAAGATCAAAGAAATCACTCATTTTATCTATACGTTGTTGTGCATTGATATCTCTAGTGGCATCAAATTGAGGAATTCTAGTTTGATAATCTTGGGGTGTAGGATTCCACTGCCTAGGTACAACCAAGGGAGGATAACGAGCAACCCTCTTGGGTTGAATAATGTTTGGTCTTATAGAAGGTTAGGTTACTGTCTGTTATACTATTAGAGAAGTATTAGAGATTATAGAAGGGGTGGGACCTGTTGATTTAGGATGAGTTGATTGGGATGAATGAGACGATCCTGCAATAGTCAGGGTAAAGAGTTCAACAGATTGTTGGATATATGCTTGATGTACAACTTGATCAAGTACAGATACAAGATCTTGTAATTTGTCAATGTTTTGGAGGTCTTACTGATCAAAACTAGGTTCAAGAGATGGTCCTATAGATTTATGGGGCTCTAGAATAGATTTATTAATTATTGTTTGATCAACAAAACTTTCAGATTTGGTCCAAAATAGACTGTGTGTGAATGGTAAGTCAAAGTGAATATCTTGTATGGTATCAAAATTTTCTAGAGGAGAATTTTCCCTAGAAAGGGGACTATTACTTCCTTGACTTTCAGCTAAACTTCTTTTCCTTACTAACCTTTTAGGATCACCTAAAATTTCGAGAGGTTCTAGATGAGGATGCAATCTAGTGTGAATTCCTTTTGGAGCCAGATCTTAAATGTAAGAATCAACCTCTAATTATTTATTTCTAAAATCTGGATCATTACTCTTCCTGAAATAACTTTTTATGAACTAGGGAATTTAATTTTGTAAAAATGAAATGAAGGATTAAATGTCCCTAGTATGGCCACCATAATGTTAGCACTTTGTAATTTTCCAAGGTTGCAAAAGAGAACCATAGAGGTAACCACAAAACCACTTTGGAAGCTGGGATCTATCCCTACCAACTTCAGAGAGGGATTTCCCTATCATATTTAACTTTATTTTGTTTATATATTAGGGTAGTTTTGAGAGTTGAGAGTTTGATTTTAAAATTGTTTGGTTGATTAAATGCCTAAAACTTCCATTACGCTATGGAGTCTACAAGTTAACATGGATCTGTTTCATATTTTCAAAGGAGTTTCATAAGGAAAGGTAACTGAACTAATGGATCCATTTCATTTAAATGAAGTGTTATAGAAGAAAAGATATAAGTTCAATTGAAGTTAGAGATAAACTAAGAATTGTTTAACAAGATATCATAAGAAAACTTTTAAATTATCCACAACCAAAACCAGAGTATATTTTTCAACAAATTTGGTTCATCAACTTTCCATAAAATAATGCAGATTTAAGAAAACATGAGCATGGAAATAAAGGAATAAACACATAGAGAGTGAGAGAAGCACTTCACCAAATAGTCCAACACACGAATCATATGAAGAATGTCCTTTTTATTACTAATCATCCCATTAAATGAAAATAGTACAACAGGTTTTTGGAACTTAAAAATCAACACTTGATACTTCAAAAAGAGAAGTATTTATAATTTATTTACAAAATATCCTGTCGAAACTGACTATGATATAGTTTAGGAATTCATAAACTGAATCTATCTAACTATTACAATAATTTAGGAAAATTGAAATTGTGTGAAGTGATGGCACTCAATTGGTCGAACTATTGAATATATGGCCCTTCGAATCTTGTTGTGTTATTGATGCTGAGTTGTAAAACCAATTCATATCCTTATTCCAGTAACTCACATAATTTATCCCAAGGTTGTCCACTGTGGATATACATACATACATACATACATACATACATACATACATACACACACACACACATGCATATATATATATATATATATATATATATATATATATATAGAGTAACTTCTTGTAGGCCTCGTCCACTTCAATATATTTGGAAAGAGTTGGTTTGGACATGATGGTCTACTTGGTTTCATACAGGATGTCCAAATCATATGCCAATGCTTATAAAACTTATTTTTTTTTCATGATGATTCTCCCTCCTATAAACTTAGAAGAATATTTAGCCTTCGTTAGAAATTTCAGACAACAATCTGACCATGTTTTGAGCTTCTCATTTATCACTAATAAATTAAGAAGTCCTTTTTTGTAGAAGGCTTCCAGCTCATTGAAGAATATCTGTACACCAATATCAAAAATTTTACACTTTTCTTCTAGCCACCTGATCAAATTTCCCTTGGTTAGCACCTTTTTTACCTCTAGTATGGTTTCAGTTCTATCCTCAATCTCCAGTTCTTGTAGTTCTTGCTTGTTTTTCGAATTGAGGAACTTGATGAGCTTTGTAGCTTCACTTGGTTTATCACCCAACTAAACTTCTCTTTCTTCAATGCTTCATTAGATCTCTCAATTAATTCTTGATGCTCAAATATAACTTGTATAGATGGCGAAATTTATACCATGGCATCATCTATCATTTTCCAAATATTCTCCTTAACATAGGCTGGGGTATTACCCATGGCAGTTTCCTTCTCCATCTTTTGCAATCACTAGGAAAGAGTCTCGAATTTCTGCATCTCTGTCAGGAGAGAATTCTCATATATAGAATTTTCTTCCTGTAGGACTTTTACATCTTCTCTCAGTGTTTTTATTTCTTATCCTTGTATCAACATTTTTTCCATTGATTGAGCCAACCGGATTGAATCATATGTAGTTGAAGAAGAATGAGGTGTTTTAGAGGAGGATGTTCCTGCTGTTGTAGTTGTTGTAGGAATGCCCCTTTGAAGTAGTGATGCAATAGGCACTGCATCAAGAGGAATCATAGAAATTTGAGAACTATGTTCTTTCTCTTTGATCAACTTATCCATCTATACCTCCATTTCCTTAATCTATGCACTCTTTTCCACTAGTAGCTCCATCATTTCTTCTTTCTGTATCTTTGCTTCTCCTAATTCCTTTGCTTGGGGATCTTCAGTGGCAAGCAACTTCAATCGCTTCCTCAAGGATGTTATCTAAGAATTCTTCTATTTAGTAATATCTTACATGGTCGATGGATCACCTAGATCAAAGCCTTCTTTGATCACCATTTCCTCCAAATATTTAATTATATTGTCTGCCGCCAAAGAGGAAATTTTCTCCAATTTGAGTTGTGACTGAACATTGTTCAAAGACAGCTACAACTTAGAAGATGTAAGGGTAGTGTTTGTGAATATTAAATAAACCATATCTCCTATTTTCATCTGCATGTCCATCTGATCCAATGGATGGACATCCTTTGCCTCAAACTCAAATGTAGTCTGCTTGAAATCACCTGCTGATTTAGCTTGAGGAACCTATTCCTAGAATAATTCCATATGAATTCTCCCTTTCTCTTTGTCATAGGCAAAAATGAGCATGTGTTGAATTGAGGAAGCTTGCTTCTTGAATTGAGCGTAGATGTTATCATGGAGGGCTTTATTTTTGTGTTTAATTTCTTTGTACCTCTGAAATATATCAAGATGCCTTTGTTCTATAAATGACTCTGGTGTATGGGGTGTTGTAGTTGGATTCTCTTTGGTCATTAAGGATGATGGAGAATTAGTTGTGTTGCTACCAAAATTTAAAGTATGTAGGCTAGAAAGTATAATAGTACCTTTTGTTTCCTGCATTTATGGGAAATCTACATTGGAGCTTGTCTTTGTTTTATTGGAAAAGATCTTGAATTGCTTGTCTGAGACTTCTGTGACTGAAGGAGAGTTCTCCTATCTTGGTATTTTATTAGTTTTATCTCTAGGGGTAGGATTCTTTGAGGCAGTTGTGGACAACAACTGGTATTTGGCCTCCTGCAATGCGTTCTCTACCCAATCTTATTGATTGATGTATTTCTTAGTCTCTAGTCTCTGGGTATGTAAATAGGGGGTTGTCATTTGCTCCAACCTCAACTTAAAAGTTACACCAAAGGGATCATAAGACCATGGAAAGCTAAGGGAAAATTCATTTATTTTAGTAGGAGGTCTACCTCCTCTCTAGTTGCTCTACTATTACAAACAAATTTCCCCTTCTATGCTTTGATTCTCAACTGGGACTTCTTCTTGGCTGCCATAAAATGAATGTTATCTGATTCGTGTGGAGCACCTGGAAGGTATGCTTTTGACTAGAAATCTAGTGGTTTTTCAATAATAGTTATAACCTTTTCTGCATTATGAGTTCAAAGAAGATAAAGGGTTTTGATAAAATGTGCAACAATCGATAAAGGAAGCTTAAGTGCTAATGATTGACGTTTTCCATGCAGGAAGACGCGAAAACAAAGGATCGGCGATTGAAAGCAAGAAGCAAAGGGAAAATAACTACTGTCCCGCCAACAGGGAACCAGATGCGGACAAGATCAAGTAAAATTAGAGCCGAATAGCCCAAAGAAAGAAGGCGGGATACTGAGACGGAGAACGCAAGAAGGGAAAGAGAAGAATCGAACGATTAGCGAGTCCCTCAGGATCCTTGATCCTGAGGGATCGCTGCTTTAAGTTATCTTTTGATTATCTAGATACCTCCGTCATTTCTGTTATATAAAGGCACCACGCCATTGGATGGAGGAGGACTGTCTTTTGTAATTTTCAATTTCAGAACCAACTGTAATTACTGAGTCTCTCTGAGACCTGACTTTGTTATACTTTTGTTGATGCAATTAATATAAAAGACTTGGTGTTCATTTCGTCTCTGCATCTGGAGTAACTTCAGGCGGTGTTCCATTGGTAGCCAAGGGCCCAGCTCCGACGGACACTTGCTTTTGTACTATTATACTGTGTGGTTTGTTTATTTCCATTATTTCAGTAATCTGATACATCTTCTATACGATATGCTATGTTTCGTTATAACTGACATCTGAATGAGTCCTTTATCTCATGTCTCTGCATTATAATAGTGGATCTATTTGAATTGCGTCTTTCAGCTATTCCTGTAGCGGAATGTTGGTATGAATATTATTGTTATCAGATCCATGTGAAATAGTATTTGCAAGACTCGAAAGCAATATTACCTTGTTCAGGAACATAGTCGTATCATCCATTATTCTCAGATTGCTGTAGTAGTAGAGAACATGTACATATGGTTGAGGATTGCTGTTCCATTATTTGTTGTTCCATTATTTGCTGTTCCATTATTTGCTGTTCCATTTATCATTGCTGTTCCATTTATTATTGTTGTTCCATTTCCTTACTGCTGTTCCATTTATTATTGCTGTTCCATTTCCTTACTGCTGTTCCATTTCTTTACTGTTGTTCCATTTCCAGATTGTTGTTCCATTTTACTTTTCGCTGTTTGATTTACCTGCCTTTGTTGTTTTAGTGTGAGAGCAGGCCTAAGGCTATCGTGAGCCTCAGCAAGACGCTGCCTAGCCCCAGACCTATAAGTCCATGCTCTAATTTTCTTTCTTTATCAGTTTCTAAAGGGATAGGTTATTGTTTCCATACCCTTGACTGATTAACTGCCTTGCGTGATTTTATCTTTTGGGTTAGTTTCGTTACAGCTTAGCATCTGTTTCCTTTCAGACCATTAGGACACTATACTACCGAGCATTACTCGGACAAACAGCCTCGGATTGAGTTACTCCTTACAATAACAAAACGTTCCCGGATTGACTTATTAATGTAGGATAATTAGCGGTGTGAGAGACCCTAGTTACAGCTCTACATTTTGGCGCCGTTGTCGGGGAGGAGTGATAGCCATTTGCCCTTTACAGAGTAGTGCGCAAATCTGCTAGGAGGGAGTTGGATTTTAAAAACGGAAGGTAAGAACCTGCGTACGAAGCATGTAAAAGCCCTGCTCCACCGTCTGCTCTCTTAGTAGAATTGCTGGTTGATAGGATTTAGTAGTTCTTAGAGTGCATGACTAAGCAGAAAAAGTTAGAAAAGAATACCAAAACCCCAGCCAAACCTGAGAAAGCCAAAGGACGGGTGACCCTTGGCCGAATGACCTTCATAGATGAAATCTACAAGAAAACTAAATCTCAGCCGTCAGTAGGCCTCAGAAAGACTTATTCTAAGGAGCCTACCAATTCCCTTCAGGCTACAGCATCACCATCTGGAGCCTACGCTGAGGTGCAGAGTCAGACTGTTGAACAGGACTTCCAAGAAATTGAAAATCCTGTGTCTGAACGGCTCCAAGAAGGGAACTTAAGCAACCTTTGTGAAGGAGAGGGGGAAACAGGGGAAATAGAGGAACCAAAATCTCCCTCCAGGATAATCCAGCTATTAAACAGCTCAGATAAGGGAAGCGCAGCCAGAATTAATACTGAAAGCACCCCATTCCTTCAGATAGAAATCCCTGATAAGGGAAGTGTCATCAAGACAACCCTTGCCAAGGCCGCCCCTTCTCAACCTAGGAACACCCTCCTATAAATCCCGGAAGGTTACTGGCATGTCTTCGATCCCATGGCGCAGAATCAACCAAATACCCAAACTTCCACATTGCAATATCCGATAGTAGATTCTGCTGCGAATGCCCCCATGAAGGCAATTCCTCTTCAACACATCCCAACGTTTCACGGACTGACATCAGAGGACCCTGATGCGTTCTTATTTGAATTCGATGTGTTATGTAGAGGGTATGATTACACCACTGATCCTCAGAAATTAAAGTTGTTTCCCTCTACCTTGAAGGGAGCAACTCTGAGATGGTTTATGGGTCTAGGCGGTGGAGTCATAAACAATTGGGAGCAAATGAAAGAGTCCTTTCTCAAAAAATATCAGGATTACTGTAGGTCAAGGGAACTGAAAGATGAAATCTTCCAAATGACGGCCAGACCAAATGAAACTCTAGAGGAATATGTAGAACGCTTCCAGTATGAGTTACAGAGATCCCCTTATGCATCATTACCTCTGCCTGACAATGTGTTGAAAACTGCATTAATTAGAGGTATGAAAGAACAGTGGATCGAAACGTTGAATATCATGGGAAAAGGAGATATTTATCAAGAGAATTTTGCCGATATCATTAATTTATGTATTAGGAGTTCAAGGGGTAGCACAAGGATAAAACCAACAGAATATGATAGGCTTGTTAGAGATAACAAAATATCAACAGAAGGGGTAACACGGGTAGAACTTGGGAATTTACTAGAAAATTTTAAAACTGATATCCTAGGGACATTAACTACTCAGCTTGATATTGTGCAGGCTAAACAAAAGCAAATGGAGGCAGAGCAAAATCTGGCAATTTTTTGCCCCCGATGCAGAAAAAAACACAGCCACAAAGAATGTCCGCTAGATATAGTTCAAGCCTGTGCTATCTGTACGAAAGACCACCTTACTGAAAGCTGCCCCCCACTTCCTGGATTGAAGGCTGGATACAAAGAAGCAGAAGAAGAATCAGAACCAGCATACTTTGTTAACCAACGTCGCCAATGGCAACCGAGGCAATCAGGTATGTTTTCAGATCCAGCTTCTTCTTTTCAACCTCCACAATACAATGCTCAGCAATATGGTATGTGGCAAAATCAACCTACACCCCCAGTCCCGAATTGGTCATCACAGCCATTCCCTTCTCCAAATCCATGGATGAATCAGCCAAACCAATTCGGATGGCCAAATTTTCCCCACACCCCACCATATTGGCAGAACAATTCATACCCTCCGCAATGGATTCCCCCCACATCACAAGGTTCACCCTGGCAGACCAATTGGCCAAGATCGACATATCAGTCAACAAGAACTATTCCACTCCCTCAACCAACTCTGCCAGCCTTACAACAAAACCCCCAATCTAATTTAAGGCCACAACTCCCAGCCCAACCCAACCCTAATCCTAATAATCGACCAGTCCAATCCATCCAAATCATAGACACATTAGAGACTGGACTTGACTTAAGGGAGTGTAATGACCTTCAGTTACGATCTGGACGTATCATAGAAACAGAGGGAGACAAAATAGGTCACATTGAAGATCAGTTACCAATAGAACAACCGCTACAACAAAAGGATGTAAATAAGGAACAGACCCCTCAACAAACAAATACATCCTCTCCTCCTTTCCCGGAATGATTAGTCATACCGCGACCTGTGCAACATCCAGACTTTGACAATCTGGGAGAATTACAAAATCTGTATATAAAAATTCCATTCCTCCAGGCCATTCAAGATATTCCCATATACGCAAAGACTATAAAAGAACTGTGCATAAAAAAATCAAGGAGGAATATAACTACTAACCCTAGAGTCCAAGTAGTTGGAACTTTATCCGACCTGTTATCAGGAAAAGAGACACCTATCAAATACGAAGATCCCGGGAACCCAATTGTAACTGTCCAAATCTATGGTCAAACCCTGCCTAATGCTTTAGTCGACTTGGGAGCTGCAATCAATATTTTGACAACTTCTACCTGCCAAAAGCTTGGCATCACATCGGTAGAACCTACTTCTACCCTGTTAGAATTGGCAGATCGATCTGTAGTTCGACCCGAAGGTACTCTATATGATGTCATGGTTTCCGTAGATTCCTGGGAGTATCCAACCGATTTCCTGGTAATTAATCCAAAAACCCGACTAGATGGACATCCGCTAATATTAGGAAGACCTTGGCTTGCTACTGCCGATGCCTACATTGGTTGCCGGCAGGGAAACATGACTATAACTAAAGGACCAGATGTTAAAAATCTCATTCTATATCCTCCAGCACAGCCAAGCCTGCCAATGATCAAAACCAATCAGTATCATGTGTCATACCTTACTAATAATATCAGAACCCCATTAACTGTACAGAAGGCTTTAGATTTTAAAGATCAGATAGAAGATGATGCTATCAATAACTTCATCAGTCAGACCGAATCTATCTCTCACACACAGTGTTTTATGATAGAGGCATCATTTGATAGTGAGCTAGAAGAAGACCCCTTAAAAGATCCACATGACCAAACAATACCAGTAACTGTTGTTGCCAATAGTAAAGTAGTGGAAATCGAACCTGGTAAGACTTTAAATATTAACGCCAACCTGACACCAGATCAAGAAATGAAGCTTGTTAGTCTGTTACAAAAATATAAGGGAGAATTTGCGTGGGATTACCCTGACATGAAGGGGATTGATCCTCAATTATGCACCCACCACATCTATATAGAGAAGGATGTAAGACCTGTTCGCCAGCCACAAAGAAGACTCAACCCCCATCTAAAAGAAATAGTAAAAGCAGAACTTCAGAAACTTTTAGATGTTAATTTTATTTACCCCATCTCCGACAGTAAGTGGGTCTCTCCCCTAGTGGTGGTACCCAAGAAAAATGGGAAATGGAGGATTTGTGTGGATGACAGGGAGTTAAATAAGGCCACACAGAAGGATCACTTTCCCCTCCCATTTATAGATCGAGTACTGGACACTTTAGCAGGGAAGAAATTTTTCTCTTTCCTGGATGGCTTCAGCGGATATAACCAAATCCAAATCGCCCCTGAAGATCAGGATAAAACTACCTTTACTTGCCCTTGGGGAACGTTTGCCTATCGAGTACTACCCTTCGGCCTATGCAATGCCCCTGCTACATTTCAAAGAGCTGTTCTCAGCATCTTTACAGACCTAATAAATGACGGACTTGAGGTGTATATGGATGACTTTACACCGTATGGAGATGATTTTGACCCAGCTCTGGATACCCTGGAGAAAGTCCTACAACGTTGTATCGCTACCAGACTTTGCCTGAGTCACGAAAAGTGTTACATGATGATGACAGAAGGGCTCATTCTAGGGCATTACATCTCAGCAGCTGGCATCCAGGTAGATCCGGCTAAAATTCAGATTCTTTTGCTCATCCCTACTCCCACTACTCAAACAGAGGTACGTAGTTTCCTTGGATTTTCTGGGTATTACAGACGATTTATAGAACATTACTCACGTATTGCTGCACCTCTATATGCTTTAACTGGCAATGTTGATTTCTTGTGGACAGAAAAATGCGACCAGGCTTTCAAGGAATTGAAGAACCTGTTATCAACAGCTCCAGTCCTTCGAGGACCCAACTGGAATTTGCCATTTCAAATATCAACTGATGCCTCGGACACAGCAATCGGTGCAGTCTTGGGACAAGAAGAGGATAAGAAGCCATATGCTATTTACTATATCAGCAAAAATTTATCCTCTGCCGAACTTAATTATACCGTTACTGAAAAGGAATTCCTGGCTGTAATACATGCTGTTAACAAATTTAGACATTATATTACAGGCTATCCTGTTGTGTTATATACAGATCATTCTGCTATCAAATATTTGGCAAATAAACCTGTTACGAATGCTAGAATAACCAGATGGTTGATCTTATTGCAAGAGTTCGACATCACAATTAAGGATCGACCTGGCAAGGAGAACCCTGTAGCTGATTTCCTCTCACGGATGCCGAAAGCAGTCGAAACAGCAGCAGTAGACGATCAATTCCCTGACGAGCACCTTTTTGCTGTTGCTGTTCGAACACCCTGGTATGCCGATGTCTCCAATTACCTCGCAGTCGGTAAGTTACCAAAACACTTAACCCCTCAGGAATGCAAGCAGATTGTTCAGAAAAGCACTCGCTTTTCATGGATTGGAGGCCATTTGTTCCATACAGGGGCAGACATGCAAATCAGAAGGTGTATTCGAGAAGACGAAATCTTCGACATTCTAAAAGCCTGCCATGACGGCCCATGCGGGGGACATTTCGCTGAAAAAAGAACAGCACATAAAGTATTGTAGACCGAATACTATTGGCCTACAATCTTCAAGGATGCGAAAAAGTTTGCACAAGCCTATGACAGCTGCCAGCGAGCAGGAAAACCTGGCCAAGCTGATGAAATGCCTCTGAGACCACAATTGGTCATTGAGCCATTCGAACGATGGGCTCTGGACTTCGTTGGGCCCATCAATCCATCATCAAATCAGAGGACATACATTCTGGTGGCGACAGACTATGTTACTAAATGGGTCGAGGCCGAATCGTTACCTAGGGCTACAGAAGACTCTGTGATACAATTCTTGTTCCATTTGTTTGTACGTTATGGACTTCCGAGAGAATTAATCACTGATGGTGGACCACAATTTGTTGGAAATAAATTAGCTGCAACACTTAACAATTACCATGTCCAACATAAGATTACTACCCCATACCATCCGCAGGCAAATGGGCAAGTAGAAAGTAGTAATAAGGTAATAGAATCAATTTTAACAAAAACCATTGCATCGCATCGGCGAGATTGGGCCGCTCGACTACCTGAGGCGCTGTGGGCCTACAGAACCACATGGAGAAGCACTACAGTGTAGGAATTTACAGGGTAAGTTCCTCAGAAAGAATACCAAAAGGACACCGCTCACAACCAGATCTCAAATCAATACACCAGTATTTTTGACGTGGTTAAAACCCTCAGAGTGCAAGGAGGGAAACAGTCCATGGCCTGTCCCAACGTGGGTACAGACAATTTATTAATCAAAGAATGAAAATTTACATAAGCTTCTCTCATGCACGGATTACCCGAACAATGACCCTCCATGCGCTTTAAATAGAACTCATGGACCAATCGGGTGTCAAGCCACGGATCAAGTGTCGGTAATACCGAGGTGAGAGTGAACCGTCGGATCACTACATATCATGACCGTCGGATTGTAAGTTACAAAATGTACAACGGTAAAGAAACACACTTTACCTAACTCTAACCTAACTCTATGCTAGACCAAGTTGAACTTAACTATATCCTATGTGTCGGAATATCCTAACATCCCCCCTTAAGAACAACTTGGGATAGGATTGAAGGATTTACAAATATGACACAATAGGAGAAGGAAGGAGGCACTAGAGCCTATCCCCCCTTAGTGACAACTTCCTGAACTCCAAGCATATATCGAAGTTTAGTGAACTTCGCCTCTGTGAGAGCCTTTGTGAAGATGTCTGCAACCTGATCATCCGTTGGACAATATTGCACTTCAAGAACATGGTCATGAATGAGCTTTCTGATGAAGTGCATGTGTAGTTCAATGTGTTTGCTGCGCTGATGCTGGACTGGATCTTTGCATAGCTGAATGGCACTTTGATTATCACACCAAAGTGTGGTTGGATGCTGCTGCTCAAAGCCAAATTCTAATAGGATCTGACGAAGCCACAAGGCTTCCTTACTAGCTTCCACGGCACCACGATATTCTGCTTCTGCTGACGAAAGAGAAATGGCAGCCTGTTTCTTACAAGCCCATGTAATAGGTCCTGAACCAAGAGTGAAGACATAACCGGCAGTAGACTTCCGATCATCAAGGTCACCAGCCCAATCAGAATCAGTGAAACCAACTAACAGAGGAGCTGCTTTGGCACTGTAATGAATCCCAAACTGTACTGTACCTCGAACATAACGAAGTATTCTTTTAGCTGCTTTCCAATGACTTTCACGGGGGTTTTGCATAAAACGAGCAACAAGGCCAACAGCAAAGGAAAGATCAGGACGAGTATGGGTTAAATACAAGAGTTTTCCGACAAGTTGACGGTATAAGGTAGCATCAACTTCAGGAGAAGTACAAGAGACTGAAAGTTTGACTCCAGACTGAAAGGGAGAAGGGGCTGGCTTACAGTCTTCCATGTGAAAATGACGAAGAATATCACAAGCATACTTGGACTGGGAAAGGAAAATACCTTCTTGGGATTGCAAGACTTGAAGACCGAGAAAATAGTGTAAGTGTCCTAAGTCTGTCATTTCAAATTTTTTTTTAAGGCTGGACTTCACATGGTTTATAAGGTTGGGATCACTACCAGTAAGAATAAGATCATCAACATAAAGAACAAGGATGATAAGAGAGTTGCCCACTTTCTTGGTGTAGACAGTATTGTCAGAATGACACCTAGAAAAGCCAGATTCTAAAAGAAAGCTATCCATTTTGGCATACCAAGCCCGAGGAGCTTGCTTGAGGCCATAAAGGGATTTCTTAAGTCGACAAACGAGGCTGGAGTCTGTTTGTATGAAGCCAATGGGTTGTTCCATATAGATTTCTTCCTGCAAGTCCCCATGCAAGAAGGCAGATTTAACATCCATTTGATGGACTTCCCATTTTAAAGAGGCAGCAAGGGAAAGAACAAGGCGGATAGAGTTCATTTTGGCAACTGGAGAGAAGGTTTCAGTGTAGTCAATGCCTTCAACCTGTGAAAAGCCCTTAGCAACTAGACGAGCTTTATGTTTATCAACTTTCCCATCTGGTCCATACTTGGTTCTGTAAACCCATTTGCATCTAACAAGTTTGCGTCCCTTTGGTAGAGGAACAAGATCCCATGTATCATTTGTCATCAATGAATGATATTCTTCATTCATAGCTGCTTCCCAATGTGGATGGCCTGAAGCTTCTGCAAAAGTGTCAGGATCATGATTTACTGGAGCTTGAGCCAGTAAAGAAGAGGCTCTTTCAAACTGAGAACGTGTACGTCGCTGATCTGTAGGATCACCGGCAAGATCACCTGCTGCATCCCGAGTAGCACGGACCCATCTTGGAAGTTGAGGATCCTGAGAAGGTGGGGGAGGATTATCATCCTCACTTTCATCATCAGAAGAAGAAATGTTTTCAAAGATAGAAGAGATAGGAAGAGGTGGCACATCCGCCGGACTAGGCTCGCAGGCCGATTTATTTTCATCAAATTTTACATCTCTTCTAATGATAACATTTTTGGACTTAAATGGAATAAGTCTATAACCTTTTACATCTTCAGAATATCCAACAAAAGTACATTTCTCACTCTTAGGTTCTAAAGCTTTATGCTTTTCATCTGGAATATGGGCCCATGCTTCACTTCCAAACACACGAAAGTGACTTACATCTGGTTTAATGGAACTCCAAGCTTCTTCTGGAGTGATATTCTCTAGAACCTTAGTAGGAGTGCGATTGATTATATAATTTGCACAATTAATTGCTTCGGCCCAAAAACTAAGACTGAGTCCTTTAGATTGCAGCATACAATTAGCCATTTCCTTTAAGGTGCGATTTTTCCTTTCAGCTACACCATTTTGTTGTGGAGTGTATGGAACAGTATGTTGCATTTGAATTCCATTTTCGGTGCAAAAGTTGATGAATGCGTTTTTAACATATTCTCCACCATTATCAGTTCTTAGCTTAAGAATTTGATGTCCAGATTGTTTTTCAACAAATGCTTTGAAGGCCAAAAAAGTGCTAAATACTTCGCTCTTGAGTTTTAAGAAGTATACCCAAGTGCGTCTAGAGAAATCATCAATGAAAGTTAAGAAGTACTTGCAGCCAGAGAATGAAGCAACAGGAAGAGGACCACATAAATCACTGTGCACAAGCTGTAAAGGGGCTGAGGCGTGCCAAGAGGCACGTTTGTCAAAACTGTCCCGATGATGTTTTCCGAGTACACATCCGGAACAAACACCATCTTTGCAAGATACCATAGGAAGACCTGTCACCATATTTTCTTTACATAGATGCTGAAGGGAGCGATAGTTTAAGTGACCAAACCGCTCATGCCAAAGTTTGCTCACTTCATCATTATGAGCAACAAATACTGAGGGAAGATGGGATGACCCAAAGTTGTGAAACTTATACAACCTTTTGGAATCATCAGCAAGACCAGTAGCTAGAATCTGTTTAGGATCTTTTAGATCCTTGATTACAACATCATGAGGTGAAAATTCAACAATTTTACCTTCACCTGAATGAGTTATCTGATAGACAGATAGAAGGTTGCAGGATAAGTTTGGAACACATAATACATCATTGAACTGACCATTGTCTAGATGAACAGTTCCAGTCCCTACAACATTAAGAGATCTATCATCACCAACATATATATTTTTGGTGTTACAATCATTTAAAGAAGAAAACATGGCTTGGTTTTTGGCCATGTGACAAGAGGCTCCAGAATCAATGAGCCACTCATGAGAATGAGAAGAAGAAGAAGATACATTTAATGCATAACCAGACTGAGATGATTGACGATGACATGCAGAAAGTGCCGTTCCGGAAGTTGAAGTTGAAGTAGGCTCCAGATGGATGTTATGTTTCTTCATTGCGGCTTCCAAGGCTTCCATCTTCTTAAAGCATTTAGATTCTAAGTGGCCATCTCGATTACAAAAGTTACAATGTCTGTCAGTCTTCTTCCATTTGTTTTTATTGGTCTTGTCATTTTGCTGAAATGATCTTTCATCTTGAGGCTGAGTTGGTTTAGGACCATTCCTTTGAGGATAAGACTTCTTAGGATTCTTTGAATTTGGTTGCTGCTGGGCGGCTAACGCTTTCGAGGAAGAGTTTCCAAGATTAAGAAGACCAAGGTGTAAGAGTTTTTCTTGTTCTCTTATTAAGGAATCACAAAAGGAGTCAAAGGAAGGGGGTTTGTAGTCTTTGCCTTGACAAATGAAAGCTTCCCTTGTAGAATGGAAAGTGGAAACAAATACAGAGTAGGCTGGTCCCAACTTAGTAAGGATGGAATAAATAAGGTTACCATCTTCTTTCTTAACTTTAACACCTTCCAAGAGATATCTAAGGGTCTTGAATTTGGACAAGAAATCTTCAATGCAAGAAAAATTATTAGGATCCAAAGTAAGCAACTCATTCTCAAGTTGATGGGCTCTAATTTCATTTTTAATCCCAAAAACTTTAGCAAGTTTTTCTAATGCTTCATGAGGAGTTTCAATTTCTGCAATGTGGAATCTAAGATCAAGAGAAACAGACATTCCTATCAAACCACGTGCTTGATCTTGTCTATTTTCCCATTTTTCGGCCTTGTCTTCATCTTTGGGTTTCTTCTCTTGGTCTGTGGCTATTCTGAAGAGACCTTTACTTCTAAGTAAATCTCCCATGTAGGCTACCCATTGGAAGTAGTTAGTGCTGTCAAGAATGACTTGGCATGGACTTTCCATTTTTTGAAAAAAAACCTGAAGCTGAAGATGCTGAAAGTAAGTGGTCCAATGGATAGATCTCGAAAAAATAGGCAGTTTTAAAAAAAATGGCTCTGAAAAAGGCTTCCCGATGAAGAAGTTATGGCTTTTTGAAAAAAAAATTGTTGACGTTGCCGGCAAAGTGCGCGAATGTGCGGGAATGAAAAAATCCGCCCCCACAAAATGGAGACTTGAACCCAAGACCTCTACTCTCTTAAAAGGTCTTTGAACCAATTGATCTATACAAAATATTTGAGAGAGAGAGAGAGAGAGAGAGAGAGAGAGAGAGAGAGGGGGGGGGGGGGGGGGGCCTCAATTTGCGTGCTTGCCTTGGGAAGGCTCTTTTCCCCTACAAAACACAAAACACAAAACCCAACACGAATATGCAAAGAAAAACGAACCTTACGGCTCAAAGTTAGCTTTAGCCAAAAAACTAGAATTTTAAAAAAAATCTCAAAGTTAGCTTTTAACCGAAAAACTAAATATTTTTCTCAATGTTTCTGATTTTCCAAGATCACACTAAGGTGCAGGGAAAAGAGCATACGCATGAGAAAAATCCTTTCTTTCTGTTTCTGATTTGCCCAGATCGCACAGAGTCGCAGGGCAAAGAGCATACGCAGAAATGAAAGGTATAGATCCGGGAAAAAAAAAAGGCTAAATAAACCGAAACCGAAATAAGCAGAGAGAAAATGACAGTAAACTGCAAAAAAAAACACTGTATACCTCCCGATCTGAAAAATGACGCATCTAGGGCTACCGGAAACCTTTTCGCGTGAAACGAAAGGGGTTCCTCACTGAAACAGATGCTCCGAACGCAACAGAGCAGTCCTCTCGGCCCGAAAGCAGTCAGAAACAGCAGATCTAGGAAACGACAGCCGCATGCAGTTCTACCGGCTTCAGATTTGGATCACCAACGGACGCGGCCCTCAAATAGCTCTGATACCATGTAGGAATTTACAGGGTAAGTTCCTCAGAAAGAATACCAAAAGGACACTGCTCACAACCAGATCTCAAATCAATACACCAGTATTTTTGACGTGGTTAAAACCCTCAGAGTGCAAGGAGGGAAACAGTCCACGGCCTGTCCCAACGTGGGTACAGACAATTTATTAATCAAAGAATGAAAATTTACATAAGCTTCTCTCATGCACGGATTACCCGAACAATGACCCTCCATGCGCTTTAAATAGAACTCATGGACCAATCGGGTGTCAAGCCACGGATCAAGTGTCGGTAATACCGAGGTGAGAGTGAACCGTCGGATCACTACATATCGTGACCGTCGGATTGTAAGTTACAAAATGTACAACGGTAAAGAAACACACTTTACCTAACTCTAACCTAACTCTATGCTAGACCAAGTTGAACTTAACTATATCCTATGTGTCGGAATATCCTAACATACAGGCTATTCACCCTATCAATTAGTGTTTGGAAAGCAGCCAATTTTCCCCATAGAATTCGAAATCCGAACGCTACGAACTGCACAGGAAGTCGGCCTAGATCTGAGTGAGGCACAAATCAATCGATTACAACAAATTAATGAATTAGACGAGATCAGGCTCTCTGCATTACAGAATACAGCATTGATTCAACAGCAGCGGGCTAAATGGCATGATGCACTGATCAAGAATAAAGACTTTCATGAAGGAGACTGGGCTCTGTTATACGACTCTCGGTTTCAGGATTTCCCGGGGAAACTCCAGACTCGATGGCTAGGACCATACGAAAGCCATAAGGTACACGAGAATGGGACCCTTACCTTGGTCACAATTGACGGTTCTGGATATGCATTCAAAGTAAATGGCCACCGAGTTCGCCTTTATCGAAAGCCACTCACTCGGGAATCCTTCTGTCAACAGCTACGACAAGATACTGATATGAAAATTTTAGGAGAGGAAGCGCAATCTTCCTCACCTATAGCTTAAGAAATTCATTTTATAACTTGTACATAGCATCTTGTATATATGTTTCCTTGATTTTTTTTTTTCTTTCCAAGTGTTCTTGTTGTTCCTTTGCGAAAAGGAATAGCACTGGTGTTTTGCTGTTCCTTTGCGAAAAGGAACAGCACTGCTGTGTTTTTGTTGTTCCTTTGCGAAAAGGAACAGCACTTGCGTGTTCTTGCTGTTCCTTTGCGAAAAGGAACAACACTGGTGTGTTTTGTTGTTCCTTTGCGAAAAGGAACAGCGCTGCTATGTTTTTGCTGTTCCTTTGCGAAAAGGAACAACACTTGCGTGTTTTGCTGCTCCTTTGCGAAAAGGAACAGCATTGGTGTGTTTTGTTGTTCCTTTGCGAAAAGGAACAACACTTGCATGTTTTGCTGTTCCTTTGCGAAAAGGAACAACACTTGTGTGTTTTGCTGTTCCTTTGCGAAAAGGAACAGCACTTGCGTGTTTTGCTGTTCCTTTGCGAAAAGGAACAACACTTGTGTGTTTTGCTGTTCCTTTGCAAAAAGGAACAACACTTGTGTGTCCTGCTGTTCCTTTGCGAAAAGGAACAGCACTTGTGTGTCTTGCTGTTCCTTTGCGAAAAGGAACAGCACTTGTGTGTCTTGCTGTTCCTTTGCGAAAAGGAACAACACCTGTGTGTTTTGCTGTTCCTTTGCGAAAAGGAACAGCACTTGGATGTTTTGCTGTTCCTTTGCGAAAAGGAACAACACTTCAGCGTGACTGCTGTTCCTTGTCAAAAGGAACAGCATTTGAGTGACTTTGCTGTTCCTTTCTCAAAAGGAACAACATTTCCGATTTTCAGTGGCTCCTCTCAAAGAAATGGTATCCTATGAATGCCATTGTCATGTTTTTGTCCTTATGGAAGATGCTTTGTGACCATGGTTTCCTCAATCTTTTAGATACAGCAATGAACTTATGCCATGAAAATAAACCATGAGATACCGAAATCAGCACATCATAAATCGCTATCACTATGAAGCCAGTATGTATAAAAGAACAGGAGGAGGGACGTGAACTTTTAATCTTCACTGTCATTGTCATTTACCGGTACCATTGTTATTGGTGATCTTTATTTCCCTAAAATCTTTTTTGATCACTACTTGGGAGTAAGAACGAATGATTTATATCTATCTGTTGGGATCGTAAGACTTCTTCCACCATTCCCCGCTCTTAAGGAGTGCGGAACCACCCTGATGTGAAAAAGAGAGATGCTCTGCAAAAGAAAACAAAAACAAAATATGAAAGTTGTCAAATGCAGGATAGGAGGTCTCATTCAGAGCCGGCCTACCATGATCATAAGGGCGGAAGCGAAGTGGCATTCCCATAATGGCCACCACACCCGGGATATGGTCCAAAAATAAATTAACAAGCAAATCTTGGAACAGGAGGTCTCATCGCGAGCCGGCCTGACCACGTTTCGTGCCTACCTTGTGAATGGCATTATGACTATCTGGTCACCAAGCCAGCATAATGGCCTGCATTTTGACAAAGCACTCTTCAAAATATACACAAAGGATCATGGTTCCGGAGGGTGAGACAAACAACTCTGCCAAGGTTATGGACACCTGTTGGCAGCAGAGCTCTGTTAATGGCATCGAAGTCGTAATATTTACACCACCAGGTATGATATTAAATCTTTCTGTCTCTTATATCCTTCGCATGTATCATATGTCACACCCCGATATATTTATCGCATGAAAATTACCACCAATCATGGCAACAGAACTGACAATGACTACTGGAGACTTCGTACAGTTGACAGACGTCCAATCCCCCGGTTCCTCATTATATCACGCAGGCTTATATAAAATGCGATCCACCTTTTTGCCTCGGTTTTGGAATTTAATTGTTCTTTTACAACATGGCATACTTTCATGTGATGTACTTGATGATTGCACTCCCGACTGGCTGCTGCTCCTCTCTTTGACGGCTGTGGGTAGCCTATCAGATCGCGGGGGGGAAGTAACCTCATTACTCCATGGATTATGTGGCTGCATACCATTCGGGCAGAATAATGTACAAGGAAATGGCATGATTTAACGGTATGATGCTTCCATCTCACGGAGACTGCCGTCCACGATCTCTTCTTTTTGTTGCATGCCCTGTGTAGTCCTTTCCTAAATTAGCATCGATCATCCTTTTTGCATCGTAAATACCGCAAACAGTTGCTATTCCATTTCTGAGTCCATTTCTGAGTTGAATCATGGATGGAAGGACGGTCCGGAGTGAACCTCACAAGCTGACAGTCTCCGATGCTGCTCGCAAAATCCTGGAAAATGCGGGATGGTTGAATTACTTCAACCGCCTGCAAGAATCAAACGAAGCAGTAGCATTGGAATTCCTGCAGAATTTGCAGGAAAACTACTCCGTAGTAGGAGGAAAGCGGATAGAGGTTACAGAGGATATCATCGGGGAAGTCTCAGGATTACCAGCTGTTGGACCCAAATGGGGGCTGAAGAAGGAGAGATTACAAAAAGCTATGGAAACTTTCCAGGACGAAGGCCAAAGCTTGACAGTCAAAGGGAAAGGAGTTCTGCCGGCAGCACTAGGGGAACCCTGGACTGAGCTAGCAAAGACAATACAAAGCTATATCACCTGCGAAGGGAGAAAAGACGTGGTAAGACCTCGTCACCTGAAACTCTTAGCTGTTTTAAAAGGAAAATGTTCTGTAAATCTTCCTGCGCTTTTAAATTCGTTACTGCATGGAGCGGCCCAAAGCCTGAAAAAGGCCCAGCACATAAACACAGTCGTTAGCCACCATGGGCTGATTCGGTTGATACTGAGCCATGGTCTCACTCAACAACAGAGCACTTGGGAGGAATTGGTCGCAATAGTTGAAGGGGGATCGGCTGTACCACCCCCAAAACCGGAACAATCCTCTGGCACGCCGGAACGATTAGAGAAACGCAAGAAGTCAGCAGCAGAGAGACATGCCGCTTCAAAACGGAAGCAACCTCCCGATACGCCAGAGCAACCAAAGACACCCGCAGAACCTACTAATACTCCTGACCAACTTGAGAGGCCAAGAATGTCAGCTCGGCTGGCCCGGATACGAGGAAGGTTGGAAAGAATTCAGGGAAGAACGGCTCAGCCAATTGAAATTGCGGATGAACCTCCAGAATCAGAGGGAAGACCCTCCGAAGGAAATGCTGAGCAATCAGAGGCCGAGACTGACCAGCTGGAAGGAGAAATTGAAAAAGGACATGAACCCTCTGAGGGAGAAGAGGCCACCAAACAGGGCAATCAGGAAGAAGAAATTGCACAGCCAGGGGGTAGCCCATTGCAAGACCCTCCAAGTGAGGAGGAATTGGCAGCAGTTCTGGCCAATATGGGAGAATATGGCCAGGACTCCAGCACAGGAGGTGTCCCTGGCGGTCCCACAGAAAGAGAATTACCCGAGGAAATGCATGCAGAAGAGGCAGGGGGAGAAAACCTGCCTGGCTATGATAATGAAATGGAAGATAATAATCTGGGACAATCTGTCCCCAGGATGCCAGAAGATATCACAGAAGACGCAAGCCTAAGAACCAAACCCTCTGCCGAAACAAGGGAAATTGCGAAATTAAGAAAGAAGCAGCAGAGGTTGCTGGGCACTATAGCCAGACTCCGGCAGCAGATTCGAATGCTAAAAGCCAGTCTGAGGATACAAAAGACTACAGGGAAAAGGAAGAGGACCACGGTAGCAAGAACCCCAAGGACGAGAATTCGCTTTGATGGACGAAACCCCATCAGGAGACCTACTGCCGAGGAACAGTCTGCTGTTCCAAATAATAATGAGGAACAAACTGCTGTTCCAAATGACATGGAGGGACAAACTGTTGTTCCAAATAGCGCGGAGGGACAGACTGCTGTTCCATCTGGCCTTGAAGAACGAATGGATATCCCAATGGAATAACAAGAGGCTCCGATGGCAGGAAGACCACAGCAACCCTTTGTTCGCATTAAGAAGGAAACAGAAAACAAAGAAGTCCAAACAGAAGCACCACCCTCGGGCGTAATTCGGGTCCGAAATTCGAAGCGACGTAATAAGAAGGTCCAGGTTAAACTCCCAGCCTCTACGGCTGTGTGGAAGAAGGACCCAAAAACCAGAACCTTGCATAAAATGATGAAGGAAGCTCGCAGGAAGCCGAGCAATTGCGAGAACAGACAGTCCCCAAGGAAAGATACGAAGAGCTCCAACAGTAACTTCGAGACATCAGTCAGTCCGAGAGCCAGGCCTTTGAAGGATGGCAGAAGGAGCAGGAAAAGGTTGCTAAGGTAACTCGTCGATTAGATAGTGTTGTTAAGCAGATGGACACCGTGTGTTCCTTATATAATGATGTTTTGACTTGTAGGGCCCCTGCTAAAAATTATGCTTTATTTTTGCTTGAACAATATCTGAGATTAAAAATAAAAGCCGTTAGGGCAGGAGCACCTATCCACATCAACACTGTTAAAGATTTTATAGACTGTTGCAAGCACTATGGAGTTAGAGTTCAGAGGTTATTATGCGAGTTTTACCTGCACAATCTTGTGCTAGACCAGGAAACTGATTTAAATCCTGGCCCTTTTGTTGGTGATGTACAATTCCAAGCCTTCATCTCATTTGGGGTTAATCAGGTGAAATGGCTCAGAGCTTATAACACCTTTCAGAGACAAGAGAATAGCCTAGACTTGTGGATACGAGCTGAACCTAGAGACCCAGTGATGCTATGGAGAAAGCATAGGAGTCTCATAAGGACCCCAGGAGTCATTGAGATAATAAGGCCCATGCACGAAGACTTGATCCGAAATGGTCTGGAATATTTCTTGACTATTAAAGATCTTGCCCTCGATGCTGCAAAATTTCGATATCGGACTTCTAGTCCAAACATCCAGCTCAGGGAACCATTTAAATATGAGAATTTTGAGCTGGCTGCCAGCCGGTTGAACCTTTATGGGGAATGGATTCTGCAAGCAGGGCCATCCTGGTTAGGGTATCGATTTCGCAGTCCAATTATTTGGCACCCTGCACCCGGATATCAGGCCTTATATGAGATGCCTGCAGATCAAATAGACCAGTTCTTTGACCATCTAGTTGCTCATCACGGTTGCCGGCCTCCTCACGAGATCCCTTCTCCGGCCTATTCTCTCACCGCCTTGCATCTCAACTACAATGTTTTCATGAGGCCATGAAACAGGGTAAGCAGGGGGGTGTGTGGAGCACCTGGAAGGTATGCTTTTGACTAGCAATCTAGTGGTTTTTCAATAATAGTTATAACCTTTTCTGCATTATGAGTTCAAAGAAGATAAAGGGTTTTGATAAAATGTGCAACAATTGATAAAGGAAGCTTAAGTGCTAATGATTGACGTTTTCCATGCAGGAAGACGCGAAAACAAAGGATCGGCGATTGAAAGCAAGAAGCAAAGGGAAAATAACTACTGTCCCGCCAACAGGGAACCGGATGCGGACAAGATCAAGTAAAATTAGAGCCGAATAGCCCAAAGAAAGAAGGCGGGATACTGAGACGGAGAACGCAAGAAGGGAAAGAGAAGAATCGAACGATTAGCGAATCCCTCAGGATCCTTGATCCTGAGGGATCACTGCTTTAAGTTATCTTTTGATTATCTATATACCTCCGTCATTTCTATTATATAAAGGCACCACGCCATTGGACGGAGGAGGACTGTCTTTTGTAATTTTCAATTTCAGAACCAACTGTAATTACTGAGTCTCTCTGAGACCTGACTTTGTTATACTTTTGTTGATGCAATTAATATAAAAGACTTGGTGTTCATTTCGTCTCTGCATCTGGAGTAACTTCAGGCGGTGTTCCATTGGTAGCCAAGGGCCCAGCTCCGACGGACACTTGCTTTTGTACTATTATACTGTGTGGTTTGTTTATTTCCATTATTTCAGTAATCTGATACATCTTCTATATGATATGCTATGTTTCGTTATAACTGACATCTGAATGAGTCCTTTATCTCATGTCTCTGCATTATAATAGTGGATCTATTTGAATTGCGTCTTTCAGCTATTCCTGTAGCGGAATGTTGGTATGAATATTATTGTTATCAGATCCATGTGAAATAGTATTTGCAAGACTCGAAAGCAATATTACCTTGTTCAGGAACATAGTCGTATCATCCATTATTCTCAGATTGCTGTAGTAGTAGAGAACGTGTACATATGGTTGAGGATTGCTGTTCCATTATTTGTTGTTCCATTATTTGCTGTTCCATTTATCATTGCTGTTCCATTTATTATTGCTGTTCCATTTCCTTACTGCTGTTCCATTTCTTTACTGCTGTTCCATTTCCAGATTGCTGTTGCATTTTACTTTTCGCTGTTTGATTTACCTGCCTTTGTTGTTTTAGTGTGAGAGCAGGCCTAAGGCTGTCGTGAGCCTCAGCAAGACGCTGCCTAGCCCTAGACCTATAAGTCCATGCTCTGATTTCCTTTCTTTATCAGTTTCTAAAGGGATAGGTTATTGTTTCCATACCCTTGACTAATTAATTGCCTTGCGTGATTTTATCTTTTGGGTTAGTTTCGTTACAGCTTAGCATCCGTTTCCTTTCAGACCATCAGGACACTATACTACCGAGCATTACTCGGACAAACAGCCTCGGATTGAGTTACTCCTTGCAATAACAAAACGTTCCCGGATTGACTTATTAATGTAGGATAATTAGCGGTGTGAGAGACCCTAGTTACAGCTCTACAATTCGATTATTTTCTGTATGTACTCCAAGAGGAATTTCCTCATAGGAAGGTAGTTTGGTAGTTTATAGGGGCAACTCAAATCCATAAATCCTAATTTTTCTAAATGATTGGTACAAATAGCAATCTCCTGTCTTGACCTCCTCACTAAGATGCAACACCTTTTGAATATCCTCACTGATCCAGGGAATCTACTGGCCACCCAACAAACAAGTTGTTGGATATAAAAACTAATTTATAAAATATTTGAACCTATACTCCTGTGATTGTTTTTTGATAATTGAAGTCGAAAAGATTATGCATTAAGGCCCTCCTTGCTGGTTGAGTTTCTGGACTGCAAAAGGAAACATGTATATATCGAAGAAAATAAACATATTCATAAGAATGGAATACTATCTGAACATTCCTTTAGTTAAAAACTGAAGGAAATGTTCATGTATTACATCTGAAAGAAAGTGACCATAGTCAAAGGTTAATGATAGTCCTTCTTCTGTGGAAAGGGTCAATAAAAAGCCTAAAATAGGCTCATCTACCCATGCATCTGAGAAGTACACAAGCAAGATAAGACATAAATGATATTTCTGGTCCTTTGGGGGAAAATAGAAGAGGGATAATGGGGGTTTTTCTTGGACCTCTGAAAATCTTCTGGCAGAGAGACTTAAAAAATCTGTCTCTCTGGGGAAAAGTAAGCTTTCAACAAATTTCGTTAAGAGCTTCAAGGGAAAGAGGAGTCGGGGATTCATTATAGGGGAGCTACCAAATTTGGCTTATATTCTCAAGGGTAATGGTGAAAAGGATTTCACCATTAGGGGAGATGATAGCTCTCTTACTTGAGAGATAAGATGCATGGAAATTGAGGAAGAATTTAGGGAAATAATAGGATTGGGGAAAGATGAACATGAGTAGTCTAGCTTGCTGGAGGCTAATCTCATGGGTCTGATCAAGATAGTTGTCATGAAACCAGTAGTTTAATTTGAAGAGGTGGGATTCACATCGTGTTTCAATGATTTTATAGTCCTTGTCAGCTAAGGGAATGCAATCTAAATCTACAGAGGGATAGAGCATTGGGTTTTTCACAGTGGCATTTGTCTTAGTTTTTGCGTCCATTATAATAATGCGGATAGAATTACAGAGGATGACAATTAATTGTAGGGGAAAGAGAACTTGTAGGGAATTACTCTGTTAGCATAGTTGATAGACAAGCAGAAACAAAGGATTGATAGCAATGTGAGAGTAGGAGAGTGAGGAGAGAGTGCAATCAAGGGCGAGAGTGCAGATTTATAGGTTCACACATGAGCGGGACCATTGGATGAAATGATTAATTTGAGGGGAGCATTTACTCAGTAGCAGGAAATTTCACAATGGGAAGGATGACAATATAAAGGTGTAATGGTTGGTTGACATGACGACATGTGATAGACAAATGGGGTATGCGACCGATGGCGAGAAAAAAGTGAGGGATGAGAAGTTTTCAGAGGGGAGTGTGAGTGGTTTGTGGTAAGTGAGAGGGGTGCGAAAATATGTGACGATGACACGTAGAGGTGGCGCCTGATGGGGAAACTGCCTTTTCGGACCCCCCCCACCCCCCCGACCACCCGCTACTAAAGTGAAAGATGGTGGGTTAGACCGAAAATGCTTGGGAGCCATCTGATGGATAGTAGAATGCGATCATGAGTGGGGAGATGAGGCAGGTTTAACACCCATGATAGAATGTCACATTGCACGCATACATTTTTATCCTAAGTTCCAAAATTTTGACAAATAAAACTCATCGATAACCATTTTGATAATAAGCTAAATTTTCTTGTAAAATAATATAATGAAAAGAAATTAGGGTGCATTTAGGAGTGAAAACCCTCATTGATTTAGTCATTTAAAGGACTAAAAAGACCTATTCAAACAACAAAAATAACCTACAAATTTGACTAATCCAGATTATACTGTTGGATCAATTTATTCACCTAATCTACCTAATCCAATGTTAGCCAAGATTACATTGTTTGGATAAGATTCATTCTAATCTAATTAACATAAATTTAAATTTTATTGAACATGATTAAACAATATGTTTCAAGCAAGAGGAACTATTGTGGCATTATGAACAAGTTGCACACAATTTCATGAATTTATTCTTCAAAATTATTCTATTACCAGTGGCACTTCAACTGGCATCACTTTCACATTTTTATTTTTCTTTGGGGTTCTTGTATCATTTCTTTTTCTTTTACTCTTTGATTTTTTTTTATATACCCTATTTTCATTTTCTTTTAGTTTATATATCTTTTTTTGGAAATCATTTGCAATATGCAATATTATTTAGAATTTGAAATACTTAAAGAAAACATCCAATCATCAGTTGATCCTATAAATTATAGGACCCTAACATATTCTACGGGTGATATCCCATTTCAATTATGTAAGTGTATACGATCATTCTCGACATACCTTGGTTATATCAGATGGTGGTCCATGCATGATAAGTATATGGGAATGCTCTCATCAAACGATTACGCATTAGACAACACTAACATGGGCTACACTTCAACGTAACTTCGGGTATATTTTGGAAGTCCCCTATAGCTTTCAATTCTATCATATGTACATGGGTTGGCCTCCTTGTACATTGTGATACATCGAACACAACATTCAAGGAATTTCTTGCTCCATACATAAATCCTTGGTTCACCAAGGTGGTATATTGTAGTTCACAGTTCCTCGGTAAACCATTTTGCCTAGTTACCCCTATTTTGTTTTATTTTGTGTCTTTAATTTACAAAATCAATTTACTTACAACGAAAGGGCATCCTCACTAAGGAACAACTCATTAGTATATCTTCGGTTGAGACTAATGGAAATAGTTCCTGATTCCACAAATCAACGAATCCCCATCTTATGGGAATCCTGGTCTTTTTCCTTCCTTTGGAAATATTGGTGCCCCTTATATGGAAACATTGTCCCTTCTCAGATTTACCATTGGTTTACCTTTTTGTCTTTTTCAACCACCTTTGCTCCAATTTCTTGATTTCAACTCAACCAGGTCTCTGCCTCGACAACCGAGTCCTCCACGTAAAGAAAATAAACCTCGAGTTGATCATCACATTGACCCTTATCCTTCTTCACATGTTTTGTCTTCTTCCTCTTCTTTCTCATCATCTGATGAAATACTCAAAAGTTAGTAACCAGGTGGTTAAGAAGAAAAATGAAATGAATATTAATATGAAAAAAAATAAGTGGAGGGGAAACCAACCAACCATTTCTACTGATGCAACCGATGTTGAGATGCCTTCAAATCCAAGTAAAATTGCCTTTCATGCTTTGCAAGGGTGTTCACCTTCTAAGATATTGTCCTAGTATTCCACAGGTGTTAAGAGTATGGTCCACAAGCTGACATAAGCCTTTCTCATCATCCTCTAGAGATCATGTTGGTTATAAACCATCAACTTGTCAGAGTAAGGTCCATCGGAAGAAGGGAAAGTTAAGTTTCCTTGTAGGTTATGTGAATGGAATCAATCATATTCACCATTTTACTTATGTGGATGAGTCCTTACAAGTATTGGAAAACCTTACAGCTTCTCATCCATGACTTCTAGATGGTTATCAAAAGCTTTCTCCTAGTTCTCCACTAGTTGATGAAGTGATTGATTGGGATCTGAATCCAATCAATCCCACTATCTCTAAACATTAATCCCATGATTCCATTCCTGACCAACCATTGGTTAAGAAAATGTTTGACTCAATTCCACTATTCATTGATCCTACTTTTCCCATAAAGAGTGAGTCTCATACCGTTTAGGTTCTTCTTGTTTCTTCACGTTCCAATGAACTGGGGAAAAATCCTCCCATTCCCATGACAGAAGGGGAAATCCTCATATCTCCATAGCACATGAGATCATTTCTCCCATTCCCAAAGCATAAGGGGGCAGTTCTCTTGCTCCCACAACACCCCCTCCAAGAAATATGGTCACTTCCTTTGATTGGCATCGACTCATAGGATATGATTTTCCTCCTTATGTACCCTTCCAGATCATAATACATGATTATAATATGGATGTAGATGAAACATTTATATTTGAAGGCATGCATATTATTATTTCTTCAGTAATTTCGTGGAAAGCATTCGGTTCTCGGTAGATTGTGTTTGTTACCCAAAATTTGTTTGCCTTTTACATAGGAACTAGTGAACCGTTAGGGACCCTTACTTAGTTTCCTATTACTTTGGGAGGAAATAATGTCTATATTGATGTGTTGGTAGTCGAAGGTCCTTTGTATTTTAATTTACTCCTTACGTGTGACTATTTTTATGACATTGGAGGTCTTTTTTCTTCATTCTTTCCTGTGATGTGCTTCCCAAATGAAGGAAGAATCATGACCATTTACCAGCTTATATTCATTGCTCCTAATTTTACTCCCAATTAAAAAACGTCCTTAAATGTTCCTTATGTGTAAGTGGCATCTCCATAACCATAGGTAAATTATGCGACAACATGTACCATGCCCATACCTATTGATGAAGATGAGACATTCATTGTTTCGTCAACATCTTTTGACTTAGATCTAATAGGCAATGCAATACATCAAGTACTAGGAGCACTGACAAACGATATTTCCCTTAGATCTGTTGATATGTATCCATTATAGAGTATTATTCTCCCATCAGATGAGAACCTCTTAGAAGGCATGGCCTCCTTGAGGTCATGACCAACTTCCTATAAGCATATTTCCTTGTGTCAAGCCTGTTAAAAAATGAAACAAGGTGTTGGAGAAGATTTCCTTTTCTTGTGTCAAGCTTGTTAAAAAATGAAACAAGGTGTTGGAGCAAATTTCCTTGTCTTATGTCAATATCATTAAAAAATGAAACGACGTCCTTTGAGCATTGCTATTTTCCTATCTCAATCCTTTTAAAACTGAAATTGATCCCCTTTCAATTCGAGTCTTTCATTAGATCTTCTACATTCCTAGTCAAGTCTTTCACCTCATCTCGTAAACAAAACTTCATTCCATCCACGTAGTAACTAGTAGTCTACTTAGGTGAATGAAGTGAAGCTTGGTGGGAATGTCATTAGAATGAAGTAATTATGCTAGGGGCATGAAAACTAATTCCAAGCATATTTTTTCCTTTGTTTCAGGCTTGTGCAAAAATGAAACCAATTTCAAGCATAGTTTCCTATGTTATCATCTTCTGTAAAAATGAAACCATTCAACACTTTATCCCTTGTGATTTCCATTTTTCATGAAGATATTTCTACCATATCAACCTTAGTTTTCTCATTCCATCATCACCGTCTCCTTGGCCGATCATATGCTTTCACTTGGTTGTTTTACACATTCCTGAGGGATCATTATGATGAGTGATCTTATTAGCCAGCAGCCTCTTGAACTCTACATGCTTTAGCGAGTTCCATCATGACTGGAACTAGTTTCTACCCTCTATAACACTTGTTCCTCTACGATGGGTCCTCTTCTAGGTCTTTTCAAACTCCCTAAACATGAAATGATTATCAATCACTTGTGTTTTCGAACTCGTTAAAGTAAATAAAAAGGCATCTACTCAGTATAAGTTTAGCCTTTTTCTGGATTGAGATAGACTATGTACAAAAAAGGAATACCTTATGGCTAAGAGCTTCTCTTAAGTATTATTTTCTACCTTTTCAGACTCAAGAGATAATTTATGTAAATGAACCTTTAAAGTCTTATTTTTTGACTCTTTTTCAAACTCTCTAAACATGAAAACGAGGTCAAGTTGCACCTTTGCTATACTCATAAAGCATTAAGAAACTTTGGACTTGTTAAAAATGACAAGACTAAACCACTCCTTTTTAGTGTTAATTAAATAAACTAATAAGGATTCATCCAAAGGATGAAACTATAGATCAAGCATATGTTATCATCCTCAATCTTATCAAAAATAAAGAGGTGGTGACGAGAAATGGTTGTGGAAATTGGGAAAACAAGGTACTTAACATATTATAGGTAGTGAGTCACTCTTGGACATGAAACTCTTTCGCTTCATTTCCATGAGTGTTGGGTTGGGAAATATGCTTTCCTCTTTGGTTAAATATACCATATAAAAAGCATCCGTAATTGGTTTTGAGTCAATATTGCTACCTCCATAAGGTTTCACTGATATGTTCAAGGTGAGTCCTTCAGTCAATATCTACTAGAGTACTCCTAAGCCTTCATTCATGTCTATCTCTCCCAAACCATCTCTTCATCATCATCATTCTATCTCAAATATTGATACCCATTTTGTGTAGTTGATGGGTGACACATCAAGGCCTTCCTATGACAGGTCACTTCATGTGAACATCAGCTCATTATCTAGGAAGCTGACATAGAAATACCCTTACGTACCTTGGATCTTGAATACATTAATGGCATGTTTCCTTGATTTCTACAAAATTTCATCATGATCGGCCTTTAACCAGAATATTTTATGTATTGTTCAACTTTGGCTCATATATTCACACCACATAGATTGTGCTCTGGTACCTTAAGATCCATTGACATCATCGGTGGTTTCTCTCATGTTTGTTAACAGCTTACATCATTAGTTGGTAATCATATGGTGTCTACCATGTTCGATTTTAGCTCATGTATTCGCATGGTTATACTCGTACATCAAGCGATCAGGTGAACGAGATAGAAGGCCCTTGATCTAGTTTCATTCATCTGAGCTTCAATTTTAGGATTAATACAAGATTACAAAGTATGACAACTATGTTCATTCAAATACTCATCCGAGCATGGGTGCACACTCTATCATTAGTGGACAAGATCACTTGACCATTGTACATGTAATATTGTCTTCTATGTTGAGTGTGGGCATGCCTCCCTCAAAAATTATATCATGATGAAAAATGTATTTTAACAGATGATGATATTGGCCAATTCTTGATCCAAACTTGTCACAAGGTAAAGTGATGTAGTCTTTAGCCATTACTCTTGACTTTGTAGTTTAGGGGGAAATCAGTAATAGACCATTTTTCCACATCAACCCAAAAGGCCTGGCAGATCAATCAATATCCTTGATGGTTTTTTCATAATCCTTTTACAAAGCGTTAAGAATCACTTCTACAAAAATTTGAGTTTTAGGGACAGTTTTCTCAAAAACATGTTTCTATCCCCAATGCACATTTCATGTTTGGCCACCTGTGTTCAGTGCATGTTGCATACGGAAGCACCATCACTAGTCAGTAGATGTTGCTCCCTTGTGCAGGTGAACTTATTATAGAAATTCACAAAAATTAAAAAAAAAAAATCTAAAGCTTCCTCTTCAAGAAGATTCTGTGGTTTTAACTATTTACCGTGGATGGAGATATTGAATTGAGATCTAATCCTACTCTAGTGATCTTATTTCTTATCCATTGAGTTCATCCTTGTTATTGGGAAATCTAGTGTCTATGCAGAGCTATTAGTCCCACTAAGACTGGTAGCTATCTTAGAAACAAACAAACTAAAACTACTTTCATTTTCCTTTATGAGAAGTAGATAAGAGGGGAACAAAGGAGACCAACCTCTGTCTTGCGCTTGGTTCCTTGCTTGATGCCTCTCCCTTCCGATAGATATTTGCCACTCGCTTCCTCATCTACCCAGCTTCAAAGAGCACCTATAGAATCAAAGCATCATAACATTATCAAAGAATAGAGATCTACTATCATAAAAAATATAGGACCATATATATATTGACCACACAAATGCATATATCATCAATCATACAAGAATGTGGAGGAAAACTTGAATAGCTTTATTAATATCAAGAATAGCAAAGAGGATTACAACCAATTGTTCTGACCCAGCGTCATCCTCTCAACAAGAAAGCCCTTCTTCACCTCATTAAAAGCTTAGATCACCCAACACTATGATGTTACACCAAGAAACCAGCAGCACTTCCTTACAAGATACAAAATTCCAGCCTCTGGATCTCTGGGATGAGGGATCCATATATAGATGTTTGCAAGGGGGGTGATTCAGCTTATGAGATTTGATTAGTGTCCTCTCTTTGATAGTTCCTAATTCCACTTGGAGATTGATGATCTCTTATTCATCCCTGGGCAAATGCAGAGAGGCAAGTGTCACAGGAGAAGTTTCTGGAAGATTTCATGATCCTCCACCTCGCAAATTGACTCTGCCATTTGCCCACTCTTACCCATTGGACCCCATAGAAGGGCTTTTCAGTATGCATCACACCTCCCTTGTGCACTTAGGTGGGATGCAGTGCACTTTGACCATGGAGCAGGTGAGATGGTCTAGTTTTGACTAGTTCTAAATAGTTTTTCATGGAGAACTTCTGGGAGATGATTTAATCAGCTGACCTTGTTTTTTTAGGGGCTGGAACAACACTTTTAGGGACTTAGGACCCCTCATTTTATGGACATAATTGATTGGGGTTGCAGTGCCCAAAAATGTCTATAACAGTTGCCCCCTAAAGCATGAGGTCGTTAATCTTTTGCTGTCCGGTGAAATGCTTTATCATGAGGATCCGAAGTTTTTTTTGAGCTGGAAGGTCACCTGTAATAAGATACAATACAATACATTATCTTCATAATATTTTCATGATCTAGCTGAGGCGGGCATTCCCATGCTCATCTTTATAAATTCATTTTCATGTACATAAGACAGACAATCGTCTGTGTGCAGACTGATGATTCTGGTAGAGCCATCATCCCTTAGATTGGATGATTACCTGTGCAACAATGATGTACATTTGATGTCTTTATTTTCCTAAATATATATCACAGCCCGGATGGATGAAACTAGATCTGGGGTCTTCAATCTCATTCGATCTTCACTCGAAGTACAAGCTGATCCATGTGAGAGATGTTCTGGAGTCGAGCATGGAAAGACATCGCCTGATTACCAGCGAATGATGTAAGTTGTTAACAGGCGCGAGAGGAATCACCGATAATGATGGTGACCCTCAAGGTACTACAGTACAATTCACGTGGTGTGAATAAGGGACTTGACATTGAACACCACGTAAAATATTTCCGTCGAAGGTCATTGATGTAAACCTGTCGCTACAAGTGAGAAACTTGGCATTGAAGCATGCAAGATTCAAAGTACTGAAAGGGTTGTTCCTAGATCGACCTCCTGGATAATGAGATGATGTTGACAAGAAGCGATCTTTCATAAGGGGCCTTAGTGAATCCCACATCTATGACACTGAATGGAGCAAATGATTTTAGTGGAGGTGAAAACGATCTGATGATATAAGGTTCAGGGTGGTGGTCACGAAAGAATGGACCGTAAATGTATTGCAGTGGATGAGACACAGGTGAATTCTCTAAGCGACTTCTCTTGAACATACTGGCGACACTGACATGATGGATTGGTAGTGTTAACCCCAAATATGGATGGTGTGATGGACTAATGGTGATATGGCCAGTGAACGGAACAACCTAACCCGACTCGGATGCGGAGTGAAAGTGTCATGTTCAAGAGTGACTTGCTACCAATAATGTTTCTTCAAGTTTTCTTCCCAATTTTCCCCAGTCATTGCTGACCAGTACCTCTTTATTTTTTTCAAGCTTGAGGAGGATAACATATGCTTGTTCTATAATTTTCCCTTCGGGTAAACCCATTGCTATGTTTTAACGAGCCTAGTGATAGTGAAACTCGTTCTTGTCTGTATGGACAAGTTTGTCGCTATTTGGTTTTAACGAGTTTAACGACAAAGATAACTCAATCTTTTTCAATTTTAGAGAGTCTGAAAAGGGACGTAAAGAAAACTCCAACAATCCTTTTTCGTCATATAATCCCTTAGTTTGAAAAAGTATAAAATAATACAAAAGGGATGAATTTTCAGTAATTTTAATGAGCCGAACAAAACAAGCGCTCGATCTTTTTCTGTAATAATCCCTCATGTCCAAAAATATTAAAATCTAAAAGAGGAATAGCAATCCCGGTCACTTTAGCGAGCTGGAGAAGCCAATTGCTCGGCAATCTTTTCATATTTTACGAGTCAGATGGAAAGAGCTTAAAGGAGACTTGTTTTTCGAGGAACGAGTGATAAATTTGGGTAGCAACTAATTCCAGGTAAGGTTTGGGATTTTCCAATCATGGCAGTGTCACAAGGATGGCTAATAGGATCACTCTTCGCAACTATTCCTCAAAAAAGGTAAACAATCAAATGGAGGTGAATGATCGGCCAATACAGGGTGGAGGTGATGATGAGAACATGACTAAGGCTTCAAAGGCTGATGATAATGCATTCACGATGGTTATTTACTGGAAATTGGTTCATTTTTTTAATGAATGAGCTTAAACTCTAGAGGAAACATTTGCTCACTGCTTATGTTTAATTTTTAACGAGCTTGAACTCCACATAAAAATTTCTCAATCCAGTCGTATAATAAGGATGTCTCATCTAAGATGGCATTTTTTTAAAGCTTTTCCCCGCATCGTTTCTTTATGCAAGTTAGGAAATGACCAATCCTACGAGTTTAAAGGGTCATAGGACCTACAAATTTAAAAAATAAATGGTTGCTCTTCTCTTGCATGCCAAAAGGTTTGCATGCACCCAGGTATAGCGAAAAATTTCCAGGTTACCAAAGATTGTTCTATTCGTATTGCAGACAAAACACTTCCTCGGTGATGTCTACCGAAATAGACAAAGGTGAGTGGCTCAACTTGCCTACACTCACATAACTTTGACGGAGGAATCTTATTCCAGTTTAATCTCATAAACCAGTCATATATCCTTCATGGAAACCTACCCTATACCCAAGGTTTTCCTATCGAAACAGACCAAGGTGCATACCCCCTGGGTTTCATTCATGTCCTCCCGAATCACTCGCGCTCATCAGATGGATGGACTGGGGATTGATGAGACATTTCTTGCGTGAAAATACCATTTAGGGATGGTATTTGACTATTTGCTATGTGTGAACGGAGGAATGAAAGCTGGTCTACGAGCTTGACCACTCTTCCTTCATGCAGAAAACAACTTACTCTAAAGAGTGAGGAGACAATGGCTCCCATGCAATAAATATAGTCGTATCCAAGGAGTAGATTATAATCCAGGGGTCCTTGGACTACCATAACGTTCATGTGAATGGTTTTCCTTCTCAATGTTATTGGCACATTGGGAAGGATCCCTAACGGTCGACTGGTTCCTTCATCAAAGCCTGTTAGATTTCTCATTTCAGGCAAAAGCGATGGAAAACCAAGCGCTTTCCAAGCAGTTGAGGAAAGGATACTCACAGATTCCCCTTCATCTATGATGGTACCGACCATGATCATTCGTTATATTTGAGCAACGATTCGAAATGGTACACTAGCCAGTAAACGGGGTCTTCCTAGTAGATTCCAATCGAACGAAACAACTAGGTTGCTTGGAGCTGGGACCGAATAGACGGCCAGATATGACTCTGATGAACTTCCTTCCTGCCGTAAAGGAACGGGTAGACTGCCCCTATGTTCCTCGGGGTCTGTGTTTACGAAGAGGATTTGAGCGGTGTTGTTCTCATTCTCTCCGGTGACTGTATCATCTGAAGATGGACCTTCTGAAGGCAGGACTGGGTCAACTGTTGCCTCGACCTTTTGACTTTCGTCTGGTGTGAATTCACATGGTTTATCTTCAATGGTAGATTATTCGACCAACCACAATGGCGTGTCAGTCAGATTTTCAACTAGCGATGGACTTGGCAAGAGTTTCTCATATCCAGGAGGGAGCCGTAACAGTGAAACCAGACAGTCATCCAAAACTCTTTTAGCTTCATCTAGGAAGGGATAATGGTGGACGGCATGATCGCCTTCACATAGCTTACAATGGAATTTACTTCTCCCTTTCTGTCCAGATGCTTCACTTCCACTAGTTGACGGTGTACTTTTAACATGATCATCAGAGGTTGTTCACACCTGATTGTGCAAACGAGGAGATTAGTCCCTTAAGATCCGAGGGATGCAAGGACAATCTCGATGATAGTGATCTCCTTTGCAAATGACACATGGAGATTTAGGCTTCGACAGCGCAGTGTGTGGATTTTCACTAGATGATGCCTGGTTGCCCCTTTTTGCCTTTGGCTCCTTCTTCTTCTTCTCTTTCTTCTCCTTCCCCTTCTTCTCCTTCTTAGTTACTTGATTTTTGGCTTTACCAGCTTCACTAAGTGAAGAGGAAGGAGGAGAGGGAGAATCAGATGAAGTAGAAGGTTGGGGGGTAGCTTTGGTATTGTCTAGTTGCTTACTTGATTGTTTAGGAATCACGGTGTTCTGAACAACAGAGGTCGAGAAGAGCCATACTGGCAGGTCGATTGTCAATCCTGGAAGCAACAGTGTGGCCATATGGGGTGCACCAATATCTCCCCAAGAGGAGAAAGGACTAGGATTTCCCTGAAGGGGAAATCCTTGGTTGGTGGACTCCATGTTTCTCAGCCTAAGACTAATGTAGGAAAGGTGATGTTTATTCTGATTAAAATAAATTTTAGACGCTTTGACACAACTTGTTTCTTCAATTTTTAAGAGTCGAGAAAAAACAAAAGATGACTCTAGTTGCCTTCGATTCTAATGAGCTTGAAGTGACAAGTGCTTAGATGGACCTTTTCCTCTAAGGAGTCTGAAAAGCAATGAAAGAGACTACTCTAGAAATCTAGACGGAGGGATTACCAAACCAATCGCAAAACTGCAGAATACTTTTTACGGCACGGAAGTCAATCTTCCCGAAGGCTGTGTTTAGTGCATTGCGATCGATAAGGTGACATACACAGCTTCCTATGGATAAAGGATATAGCCTATTGTTATCTCCCAATATATACTCGACGGTACTTGGGAGCACAAGTCCATACTGGCACTTGTCGTCTCAAAGTGGAGGAATCACCCAACCAGCAATGAAAACAATAGTTACCAGGCTTTACGACACCGGAATACATCTCTAGCCTAGACTTCTAAATGTTGTGCATTAGGTTCCAAAGCCTTTTTAGATTCATTAATTTTTTTTACAGTTGATCTTGCTTAAGAAATTTGCCTTTTAGGTTCACCGCGTGATGTAGATATACAATTCCTAAAATGCAACCTAAGATGATAAACCATCGTTTAATCTTCCTTTTGCAATGAAAATCCTAGCTACTAAAGAAATAGAGATGATATTCTTTCAACATAGAGCAGAGAGCACACTCTATATGCACTGTCCTAAATCAAACCAACAAACAGTCTAAATGCAAATGCACATGCATGTATTTATTTTCAGCCTTCTTAATGTGTGAATGATAGAAAGAAAGCTAAGCGCAAATCTAAATTATTTTTCAAAGCGACATTACTAACAAGCTTCTTTTCAAGACAAAATGAAGATAATGACGACACTTTGTGATTTGGAATTGAAAACTTGCTTTCGACACTTGAAAAACTACTAATTCAAATCAAATACAAGAGTAGCAGTGTAATCGACTATCAAGAACAATAAGATTCTCTTCTATGACTGAAAACGACACTTGCGACACTTCCAAATCAAGAAACGGCAGTTCAATTAAGCTACTTCTTTGTAAAAGAGAACTGAAAATGGCTCACAATACATAAAAAATTTACAGTTCTTTGCACAATGGAGGTAGAATAATGGCAAGGAAGGGGGTCTCCAATAGAGGTATATTAACTACAGACAGCAAAACTCCTGAATAGAGCTGAAAAAAGTGAAGAAAAACTAAATTCTGGAGGAAAAATTAGCCTTTTCTGATCAGCGCACCTATTACACAGGGATTCCTGTGTGCATCCCACCTATAACACACGGGAAGTGCGATGCATATTGATATGATTGAAGAGAGGGTGCGATGGTACAGTGCGAGACTTTTGATCAAGTTCTTGATCACAATTTGCAGCACAGTTCAGCGATTTAGGCCGAACAAGTGGTAATCAGTAAATAAATCACAGGGGTAGATCTAAGGAGGTTACTAGAGCCACTAGAAGGACAATTAGAGATTTTGTAAATTGATTGTTCAGCTCATAAACAAACTCGGAGATAGACTGAAGCAGCATTGATGTACTTTGCACTTGCATAGCAAATGTAGTTCGAAGGCTCGTTGGCTTGACTTCAGGCTTCATCTGTAAGTTTATAAAGCGAACAAATATAGACAAGTAAACAATCTATTCGTCCCCAGTGGAGTCGCCATTTTTTATTGGGAAATCTAGTGTCTATGCATAGCTGCTAGTCCCACTAAGACTGGTAGCTATCTTAGAAACAAACTAACTAAAACTACTTTCATTTTCCTTTATGAGAAGTAGATAAGAGGGGAACAAAGGAGACCAACCTCTGTCTTGTGCTTGGTTCCTTGCTTGATGCCTCTCCCTTTTGATATATCTTTGCCACTCGCTTCCTCGTCTACCCAACTTCAAAAAGAACCTGTAAAACCAAAGAAGCATAACACTATCGAAGAACAGAGATCTACTATCATAAATAATATTGGAACAGATATATATTGACCACACAAATGCATATATCATCAATCATACAAGAATGTGGAGGAAAACTTGAATAGCTTTATTAATATCAAGAATAGCAAAGAGGATTACAACCAATTGTTCTAACCCAGTGTCATCCTCTCAGCAAGAAAGCCTTCTTCACCTCATGAAAAGCTTAGATCACCCAACACTATGATGTTACACAAACAAACCAGCAACACTTCCTTACAAGATACAAAATTCCAGCCTCTGGATCTCTGGGATGAGGGATCCATATATAGATGTTTGCAAGGGGGGTGAGTCAGCTTCTAAGATTTGATTAGTGTCCTCTCTGATAGTTCTTGATTCCACTTGGAGATTGATGATCTCTTACTCATCCCTGGGCCAATGCAGAGAGGCAAGTGTCACAGGAGAAGTTTCTGGAAGATTCCATGATCCTACACCTCACAAATTGACTCTGCCATTTGTCCACTCTCACCCATCGCACCCCATAGAAGGGATTTTTAGTATGCATCACACCTCCCATGTGCATTTAGGTGGGATGCAGCGCACTTTGACCATGGAGCAGGTGAGATGGTCCAGTTTTAACCAGTTCTGAGTAGTTTTTCATGGAGAACTTCTGGGAGATGATGTAATTAGCTGACCTTGTTCTTTTAGGGGTTGGAACAACACTTTTAGGGACTTAGGAGCCCTCAGTTTATGGACATAATGGATTGGGGTTGTAGTGCCCAAAAATGTCTATTAAAATCCTCTCACCATAAGTGTATCTTACCCCTAGAATGGTAAATACTAAGCTACCGCATTCATCTTATAAATGTGTTGCCTGTCGCAATGTCTGGGTTGGCTTTTGGATATTGATAGTGCCCTCATGTTACCACTTTGAGCCCAAAGGAGTTATCAAATTCATACATTAGGGTTGATGTTGAGGTATTCTTTGTGGAAAGGAAGGACAAGTCAACTTGGTGAGACATATGCAAAGTCAAACTTCTATATATGGGTGTAACTCTCTCTATAGTTTACTAATACAAGGAGCACCTTGTTTTTCTATATTTTTTGTGTTATGTTTTCACTCATGTATTTAAATTTCATGTTGACTCATTGAATATATATTTTATGTTATGCTACATGGATTTCAGTTACTTTTCTTGTTTTACTCATGTGTGCATGTTCTAATTATAGCAATTGGAGCTAGAGTTGGAGCTTACAAGCAAAAGATGAAAGGAAAGCTTGCTATAGATTCTAGGTGCCCTTCTTTCCCATACTCTAATTTCACTAAAGAAAGCTTTGATATTTTTTCTTTCTGATGTTCTAGATCAAAATTTTAGATCTATGGAATTCGCCTTTCTCAACGATAATGAAAAATTTTCATAAGAAAAGTCATAAAAGTTTACGCCAATATCACTATGACAAACGTTTTGGACCTGGTATCCAGTAGAGCTCACATTTATTTTTCAAAAACTATCCAATAAACTGTTATGAAGTGATCCTTATGATCATAACATGAATCATTTCTACCACTAAATATGAATGGATGAATCAGGTACAAGTCATATAAGTTTCATGCATATACTAAGAAGGAGTCATGTAGGTTCCATCCATTTATTATGAGATTACTTCATACTGTATCACAACTATTTGTACTTAAAGCATTGTGACAAGGGAAATGAGGCCAATACAAAACCATTATTGAATATTGATATTAGTCATTTAAAGTTATTATGCTCACATAATATTATCATCAAGGAAACTTGTCAGATATCAAGTCAAAACCCTAATTTGATACCATAGTGAGTTCAATCAGTCCATAACCCAAAAACATATGAAGCATCATGTCAATGTTCTAAAGCATATTTATGAACTCTAAAGCATCATTGAATTGGTCATTTATACTAATTAACTAGATCTTATCAAACCCTTGCACTATTATCAAATACTATCATACACTAGCTTCAATGATCAAATTAAAATAATACAGTAATATGCATATTTCGGTCACCTGCACACAGAAGTTTAGTTAGTACATTCAAATTCTCTATTATGTCAAGCATTCCATCATGCCTACTAGTGGACTTTCTGATGTCTGCTCCATATTTGAAGGATTTTCATACTGCTGATGCATTCTTGATTTTATTCATAATGTTTTAATTTTGTGACATGCGTGCATAACCACACACATAGGATTTAATTTGTGTGGTTGAGAGGCTACTATTGGACCCTCAAGCCTGATTCTAGCTTAGAGTAAGTAAAAATCTCTCTTCTCATACCAAAATGCATTGAGGACCAACAATATCATATATGTGTTTATTTATGTCCATGAAAAACACTTCAATAGTAAATAATATCTAATATATCTAATGAAAATTACAATAGAAGAAGGGATATTATAAAGATATTCTCTCTCCGAAAGGGAAGCCGCTTTAGTTATCATCATCCGAATCATCAACCTGTCTATCAAATACTTGTCATACATAAAAAAAAAAAAACTATTAGATCATATAATATAGCTATATTATGTTCTGAAACATATATCCATCATATTCATAACATGTCAACATTAACTACTTCATTGACATATATGAACGACATCAATACTTTATAAATAGTTAGATTCTTATGATTATGGAAACACAAATGCGCTTCATAATACTTCAAAGATCATGAACACGACATCACTTACATATCTTATTGCATCAAGTTAGGTCATCCACATATTACCATATGACATAATTACTACATTTATCAAAACCTAGCCAAGGATAACAAGAATATCATGTATATCAATCTTATTGACATACTTTCATCATCGAGGTTACCATGCTTATCACAAATGTTATCAATAGTATCAAGTTACCTTCTATTAAAATCAAGGTTATATCCTTCTTATGGGATCAAGATAGCCAAAATGATAGATGTTAGCCAAACATCAAGTATACAAATATATCAAGGATCATATCAATATTAAGTAGCTTCATAGAACCATGAAGTTCATCAAGTCTAAGAGGTAAGATACTTGTCAATTGCCAAGTACACCATCCCACCATGAGTACCATGAATCAAACTTCCATATGCATGAGCCATTTGTGAAGGTAAAATTCTCATCATACATTAGGGCTTACCTTTCCATTCGGTGTTGCAGCTCTAACTTTCAAATAAAGAACCATACATACCTTGGGCATTCAAATATATGTGCACCTTCTTATTTTACATAATAAGCTTTAGCATTTTTTCAACTTTTCATCAAGTGGATCTTTACCTTTTCCAAAGGTAATTATTCTCTTCCTTTACTATCCATGATCCTTAAGAAGGATCCACTTATCAAAACTCATCAGGATGTTAGAAGCATTGAGATACTCAAATATACATGCACTAAGAATAAGTAATAATCAAAATAACAATAAGATCTAAACAAAAGTAAATAAATAAAGGAGCACAATAAATAAAAAATTACTTATATTCAATGAGAGGTGATCAACTACCTCTTGAACCAACCTTTACAGTCAACCATTTTCCATTGTCCATATGACAATGTTACCTTCAACATTCCAATCAAATTTTTCAGCAACCAATCCTAATAGAGCATATCCCATCTAGGGCTTCATAAAATATTTCACAAGTGCTTGTACATCTTGAGATCAATCATGCTAGGGTTTCTAAATTACATATCTCAAATATTTGCAATGAGCTAGGGTTTATTCGAAACCCTAACCTCATAATATCCATTACGCCCTAACAAATAAATTACCTAGAGTTTCTTTTAAACCCTAGAATTATTTTAGGCCTCCTCCATCTTCTCTTGCTTCCATCAAGGGTTCTTCATATGGGTGATATTTCATGACTTTTCTTCATCCCAGCTCTAATAGCATTTTAATTTTTCTTAGGGTTATATTGTTCTTTTCTTTAATAATTTCAATTCATTATTTCCATAATAAATTCACCCCATAGCATCATAGCATTATTCAGATTTACAAAAATTATTCAATAACATATGCAACTATATAGAAATAATAATATCATCATCAATGCATTAGAGTGTAAAAGAACAATAGAAGAAAAAATGTTCACACATAAAGACACCAAGACTTGTTGGGACCAAGGAAAAAACCCACTATGGGGAAAACCCTTTCAAATTCTTCTTCTTATAAGATTACAATTGAATGATTCAGCAAATTAGAGTACAACGATCCATATCTTCATCCGTACAACTATCCAACAACATCAACTAACAAATATTCATTAAATGAACCCAACAATTCTAATACTCAAAACCCTTATTCAGGAGCCAGTAATCAACTGTCACTGTGTCCACTCAACTGTCAAACTCTCTGGTCAGCAAGCAAAATGTACAGTTAAATCAGAAACCAAACCCTAGGTCCCAAATGCACCCTAAAATTGATGTGTGCATGGATGAAACTATTCAACCCCATGCATAGGATTGCATGCCTATGGTTGTGACCAAAATCTACGTTTGTCATTCTTTCCACTGAGAATGAAAACCATAGAATACACTTGTGAGCTTCAAACCTTGCAATTTCAGACCTGAGTGAACCAATCTTTGCAAACTTGCATCAGACCTATGTAAGCCAAAAAAACTAAAAATAATAGAATAATGATCCAAGGTGATGTCCAAATGAGGTTTAGGTCGCTTGTATTTATAGCCTTCCAAGGATGTGCAATTTGCTTTTGGTCCAACCTAATCAAATATGCACGTGTGGGATTTAATTAAAAAATACAATTTCCCTCGTCCAAATTGAGTGCTTCAATAGTAAAACTTGGTGCTCTTCAAAAGAGGAATGTCGTACCATGGTTGGAATTTTTCACTAAGCTACAAAACTAACACTACAACCCATTAAATGTAAGATGTAGCTTGCTTGTCATGTTCTTCCATCTTTCACACTATTTTCAAAATCACATCTACAAGACTTTAGTACTACAAACATAATTTATTGATCTGCTATGTAGGAAAAATCAAATACAAACATAGAAACAAACAAAGATATACAAGAAAACCAAAACTTTAATTCAATAATAACAAAGTACTAAAAATTGTTACATGCAGAAAAGAAATAAACTAGTTCGTGTGATGGTAGCTTATCTCTCAGAATAGGTGCGACTAACTGCCTTTTGAACTATGTTACAATGAGGCTCAGAGGCCTATTTATTATTTATAAATAATGTAAAACCATAAAAATCAACCTAACCCTACGAGATGAAGCGCCCAAAGTCTTTGGGCCCCATTGGCGTAAATTGGTAAATCAACTTCCTCAAATCATAACTTTGGCATATGATATTCTTTTGATGTGTATGATACCTTGTTTGAAATATCTATATGAGGACTAAGACCTTTGATAGAGAACCCATAACACATTCTATGGTTTTTCTCGTTTCCATAAAAACATCTTTTAGGGTGTTCAAGCATGTTCGAAATTTTAGGACCCAAAAAACTACCAAAAATAGTAAATTGTGCTATAATTAAGGAAACTGAAAGAAATAGTTGTGGTGGTCCAAGAAGAATAGGAAAGGGGACAAAAATGTCCACTTGGAGTATTCCTCCACCCTAAGGAATGAATGATACCCATTGCATCCAGTTCCTCCATGATATGGGGAAACCTCTACTAAACTTAGTCCCTTGTGAGCCAGTTGCCCTTATGGAGGAGTTGGTCAGCTTTGAAAACTTGATATAGTTAGATCTTTTATTGGCAAGTTTCCTTGATCGGTGTTTCCATGATCCGATCAGTTATCGATTGTTTCATGCAATCGGGTTTGAGATTTATTATTGTTAGCTTTTCGACAATGTTTGAGGTGTGCAATAGCGGTTGAAAGTATAGTCAAAGGTGGTCCACATTGAACACTGGGTGTAGGCTAAAGAATGGGGGAATGCTGGACTCAAAATAATTGTCTTCCACAACCTTGGTGATGGTGTAAGGCTCGTATCAGAGTGGTCAAAGCTTCTGATGGCCTCTCGAAAGTCATTCTTTCTGCGAATGAAACAAAACCTTGTCACCCACCATAAATATATGTGTCCCTCGATGTTCATCATGTCACTACCTATACTTGGCATTAGAATTATCCAAGATTTATTCAACCTACTAGTGGATGTGCTAGATTTGTTCTATAAACCTGCTTTATTTATTAGCCTCAAACTGTACATGTGCATATTTTTTACGTGTAGTCACATGAGCCATGGCAACATTATTCAGACACAATTGTTGAAATCCTAGAGCCACTTGAAAGGCAATACAACAAGCCGAGATATGGAGATCTCCATTATAATTGTGTTGCATATAGGGAAGGGTCTTATCAACGCTTCAAGGATGCTTGGAGTTGTCCATGAGAGTATGTGCACTATCATCTTTTTGATGACCTATGTATGACCATTAATCTCGGGATGGAATGCTATTCATTTGGTAAGCATGGTGTCCAATAATTCCTAGAGGCTCAACCAGAACATGCTCAGGAACCTTCCATTTTGATGTGATATAATGGTCCGCAGATCGAAAAAGGTACCCACACTTGTTCAAATAAGAGTTTGGTAGTGTCCTCTATTATGATTCTCTTCTTACAAGATACCAATATACATATCTTACAAAATATTTCGAGGAAAACAAATACATAGTCATTACTGTTGGCATTATGATTCAGGTGTTGTCCTTGATGGCAAACCCATTCAGGTGATAAATCAAGAAGGACGCAGGAAATATGTTCAGCAAGTGCGTCCCCGCAGGTATACCATACAGAACCCGCGTCCAGGGACGCAGGCCAGCCGTTCAGGAGGTGCGTCCGCCCAGTGCACACATTTCAAGGCAGAGAAAAGCACGTGGGGGTTTCTTGTGTGGTATCTAGCCGACGGTTTTGTGTTTCTATGGTGTCGGCTCGTGGTTTTGTTACATGTTTTGGGGAGAAGCTTGCCTATATAAAGCAAAGGAGTTCATTTGGATTAAGCATCATCTTGGTTGAATATCTTTTGGTGAGATCTAGTCCAGATCTATGAAGGCGAATCTTCTAATGGACTGTGATCTCTATGGCGCATGATCAGATCTGTGGATCTGAGTGTTTGGGTTGGTTCTGAAGTCCTCATATCTTTTATATTTGAAGGGACGCAGGTTCAGTGAAGGGAAAGTGCGCCGGGACGCAGTACAGTAAAGGCTCAGGTGCGTCTCTGAGGCAAAGGACGCGGCGCGACTGTGTTATTGGGTGCGTCTCTGAAGAAAAAGACGCGGCGCGATAGTGTTTCTGGGTGCGCCGGTCGCAGCAAAGCATAGAGGAACAGTGCGTCGGCACGCAGAACAGTGGAAGGTAGACTGCGTCCAGTCGTAGGTCACAGAAAGAAAATATGCGTCCCTGTCTTAAGATGATCTGTTGACTGTATATTTCTGTTCATAAGGTGTTCTGGGTTATTTCTGTAATTACTGATCTGATATCTGTAGTGGACTGTATCTGTTGTATACTTGTTGATCATTTGATTCTTCATGAAAAGAAGTAGGGGGTTGTAGCTCCCTTCCAGGAGAGACTGGAAAACGAGAGAGAGTTGTAGCTCTCTGCAGGTTGCAGCCTGCGTGCTGGTAAAGGACTGCACCAGTACAAAATCATTGTAAAAAGAATTTCTTGAAAGAAGATAGAGACATATTGCAGCAGGTGGTTTTCTCCCGCATTGGGTTTCCACCTTACATCTTGTGTTCTTTGGTGTGACTGTCTATTTTCTTTATTCATGCTCATTATTTTATGGTACTGATATGCAAGAATAATTCAAAAGATCAAATAAGGAAGATTTGGTAAATTGCTTGATAATACTGATTCACCCCCCCTCTCAGTATTATTTCCAACAATTGGTATCAAAGCCGGTCCTTCAGAAAAGCTTGATCGCTTGAAGGTAGATCGTTCATCATGAGCAACTACGAGAGAGAAGCATCAATCAGGCCACCAGTTTTTGATGGGACAAACTTCAATTATTGGAAGGTAAGAGTTACTGCATATCTTCAATCTCTTGGTACTGAAGTTTGGGACATTGTAGAAACAGGCTATGCTTTTCCTTCAGCTACTCCTACAGATCCAACTGAGAAAAAGAAGTATGAAACAAATGCAAAAGCAGTCAGTACTCTATTAGGAAGTATATCCCAAACAGAATTCATGAAGGTAATGCACTTCAAATCAGCAAAAGAAATATGGGACAAAATGATCACAAGCTATGAAGGAGATGAACAGGTAAAACAAGCCAAACTTCAAACTCTCAGAATTCAATATGAGACTCTCAAGATGTATAATGATGAAAGTGTGGCTAATTATTTTCTTCGGGTAGATGAGATTGTAAATTGTATGAAAAATTTGGGTGAAGAAGTAAAGGAGTCTCTAGTAGTTCAAAAGATTCTAAGATCATTATCCCCCAAGTTTGAATCCAAAGTATCTGCAATAGAAGAAAAAGAAAATCTCCGTGTTCTTACTATGTCTCAGCTACATGGAATTCTAACTGCTTATGAAATGAGAAAGGGAGGACCATCAGATAGAAGGGAGGCTGCTTTTAAAGCATCAGGCAAAGAAGATTACTATGAAGCAAGCCATGATCCAGAAGAAGAGGAAGAAGAATCAAATTTTGTCAGAAATCTTCAAAGAGGTTCTGGAAGGTTCAGAGGTAAGCTACCTTTCAAATGCTTTGCTTGTGGAAGAGTAGGTCATTATGCTGCAAAATGCTCTTATAAGGATAAAGGAAAGGAACCAATTAGATGGAACAAGAAACAAAGCGCAAATAAGAAAAGCTACTACACCCATGAAGATAGTGATGGCTTATCAAACAGTGATGAAGATGAACAAGGTAATAAATATAGGTTGTTAATGGCATTTGAAGATGATGATTATGAGGATGCTGTAGATGTGGATAACCTTTATGATGAAATTACTAGACTCAAGAGATGCATAGAAGAAAAGAACATGATTATTGATACTCTACAATTCCAAATTGATGAAAAGGAAAAACATCTTGAAAAATTAGAAGGTGAAATTGTTGGTCTTAGAAAAGAAATTGAGAAAACAAAAACTATTAATCTCAAGTTTGTCAAAGGATCTGAAACTTTGGATGAGATTATCAGTGTGCAGCGGTCTCCACTAAATAAGACAGGTTTGGGCTATAATGGAGAAACTTCTCAAGCATCCACTTCAAAAAGTTATCTTGATGCAGCAAGAAGAAATGAGCAAGAGCACAAGGAAGATCATCAGGTAAAGCAGGGACAAATGTCAAGCAGAAACTATCAGGGGCAATCTAGCTTAAGGGTGAACAAAAGCCACAACCAGCCACAGGTAAAATCTTCTCAATTTGGTTCAAGAATAGATGAAAATAGAAATTACAATCAGTTGGCTGGTAGATCCAATAATCGCAGAAGCTTCTTCAATGGACAATGCTTTTCTTGCCATAACTTTGGTCACAAAGCAGCTCAATGTGTTGCGTATAAAACAATCATGACTAGGGAAGCTCAAAAACAAAGAAGTATGACAGGGATTACAAAAAGGACCTATAACAACTTTTCAGCTCTTGAAAATGAAGTTGAATGTTCTATTTGCAATAATTTTGGACATAAAGACTTTGAATGCAGAAGCAGGTTTCCGGAAAGAAAGGTACAAGAGCAGAAAAAGGAACAAGCCTCAGGCGCCAAAACATGGAGAATAAAGGAACCTCAAACAGAAAGATGTGGGATAGCATTTTATGCAGAAGGACAAGAAAATCTATGGTACATTGACAGTGGATGTTCGAAGCATATGACAGGTGATAAAGAAAAACTTGAGTCTTATTCTATTTTAAAAAAGGGAAAGAAAGTCTCTTTTGGAAATGATACTCCTGCAACTATAAAAGGAAAAGGTATTGCTCCTTTAAAAGAAGATGTTAAGGCTGGAAATGTTTTGTTTGTTGATGGATTGAAGCATAATCTACTAAGTGTCAGCCAGATGTGTGATCAAAGAACCGAGGTTATATTTAGATCAAATGGATGCCTTGTTCGTGATCTTGATACAGGTAAAACAGTTCTCAAAGGAAAGAGAACTCCAAATAATCTATACATATTTGATGAAGGACAACAACAATGCTATCTAAGAAAGAATGAAGAGCACTGGTTATGGCATCGAAGGTTGGGACATCTAAGCTTCTCACAAATAAGGAAAGCTTGCAAATATCAGGCAGTTCGCGATCTTCCAGATATCAAAATTCCTGACAACACCATATGCAGATCATGTCAGTTTGGAAAACAAACCAGAACTAACTTTCCAGAGAAAGAAGGATCAGCCAGCATGCCTCTTGAGCTAGTACATACATATGTATGTGGACCATTCAGAAAAAGAACACCTAGAGGAGAGGAATACTTGATATTATTTATTGACGATTTCTCCAGGTTTGTTTGGTTAGGACTTATGAAGCACAAAGATGAAGCATTCGAAAAATTCAAAACCTTCAAAGCCTTGGCTGAAAATGAATCAGGTCACAAAATTAAGTGCCTCAGATCTGACAGAGGTGGGGAATTTACTTCAAATGAATTTTTCGATTTCTGTGATGAACATGGGATAAGGAGAGAATTCTCTACAGCTAGAACGCCTCAGCAAAATGGAGTTGTTGAAAGAATGAACAGAACAATCCAACAAATGGCTCATGCTATGCTTGATGAATCAGGAACCCCCGCAACCTTCTGGGGTGAGGCTGCACATACTGCGGTTATTATTCTCAACAAGACAAATGTCCGGGTGAACAGCACTCAAACCCCTCATGAGCTCTGGAGTGGTAAAACTCCTTCGGTAAAGCACTTCAAAATATTTGGGAGCAAATGCTATATCAAGAATACTGAGGAGCAGCTTGGCAAACTTGATCCTAGAGCAGATGAAGGTATTCTTCTTCGCTATTCTCCACATAGCAAAGCATACAAATGCTACAATAAAAGACTTGGCAGAATTGTTGACAGCATTGATGTAGTGGTTGATGAAAAGGGATATATTCCTAGGCAAATACATCGTGAAGACATCGAAGAAGATGAGAGCTACCCTCAAAGACAGAATGATGAAGAAGAAGAACCTCAAGAAGAATCTCAAGAAGAACCTCACGAAGAAGCAGAAGAACGGACAAGAATAGAAGAAAAGACTCCATCCAGATATGTTCAGAAGAACCATCCAGAATCTCAGATCATGGGACAAAAAGAAGCAGGTATACAAACTAGAAGAACAGTTGCAGAAGCTTCAAGCTATTTGGCATTACTTTCCTCCACCGAACCACAAAATGTGAAAGAGGCATGCAAAGATGAATGTTGGGTGAAAGCAATGGATGAAGAACTTGAGCAAATCGAAAAGAACAACACTTGGGAGCTGGTTCCTAGACCAAAAGATAAGAATGTTATTGGAACAAAATGGGTCTTCAAAAATAAATTGAATGAAAATGGAGAAGTAATTAGAAACAAAGCCAGACTCGTTTGTAAAGGGTATGCGCAGCAAGAAGGAATAGACTTTGAAGAAACTTTTGCTCCTGTTGCAAGACTTGAGGCCATCCGAATGTTCCTTGCTCTCTCAAGTTTTCAGAACTTCAAAGTATTTCAAATGGATGTGAAATCAGCCTTTTTGAATGGAGACTTGGAAGAAGAAGTGTACATTGAACAGCCAGATGGGTTCATTCTTGGAAATGATCCAAATCTTGTATGCCGATTGAAAAAGGCTCTCTATGGTCTCAAACAAGCTCCAAGGGCTTGGTACTACCGGTTGGACAAATATCTTCATCAACAAGGTTTCTTAAAAGGTTCAGCAGATAGCAATCTGTATATAAAAGTTGAAAATGACAAATTGCTAATACTTGTTGTGTATGTTGATGACATTATTTTTGGCAGTAATGAAGAAGCTATGAGTCAAAGCTTTGCCTCAGTCATGCAGAAAGAATTTGAAATGTCCTTGCTAGGAGAACTGACATATTTCCTTGGTTTGCAAATCCAATAGAAGGAAGGAGGAATCTTTTTATCTCAAACCAAGTATCTCAAGCAGATTTTAAAGAAATATGGCATGGAAGATGCAAAACCAGTATGTACACCCATGGTCACAGGATGTAGTCTCAGTGCAAACGATGAATCTGCAGCAGTACATCAACCAACCTACAGATCTATGATTGGAAGTTTACTATATTTGACAGGTACCCGACCAGACATCATGCATGCAGTTGGAATAGTTGGAAGATTTCAGGCAAATCCGAAGGAGACTCATCTTCAAGCAGTAAAGAGAATTTTCAAATATCTTCAAGGGACTCAAAATTATGGCTTATGGTATCCTAGAGATACAGATCTTACTCTTCATGCCTATACAGATGCAGATTGGGCCGGAAGCGTGGATGACAGGAAAAGCACAAGTGGTGGTGCGTTCTTTATGGGTCCCAGACTGGTCTCTTGGTTCAGCAAGAAACAGAGTTCAATTGCCTTGTCTACAGCTGAAGCGGAATATGTTGTTGCTGCATCTTGTTGCACCCAACTTCTTTGGATGATGCAGACTTTGCAGGATTATCACATCACTTGTACACCTCCTATTCCTATCTTATGTGACAACACAAGTGCAATCAACATCTCAAAGAATCCGGTTATGCATTCAAAAACCAAGCACATACCAATCAAGTACCATTTTCTCCGGGAACAAGTACTTGAACAGAAGGTCAAGTTGGAGTATGTTCCTTCTAAGGAACAAGTTGCTGATATTTTCACCAAACCGTTGCCCAGGGACACTTTTGAATACCTCAGGCAAAAGCTGGGGGTTGTTGATGCATCATCTTACTGTTGATCATCTTCCTATTGGTGGTATAGGCTCAGGGGGAGCACATAATGCATTGTTGGCATTATGGAAAAGGAGATCTTGGAAATAGCTGCAATATGTCTCTATCTCCTTCATGATGGATTTCTGGTTACAGATCTGGAGATGCATGAGCATAGGGGGAGCATACCCTTTGCCCTTGATGTCAAAGGGGGAGAATGAAGCTGAAGATTATGTGGTTGCTGAAGATTATGTGGTTGCCATCAAGTCCAAAGGGGGAGATTGTTGGCATTATGATTCAGGTGTTGTCCTTGATGGCAAACCCATTCAGGTGATAAATCAAGAAGGACGCAGGAAATATGTTCAGCAAGTGCGTCCCCGCAGGTATACCATACAGAACCCGCGTCCAGGGACGCAGGCCAGCCGTTCAGGAGGTGCGTCCGCCCAGTGCACACATTTCAAGGCAGAGAAAAGCACGTGGGGGTTTCTTGTGTGGTATCTAGCCGACGGTTTTGTGTTTCTATGGTGTCGGCTCGTGGTTTTGTTCCATGTTTTGGGGAGAAGCTTGCCTATATAAAGCAAAGGAGTTCATTTGGATTAGGCATCATCTTGGTTGAATATCTTTTGGTGAGATCTAGTCCAGATCTATGAAGGCGAATCTTCTAATGGACTGTGATCTCTATGGCGCATGATCAGATCTGTGGATCTGAGTGTTTGGGTTGGTTCTGAAGTCCTCATATCTTTTATATCTGAAGGGACGCAGGTTCAGTGAAGGGAAAGTGCGCCGGGACGCAGTACAGTAAAGGCTCAGGTGCGTCTCTGAGGCAAAGGACGCGGCGCGACTGTGTTATTGGGTGCGTCTCTGAAGAAAAAGACGCGGCGCGATAGTGTTTCTGGGTGCGCCGGTCGCAGCAAAGCATAGAGGAACAGTGCGTCGGCACGCAGAACAGTGGAAGGTAGACTGCGTCCAGTCGCAGGTCACAGAAAGAAAATATGCGTCCCTGTCTTAAGATGATCTGTTGACTGTATATTTCTGTTCATAAGGTGTTCTGGGTTATTTCTATAATTACTGATCTGATATCTGTAGTGGACTGTATCTGTTGTATACTTGTTGATCATTTGATTCTTCATGAAAAGAAGTAGGGGGTTGTAGCTCCCTTCCAGGAGAGACTGGAAAACGAGAGAGAGTTGTAGCTCTCTGCAGGTTGCAGCCTGCGTGCTGGTAAAGGACTGCACCAGTACAAAATCATTGTAAAAAGAATTTCTTGAAAGAAGATAGAGACATATTGCAGCAGGTGGTTTTCTCCCGCATTGGGTTTCCACCTTACATCTTGTGTTCTTTGGTGTGACTGTCTATTTTCTTTATTCATGCTCATTATTTTATGGTACTGATATGCAAGAATAATTCAAAAGATCAAATAAGGAAGATTTGGTAAATTGCTTGATAATACTGATTCACCCCCCCCTCTCAGTATTATTTCCAACAATTACCATGCTTGGAAGGATTTTAGGCCAAACAAATAAGGCATGGAGATGGATTCTGAGGGCTAGCTTGGAGTAGGAAAGGTAGTGTATAGGCCTAACTTCTTGATAATTGGCTTGGAGATGGCACAGGTAGTGCAGGATATGATATATTTTCTAACAGCGTGTCAAAGTTTTGGCCAGTAAAAATACTTTTGTAGTACGACCACAATTTTCTCTACAACAAAGTGTACTACGACCAGACTGTAGTGTGCCTCTCAAATTAGCTTGGAATTGTCACTTGAAGTAACAAAAATATGGCTCATGTAGTATAATAATTCATCCTGGAGGTAGAAATCTAGAAATTTCTTCTCATAAATTAGCATATGGTATGTCGTGGTGAATTTTGGATCTTTTTTGTACAATTGTGGCCATCCAAAGGTCTCTTGGACATAAGTGTCGAGAATAATAGTTAGTGTTGCAACTAGGGGCCAACTAAGGAAATTTGCACCATGATTGGTGCTTCCCTTTTTGTATTTAATGTTCAAGTGGAAATGTTGTAGATATGTAAACCACTTTAGATGGTGATCTTTCTGCAACTTTCCTTCTATATGTATAAACTGAAGAGGTTGGTGATCGGTGTGGATGATCATATCCTTCCCTAGAATGCAATATTTCCATTGCTGGCAATCTTGCATGACAGAATACCTCTCTTTATCATAGGTGGGGTACTTCTGAATTGTATCAGAAGGTGTCTCACTATGATAGGCCACTAGATTCCCTTGTTGTGTGAAATTTACACCAATAGTACATTCAGTGGAATCTATCTAAATTTCAAATAGTTATTGCCAGATTGACAATGTGAGTATAAGTATAGAACAAACATAACAGTTCAACTCAATGAAGGCATTTTCTTAGGATTCGTACAAGGAAAAATTTTCTTTCGCTCCACCCTTGGTAACCTCACTCGAAGCCTAAGTGATATGGAGGAATTCGAACATAAAACTTTGATAAAAATTGGCAGGACCCAAAATGCTACAAAGCTATGTTAGAGTGGTCAGGGTTGGCCAACTGTGAATGACCTAGATCATATTTGGATCCACATGTATGCCTTTCTCATCTATGATGTAATTTAGATATTGGATGTGGCTCATGACAAAGGCGTATTTATTTAATTTGGCACATATTTTTTGTTGGTGCAGGCAATGATGAATGTGTTTCAAGTGCTCTTCAAAACTCTTATGGAATATTATGACTTCATCAAGATAAACACAATGAACAAGTGGGTGAGGTGCTGGAAGATGTCATCCATCAGCCTCATAAAAGTTGCAGGGGAATTTGTTAACCTCGAAGGCATGACCAATCATTGAAGAAGACCTTCCTTGGATGTGAAGACCGCCTTCCATACATTTGTAGGCTCTACTATAACTTGGTGAGAACCAAACTTCATATGATATTGTTAAAATAACTGGCCCCCTTGAGCTAGTCTAGAAGGTCAGCAATCCATGGGATTTGATACATGTTTTGGCAAAATGGAGTGATGGTATATTAGCCCATTGGGTAGAGGTGATCCGATAGTTAGTTCATTCAAGTGCTTGACCTGAAAATGCAAGGGTACCCTTTTGGGTGAGGAGAAGATTTCATTGTGTTATTCCATGACCTTATCCACCTAATTCTACTACATGAAGTAACCCTTCATGTGGGCCATGAATTTGGCCACAATCTTCGCCCTACTTTTAAAGCAAATGAAAAAGAAAAAAAATCCAGTCTAGGTGATGATCTTACTACATTTATTAGTAGAGATCAAAGAGATGGCAGTAGGTGGGGCTACCTATGGTATCATGTATAACCTATTCCCCAAATGAATAATAAAAGTGCGAGGCCTGGACTTATACACAACATAACTCTTCCAAAAGTATGGTTGGCCTAATATTACATCACAGACATCAATATGAGCAATGCCACACAGTGCCTCATTTGTGATGGGTTTGATACTATATGGAAGTCAAAACTTTTGGATGATGCAAAGGTCTCATCCTTGGTCGAGCCACCTGATGGTGTACATCTACGAGTGGTGTTCTTGGTAGGAGGAGTCGCTTAATCATTGATACTGAGATATGGTTCTTTTGGCTCCCATTGTCGATAATGAACTCCAACGATGATCCCTTCACCCACATCTATTAGTGGAAGAGACATTCCCCTTCCTCTGCATCTCCACATAGAATATTCTAGACCTTGGTGGTGGAATGATGGCACTAGGCTCTATATCAATAATCTACTCCCGTTTTCCATTCCCCTTTTCGAGGTATGACTCATATTCAAAACATGCATCTAAATCTCACGCCTTTAGCTATGTCACTAGTGATTTCTTTGCACAACACTCACTTGCATTGTAAGTGGCGCTCTTGTGGAGCTCACAATTCTTCCTCATGTCATTATTCGTCTTTGTGAAGCTATTATTTTCTTACAACTTCGATGGGTTGTCCTGGGTCAATCCATCTTGGCTTTGTCCTTTTTCTGATGTTTGGGGGCGTATTTTCCTTGCTTCAGATTCACAGATCCAAAATTGGGTTCTTATATGTAAGTTTCTACTCGATTATGACAACATATTGGTGTGTAGTGACAAGCGAGGAAATGTCCAGGAACTCCATCTAATCCTGGATTTATTTGTTTAGACAATCATGATAGTTGAGTACCAAATATCGCTCAAAATATTTGATACCTAAATTCGTGCGAAGTGTATGAAAAATATTGGTGAAATGTGGAACATCTTGGTCCCTTCCCTATTGTAATGTGGTCCATTTTATGTACTTATCATCATAGGCCATGACAGGGTAAAATTGTTCCTTGATGGCATCTTGGAAGGAATTCTAGGCGGATTCTACTAAAAATAGTAAGTTTTATGTCCCATCCTTCAACTCATAGTAGGTTCCCACTAGTCCTTTTTTATGGGGTGGAGATTTAAGGAGTGAAAATGTAATATTCTCCCTATCAGAAAAATCATGAACCAAAAACTATCCTTTTAGCACATCGAACCATTTATCTATGTCACTTTTATTTTTTTAACCTTCAAATATAGGAATGTCAAAGTCAAGTTGTACCTTGAAGGGGGTGGCACCTCTGAATTGAGTACTAGATGATGATGTTTCACCTATTCGTATCTATCAAAGGATTTGGGAAATTTCCATTACCTCATTCCTTTTCCCGTCGAGGTCTTCTTCAAGTAGTAGTTTGATAGGATCTCGTACTCTATCATCTTTCTTTTCTTCCCTCATGGGTGATTATGAGTGTCAGCGGGGACGATCTTGCAATGGTTCAACCAATTCAAGTCATAACTCCTTATACCCCAACCTTGTTGGGGACATACACATAAGAATAGAGAAAGAGGAGACCACTCAGATAACATCGATCCAGATTAATTCTAAATAGAAACACAAAGCTGTAGTGAAAAAATAAATTTAACTCATTAATAAAAAAGTACTGAAAATTGTTACATGTAGTGTCATCACTAAAAAATGATCTGCTAGCCATTTCTCACTAGGTGGATCGAAATACACCATGTAAGTTTAGTAATTATTCTAATAAAATAAATAAGTATATTTAAATAAATAATGATTTATTCAAATATTCCTAAGGGATTTAGTCACTTCTGACAAGGAAAAATTATTTACATAATGTTTTAATAATTATCTCTAGCGAAAATTAAATAAATAATGATTTATCTAATTCTTCTCACGGCTTTTTTGATTGAAATCACAAAATAACTTAATAAAGGCGGTTTACGAAATTATTTTCCATAGTGAAAGTGACTTCACTATGGTAAAATTAATTCTACAGGGTGTATTTCGATCCACCTAGTGAGAAATGGCTAGGTGATCATTTTTTGGTGATAACATGGAGAATGGAAATGAATAGGTTTAGGGTGATGGTAGGTTATCTCCGAAAAGAGATGTTGAAGCTACATGCCTTCTAAACTATGTTACAATGAGGCTCAAAGGCCTATTTATTGTTGAGAGGTAATGGAAAACTGTAAACATTGGGGTAAATTGGTACATCAGCTTCTCAGGGTTGAAAATTTGGCATACGATCCACGTTTGACCCATAGAATACCTCATTACAAATATATTTCCAAGGAATACAAATTTAAAGTACAATCATTTTATATAGCCTATAAGTTTTCCTGTTTTCCAAAAGAATGTTGTTTAGTGCGCAAAGACAACTCAAGTTCATGACCCGAAAAACTGCTAGAAATAGTAAATTGTGCTACAATTAAGAAAAATGGAAGAAATAGTGGTGGGGTCGAACTGGAATAGTTGAGTGGCCACCAATTTACACCTAGATCATTTCTCCTCTCTCGTTTACAAACCTCAATGACCTGTCTCAACACCTCTTCCATCATAAAAAAACACCTTTAGCAAATACTATTTAGTAATTCTTTACCTCTATCGAACACACACCAAAAATAACATCATTTGTAATATCACAAATGTCACCAATAACACATATTTCATTAAATTTGGAAGTACTCAGTGCATTTAGAATTTAGAAATTTAACTAGATTAAGTTTCTTCAAAATGAGGAATTAGAAAGTCACTTAGTCCACTAATTTTAATGTAGATATTCACCATTTTTTGTGTAAAATTATCATGATAAACTTTATAAAAAAAATTATATAAACTTGCTAAAGAAAATCTTTCACATCTTAATCTTGGATTCCTTACATTATCTATTTTAATAGTTTTTATGGTTTATATTAAAATATATGTTTTTTAAGGTTATTTTATGAAAATAATGATGTGTATGTTACTATAATTAACCCATTTAATTATAATCTGATATAGTTAATATCATGTATGTGTTAAGCTACGATTATTACTAAGAAAGTTTTGGCACAATTTAGAAGTCTATTTCCTTTGCAACACTGGTAATATGGTTGAAGATTAAAAAATGCTCATAGATCATCCAGTTTATACTCATATTGGAATTAAATTTCAAAATATTTGTGACGCTACCAACCTTCTTGATTCTTTAACTAAACAAAATTATAATGATCTTGAAAGACTTCTTTTAATTTTTTTTGAGCTTATTAACAATAAAATTCGAAATAACTTTTAGTAATATCTTTTTACCTTCTTATATACCATTTTTGGTCTTAGTGGATGATAATAATCATTATCACCATCATAATTACATAATATTGTAGGAAGTTTGCACCATTTTAGAGTTGAGGAGAAAAAAAAAATAGTATCAAATTAAATGTTGATTGTGAGTAGTGGCATAATTTATTTTTATTTATTATTTGTACTTTTATGTTAATGAAAAAGCTGATTGAGGCTTGCTTAATGAATAATAGATTAATATTCAAGATACATATTAAGTGTAAAGTTATTTAATTACAAATGATCTTAGTGATGTGTCCAATATATGCCATTATTTAGAACTTTAACTAGATTAATTTGTTTCAAAATGAAGAATTAGAAAGTCAGTTAGTTGACTAATTTTAATATAGATATTCACCATTTTTTGTGTAAAATTATCATGATAAAATTTATAAAACAAATTTATATAAAGTTGCGAAAGCAAATCTTTCACATCTTAATTTGGATTCCTTACATTATCTATTTTAATATTTTTTATGCTTTATATTAATAGATAAGTCTGTTAAGTTTATTTTATGAAAATAATGGTCTATGTTTTTTTTTTCCTACGTAATGCTAAATCTATTATATTAACAAAGAGGTGGTAAATTTACAACATGATCGAAGTCAAGCACCCTGCTCCTATGGGAGGCGGTTCTATCCAGCACATACATATTTGAAAAATGTCTGATATTGTTTCCCACGCAGGGGAATAATCTCTGAAGCCTGAGACAAGTCAAAAGCTCAGAAAGAAAAGACCAGAGGAGAATGAACATTGAAACACGAGATAACAAGAAACCATGACCATTCTACCTTACATCCTTGCCCTGTGGACAGGGGCATTCTACAAAATGAGAAGCATGGATGGCCTTCCTATTCATCAATGGGCTCTTCAGTAATTCGACACCAGCCCATATCAGGTGGTTCCTCTAACTGTGTCACGTTCTGGGCATTAGTGCCCAGATCTACCATCATCGACTCCCGCACGCTACTTCTTTGCTCATTAGTTTCCCGCTGAGGCGTGGTCTCCGTAGTCGGCTGGAAAGATGAAGAGGGGTCTTCGATAGCCCTCGAATTTTCCTCTTGTGTCCTTAAATCAATAGCTAAACCATCCTCCTGAAACACCACAGTAAAATAGGCTGTGATCCTGGGCCTATTGAGAGCACTGTCAAAGGTGAAAATGGCGGAGCCTATGGCAGGAATTAGACCAGGTCGAGAGTCAGAGGCTCAAGACCTTCCTCTTCTACTGCAATAAGAAAGCCCTCTTCTTGGAGGATGGTTCAAGTCACTGCAGGATGAGTCCGTTGGGGCTCTTCTCGCCTGCCCTCTGCCACTGCCTGCTCTAGGTCTCAATCGAGGCATCCTGCGGATGATAGTGGCCCAAATCCAGAGATTTTTCTGTGGGGTGATAGCTTGGATGCGGTGATGCCTCCCAATTGAGCCTCATCTGCCAAGAATGAACGTGTTCTTTGGGTTTGCCAAGTCCCTGTGCTTTTGCATTAAAAAAAACCAAACACAAATATCAGATGCCAGGAGAAAAGAGCGGGAGGGTCGACTTGCAATACCTGAGCGATATTCTGGGAGGGGAGTGACCAACCTCGTAGAGAGGAGCAAGATAATCAGCACCTATGTCCAATTCTTAGCTTCCCTCTAAGTTTCTTATCATGCGCAGAGGAGTGCCGACAGAGCGGCACCGCTAATGAATTTACCATCCCCCTCATCCTGCCTCCGGTTTTAAGGTTACAGGCTTTGTCTTGGGAGTCGCCTCCCATTACTACTCCCTTGATGGCTTGAGCCCTCCGCTGCATGTTGATGCATGTGATACTTAATTCCCTCACTGTGAGCCTGACGTTCCAGCCGAACCAGTGATATAACGTACCCTCAGTGATGGCCATGCAGGTGCGCCATGCGCTTTGAAGTAATGCCCTTCCACGTATCCTGTGCAGGTTGGGCAAGTGGCGATCCACCCCGCCCATCCACTGTCTTATCATGTTAACTCTCGCCGCTAACACCTGCATTCAGGGGAGCAGCTTCCTTTTGGATCTGAAGTTTGCATTCCTATGCATGATCATGGTTTTGGATTATGTCAGGCGTCCCTGTAGTGAGAGTGTGCTTAGAATCCACTCCCAAGTTGGCTAAGAGGTCCACTACCTTATTTCCTTCTCGTTTTACATGAGTGAAGATGATAGCTTGATTATTGTGAAGCCATTGTTCTAAAGCATCCAATCTAGCTTCCAGTCTCCAGCTCTTGGCAATTTTCCTCGCATGAGGCCCATTGAGAATTTTCTTGGCCATGATGATAAGGACGAGGGAGTCGCCTTCAACTTCCAGGGATTGAAAGTTGTGGATTCTGGAGAGGAGGATTCCTTGCCATAGTCCCTCCAGTTCAGATGAGTTATTGGTGTCCCATCCTATGTTTCCATGGTAGATGAGGAGGGGTGAGCTTGCATGATTTCTGAATATTTCTCCATATCCAGCATTTAGAGGATTGCCTTTTGATGCACCATCAAAGTTGAGCTTGATAGTTTTCTTTTGTGGTGGAGTCCAGGTATCCTTTTTTCCTTTGCTGCTTTCTGAGTGGGCTTGGGGATTGTTTTCTTGTTGGAGTGGGAAATTCCAATTTGACCAAATGGCCTTCTCATTAGCAAAAGTAGGAAAATCATCTGGCTTCCAAGTGCGAAGCGCTAATGTTTCCTTAAGGTTCAAGAAAAAGTTGATCCAGACAATCTCTATGGGGGTTGTTTGATATTTGAATATACGCTTATTCCTCTCCTTCCAAATGCACCAAGTGAGGAGCCCTGGTATTAATCTCCAAAGGTGATTGAGTACTTCACTTTTGCATGGATTTCGATGCCATTGGCGTATTGAATCGATGATGTATTCCGATACTCTACATTTTCCTTGGCTACGGAAACTGGCTTTTTCCCACATTTGGTTTGCGAGGGGACAGGAGTCCAGAAGGTGTTGAAGAGTTTCCTGTTGCGCTTTGCAATTAACACATATCGATGGCCCATGGTAATTTCTGCACCTGATTTTGTCCCATGTCAATACTTTTCTATGCCCTACCAACCATAGGAAAAGTGATACTTTGGGCTAGTTACCAGCTGACCAAATTCTCCCCCATACAGGATCTAGCGGCGATGTGGTCACACTAATGATCTTGTAGGCTTCTGCAGTGGTGAAACCTTTTTGCCGGTAGCCCCAGCGTATGATGTCTTTATCCTCAGAGTATCTCACTTGGCACCTTTGGAGTTCCTCTTCCAGTTCCTTAATTGTCCTTTGATCAACTCTATTGATTATCCATTTGCTTTGCTTCCATTTCCTATATCCTTGATCATTTTCCTGAGTCCAATGGTGCCATATTTCTTCTTGATGTCGCTCATCCTCTGAGTGGCTTGGGTGTTGACTGAGGAGACTGCTGAGTTTTGGCAATTGGTTCCAGGCATCCATCCAAAAACGTGTTGTCATGCCATTCTGAACTTCCCAAAAACTGTGTTGTTGAATCATTTGAAAGTGTTGTTTGGTTGCGTTCCAAATGAGAGAGCCTTTTACATTGGGAGTTAGTCTAATGAGCTCCTCCTGTGGCCTATTATTGGCATATTTAGTTGTCCAGATGGCCGCCCATGGTTTGGTGAGGATGGTTAGCCATTGCCACTAGATCTTTGCGCACATTATAGCATTACTGTGGCTGGGGTCTCTCAATCTAATGCCTCGTTTCTCTTTAGGCTTACATACGGAGATCCATTTAACCAAAGCCCATTTTTGGTTTGTACTCATCACTCCCCAGAGAAAGTTGCGTTTTATATTTCTTATTCTTTTTATTACCCATTTAGGAGCTACAAGGATTGAGAAAAGGTAAAGCGGCATTGGCTGTAGAACAGCCTTGATTAGTACTAATCTGCTAGCAATATTCAGAGATCTATGGGTCCATGAATTGAGCCGGTGGTCAATTTTCTCCAGAAGCAAGCGCCAAGAGGAATGCTTGATAGCGGAGTCAATGAGAGGGGCCCCAAGGTATTTGGAAGGGAGGGAGTCAATGGAGAAGCCCAGAATATGAGTGATGGCTCTTTGAATGACAGGAGGGGTGTGAAAGAAAAAGATATGAGATTTGGAATTATTGATACTGGTTCCTGAGGCTTCGGAGAAATCATTCAACAAGGATTTGTACATAGAAGCTTCTTGGACGGAGGGGTACCCGAACAGCATGTTGTCGTCGACAAACTGCTGATGGGTAATAGTAGGAGAGTTGTGGATGGAAAGACCTTTGATATGCTGGGCAAGGTGAGCTTGAGTAATGAGGCATCCTAATCCTTCAGCCATAAGAACAAAGAGGAAGGGCGACAGAGGATCACCCTGCCGGATGCCTTGAGAGGGTTTGAAGGGGTGGGATGGAATGCCATTGACAAGGATGGAGAAGAAAGTCGAGGAAATGAGGCTATGAATCCATCGAACCCATATAGGAGAGAAACCAAAAGCTAACAACATTTTTTGTATGTACATCCAATTTAACTTATCAAAAGCTTTTGACAAGTCCAACTTGAGTATCATACCTGCTTGCTTGGTGTGCTTGAGAGAGTGTATAACTTCGTGCGAGAGGATGATGCCGTCCAGGATCTGTCGTCCTTCCACGTAGCCTGATTGTTCAGGAGAGATGAGCAGGGGCAGTAGCAGTTTTAATCTGTTGGCTATGACCTTTGAGATCACTTTGTAGATTACATTGCATAGAGCAATTGGCCGGAACTTGTCTGGGGTGATACTGCCTTCTTCCTTTGGAATGAGCACGATAAAAGTAGAGTTGAGAGAGGGTAGAAGCCAGTGCAAGGTGCGCGACTCCTCAACTACTTGCCAGACTTCATCTCTGATTAAATCCCAGAAGGCATGGAAGAAGGTGGTTGTGAATCCATCCGGGCCGGGGGCTTTTCCTTCCTTGAGCTGATGCATTGTAGTGTCTACTTCCTGTTGTTGAACAGGGCGAAGAAGGAGCTTGTTGTGATCTTCGGTGATGATCTTTGGCACGTTTCGAGTGATTTTCTCAATGGTCGGCCTTCTGTCTTTTTGGGGCTCTTGGTGAACCTGCCGAAAATGCCTTATGAATTCTTGCTCAATCGCATCATGCTCTTCTACTCTTTCCCCCCCTGCTTCTGAATGAAAGGGATAGAGTTGTGCATTCTTCACTGTATAGTTGTTCTGTGGAAGAACTTGGTGTTTCTCTCCCCTTCCTTCAGCCATCTTATCCTTGATTTTTTCTTCCATAATATTTCCTCCTGCTTTCTCCTCTCCTCTAGTTGGTAATGAATGCGTTTCTCCTGTTCCAAAGTTTCTTCATTGTGCCCTTCTATGATTATTCTCTGTTGGAGCTGTTCCATTTCCCTATTTAGGTTCTGTTGCGCCTGAAAAATGTTTCCAAAGGTTTCTTGATTCCAGAGCTTGATATGAGTTTTGAGATACTTGAGTTTTTGTTGAAACTGATATATTTTGGAACCTTCAGCCGGCTGATAAATGTTCCAGGTATTTTTGATGAAGTCTTTGAATGCGGTATGAGTGAGCCAGAATTCCTTGAAGCGGAATGGTCTCTTATTAGCATTACCCGGTCTTTGCCACTGAAGGGCGATGGGCCAGTGGTTAGAGCCTGCATAAGGGAGATTTGCTGCTGTTATGTCCCCTCCTAAATGGACTACGTTGTCAGTCAGAAGGAATCGGTCTAACTTGGAGGCAATTTGATGCCTTCCAATCCTTCGATTGCTCCATGTGTGCGTTCCATTACAAAACTGAGTATCAATAAGGGCGTTGTTTTGAATGAACTCCTTGAAGTGCTCATTTTCCTACTCCATCCGTGTTTGACCTCCTTGCTTTTCCTCTAATTTAGTTATCATGTTGAAGTCTCCTCCAATAATCCATACGGGTGGACTTTGTCTAGACTCAGTGCTTCTATCATGTCCAATAAGGCCATTTTGCTGCCCGCTTCCTGAGGGAAGTAGACATTCGTTAGATGCCCATGAATGTTGGTACCTAGAATGTGAAAGCTTGCTTGTATGATGTGGTGGGATGCATGTATATCTGAGAGCGCTATCGCTTGCGGGTTCCATGCTATAGCGAGCCCACCAGAAGCCCCAGATGCATCCACTGCCACTGATCTACTACCTACCCATGCTCTGGAGAGTATGTTTCCCAGAGTGTCACTGTTACATTTCGTTTCCTGAAGGAAACAAATTTGTGGCCTTTCCTGCTTTATCATGTTCTTAATCATTCTGTGTTTTCCTGGGCTATTGAGCCCCCTTACATTCCATGATGTGAGCTTCATCTTTCACTATTGATGGTGGGTTTGTAATACTTGGTCAGCTTCGCATATCTTCCTGAGTCAACCAGGATTTTCCCTAATGCAATTGTTCGCTGAAGGTCGGTTCTTCGCCCTCTTTTCTTGGAATCTTTTGGAGTGAGGCTCCCATCCCAGTGGCTGCCCAGTTGGATGCCTAACTGATGTTGCTGGTACGCCCTGGCTAGGATGACTTCCAGCGTGTTGAGTTGGTGCTCTGGTATCTTGTCAAACTCCTTCTTTTTGCATGCTGCTTCTAGCTCCAGGATATCGAGTCCTCCTAGGTCGATACTTTCCGGCTCTTCATCCATCATTTGTGGTTGATCCATATCTTCTGGGGCTGTGGTTATACTCATAGTATGGATGGAGGGGGCGTCCACCTCCATATCTTTTGTCTTTCCACTCAAGAACTTTCTGGTTTCTTTAGGAGGCCAGAGGTTCTTTTCCGGTTGACTGGGGGGGGAAGAGGATTGAGGGGGAGGGGGAATAGCAAAGGCTGGGAAAGGCTGGAGCTTTGAGATAGAATGCAGGGGATCTTTAGTGGTGTTGGCCAAGATCTCGAAGCTGTTGCTAGTTTGAGGGAGGGATGAAGCTTCTGGCTGGGTTTTCTTCCCATTCGAGGGTTTTCTATGCGATCTTTTACGATTTGTAACCTTGGTGAACCCATCCTGGTTTTGCAAGTTAGAGGGATTGGGGGATTGGGGTTTGGCGTTGAGAGGGCAATCCCTAAAGATATGTCCAAGCGCATGATATTTGAGACAACAAAGGGGGACATGTTCATAATCCAATGGTTGAATCCGTTCATAATCATCGTGGGAGAGACTTACTGAATCTGGTAAGGCCTTGTCCAAGCGCATGAAGATGCAGATGCGAGCGTAGGATGTGTATTTGTGTAGTTTCATTTCCTCTGCTGCTTTTATGTATTCCCCCAGCCCATTTCCTATGTCTCTTAGTGATTCTTCATCCCAATATTCCTCTGGCAGTGAGTACATTCTGATCCATACTGGTGCCCAGCTGAGATCCTCCTTATCCGGGTTGAATCTTGCTACCCATTCCGTAGATAGAGGCCAGCTGAGTTGAAAAAATATGGCCCTTCATCCATTACTCGGTTCCTGTCCTCGATGCAGAAAAAAATCATCGTAAAGAACCCTTTTGGACCTAGCTGTAGAGTGACATGGCCCTTGGGTTTCCATTTGGCCGAGATCCATCCCTGCAGTGCTCTTTCTGTTGGCCAGAATCCGATAAATTTTCCAATGAGTGCATGATCCCTCATATACTGGATTCTCCCATTGATTCTGTGACTGGGTAGTTCTATTCTTGGCCTTTCAGTTGCTATGGGTTTGCATGTGTTCGAGGTTACCTTTGGTACTTCTGTGTGCATTTTATCTCTTTCTGGTATCTCATTATTTCTTCCTGCCTGGTTGAGGGGCGTGTTTGTATTGTCTTACTGTGGGGGTTCTCCGTTAACCCTTTCCTCATGTACCAATCTTGAGTGCGTCGCTCCTGGTTGCACCGATGACTCTTTTTCAACTTCTGGGGAGGGCTTTGAGACCCCCCCGTGAGATTTACCCATTCTCGTCCGCTCTATGCCAGAAGAGTGTTGTCGTTCTGTGTTAGACTACTGCTGGAGCACCGCTAAGACAGAGGACGCTGCATCGTCACGGGGTTTGCTCAAACCCTAGCTGCAGAGTGTTCTCCCGCTTCTCACTTGCAACCCAACTTTGACTCCACAAAATAATGGTCTATGTTACTATTATTAACACATTTAATTATAATCTGATATAGTACATATCATGTATGCGTTAAGTTATGATTAATACTACAAGAGTGTTAGCACAATCTAAAAGTATATCACCTTTGCAACACTTGTAATATGGTTGAAGATTAAAAAACTCTCATAGATTATCCACGTTATACTCATATTGGAATTAAATTTCAAAATATTTGTGATACTACCAACCTTCTTGATTGTTTAACTAAACAAAATTATGATGGTCTTGAAACAATTCTTTTAATGCATTTTGAGCATAACAATAAAATTCGAAATAACTTTTAGTAATATCTTTTTACCTTCTTATATACCATATTTGGTCTTAGTGGAAGATAATCATCATTATCACCATCATAATTACATACTATTGTAGGAAGTTTGCACTATTTTAGAGTTGAGAAGAAAAAAAAAGTAGGATCAAATTAAATGTTGAATGTGAGTAGCAGATTGAGGCTTTCTTAATGAATAATATATTAATATGAAAGATATATATTATGTATAAAGTTATTTAATGACAAATGATCTTAGTAATGTGTCCAATATATATACCATTATTTAGAACTTTAACTAGATTAATTTTTTCAAAATGAGGAATTAGAAGGTCACTTAGTTCACTAATTTTAATGTAGATATTCACCATTTTTTGTGTAAAAATTATCATGATAAAATTTATAAAACAAATTTATATAAACTTCAAAAGAAAATCTTTCATATCTTAATGTGGATTCCTTACATTATGTATTTTAATATTTTTATGGTCTATATTAAAAAATAATTTTTGTAAGGTTATTTTATGAAAAAATTAATGTGTATGTTACTATTATCAACCCATTTAATTATAATCCGATATATAGTAAATATCATGTATGTGTTAGGTTATGATTATTACTAAAAGAGTGTTAGCACAAATAAAAGGCTATCACCTTTGCAACACTAGTAATATGGTTGGAGATTAAAGAACTGTCATAGATCATCCAATTTATACTCATATTGGAATTAAATTTCAAAATATTTGTGACACTACCAACCTTCTGGATTGTTTAACTAAACAAAATTATGATGATCTTGAAACAATTCATTTAATGCTTTTTGAGGATAACGCTATAATTCGAAATAACATTTAGTAATATCATTTTACCTTCTTATATACCATATTTGGTCTTAGTGGATGATAATCATAATTATCACCATCAACATTACATATTATTGTAGGAAGTTTGCACCATTTTAGAGTTGAGGAGAAAATATTTTTTTAGGATCAAATTAAATGTTGAATGTGAGTAGTAGCATAATTTATTTTTATTTATTATTTGTAATTTTATGTTAAAAACTTGAGGCTTAATGAATATTAGATTAATATGCAAGCTATATATTGAGTATAAAGTTATTTAATGACAAATGATCATAGTAATGTGTCCAATATATATCATCATAGATTCATTTTAAGTGCAGATGTAGGGATCAAATTTCTTCACGTGCAAGCATTTTGAGTGAAAGATACAATGTGTTATTTTCCATTTTTGAAACTATATTTTTGAATGCTAAATAGAGTATATATATGACCAAATAAAAATTTTAACCATAAAAATCTTTTTTCTTATATATAGTTAAATATGAAGTTGATATTGACATAAATTAGTTAACATAAACCTTCAAATGGTTTCTCTATATCTCCGGTTGAAATATTTTTGAAAAGTATAAGATTTAAACATCTAATTCACACATTTTATATACTTCTAATTACTTTACAAAAAATTCATTTTTTTAATTTTTTTGTTTAGAACATAATTTTTATTTTTTCCCCCATATTGGGTTGTAAAATAAGCCTCTCGTCTCAATTACTAATCATTTTAATGATCAAAATCAATCATGAATTAGAATAGTAACAAAGTAGTACAATTTGATTATTTTCAAATACAATAGGAAAGAGAGAAAATTGACTAAGATATTTATTACAAATGTTTGTTTTTTATTCCTGTAGTGTTTAAGGATATTATATTGAAAAGAACATATTAACATTCATCTAAAACATAGATTCCTTACATTATTTCTATTATAATTAACATTTATATTTATGTATTAAATTTGACCCATGAATAATAGATTTTGCAAAAAAAAACTTACCTATAAAGTTATTTAACAATATACTAATATTGTTTTTCTTACTATTATTGACCATTTTAAATTGACACTAACTAATTTTCCTACATTGAGTACAAATTAGTTATACTAGTACAATGTTGGCACCACTTCAAAATCTATAAGAGGAAATATTTTATAATTCTAGTTGTGTTGTTCAATGATCAAAATATTCTTTTTATAAATTAGAGTGCAACAAAATAGTGAATTTGATTTATATCAATTATAGTAAGGAAAATTACGGAAAACTCACCTCAAACATTATATAAAGTGTTTAGCATTTATTCATTAAGTGTTTAAATGGTTTATATTAAATAGAATACTAATTAGGTACTCCACTGTTTTTTTAATAGACCAAGTTTAGAAGATGTTTTTAAGTGCATTATTGAATTTGATCATGCATATTTGATATGGTGAGAAGTCACGTTGGTCAAATCAAGCTTTGAAAACTTAAATATTTTATGGCATTGTCATGTAATTTTTATAACACAAGATTACATTGAAATATTGAATAATATAAAACTCCTCCAAAAATAATATGAAGAGAATATTTGATATACAACAAATATGGAAAAGTGTGTCTAAATGTATATTAATAGATCCTTAAAAAAATTTACATTCATTAATCATATAAACCTACTCTTAATATATTCACTCAAGTAGATCAAGAATGGCTTCTACACCATATTTATTTATCTTGGTCTTCTTGCAATGTTCTTTCTTTGGCATCCATGCCCACACTATTGTATTAATTGGAATAGAGCGAAGTTCTGTGTAATCAGGATTTGGTACCTAATATTACTCTAAAAAGTTTCCATTGTATTTCCCTGACATCATATTCCACCGGTCAACCTTTACATGGAGATTCTCACTTTCATTATCCCTAAAGATATCTGCGATAGATTTTGCCATCCAAATCATCTCTCCTGCATCCTCATTTCTTGATCTAACTAGCAACATCTTTCCTTTCTCAACATCAATCATCGGATTGAATGTTGGTTTTGGCGTGTTGCATTTGGGTCCAACATATATTGGTTCATCTATCACATTATCAAAATCTCCATCCATAATACTTGAGATTACTTTGAGTGCATTGCAATCAACATCAACAATGTGCCTTGTCTTGGCCCAGAAATCCTTAGAAGATGAATCACTTCCATCTATTATTCTATGATCATTATAGATTCCATCTAATGTATCAAGAACTTTTTCCCAATACACTACTTTATTTTTCCATTCCTCTGTAACAATTAGTGAATCCTCATTCCCAATAGTGTCTTTCCACATTTTTATGTATGATGTTATGCCTTCCTTTAGTTCTTTTGAATAGAAATCATTCTATTTGGAAGCTAAGAAAGATGGCTTTCCTATGGGAATTATAAGTCGGCCTTCATCATCTATATTCCATAACTCAAGCTTCTGACCACTCAATAGCTCTAATTGATTCTTTGTACCTTAGTATTGGAACATCATTGAGTACAAGAAATTGGAAGTATTGGACATTAAGATGTCCAACTAGTGCATTTTTCCCTCCTTGATGTATCCATTAAGGAAATTTTTGAAGTCATAGGCCTTGTCAATAAGTGTAGGTGGAAACACTTGATTTTCTTCAATTGTGAAATATGTATCAATCATTTTAGGTAAAGAATAAATATCTTTACTTTTTAGGTTGGAAGACATTCTTCCGTAGGTTCCATCATTGTCTTCATGGGTGTGCCCCACAAGCAAGAACCCAACCTCAATAGTGATGAAGACACCAAGTGCAGTTAAAAGTGATAGAAACATGAAAAGATAGCAATTCTTATTATCACTTGTTGCATTGTCCAACTGTAACAAGAAATGTGGAGGAAGAGGTTTAAAATCAACATTTTGACTTTTTGAACTTCCATGAGATATAAAATCATCCTTGTACCCTTGACATTTTGAGTAAATAGAGGTGTCATGTAATACATTTGTAAGTGGGTTTCTTGAAATGCAACTTTCATAATGTAGATCACCATACATATCCATTTGTGGGTCTTCAAGGTCCCTTAAGCACTTTTCAAGGGATGTAATAATAAATTGCAATCCCATATGGACAAATGGTAAGGAGAAATGACCGAAACCTCCTACCTTATGCCCCTGTGTAAGCATACCTATCAATGAAAAACCAAAATTTGTTCCAACAATAGATTTTGATTTGACACGTAGCCTTGGGATTGAATTTTTTGCTTTGTTCATTTTATCATGGATAATGCTCAAATACTCCTTTGGAAACCGCTCTGACATAATTCTATCAGCATAGTAGCAATATCTTCCACACATAACAATATTCTTATGTTTCTTCAACCTACCTCATGCCTTTTCTTCCAACTCTTTTGCAGTTGCTGACTTCATTTGTGGTTTCAACACAATACATTCACTACATTTACTGAAGTTGGTGTTATTTGAAGATTTCACATCTCGAAGCTTAGTATTCTAGATCTTGCTCATTGTTGATTGTGATATTGATGGGTAATTGAGCTTTTGAAGAGCCTTATTGATCTCATTTAACAAAGAATTTTGTGTGTAAGTTGAAGGAAGCAACCTTAAAGGAGTCGATGTTCCATCTTCTTCAACTTGACATTTTTGGTTTGGTGAAATATCTGAATTATCCATTACAATTTTGTGCAATATTTCTATGGTTGCCACTGTGTGAGCTCGTGCTTTGCATGAGTTGGTGTTACCATGAATAGCTTTGATCTATCCATGTTGGAAGTAATGCTGGTAGTTATAGAATGTGCTTTGATGAATTTTATGTATCTTATACCATGCTTTCTTACAAATAATATTCCCATTAAATCTCATGTCCTTTACATTTCTAGCAATAGGTGGTAGGCCATGGCCCATTGACATGACTGTGTTTGACATGAGTGAATTCAAGACAAATTCTATAATACCATTTTTATTTATTTGTCTCATATCCCTTCTAGCACCTGCAATGACCTTCCTATCCACATGTTGAAGACAATCTTTTCTACAACATACATCTACTGCCAAAACTCAAATTTCTTTCTCTTCGTCTATTTTTGTTTGACATTTTGAAGTTTTTTTTGTAGCCATAACTCATTTAATCCTTTTATATGAGCTTGTTACATGCATATCAATTGATTTTCTATCTTTTTCATTACAAAAGTACCCGTCCCAATTGTTTAAGTAATTTGTGTCCTCTATAACATCCCATATCACCATTTCCTTGGGTGGCTCCTTGAACTTTCCCTTGACCCTTAATATCACACCTTAGTTGTCCACCACCTTATTTATTGGCCATCTAACCAAATAGTGTATAGACTTATCCCGAATTCTGCATATCTCACAATTTCCATCTATCTATTCTAGAAAAACACGAAAATCCATTTCACCTAGTGTTTCACCCTCAACAATGTCATCCTTGCGGACATTAACTAGCATTCCTTTAGCAATGCACACTTTTGTTCCCATGCATTCATGTGTAAGAGAAACCATTGTACATATGAATCTAACCCTATATTGGGGAATATTTGTGGCATGATCATGACAGTGAGGCTCCAAATCTGATTCTGGCCAATTTTCATAAGATTGTAATGCACCCCTAAGTGAATGCTCAAATCCTACTGGATGTGGTAGAGGAGCATTATGTTTTAACACCTTCTCAATTTTAGCCACTATGCATCCTTTCTTTACCATATTTCCATGCACTTTATGCCCAAGCTCTGTATTGAATATGGAGCTGTCTCCCACCTTCACTCCGTGTTGCAGAAGATCTACCTTGGCTCTAATAGAAAATGTGGAAGAAACATTTGCACCTATAAACGAATGTAAATAATGTTAGTATTTACTAAAAAAAAAAATATTATCCTATCAATAATATATAACACATGCTTCAATATTTTGATTTACTTATGTTGTGTCTCAAAACCATGATCTTCCATGGATGTATGTCCCCTTCAGTAACATCCTCATCAATCAAATGTGGTTGACTTACATCAATTATCAAAATTGTAACATAACCAACATTAACCCTTTCTCCAACATAATAAGTTCCAGACTCTGTAGATTTAACCCTTCCTAGCCCAATGACTTGATCATTAATAAGGAGATCAACATAGTCCCCTTTCGCCAAAATTATATTTTCCATTGTAACTTGTATCAATTCTGTAACAACAATTAAATTGTAACTTGCAATTAAAATCTTGAACCATGTAAATTGTGACTTTATATTTTCGCAAAAACACACAACTTACAAAAAAGTAATATAGATACAAAAATTAAAATAGTGTGGCAGTAATATTGTATGTAATGAAACATTGTTTCCTCAAATGAAAGCTAACAATCAATATGAATCCTTCTACTACAAACATAAGCATATTTCTAGAAGCAACATTACATGGTAAAATAAATCTAGCACATGCTAGATTTCCTTCTAGAACAAACAAGCACATTGTCAATAAGAATATTCTAAGGTGAAGGAAATCCACCACATGCTAAGTTTCCTTCTAACGTAAATAGAAGAATATTACTCACAAAAACATTCAAAGTAAAAGAAATATTACACATTATAGAGTGTACTGTAGCATAAACACAATCACATTTCCAAAAACAACATTGCAGTGAGAAAGATATCCAGCATACGCTTGATTTAGTTCTAGCAAAAACAAAAGCCCATTGCCAACAATAACATGGTAGGGAAAACAAAATCCAACAACTTCTATTAGAAACACAATCACATTTTTAATAACAACGTCGCAAGGTAAAATAAATTTAATGCATTCTAGCTTTACATGTGGTAACAAGCACGTTTCCAATAAAAATATTGCAAGGTGAAAGAAATGTAACACATGTTAGCTTTACATGTGGCACAAATATAAGAAAACTACTAACAACAACATTATATGCCAAAAGAAATATATTGTGTGTTATGTTTCTTTTTAACACAAATCAACAAAGTTTAATGGTGATTCTCTGTTGTGAAAACCCATATTAAAAGTGGTGTAGTGCTAATAATACCAATGTGGCTACTGTCAGGATACCAATGTAAAGTTTCATTGTTCAAAAGTTTAGGGCCTCATTGGTAAAACCATGCATGTCCTATTCAGTGAATACGGCATACTCTGAGGTAGATTCAGTAATAAATTTTGTGCATCAATAAAGTTTTGGCATTTTCTGGCTAAGTTAAGGCACCAACACCACAACTGTTATGAATCACCTAGTCAAGTCTGAAGAGAGAGCCTTTTTTGTCTCATCACTATATCAATCCATGAAATGGTGGAGAGCCTCACAACCTTCTCTTTTAATCACTCAAGCTACACCAAATTGACATGTTGTATTCCTACCTAACCGAACATTTTCCATGTTTTTGCTTCCTCATAGAAAGATAGCATTGTAGGGGTTATCCTGATGCAAAATGTACCTCTCGGCAGACTATGTTAACACCTTGTTTTAGGAGATTAACCCACTAGCCTTTGTTCTATGGTGACTTTCCAAACCCAATAGCTCCCCCATAAGATTACTCTCGTATTGAATCTAAAACCATTTAACTATGATTAATTGGTAGCACATGCAATTTGCAAGGAAGGGTCACAATTTCATGTTTGGACCATTTAGCCAGGTTTATACCTGAAATGGCAGTTTCATACTTTGAGTTAAACTATCTTTGACATATATGATATCACTGACCTAGTCCATTTTTATATCACTACTACAACAATCCATGAAATGTGCATGCAAGGTCTAAAACCAATGCTTGAGATGGCTTCCATAGTAGTGTTCCACATTTGAATGGACTTCCCAAAAGATTGCATTATGTTTATATAATGCTTCATGCATCTCTAGTAAAAACTAAAGACTAGATGCCAAATGTGTTTGTCAGATGTTGCTTTTGAATGCATAAGATAAGGTTGGTGTATTTCATATATTCTCATGCATCTCTAGTAAAAACTAAAGGCTAGTTGCCAAAGGTGTTTATCAAATGTTGATTATGAATGCATAGATAAGATTGGTGTATTTCATATATTTTCATTCCAATACTGAATGCTGGATCTAACTCTTCAGTGGTCCATGGATTGATTTTTAACCCATTGAGGTATCTATTACACTGGGCTAATATCTTTAGCACTAAACAAACGGGTTGCGTGGTTTTTTATTGAATTCGATTACAAAGTAGGTATGCTAGAAACTCTTCACATCTTCTACGATCCTCACTCAATCACACAACAAGTGGATTACTAGGTAATCCCAGTTAGATGTTTGGGATGCCATAATACCAGACATCTAATACTGGAACGTTCACTCTGATTTTGTAGGGATCGTATCAAAAGAAATGGAATGGCTCCTAGTTTCAATCAGGTTCCTACTTTATATAATATGGAACAAAACCCCTCGGGAGCCCTCAAATGAACTGCATATGTTTGTGCTTAAGGAGGCTCCCATCCATAATTGCAGAATAAAGGACACTAGTCAAATGGCTCTTGGAGAGATAAACCTTGGAATGGGCTTCCAATTGGTGCCATATAGACATAGCATAATGGAGAATAATGTAGACTAGCAATTGCCCCAAAAGGTGCAAAGAGAGGCTGATAAGATTGTTAAATTGGAAAAAAATTCCCTTTGCCATTTCCCCAGTAAACAATTTCGAAAAAATTTCCTTTTTCATATCTCTGTGAAAAAATTTCAAAATCTTATCCTAGCATACCATTAAATGTTCATGTATAAATACACCATCTTTAGACAAATTTGTATAAAATCTGCAACAAGAAAGAACAAAATAATGTTTTATATTCATTGCTAAGAGAATTTAGATGTCAAAAATAAGCCTTTTGTTCCTTACCAATACTAAATGAATTCTCTTAATGACTCACTGCCATAGAAGAAGTTTACAACAATAGTTCAGATGAATTCTCTTGTTTTACTTGACGTAAAACAAGTGTGATTGAGCCAATCTTTAACCAGTAATCTAGGTGTTGTAGTTCATAACGAAAAGTGAAATTTCTAAATGATGTCAGCGTTTAACTTTTAAGCCATCAAGCTTGACTAAATTTATTTTGAATGACTTTTAAGGGGATCGTACAATGAACCTCGTAAGCATCCAAATGGTTTCTCTGTTATCAAAAAAATTTAAGGATATTTTATAGTTCTCCAAGACATCCAGGTACCCAGCTATATGTCTTGTAAATCTTTCCATGTGTGCGAAAAAATGTGGCAGACCTCTTCTGTGAAAAAAAATAGACACTATTTTCCAATTCTGGCCTCATTCAAGTGCAGATTGTTGTTATTAACAACATAATATTGCAAGATATTCAAAGTAATTTATGGCACTTTTATGCAGAGAAATCAGGGTTGATCTGCAAAGTTGTTTAAGCATGGAAATTGAGGCAGAATTTTTTTGTCATTCTCCGATAGAATTCAAGTCCTATTGTTGTGTAATTTTTTTTTTTAGATTTTTCTCTGTCGAGACTGAATAAGAAAAACACTCTAGCATTCAACACTATTGTTGTGTTCTTGCTATGTATTTGTTTCAGTTTCCCATTCAGTTATTTTTTCTTCTGTGTATTATTTTATTTCTCTTTTGTGTGTATTTCTAAAATCCATAAAATCCCTAGAGCGAGTTCAATTATGAACGAGGTGGAAAGAATGGTTCGAGGAGTGACAATATTGGAGGAAAACCCACTCTGCTATAAGAGGGGACCGTTTCCTCATTTCCCGTAGCAAAAAATTCCGTCCAGATTCTTTGAACTCATGCTACAAGTGATGACGATAAAAGCAGAGAGTGATCCTCTACTTCTATCGGTGCACTCTCTTGTTCATTTGTTGGCCCTTATGCACAGGAGGAGAAAAGTGGGGATACCATTCATCTATGTCTTAAGCTAAGGTACCATTTGAGTGAAGATCTCTTTTTAATGAACCTTTTGTTTGTTTGTTTTTTTTCCCTTTTCCAGACAAGAACAAATTAGATCAATACTTAATATTTTTAAACATTTGATCTCATTTTGAGGAATATTTTTAGGGAAATCATGTTTATATGAGGTTTCAACGGTTGCCAACCTGTTGAAAAAAAATATTCTCTGTCCAAGACATCACAAATATTTTTTTTTTTCACTTTTCCGTAATTGTCTTTTTTTTTAAATCCCTGAAGCTGCTTCTATTGAGGCTAGGTTTTTCGTTAAGTTTCCTTGGCTATTTCTCTTTATTCGAGAGGTTAGCACATTGGATCTTATTTTTTCTACATTAATTAGATCTAAATCTATAAATATGTTGCAGTTTACCACGAATACATTCTCAGCGCATTGTTGTATGGACTTTGAGAATCCTTGAACCAACATATCTCTGGAGTATACAACTTGCTAGACCAGAAATGGGGTGATTTCTATAAGTAAAATAAAATACTTTGTATTTGTATTCTCACATTTGAAAAAAACATTGCTAACATACTTTCCTTACTTATGCCTAGAGGTCTTTTGTATCCATCCTACTTTCTGCAAAGGAAACATCTTATAAGCTAGATGACTCTATTATAAACACTTTTCGAGGGGTACTGACATGCTTAGCAACATATATCTATGCCAATTAAGTACTTTCACCTTGCCTGCTATGTACAAGTTCTTGAAGCCCTTTAATTCCTTTACAACCCTATTTAAACCTAGTTTCATATCTCCTAGGAAATGGATCCAATTCAAAACCCATTTTATTATCACATCTTTTGTTCTTGCATCCCTATCAAAGACAATATCTGAAGAATCAAAATGCATTGAAATGGTGCTGGAATAGTTGGGCTTTGGCCAAAAATTTACCCAAAGAATCCACATGTTTTTCAATAATTTTCATTTAGAATTGTAGTAAATCACAGTATCCTCCAAACATTTGGTCTGCAACAACTTCTCCATAGGAATGTTTGTCTCTAGTAATATTTTCTAGTAATAAGAAGGATATCCATGCAATCAACGTATTGCATAAAATATTTTTCGTATACACTTCTGCACTTATGTAATAGTAGTTGTTCTCATTCCACAGTCAATTTTCAGTTTTCTGGCTAACTATGTTTTTTTCAATAGTTTATATTAAATGGTGATTCTTGCATGTTAAGTCAAGTGTTTGGTCATATTTCTTCTTTCCTACTGATATTTTTATGTGCCTGTATTTTTTAGATGGGCACCTTTCTCTTCACATCAGATTCTATTAATGAGGGACACCCTGACAAGCTTTGTGATCAAGTTTTTGAAGCCATCATGGATTCTTGCTTGGAGCAAGATCCTGAAAGCAAGGTTGCATGTGAGATATGCACAAAGAAAAATATGGTTATGATATTTGGAGAAATCACAACTAAAGCTAATATAGACTATGAGAAGATAGTGAGGGGAACACCTATAGAGGAATTCAATTCATGTGAATGGATGGTGGCTTACATGCAGATAATTGCAACATCCGAGTGAACATTGAACAAAAAAGCCCTAACATTGCACAGGGTTTGCATGGACATATTACTAAGAATCCTAAAGAGATTTGTGCAGGAGATAAGGGCCACATGTTTGGGTATGCTACAAATGAGACACCAATGTTGATGCCTCTCAATCATGTGTTGGCAACACAGTTGGGAGCACAGTTGACTGATGTAGGAAATAATGGAACCTACCCTTGGTTGAGACCAGATGGAAAGATCTAAGTTATTGTTAAGTATAAAAATGAGGGAGGGGCAATGGTCCTCTTAGGATTTCACATTGTTCACATCTCTACTCAACGTGATGGAACTGTTACCAATGATAAGATTGTAGTTGATCTCAAGGAGCATGTCATTAAGCCGGTTGTTCCTTCTCAATATCTAGTGTAAAATACAATCTTCCATTTTAACCCATCTAGACATTTTGTAATTGGAGGACTCCATGGGGATGCTGGACTCACTGGGAGGAAAATTATTATTGATACATATGGTGGTTGGGTTGCTTATGATGGAGGAGCTTTTTCTAGAAGGGGTCCCACTAAGGTGTATTGTAGTGGTGGCTACATGGTTAGACAAGTTGCCAAGAGTGTTGTTGCTACCAGGCTTGTTATCAAACCATCTCAAGAAAAGATTGAAAATATAGATCAAGGCCTTAGAATTCAGCCTCTTCGAGGGGGAAATCTCCTTTACATTATATAAATGAACAATTCTTGGATGATTCAAATGAAAAAACCTCCTTTCTATATATAGGAGTCTAAGGAATCACAATATAACCTAGCCGACCTAACAATAATAATATAAAGCCACAAAAATAACAATAGAGGGATTCTATGGGCCACAATAATAACAACATGGGGATAATAAGGGCACAACAATATTAATAAGGGATGCAACTACAATAGTAATGGGGTAATCACTAGTATTATAGGGACCCAACATACCCATCTCCTTCATTAAAGTGTTGTCCTCAAAGCTTGAGTAGTTCTGGATGCTTCTGTATAAAATTCTCATCCTCCCATGTGGAATCTTCAGCGGATAAGTTCTTCCACTTGATAAGATACTATAAAATTGATCGATTTTGTAGCTGTTGGGTTCTTATTTCTGTGACTGCTTCTGGTTCCAATATAATTTTTCCTTCCCCGTCAAGTTTTGGCAATATTGTTTGAACTGGGAGCTTGTCGCCTATAACCTTTTTAAACATGAAACATGGAAAGCTAGGTGCAATCGAGAAGCTGCAGGAAGCACCAATTTGTATGCCATAGTACCAATCATTTGCAGCACCTTGTATGGACCATAATACTTTGGTGATAATTTATTATCCTTCTTAGCTTGCTTGAGGGACATTTGCTTATATGGTTGTAGCAGTAGGAATACCCAATCATCTACACAAAATCTTCTTTCGCTGCGATGTTGATCTGCCTGTTGTTTCATTCTATTCTGTGCCAACACGAGGTTATCCTTTAAGAGTTGGAGGACTTGTTGTTGATGTTTGATGTGATGTTCCACTGCTTGAACCTTAGGATTTTCTCTTAAATATGATGTGATGGATGGTGGCTAATATCCATAAAATGCCATAAATGGGGTCATTTTTGTTGCTGTATGGAAGGAAGTTATATACCACCATTCAGCTAGAGGTAACCATTTGACCCATTGTGTCTGTTTATTAGATACAAAGAAACAAAGATATCCTTCCAAAAATTTGTTTACTATCTCAGTTTGCCCATCAGATTGAGGATGGTAAGCTGAGCTATGAGCTAACTGAGTACGAAGACAAGAAAATAATTTTATCCAGAAATTTCCAGTGAAAATGGGATCTCTGTCACTTACAATAATCTTTGGGTTTCCATGTAGCTTTTGAATTGTTTCCATAAATGTAGTAGAAACTGTACTGGCATTAAATTGATGTGATAATGTAGAAAAGTGTGCATACTTGGTAAGTCTGTCAACTACTGCCATGATGACACTCTTTCCATCAGAATTGGGTAAAACTGTGATAAAATCCATTGAAACCTGCTCTCAATTTTGGCTTGGAATGGATAAAGGTTGTAATAGACCCATTGTCTTAATTGTTTCAACTTTATTTTGTTGGCAAACCCAAAATTCCGCCACAAATTTTTGAATATCCGATTTAAGACCATCCCAAAAAAATTCCTTCTTAACCTTGTGGTAATTTTTTAAAAATCCGGAGTGCCCTCCTAAGGGAGAAGCGTGCAATTCCATAAGAATCTTTTGTTTTAGTTGGGAATTCTTACAGAGGTATAAGCGATATTTGTACCATACAGAATCATTTTGGTAGCTAAATGTATCAGATGTACTCGAACCTTGTTGTAACTTTCGAATAAGTGCCCACACTTCTTCGTCATTCTTCCATTCCTCCCTTGCTTCGTTTATCTAATCTGGTTGGATAATAGAATGGCGCATAACGATGCTTCCACATCCTCATCCTTTCTTGAGAGTGCATCTGTGACCACATTTTTCTTCCCTTTTTTGTGGATGATTTCAAAGTCATAACCCAACCTATTTCTGACCCACTTTTGTTGCTCTTCAGAGGATAATCTTTGTTCTAAAAAGTATTTAAGGCTATCATGATCTGTTTTTACCTTGAGGTGTATTCCCATTAGGTAGGGTCGCCATTTCTTAAGTGCATGGAGTATTGCCAACATTTCCTTCTCATAAATAGCTTTGTGTAAAAACTTTCCCTTGATTGGAAAATTTTCAAAAGCAATGGGTCTTTCATCTTGCATTAAAACAACACCAATTCCATTTCCTGAAGCATCGCATTCCACAATAAAGGCTTTTGTGAAGTCTGGTGTAGCTAAGACCGGTGTTTGGCACATTTCCCCTTTAAGATGTTCGAAGGCCTTTGTTGCTTCTGGAGTCCATGAAATGCATCTTTCTTCAATAATGTTGTTAGAGGTGCTGCTATTCTCCCATAATTCTTAACAAACTTGTGATAATACCCTGTCAACCTAAGAAATCCTCGCAGACGCTTTATGGATGTGGGGAGTTTCTATTCCTTGATGGCTTTAATTTTGCTAGGGTCTACCTTAACTCCTTCATGAGATACAATATGACCCAGATATTCCACCTCTTGTACTCCAAAGAAACATTTAGATCTTTTTGCCTATAATTGTTTCTCCTCGAATAGTTGTAGTAGCGTGTCAACATGTTCAACATGATCCTTCCAAGATTTGCAGCAGATTAGTATATCATTAAAAAATACTAACACAAATTTTCTAAGGAATGGTTTGAAAATGGAATTCATCAAACCTTGAAATGTTGAAGGTTCATTGGTAAGGCCAAAAGGCATGACCAAAAACTCATAATTACCCTCATGAGTTCTAAATGTTGTTTACGGAATGTCTTCAGTCTTCATTCTGATTTCATGATATCCTGAATGAAGATCCAACTTGGTGAAGTAAATTGATCCATGCAATTCATCTAGTAATTCATCAATGACAGGAATGGGAAACTTATCTTTAATAGTGAGGTTTTTGAGCTCCCTATAATCTGGACACATGCACCATGATCCATCCTTCTTGTGCACTAATACTACTGAAGCAGAGAAAGAAATTTTACTTGGTTGAATTATACCAGCGTCTAGAATTTCTGCAACCATACTTTCAATTTCACTCTTTTGGGCATAGGGATATTTGTACGGCCTGATGTTTGGAGGAACACTTCCTGGAATCAGATGAATAGCATGATCATGATCACGAATAGGTGGGAGACATTTGGGAGTCTCAAATACAATGAAATGATTGTCCAAGACTTTTTTGAGATCTGGAGAAATAGATTATTCCATTGTGGAAACATCTAGCGAACATAATTGTGCAATTACACCCCTTTTTTCCTTTTTTAGAAGCTTTGTCATATCGTTAGAGCTAATTATCTTTCCCGGTATCCCTGCAATACCCCTTAATTCAACTTCCTTTCCTTCCATGGAAAATTTCATGAAAAGTTCTTGAAAATTAAAAGCTATTGTACCCAAGGATTGCATCCATTGGACTCCACATACAACATCAGCACCTCCCATTGGAATGGAAAGCATTGGACTAGTCAATACATATTCTCCCATCGATAGCTTGATATTATGGAACTTTCCAAAGAAATTTTTTGTTCATTGATTTGCAACCATCACTTGACACTCTGGTACTGGATATAAGAAGCAATTCAATTCTTTTGCTACACTAAAATGAATAAAATTGTGGGTACTTCCTGAATCAATCAACACTATTACCTTTTTCTTCTTGATTTTTCCTTCCATCTTGATGTTTTGAGGAGTGGTAATTCCCGCCAATGCATTACAAGATATGGTCAGATTCATTTCTTCTTTATCTAGGCTTTATTCCTGGAGTATATCCTCTTCTTTCGACCTTGCTTGCTCCTTTTATTCTTCCTCTTTGTAATCTATCTAGAATAATTTCTTCTCAGCACACTTATGACCTTTAGTGTATTTGCTATCACAACTGTAAAAAATCCATTTTCATCTTTTTTCTTCCAATTGTTGTGGTATCAACCTTATAGGTTGTGGAAGACTAGGGGTAGCAACACTTTCATCTTTATAGTTGTGAGTGGTATGCTTCCTGGTTGTCATAATTTTTCTTTCTATTTTTCTTGTTAACCTGAATGCCTTCTCTAATGAATCAGGTTCCCAAAGGGGAACATCAAGTTGGATATTATCTTTTAAAGTCCCTATGAACACATCAATCTTATGCTCATCTGGAATATTTTTTACCCTTATTTTCAATTTTTTAGAACTCCTCAATGTGCTCCATTATTGAACCCTTTTGTTTGAGACTTATCAATTGGCTAAAAAAAGTGTTGCTTTTTGTATCCTCATAATGTGCTGTCAATTCTTCCGTAAATATTTCCCACATGACAATTTTTTTATAGAGCAAAGCCATTAATACCATACAAACTGATTTTCTTCCAAATATAAAGTTGTAATACGTACCTTTTGTGTATTTTGCACATTATTGAGATCAAAAAATTGCTCCATCTGTAATATCCATGTTGTGGGATCCTTGCCATCAAACTTCCTCGTATCTATTTTTGGAATATGGTGGGTCTTCGATCCCACATTAGAGTCTATGAAATCATGATTAATATTTCTTTTTTTTTTTGTATCATGGGTTTCGTTTACTAGCTTTTCACCATTAGTAAGTATTTCTTGTACAAAATTTGTCAAATCTTTCTTCAAATCTGCCATGTCTGTCTTCAAATCTGTCTTCAAATTTGCCATGTCTCTCTTCAAATCTGTCTTCAAATCTATCTTAAAAATGTCCATATTAGCTTCCACGTCGTTTATCTTAGATTCCATGCCATTTATCTTAGCTTTTGTTAGCTTTTGTGAGAGTGACATTTGTTGCACTTGTTCTTGTAATTTTGATATATCATGTAGCATTTCTTCCTCTTCTTCATGAGTGATGCTACAACTTTTAGGTTGCTTATTAGGTGTTTGCATTTTCTTTCCTTCGGGAATCAGTTACCGATAATAATGCTCTACTGTGACCTTTGAATTCCTTCAAAATAAATTTTCAAACCAATCTTAAGCAAAAATTTAAAAGAATCTACACACCTTTATTCACTTTGTAGGAGCTCGATATTGCCTCTGATGTATCTCTATACTTTTGAATCATCCAGTTCCAAAATTGTGACCTATAGTAGCCCTCTATGTCCTCTTTCCAATGCCACTAGTCTGATCCAAATTCAATTCTCCAAGGAGGAGTTATGCGAAATCTCCCACAGTGCTATGATTATAGACTAGTTCAGTAGAGCGAACTTGTACGATGTGCCTCGAGTACCTGTTTCAACCTTTGGCTCTGAAAAATATATATAAGAAACTATAGTCCATTCTATTTCTATACCTTCCTATGAAATTTCAATCTGATGCACAGAGAGAAAGTTATGACGATTTTCCCTAGGTCACCTGTTTGGAATGTAATTCAAGTGTCTACAAAAAGACCAACTTCCTCAGATCATATCTCTGCAATTATAGTGTGAAAAGCTGTGAAATTTGGACCAGAGGTTCAACGTCATTTATTCCCAAATAAGTTTTTTTTTAGCTTTTGAAATGTCGCAGAAGAACAGTTATAGCGAAAATGCCACGATGACCTATTTGAAGCAGCGAAACCCTAGAATCTAGAGCTCTGATACCAAATATTATGAAACTAGCTCAAGAAAAGATAGAGAAGATAGATCAACGCCTTAGAATTCAGCCTCGTTAAGGGGGAAACCTCCTTTACATTACATAAATGAAAAATTCTTGGATGATTGAAATGACGAAAGCTCCTTTCTATATATAGGAGTCTAAGGAGTCACAATATAACCTAGCCAACCTAACAATAATAATATAAAGCCAAAAAATAACAATAGAGGGATTCTATGGGGCATAGTAATAACAATATGGGGATAATAGGGGCACAAAAATATTAATAAGGGATGCAACTACAATAGTAATGGGGTAATCACTAGTATTATAGGGACCCAACAAGTCTAGAACGCTGCTGCCTTTTGCAAGTTTCATATTTCATTGGTGTGCCTGAGTCACTCTCTGTGTTTGTTGACACATATGGAACTAGAAAGATTCTATATACTGAAATCCTATAGTTGATTAAGGAAAATTTTTACTTCCGCCCTAGCATGATTTCTATCAATCTTGACCTAGAACGGGGAGGCAATATGAGGTTCCAAAAAATCGCTACATATGGCCATTTGGGTTAGGATGATCCTGATTTCACTTGGGAGATTGTAAAGGTCCTTAAGTGGGAGAAAGCTTGCAACTGTGGAGTAAGAATCTGGTAACCTTGAAACCATTCATGATTTAATGTGCTCATTAGACTATGATTTAAATGTGCTCAACTTGTTGGACTCTGAACACTAATTTGTATAATCAGTTGGAAAGAAAACAATTACTCATTGTTGTACTCATGTGACCAACATCGTTTGCAATTTCCAGGTGGAGGTCCTAAGCAACAATAAAATTAGAGTTTCATAGACATTCAATCTTCCATGAAAAATCAACCGGAGGAGTTACATAAAGTTTCAATCTTCCATTAAAAATCAACCAAAAGAAGAAAATTTAATGGACATTTAAAATATTTGTTAAATCTAGAACACCACATGAAATACATACTGAAATTTCAACACATAGTTCATAGTAGTAGCAGAAGATGGGAATCTATCCCCACTCCATAATACATCTTGTAATGGTGATGAAAACACCTAATTCCCCTCTTAGACATTATGGAAGATTTGAAGAGCTTGGTCACATGCTTTGGGGACAAATCGCTCATCACCTTCTTCCTTCATTGATAGCGACACTGCAAACACTCTGCACTTTTGAACAATTAAAAGCAACTATTTGGGTATTTAAGGCCATGGCTACTTAAGAAACTGATAATTGTAATTTGTGATCACTATTCAATTTTGGACATTTACAAAGAAGTTATTTGGGGATTTGAGATCACAACTGCTGCTTAATGTGTAGGTAGTTGTATTTTGTACAGAATCTAATTAGGTACACATCATAAGAAGGATGGTAAATGTGCGTTGATTAGGACGAAGGCCTTTATATTTAACTAATTGAAACAATCTCAATGCCTCCTCAACAGGTCCATGCCTTGCATAAGTTGCAATCATGGAAGTCGAAGAACAATCATCTCATTCTGGCATTTGTTTGAAAACTTTGCAAGCGTCATCCAATATATTCCACCTCAACCCTTTCTTAGAATGGTTTACAAGAAAGAATTTTTTTATGAGAATTTTGTTTAATAAATTAATTGTTTCCCATGATTGTGAAATACTTTAAATAGAATTCCCCAAGTATAAATGGCAGGAAAATTTTATAAATAAAGAAATGAGAAGGCATAGTAAAATGTGTACATTGTAATATTTTTTTGTTTTTCTTTTAATATATTTTTTAGAAATTTCAAAAGGATAGAAACAACACTTAATGTCTTCCATAAATGAAATATATATAGCACATCTTGTTTCTTCACACCATACATACCAACTATTGGAATTCAATCTATTACAAATAGTGCTCACAATCCATTTGGATACAAGAACAATACCCTGCCAGATCTAAGAACCATGATAAGTCCTACATGTACCCTAGAACATATAACTTCCATGCCTAGTCCTTATCCATTTTAAGCAAAGTTCATAGATCCACAACAGGAGGGCATTGTTTCTTTAAAAATAATTATTTTAAAGGTGGAAGCCCACTTCTCCCTTTATTTTCTAGGACTATTGAAAGCACAAGCATATATTAAACTTCGTTAGCTACAACATGAATTTAAATTCAAAGAAATACTTACAAGGATGGGCATGGTGTTTGAGACCTTACATAGGTAGACACGAGGGGTCTTCTTGTTTCTTTTCATATTCCTACTTTTCCCCATCTCATTCCTATTCTTAGTCTACAACTTCTATAACAATAATGGTTACCTGAACTTGACATTTTGGCCAGTCCGAAGATCATCCGAATTCTGACGTTTCTAGACAAGTTTCTAGACATGAATACTTTGCTTGCAACCCAATTCATATTTTACAAAGGTTTGTGAGTTCGATAAGACGATATCAAGGCCTCTAGGGATGCCATAAGGTTTAGACAGAAGGAACTATGCTTCATTTCCAAATATGCTTGACACCCACATTAGACTTCAAGTAAGTAAATGGAATAAGTAGTATTCTAGTTTATCAAATTTAAAAAATGGATGGATTTCCTTCTTACTGTTGGTTCAGTGGATGACGTGAGGTACCTTCCATGCTAATGATCTGTAATGCTCCCATATGTTTTAAATTTTAATGAATGATTGGTGTAGGTGGTAGTAAACGTTGATGAAAGTGAATAACCTACTTGATCTCACCTAACTTTCTCTATACAATCCAAGTCCAGCTAGCTTGTTGAAATATATAATCCAGTCTTTACTCGCATGGCTGAATAATATAGGGTCTCATTGGCTATATCCACGCCCGCTTGCCCAATTATAAAGGTGGAAATAAATTGAACTAAACAAACCAAGAAAGTGATGTCCCTTTCAAAAATAGAACAGCCGAGAGGTATATGCCCCTCCTAGGATGGAGAAGGAGGTTGGGTATTCAGACCAGAAAGAGAAATTATAGCTTGATTTTATTGAGGTCAATTCAGTCTTTTCATTTTTTATTTATTTTTATTTTTTTGATAGCCTAAAGGGGAACCAAAGGGTGTATTGTCTTTTTATCTCTCCAAAACTGCATGGTTACATTTCTGTTCTGCACACGACCTGCTTCCAGTTTCCACTATGCACGATCTACTTCCATGAGTAAGCACAACAATGAATAATAATGTTGATGTCTAACCTTACCGCTCATCAGCTACCCAACCCTTTATAGACCATGTTCAATATAGCAGAGTGACCTGTGTTCAGAAGTTCAGTGCTCAAAATCATGTTCAGAATTTCAGTGCTCAAAATCTCACAGACTACCGACACAACCCAGGGAGACCAGAGATGGAGCCCATGTTCAATATTGAAGATTTGCTAGACATGCTAAAGCCCTTTAGGTAGGTGTTAAATGCAAAAATGTATCACCTATATTTTGCATTGTTTGTCTGCACCATTCTTGTTTGGTAGATTTACAAATTTACAATTAAAGAAATGTAGAAATTATTTTAAATTTTTATCCAAGTGTCCAACACAGCCCAAGAGCTCAACCATACAAGCATAATGCTTTGATATGGGTGAAATACCATAATCTCTACTCATAGAATTGTAGTACCGCCTTTTGTTTATAAGGCCTGCATGGCTGCAGCCAGATAGAACACAAAGGTAACATAGTCTGGTTTGTATGCCTTTTACTTGAATTTCTTGGAAGACTTTGATGGCCTCTTGACCATACCCATCCCTATAGTATCCTGCAATCATGGTAGTCCACGAGCTGAGAAATCGAAGGTTATTCTATCAAACACATGACGTGAATATATTATGCTACCACATTTTACATACATGTCAATGAGAGCATTCATCAGAAAGGCATTCAATTGAAATCATTTTCTAAGTATGTGGGCATGGACTTGCGTTCCATTGTGCCTGCTAAATCTTAATTCTCTAGTGCAAATGGCTTGGAACAACACATCTTTCATTCCCAATGTAAAATTCTTATGAATTGCCGACACTAGATTTTGAATTTCGAGTTGGGAATTGTGTTATAGAGTTTGAATTTGGATTTTTGTGGAGGGATTTTAGCACTACTTTACGAATTTTAGAATTCAAAGAATTTTTCCATCATTTGAACATATACTGGTCTGGCTTCACCCCTTTGGACTGCTATCCAAAATGCACATAGCATGACCGATGCTCATAGTTTAGTTTCAAACATTGTAAAAACCAATCAATCAACCCCTCAAATAAAATTATAAAAACATTTCAACATGCTTGTTTACTTTGGACTGAAGCTATAATATCCATGATAATGATATGCAACGCTCCCATGTGTTTTAAATTTTAATGAATGATCGGTGTAGGTGGTAGTAAACATTGATGAAGGTGAGTAACCTACCTGATCTCACCTAACTTGCTCTATACAATCCAAGTCCAGCTAGCTTGTTGAAATATATAATCCAGTCTCTACTCGCCTAGCTAAAGAATATAGGGTCTCGCTCGCTATATCCACGCCTGCTTGCCCGATGTAAAGGTGGAAAGAAAGTGAACTGAACAAACCAAGAAAGTGATGTCCCTTTCAGAACTAGAACATCCGGGAGGTATAGGCCCCTCCTAGGACCCTATTTTTCCCTCACAAATTCAATCATACCTGAGGCAAGACAAAACACATACCTCAATCACCTTATGCTCTTCTCCATTCTGTTGAACTTGATGAACAAAGCTCACCAAGTTCATGGCATGGTTTCCTTGCACATCATGTTCTTAGAGTCTTGCATCTGCTGTGTGAGCTCTGGAACAGTCAGCAACCTCGAGAGGCTAGGGAGTGAAACCCATCATGAAAAAATGGAGACAATCATGTTCAATGCAAGCTTCCTCAAGGCAGGTTATTAGAGTCCCGCATTTACTGCATGAGCTCTGGAACAGTCAGCAACCTCGCATCTACTGCGTGAGCTCTGGAACAGTCAGCAATCTCGAGAGGCTATAGAGTGAAACCCATCATGAAAAAATGAAGACAATCATGCTCAGTGCAAGCTTTCTCAAGTCCAAGTTCAGATCGGTAATTGAAATGCCTACCATTCCATGTGTAACTGAAAACCATGATGCAACAGAAGTGGAACAGAGTGCACAATAGAAACCGGAAGCATTATGGCAGCAGTTCGTGGAAGAGAAGAAAGTGAAAGCAAGAGGAGCAGAAATCAGAAAGTAGTTTTGGTGAGGGAGGAATAGTCTGAGATATTTAACCTGAACAAATGTCAATTAGACCATATAAACATATGCAAGATGCCAATTAAACCAGATGTCAATTTGACGCCAGATGTCAATCAGAGAATCAAAAGGTAGACTACTAAACTCATTCAAAGGAAGGCTTATCGGCCTAATTATATTATGACTCATATGGCACATCAACACTGACACATTTCCAAACGCAAATATTCCAATATATATCCAAACTTGAGGTCTTCGGCTTCATCTCCTCCCTTATATAAAAATAGAGAAATGGGTACTTCTTCTATCTCAATAGAGACAGATGTGGAAAACCTAAATAATGATGAATATTGGGTCTTGAGCTTCTAGCATTCAAAAGGGACTTATTTCAGGAAAAGAAGACTTTTATTAATCTGGATCACCCTGGAATTGGATTGACTAGGAAAAAGAAGGGCATCAAGTATAAAAATATATCCTCTTGTGTCGGTGTGGGGTCCAAGCTCAATACATGATTTTATGAAACCATTGAAGCAACTCGTTATCCATCCATTGATCTGGGCACCTCCAACGAATACTATGAAGCAATAGAGCATGAATTGTTCACTCTTGCTCTCCCAATCATCCAATTTCTATACGGGCATCAATTGTTCAGTCTTGCTGATATTGGATGATAACAATTTATCATTTCTCCACTATGTAGAGGATGGGGAGACTAAAAAAATTGTAGAACTATTTGGGATTAGAGTCAGGCCTTTTGCTGAAGCCCAGTATGCTCCCATCCATAGTTACAAAATAAAGGACACTAGTCAAATGGATCTTAGCAAGATAATCCTTGGAATGGACTCCCAATCGGTGCCACATAGACATAGCATAATGGAGAATAATGTATATTATATTATCATTCACATGGCAGGTCAACATGGACACATTTCCAAAGGCAAATATTCCAATCTATATCCAGACCTAAGGTCTTCAGCTTCATCTCCTCCCTTATATAAAATACAGAAATGGATACTTCCCCTATCTCAATAGATACATACGTGGAAAACCTAAATAATGATGAATCATTGGGTCTTGAGCTACTAATAGTCAAAAGGGCCTTCTTTAAGGAAAAAAAGACTTTTATTAATCTGGATCACCCCGGAATTGGATTGACTAGGAAAAACAAGGGCATCAAGTATAAAAATATATCCTCTTGTGTAGGTGTGGGGTCCAAGCTCAATACATGACCCCAACATACGATGCCTTTAGTACTAGATAGAGTGTAAATGAAAAATCAAAGCATAATTTGTAGTCTTAGACCAAGGCTAATATCCACACGTGTTCTCCAGTCAGCATTTCACTCATCCCATGTAGACAAATTAGAGAAATGCTCTAACAAAGAATTTTTAGCACTAGCACCATGATTTGATCTATTATGAATTCCTTTAAGACAAATTCAGTTTACAAATTAGCTATTAATGTAGTAATGTTATTGTCCAAACAAAGATGAAAAGCACGGGCAAGAAGGCAACAACTCTAGCATTACTACAGTTACTAGCAGAGTAAAGTTCAAAAATACAGGCACTAAGACAAACAACGATATAATCAATTTACTTTTCATCTCAGTAAAGTTTACGGGTGCAGGCATTAAAGATAATCACAAAATTGAACAGTGCACAACAATCAGGCAGATCAATGTCAATGGAAAACATCATTTGTCTATTGTCATTTAGAATAGCATCACTTGTCTGTTGTCATTTAGAATAGGTGCCAAAGGAAACTGCTGGGAGAAAAGAGATGTAAAAAGGGGAAATCACAACAAGTGGACCCTAGAAAGGGGAAAAAAGTGGTTTATTAATATGTAAGATAACAAGAACTACTCTGCATCTTTAGTAGAAAAGAAGTTATTACCGTTAAATCCAAATTTCCAGTTACAATGAAGATGCCAATATTTGAGAATTATTCTCTAGGGAATCATCAAACATGACTGTAACATGCCTGATAATAATCTAAAGGGTCATTGACTATTTGATCAAACTAACAGACAGTCTCACACTAGAACTGACTAGAGCAGGTATGTAACAGTGATATCATGGCACTCGGCTAAGGCACAGTAGAATAGGAGAGGGTGCACTGTCTGACAAATCTACTGCCCTCAGTGTCTATGGCTGGTTTATCTGTGATTTTATGAAACCATTGAAGCAACTCATTATCCATCCATTGATCTGGGCACCTCCAATGAATACTATGAAGCAATAGAGCATGATCTGTTCACTCTTTCTCCCCCAATCGTCTACTTTCTTCACAGTCCTGAGCTCTTCACTATTGTTGATATTTGTTGCCAACAATTTGTCATTTCTCCACCGTGTGGAGGATGGGAAGACTAAAACGATTGTAGAACTATTTGGGATTAGAGTCATACCTTTTGTTGAAGCCCGGTAAGCTCCCATCCATAATTGCAAAATAAAGGACACTAGTCAAATGGATCTTCAAAAGATAATCCTTGGAATGGACTCCCAATCAGTGCCACATAGACATAGCATAATGGAGAATAATGTAGATTATATTATCATTCATATGGCAGGTCAACACTGACACATTTCCAAAGGAAAATATTCCAATCTATATCCAAAGCCGATGTCTTCGGCTTCATCTCCTGCCTTATATAAAAATACAGAAATGGATACTTCCCCTATATCAATAGATACAGATGTGAAAAACCTAAATAATGATGAATCTTTGGGTCTTTAGCTGATAACAGTAAAAAGGGGCTTCTTTCAGCAAAAAAATACTTTTATTAATCTGGATCACCCCGGAATTGGATTGACTAGAAAAAAGAGTGGCATCAAGTACAAAAATATATCTTCTTATGTTGTGTTGAGGTACAAAATGTGTCTTCTTAACTCCTATTTAGCCTACATTAATTATCAATCCTAGTACAATTTTCTATTTCAAGAGATACTTAGTCTGAGGTGGAATTTTAATCCAAGAGTAATGTTTTCCAATTTGCAGTACAATGCTTCAAATACAAGAGTAAACGAATGCTTGAAATAAAACCTACTTGTAATTAAAATAATCTCAATGCTCTGAAAATAAATCATTCTCTCAGAAAATTAATAACAATTATCAGTAAAGGATGTAGTAGAAATAACTCTTTCCTTTGTCAACTGATGTAAATGAAATCAATTGTGAACAAGATCCTCAATCTGAGAACTTAGATAGTAATAGCCAATGTTCTTTACAGTTGTTGATCTCACACTCCACACTAAAGTGGCTGATTGGAAATGACAAGGAATTAAATCAACAATCCTGCTAATAGAAATGGAATAAATACACTGACTGTAAATATGCTGAAATCAAAACCAAATACTTGTAGAAAAGAAATGAAAATCAATTCTATTTAGTAGAAATGAACAACGATATGTAATGAACAACAAAGTCAGTTTATTGGAATGAACAACAGAGCTTTATAATTGAAATGAACAACATAACAATATAGTTCACAGAGAGTAATAATCTCATTATGATGAAAAGGAACACCAACGGGATCAAATTACAACATGTACAGTAAAACAATTGCTAAACTCTTGAGAAAGGAATAGTAAAGAAATGTGATTCAAATATACGAAAATCAAACCAAACCATCACACGACTGCAATTGTAAAGTAATGGTACAAATAGAAAGTGGATCCACTAGGGTCGGGCCCTTAGCCACTAGTGAAGCACTGCCAGACTACTTCAGTGTAAAAGAATGCACCAGCGACCAACTTATGTATTAATCATATGCAAAAATGTTTACAGGCAATCGTACTCTGTTTTAATCAATGAGAGTCAATGATCAAAGTGCATATAGAACGGTTAGTTCTAAATAACGATCATGAATCCCATTTCTTTACAAGTGTTGTCCCTATTATAATGGCCAGGAGGATAAAACAAGAAATACCAAATAGACTTTGAAACAATGATCCCTCAGGATCGAGGGATCCTGAGGGATCTACTCAATCTTATAACTCCAGTCAACTCTTTGTCTTTTTGCACTGATTCTGTGATTTTCCATTCTTATCCTTAACTGTGCACTCCAATCTTGATCTACTTATCTAGATACGACTTCCTGGTGAAGGAACAACACTTACTTTGTTTTGTCTTTTCCTACAGAATTGTAGTTTTCCATTTCTTCTATTTCTTGCATGGAAAAAGACCATAATTAACTAATTTGCAATAATCAATAACTCCTTAATTTTCACTATAATTCTTGGATATATTACCATCTTAGAATATAATGGAGTTATTATTAAAGAAAAAGATAAGGAAATAAATTTCAAATTCATACCTTCTCCATAGCTCATCACACCCCCTTGCTTACCCTTTTTCATGCCCTCATGAAATCCATATAATTTGCATGCAAAGCATTCAAAGAATAGGCTGGAGAGGGATTGTCGTGAAGTGGTCTAAAACAATGATTTGTAGCTAAAACTTCAAAGATGGGCCTTTTTTTCCCTTCAGGCAATTCATATATGGTCTTATACCCTTTTTCAGGATACCAAATAATAGGGCTTCGAAACCTACAACAAAGCCAACACGGGCCTTCCCTCAAGATGAGGTTACTATAGGTAACCAAGCGATTTGCAGCTAACTTAAAGTTTTTGTAGTGTAATGGATCTCTATCTTGTATATTCCGATTGGATGTCTTCAATCTGAATTTAGCAGCTGTAAAGGAATTGTCTTTGATAGAGAGGAACTATTCACCCCTTGCTGGACAATTTCTTTGTGGATGGGTCACAAGGTTTGGATTGTTATCACTCAAATTTTCCTTAGAAGTGATTAGAAGAAGGAAAGGGGTCCGAGGTAACCACAAAAAAATATTTTAAGTACAAAATCTAGCCAATCTGTACTCAAAGAAGGCTCTCTCTTTATGATTTATCGATGTTTGATATGATATTAGGCTAATTATCAATGCTTTAAGGGATTTTGGTTGGGTGGTGGAATTCAGTAAACAGATGGATAGAGCAAGGCCTTCAAGCCATTGGGCTATGGAGTCAATCAAAGGAATGGCTTAACTGGATCATATCAATTACTAAGGGAAAACTCACAAGGCAAGGTAGTAAAAGAAAAGGAAAATGCCAGTTTCGATGGATGGATGAAATAGTATTAAACAAGGACAAAGGGAAATGAAGAATACTTAATCTAGGTTCAATATGCATAATAGAGGGTACTTATTAACAAGGAACAATTAAGTATTCTTTGTTAAATGGGTAACTGTGATAAACTATAAAAGCAAGGGAGCGTTTAAGAATTCCCTAACTATAATAGTCTAGAAAAAGCATTAAGAAAGATAAACTTTTAAAGACAGATTGCAACAAAGCAAATTTAAAAATATCATTATTCCATTTATCATTCGTAATGGCAGAAGTGTCCTCAGACACGTAATTTTATTAATCAGAAAAAAAACAATTACATAATTGATTTTGCAAGAGTTTACACCTGAACAACAAAGCACTCTTGCAATGAGCTATTTATAAGCTCCATGTCTTAACTACCTCTAATTATGGATCACTTATTAAATAACAAGTGTCCATTTACAATAAATGCTATTCAAACCAACTAGCTAACTAATATCCTAAAATAGAGCCTAAGATACGACACATTTGGAGAGTCATATCTAGTTACAACAATATGCTAATTCTAAAAGTCTCCATTAAATAATTAAACATTCTAGAATAATAATTATTAATTTAATATCTTAAATTAATAATTATTTTATTCTAATTTTATAACCTATGATAAAATTGTATTTTTGTATCATCTAACATTCCCCCCTATGATTCAAAGACACATTACAACAGATACCAAGTTCATCCCTGAACTTAGTAAATTTTATTCTGCCAAGCGGTTTCGTGAAGGACAATAAACTGGTTTGAGGACATCTTTGGCAATGAGAGACCTGATATGATGATACTTGGTGTCCACATGCTTTTTCTTTGAATGAAAAACTGGGTTCTTGGCAAGTTTGATGGCTGACTGGCTGTCAATGAACAATGATGTAGCTTCTCCCTGAGAAATGCCCAAGTCCTACAAAATTCGGCGCAACCATACAATTTCACATGCTTCTTCCCATGCTGAAATGTACTCTGCTTCTGCTGAAGAAGTGGCCACTGTAGCTTGTTTTTTACAACTCCAAGATACTGCTGCTGACCCCATATTCATTAAATAACCTGATGTTGATGCTCGATCATTAATACTCCCAGCAAAGTCGGCATCAGAATATCCACCAAGTACAAAATTTTTAGTCTTTGTGTAAAGAAGACCAAAATCTTTTGTTCCTTGGATATATCGAAGAACTCTTTTGGCTGCATTCCAGTGGCTGTCTCGTGGTTCCTACATAAAACGTGAAAAAATACTGACTGCATAAGATATATCAGGACGAGTATTTGTCAAATAAATCAAGCTGCCAATCAACTGTCTGTAAGTTGTACTGTCCACCTTTTCCACCCCTTCAAATTTTGAAAGTTTCAAGTTTTGCTCCATGGGGGTGAGAACGGGCTTGCAATCTTGCATGCCAAATCACTGAAGAACCTCTGCGGCATACTTACTCTGAGAAATGAAAATATGATGTGGAGGTTGGACGACTTCAACTCCAAGATAGTAGTGAAGTAATCCCAAATCTGTCATCTTAAAACCTGCATGTAACTCCTTTTTCACCTGTGCAATATGATCATCATGATTGCCAGTGATGATCAAATCATCTACATACATAACAAGAATTACCAAATATTTTCCCTGTTGTCGCACATACAAAGTATCATCAGATTCACTTCGTTGAAAACCAACTTTCTTAAGGTGGTCATCCATCTTTGCATACCAAGCTCGGGGAGCTTGTTTTAACCCATATAAAGCCTTGATCAATTTGCAGACTTTATGTTCTTGTCCTTCAACTTCAAAACCTGGTGGTTGGGTCATATACACTTCCTCCTATAAATCCCCGTTGAGAAAAGCACTTTTTACATCCATTTGATGAACTTTCCATCCTTTTTGAGCGGCCAATGCAAGTGTTAATCGGATGGTGTTCCATTTAGCTGTTGGAGCAAAAGTTTCTTCAAAATCAATGCCTTCCTGCTGCGCAAAACCCTTTGCGACAAGTCGTGCTTTATACTTTTCAAGTTCACCTTTCTGATTATACTTAATTCTGTAAACCCATTTGCACCCTATGGGTTTAACATTTGCTGGACAATCAACAAGTTTCCAAGTGTTGTTATCAATTACTGCTTGATATTCTTCAACCATAGCCTATTGCCATTCTTTATGTTTTACTGCCTCTTTTTATGTGGAAGGTTCAGTAAAATCATTTGCTATCAAGGCAAAATTGCCTTCACTTCTATGTGCCCTTCTGGTGCCAGTTTTATTCTGTTCATCAGGCTTTACATCTTTCAAAAGTTGAACTGCCCATTTCGGAAGTTGGTGCTCACTTGTTTGCACTTCTATAAAGTCCCCATCATTGTAAAGAGGATTAATATAAACTGATGTTCGTCGTTCAGGTGAAGAATGTGGAGAATCACTGTCAGAAGAACTGCTGCTGCTTGGAGATGCGGATGAACTGCTAGAAGACCCAGATGATGTTGTTGATGTAGATGGACTGGATGACTCATCGTCAGAGGAAGGAAAATCAAGTTCATACCAATTTGGTGAAGTTGGTTGACTTTTCATTTTTCCATTTCTTTTACTTCCCTTAGTTTCTAATTTGTGAAGAAGATTTTCAATTTCTTCAGCACTCTTACTCTCTTTTTCATCAAAAATGACATCCCTGCTCACAATGAATTTTCCATTGGTCAAAAGACGATACCCTTTCTTCTCTTCAGAATAGCCAATCATTGTGCATTTTAAACTTCTTGAGTCAAGCTTAGTTCGTTTTTCTTTCGGAACTAAGGCATAACACACTGACCCAAAAAATCTAAGATGTTTAACTCGAGGTTTGAAACCAAACCAAGCTTCATAAAGTGTGATTCCGTCTAAAGAAGCAGTTGGAGATCTGTTTCTTAAGTAGACAACTGTATGTATTGCTTCCGCCCAATATGTTGGACTTAACCTCTTGAAGGTTAACATGGATCTCGCCATTCCTAACAAAGTGCGATTCATTCTTTCGACTACTCCATTTTGTTGTGGAGTGTAAACATTAGTGAGATTTCGTCTTATGCCATTTTCACTGCAATAAGTTTTGAATTCATTTGAAGTGAATTCTCCCCCATTATCCGTCGTGAGAGTACCTATCTTTTCTTTGACTTCATTTTCAACAAGTTGGCGAAAAATTTTAAACTTATCAAATGCTTCTGACTTGTTCTTCAAGAAGTAAACCCAAGTCATTCTGCTGAAATCATCAATGAATAGTAAGAAATATTTGCAACCACCAAATGAAGTTTGTAGTGGACCACAAACATCACTGTGAACTAGTTGTAGCCGCCTATTTGCACGCCATGAACTTGTTGGAAAACTTTCTTGATTTTGTTTGCCATAAATGCAAGCTTCACATTTTGCATTTTCCCTTTTGAATGTGGGAAGTCCTTTAACCATTCGTTGTTTCTGCAATTGAGAAAGACTCTCAAGATTCAAATGTCCATATCTTACATGCCATAGTCTTGTAGGTGAAATACCCGTAGTCACTGCCCCTGCAAAATCAGAATGCCTTGGAATAACTGTCCCTTTCATCCGTAACAGTTTTCCATCTTCATAACCTGTCATGAGTGTTTTGAAGTTCTGTTTCACTGAATTAATCTTCACTAAACCATCTTCCATAATCACCTGATGTCCTGCTTGTCGAATCGTGACTAAAGAGAGCAATTTTTTCTTGAAACTAGGTACATACCATACATTGGAAATCATTTTTTCTCCAATGTCAGGGAGAAAAACTTTTACTACTCCTTTTCCATAAGGAGTATGTTTTGTATCATCAGCAACAAAAATGGAATTAAGTTGGCATTCTTGAAAATTCCAGAAAAAATCACGTCGACAAGTCATGTGCTGAGTTTCCCCGGAATCCAAGATCTAGGCATCTTCAAAGTCACTTCTAAGATGGGATGAAAGTTGTGATGCTGGTGAGGAAGTAAAAACATATTCTGAGTTATCTTCATCTTGATCATTTGCAAATTGTGCTGAATGCTGCTGAAACTTCAGAATTTTATTAAGTGAAGTTCGACAATATTCAGCATAATGGCCAACTTTGTTACATCGTCGACACACAATTTGACTTAAATCTATTCCTCTTCCTGAAGATTGTCCTCTACCTCCGCTTTGACCTCTATTTTGAAATTGTCCTCTACCTTGACTATTATATCCTTATCCTTGAAAATTGCCTCTTCCTTGGTTGTTTCCTCTACCTTGAAAATTATTTCTTCCTTCTCTGTTAAAATTGTTGCCTCTGCTTTGGCTTCGACCTCGATTATGTGCTGCTTGATTCTAATTCCATCTGCCTCTTCCTCGAGAACTATCTGCTGATGACTTACTAGTGCTGGCCTCTGTGAGAAAAACATCTTCACCAACTTTCTTCTTCTTCCCAAAAGTTTTATCATGTTGACTTAACATTTCACAAAGTTCATCAAACTTTAGTTTTTCTAATTTCCCAGTTACTTGTAAAGTCTCTAAAAAATGCGTATAGGAAGAAGGAAGCCCAGCAATTACAATTGTGACCATAAAGCTATCATCAATTGCGGGAAATCCAGCATTAATAATTTCTTGCCTAATATTCTTAAGTCTGGAGAGATATTCAAGAATATCACCATCTTCAGTTAATTTTTGTTGCAACAATTTTAACTGTAGATCAACCTTCTTTGATTCAGGCTGCGTATCAAAGAGGTCTTTAAAAGTTTTCAAGGTAGTCCATGCATCTAAAGAACTTTCTATATGGACATACATTTCATCATTCACAGACGATTTAATAAGAGCTAAGGCTTTAGCATTCTTGATTTCCCATTTTGCCAGTGCATCTGCATCTGTGGGTTTATTCGGCTTAACATCTCCATCACATATTCCCTGCCATAATTCATTGTAAATGAGTGTGCTTTCAATGAGACGATGCCATGTTTTATAAGATTTGGTGCCTTCTAGTTTGTCGGAATCAGAAAACAAATTAATCAACTTAGACATTTTAGCGTTGAAGCGTCGCACCAAGAATCAGAACGGAAAGGACAAGATAGTCAACACAACACACCACGCAAAAGACACGATCTATCGGGGCTTGGCCTTGACCCTCGAATAGTCGTCAAAATAGGAGACAATTGACTGAGCTTTGCACTTGGCTCTAGTCAATTTCTCAAATTTTTACAGGGAAACTTTCAAAATTTGACTTTTTACAATGGTGCTTTTGCACAATCTGGTAAAAAAATTTACCCCCCCTCAAAGCAAAATTACTTTCAGTTACATTTATCTCCTTCAAAAAATTACAAAAAAAAACTCCTTATTACAATCACCTTATTACTCCATTACAAGGCCCTTTTTAAAAAAAAAAATAAACTTTAAAAAGCTCACCTTATTTCTCCCAAAAAGAAAAAATCACTTATTACTTCACACACAATAAATTAAAAAACACCATATCTCTCCAAAATACAAAAGAAAATAACTCCTTATCTGTCTGCATCTTCACTCTTCAATTTAACTTTTGTTTTTAACGCCATACAAAATCAGCTACTTCAAGTCGATACACCAAACAAAATATCCTTCAAATGCGCAAATAGAGAAGGGGGTCCATGAGTTACCCAACGTGTATGAGCAATCCCCACACGGTTTGTGAATAGCTCCTCCAAATTCAAATCTACCACATCGGCTTCTTCATAGACCGACCTGACTAACTGGTCGATCTTACACGCAGTAATTAAGGTGATAATCGAATTGAACTAAGCGGCAGACACCTCAATCAATCAGGAGAAGAGCGAGTGAAGAGGTGCAAGAAAACCGGGATATAACCGATAGGCCGAACTGTGAGTGAACCAGAGCAGAACAGACCAGCTTGGTAAGCTGAAGGCATTCATGCATTCAGAAGTGTGACAGTGATTGATTGAGCGGTAATTGCTGTGGTAATAGAAATGATCATTGAAACTGACAAGACTCTGGTTGGGGAGCAGCAGGAAGAGCTAAAGCCCACTGCCGAGGCAGATACCGATCAACAAAAATTCATCGCCGCAATGAACCAGACGTGTCAGAAGTTCTTGTTGTAGATTTGATAGCCTGGTTGCTAAACTTTTATTCATAGAATGAAAGAAATTTCAAGAGGAAACTTCTTAGGAAAGAAAAAAGAAACGATAGCCAGGGCCAACGACGAAACTGAAGTGTCCTCTTACTGACTTATGCTTTTTGCCACAATTTTCAAATGCTTTAGTTTCAGAGAGCATGAAACACTGCCAAATTCTGCCTGAAATTTGATTAGTTGTAGAAGAAACACTCGTGATCATGGCATGCTGTCTTGTCACTGGTCAGTAGAAAAAATAAAAGGTTCCAGAATTGTTGTCTCTGGTGATGGCCACTACTTTTCGGAAGAGGCTATTCAGATAATAATAAAAATGACAGAGGCAATTTTTTTATAATAAAAAAATGAATTTTAGATTTTAAAAAATCTAAAATCAATGATAAAATTTATTTTCCTTTTAAACAAAACTGTACAATTTCCATACCAATGATTTGCTGGCCAACTGAATGGAGTTTTCCAGGACTTTGTTGAGTTGGAAGATCCACCTCACATCCACTGCAACATTACTGGAGCTCTGATACCGCAATAATGGCAGAAGTGTCCTCAGACACGTAATTTTATTAATCAGAGAAAAAACAATTACATAATTGATTTTGCAAGAGTTTACACTCGAACAACAAAACACTCTTGCAATGAGCTATTTATAAGTTCCATGTCCTAACTACCTCTAATTATGGATCACTTATTAAATAACAAGTGTCCATTTACAATAAATGCTATTCAAACCAACTAGCTAACTAATCTCCTAAAATAGAGCCTAAGATACGACACATTTGGAGAGTCATATCTAGTTACAACAATATGCTAATTCTAAAAGTCTCCATTAAATAATTAAACATTCTAGAATAATAATTATTAATTTAATATCTTAAATTAATAATTATTTTATTCTAATTTTATAACCTATGATAAAATTGTATTTTTGGATCATCTAACAATTCGGATTTCAAGAAAACACATATGATCATTAATAAACAAAAGGGAAAACAATAACCCAAGAGATATAGAATACTTATTTGATTTCTGTTTGACACAAGTATCCTGTAAATTGTCTCAGCTTTATTCCTTGATCCAACAAGCCATACAAAAACTGGTACAATAGCACTTCAATTCCAGAAGGAAATGTCTATATAAATGTTGTAAAATCAACCACAAAATACTTCAAATGAAAAAGTATTTATACAATTTCTAAACTAAAATATATTGAAAAAATATCGGGATTGGTTTTACAAATATCTCCAACTGTTTTACATTAATAGAACTCAAATAAAGGACACTCAAAACTAATGAATCTATTTGGCACTACTTTTATGGATTTATGGTGACAAATAAGAGAAATTTGAATTTGGTAGCAACTCTTAATTTGATGATGAGCCATCCCAGTCACTAACTGCATCCTTTCTTTGTGCATTCTGCTCCAGTAATTATGCAAACTTGGGGTCCAATGATATGATTGTATATCTCAAGATGTGATAGATATGTAAAATTGAGAGCGTTTATTGTAGAAAAGAATGTTTTTGAGATAAACCTCTCTTAGTTTCCCCAATTTTAGCTCTAGCTGTTCACAATATTCTTTGCAAATAGATGTCCAAAACAGGACTTTTCACAAACTGAAAACTAGGCTGTGAAGACATGCACTTATCTCCCTTTTGGTAATACCCATGTAAAAAGTGAGATAGGTTTTTGTAGCTTGGCCCGTTAGGAAAAAAGCCTCCTCTAGTTTATCAAACTCCTTCTTGGATTGGCCACAATAGTTTCTGCAAAACTATGTCTTAAAGAGGAAATTTCTGAAGAATGTACCATTTCTTCTTCCATTTCATCTTTTAACCTCAATTTTCTTTTAAATATTTTCCAATTTTACTTTGGATAAACTTCATTGTTGCTGGTGAAAGTGTTTTCATCTCTGTTTAACCCTTACTGCATCCAAGTTAATTAGTATTACCGTTTTACTTTTTATTCTTTACTTTTACTCCTCTATTTTTCATTTGTTTTCACTTTGACATGAATTTGTAGGTTCTGTAACTATCTTACCTGTTGTTTATCTTCATGCTAGCTGATTTCCTTGACTTGGTATTCAATCCGGTATTCTTTAACCTAATACACTTTGATTGTTCTTTACTGTGTCCCTTTACCTTCACTATATATTTTAGGTTTTTACTATCTATTCCAACAGTAAATCCTTTAATTCCATATTTCTTTTGTTTGTCTTTTAACTGTATGTTTTATTTCACATCTCTGTTTGAATAGATTTTATAACAGTCTAGGAGTAAACAGGTCTTATGACTACTATTAAGACTGTTTATCAAAGGCTGGGGTCTTTTGATCATCTGTAAAACAAAACAAATTGTTAGGAAAACATTAGGTTGACAGGGAGGGTCATTAATGGCTCTGGTGAATGCTTTGCTGTGTGTGCACAGTAGTCTACAGTGGACTAGAGTTCAGTGACTAATGGTGGTTGGTTGTGATATTCACTTTGAAAGGATGCACACAGTGAATTGGAGCGACAATGAAAAGCAACATTCAAGGTAGTTGATAGTTTGGGGACGAACTGGTTGATTTTGGATGTACTAAGTGCATACATGGAATTATTCTGAATAAGGGATGAAGAATAGATTACACTTGTTTTTTTTTTATAAAAAATCAATTTTTTGGCAGGTTCGTGACACGGACAGGTTGTGTCAACAGGGATGATTTTGACGTTTTGTCGTTTGTGGGAGGCAGTGAGCGGGTTTCATCGCATTGCTTGTGGGACGGAAATGGTTTTTAGGGAGGGCTGCGCGATTCCACACATCTTTCGACACGTAGCATTGGCACTATTTGGGAAACTGCTCTCATCGCACACTAAAGGTCGACCAAAAGGCTCATGCGATATGAGCGATAGCCGTCAGATCTGAGGTATCCGATCGGATGGTGGTCGAGATGATGAAGTGACTGATGGATAACGGAGGGTAGGCCCAATATTAATTTAAAGGAGTTAATCAAATTGGGGGCGATTTGATTGGTCACTGAGTTATTAATTAATCCTGGTGACTAATTAATCCTCATTTAGTGTGGCAGGGGTTCAGGTTATTGATTAACCACAGATTGGTTAATTAATTCCATTTATTGAATTTATTAACATTATATCTAACCACAGGACGAGATCTGTAAATATTTTGGATTTTAATAATAATACAGAGAAAGGATAATTCTTTAGGATTTAAATAATAATACACATTAGTGGTTAATATGACTTTGTAGATTATGAAAAGTTCTAAGCAAAATGTTTCCGAAAGTATTTTATCATACACATTTAAGACTTAGGCTAAGTGAATATGAGGGTTTATATGTATAAAAATGTTTTAATTTTCCTAAGTAAAATAGGGATTTTACTTAGGAAGAACATTATAAAGGGGATGGATGAAGGGGAAATATTGATAAAAGGGGCTTAAGTACTTTAGGTGTTTCAAATTATTGGGCCGAGGGTTTGGTCCCTCCAAAAGTCAGAGAAATTCTGTGAGCACCTCTAACTTGTTGTAGGTGCCTTTAGTACTTAGCGGAAATTAGTAAAAATTAGGGGAAAATGAGTGAGGAAGTTAATTAATTTGACTTTGAATTCTTGATATGTTGTCTTTACAGTGCTGGACCATGTTTTGTCTAAGCGATGAAAGAAAAAAATATTAAAGCATTAAACTTAACCATTCATCACAACTTTGTTTTGCAACCAACCATCTACTTACTCTACCTACATAACCTAGCATTTTTACTTCTTTATTAGGGTGCACTTAAACTAGCAAACCCTTATCACACTTTCTTTTCTTTTACATATAGATATCTATCTACGTCTAGCCTTATTACATCCAAGGGCTCAGATTAAATTGTTGAGCTCCTTTTGTTCACTCTACCTATCTACTTATCTACCAGGGTTAAACAATTTGGTCAGATTTTATTCCCTATATCTAAAAACATGAAATTGAAAACATGGAATAAGAAAGATTAAGCTATTTGGTTACCATGGATTGTGGCATAGGTGACAATCTGCACTCAACCTTTATTATGCATAAAGTAAATAGTAGTGACATTTGGGCTTGCACACTTTCATGGTCTTTTCTATTTGTTGGAGTTCATTTTCTTTCATTTTTTGACATTTTCTTTATTCTTTTTGCCTTCTGATATTTCTTTTAAGGCATACCCTCTTTACATTTTTTACATTTTTTTATTTTTTACAAATATGGAAAACATTTGAAACAAGCAAAGGTAAGTACGTATTTCAGAGCTAAACCAAGTCAATCATGATCCATCTGGGTACTCTTATTACAATATTAAGTGCCTATAGTCTGCGTCTCTATATCATGGAATGGAGTGCGTGAAGTATGTGCTACTTTCTGTTCCTTATCATTTTGAATAAATATGGGCTCGTTTTGTGTCTTCATGTCCCTTGTATCGTGGAGTTCAGTTTGGATAGCTGCCTCCACTGTTTTTGGGGTTCTTCTTGAGATTTCCCCCTTTTCAGTGTCCTTATCTTTGGTCTGAGTTGTTTCACTAAATTTTGCAGCTTTTGTTGTTCCTTTCATAGCCTCTTAATTTCGATCTTCTTTTTCTTGTGAGGAACAACTCTTTCTTTAACTATTTCTATTCTTTCTGGGCTTGGCTGCTCAGCTAGATTTTGTTCTTCAATGGTTGAGCCTTTGCCCTGGCTAGTTTCCATATCCTATGTTTGGAGCATCTTTTCAGTATTTGCATTATCTTGACTAGGTTCCTCTGGAGAGGTAAGCCTAGCTTGGTCTACCACTTCCTGAGTGGATTCTACTCCTGCTTCTTCCTCGTCATTTATTTCCTCTGATGTATTCTTGCTATCGGTAGAGTGTTCCTGTGATTTCTCTGCCTCAGCATTGAGGTTGAGAAGACTTTGGGGTTGAATATACTCACTCATATTGGGCAAAATCTGGGCCAATTCATCCTCCTACAATGGATTTTGTGGTGGACTTGCACTGGTGGTTAAGGGAAGTTCCGCTTCCTCCCTCTCTTCTTCACTAGTGTGCCCAGTTTCTTCCTCTAATTATGATTCTTAGTTATCTCTTCCTTCGGGTTGTGGTGGTTGCTTTTTTTTAGAACTATGTAATTCTAAGGGTTGGCTACTGCTACCCTGGAGGTTCCCAAACATTCCCCTATCTGTTCTTAATCTGGAGGAGTGTCTACGTTTTTGAGGTTTGTTTGTTGTGCTGGTGGTTCTTTTTCTTTTTGTGGTTGGTAAGGCTAGTCCCTCGTCTATAGAAAACACCAATTCTTCCCAGCTGGTCTATTGTTGAGGAAGGGTATAACTTACTATCAATCGAATTAAATAATGGTGACTCACTACAGTACCTATATGACAGGATTTATTTATGCTCTAAGCAGCATCATGCAGCAAAATTTTTAAATATGCAAGCAAATTTACGGCAGATTTCTGTTTTAGTACTGATAGTAATTTGAGGTGGTGTGGCCTTACCCCATCCTTTCTCCTGTCACATGTAATGTAGCTCTCCACTACTCTAGCTAGTTCCATCCATGATTCTCCAATACATGAATGCTAGACTCCTTTTCCTTTAACGATCAAGTTCTGTCCCTCGTCCCAAAAGGTGGCGATGGCATTTTGAAGTCTCAATTTCTTAGGTGTCCATGCGGGTCCAACTGGTGGTAGTCCAGATACCTCTTCAATTATTGTATCTCTCACTGTTATTTGCCTTCGTCTTACTATGAATGATCATCCTACAATTTCTGCAAAAATTCAATAACCACAGTTTCGTGGGGCTGTTGTAGTACTTGTGGCTCGTTGCATACTAATCAACCTCCCATTCGTCTAAGTTCTCCACACTATTGATTTTACACAGCAATACACAGTGATAACAATGGAACAACAAACTGTGCATATCGGATAATATCCCTTTTTTAACATCAATACCCTTAAAACTTGCTACTAAGGATCTAATGCAATCTAGTATCTCCAAATAAAAAAAATGACATGTATGCAGGAGTATTTTGGAAGTCACCGGCGCCCCCCTGAAATATGATAGGTCAACCTTGACCAGTCAAATGGAGGAGAAATGTACTGGACGACAATCATACAGTTTAAAAAGGAAAGGTGTACATATTCATGACAAGATCACAAAAAGTATTGAGTTGCTGAAATCAAGGCTAATGATGAAAATCATGAATAGATATGGAGATGCTATGGAGTGATGTGAAAAAGGGAAAAGGACAGTTGACATAGGTAAACTTCTTATGCAGTCATTATTCCACTTAAAGAATTATGATTGACTTTTAAACAATGTTTCATGCATAAAAGGTTCAAAAGGAATTGGGAACATAATCTCTTTTGAAATAAAGATAAAGAAATAAGAAAAGGGTTTATAATTACAAATGGTGTTGAAAAATATGACTCTAATACCATCAGCAAAGCTCTGTTGCCCACAGGTGTTTATAACCTTGACAAAGTTTCTTTTTGACCCTTGGAACCATAATCTTGTATGTATGCCTAGCAAAGTGCTTTGTGATATCAGAATGGAGGTCGTTGTGCAGTTTTGATAACCACTTGAGTCACAATGCCATTCACAAGGAAGGATTGAAAGGTTGGCAGGATGGCTTGTGATGAGACCTCCTGTTCCAAGGACTTTTATTTTTCTTTTGTGCCTCTTGGATCATATCCATGGTGTGGTGGCCATAGTGGGAATGCCACCTCACTTCTTCCTTATGATCATGGTAGGCTGGCTCTTGATGAGACCCCCTATTCACCATCTGACAAATCATAGAATTGTTAGTAATCATATAGATATATTTTTTTCTTTCTTTTCCTTCTCTTTTATCTAGCACTTCCTATTTATATATAGAGGATGGCTCAATACTCCTTAAGAGTAGGGATGGTGGAAGAAGTCTGAAAATCTCAATAGAGGAAAATATGCCCTTATTCTTATTCAATAATAACAATCAAAGAGAATTATGAGAATTAGGGAAGAATCAACATGATAAAAATAATCAATCAAATTAAGTTTTAGTGAAGATAAAGACAACAAAGTGATGTAGATAGTTGTGTCCTTTCCTTTTCTTACCAATACAAAGCAATCTCTTTAAAGATGACAATTTTTCTCTTTGATTTTCTTATTTCAGTAACCTCTAATTTTTGTGTCCTTTCATAAATTTGTACCTTTGGCTTGAAAGGATCATGAGGACTAAAACATTATTCACAGAAACTCTAAAAACAAATGTTGTTCTTTAAGAGAAACAGGGAAAAATGCACTCAAAAAGTGTTGTTCCTCAGATGGAACGACTGTTGTTCCTTAAGAGGAATAGAAAAAAGAACATTTCCATGCAAAACTGCAGTTCCTTTAAGAGGAATGGTAAAACAAGGAAAAAAATTACACGTGAAACTATTGTTCCTTAAGAGGGACAGTAGTTGTTCCTTAAGAGGAACAACAGTTATTCCTTAAGAGGAACAAGGAAAATAAAATCACGCGAAGGTGTTGTTACTTAAGAGGAACAACTATTGTTCCTTAAGAGTAATAGCAGTTCTTCCTTAAGAGGAACAATGAAAATAAAAAGACCTAGAGGTGTTGTTCCTTAGGAGGAAGAGTTGTTATTCCTTAAGAGGAACATCAGTTGTTCCTTATGCAGAACATCAAAAATAAAAACGTCAAACGAGACATGCAAAAATGTTGTTCGTTAAGAGGAATGGTTGTTGTTCCTTAATAGGAACAACAGTTGTTCCTTAAGAGGAACGACTATTGTTCCTTAATAGGAACTGCAGTTGTTCCTTAATAGGAACAATAGCTGTTCCTTAATAGGAACAACAACGGTTCCTTAAGAGGAAAAGAAAACAAATATAAGCACGCAAGATTGTTGTTCCTTAAGAGGAAAAACACAAAAATGAAATAAAGAAGCCTTCTCCTGCTCCTTAAATGGAATGGTTGTTGTTCCTTAAGAGGAACAACAGTTGTTCCTTAAATGGAACAACAGTAAAAATTTGTACAAAAAAACCAGTTTATACAAGCAAAATTAAAGAGAAAAGTTTATGTACAAAATTCAGAAACAAAGGAATTGTTCAGTGAATTAATGCCAAGGAGGGGTTATCTTCCTCACCAAGAATCTTCATAGTGGAATCTTCCCGTAATTCCTGGTAAAAAAATTCCTGAGTAAGTGGTTTATGATAAAGTCGGACTCGATGACTATTTTATTTGAAAGAATGTCCAAATGTTCTAACAGTAACAAAAAACAAATGTTCATCCAGAAATTGACCTTCGACTGCTACTGCATCCACTGGCTTTGGCATTCGTGAGAGAAAATCAGCTACAAGATTCTCTTTTCCAGGTCCATCCTTAATTGTGATGTAAAATTCCTGCAAGAGAATCAACCATCTTGTCAGTCCTAGTTGTGTGCTAAATCCCTGTCATTTAATTTATCAATCCGGGGGTATTGTAAACTTAGAAGCAAACCAAAATATATGGGACCTCAGATGAAACAGGTGTAGGAAGTTTGATTAGAATGGAAATGCATATTACAAATCTAAACTATCAGATCTATTTTATGAAAGCATAAAAATGTTTGATCAATGGAATATTTTACTTTAGAAGATAGAGAAGAGTCTCTTGTTCAAGAGTCCTGATTGTCCTTCTACAATCTTCCTATAATAACATTGCCAAACACCTAAGAAAGCAGGAAAGAAAGCATATAAATGAAAGCAAGTAAATATTGTTTTCAGTTTAGCTCTTAGCTCATGGAGAAAAGTCTCCTAACTGAGGAAATCTTGGTTGTCCTTCTCACATAAAAACTAGCTACTTAAAGGAAATAAATCTTCACATAAATGTAATCTAGGAAAGAATATAAGAAAGTAAATCTTGTTTCAATTTAGTCTAGCTCATGGAGAAGAGGCCCCTATTTGAGGAGATCCTGGTTGTCCTTCTCACATAAAAACTAGCTACTGAAAGGAGATCAACCTTCACACAACAAAACATGGCCATAACATGAATTCATATTGAAACTATCTACAAGTATTAACAACAAAGAAAGAAGATGAACATGAGAATTTAAATTAGTATATTTACAACATTAATCTACAACAAAGTGTACTTATCTCAGTATGGGGATCCTTCCATTCCTCAATGAGAACACATGAACACCTATCACACCTTAAGAATCAAACAACACTCATAACTCATGATTTGGAGAAAATGATATTATTCATGTTGGATGAACAATCATAAATTTGGTGCTAATGAATAACTGATAACTGTTCTCTCCTTTCCTCCTTCTCCTGTGAAGGATGCTCCTCTTATTTAAACATGAATTAGGGACATCTACTCAATAAATGTAGATCCCTTAAATATCTACTAGACCCATACTCGTCTCAACTTATCCCTAAATACTAGATACAAATCCCATGACACATCAAAATATCCATGATCTTTCTCCTTGGAATATGGTCCACCTCTTGAGTTGAAATTCGAATATGATCTTGGGAGGCCACACAAGGGTGCCTTGGAAGCTTCCAAATGATCTACACATGTCATCAAACTCAAGCAACTTTTAGGTATAAACAAATACATGTTATTTCTCTAACTTTTAATCATAAATTCACTCCAAATACATGAAATTAATAACCTTGCAAAATGAAAATATAAACTCATATGGTATTGGAAATATATGGTTATGCAATGATAATATGATGAAATGAGGTGAAAAAATGAGGATAAAGGTGAAAATAGAGTGAAAATTGATGTTAATTTGGCGGCCCAACATGCCCCCCAACTTAAGTTATTGCATGTCCTCATGCAATCTATTACATTGATCACGATTTGATCTTTTGAATTGTCTTACTTTTACATGAACTTTGGCTGATATCGATTTTTTTAGCTTCACATAAATTTCCTTTTGACGACTTTGTTCCTTTTTTCAAAGTCTTCTCTCTAGAAAAATATTTGATTGCAACATATTATTTTGGTTGGTTCTTGTGTGACAACCAAAATTTGATTAGTATTGGTTCTTGTGTAACAATACATTTGTTTTTTTTATTTTGCATCAAAATACTTTGAAAAAATTTCATCAAAATCTCATTCTTTGATCATTATTTGCAAAACATGTAATGTTTGAATCATAATGTAGTAGTAATTGTTTGGAGAAAGTACGCTGGCTAGGATGATATGTGTAGAAAGGACATATATGACATATGGAAGGTGATAATGGAGTATGAATGTGAATATGAACATGGTGATTGTGAATGTCAATGAACATGGTGAAACATTTTCCAAAAATTATAATTTTAGTATTAAAGGAATTGTTTGATAAAAATCTAGAAAAGAACATACCTTTACTTACCTGAGTGGACAAACTGTGTATATGTAGAAAAGTGTAGCTTCTGCTGCTGAATCATGGAATAAAGAATACAAGAATGTGATATGTGTCTTGTTTTCATATATGATGGATGAAGTGGTGAATGTGGATCCTTTATTACTGCTACTGAATCTGTTCCAAAGTACAAAACAATCTGCTCCTGAATCGTATAGTCTTCATCTCGTCCCATATCGTGGACAATTCTTTCCATGTGAATAAATGTGTCAATGTCGAACATGGAAAGAAGTCATTGGATTATCGACCATTCATGAATTTTGTTAACCAATTCGAGGAAAACTCACCATTAATGTCAATGAATGCTAAGGTACCCAAGTACATCTTTGGAAGTGCGAATAAATGAGCAGATGTCGAGCCACTTGCAAGATCCAACAAGCAAGGGACATTAACGTATTCCCATTGTTCGTTGGCGAGAAGACTTGCCATTAAGCATGCAAGCCTCAAGGTACTAATAATGACTTTAGTCTTTATCCCAGATAAGGTACTAAGGTCGATGGGTAAAGACTTGTTGAAAGGTGGGCCTTAAGGAATCCCACATCAGTCAACGCGAGTTCGTACAAAATGATTGGTAGGACTATAGATGCAAGATGTTATGGTAAAACAATTTTTATGGCAAGGAACACAAGGCAATGTAGAGACATGGTTGGTTTATTTTTTAGGGAAAAATATGAATTGAAAAGAAGGAAAAAATGTATGCGACTCAGAAAAGTAGACATGTATGAAGTCATGATGGATAAGGCAATGAATCAATGGACTTTAACATGTTTGTGAGAGATTTTTCGGCGTAAATCACATGGAAAACCATTTGTCGATGCGTTTCGAACCAAATAGTGTGGTTCATCGTCAGGACAAGTTGAAGAAACAAATCCAGCCTAGCGAGTTAAATAGTCTGAGCAGAGCCTCCAATGGCTAACTTGACCAACGGCTAGTTTGACTCTCGGACCAGGGTCAAAATTATTTTATTAATTAAATTAGCAATCTCAGGGATCAATAAATATATAAAATTTTTAATGGGTATTAGTTCAAAAAATATTATAAAAATAATAAGTTAATAAGAATTTAAAGGAAAACGAGGACCTTATAAAATGAATAGATATATAAATTGATTTTATTAAAAGAATTATTAAAAAAATTTAAGCTAATTAGTTACATAAGGGGTATTATAATATTAGAATAAAATAAAGTAATAACCAAAGGGATGCTAGGTTAGTTAGAAAATTATTTAAAAAGTAAAAGTTGATTAGAAATTAATTGGAAAATTAGTTATGTAAAGGACCTCATAATAACCTATATGCATAAAATATATAAAAAAATTGAAAAGGGTGAGAATTTAGAGGAATTATTAGAAATTAAAAGAAAATTAGTACCAAAGGATCTAATAAGTTATAAGAGATGAGAGAATTAAATAGTATTAAAAAAAAAAAAGAATAAATAAATAAATAAAATACAGATATAAAAAAATAAAAATAAATAAATAAATAAAATAAAATACAGAAAAAAAAATAAAATAAAATAAAATAAAAATAAAAATAAAATAAAATAAATAATAATAATAATAATAATAATAATAATAATAATAAAAATCAATAAATAAAAATAAAAATAAAATAAAATAAAATACAGATATATATTAAAAAATAAAAAATAAAAAATAAAATAAAATAAATAAATAAAAAAATAAAAATAAAATAAAATAAAATAAAAAACTTAGAGAGGAGGGCGAAAAAACAACTAAGAAGGCAGGGCTGGGACCCAACACCTACTGATTTTCTAGCCATCTTCCCTATTGAGATTGCTTGGCCTCTTTTCAATCTCAAGCGCTTCCCTAAATTTACGATGATGGAAATGCGAAACCCTAGCAATAACACTAGCATCCTCAATACAAACATAGCATGTTCAGCTAAAGCGGAAGACTTAGCTCTCCTATGCTTAAGGTCTGCTGCATGCTCGCTAATCCTTTGATTAATGGAGCGACTAGTCTCCCCAATATAGGGGGTCCCACAGGAACAAGGGATCATATAAACACCTTTCATATCCTTAGGGTCGATAGGATCGTTCACCGATCTGAGGGACATACGAATGGTGTTCAGGGGCCTAAAAGTCACACGGATACTATGCTTCCTGAGAATCCTTCCAATTCTATCAGTGACCCCTTGAACATACGGAAGATGGACACCTGGAATTCGCTCCTTCAGTTCCCTTTTAGTCAGAGAATTCTTGGAAGCTTTAAGGAAAGCCCTCTCACCCATGTATCTACTATAACCATTCTCAACAAAGACATCAAGCAGATGGGACTTTTCTTTCTCAAAGCTCTTCTTGTTTGAGATCCTTAGGGCTCGAGTAGCAAGGGTATTGAGAACACCCATATTTTGAGCCGGGAAATGGTGGGAACTGGCATGAAGGTACTGCTCCGTATGAGTTTTCTTCCGAAAAACTTGATGGGCGAGGGAACCATCACTATTCTTAGAAATAAGAATATCAAGGAAAGGAAGGCATCCATCAACTTCTTGCTCCTTAGTGAACTTAATGGCCAAGGACTGATTATTGATATGATCAAAGAAGAGATCAAGCTCAACCTGGCCATGAGACCAGATGACATTTGTGTCATCCATAAACCTTTTCCATAGCTTCGGGGATTTTAACTTGAATGATTGATGAGGCTTTGAAGGAGAAGGGTGGGTAACATATCATGACGCAATTTTTTTTTGTCTATTGACAAATGTCCTGACATATGTAGTTAGCTCGTTCAAGCTTCCAATGATGAATGTGATTTTTGGAAATCACATAGGCATGGACTTGTCGCGCACCTGTAAAAGCTCAATACAAATTCTATATCAAAACTGTGACATCTTTTTGAAAGATATAAAATGCAAGAATAAGTATGAATGCTTAGCAACCAAAATAAAATGAAATGAATTTTTTTTTTGCTTGTAGCTTTTGCGCGTTAGTTCTTAACTCCAACAAGAGAAATTAGCATAAAATGTTTTCAGCTATTATGAAATGTCCATTTGCAATTGCTTTAATTTTTTTTTGTTTATTCATTTATTATTATTATTATTTTTATTATTATTATTAAATTGTTTTTATCTTTTTTCATAAGATTTATTATTATGAATGTCTTAAAGGCACTAAGATACACTTACAATATGAAAAGTGTTAAAAGAATCCAAAGATCGTGAATTAGAAATCATTATTCACTGTTCACGACATGAAATTCTAAAAGCATTTATATAAAATCCAAATAAATTTTTTTTAAATTTTTATATTGATTATTATTACGGTGAAGCTACATATCACTAGCTACAAAACTGTAAACCACAATATGTAATCTAAACAAAATGTTATCATCAAATTGGAAAAAAAAATATATGCCAAAAACAAACGTTTGGGCACCGAATGCAAGGTAATATTTAAAATTCCAGTCACATGCAATGTTTCAGATTCGTGATACTTACTTCTGAACCAAATCCTCCCTTTATATTCATGCTTCATCGATATGATAATGTTGAGGTAACAGAAGGATGCAATCAATTGAAAATAATTTTGATAGTCACAGCGCCATCATGAAATTAATACTAGTCAGGCGAGGAGGAGATTTCTGAGTTGCAGATCTCTGCAATGTTATTTTTCAATCAATCAGTTTGCTCGAAAGTATAACAGTCTTAGTAGTTCACTGGTGCCGGGCCTCTGCGAAAATCTTCACTATTTCACTGCAACTGAGAAACCCTATGCTAATTTGCAATAGAATTCCTTGTAGAAACTAAGCATTGAATCCATTTTCTAAACTGGATATTGTTCTCGATTTAGTAGATTTATTCTACACAGTCGATGCCAGGTATGAAATTGATTTTCGCTATACACAAGCTACCACTCGAAGATATTTCTTCACTGTTGTGACGTGACTGTGTAGGTTATTTTTAATGGTTTGTAGCCGGATCACTTCACCTACACCATCAATTAGTCAATGAATTATGTAGCTGGAGATTACGGTGGAGTGACATTGTCCCACATCAAATTACATTCCTTCTTATCTGCTAGCGAGGATTTTTGCACCTGCAACCAAAGAAAATCTGAATTAATAATATCAAAAGCGTCAAAATGAACAAAGAGGGAAACGCTTTGCTGTTGTTTTTGTTGTACATATATAGTACTTGTACTTTCACTGAAGACACAGCAGAGCCAGAATTATATAATGCATATTAAATGCTAGATCAAACCTAAACAACCAATGAACAGTGGAAAATGCAGCAAAATCGGGATTCTTCGATCATGCTAGAGAATCTTGGTGCGATCTCTTCCTTATTTTATGAACTGAAACCTGATTTTCCTCATGATTTTCAACCTCCATTATTTTTGGGATTTGTTGTCATCTTGCCACTTTTCTCCAACGCAGTATCTCTTATCTTTCTCCAATGCCCCAACTCTTATCTTTTTCAAACGTAGCAACTGACTTTCTCCCTCACTAAGTGACAAACTCTGTCTCGTTTCCTTCATCAAAATCATTCTTCGTTCCTTTTCCTCGCTGTCAAAACGAACAACTGAATGATCTCACTCCTTGGACACCAGGTGGTGTGCACAGGGAATGACCGATTGACAAACATTCTTCCCTTGATTTGTTGTCCTTGGAATTCTAGTGAGCCATAATTGTCCGGCGCTGCGCACAAAACATGGCCTATCGGCCCTTCCAATCTGATTGAACCACGACCTCTAATGTTCCCATTGTGGAAATATATAAGACTCTAAACCTCTATGGATATACGACTCATTAGCTTCGTAGTGATTTCTAACAATTAATGGATTGGCTTGTGATCATTTTTGGGCCATTGTATGACTCTGACGTTGTTGGATTTTGGCTTTTTGGCCCTCTAATCCTATGTAATTGCACCTTGCAGCCTTAGATTATTATCCTCTCACCAATATACAAAGCTTCCCGTGCGTTGATCCTACTGTGAGCATTATGATATTTCCCTGGTCTTCAGAAAAAAGAATGGTTAACTTGCTTCCGGAGATATGCAACAGGTCAATGGAGTTTTTGTAAATGGTCAAAGTCTTTTTATATATACAATGTTTTATTTATTTTCTAAGCATTAACGTATGCTTGTTTTATTTTTATTTTTTATTTTTTTATATGTTTTGTTTTTATGTGATTTTTTTATTGTTTTGTTATTTTATGTTTTTTTTTTAAGTTTTTAAATATATATATGTTTTTTTAATTTTTTTTGTGTTTGTTTGGTTTACGTTTGTTTTTAATTTTTTTTTTTTTAATGTGTTTTGTTTTATTCATTGTTTTTTTTTTTTTTATGCTGTAACAAATAAATTAAATTAAATTGAATTTCATTCCTAAATTTTTTTAATTTTTTTTTTTTAAACTTGAATTTTATTTTGATTTTTTTTATTAAAATCAAAACTTTTTTCTTTTATAAAAAATGAATTTTATTCTAATATTTTTTTAAATCAAAATATTTTTGAAAAGGAATTTAAATTTTATTCTAACCCTAAAAAGACCTAGGATTTTTTTATTGATCTAGGATGATTTTTTAGCAAATGGAGACAATTATAATGCTACCTTGAAAACATTTATAAAGATTCTACTTTCTGATCCTTGAGATTGTGCGAAAATGCAGGAGGAGAGCATACTTATTCGAAACATAAAATATCAACCTACCTACTCTATGCTAATTGAAAAATACATACTATTACGTGTAATTAAATTTCCAATGTAACCATTCACGCAATAGTAGTAAAAAAATATTCATTTTCAATTTCGCAAATTTAAAATGAAAATATACAAGGATGATCGAATATAGTTTTTGTGAGTGTGATCTAATGAAATAAAAACAAAATCGATCTAACCTCGTACTTGTTTGAAACCATCAAAACCACTTTTCAATAAGGCTTTCATAGGCATGCTTTCCACTTTGATTCAGATCATGCTGCAACCTCTCTTCATCCTTGTCAATCTCATGTTCAAATAATTGTTCATCATTAGATATACAGGATTCTTCAAATTTTAATTCATTGTTTTCTTCTAGAGGAGTAGTTAAGCTCTTGGCGGCTATCAAGATCTCTTCTTCACAAGAAGAGGAGATCCCAACACTTTCTAGGATTTGAGTGAGTTGTTCCAAACTTACAGTCATTGTTCTTCCATATATACATATGGATTTTTATTGTGTTTTTGTTTTTTTAGCGAATGGGGGTTTTTGATTTGTGTTCTATTTCTATGTTTTTTATATGAGAATAAAATTAAATGAAAATTTTTAAATGCAATTAACCCTAAATGATCCTAAATAAAAAATCTTCCTCAACAATCTTCCTAACTAGCTTGCAACTAAGTTTGCTTCCCTGGAAACGACACCAAAATGTTGGGTGATTTAGTTGTTTGCTAAATCCCTGTCATTTAATTTATCAATCTGAGGGTATCATAAACTTAGAAGCAAACCAAAATATATCGGACCTCAAATGAAACAGGTGTAGGAAGTTTGTTTAGAATGAAAATGAATATTACAAATCTAAACTATTAGATCTATTTTATGAAAGAATAAAAATGTTTGATCAATGGAATTATTTTACTTTAGAATATAGAGAAGAGTCTCTTGTTCAAGAGTCCTGATTGTCCTTCTACAATCTTCCTATAATAACATTGCCAAACACCTAAGAAAGCAGGAAAGAAAGCATATAAATGAAAGTAAGTAAATATTGTTTTCAGTTCAGCTCTTAGCTCATGGAGAAGAGTCTCCTACCTGAGGAAATCTTGGTTGTCCTTCTCACATAAAAACTAGCTACTGAAAGGAAATCAATCTTCACATAAATGTAATCTAGGAAAGCATATAAGAAAGTAAATCTTGTTTCAATTTAGTCTAGCTCATGGAGAAGAGGTTCCTATTTGAGGAGATCCCTGTTATCCTTCTCACATAAAAACTAGCTACTGAATGGAGATCAACCTTCACACAAGAAAACATGGCCATATCATGAATTCATATTGAAACTATCTACAAGTATTTACAACAAAGAAATAAGATGAACATTAGAATTGAAATTAGTATATTAACAACATTAATCTACAACAAAGTGTACTTATCACAGTATGGGGATCCTTCCACTCCTCAATGAGAACACATGAAAAACTATCACACCTTAAGAATCAAACAACACTCATAACTCATGATTTTGAGAAAATGATTTTATTCATGTTGAATGAACAATCATAAATCTAGTGCTAATGAATAACTGATAACTTTTCTCTCCTTTCCTCCTTCTCCTTTGAAGGATGCTCCTCTTATTTATACATGAATTACGGACATGTACACAATAAATTTAGATCCCTTAAATATCTAATAGACCCATACTTGTCTCAGCTTATCCCTAAATACTAGATACAAGTCCCATGACACATCAAAATCTCCATGATATTTCTCCTTGGAATATGGTCCACCTCTTGAGTTGAAATTCGAATTTGATCTTGGGAGGCCACATAAGGGTGCCTTGGAAGCTTCCAAATGATCTACACATGTCATCAAACTCAAGCCACTTTTAGGTATAAGCAAAATATGTTATTTCTCTAACTTTTAATCATAAATTCACTCTAAATACATGAAATTAATAACTTTGGAAAATGAAAATATAAACTCATATGGTAATGGAAATATAGGGTTACGTAATGATAATATGATGAAATGAGGTGACAAAATGATGATAAAGGTTAAAATGGAGTGAGAGTTGATGTTAATTTGGCAGCCCAACAATTTATTTGCTAAATATTTTATGGCAGATTGATCTGTATATAAAACTACAAGATACCCAGTTATATAATGTCTAAATTTATTTACAGCATGTATTACAGCTGAAAATTCTTTCTCAGCCACAGTATAGTTTAATTCAGCAAGGGATATATTCTTGCTAATATAATAAATTACATATGGATTTTTATCTTCTTCCTGCCCAAGAACTACTTCGATTTGCTGTCTCATGCATTAGGTGAAATTTGGAATGGCAAATCCCAATTTGGCCCTCTTAGCACTGGGGTTGTCAATACAAGCTTTTTAAGATCCTCAAAAGCATGGTCACACTTTTCTGTCCAAATGAAATCAACATTCCCTGTTAGTGCATACAAAGGTGCAGTAATTTGAGAAAAATTCTCTATAAATCTTGTATAATAACCAGAAAGTCCCAAAAAGCTATGTACCTTTGTGTGGTAGGAGTAGGTATTAACAAAATTATCTAAATTTTAGTCGGAACTACCTGTATTCCATCTACTGAGATATAATGACTTGAGATGAGTCCCTCGGTCATCATCATATGACACTTTTCGTGGCTCAAGCAGAGCCTGGTGCCAATGCATCTTTGCAACACCTTTTACAGTGTTGTAATGCTCGCTTAAAATCATCTCCATAAGGTGTGAAATCATCCATATATACTTTGAGCCCTTCATTTATTAAATCTGAAAAAATGATGAGGATGGCCCTCTGAAATGTGGTAGGGGCATTGCATAACCCAAAGGGTAAGATTCTGTAAGAAAATGTTCCCCAAGGATAGGTAGAAGTATTTTTATACTGATCTTTAGGGGCAACCTGAATTTGATTGTATCCACTGAAGCCATCTACGCAAAAAAAAAAAAAGATTTTTTTTCCTACTAATGTGTCTAATACTTGATCAGTGAATGCAAGGGGGAAGTGTTCTTTCTAGGATTCTTTGTTCAATTCTCTATAGATTACACATATCTGCCACTTTCCATTCTTCTTTGGCATCACTACTAGTGGGGAGACCCACTTGTTGTCAGATATTGGGTAAATAAAGTTTACATCTAAAAGTTTTTGTAATTCAACTTTCACAATATCCTTAAGATGAGGGTTTAATCTCCGTTGGGTTTGGTGAATGGGTCTAGCATCCTTTTCTATATAAATGTCGTGTGTACACAATAGGGGATCAATTCCTTTCTTGTCTGAGTAATCTAATGCAAAAGATTCCTTATATTTTCTCAGTAGTTGGAACAACTTTTCTTCTTGTTCGCGAATTAGTTTTTTGTTAATGTTCAAAGTTTTTCCGAGCTCAATTTCTATAGTTTTTTGGTTATAAACAGAGGTGGTAGGTATTGATTGATCATGAGTGTCTTTTAGGGGATCTTCTACTACATCATTATCAAATGTTGCCTCAATCATGTGACATTGTAAATGGGATCTTAATGAAGTTGTTAATGATGTCATCCTCTTTTTGGTCTTTAAATTTGAGGGCATCTTCTATGGTTAATGGTGATCTAATGTTTTTTGTCAGGTATGATACAGGTCATTTTTTTTGTTTTGATTATTTTTAAACTTTGCTGGGCTGGAGGGTATAAGGCTAAACTCTTAGCATTACTCCATCTTTCTATAGTCATGTTGCCTTATCGACAACCAATGTAAGCATCAACAATTGCTAGCCAAGGTCTACCTAGAATTAAAGGGTGTCCATCTAGTCAATTTTTGGGATTAATAATCAGAAAGTCTACAAGGTATTCCTAGGAGTCTACAGATACCATTACATCACATAGTGTGCCTTCTGGTCTAACTACCGATCGGTCAGCCAACTCCAATAAGGTTGTGGTTCGATCTAATGATGTACTGCAAAGTTTTTGACAAGTGGTGGTTGTTAGAATATTGATTGTAGCTTCTAAATCAACTAAGGCATTTGGGAAGGAGAATCCATTGATCTGCAACGTAACTATAGGATTCTCGGGTCCTAATATTTTATAGGTGCTTCTCTTCCTGATAGTAAGTCAGATAGGGTGCCGACTACTTGGACAGTTGGGTTAGTTGTTATTCTCCACTTTGGATTTTTTATACATAATTCTTTGATGGTTTTTGCATAAATTGGGATATCTTGGATAGCTTGGAGGACTGGAATTTTTATACACAATTATTTTAGTTCTCATAGAAGATCAAAATCATGATGTTCTATTGGATGAGGTATGATTAGTCATTTTGGGAATGGAGGAGAAGAGGTGGTTGATTTTTCATGAGTTTGTTGTCTAACCAAATTCTCTTCTTATAGTGTTTGTTCTAAAGGTAATGAATTTTCAACTTGAGAATTTTATCTCCCTCTATTTCTATTATGTGCCCAGATCCTAATTGAATGTTGTTGCACTCCCTTAACTTGATTTCTAGTTCTGTTCCTTCGATTATTTGAACAGATTTAACCGGTCTATTATTGGGGTTTGGGTTGGGTTAAGCTGGGAGTTGCGGTCTTAAGTTGGTCTAGGGATTTTGTTACAATGTATAAGGTGCTGGTAGTGTAGGCTAAGGGAGAGGAATCGTTCCAGCTGGCTGATTCATAGGTCTTTTCCAACTCGACTACTAGGTCTGACTCTGCGAGGTGGGGGGTGACCATTGTGTTGGATAGGCATTGTTTTACAAAAATGGTGGACAATAAGGAAAGTCTGGCCAATTGGTTTTATTTGTTTGATTTGGCCATGATGATATGGGAAATGGCTGCTATGACTAGCTAGGGAAAGGTGGCTAAGTTTGCCACATTCCATTATATTGTTGAGCATTACACTGAGGAGACTGAAAGGAAGAGGATGGATCAACGGGCATACCTGTTTGTTGTGGCTACCACTGGCGGCGCTGATTGAGTAGGTAAACCAGTTCTGTTTCTTCTTCTACTTCCTTGTAGACTTCTTTCAATCCCAAGAGTCAGGGGTAGCTTTATATGGAGTGATCTTTTATGTAGATGGCGCAGACTTGGATTGTATTCAGCAGGCACTCTTTGTGGTTGTGTTTCTTTCTGCATCTAGGGCAGAATATTGCCAAATTTTGCTTTGCTTGTGCTTGCTTTTGTTTAGCTTGCGTGATGTTGAAATGCATTGTCAGAGTCCCTAGAATATCAGTTTTGAAATCTTCTAGTAGATTGCCAATTCCTGGGTGGGTTATACCTCCATCGGGAACCTTTCTATCCCTTGTGATCATGTCATGTTCTGCTGACTTTAGTCTTGTGCTGCCTCTCGAATTCTCGATACACAAATCAATGATGTCAGCAAAACTTTCCTGATATATGCCACCTTTGCCGATAATGTTTAATGTTTCAACCCATTGTTCTTTCATTCCCTTAATTAATGTAGTTTTTAACACTTCATCAGGTAAAGGTAAAGTTGCATAGGCAGATCGCTGGAGGTTGTATTGAAAGCGTTCTACGTATTCTTCCAGTGTTTCAATAGGTCTTGTTGTCATTTGAAATATTTAATCCTTTAATTCTTCGGACCTACAATAATCCTGATATTTCTTTAGAAAAGAAGTTTTCATCTGATCCTAGTCATTTATAGCCCCACCTAACCCCATAAACCATCATAAAGCTGCTCCTTTTAATGTGGAGGGAAATAGTTTTAGTTTTTGGGGATCGGTGGTATAGTCATACCCCCGACATAATACATCGAATTCAAATAGAAATGCATCTGGATCTTCCTATGTTAGGCCATGGAATGTAGGAATATGCTGGAGAGGAATGGCCTTCATAGGTGCATTAACTGTACTGTCCATGATGGGATATTGTAGTGTGGAGATTTGAGGTTTTTGTTGGTTCTGGGCCATCTGATCAAATATGTGCCAATATGCTTCTGGGATTTCTAGGGACTTATTCCTAGGATGACTAGAAGGAGTAGTAATGACCTTAACAACACTTCCTTGGTCTTGGATAGTGAGTGTTTCTTGTTGAACCACTATCTCGGGAGATCTTAGCTCTTCAGGTTCTTCTGCTTTTTTTCGGATGATCTTGACAACACTCCCCTTACTTGGGCTGCTATGCGTTTGAACTATTTCGAGAGGGGATTTTAGGTCTTCTATTTCCCTTGTTTCTCCTCCTCCTTCGGGGAGATTATTGGAGTTCCCTTATTGAAAATAAATTGGGCAAGAATTCTCAATTTCTCGAAAATCTTGCTTAGTCTCTTCTGTTTTGTTGTGCACCTCAACAAAGGCTACAAATGGTGAACCTGTGGCCCAAAGGGAGCCAGTAGGTTGTCTAGAAGCAACTTTTCTAGGGACCACTTATGGCTGAGATTCAGCTTCCTTAATGATATCGTCTATGAGGGTTGATCGACCAAGGGTCATTGACCCCTTAGCTTTGTCAGGTTTGGGTAGTGGTTTTGGATTATTTTCAAGTTTTTTTCTTCTTAATCATACACACAAATCAAATTTTTATTCATACCCAAAAAAATCAACAAATCTACTAGAAAGTGGGCGGGGTAGCAGGGCTGTTACATGCTTCATACACAGGTACTTACCTTACAATTTTAATACCCAATTCTCTCCTAGCAGGCACTCATCAAATGCACACTACTCTCTAAAAGAGGAAATGGCTACACTCTCCCCAGCAACGACGCCAACATGTTGAGGTATAGAAGGTGCCTTTTTAACTCCTATTTATCCTACATTAATTATCAATCTAGGTATGATTTTCTATTTCAAGAGTGTACTTAGTCCGAGGCAGTAATTTAATCCAAGAGTAATGTTTTCCAATTTGCAGTACATTGATTCAAATACAAGAGTAAATGGATGCTTGAAATAAAAACTACCTGCAATTAAAAGAAACTCAATGCTCTAAAACTAAATCATTCACTTAGAAAATTAACAACAATTATCAGTCAAGGATGAAGTGGCAATAACCCTTTCCTTTTTCAACTGATTTAAATGAAATCAATCATGAATAGGATCCTGAATCGAAGAACTCAAACAGTAATAGCCAATGCTCTTTACAATTGTTGATCTCACACTCCACACTAAAGCGACTGATTAGAAATGACAAGGAATTAAATCAACAATGCTGCTAATAGAAATGGAATAAATACACTAACTATAATAATGTTAAAAGGAAAACTAAATACTTGTAGAAAAGAAATGAACAACAATGCTATTTATTAGAAATGAACAACAATCTGTAATGAACAGCAAAGTCAATTTACTAGAACGAATAGCAGAGCTTTATAATTGAAATCAACAACATAGTAATATAGTTTGCAGAGAGTAATAATATTATTATGATGAAAAGGCATGGCAACGTAATTCAGTTACAACATATACAGTAAAACAATTCCTAAACTCTTGAACAAGGAACAATAAAGCAATGCGATTCAAATAAACAAAAATCAAACCAAACCATCACACAACTGCTATTGTAAAGTAATGGTACAGGTAGCAAGTGGATCCACGAGGGCCGGGCCCTTAGCCACTAGTGAAGCACTGCCAGACTACTTCAGTATAAAAGAATGGAACAGAAATCGACTTACGTATTAATCATGTGCGAAAATGCTTACAGGCAATTGTACTCTATTTTAATGAATGAGATTCGATGATCAAAGTGAATATAAATTAGTGAGTTCTAAATAATGATCATGAATCCCCTTTATTTACAAAGATTGTCCCATTTATAATGGCCAGGCGAATAAAACAAGAAATAACATATAGACTTTGAAACAACGATCCCTTAGGATCAAGAGATCATGAGGGATCTGCTCAATCTTCTAACTCCAGTCAAATCTTTTTCTTTTTTCATTGATGCTATGATTTTCTATTCTTATCCTTAACTTTATGCTCTGATATTGATCTGCTTGTCTGGATACAACTTCCTAGTGAAGGAACAACAGTTACTCTTTTTTTTCATTTCCTCCATAATGGTAGTTTTCCATTTCTTCTATTTCCTACATGAAAAATACAATAATTAACTAATTTGCAATAATCAATAACTCCTTAATTTTCACTATAATTCTTTGATATATTACCATCTTAGAATATAAAGGAGTTATGATTAAAGAAAAGGATAAGGAAATAAATGTCAAATTCATACCTTTTCCATAGCTCAACATGTTGGTGTGGGGTCCAAGCTCAATACATGATTTTATGAAAGCATTGAAGCAACTTGTTATCCATCCATTGATTCGGGCACCTCCAATGAATACTATAAAGCAATAGAGCATGAGTTGTTCACTCTTGCTCCCCCAATCACCTAGTTTCTTCATGGGCATGAGTTGTTCACTCTTGTTGATATTGGTTGCTAACAATCTTTCATTTCTCCACTATGTGGAGGATGGGGAGACTAAAAAAATTGTAGAACTATTTGGGATTAGAGTTAGTTCTTTTGATGAAGCCCAGTAACTATGAGAAGAGGTTTTTGCATTGGCTCATTCAAAATTTTGAAAATAAACTATGGTTATGGGAAAACAGATGGCTCTCTTTAAACAGTAGGATGGTCATAATAAAAGTAGCCGTAAAAGGTATCATTGTCTACTAGATGCATTTGTTTCATTTTCCAATGTCAATTATTCACAAAATCAACTCCACCATCAGAGATTCCTTATGGGTTGGGTCTGGTTGCAAAAATAAGCTTCACCTATCTAAGCTAGACTCAATTTGCAAGCCCATTGATGGAGGTTGGGACATCAAACACACTCAGACTTTCAATCTGGTACTTCTCATCAAAAATCTATGGAGGGCCTTCAAGTGCCTTGGTATTTAGCAAAAAATCATCATTAAAATATATCTCAATCATGCTACCCTGGAAAATTAGATCCTAGTTGGGGCTCTGGTTAAGGATAATGTGTCTTTCATTTGGAATAGCTTGATGAAATCTAAGCCTTGGATACAGGAATATATAATATGGATGGTTAGGCGTGGTGACATAATTCGCATTGGCATTGATGCACTCATTGGATTGGCTGGGAATCACATTCTTCCTCCCCAAATCATCTAGTTTCTTCACGGGCATGAGTTGTTCACTCTTGCTGATATTGGTTGCCAACTATCTCTAATTTCCTCCTCTTCTAGTTGGCCACATGCTGAAAATTTGGCTCTCCTGATGGAGCTCAATCTCAAATGGGAAAATTACAGATCTCATCTCTATCACATAGATATTGCTCTGATTAATAGGGAAGATGTGCATTCTTGGTGTGGTCTTTCTCATGGAGGAGAAATCTCTACCAAAGAAACATACAATTACATATACAACATGCAAAGGTATGGGAAGAAGATCAACCACATGAAAAGTATGATGAAGATCATGCTTTCCTTGCTGATAATTTAAATCTTGAAAACACTTTTGACGTCACAGAAATATAGTTCAATAAACTAATCCTATTTCCACAGACACTGAAAGTAAGGGAGTTGTAGACATTCATGGTAATACACTTGGCACCTCAGCATTTCATTGTGAGTTTGAGTAGGAGTAATGTAACCCTCATGTTGCACTTTGATGTGGACCATGACTTCATCCTTTCTTTATTTTGCTTAAATATTTGGTTTTGCCTTTCTTTCTAAAGCATCGACATGAAAATACTAAGGGAAATAATCCACTCTCCATTTTCTACTTTCCTTGTTCTTCTATCGTCACTGTCTCTTCTACTTCTGTCTCTGCAATTCAAATATCTGTGTGTGCGATTGCAAATCTTCCCTGTTCGTAGATGAAATGGCTAACCTTCACTCTACTCTCCACAAAAGAGATCTAATTTGTCAATGATTTTTACCCATAGGATCCCTCTCCCCTAATGATTCATATGATATGCCCTAAGCATAATCATAACTTTACAAAAAACTCATAGTGGAGGGTCCCCTCCTTAATCTCCACTAAAATTGGCACTAGGCATACATGTGCCGCCTCTTGATCAATCATCTCCTCAAACCTTCGATTTGATGTGCAAACAGCAAAATCAATTCAGGGGAAGTGGAGGTGCCTTTGAATTCATCCACCCATTTTCAGTTATGATGGGCATGCGAGCAATGTGAAAGATGATTGCAGGGTAGGAACTGATAAGGGAAAACTCTTTGATAACCAAGGAGAGTGGGATGGTACACCTCAGCAGAGAAATGCCCTCCAAATACTAATACTAATAAAAACTTTTGTGCCCTCCATACAATGGAAAAATGATTCAAAATACATTATTTTTGAGTTGAGAAGGTGACCCCAGGAACAACATTTGTGCCCTCCATACAATCGAAAACCCCATGAACAACTGTTGCGCCCTCCATAAAATCAAAAATTGATTCAAAAGAAATTATTTTCGAGTTGAGGAGGTGACCCCAGGAACAACTAAGGAGGTGCGTGAGGTGGATATAGAGGAGGCTATAGAGGAGGCAGGAATAGCACTAGAGAGGATGCAGAAGCTAAAACATACATGAAAATTTTTCCTACAGTTTCTACACCCTATCTTCAAAGAGCTATTTTTTAAGAAAACAAATAGAAAGCTAAAACACATACCTTTTTTAGAAAAAAACTATGGAAGATTAGCCTCACAGAAAAATAGCAATAAATGCATAGCTGGTAAACATGTCTTGGCTATTGCTCCTCAAAGCACACTAATTTGTTTGCTCAAAAGTTTCCCAAATTGTTGAATACCAAATATCTAGAGCCAGCTTGCCAAAAATCATATAATAATATAAGCCAGGTGTTCAAAAAATAAGCTCTCCTCATCGGTGTGAATGTTGACAGCGACACCTTAATCAATCGTTCAAAGAGAATGTTTAGGTGGTGGGACTTTGAGCCAAGGAGATAAGAAAAACCGATTCGAGCCAAGCCAAGCCAAGGAGATAAGCAAAATTTTAAATTTTCGCATAGAAAGGTTTGAAAAGTCTTCTTCATAATATTTTTTTAAAGGTTCATTTGCCAGCAGTTCTATTAATTGAATTTTCCCACAAAATTATAAATTTTCCGATAAAATTTTAAATTTTCTCACAAAAAGTTTAAAAAGTCTTCATCATAATAATTTTTAAATGTTCATTTTCCAATAGTTCTATTAATTGGCACTTTTATTTTATTAATATAAACCATATAATATTAACTAACATGTGCATCCTATAAATTATATAAACACACATTTGCATCCTATAAAATATTCACCTTAGAGGCACCGGGAGGTGATTTTCTACAAAGTGCATAGTTTATATTATTGCTAAACATGAAAAACCATTCGTAGGCCCTACGATGATAATGGTGTTTCTTCTTAGATGATGACCAAGGCCCAAACAAAATTCATCCTTGTTGATAAAATCCTCACATTAAGACCCATACAACATTTATATACCTATGTTTTATAATGATGGCAAATAGTGCTCCTCGTCACCTAATTGTGAAAAAAGCCCCAACTAACCTAGTCTAGGTTAGATGTCCTCGATATTAACATATTATCATACATTGTCCATTAGCTCATGGAGATAGAGGGTTCAAGGACTCTCACTTGATGGTTGGGGACTATAGTCCATCAAGAGGTCAATGTCGGGCTAATTGTGTTAAGGACACCTCAAGGTCAACCAACAATAATGCAATGTATTACTTGTGCGTACATTGACCTATCAAAATGTCACAATATTTGGTAGTAGGCATTAGTAAGTAGGACACCAGTCACCAACAAGAAACCTTGATAACGATAGAGTAATGATGTGGTGAGTGGATGTGGACCCGGGGATACTGCATGTCAATTGTCTGGCTGTTGACTTGACATGCTAACGTCTCATTATGATGTGGCGCCAATGTGGGTCTAGATGACATGGAATACCAATGTGACAAGTGATGTGGCATGTTGATATGGCAATGGAAGGTTGACTTGGCACCGAGGTGATGTATAGTTGGTAACCCTATAGCGACGACGTGGATGTTGGGCTTTTGGATTTTAAGATATCAATTAATTAGTATCAATGACACTCTTTAGCCTCTTCTCGAGGGCCCGGTGGCTTGATAGGTCGACCATTGGCCTTTCAAGATATCAGGTATTGAGAAATTAGGGCTTCAATTTACAAGCTCATTGGCATGTTAGGTGTCGAGTATCGAGACAGTAAATATGTATAGAGCATTAAGAAAAATCATGTATTTTGTGTGAATTTGGGCAAGCTTAGAAGTCGGGTTTCAAACTGCTACAAGTGTCCTTATTTTTCTACAAGAAATAGTGTAATGTGAAGGTGAATATGCTAAATGTGATATTGGATGGCGATGATGCTAAGGAGAAGTTGGAAAATTGAAAAGTGCACCTATCCAATGCATCAAAACAACTTGTGGTAGGGTTAATCTAACGAAATGCAATGTTGTAGTGTTTCTTGTAGTTGCAAAATAGAGTAGAGTGTAAGAAACAATGAATAATACATAATGAACAAAAAATTAAAAATAGAAATGGAAATGAACTAAATTCAATGTAAACATTCTATATAACTAATGTAACAGTGCTATAGCTATCATCAACAAATGTTAAAATAATCTGCAAGAAAAAATTGCTCATAAACTATCTAAATAAACAAGCATGAAAGTAATGTTCATAAATATTTTTTAGACATAAAAAATTGTGTGAACATAAATGATACAAGAGGGCTATCGACCACCTAGGTTGTTCCTTAACACAAGGAAACTTAAAAACCTTAGAAGAAAGCTAAACTAAGAGATGAAATCAAATATCACTTCCATTAGAAAAAATGTTGTTTGTACATGACAAAGTTACAAAAAATGCTTAGAATCTAAACCTCCCATATTATTCACGTGCTTTCCTGTGAATTTCTTCTAATCCTATTATTCTACTCAAGCCTATTGTTTGTACAAGTGGATAGGAGGAAAACTCCTTGAGTGTAGGATTGCTTTCCCTTCAAAATCCAATAAAAACCTAGATCTTGTTTCGTGGATCACCACATAGCAATAATAAGGAGGATTTACTATCCTTAGGAAGTCATGTTGGGTTTATTTTGTAGAAGGTAGTACACCCCACAAATATCTCTAGATGATTCTCCTTGAAATTTTTGTAGAATCCATTCAAATATTACACAATAGTCATGTTAGGCACATAAAGTATGAAAAATATCTTGGACTCTGCTAAGAAATCATTAAGCTAGGAAAGTATTATTAAGTGAACAAAATTAGGTTCAATATAGCCTTTGTTTTCCTAGGACTGGTTAGAAAAACCTTATTGGGGACTAATCACATATATTAATTGAGAAGAAAAATTTTGAATTTACCAATTATTATGCAATTTAATAAAGTTTATACTTAATATTAATTTAAAATTTAAACATAATCCTAGTGTATTATGTATGGCATAAGAAAACAATATAAGGTGTTATCAACCAATTTCCCTTCTTATATTTATTTGTAGTCATCATTATGTTTTTTACCCTTTTGCATATAATGGGCCCTTCATTTTGAGCTTGTTGGAGCACGAACAATGGTTCAACACTAGTAATATGCCTCCTCCATTCGTTCTTAGTCTATTGTTCAGCGTTGAGAGCGTCAGATTAGTATTTTCTAACCAACCTCCATACTTAGTGTATTTTTTGGTGTTCAAAGAATCAGATTAGTCATTTCCAACCAACATCCATATATTTTTTCTAGAATATTTCATTCCCCAGGATTTTTTGGTATTTCTTCTCAAAAATTATATAGTAGAAAAGTTCTCGCATCACACATCAAGCGAAAAGGATACAAAACAACACACACACTTCTATGTACAAGGTACAATCGCAACTCAATCAAAACAATCATAAAGGATTCTCGTACATGAACTCATGGAGGAGTTGAGGTACCATATGGTGTGCCATGATGGGGCCATGCCATACAAATTTTAACTATGAGACTCCTAAAGATTCATGATGTTAACACCCAGGTTGTTCCCTTTGACTCCTGAGGGAATACGGCCGGGGTAACCACTAACCAAGCTTTGGATTACAGGTTCTAGCCTACCTGCAATCAGAGAGGGCTCTCTCTTTTAGATTTAACTTTGTTTTCGAAGATTTTAGGCTAGCTATGAGGTAAGAGTTTTGTTTGAATCTTGGTTATTAGCTATCGTTCACAGAAGGGCATGCAATGTTTAAAGAGACTTCAGTCCATTGGGCATATGGAGTCCAGAAATGAAAAGTACTTGGTACCTGTGATAAAGAGAGATTCACTGCAGGGCCAGATAGGTATTCATGATACAAACTTTGATTTTTTGAAAAGAAACAGTATAAAATTACACCAGGAAAGGCAACGAGAAAATTCTTTCAGGATCAAATCCTACTCAGAAGCAAGAGAGAATTACTGAATAGAGATTTATCATGAAATTAGAGCAAATAGGAGCATCTAAGAATTCCATATTTACAACTAATCCTGAAGAAAACATATTTAGCAGGAAAGGTTGAGTTTAGGGTGTCAGTAATGGACAAATCCTGAAACTATTCTTTTTCTTTTCTACTAAGATTAACCAACATACATCACAGATGGATTATGCAAGAAACGAAACACGAACACAGTTAGAAAACACTTATTGTATCATGACATATCACGAGAGTCCTGCAGCAGTCAATAATTCCATCACAACACGTCCAAACAGAGTCGAATTTCTGGAAACCAGCAGCTCTTTTGCATTATATCTCTCAGAGAATATACAGCCGAGTCCTCTTGAACAAAAAACAACAACCCCCAATAAGTTACGCGGGGGCGCATATATACAAAATTATCTCATCAAATATCCCCAAAATGAGTTATTGCCTAATAACTATTTCTACCAACTTTCTAAGATATTTGTTACAAAATTTATTGCTACTCTAAATAGATACATAACAGCTGTGTGCTGTTGTCAGAGGTCTTTGACTTTTTGGGCTTACTGGGCCGGCCGAGCTCCTTTGCGCTGATTTCGACTATCCTTGCCTTTATGCTGCCATGTCATGGTACTGCTGTATTGGACAGCTCATCTGTATTGCCCAAGCTGTGCATAGTCACTGTCCACCTCATTCAGCTGCCTTTACTGTTGCTTCCGAATAACTTTTTAGACCAAAATTAAATTGATCAAAGCAAAGTCTCGATCATATTTCTCCACCAATCTTCAGTGGGCATCTGATGTCTCTGCATTTTGATTAAGGTCTCATCAGCTTCTGTATACTTATAGTAATTAGGGGGCACTTCAAAAAGGTGTTTAATTTCATTTTCAATGAAGAACAAATTCTCTAATTTATCATAAAGCTCCTGCCCTGATGGTGGCCCCGCTCCCTCTGGACTGCTTGCTGAAGCTGTTATCTGATTAGTTGCATAATTGTTGACCCTTTTGGCATACTGTTCATGGGGCAATAGTCTTCCTGCACTAGTCACCAAGCTGGGAAGCCCTCTGCCATGTAATGCTGTGATTTTTGCTACAAAAGCATTTACTTCTGCCTGAATATCCTGGCATTTCCTCTCTAATGTTTGCACATAATTTCTGAGGGTAAGCACCCTTTTAATTAATAGAATAGTATCAGTTCTGTCTCTGATACCCATTGTTGCCAATTGAAGGCCAGTCCGGTTATTCAGGACATTGATCATCCTGCTAGCAATCTCAGGCATGCTTCCTAGAGAGGCCCTGGCCCTTTGATTTTCAGCATGAGCTCTGTTTAGCAGATTCATCTGGTCATGAATTGTCTCAATATATTGCCATTGATCTGTGATTGACTGGCCTATCTTAGCCCATAGGATCTTTTTTACCTCAGTTATAACCTTGCTCATGGTCAGCTCCTTTTCAAGCTCTTTGATCCTTTTTTCTAATGCCCTCACCTCCCTGGTCCTCTCTGCCACCTGCTGCTTAGATTTGTCATATTTTTCCTCCAGCTGGGCTAGTTTCCCTTTGGCATCCTTCAGCTCAATCATCTGTGTTTCTAGAGCTTGTAGCTCCTTCATCATATCTTGCATGCTAAGGCCAGGCACTTGCTCTGCTGCTGCTTCTTTTTCCGTGGCTTGAGGCTCAGAAGTTGAGGCACCTGCTTCTGCTGTCTGTACAAGGGGAGGAATTATAATTTGAGGAGGCTCCTCAAGGTTTATCACTGGTTGAGATGGCTGAGGCATCTGCTCTCCCTCTTTTTGTTTCAGGGCTGTCTCTAATGCACCCTCTGTTTCTACCAACCTTTTGTGTAAGGCCAACAGCATGGCCACTACATCCTGATCTTTTCTCTGCTGAGCAACATCTTCAGTTTGAGGGTGAAGGGTTGGGGGAAGTTTGACCAGCTTCCTCAAAGCTGAGATATCCTCATCTTTCTTCTTCATTAGTGCCTGCACAGCTTTGGGATCACTTGGGTCATGCCCAAGCTCTATGATGATTTCCTCCAAGGACTTAATTCGGTTGTCCTTGGCCTGAGAGGAAGCTTTCTCCAGTTCTAGTTGGGCAGTAGTATTGTGGAGAGAATTCTGTAGTTTGTGTGCTAGAAGTGTTTTGTCTGCCAGAGTGGAATAGACCATCTCACCCGTTTGCTTGTGCAGCTCTATTTGATCCATAGGGTGGATGTCTTTTGCAAACACTTCTAGATTAGTTCTGATATAATCTGCAGCTGACTGTGGCTGCAGCATGGTGGGCATGAAATGGCTCAGGGTCATTTTCCCCTCTGCAATGTCATAGGCTGACATGAGCCTTTGTTGATTGGTGGGCGCCATCTTGAGCAAATGATTGTACAGCTGAAATCTGACTGGCTCATTCCTAGCCTTTATGTCCATAAATTGCTTTTTGATACCTGATTCTGCCCTTCTTTGCTGGCCTGAGGAGCTAACTTCTCCTCCAAGTAGTCTCTCTTGTTCCTGCTGGAAGGAACTGGCTGATGCTTCTGTACTAGGGGGCCCCATACCCATGGACGGCCCAATAGGCATCTCTTCCTCAGAAAAAGGATTGAGCCTTTGCCTCTTCTCCCCTTGTTGGCTTGTTGAGGTAGTAAGGGGAGTGTCTTCCTGTCTGTCCCTTTTCCTGCCTCTTTCTTCATTAACTGGAGTTTGGAGCACTGAGGTCTCCACTGTTGTTTCCTGTCTTGGAGGTATACTTTCTTGAGGGTGTTGTTCAGTAGGCGCAGGTGCTTCGGCCATTTCTTCTTGTTGTTCTACCTGCTGTTCAGCCTGCTCTTTTGCTGTAGGGGGTGGCTCCTCCTGCTCTATTTCCTTCCCTTTGCCTGTGTCAGCTGCTTGAGTAGTGGTTTGAGCAGCTTGCTGGGGGGCTGTAGAAGATGAAGCAGCTGCTCCAAAGTGAATAGGTGGTAGAGAAAAAACCTGTCCACAATATTCTAAGTCAGCTAGCTTTTCAAGATTTTTTGCTGCTTTTTGTGTCATCTCCTCTTTAGAGCCTGCCTCCTCTAGGGTGCCCTCTTTCCACTCTAATTGATTGGCATATTTTTCAATATGTGGTATTCTGAGGTGATCATAACTGGCCAATCTATATTTGACCCTTCTAAGACTAATAAAGTGATTTGGGTCATAGGGTGACCAAAGGAAGCTGGTTTGCAACTTAAAGCTCTTCAGGATTTTGTCTGCTTCTTCCCATGCTTCTTCCCTTTTATTAAAAATAAATGGGCCTAGCTGGTTCTTGATTTTGAGCTGTGCCTTTTTGTTTTTGCTGTGGAAATGGATCATGTCTGCATTTCCAAACTGTCTGAAATATTCTAAGGCAAAAAGCCTCATAGGGACATATCTTGGTAGCCTGTATGGGGCTAACTCACAACCATATACTCTGATCACTGTATGGTGTTGGTAGAAGTACCAATCCCCAATGCTGTAATTCTTTGAGAGCTGGAGGATTCTCTGCATCTCATCTGTCAGCCTGGGAGGAGGGGAACTTAGCAGCAAAGACATGGCTGGATGGATGAATAGGTCAATGAATTCACAATAAGTGTATGGTGAGTGGGATACATGATGGAAGATGGAAGACCAAAACACCACAGACCTTTGATTTCCCTCTGCATCAAACTTCTTGAGGGGAACAGGAAAGCTGTCAGGCTGATTGAACAGTAGCAAATGGTAAATGTAAGAAGTGTATTTAAATACTCTCTCCCTCTCCAGATTCATGAATTGCTCATGAATCTTATTGGCAATAAATGTGGCATAATCATACTGAGCAGAAGGAGGCTTTCCAGGGGAGAACATAGAGAGCATAACCAGAGTGGTTTCATCTACATACTCAGTTGTATTGTAGCCCAAGATATTAATGATCATATTGATAAGAATCTTGCCTAGTTCATTGAGATGTTCATGCAGGAAAGGAGGGGACCTTACAGGTTGGGAGTCTGACTGAATGAACAATTGAGTGATTTTTGCAATTTGAGCACTGGATAACTTGCCAGCTTGGTCTATTAGGTGCTGCATTGATAGAGGACTCAATGGCTTTGCAGACTGGAAGTGCAGCATCTGATTTATAGCCTCAGGGGTGATGTAGAACAGGACTGAACCTGAGGGACTGAGGACAACTCTCTGATTTGGGTCATAATTCGAGCAGCATTGGTGGATTAAGTCTGGAAAGACATTGACTTGTGGAAGATAGAAAATGGGCAGATAAGAGTCCCAAATCCCTAAAATATCAGTTCCATTGAGGTGCTTGGCTTTTAGCTCATTAATTAAGGGAATGTGGTATTTTCTTGAGCTCTCTATCACTTCTGCCATCTGGTAATCTCTGTCAGCCAAGGGCAGCCCTTCCAACTCTCTGTGTGGGGCATTTAGGGGTGCAACGTTTAGAACTATTGGGGTCTCCATGTTTCTTATGCTTTTCAGCAGAATTCCACTAGAATTATGGGCAAATGCAACACTTGCGCGGCGGATTCAGATGAAAAAGGGATTTGCAGTGGAAAACAGGGTAGCCCTGGTGTAAATGAGGTGTAATTGGCCGTCAAGACGAAATTAATCACTTGCAGAGTGTGGGAGCTTGAAGTTCAGGAAAAAACGGCAGTTTGGTGTTTTTTACAGTGGAAGAACCAAAGGAACCAGGTTGCAGAAGGAGTTGGTAAATACCTGGTTGCAGCGCGCTGAGAGAAGGCTTATCCAAGTGGAATTCTGGGCAGCAACGGCTTTGGAATCAATTTCTGAAGGTTGGCGGCGGAAACGTCGTAAAACTCATGCAGGAGGCACTGTGGTCTTTTTGCAAATAACGCGAAAAAATGAAATTTTTGGGCAAAATATGGAAAATTTGGCCTTTGGCGCCTTTTGTTGGATGACATCATAGGTGGGGTCGGGTACGGAATGATGACGTGGCGGTCGGTGAGCGGCTCTACGTGGACAGATGACATGGCAGACAGCTCAGAGCAATGGCGGATCGGGTGCTAATGTAATGTTGAAGCGGCAATGACGTGGGGGTGACATGGGGGTGACGTATGGCGGAAAGAGGAGGGTGGTAAGCGGTAATATCAGATCGCTTACGGTACGGGTGTGGTTTTGGCAGGAGGCCGCCCGACGCAATCAAAGAGCGACGCGTGTCCGAGGCCTGACGTCACCATTCTGACTATTTCGGGCGCTAACGTTCAGGCATCGGGGGTGGTCCGATATTGCAGAGAGCCGTCGGATGGGAGGGCCCGGATCCGACGGTCGACGGGGCGTAGAGGTGATGGGTCGATACGGCGGGGCGCAGAGAATAAAGAATAATATTTCTGGAAAGGTGCGCCGGGGTAAAACTTTGGTTATCGGCGGATTTTGGGTTTTGTAATGTATTTGTAAAACGCGCTTTAGGGCTGTTAAATCAACCAAATATTGATTTAATCCCAAAATAGGTCTTTAGCGCTCTTTTGTCTTTTGCGCTTAATTTCTTTGCTCCGACCCTTTTAGGACTGTAAGGCTATATTGCCTGGGGGGGGGAATATACATATTTTTGGGGTTTTCTATATAAAAGTGATATATTAATAGGAAAAAGGGGAACATAGGGAGTTAAATAATAATAAGGTTAGTAGTTAATATGGATGGGAGATATGGAAGTGAAGAAATGAACACTAAGTTTAGGGAGCAAACTTAGTTTTGAAGGCAGATGATAATGAAGAATGATTATGTACAAGAAATGTGGCTCTGCTATATAACAAGGTGATACTGGGATGTTAGAAAGAAATTTGATAGGGAATGATTGGGAGGTTAGACATGCTTCACTTTGCTGTCACAAAAATGTTGAATAGGAGGATCTGCTCTGACCACCATGTGTTTCCTTTGTCTAGGCCAGCAATATAAGAGAAATCATGCTTCTGCAACCCCATCTACCTACCCATCTTATTGCCTAGCATTTTTTATTACTTCAGGGAGGGTGCACTTAAACTAGCAAACCCTCAATTGCTCTTTTTCTTTTCTTTTTGCATTTTCTTTTGATTTTCTATCTAAGACTAGCCTTATTACTTCCAAGGCCCCAGATTAAGCAGTTGGGAACCTTTATTCTCTACCTAACTACTAATCTGCCAAGATTGAACAGTTTGGACAGATTTTCTTTCTCTATTCTACAACAAAAATTGAAATATGGCATGATCTAGATTAGACTGTTGGATCACCCATCCAGAAGTAGGACAGCATCAAACTATGCACAGAGGTGCTCCTCCACAGAAATATGAGATCTTTGCATCATCAAAGTAGAACATATTTGGAACTTCCCCTGCCAATCATGAAAAATGAAACCTATTGGTATAGGTAGCTAACACATGATAACAAGGAAAACCTAGAATCATAGTGTTACCAGGAATAACCAGAGGACATAAAAATTGAGTGGTCTTGTGAGCTACTGTGGCTCCACGACAAGGACTATGAAGACATAAAGGGGTGATAAGAAACTCATTGAATGATGGATCTGTGTTTGACAATTCACTAGAAAGTTCAACATTAGAAGCTGAAAAAGTTACTTGGTCTGAGGGTGACACTTCCAAGGATGGCTAAGAAAATGCCCCCTAGGTTAATTCAAGATTTAGTTTACCAATCTATACTTTTTCCCATTTCAGGAGACTACAGGTATCGATATGCATAATCTTTGTAGGATTTTCAATAGGTGAATCCATGACCTCCATAATGAACTTTCTAGAAGGAGATTCGTCATTAGGGAGTCATGTTCAATAGGCAGAGTGACAACCCATGTGGTAAAATGATCCTAGTGATATTCCAAGGGATCTACCCCTCCAACAGTAGTCAATAAGGATTTCCATTACATGAGGTAGGACTGAAAATCCTCTAAGGAAGACATGACACATGATGCTTCGAGTAACTCTTCAATCATACTATAATGTTGGGAAGCCCACGCATCGGGATTTCTTGTTAACTTTTGTACTACACCATTAGCTGGGTGATATAGCAGTTCCATAGGCTTATCTGATGTGAGAGATCTAGTGGAAGCAAAAGGGGTGGTCAAGTCCTTAGAAATATAACATGAGTTAGGAGGGTCATATGATTTTTCTATCATGGTAAAATAAATGTGAGAATTAACATGAGGACCTACGCATTTTTATTAGGACCATATTACCATTTCCCTGCATTACCCCTGGGAGGAGGTGGGGAATCTTGTACAACCATTTGTTGTTATGGCAACAATTTTGATGGATTTTACTCATTGTTAATTAGATTTATTATTTCTTTGTGACTAAAGTTGAAAGGTGGGAATACAAAATATTTAATAAATGAGTAAATATTATTTCAAGAGTGTTACCAAGCGTATTGCTTGAGGTTGTATATGAGACAAGTATATATTGCTAGAAGAGTAGAGATTGAAAGATAAAAAGTGTAGCAAGAGGCATCAACATATAACATGAAAAATTTCAAACACTTTTCAGTCGGAATTAACCACTAAAGCGAAATAAACATTGTCCATACAACATACATGGAGAAAATATTTGCTTTGTAGGTGTTGTATTGAAGTGGCTTAGGAGCTTATACATGGACCATGAAAATTATCTTACACCTCTTTTGGGCCATCAGAAACTATTTGTCATCCTTCAAAAATGTTCAAGGGCTTAAGATCCATCCCTTATATGGTCTCCATGAGCACCACTAGGCCAACTATTCACCTTAGAGGCATTGGGAGGTGGTTTTATACCATGTTCATAGTCTGTATTATTACTAACCCTTAAAAACGAATCGTACTAGGCCTTAGGATGATAATGGTGTTTCTCCTTAGATGATGTCCAAGGCCTCAAACTAATCCATCCTTGTGGGGCAAAATTATCCTCACATTAACACCCATACACCATCTATATACCTATGGTTTATAATAATGGAAAATATTTCTCCCCATCACCTAATTGCGAAAAAATCCCCAACTAACCTAGATGCCATGTCAAACATGTCCTCAATATTAGCATATCACCCTACATTATCCATTAGCTCATGGAGATAGAGGGTTCAAGGACTCTGACTTGATAGTTGGGGACTATAGTCCATCGACAGGTCAAATGTCAGGCTAACTGTATCAAGGACACCTCAAGGTCAGCCAACAGTAATGCAATGTGTTATTCATTGGTACATCAACCTATCAAAATGTCACAATATTGGTTAGTAGACACTAGTAAGTAGGACACTAGTCACCAACAAGAAACCTCGATATCAATAGAGTAATGATGTGGTGAGTGGACGTGGATCCGGGGATACCACATGTCAATAGTGTGGTAGTTGATTTGACATGCTAACATCTCATTATGATGTGGCACCAATGTGGAAAGTGATGTGGCATGTTCACATGGCAATGGAAGGTTGACTAGGCACTGAGCTGATGTCTAGGTGGTAACCATATAGCGATGAGGTGGATGTTGGGATTTTAGATCTCAATATATCAGCAAATTAGTATCAATGACACTCTTTAGCCTCTTCTGAGGGCCCGATCCCTCGATAGCCCGACCATTGGCCTTTTAAGATATCGAGTATTGAGACATTAGGGCTTCAATCTACAAGCTCGTCTGTTAGGTGTCGAGTATCGAGATAGTAAGTATGTATAGAGCAATAAGTGTGCTGGGGGGATAGGGGCTTAGTGATCCGATAGATGGATAAGGTAGATGATGGAAAGGTAACTGTGTTAATCGATGACCCATTGTTTGGTTATGTGAAGACCAAGTAAGCAAGTTTTAAACTAATGTGATATTTCCCAAGTGGTCGATATTGGATATAATAGACAAATTAATTGACTAGGTAAGCAATCGTGGAAGTTGATAGGCCATTTTATAATGGTGACATGAGGGCAAAGGACTACCACGTGCTTGAGAAGAAGCAGATAAATATGTATAAGAGAGAAGTTACAATATAAACCTAAATAATACCGAAGGTCAAATAAAACACCTTTTCTTAGACTATACAAAATGAGAATTTGTAAAGAAGAAACTAGGATCCCATATTATTGTTTATATCATTGCTAAAACGAACATGGCTTGATTATTTAATATCTCTTGTAATGGAACCAAAGTTATGGATCACATAAATAGTTATAGGTAAGAATTCCTATAAACGATCTTGATTACTATGTCACATATTGAAATCTTTAATTTCACAAATAGTTTCATCATCTGTAATAGATCAAATAACTATGAATTTAGGCAACACTTTTGATGGATTTTACTCTTTGCTAACTAGATTTATTATTTCTTTGTCACTGAAGTTGAAAAGTGGAAATACAAAATATTTAATAAATGAGAGTAAATATTATTTCAAGGGTGTTACCAAACTTATTGCTTGAGGTTTTATATGAGACAAGTATATATTGCTAGAAAAATAGAAATAAAAAATACTTAACAAATTCCTAAATTCCTTATTTGAATAAAAAAAATCTCTACTTTTAATTCTTTTAATAATTACTAAATTTTTTATTTGAAATAAATCGTTATTTGAAATAAGGAAAAATCTCTTCTTTTTTTCTTTTAATAATTACTAAATTTATTATTTAACATAAATAAAAATTAGATTTTTCACTACATGCATATTGAACTTTTACTTACAATTGTAGGATCCCATCTTATTGTTTATATCATTGCTAAAATGAGCATGGCCTAATTATTCAATATCTCTTGTAATGGAACCAAAGTTATGTACCACATGAATAGTTATAGGTAAGAATTCCTATAAATGATCTTAATTACTATGTCACATATTGAAATTTTTAATTTCACAAATAGTTTCATCATCTGTAATAGATGAAATAACTATGACTTTAGGAAACACTTTTGATGGATTTTACTCATTGTTAACTAGATTTATTATTTCTTTGTCATTGAAGTTGAAAAGTGGAAATACAAAATATTTATTAATGAGAGTAAATGTTATTTCAAGGATGTTACCAAACTTATCGCTTGAGGTTTTATATGAGACAAGTATATATTGCTAGAAAAATAGAGATAAAAAATAATTAACAAATTCCTAAATTCCTTATTTGAATAAAAAAAAAATTCTACTTTTAATTTTTCTAATAATTACTAAATTTTGTATTTGAACTAATTCCTTATTTCAAATAAGGAAAAATATAATTCTTTTCTTTTAATAATTACTAAATTTATTATTTAACATAAACAAAAAAATTAAAAAATAGAGTTTAGGCTTCTGTGATCCATATTAGGTTAGATAAAGATTTCGGCGTAAATCACATGAAAAGTCATTTGTCGACGCGTTTCGAACCAACCAGTGTGGTTCATCGTCAGGACAAGATGAAGAAAACAGATCTAGCTAAGCATGCTATATAGACCGAGCAGAGCCTCCAACGGCTAGTTTGACCTAACCGCTAATATTGACCAGAGGACCAGGATCAAAGTCAAGATAACCAATAAATAATAAAAAATTAAAGGTCAAATTACTAATAAAAGAAAATTAGTTGCAAAGGACCGCTTCTAAGAAGGAATTAAGGGAGAATAACCAAGTAAACTATTAAAATAACAAATAAATATATAAAAACCCGAACTAAAATAGTAAAAATAAATAAACTAAAGAGAAATCAAACAAAAATAGACCACTGGATCTGACTAAGAGTTAATCGAGAAAAAATAAAAATAAATAGATAAAACAAAGCACAAAAAAAAAAAAAAAAAAAAAATAATAATAAATCAAGCGGTAATAAATTAATTAATTAATAATATTAAAAATTAAAAATAATAATAAAAATAATGAAAATTACTAATAAAAATAACAAAAATAACCAACTAAATGAATGAAAAGTACTAATAAAACAACGAAAAATGAAATAAAATAATAATAAATATATAAGAATGAATAATTCAAAGGGGATAAAATAAAATAATAAGCTAAAAAATAATAAATTAATTGAATTAATTAATTAATAAAAGCTAAAAATAATAATAATAATAAAGTAACTAACTAAATAAAAATAAAATAATAACAAAACACGAGGAATTAGTAAAAATAAGAATCGAATAAATAGAATCGAATAATTAAAAGGGATTAAACATAACTTAAATAATACTAATAAATAAATAAACGAATAAATTAAATAAATAAATAATAAAAACCAAAAAATAACAGAATTAATAATAATAAATAAAATAACTAAATCAAAATAAAAGGGAAAAATAGAAGAAAAGAGTCCTGAATACAGCTAAATTGCGAGTAAAATAGTAATAATATAAGGAAATAAGTTACCATCAGGTCCTTAAATAATCAGAAACCTAAAGGAAAGGCGATTAGAAGGATGACAATAAGAGAAAAAACAATAAAAACCATAGAGGACGGAAAAATGTCTAGGAGGAGAGGGCAGGGACCCAGCATCTGCTGATTTTCCAACCATCGTCTCTATTGAGATTGCTAGGTCTCTTTTCAATCTCTAGAGCTTCCCTGAATTTTCGATGATGGAAATGCGGAACCTTAGCAATAACACTGGCTTCTTCGATACAAACCTGATGCTTGGTTTTCTCCACATGTTCAGCCAAAGCGGAAGACTTAAATCTCCTATGCTTCAGATCCGCTGCGTGCTCACTAATCCTCTGATTAATGGAACGACCAGTCTCCCCAATATAGGGGGTCCCACAAGAACAAGGGATCAAATAAACACCTTTCATATCTTTAGGGTCGATGGGATCCTTCACCGATCTGAGAGATGAACGAATGGTGTTCAGGGGCCTGAAGGATACCAGGATACTATGTCTCCTGAGAATCCTACCAATTCTATCAGTGGTCCCTTGAACATAAGGAAGAAGGACACCAGGAACACGATCTTTTGGCTCTCTTTTCACCAGAGAATTCTTGGAAGCTTTAAGGAAAGCCCTATGACCCATGTACCTACTGTAACCATTCTCCACAAAGACATCCAGTAGATGGGATTTCTCCTTTTCAAAGCTCTTCTTGTCCGAGATCCTCAGGGCCCGAGTAGCAAGGGTACTAAGAACCCCCATCTTTTGAGCTGGGAAACGGTGGGAACTGGCATGAAGGTACTGCTCTGTATGAGTTTTCTTCCGAAAAACTTGATGGGCTAGGGAACCATCCTCATTCCTAGAAATGAGAATATCAAGGAACGGGAGGCATCCATCAACTTCCTGTTCTTTAGTGAACTTAATGGCCGAGGACTGCCTGTTAAGATGATCAAAGAAGATATCAAGCTCATCCTGGCCGTGAGACCAAATGACATTGGTGTCATCCACATACCTCTTCCATAGCTTAGGAAGGAGCCGGGAAGAGTTCAAAGCTTTGGACTCGAAATCTTCCATAAAAAGATTAGCCACAACAGGGGAGAGGGGGGATCCCATAGCAACCCCACATGTTTGCTCGAAGAACTCTCCTTCAAAACTGAAAAAGGTAGAAGTGAGGCAGATCTCAACCAACCTAGCCGTGTCAGGATCCGTTAGGCGGTTGATCACAATCATGGCCTCATTAATAGGGATGCAAGTGAACAGGGAAACAACATCAAAACTGACAAGAATGTCCCCAGGATCAAGCTTAATGTCCTTGAGCTCATCGATAAAGGAGGCAGAGTCTTTTACGAAGGACTCGGTCTTACCAACGAGGGGCTTAAGCTTTAGAGCCAGGAACTTCGCTAGAAGATAGGTAGGACCTCCAATAGTGTTGACGATGGGCCTTAAGGGGGCACCTTCCTTGTGAATTTTAGGGAGGCCATAGATTCTAGGAGTAATAGGGTTGCTTTCAATTAGCTTATGGTGCACGGAGCTCAGCGATCCAATGGACTTAATGGCCATAGCCACATTCTTAGCAACCTTCTTCAAGGGATTTTTGGAAAGCTTTTTGTAGCTTCCACTATTATGAAGATGATCCAACATCTTGCTGCGGTAATCAACCATGTTAAGAATCACGGCGGCACCACCCTTGTCAGCCCTGAGGACGATGATATCCTTGTTCTGGTTTAAGGACCTGAGAGCTAAAGATTCCTCTCTGCTGAGGTTACTCTTGGGCGGCTTAGCTTTCCTCAAGGCCACCGCACAATCCTGCCTGATAGTATCCTTGATTCTATCAGGTAGACCTCGGATCCCAAACTCAATATCACAGATAATATCTTCCACAGGGATTTTTCTAGGTGCTAAGGCAAAATTTAAGCCCTTGCTCAAAACCTTAAAAACCGCAGGGGGAAAAACGATGCTGGAGAGATTAATAACCTTGTTGCTTGAAGAAGAAAAAGCAGTAGACCGATTTTTCCTCTTAAGTTTCTGGTTAGAGAGACCATTGCTCAAATTAATAGTATTATTATTATTGTTATAATTAAAGTTAGAATTAATATTGATACTATTATTGTGACAAAAGCCAACATTATGATTATCGAAAATATCAACATTACAATCTAAATTCTTACACTGCGCATTTTCTCTATCCCGGTTGTTGATATTATTAACAATAAAATTCCTATCCAAATTATTGTGAAGCGTATTAACTTTAACTCTCTTGTTATTATCATTAATCATAATAATCCTATTATTATCGATGGACAAGCCACCATTCCTATGCAAAATCCTATCACCGTCAATATTTAGAGTATCTAGCTGTCTTGCAATTATCGAAAAAAATTAAAAATTAGATTTTTCATTACATGCATATTGAACTTTTACTGACAATTCCATTCCAATTACCATTTTCTCCATATATAAAAAATATATATGATTTTTTTAAATTTCAGATTTTTCATTCATATCATGTGACCAATTCACAATCACGATATCTACATGCACAATTTTGTCAGTTCTTATAGGCTATTGAACTAGGTGAAAGTAGTTAGTAAACTAAGTGTTGATTCCCACTCCACCATCTGATATCTGATCTGATCTCATCAGTCTGTTCGGGCTCTAATGAATTAATAAATATGGCAATTCTAAGCTGGTAAATTTACTTCGATTAATGCACCCAGCTAATCCTTAAAAGCAATAAGGTACGGAAGTTTACAAATTCACAAGCACGATATTTACATGCAGGATTCTGTCTGATTTTCAGAAGAACAAATATTCAAATTTACAAGCAGCACAAGTTTTTGGTTTAGATTTTTACTGCTTTAGACTTTTCCCTTTTGGAAGTGAGAGTTCATGCAAAATACAAGTTTTTTCCTACTTCTGATTGTAATTTTGATTACATTTGTGCACTTTTTTTAAACAAATTTTGCCATGTATTTTTAATATACTTCCTTTTTTTGTCAATGAAAAATACTTTTACATAGAATTTGTCCATCCTAGGCTGTAAGTATATTCAATTTTCTTAGTTGATATATGTTGGTTTGATCGCTTTATTCAGTCCTATTAGTTGATACCCATGCAGAAAGCCTCCTTGATTGTGCTGGAAAGCTATGCAGTTTAGAGAGATTGGGCAATGATACAGGATTTGGAATCATTATGGGCTTGATTTTGTACTGTGGTTTTAGAATTTCCTTGTTTTCTACTTTGATTGAATAACAAATTTTGGTTTGAAACTAAGCAACAGTGGGTATTTCCTCCCTCACTTTTTCTCGTGACAATTTCAAAGAGTCCTCAAAAAGATTTAGGGAATCCGCTATAGCCTCCCAGTCATCCAAGCTTCCACCCTCATCCTCACTTACAAACCCTAAATACCTACTGCTACTGTTGCAAGAATGATATTTACCAATTGATATATTGAGTTGTGAGATCAATAAACGAGAGCAATGACATAAAATATAAGAGTGAAAGAAAGGTCCACCAAGTGGGTATTAGATGCTTACTTGCAGATCACCCTGCTTCTCAGATGCTCCTAATTGATCTCCATATTTGTTTGAGGTGTGTAATCCATCGCCTATCTACCTATAGATTTCAAGTATTCAGAAAGATGGCCTATGATATAGGAAGCAATGCATCTACACAAAACAACGTATAGAGTAAGGCCACTGAGAGCCTTCATCTGAAGAAAAGCATACTAAGACCCTCAAAGGTTAATGTTTGACTTGTGGTTTTTGTGTTTGACTCTCTATTTAGGCACTGGGTTTTTGTTAGTATTCGAATGGTTTGTAGAATTGCCCAGTTTTGATAGCTTTGTAATCTTCTACCGTTTGATAAAATTTAAACTTGACAGAGTTGCAAGTAGGAATAGAATCATACTAAATGAATGTGAACAAAGTTCTCAATGATTGTTTTGACTTTACTATTTTTTTTTGGAACTAGTTTAAGTTTCAGTTTAATTTAAAAGATAGTCAAATTAAAAGTTGGAAGTTGGATCCTCTTGGAGTGTATATCCGGATCCACTTGGCTTTGTGGATTGGTTAAAAGAAAATCATTGGCAAATAGGTGAAAGAGATATACCCTCATTGATTAGATATGGGAACTCTCTCCATATTGAAAGAAATAATAGCAATGTCCTCCAATTTATAGTTAAATAACTGCCAACTTATTGTTATTACTACCAAAACAATTTAAAGTTAAAATACTTTCTTTTATACACGTGAACATGGGGTTTGGAAAAGGAAATTGATTAAGTCATGAATGAAACACTATGCTCAGATAGAAATGTTGTATACAAACATCAAGCATATCTTTCTTCTTTTAAATTAATCTAAATTTCCGAAGAAAAACAATTTGTAAATTTTTTATTTATACTGACAAAATTATACTACCTCAAATGTTTGTGCTAATTTTAGTGCTTAAGAATATGATTGATCATTTTGTGTTTTTGATTACTTCTTAGCATCTATTTCTCATTTTTCTATTTTGATTACATGGTTCGGCCAACAAGCTTTGGTTGTATTAGTGATTGATATTCCTATTCTTGCACATTTCCAATTCATTAAACAATGGAAGTATATGTTTATAGTTGTGGTATCTGCTCATTGATAAAAAGAAATATGTGGCAAGGTTGAAATTGATAACAGCATAGTACTATTAATAAGAGGCAGGGGCAAGGACGTTTCTTTGCACTCTCATGTATCCAAATAGAGCAGTATCTAACAACATAATCTGCACCTAAAAATAGGAGGAAACTTACACAGTGACTAAAAATAGCACATCTACCTATAGACATGTCTACAAATAGAAAAAAGTGCTCAGAACCAAAAAAAAGGCTTCATCCTCCTGAAATGGAATTTCTACACTTACATGCACACTGCACCTACTAAAAATATGAACTTCTAAATTTAGAAAAGCAGTGTCTTCGAAGATAAAACTGATATTTCCCTCAAATTTGCGTGCATGTGATTTCTAAAAATAGAAACTTGTGTGAAATAAATATATTATCTTGAAGAGAACAAAATGTCATGCATGCCAATGAATCTGCATGTGTATAGTTGCATTGAAAAGTTAATTTCACCTTCAAATTCTTTGCATTCATTGAGTTTAAGAGTGGTGATGGTTATGCTATGTGAGTGGAGTCACATATTAGTAAGCCAAATCCATGTTTGTTTCAAATGCATCGTTCAAGCTAGTGAGGACTAAATAGTAAGAATAATGTGTTTTGTGAGTGGAGTCACAGATTAGTAGGCCAAATCCATGTTTGTTTTAAATGCATTGTTCAAGCCAGTGAGAAAATGATTGTTGAACATGAGGAAGCAAGATTCTTAACATTTGAACAATATTAGCAAAATTAGAACTTGGGCCATCATTGCCTTCAGTGAATTCCTTGCCCATGTCACTAAGGAAATGAAAACAAGGTTGTTGGTGATCATGATTCTGGTCAGAAGGAGAAGCAACCTGATGTACACGTTTATCCATAATGTTCTTTGCTATATTGTCTTTTAGATTTTGGTATCTCACTGAGCACCTCATTGCCCTATGCTTGTACCATTAACCACACACAGTACACATTGAGGTACGTTTTCACTACATCAAGGAGCAGGTGACAAATAAGGAAGCTGAGCTGCCATATAGTCCTGTTTTTCTGCAGATTGCAGATATCCTTATGAAGACTTTGTGGGATAAATATGATAGTCTCAGGTTAGGAAACTTGGAGGAAACTTGCATAGCGACTAAAAATAGCACATCTATGTATAGACATGTCTACAAATAGAAAATTTCTCAGAACAAGAAACTAGTCCAACTACTAGCTGATTTCCATAAACTGAATAGAATGCGTTCCTTGCGATATTCAAAATTCTTTCAATGAGCCCTAATCTCTCCAATGACTCGTTAGTAATGAAAATTAATTCTGATTCCTTCACCTACATTTGAATAAAGTATGGATGTCTAGGCACTGTAGCTTGTATTGGTTGCAACATCTCCAGTCTCCTACAATTGTCCACATAGTAACCTGGCACATAAAAAATTGACCCATGTTCTTGGTGAATGGATTCATACTCATTTGGATGTGAAACACTCAAAAGCTTGTGCTGGTGCGAGGCGATATACCACTCCGTTTTCATAGGCTTCAATATTTCAAAATATCTCAGAGCTATTAACACAAAATATGGTATGTTGGGTAACATTGTTGTTTTCAAATTTGCATGTACTATAGTAGCAGTCATGAATGTCCCATTCTTTCAACATCTGCTTCCTTTCTGAAAAGGGGTGGATTATAGAGATGCAAGGAAAAGTGATCTCATCACCAGCTTTCACATCCCTCACTGCAATCATGAACATGCATTTCCCAATGTAGACTCTCGATGTAGATGGAATGCAGGAATGATTGATAAACCCTGGAAGCAGGTATACTCCACAGAAAATCTTGGCCTCTCAAGGCTCACTTTGGTTTGGATATTGCACACCTGTAGCATATAATCTCACATAATTAGCTAACAGGTGATCCCAATTAGGCCATTCCTCTTGTAATTCGGTGGTACCTTGTTGTGATTTCCTTTCTTGGTATTTCTCAGGCCAATACAAATGTATATCAAGGGCCGACCTGGAATCATAGAAAAGAGCCCGTATTCATTTTTGTAAAATTAGGGATCTTTTAGCCTCAATGAAGAGTTTATGATGTAATTCTTGCACTTCAATGTCAGAAAGGCCATCAAATCAATGCATCCCTAAACTGATATGGTGTAGAGCCTCGCCTTCATTCATGGTGTCCACAATAGGATTATAGACTAGAACCAGATCTCCTACCATGCAATCCTATGTAATAAACAATCCCCTATCCAAACAAGATTCATCTGATACCTCGATTTCTATGGGACCTACAAAACTAGAGCTACAGTGCTCCATTTTCATTCTGGGCTTAAAAACAAACCGCTTGAATTGCTGGCGGAATTTCAGAATTTTAAATTTAAATGGTTCAAATTACATTATAATGCATTTAATATTTATAATATGGATGACCCTTTCCAAATTTATACCTCCCACTATATATTAAATATTATTCATCAAAATACACTCCCTTAAAGAATGCCAAGAAATCACCACCTAGGAATTTTGAAACTTAGTGGGGGTGTTATAATGGGAATTAAATGGTTCCTATTTCATTTGATGTGCCCTCTCACCACCTCCCTCCTATGCTTTCCACCACATCATAGTGAATTTATGGGACCTCACCTCCCAACGAGTGTAGAAGAATCCCTTTGGCATGATTTCTTTTTCCTGCTAATCTACATGAATTGGGTTCACTCCAATATGCTCTTCATCTTTGGCCACTAGCTTAAGATTTAGTTAACACTTTGACACCTACTCCTATTGCTTCCCTTTCCCACCATGCACTCACATTCCTATCTGGTTTCTTGGGTGGGTTTCTTTTTTCCTACTTCATTGGTCCCCCCCTCCCTTAGTGTCTTTTTGCTAATGGAAATTGCTTACCCCTGAGCTCATCCTTGGTGAAACTTGCTTAGAGAGTTATCACAACCTATCTTCTTCATAACTATCTCATGTAGCTTCCCTCCCATCCCTATGTTAGACTTTGTGACATCATGCTACTTCCGACAACCATGACTCATTAGCGAGCTCTTTGCCAACATGTAAATGGTGTTCGTGCACTTTAGGGGGCTCTCAAGCATGACTGTGAGTAGAATCTCTAGCCTCAAACTTCCATTCTTTTAAGCCTCTAGACATTCAAGAGGAAATGGTTATGTGAATGATGTATTATGTGTGAGGAAGTCTAATGTTCAAATCTCTCTAATTTACATTTATGTGCTAAAAATACATACACACATGACTAGAGTTTATAATGATAGCGATTGGAATCGATCCTATCTAGGTCACACGGGTATGAGGTCTAGTGTTCAAATCTCTTTAATTTACTTTTATGTGCTAAAAAAACATACATATGCCACTAAAATTTATAATGAAAATGATTTAATTCAATACTATCTATGTCACATGAATATGAGTTCCTATCTGTATCACATAAGTATGAGATTAACTCATGACCAATTTCTCTAATTTCTCTAGATACCAAAATAAATTACAAATTTTATTAAAAAAATATAATATTTATTTTATTATATTTATAAAATAGAAGATTCTTATTCTACGTAACATATACATGGAGAGATGAAAATGCACACATATAACTAACCATGCTTAATTTCATGTGAAGTACACTATTATTAAGGTTCAACCCATAAGTTTTAGGTGTATAGGTCCATCATGTAACATCAAATGATGAGTTGCATGGTCCCATGCTTCAAGGATCACCCATGCCTAAATGTAATTCCTAATATTGCAACCGTACATAGTACCTCTTGTGTATGCAACCTTGTGTATCTCTAGTCATACAACATTTTCTACTACGACCACTACTCACATTTTTAGGGTTGTCCGACCAACATATGTGGCTATCTTCTTACTCCAATCCTTCCGAGATCTATGCCTAGAGTAATTTCCACTTTTCAAGGACTATTTCAATGGTTGATCATTTCATAAAATTGTAATAAGATTCCCACTCATAGTATAGAGAAATAATCGAAAAATAAAAATTTGAACCTAGCCTAATTATATATATATTTTTAATGCCTAACTACATTTTTTTTTTCTAACGAATTCTTTACCATAAGATTAATAAAGATATATGGTTAAAATTAGAAAATGTTTAGACTCGTAATGAAGGGGAATTGAATATTGTTATACTTGAGAAAAAATATTTTAACGATATAATATTTATTAATAAAATGTATAAGAAAAGTAATGTTTTATTAAAACATAGTTTTAAAATGAAAAATTATTATAAATAAATATTTTTTATTTTTTATTATTTATGGGTCATCTATAAAAGTGGGTTAAAGTTAGTTTTTTTTTAAAGTACTTTTTTTAATGTTTTATATTTTGAGGGTTTGGGTTTGTAATGTTGTCAAGGTTTGAAATTTGTGGTAGTTGAGAGGAGAAACCATAGGGGCAGTACTTAAGTGCTTTTGATAGTTTATATACCCATGGGTCACAATTTCTTAGACCACAAACTATTCCCTTAAGTAATAGACATGCTAGGAACCCCACACACACATATAATATTATATAGCAACCACACACACATATGACATGCTAGCAACCACACACACATATAATATTGTGTGTGTGTGTTAACATGTCCATTGCTTAAGGGATTAGAGTATGGTCTAAGAAATTGCAAACCATGGTTCTTTAAACTATAAAAATCACTAAGGTATTGCACCTGATCTCAGCCATACCAACCCTTAAAATGGCTGGTTTTTTATTGTTTATGGTTTGACCCAGAGGGGTTTTGAATCTTGAATATCATAGTTTACATAATACTTCATAACATGAAAACTGCTAATTGAATTGCCCCCACAAGCATGTTTTATTAAGACATAAGATTTTTTTATTTTACTTTATTTTATTTATTTATTTATTGTTTTATTGTTTTATATTTTAAATCGGTGAAAAAATAAGATAGACAACATATTTTAAAATGAAATTTGGTGTGGCTATGTAATTTTTACTATATTTTATTCGCGTTAAGTAATCTCTTGAATGAGAATTAGAATTGTGATTGACAATTTGCTTATGTTTACATGGAGTTAAAAAAGTCTTGAACTTGAATTAGATTTCTTATACTACAACTTTTGTCTAACCATGATTCAAATATCCAGGAAAAAAAAATTGTTAACTAAAAATTCGAACTCTTTATCTAAACTATTGATAAGAATCATCTAAGCCCTAAAACTAAAATCTTCTCAACTATTTTTAGCCTACAAAGGGATCAAATTTCTAATGTGCATGATTTTCATTTAGATCCATCTTAACTCTAGATTTAGTGAGCATAGAGGGGGATTTAATTTCTTGATGATAATGTTAGAGTTTGTTCTATTTGCAGAGTTTGGGAAATATTACAAAGGCACAGGATTTCACACGAGTGAGAGAGACATTTTACTTGATGTGGTTCATAAACATGTATATGCATCTCCTAGATGGGGAGGAGTAAGTGGAGGGATATGGAGATGCGTATGAGATTCTTTTGTCTGAGAAATCCATCACAACTTGCTAGATTTCTCACTCTACAATGTTTCTATGTGCTTGAGTTTGCGCTAAAAGGAAGTCTAACACATGTTAGGTTTTCTTTTACATTCCAATGTTGTTAATCTAGCACACATTAGACTTATTTAGTCCTAAAATTTTGTTATGCTCCTGTGTTTGTGCTAGAAGGAAATATAACATGTGTTAGATTTCTTTCAAATTTAGATATGCTTGTGTTTGTGTTGGAAGAAGATTTAACACAAGCTAGATTTCTTATACTTTACAATGTTGTTGTTGGCAATGTGCTTGTATTTTTGGTAGATATAAATCTAGCACTTGCTAGATTTCTCAATCTACAATGATTCTATGTGCTCAAGTTTTGACTAAAAGGAAATCTAATACATGTTAGATTTTATTTTACCTTGCAATTTTATTAATTTAGCACACATTAGACTTATTTAGTCCTACAATGTTGTTATGTTATTGTGTTTGTTCTCGAAGGTAATATAACATGTGTTAGATTTCTTTAAAATTAAAATGTGCTTGCTTGTGTTGGAGGAAAATTTAACACGGTCTATAATTCTTTGTTATGAAACTAGCTCACAAAAAGATAGAAAAGATAGATCAACGCCTTAGAATTCAGCCTCTTTGAGGGGACAACCTCCTTTACATTACACAAATGAATGCTTCTTTAACAATTCAAATGACAAAACCTCCTTTCTATAGATAGGAGTCTAAGGAGTCACAATATAACCCAGCCGACCTAACAATAATAATATAAAGGCACAAAAATAACAATACAGGGATTCTATGGGGCACAGTAATAACAATATGGGGACAATTGGGACACAACAATATTAATAAGGGATACAACTAAAATAGCAATGGGGTAATCATTATTATTATAGGGACCTAACATGCTCCTCTCCTTCAAAAAAGTGTTGTCCTCAATGGTTGACTAGTTCTGGATGCTTCTGTATAAAATTCTCATCCTCCCATGTGGAATCTTCAATGGATAAGTTCTTCTACTTGATGAGATACTTTGAAATTGATCTATTTCGTAGTTGTTGAGTTCTTGTTTCTATGACTGCTTTCGGATTCCAATATAGTTTTTCCTTCCTTGTCAAGTTCTGGCAATATTGTTTGAACTGGGAGCTTGTCGCTTATAACATTCTTTAAACATGAAACATGGAAAACTAGGTGCACTCAAGAAGCTACAGGAGGCTCCAATTTGTATGCCATAGTACCAATCTTTTGCACCACCTTGTACGGACCATAGTACTTTGGTGATAATTCATTATCCTTCTTAGCTTGCTTGAGGCACATTTGTTTATATGGTTGTAGTTGCAGGAATACTCATTCACCTACATCAAAAATTCTTTTGTTGTGATGCTAATCCGCCTATTGTTTCATTCTATTCTATGCCAACACGAGGTTATCCTTTAAGAGTTGGAGGACTTGTTGTTGATGCTCAATGTGATGTTCCACTGCTTGAACCTTAGAATTTTCTCTTAAATATGATGTGATGGATGGTGGGTAATTTCGATAAAGTTCCATAAATGGGGTCAGTTTTGTTGCTGTATGGAAGGAAGTGTTATACACCATTCAGCCAGAGGAAACAATTTGACCCATTGTGTCTCTCTATCAGATACAAGCAACGAATATATCCTTTCAGACATTTGTTTACTATCTCATATTGCCCATCAGTTTGAGGATGATAAGATGAGTTATGAGCTAACTGAGTACCTAGACAAGAAAATAATTCTGTCCAAAAATTTCCACTGAAAATGGGATCTCTGTCACTTACAATAATCTTTGGGTTTCCATGTAGCTTTTCAGTTATTTACATAAATGCAGTAGAAATTGTACTGTATTTAAATGGATTTGATAATGTACAAAGGTATGCATACTTGGTAATTCTATCAACTACCACCATGACGACACTCTTTCCCTCAGAAATGGGTAAACCTATGATAAAATCCATTGAAACCTCCTCCCAACGTTGGCTTGGAATTGATAAAGGTTGTAAGAGACCCGGGGTCTTAATTGTTTCAACTTTATTTTGTTGGCAAACCAAACATTCCGCCAGAAACTTTTGAATATCTGATTTAAGCCCATCCCAAAAAAATCCTTCTTAACCCTATGGTAATTTTTAAAAAATCCTAAGTGCCCTCCTAAGGGAGAAGTGTGCAATTCCATAAGAATCTTTTGTTTGAGTTGGGAACTCTTACAAAGGTATAAGCAATCTTTGTACCATAACGAATCATTATTCCAGCTAAATGTATTAGATGTACTGGAATCCTATTGTAACTTTAGAATAAGTGCCTATACTTCTTCATCATTCTTCCATTCCTCCCTTGATTCGTTTATCTAATCTGGTTGGATAATAGAAATGGCACACAACAATGCTTCCACATCCTCATCCTTTCTATAGGGTGCATCCGCCACCACATTTTGCTTCCCTTTTTTGTAGATGATTTCAAAGTCATAACCCAACATCTTTGTGACCCACTTTTGTTTCTCTTCAGAGGATAATCTTTGATCTAAAAAGTATTTAAGGCTATCATGATCTGTTCTTACCTTGAAGTGTCTTCCCTTTAGGTAGGGTCACCATTTCTTAAGTGCATGTAGTATTGCCAACATTTCCTTCTCATAAATAGCTTTGTGTAAAAATGTTCCCTTGATTGGATGACTTTCAAAAGCAATGGGTCTTTCATCTTGCATTAAAACAGCACCAATTCCATTTCCTGAAGCATCACATTCCACAATAAAGGTTTTTGTAAAGTCCGGTGTAGCTAAGACAGGTGCTTGGAGCATTTCCTCTTTAAGATGTTCGAAGGCCTTTGCTGCTTCTAGAGTCCATGAAAATGTATCTTTCTTCAATAATGTTGTTAGAGGTGCTGCTATTCTCCCATAATTCTTAACAAACTTGCGATAATACCATTTCAACCCAAGAAATATTTGCAGATCCTTTATGGATGTGGGGATTTTCCATTCCTTAATGGCTTTAATTTTTCTAAGGTCTACCTTAACTCCTTCATGAGATACAATATGACCCAGATATTCCACCTCTTGTACTCCAGAGAAACACTTGGATCTTTTTGCATATAATTGTCTCTCCTCCAATAATTGTAGCACCCTGTCAACATGTTCAACATGATCCTTCCAAGACTTGTTGTAGATTAGTATATCATCAAAAAATACTAACACAAATTTTCTAAGGAAGGGTTTGAAAATGGAATTCATCAAACCTTGAAATGTAGAAGGTGCATTGGTAAGGCCAAAAGGCATGACCAAAAATTCATAATGACGCATGAGTTTAAAATGTTGTTTTCAGAATTTCTTCAGTCTTCATTCTCATTTGATGATATCCTGAATGAGGATCCAACTTGGTGAAGTAAATTGATCCATGCAATTCATCCAGTAATTCATCAATGACAGCAATGGGAAACTTATCTTTAATAGTGAGCTTGTTGAGCTCCCTATAATTTGGACATATGCACCATGATTCATCCTTCATGTTCACCAATACTACTGGAATAGAGAAAGAACTTTGACTAGGTTGAATTATACTAGCCTCTAGCATTTCTGGAACCATACATTCAATTTCACTCTTTTAGGCATAGGGATATCTATACAGCCTGATGTTTGGAGGAACACTTCCTGGAATCACATGAATAGCATGATCATGATCACGAATAGGTGGGAGACCTTTGGGAGTCTCAAATACCTTGGAATGATTGTCCCAGAATTTTTGGAGATCTGGAGAAATAGATGATTTCAATGTGGAAATATCTGACGACCATAATTTTGCAATTACACCTCTTTGTTCCTTTTTTAGAATCTTTGTCATACTGTTAGAGTTGATTATCTTTCGTGGTTTCCTGCAATACCACTTAATTCAACTTCCTTACCTTCCATAGAAAATTTCATGAAAAGTTCTTGAAAATTAAAAGCTATTGTACCCAAGGATTGTAGTCATTGGACTCCTAGTACAACATCAACACCTCCCATTGGAATGGAAAGCATTGGGCTAGTCAATACATATTCTCCCATGGATAGCTTGATATTATGGAACTTTCCGAAGCAATTTATCATTCCTCCATTTGCAACCATCACTTGACACTCTGGTGCTAGATATAGGAAGCAATTCAATTCTTTTGCTACCTTACAATGAATAAAATTGTGGGTACTTTCTTCTTGATTTGTCCTTCTATATTGATTGTTTGAGGAGTGGTAATTCCAGCCAATGCATTACGTGATATGTTTGGATTCATTTCTTCTTTATCTAGGCTTTGTTCCTGGAGGATATCCTCTTCTTTTGATGTTTCTTTCTCCTTTTCTTCTTCCTCTTCACAATCTATGTAGAGTAATTTCTTCTCAGCACACTTATGACCATTATTGTATTTGCTATCAGAACTATAACAAATCCCTTTTTCTCTTTTTTCTTCCAATTATTTTGGTGTCAAACTTGTAGGTTGTGGAAGACTAGGGGCAACACCACTTCCATCTTTATAGTTGTGTGTGGTATGCTTCCTAGTTACCATAATTTTTCTTTCCATTTTTCTTGCTAACCTGAATGACTTCTCTAATGAATCAGGTTCCTAAAGGTGAACATAATGTTGGATATTATCCTTTAAATTCCATATGAACACATCAATCCTATGCTCCTTTGGAATATTTTTTACTCTGATTTTCAATTTTTGGAACTCCTCAATGTGCTCCATTATTAAACCCTTTTGTTTGAGACTTATCAATTGGCTAAAATAAGTGTTGCTTTTTGTATCCTCATAATGTGCTGTCAATTATTCTGTAAAAATTTTCCAAGTGATAATTTGTTTACGAGAGCAAAGCCATTGATAACATACAAACTGATTTGCTCCCAAATATAAAGTTGCAATACACACCTTTTGTTTGTTTTGCACATTATTGAGATCGAAAAATTGCTCCATCTGTAATATCCATGTTGTGGGATCCTTGCCATCAAACTTCCTCATATAGATTTTTGGAATATGGTGGGTCTTCGATCCAACATTAGAGTCTATGACTTCATGATTAACATTTCTTTTGTTCTCATCATTAGTTTCCTTTACTACCCTTTCACCATTAGTGACCATTTCTTGTAGCAACTTATTCAAATTTATCTTCAATTCTTCCATCTTCATCCATGCCATCCATGTTAGCGTCCATGCTATTCATCTTACCTTCCATGCCATTCTTTAAACTATCCATCTTAGCTTCCACACCATACATCTTAGTTTCTACATCTTTCTTTAAACCATACATCTTAGATTCTGTTACTTTTTGCCCGAGTAACACTTGTTGCACTTGGTCTTGTAATTTTGATATATCATGTTGCATTTCTTCCTCTTCTTCATGAGTCATGCTATAGCTTTTAGGTTGCTTACTAGGTGTTTGAATTTTCTTTCCTCGAGGCATCAGTTATCGATAATAATGCTCTACTACGCCCTTTGAATTCCTTCAAAATAATTTTTCAAACCAAGCTTAAGCAAAAATTTTAAAAATTTACACACCTTGTTTCACTTTGTAGGAGCTCGATATTTCCTCTGATGTATCTCTATAATTTTGGATCATCCAGTCCTGAAATTGTGATCTACAGTAGCCCTCTGTCTCTTCTTTCCAATTCCACCAATCTGATCCAAATTGGATTCTCCAAGGAAGAGTTATGCCAAATCTCCCATAGTGAACTAATTATAGACTAGTTCAGTAGAGCAAACTTGTACGATGCGCCACAGGTCCTTGTTTTGAACTTTGGCTCCAAAAATTATATATAAGAAACTACACTTCGTCCTCTTTCTGTAACTCCTTATGAAATTTCAATCCGATGCTCAGAGAGAAAGTTATGATGATTTTCCCTAGGTCACCTGTTTGGAATGTAATTCAGGAGTTTGCAAAAAGACCAACATCCTCATATCATATCTACACAAATATAGTGCGAAAAGCTCTGAAAATTGGACCCGAGGTTTAGTGAGAATTTGTTTCAAATGGGTTTTTTTTTTCGCTTCTAAAACATCGCAGAAAAACATTATATTGAAAAGGCCATGATGACCTATTCGGAAGAGTGAAACCCTAGAATCCAAAGCTCTGATACCAAGTTTTATGAAACTATCTCACAAAAATATAGAAAAGATAGATCAATACCTTATAATTCAGCCTCTTCGAGGGGGAAACCTCCTTTACATTACACAAATGAATGATTTTTTGATGATTCAAATGACAAAACCTCCTTTCTATATATAGGAGTCTAAGGAGTCACAACATAACCGAGCCAAACTAACAATAATAATATAAAGACAGAAAAATAACAATAGAGGGATTTTATGGGGCAGAGTCATAACAATATGGGGACAATGGGGGCACAACAATATTAATAAGGGATACAACTACAATAGTAATGGGGTAATCACTAGTATTATAGGGACCTAACATTCTTATACTCTACAATCTTGTTCTTGGCAACATGCTTGTATTTGTGGTAGACATAAATCTAACACTTGCTAGATTTCCCATTCTACAATGTTTCTATGCGCTTGAGTTTGCACTAAAAGGAAATCTAACACATGTTAGATTTTGTTTTACATTGTAATGTTGTTAACTAGCACACATTAGACTTATTTAGTCCTACAATGTTGTTATGTACTTGTGTTTGTGATAGAAGGAAACATAGCACGTGTTAGACTTATTTCAAATTTAAATGTGCTTGTGTTTGTGTTGGAAGAAAATTTAACACAAGATAGATTTATTATACTCTACAATGTTGTTGTACGCAATGTGCTTGTGTTTGTGCTAGACATAAATCTAGCACTTGCTAGATTTCTCACTCTACAATGTTTCTATGTGCTTGAGTTTGTGCTAAAAGGAAATCTAACATATGTTAGATTTTCTTTTACATTGCAATATTGTTAATCTAGCACACATTAGACTTATTTAGTCCTATAATGTTGTTATGTATTTGTGTTTGGGCTAGAAGAAAATATAGCCTGTGTTAGATTTATTTCAAATTTAAATGTGCTTGTGTTTGTGTTGGAAGAAAATTTAACACAAGCTAGATTTCTTATACTCTACAATGTTGTTGTTGGCAACGTGCTTGTATTTGTGGTAGACATAAACCTAGCACTTGCTAGATTTCTCAATCTACAATGTTTCTATGTGCTTGAGTTTGCACCAAAAGGAAATCTAACATATGTTAGATTTTCTTTTAAATTGCATTGTTGTTAATCTAGAACAAATTAGACCTATTTAGTCCTAAAATGTTGTTATGTTCTTGTGTTCGTGATAGAAGGAAGTATGACATGTGTTAGATTTCTTTGAAATTTAAATGTGCTTGTGTTTGTGTTGGAAGAAAACTTAACACAAGCTAGATTTCTTATACTCTACAATGTTGTTGTTGGAAACGTGCTTGTATTTTTGGTAGACATAAATCTAGCACTCACTATATTTCTCAAACTACAATGTTTCTATGTGCTTGAGTTTGTGCTAGAAGGAAATCTAACACATGTTAGATTTTCTTTTACATTGCAATGTTATTAATCTAGCAAACATTAGACTTTCTTAGTCCTACAATGTTGTTATGTTCTTCGGTTTGTGCTCGAAGGAAATATAATATGTGTTAGATTTGTTACAAATTTAAATTTGCTTGTGTTTGTGTTGAATAAAATTTAACATAAGCCACATTTATTTTACTATACAATGTTGTTGTTGGCAACGTGCTTGTATTTGTGGTAGACATAAATTTAGCACTTTGCTAGATTTCTCACTCTACAATGTTTCTATGTGCTTGAATTTGCACTAAAAGGAAATCTAACACATGTTAGATTTTCTCTTACATTGCAATTTTGTTAATCTAGCACATATTAGACTTATTTATTCCTACAGTGATGTTATGTTCTTGTGTTTGTGCTCGAAGGAAATATAGCATGTGTTAGATTTATTTTCAATTTAAATGTGCTTGTGTTTATGTTGGTACAATGTTGGTGTTGGCAACGTGTTTGTATTTGTGGTAGACATAAATCTAGTACCTTCTAGATTTCTCAATCTACAATGTTTCTATTTGCTCGAGTTTGTGCTAAAAGGAAATCTAACACATGTTAGATTTTCTTTACCATTGCAATGTTGTTAATCTAGCACACATTAGACATATTTAGTCCTAAAATGTTGTTATGTTCTTGTGTTTGTGCTAGAAGGAAATATAGCATGTGTTAGATTTCTTTCAAATTTAAATGTCCTTGTGTTTGTTTTGGAAGAAAATTTAACACAAGCTAGATTTATTATACTATTCAATGTTGTTGTTGGCAACATGCTTGTATTTTTGGTATACATAAATCTAGCACTTGCTAGATTTCCCACTCGTCAATGTTTCTATGTGCTCATGTTTGCACTAAAAGGAAATATAACACATGTTAGATTTTATTTTACATTGCAATGTTGTTAATCTAGCACACGTTACAATTATTTAGTCCTACAATGTTGCTATGCTCTTGTGTTTGTGCTCGAAGGAAATATAACATGGGTTAGATTTCTTTCAAATTCAAATGTGCTTGTCTTTGTGTTGGAAGAGAATTTAACACAATCTATAATTCTTATACTCTACAATGTTGTTGTTAGCAATGTGGTTATATCTGTGGTAGACATAAATCTCACTTGATAGATTTCTCACTCTACAATGTTCCTATGTGCTTGATTTTGTGCTAAAAGGAAATCTAACATTTTAGATTTTCTTTTATATTGCAATTTTGTTAATCCAGCACACATTAGAAGAAGGCATGGGTTTACATCTTAACACTGATGTTGACAATGAATCTACTGTGAAGAGTTTAGCCCAACGAAGAAGCAATCAGCGTAGCTGGGGATGATAGCGCTGAAAACTCATGCTCCAGCAAGATGAAGCAGTACACTGAAATCATGCCAGCAGAACCAGTGATAAACTCCTACGTTGTCCAGCCAGCAGAACACCTGATAGCTTCCTGGGCTGGTCCCTTTGACTGCGTTGTTCCCTGCCAGCCACCAGAACGCATAAGGGGCTTCTCCCACGCTGTTCCTTACGCTAGCACCTATACCAGCAGCATGAATAACAACATCATGAATAACGAGAGTAGTTCCAGCTACGTTGGTGACAAGAAGCACAATATTGCCTGCACAAACAACGCTGATAATAAGGCCGATGCAAGCATTGGTAGTGAGTCCGTTATTAACATAGATAAAATGATTAACGTTGATTCCTACAACATTAATTTTAATAAGGCCGGTGCAAGAATAAATGAGGGAAGTGCACCCATTATTAACATGGATGAAGCGATTAAGGTTGTTGAAAACAAGATCATGGAGAGTGGAAATACTCCAGCTCACTATTATTTTAATAGGTATATGGAAGAAAAAAGCAGCATAGTAGGTATGAATCAAAAAACTAATGCGGATTGTAGTATTAAAAAGGATAGTGCTTCAAGTGATAATCAATCTGAGGCAGGATCTAAAGATTCAGGCAATGGCAGACCTGTTATTAGTAACCCCAATGTTCCAAATAAACATGATAAGAGGGTTGTTAATCTCTCATCCATGATGCTCACTTCTGAAGAAATCAATATCCTGAGCAAAGGTTTGGGATTTGCGGTCGCTCCTAAGAACATTCCATTCGAAAGCATCATTTGCAACATTGAGTATGGGACTCAAGGCCTTTCATCAAACAATAAAGAGATATTAAGACAAGAATGCTCCCTAGCTATGTTGAAATCCAAACGTCCAAAGAGTAATCTGAATAAAGAGGGGCGAGAGGCTCTTAGATCTCTCCGAAATAATGATAAGATAGTGGTTCTTAAAGCTGATAAAGGAGGAGCCACTGTTGTGTTAAATAAGGAAGATTACATTCATAAAATGAATGAGCATTTAAATTGTGGGAGTTATAGAAGAGTCAACTCCAACCCTATTCCCAAGGTGATGAAACAAGTCAAGAAAGCCATCATGGAAACCAGCCTGGATGATAAAATAAAAAAGAAGTTGATTCCCTCCTGTGAGGTTATTCCTAGAATCTATGGATTACCAAAAATCCATAAGGAAGGGGTCCCTCTTAGACCAATTGTTAACACCATTGGTTCCCCTACCTACGAATTAGCTAAGTATGTAGCTAAGCTCCTAAAACCTCTGGTTGGTAACACAGACTCTTTTATAAAAGACTCAAATGATTTTGTAAAACTCATTAAGAATAAAAGGGTGGATAAAGACGATATTCTAGTAAGTTTTGATGTGGTTTCTTTGTTTACAAAGATTCCTCTAGATGAAGCTGTTCATGTTATAAAGATGGCCACCGATCCTGAGACAGCTAAGCTTGCAGAGATTTGTTTACGGTCCACTTTTTTCAGTTTTCAAGATCACTATTATGAGCAAATATCTGGTGTCGCCATGGGCTCCCCTCTCTCACCTATTGTTGCCAACTTATACATGGAGTACTTTGAAAGAAAAGCCCTTGACTCATACCCTTTGAAGCCAGCTTGGTGGAAAAGATTTGTCGATGACACTAACCTGAATTGGACTCATGGTAAGGCGGAGCTGGAGAAGTTTTTCAGTCATCTTAACTCTATATCTTCCGAGATCAAATTTACTATGGAGCTTGAAGAGAACGGTAAGATCCCCTTTCTAGATGTTCTAATCAGTAGAAAAGAGGATGGTACTTTGGGACACCAGGTCTACAGAAAGAAAACTCATACTGATAGCTATCTTCATGCTGACTCTTACCATCATCCTTCCCAAAAATCTGGCGTCTTAAACACTCTAGCTGTTAGGGCTTTCAGGATTTCTGACCCGGATCACCTAAAAGAAGAGATTGAGCACTTAACCTCTGTCTTCAAAAACCTTGGATACAAAGAATGGAGTATCAAGAAGGCTATAAGAAGAGCTCAGGATAAGGCCCTCTCCAAGCATCCTCCTGAAGACAAGAAAGAAGATTCTGGGAAGGTCTACCTTCCATTCATCCAGGGGATTACAGATAAGATTGCAAAAATTTTAAGGAAGAAGAACATAAACACTCAATTTACAACATGTGGAACTATAAGGCAGATGATGAGGTCAGTAAAGGATAACATCGATCCTCAACAACTCAAGGGTGTGTATAAGATTGACTGCTCTTGTGGCAAGAGTTATATTGGGGAAACAGGTCGATCTCTGAAAATAAGACTAAAGGAGCACGTGGCTGATATAAAGAATGAGAGATCCCGTACATCGGCCCTTGCGGAACACTCGTCCAAAACCAAACATCATGTGTGTGTGGAGGACGCTAAAGTGATTGCAAGAGAGGATAATTATCACAAAAGAAAAATCAGAGAGGCCATCAAAATTATGAAATTTCCTCAAAACCTCAACAGGGACAATGGGAGTGAAATTAGTGGAAACTGGCTTCCCCTGATCAGACAAATAAACCCCTCCAGGGCTTTGGAAGCATAGTATCAGGGTCTCTTAATAATAATAAAAATAAAATTTAATTAGATAAAATTAAATTTAATTAAAATTTAATTAGATTAATTAAATCAAAATTAATTTATTAAATTAAAAATTTTATTATTTAATTAATTATATTTTTGTTTTGTCGTTAAAAGACTAGCTAAATTTTTCTATTATATTTACAGGAAGACTTTACAGACAGTGATGCAGACATTCCAGGGCCAGCAGTTGCACCCTATATAATTTAACTTTAAGACCAGAAGCTCCCTCGCAGGGGCAGCACCGACAAAACTTTCAAAATAACCAACCAAACTAACAGAGTTTCTCCCAAAACAAGTTGCTTCTGGAGGCCCAGAAGAAGTGAGAGTTAGCAAGCTAAGGGGCCTCATTACTCTGAGCAGAATCAAGACTGCCCACGCAGGGGCTTTCGACATTGTCTAACTGAACCCAACAAGAAACAAAATTGAAACTAGACTCGATATGCATAAACCAAACAGATAGACACAGAAATTGCCAACCAGACAGACGCAGAAGTTGCCAGCCATCAAGCACAGTAGAATCCGGAACCGACATACCCACAGGAGCTTTAGTTCTGTTTTCTGGTGGAGAGAGGAGGAACTGTGTGGAGCCGGGGCTCAGTATCCTGGTCCTCGCCGAGGCTTGGGTCTTCCACCACATAGCACCATCCCCTTCCCTCCGGGACTCCTTCCCACATCGCTTTCCACTTATCCTCATCCATGCCCGGGGGTGTTGTCCCCAAGTCGGGTGAGGTTCCTTGCACCGTCTCCTTCCCCAAATTGTCTGGCTCGCTCGGTGGCAGATCCTCAAGGCCTTCCTTGCCAACGCTTTCCTTGCCCGAACTTCCTGGTGGCCTCTCCATTGCATCCTTGCCCGAACCTTCTGGAGGTTTCTCCGCCGTGCCCTCAGGAGTTCCAGCACCGAATTCTTCAGGGATTTTTGTAAAAAGGACTGAAATGTGGGCTTTGACGCCTGTGTTGTCCATTGAGCCTCCCAGAGTGAACACCACCGAGCCAAACGCTGGCAGCAATGGCCCTCCCTCGCTCGAGCTGCCAACCTCCAGGAATTGTCCACATGGGAGTTGGGTGGCTCTTGCTCTCCTATGACAGTAGCAGCAGCAGAAATGGTGGTGTTCGTCTGCTGCAGGGGTTCGAGAGGAAGAACCTCTCCCTGGTCCTCGTCTGCTGGGCTGTCGTTCCCGCAATTTGGCCATGTCACCCGCAAATGCCCACACCCGTGAAATTTCTGAGCACCCTCCTTCTGCACACGAATTGACCCGTCTTGCTTCCAATTGAACCAGAAATCCTTCGAGTTGCCTCCCCTGCTTCCGGCCACAGCCTGAATTGCAGCGGCAGACCAGAGCTTGCACTGCGGCAGGAGGCTTAGCATCCACCGACTCACAATTCCTCTGCTCTCGCATCCGGCTGATCTTAACTCTCCAATGCATCCACATCCTTTGCTGATATCGATTTCTAAACCTGCTCTGCAACAGAGCATTAACTGCATTCTGCGCCACCATCGAGAACTCCTGCTCTGCAATGAATTCCCCTCACATATCTGCTGAACCATTATGCTATGACGGCGGTCGGACCAGGCTCATTAAGATCTCCACGGGGCGGCACATGCTGGGCATGTGGCACATCCCTCCTTGGCACGTCATCACCCGCATCCGGGGATTCAGCATCCTTGTGGAGTATGCTTTCACATTCCTGTTTCTGTTGGTTGCTTAGGATGATGTTCAGTTTGCCTTCTAGGAAGGGCTGGTTACAGTCTACTCCAATGTTTGCCATGAAATCAGCGATCTTGTTACCCTCTCTTTTGGTGTGATGGAAAGAGAGGGCATTGTGATTGCGCAGTTCATGAGCAATATTGCTTAGTCTGGCCTCTAATCGCCAACTGTCAGCTACCTTCCTGGCGTGAGAGCCATTCTGAATGCGAGTAGCCATGTTTATAAGGATTTGAGAGTCGCCCTCTACAATCAGCGGTTGAAGATTGAGGCGCTTTGCTACCAGGATCCCCTGCCACATTCCTTCCAACTCCGCCGAATTGTTGGTGTCCCATCCTATGTTGCCGAAGTAGACCTGTAGGGGTGAGCCTTTGTGATTCCTTATGATGCCCCCAAATCCTGCTGGCCCAGGGTTGCCTTTCGAGGCTCCATCGAAATTAAGTTTGTATGAGTTGATGGGTGGGGCAGTCCAACCATGATCCTCCTTGTCTCTGCGTTTCACCGTTTGATGCATGGTGGGCTCTTGTAGCTGCTGCAACATCCAGTTGTCTAGGATGTTTTTCTCGTTGTCTGTTGTGGGGAGATCCTCTTTGGTCCATGTTTTCAACAGCATGGTTTCTTGGAGATTGCTGTGTATGCTGTTCCAGATGTTCTCATTAGTTCTGCTTTGATTTTTGAATATGCGCCTGTTCCGTTCCTTCCAGATGTTCCATAGTAGAATGCCCGGGATAAGATTCCACAAGTGGTTGAGAATCTCACACTTGTAAGGTCTTTTCGGCCATTGACGGATGGTGTTTATGATACCGTCAGCTTCCCTGCATCTCCTTTGGCATTTGAATTCTACCTTTTCCCATAAATGAGTGGCGATTGAGCAAGTTTGCAGAAGATGCTGCAATGTTTCCTCGTTTTGAGAACAATTATGGCATATGGAAGGTCCGTGAAAATTACGTTTCCTTAGCTTGTCCCAAGTGAGAATCTTCTTGTGCCCAACCAACCAGAGGAAGTGTGATATTTTAGGCCAGGCTTTGAAGCTCCATATCCTTTCCCATAGAGGGTCCGGTTTGATGGGGAAGTTGCCTAACAGATTGTAGGCTTCTGCGGTGGTATAGGTGCCTTTAGTTTGATAACCCCATCTGAGGATGTCCTCATTGTTTTCATGTCTGATTCTTCTTTTATTTAACTCGCTCTCCAGTGCTGTTATCTCTTGGGGGCTAGTGCTGTTGGTAATGCGATTGCCTGATTGCCATTTCCTGAATCCGTTCTCCATTTCCTGCGCCCAAAATTGATGCACCATGGCTTGCTGCTGCTCCTGGCTGCTAGGAATGATCGTTGCAGGGAGAACATTTGAGAGTTTGGGCATCTGGTTCCAGGCATCATTCCAGAACCTAGCATTGTGACCATTCCGTATTTCCCAAAAGCTGTGTTTCTGAACGAGCTGATGATGTTGTTTAGCTGCATTCCATATAAGAGACCCATTGATAGTGGGTGTGAACCTGATGAGCTCTGCTTGGGGCATGTTGTTGGTGTATTTTGCAGTCCATATTTTGGCCCATAACTTCTCTGGACTGGTTACCCATTGCCACCATATTTTAGCTGTCATGATGGTGTTGCTGTGCTCAGGGTCCCGAAGTCCAATTCCTCCTTTGTTTTTGGGCTTACATACAGTGTCCCATTTGACCAATGCCCATTTGCGATTGGTGGCTGAACTTCCCCATAGAAAGTCTCGCTGCAAGTTTCTCAATCTCTTTAGAACCCACTTAGGTGCAGCCAGGATGGAGAAAAGATAGAGAGGCATGGCTTGCAAGACAGCCTTAAGAAGCACAACCCGGCTGGCTAGATTTAGGGAGCGATTGGTCCATAGATTGAGCTTGGACTCAAGCTTCTCCAAGAGGGCCCGCCATGCCGGCTGCTTTATGGCCGAGGCTGTGAGGGGGGCTCCCAGATACGTGGAAGGGAGAGAAGCGGATTGGAAGCCCAGGATACGGGAAACAACACGTTTTACAGACGGAGGGGTATGGAAGAAAAAAATTTGAGATTTGGAGCTGTTGACATGAGTGCCGGAGGCCTTTGAGAAGTCGTCGAGCAGGGTTTTTAACTTAGAGGCTTCCTGAGCTGAAGGATAACCATAGAGCATGGTGTCGTCTACAAATTGCTGATGAGAGGAGGCTGAGGTACTGTGGATGGAGATCCCTTTAAGCTGGTTAGAGTGAAGGGCTTGCTTGATGTGCCTACCTAAACCTTCCGCCATTAAGACAAAAAGGAAAGGGGATAGGGGGTCGCCTTGTCTGATACCTCTGGAGGGCTTGAAGGGACGGGAGGGTAAGCCATTGACGAGGATGGAGAAATGAGAGGAAGAAATTAGGCTCAAGATCCATCTTATCCAGGAGTCACAAAATCCAAAAGCTTTCAGCATATGCTGGATGTAAGACCAGCTGAGCTTGTCAAAGGCCTTGGAGAGGTCAATTTTAAGAAGCATACCAGCTTGATTGGATAGCTTGAGCGAATGTATGATTTCATGAGTGAGGATGATACCATCCATGATCTGTCTGCCTTCAACATACCCTGACTGCTCCGGAGATATGAGCATGGGTAGCAGAGGTTTGAGCCTGTTCGCTATAACTTTGGATATGACCTTGTAGAGGACGTTACAGAGGGCTATGGGTCTGAATTTATCAGGGGTGATGGAGTTTTCCTCTTTGGGGATTAGAGCTATAAAGGTAGAGTTAAGGGAGGGGAGCATCCAGCGAAGGGCCCTGGATTCTTCAACTATTTGCCAGACCTCCATTTTAATTAAGTCCCAGAAAGCATGAAAAAAAGTAGTTGTAAAGCCATCAGGGCCAGGGGCTTTACCTTCTTTGAGCTGCGCCATTGCTTCGTCTACCTCGTGAATGAGAATTGGGCGCATCAGCAGCTCGTTGTGCTCCTCTGTGACTAGCCTGGGGATGTTGCTTGTAATCTTCTCAATGGCACTATTCCTATCCACCGTCTGCTCCTGGTGTACCATCTTGAAGTGATTGATGAGGATTTCCTCTATCTTCTCATGTTCTTCTTCCTTGGTCCCCTCTGGGCTTTGGATGAAAGGTATTTTGTTATGCATTCTTCTTTGCACTGTGGTGTTGTGAAAGAACTTAGTGTTGCGTTCCCCTTCTTTTAGCCACCTGATTCTTGATTTTTGTTTCCAGTAAATTTCTTCTTGTTTTCTTCGTTCTTCGAGCTGATTGTAGATGTGCTTTTCTTTGTTCAAGGTTGCCTCCGTGTGCCCTGTATTGATTACTGTCTGGTGTAGATCCTTGAGCTCCTGATTAAGTTCCTGTTGTGCTTCGAAAATGTTCCCAAAGGTCTCCCGATTCCATCGTTTAAGGTGGCCTTTTAAGAATCGCAATTTCTGTTGTAGCTGGTACATCCTTGAGCCTTCTGGTGGGACAAAGGAGGTCCATATGGTTCTGACGAAGTCCTTGAATGCTGGATGCGTTAGCCAGAAACCCTCAAAGCGGAATGGTTTTTTGGTTCTGTCCCCTGGTCGCTGCCAATGCAGAGCTATTGGCCAGTGATCCGAGCCCGAGTGTGCCAAAATCTCCGCAGTGAAGTCACCGCCTAGATGGATCGCATTGTCTGAAATCAGAAAGCGATCAAGTTTAGATGCGATCTGGTGCTTTCCTCCTCTGTGATTACTCCAAGTGTAGGTTCCATTGCAGAAAGACATATCGATGAGAGAGGCATTGTGGATGAAATCCTTGAAATGTTCTGCTTCAGGTTCTAATCTGGATCGTCCTCCTGTTTTGTCCTCGATTTTGGTAATCATATTGAAGTCACCTGCAACGATCCAAAGCGGATGCTGCCTGTTAGCGTTTAGCGCCTCAATGGTATCAAGAAGCACTTTTTTGCTTCCTCCTTCCTGAGGAAAGTAGACATTGGACAAGTTTCCATGAACCTTGGTGCCTAGAATGTGAAAGGCAGCTTGAATGAGGTTATGGGAGGCATGGAAGTCAGTAAGCGATATTGCCTGAGTGTTCCAGGCGATTGCTAGCCCTCCCGAAGCCCCCGTTGCATCCACGGCTACTGAGCGGCAACCTGGCCAGGCCTTTGATAGTATTCGACCTAGCGTTTGACTGTTGCATTTGGTTTCTTGGAAGAAACACATTTGCGGTTTTTCCAACTTGATCATGTTTTTTAACATCCTAGATTTTGCTGGGCTGTTAAGCCCTCTTAGATTCCAGGAGATCAGCTTCATGGATAACTGGTTTGGGTGGGGCTGAAGTATTTCGTGAGCTTCGCATATCTCCCTGAGTCCACCAGGAGTTTGCCCACCTCCATTGTTCTCTGAAGATCTGTCTTTCTCCCTCTTTTTTTGGAGTCCTTCGGTCGCTGGTTGCTGTCCCAATCACTACCAGGTTGAATACCTAGTTGCTGTTGGTGGAAGGCCCTGGATATTACCTCTTCCAGCTTTTCTAGATCCGTCTCTGAGATGGAGTCATACGCCTCTTTCCTACAAGCTAGCTCCAATCCAATAATGTCCAAACCGTGGAGATCTATGCTTTCAGGTTCTACTTCCATGATTTGAGCTTGACCTGTGTCTTCTTGAGTTCCCTCTGAGATTGTTACGGGAGTCAATGTCTCGTTCTTCTCCTTTTCCATGGGAGTTTTCTCTGGATCTTTCTGGTGCCTGCTAAGGATGGTCGGGATTTGTATGGGGGTTTTTGACTTGGGAAGGGGGCTGGAGGGGGGGGTGGGAGGAGGAGGATGGGCGGGTATGGATGTTATTGTCAGGTAGGACTAGATCTTCTGGGAGATCACTGAGAGATTCAAAGCTGTTCTTGGATCCAGGGTTGTGGGATTTGGGAGGCTGGGGTTTAGAGGCGTTCGGGGGCTTTTTCTGCGTGCGCTTTCTGTAAGAGACTTGGGTAAAGCCATCATGTGATGGAGGATCAGAGGTTTCCAGCGGGCTAGCTTTTGCAATGAGAGGACAGTCCCGATACAAATGCCCTATAGCATGGCATCTTCGACATCTGAACGGCACATGTTCATAGTCTAGGGCTTGAGTCCATTCCTCATCGCGATGGGCTAGGGTTATTGAGTCAGGAAGAGCTTCATTAAGACGGATAAAGACGCAGATCCTTGCGTAGGATATATACTTACGGGTTTTTGTGTCCTCCGAAGCTCTGATGTATTGTCCCACTCCATCACCTATGCGCTTCAGGCTTTCCTCTTCCCAGTATTCGTCGGGGAGCGAGTATAACCTTATCCAGACCGGAGCCCATGTGAGATCCTCCTTGTCAGGGTTGAATCTGGGTTTCCAGTTTGTGATGTATAGGCCTGCTGAGTTAAAAAAATACGGACCCCCTCCGAGGATCCTGAATTTGTCTTCTAGGCAGTAAAAAATAGCAGTGAAGAAGCCCTTCGGCCCCAGCTGGAGAGAGACATCTCCCTTGGGCTTCCATTTTGCCGCAATCCATCCATTTAGGGCTCGTTCTGTTGGCCAGAACCCTATGAATTTGCCAATGATTGCGTGGTCTGTCATGAACTGGATCCTACTGTCGATCTTGTCTCTCGGCAGTTCTATGCGCGGTCTAACCTTGGCTACCGGTCGGCAGGTGGAGGAAGTAACCGGCGGTTCAGTCGTTTGGGTTTCCTGTACTTCTGGTTTGTCATTGTCGCCTTCCTGTTGTTTTTTCCCTTTGCTCAGAATGTCCGGATCCACCGATCCAAATGTGACTTCAGGTTCCTTACTGTGCTGTGAGGGGGAGGGCTTTGACGCCCCCCCCGGGGGTTGAGCCATTGTTGTTCGCTGTACCCCTGCAGCTCTGTCACTCTGCTGCTGCAGATGATGAACAGAGCCTGCGCCTGATCCGCCGTGCAGAGTACGCCGTCGCAGGTTTCGCCCTTCAAACCCTAGCTCTCTCTTCCTTCTTCCTATTTAATTAATTATATTAATTTAATAAAAATTGTAATTAATTCTAAATAAGAATTAAATAGAATTTCTCAAATAATTAATAATAATAAAATAAAATAAAAATAAAATAAAATAAAATTAATTAATTAATTAATTAGGCAATGAAGGCTTAATAGGTTAAAATGGTAAATATCAATAATTACTTAAAAATAATTATGGTTATAATTAAATTAAATAAAGTTAATTAATCAATAAATTTAATTTAATTAATTAATTAAATAAAAAATAAAATTAATTAATCAATAAATTTAATTTAATTAATTAACTAAATAAAAATTAATTAATCAATAAGACTAATTAATCAATAATTTTAATTTAATTACCTATTCGAATAAAAATAATAGGAAGGATTATAAATCAATTATTTAATTAATCTAAATAGATGAATTAAATCAAAATTAATTAATTTAGTTATTCTATTCTAATTAAAATAAAAATTAAATAAAATTAGTCAATTAATTAAAAGAATTAATAATAACCAAGGATTAACATTGGATTAATAAATAATTAAGATTATAAATTAATCTAATTAAATTAAAGTAATTAATTAACTAATTAATTAGAATGGTAAATAACAATAAATTAAATTAATTAATCAATTAAATTCAAATTAATTATTTAAATGAAAATAAAAACAATAAGTAAGAATTATATTAATTAATTAATTAATCAAATAAAACTAAATAAAATTAAAATTTGTTAAATTAATAAAAACAGTTGGAAGGAAATGAAAAATTAAACTTATTCATGAATCAGATATATCAATTAAAATATTTTAGGTTCTAGGTAAATTAAGAGGAATAATTAATTTGGAAATAATAATAATATAAATAAATAAAAATAAATGAAAAAAATTATTTACATAAGTGTCGGCTTCTTAAAAATTAGGGTTCTAGGTTTATTTATACCCAGGTCATTATAGCTCTTCTCTCAATAAGTTTTCATTCATATTCTTTCTGATTTAGTCCTGATGATGGACCCCCTTTGGGGTTTGAAACGTCGACGGAATGAACATGAAACTGTGGATAATCCGGATCATACCACTGCAAAAAACTACCACAGAAGCTTAAAATCTAACACACATTAGACTTATTTAGTCCTACAATGTTGTTATGTTCTTGTGTTTGTGCTATAAAGAAATATAACATGTGTCAGATTTCTTTCAAATTTCAGTGTGTTTGTGTTTGTGTTGGAAAAAAATTTAACACAAGCTAGATTTCTTATACTCTACAATGTTGTTGTTGGGAATGTGCTTATATTTGTGGTAGACATAAATGTAGCACTTACTATATTTTTCACTCTAAAATGTTTCTATGTGCTTGATTTTGCACTAAAAGGAAATCTAACACATGTTAGATTTTGTTTTACATTGCAATGTTGTTAATCTAGCACACATTACACTTATTTAGTTACAAAATGTTGTTATGTTCTTGGGTTTGTGCTCAAAGCAAATATAACATGTGTTAGATTTGATTCAAATTAAAATTTTCTTGTGTTTATGTTGAATAAAATTTAACACAAGCCACATTTCTTATCCTCTACAATGTAGTTGTTGGCAACGTGCTTGTATTTGTGGTAGACATAAATTCAGCACTTGCTAAGTTTCTCACTCTACAATGTTTCTATGTGATTGAATTTGTGCTAAAAGTAAATCTAACACAACTTAGATTTTCTTTTACATTGCAATGTTTTTAATCTAGCACACATTAGACTTATTTAGTCCTACAATTTTTTTATGTTCTTGTGTTTGAGCTAGAAGGAAATATAGCATGTGTTAGATTTCTTTTCAATTTAAATGTGCTTGTGTTTGTGTTGGCGTCAAATTTTACACATGCTAGATTTCTTATACTCTACAATGTTGGTGTTGGCAACATGTTTGTATTTTTGGTAGACATAAATCTAGCACTTGCTAGATTTCTCAATCTAGAATGTTTCTATGTGCTTGAGTTTGCACTAAAAGGAAATCTAACACATGTTAGATTTTCTTTACCATTGAAATGTTGTTAATCTAGCACACATTAGACTTATTTAGTCCTAAAATGTTTTTATGTTCTTTTGTTTGTGCTAGAAGGAAATATAGCATGTGTTAGATTTCTTTGAAATTTAAATGAGCTTGTGTTTGTGTTGGAAGAAAATTTAACACATGCAAGATTTCCTATACTCTACAATGTTGTTGTTGCAAACATCATTGTATTTGTGGTAGACATAAATCTAGCACTTGCTAGATTTCTCACTCTTCAACGTTTCTATGTGTTCATGTTTGCGCTAAAAGGAAATCTAACAAATGTTAGATTTTATTTTACATTGGAATGTTGTTAATCTAGCACACATGAGACTTATTTAGTCCTACAATGTTGTTAGCTTATTGTGTTTGTGCTCGAAGGAAATATAGCATTTGTTAGATTTCTTTCAAATTAAAATGTGCTTGTCCTTGTGTTGGAAGATAATTTACACAATCTAGAATTCTTATACTCTACAATGTTGTTGTTGGCAATGTGGTTATATTTGTGATAGACATAAATATAACACTTAATAGATTTCTCACTCTACAATGTTTCTATGTGCTTGATTTTGTGCTAAAAGGAAATCTAACACATGTTAGGTTTTCTTTTACATTGCAATGTTGTTAATCTAGCACACATTAGACTTATTTAGTCCTACAATGTTGTTATGTTCTTGTGTTTGTGCTAGAAACAAATATAACATGTGATAGATTCCTTTCAAATTTAAATGTGCTTGTGTTTGTGTTGGAAGAAAATTTATCACAAGCTAGATTTCTTATACTCTGCAATGTTGTTGTTGGCAACGTGCTTCTATTTGTGGTAGACATAAATCTAGAACTTACTATTTCTCACTCTACAATGTTTCTATATTCTTGAGTTTGCACTAAAAGGAAACCTAACACATGTTAAATTTTCTTTTACATTGCAATGTTGTTAATCTAGCACACATTAGACTTATTTAGTACTACGATGTTGTTATGTTCTTGGGTTTGTGCTCGAAGGAAATATAACACATGTTAGATTTGTTTCAAATTTAAATTTTCTTGTGTTTTTTTTGAATAAAATTTAACACAATCTAGAATTCTTATACTCTACAATGTTGTTGTTGGAAACGTACTTGTATTTATGGTAGACATAAATCTAGCACTTACTAGATTTCTCACTCTACAATTTTTCTAGGAGCTTGAGTTTGCGCTAAGAGGAAATCTAACACATGTTCTACAGTTGAGTAGCTATTATTGTGAGTTCTACACTTATTATTGTTCTTGTTCATTTTGTTACACGTATAATGATGCGAGTGGTTATAGTATTTATAAATTCATATTTTCTTCAATAATTCGAAACTGTAATAATATTTTTTTATTTTATTTTCAAAAAACATGGACTATGAAGCTAGTGAGAATTCAAAGTAAGAATCCAAGGAAAAGGGAAGTTCGAGAAACATGACACCAGATTGTTTAAATGGTATGAAAATTTTAAAATTAGTTTATACTTTGTTACAATCATTATATATTATGCTAATAACTAGTTGTTGATTAATAAAAACCATGGAAATAGCCTTAGGACTGGTGTTTTAATGAGGACAACCCATACTAACATGGGTATTTTTTTTTTCCAAGCAATTTTATCTAGGTGATAACTTTTGGTGTCATATAGTAAACTTGCATAACATGTGTACTTATTTATTATTGTGCGTGTAAACGGAAATCATGTATTATAAGGTTGTTTAATAATATTTGGTATTTCATCTCTTCCATATTTCTTTTCTAGAAATTGTGGAAACTGGTGTGCGTGAAATTTGAAGTAATGTAGTGAAGATAAAAAGAAAAACAAGTGATATATAAACAATGCCTACTTCAACTAGTATGGTGGTTTTATATTTTTTGTACTTTTTTTAGAAATGGTTGGATTAGCTGGTTTCTTTTCTTAGCAATTTTACCTAGGTGATAACTTTTGGTGTCATATAGTAAACTTGCAATTAAATATGTACTCATTTATTATTGTGCATATAAATGGAAATCATGCATTATAAGGTTGTTTACTAATATTTGGTATTTCATGTATTCCATAATTTTTTTTTTCTAGAAACTGTGGAATCTGGTGTGCCTGAAATTCGAAGTCAAGTAGTGAAGAAGAAACAAAAAATAAGTGATATTCAAACGATGCCTCCTTCAATTGGTATGGTGGCTTTATATTTTATGTGCACTCTCTTAGAAATGGTTAGGTTAGGTGATTTTTCAATATTTAAAAGAACATTATGTGACAATATTTGAAATTATATTTTCATTTTGATTCATGCAAATATTTTTTTGTTTTTATTTGCAGAATTGGTTGGCCCTAAAGAAAATGAAATGTTACAACTATCATTTATGAAAAAGAAAATTTATTCAACTAAAATGGCAGTATCAATAACACCTTCTACTTCTACTTTTGAAATGATTAAAAAATACAATAGATCTAATAAATATGAGTTTGTGCAAGATTGGTACATCGAAATAGAATCTCCCTTGAATATGTTTCCTAATATGTATCTATTTGGATCAATAGATGGAAAAGAACTAGAGATATTAGGAATAATAATTAATTGCTATGCTTGCAATGAAAATGACATTGACTTTCAAGTGGAAATGATGAAAGAAAATGAGGTAAAATTAATTTCATGTGAAGTGGAGTATACAAGTTTTAGACAAGATTTGATCAAAGCTTGAAGTACTGATTCAACAAATACGAAAAAAATTAAATGTTCAAGTTGGATAACTATGAGAGGTTATCTAAATCTGGACTAAATAGTTTCGTAGATCTTTTAAAATGCATCACCACCATTCTGAGATATCGCTATCTAAGAAGTGAAAAAACATCATCTGTACTTCTTCATTTACAACAAAAAGGTAAATTTCTTGATAAAATACCAGATGATAAACTTGATTCTCAATTACTTGCTTTGAGAAGAGTATATTTATCTGATTTGGAGGAGAACATAATAGAAAGTGATTTGAATCCTACTACAAAATTTCAAAAAAATATGAAAGTTGAATATGAGACAACAAACTTTGCAAATCAATGTGATGAGATTCATGAAGCCTTCAAGCATTGCTATCTATTTTCAAACTCCTTCAGTAGAAAAGTGGTTGTTGAAAGATATATAGAAGCCGCCAAAGTGTTCAAATTAAGATCACGAGATGATCTAAATGTTCAAGTATCAGTGAAATCATTCCTAGAAAATTTTCAAACCTCATTACTTGATGCTCTTCTGATTCCATTTGACATCAATGAGTCTAATCCATTGGTAAACTCTATCAAAATTATAAATGAGACAGATATAAATTCCAAGAATATCAATTTTTGGAGAGTTTATGGTCAACACACCATTCAAGCAGTGAAATAAATTTTTAAAAACCCTAAATATAATGTATCTACAGAAGTGGAAGAAAAATATAAAAAACATAATTCTCGATTCTTGCATCCGTCAGTGGAACCCACTGAAGTGATCCGCATTTGTTGTCAATTAAATTCTGCAAATAAGTTATTCTTCAAAACTCCATTTATTGATTTTGTGCGCTCAGCAAGGAATTTCTTAATTGCCAATGAAAAATTAAAGAAAAGGAGGATTGGATGTTCTAAGACGGTTGAAGACAAGGTATGCAATTTTAATTATTTTTACATTTAACATTTTATTATTGTATCTACCTTTGTTGTAGATAAATGACTAAAGTTGATAAAATAAGTCATATTTTCTCATATTTATAATTAATTATCATTAGTTTATAACACCTTATTTAGTTTCATTTTTGCATTGAATTCTTATTAGTTTACATTTATTATTTTATCAGGTTGATGATGAAATTTTGTGCTCATTCTTCGACTGTCCAATTATAAATTTTTCTGATAAAAAAAGTTCTCTTATATCTTGAGGAACCTATTTGGGATAAATGGGACATTGTTTTTAACTGTTACCAACTAGGCATATAAAAGTGTTCTCCAAGCCAACACAATTTTGAGAACTACAAGAGAATTAGTCTACACAATTTGACAGCAGCTACTTTTCAGCCCCTTTAGAGATTAACCATGGAGGAAATTGCTTCAGTAGCAGATAAGCTATTGGATGGAACCATTTGGTTTTCTATTCCACTTAATCATCCATAAAATTCCACAAAATTAAGAGATTATTGTTCTAAATTGAAAACCAACAGAACAATATTGGACGCAATGGTTACATATTGTCAAAGTCATGATCAGAACTTGAATGAGATGACTCTTACCACATTCAACATTCTTGAGCATTATGAAATTAATGATATCATATTTAACAATTTTTGCAACACGGTGGAGGGGTCTACTTATGTCAAAGCAACACGTAATACAAAGATAGAGTCCCTTTCTTAGCAAGCATGTGGAGTCTTTGACAGAATAATAAATGGATCAACAAGTGTTTAACAGGTTGACAACAATTTTGAATTTGGTTGTCATTTTTGGGGGCCTGATCTTTTGTCAACACTTTTGCACTCTTTTCCATGTCAATTGCAACTAGTTTTACATACTGACCTTGTTGTTTTGGATACACTAGCTTTGAAAAAAGAACAATTCCACAAGGCATATTATATTGAATTTTTTTGATTTCTTATCGATAAAAAATGAGTTGAATGACTTTACTACAGTTCTCTTAGTAGAACTTTGGTTTTGTAATGATGTATGCTAGTCTTTGTAAATTTCCATAAAGAACTCCAAGTTCAACTATAAAATGACTAGTCGCATTTATGAATATAAGTCCCAAAACAATTATAGTTCTGATATAGTTCTTACTATACATTTCTATATTTCAAAATTAAAAATTTTGAAGGCTATCAAATACTCTCACACATTTTAAGACACATTCGATGAAAATGACAGAGATTATGATTTCTTGATGGATTTATTGGAAAAACACCAACGATGTAGTGATGAAAAAGTGGTTATTTCTCTTCATGCAAGGACAAATTTAATCAAGGCCTGTTGTACATATGGAAGAAGAATTTCATGTGTTGTGCAAACAGAGACACATAGGAAAATCGTGTTAAATAATTACAAATCTTTTCAACTATCAAATCTAGGATCCATTAACTTCTTGGAAAATTCAGGTACTACAATTCATTTTTTATTTCTTATAATACTTTGGATAATATTTTGTTCATATTTCTTAATTGTCGAATTGTTTACTAAAATAATTAATGATGGAGATTCTAAAACAAAGAATGATGAAAGTGGGAAGCAAAAAAATAATCAACATAGCGCTCATGATGTTGAAATAAGTACAGAGATCGAAATAGGAGGAGAAGGAGGATAGGAAGAAGTTATCATACCAGGTACAAAATTTTTTTGGTCTTTGCTCCTGACAATTTTTCAATTCATTTAATTTCCATATTCATAACATTTTTGGATGACTATTACATGGAATTATGAGATGAATGGAATTAATCAAGATAATGATCATGGAACGATGGAGATAGAAATGGGTATTAATCAACATAACTCTATCTTTTTTTTATTTTTTTATTATTCTAAATTATTATTTTTATTATCATCATTCATATCATTTCATATGTTGATTGTAGTTGGAAATAAAGAGAATGAATATAATGACCAGGGGAGTGTCCCAAAAAACTACAATCAAGACCAAAATATTATTATGGATGATTATAAATGATTCTTTTTTTGTGTAGTTGTTTAATGAATTTTGTTCATTGTCACAATTTATAACATTTTTTTATGTTTATTATAGTGACAAGAAAGGAGAAGAAAGACATTGATCAAATGGAAGTTAAACAAAAATTTAATCAAGAACAAAATATAACATCAGGTACTTATAATTTGTCCACTCATTTTCCTTATTATTTAATGATTCTATTCATTTTCACAATTCAAAATATTTTATATGTTTAATTTGGAGACAACTAAAGGTAACAAAGATGATGATGAGGTGCAATGTTACAAATATGAAGATAATGTCATATCAGATACTTATAACTTGTCTTATTGTTTATCTTATTATTCTTCAAACTCTAATTCTTGCAACTACAATAACGTTGTATATTTTTATTATAGGAACAAATAAAAAAGATAAAATTAACAATCAAAATGATGTTAAAGGTGTGTGTGTGTGTGTGTGTGTGTGTGTTTTTCTTTTTAAAGGTTGCATTACTAATGTTTTTCTTGGTATTGGTATTTGATTGAAGGTTTAATAGGAAGTAAAATTGTATGTGATTGAAGGTTTAATATGTTTACTCCAGGTTCTATCAAGATGATAAAAGAAATTATTGTTTCATCTTTAAATAGCGCAAAAAGCTCTCAAGGTAAGTGTATCGTTTCAACAATTTTTTTAGTAATTTTTGTAACATGAATAAAATGGTTTGACTAGATTATTTTCCATTGTGTTGCAGCCAAAATAACTGAAAAGAAACTAGTTATTTTTGAACTAAAGGACATTTTTTTATCTTAGCATCGATGATGAAGCAACAAACAAAGGGCATATTGATAAAATGGGAGCTGATGTTGATTACACAATAGAGAAAAAATTATTTTGGATTCATCCACATGCAAGATCATTTTTTGAAATTTGTTTCAAAAATGAATCTCTTGACATTGCAATTTGGATGATAGCTTTGAAACAAAGCACAACAAGATATCTAAAAAAGTTGGTTTCAGAAACATTTCAAGATGAAGTTTTGTTTAAGTGGACTTCTTCAGAGTGTAAACCACAAAAGGGACAAAAGGTCATTGAGAATCCGATGAAAGTTATACACACTAAATCATTGAAAAGAGTGTGGGAAATGCATACCCGATATGACGCAACCAATACTATTATAGTTGATTGTTTAATTGAGAGAGTGAAAGAGAATCCAAAAGAAAATGTGATTCTTGCCCCTCCATTCATTGGAGCAAATCAAGGGGATAATTGGTTGATCAATGAGCTATGGAGGATATTGCATAAACTCAACAAGGCTATGGATGTGTGAGCTATTTTGAAGGATGTTCAATTACATTTAGAAGCACCTTAAGATTACCGATGTCTATTTCATGCTATTATATGTATGACATCATGAATTATTACTTTTATTTCACAACACTAATAAAAGAAATTTTGACTTGGTTTGTCATTACCAAAAATTAAATATTTTTATTTTCTTTATTTTTGGTGAGATGAATGGTCATTTAATGTTTTCATATCAAAATTTCCCATGCTATATATTTTTTTTACAATGGATTACATTGTATCTAAAATTGATAGATAATTGGTCTATTTTTTTTAATTATATCATTACAATTATTTTCTTTAAATGTGGTTTAAGTTATTGTTATACCTATTGTAAATTAGTAATGTGAAGGATGACCCATTGCATTCTTATAACCTTTTTTATTCCATATAAGTTAAAAAAATATATTAAGTTGTATGTAGCTCCAACAATAAACATACAATTTGTACTAAAAGAAGCACCAAAAGAAACTAACGTGGAAACTCTACAAACTAACATATAATTAATTAGGTTTGAAATTTAAATATTGTATTATATTGCATGTGAAAAATAATATGTAATTAGTTTGTTTACTTGCACTAGACCATTCTAATCATATTTTTCAATTGCAATTAAATAAATCATTATAAGTCTTCAAATCATTGATTTAAATGGTGGGTCAATGCATTCTTATAAGACTTTTTTTCCTTACAAATTAAATAAAGGTATTAGGTTGTATGTATAAAGTAAACATATTATTTGTTTGTTCATTTTAATGGGGCAATTGTATTTGTATTTTGTGATACTTTGAAATCATTTTAAAATTGCCTTAGCATACAAATGGAAATAATTCATAATAAATATTAACATCATTTTTAAAATGATAGGTTTCTATGTCCTTAAGGAATGAAGTGTTGAAGTGAAGCTATGTTAAGATCATACATGTGGTTACAGTGCAGATGCAGATGGGCATTACTACAAGTTAGAAAATATTGTTGATATTTGAAATGGAAGGAGTATTCCTCCAGTCATACACCAAAGATGAACACAATTTTCTTATTCAAAGAGAACTAGATTAGCAGTTTGGTGGTAGGTCCTATTTTTTAAGGCCTTTTTAGTCAGCAGTATTAAAATATTTCTTAACAAATTACGATGTCACAATATGGAAATTAAATGTCACTAACAAGTACATCTGAAAAGTACTTGAAAAATCAAATATTGATATAGAAGACTTTAAATTTGCATGGGACATGTCTCATTGTCATTTGCAAGCAAAATTCGAAGTAGGGAGAACAAGACAATTTTATGAGAAAAAGTTGATTGATGTGTGGTCTGAATATGGAGATAATTATGAAGAATAAAATGTATTTCTAATAGATGCAAAAAATCATACTTCTCAATTCATCAGATATTGATCAAACCACATCTTGGTAAAATCATATACAAGAAAAGAGCAAGATATGTGGATTCTGCAAGTCTTATTCCCCTTTCTTAAGACACTTCATCATATCAAACAAAAACATGAGTACATTCGAATGTTCAATAGAACATGTACTTCATTGTAGTTGATGGAGATAATTTCCTTTATAAATTTGTTGAAAAGTACATTCCAATTTTTCAATACATTTTGGACATAGCTTTCGTTGAATCAATTTGTATGATTTTATATTTTTTGAAATATATGGGATACCAATTATATTAATATGTATATTTCTTATTATTCATAATTGTTTTTGCAATGACTTTGTTGTATCGATTTTTTTTCTAAGATGTGTGTGCATGCGCTTGTGTGTTCTTAAATGAATTGTTTGCCATTCAAATTATCTTACATGAAGCATCAAGGCATGTTATTGTTGATGACTTATGTTTACTTATATGTATCAATAATCATATATAAATGTGAAATATATGTCTTGAAATAGAACTCCTTGCAAACAAAGGTGTTATTCTTACTCAAGAAATTATAATAATTTACTTCATAAATGTTATGTGCATTATTCACTATTCACAATGCATTATTCACTATTAAGGCTAATGATAAATGTGTCATAGGTAAATGATTTGATCTTTTTGAAGCATAAGATATCTGATTTCCCAATCGATAGTTTTCATAAATTTATATGCTTAAATCAACTAATGGTTGTAACTGCAATCATATCATATTGAAAATCAACAAGTCACAAAGTCAGTTATTCGTTGTTTACATATAAAATGCACTAATATAAGTGCACAAATGTGATATGTAATCTTTTAGATAAAAAATATATTCTAAATAATTTTGCATTTCTTAAAAAAACATATACATGATGATAATGATTGATAAGTGCATTATGAAGGTTTGATTGGACACTATTACGGATGAATTATGTCATTGAACTTTTTGAGCTATAAGGCATATAATTTCATTATTTAAAGTCATTTTTCCGTAAATTTGTATTTTAAATAAATTGAAATCATATCACTTGAGCTAGAATTATATTATTGACTTGTACTTAGTTATGTCCATTGATATGAGTATACTATGATGCATTTTCTCGAAAAAAGCGTCTTTTGATTTCTTGATAATAAGTATTAAGTGGACTATTTAGGCTTAATGGGTGATGGCTCATAAGTGAATACTACCCGTTAAATTGTAGGGCATTCAATTTTTAACCCATATTTTTTTTCATATATTCTTAAATCGACTATTTGTATATGAAATCATCTCATCTCATTTAATTTAATTTAATAACGAATCCATTTATTGACTTTTATTTGTCTATCATGGAATTTATTAAGACTATATTAATCTCATATTGTATTGTTTCGAAACAAAACTCCATGAAAAACAAAATTCTTTTCTTAATAAAACATGGAATAATCAATTAACAATGTGTTAAGTGGGCCATCTAGACTCATTAAAAAGATGGGTAAAAAATGGTTGTATTTAAACTTTTTTCACCATATGACGTTGATTTTCTAATCCATATTAGCATTTTTTCATTTTCATTTCTTAAATATTTTATTTGTGGTTTAAATAATTTCATTGAATCCAATATGAGTTGAAGAATTTTGTTTGGCTATATGCATTGATAGAAGTTCATAAATGTGATGCATTCTCTAAATGTAACTCTTAATGTATGTAAATATCTCTCTCTCTCTCTCTCTCTATATATATATATCTATATATCTATATATATATATATATATATATATATTTACAAAACAAGTTATAATTAACTGATAATGAGTTTTAAGTGGTCTATATAAGGCCATATATCTAAGTGTGTAAATGTGACACTTTTTTTTAAATAAAACTCCATGTAATATGAAATGTTTTTCCTAACAACACATGGAATAATTAATTAGTAATGAATGTTAAGTAGATTGTCAAAGTTATTTCAGGGTACAAGTCATAAATAAATGTATTTAAACTTTATGCAACATATCGCATTTGCTTTTCCCACCTTTATTAACATTTCGTAAATTTCAGTTCTTAAATAAATTATATGTAATTGAAATAATCTCATAGAAACCAACAAGACGGATATGTATTAAGTTATATTCAGTATGATGTATGTATAAATGGAATTTTTTTTTGAAATAAAGATCTCAATGTAACTAAAAATATATATTTTTAGAAAATTAATAATCTAAAATCAATTATTTATGAGTTCTAACTGGTTTATTCTATTTTGAATTGGCAATTTTTTCTAACTATGCATTATTAAATTAATTATTCCTATATGCAATCATGCCATATAAGTCAATAAGTCCAGAAACCATTAATTTATTTTTATTTAACTATCATGTGGTTTAATATGAATGTATAAATGTGAAATTTTTATTTCCAGAATAAAAGACCATGTAAAGAAAATGAATTTTCTAATAAAACATGGATTAATGACTTCACCATGAGCATTAAGTAGACTATTTAAGCTCATGGAAGAGATGGGCCATAAATGGATGCCTTTAAACTTTTTCACCATATGACATTATTTTTCCATCAATATTAACATTTTGTAGATTTCAATTCTTAAATAAACTATTTGTACTTAAAATAATCTTATAGAATCCAACAAGACTCAGAAGTTATTGATTGAATTTCATTTAGTTATATGTATTCATATAAGTTTATAATTGTAATTTATTTTTGAAATAAAGTGATTAATGTAAGTAAAGATATATCTTATACAAAACTAATTAGAATTAATTGATAATAAATTTTAAGTGGTTTATTCAGACTACATGAAAAATCAAGTGTCATAGATGAATGCCTTTTAATAGATATTTAATCTTCAAAATCAATATCTTAATGATAATTTATTTTTATTTACATTAAGTATTTAATAAATAAAGAACATGGGGACTTATATAATTTTCAACTAAAATACATGAGTTATGTTTCACGCTTATTTCTTCCCCATTAAAAATGCTTAACATTTTCTCTTCTTAGTGAATGTAATGATCAATCATGGTTTTCCATACAGTTGGTTGACACTAAATTTACATCAAGACTATTATTGGTTTTGACAATGTTGACAAGGAGAGATCAATATCCACACTACCATCAACTGTGCTAATATTTGAAAACCCTTGACTCCACTACTTACAAGAAGTCACCAGTAAAGTTTCTTGTTTACCTCAATTTGTCACATTGTCCATCATAATGGAATGACTTGAATACCCATTTAAGAACTCTCGTTTGATGTACTTGGATTTGAATGGAGATAGATCAATGGTGCCTAACCTTCTTGAACTACCTAGATCAAAAATGTATAACTTTTATAGTGGATTTCTGCATACTACAAAGATGAATGATGACCCCCTCATTAGTGCTTCATAAAGGCACATAGGGACCATAGGAAAATGAGCACAAGAACAATTTACTAAGGTTTAAGTAGACTAGTTTCAATGAAATGCAAGGGACTCTTATCCTTCTCATTTAGAATAAGATCTTCACATCACCATCATTCAATCAACAAATCCCCTGTAGGTTGGGGGAAGGGGGTTAGAATTGCCATACTAATATGATTTAGCTTAAATCAATTTCTTCTAAGAGTTTGATTTCACACTCCTTTTGTGTATTGATACTATTGTACATAACAACCCCATGTTTGACCTATTCATGATCTCTAGTTGGTTTGAAATTCCTAAAATTATTCTGATGTTGAATCAAGTTAATATGATGATTTACAAAAGAATGAATATTGTTGAAGGCCTTGTAATAAAATACTTGCAAACAAAGGTGTTATTCTTACTAAACAAATTATAATAATTTACTTGATAAATGTTATGCGCATTATTCACTATTCACAATACATAATTCACTAGTAAGGCTAATGAGAAATGTGTCATAGGTTGATATTTTTGAAGCATAAGATATGTGATTTCTCAATCGATATTTTTCATAAATTTATATGTTTGAATCAGTTAATGGTTGTAACTGCAATCGTATCATATTGAGAATCAACAATGTACAAAGTGAGTTATTCATTGTTTACATATAAAATGCACTAATATGAGTGCATAAATGTGATATGTAATTTTTGAGATAAAAATGTATTCTAAATAATTTTTCATTTCTTAAAAAAACATATATATGATGATAATAATTGATAAGTGGATTATCAAGGCTTGATTATAGACAATCATTAATGAATTATGTCATTGAACTTCTTGAATTGTAAGGCATCTAATTTCATTATTTAAAGTCATTTTTTGTAAATTTGTGTGTTAAATAAACTGAAATCATAACCTGAGCTGGAATTACATTATTGACTTGTACTTAGTTATGCCCATTAATATGAGTATATAAATGTGATTTATAGTATACATATATTATGATGCATTTTTTCGAAAAGCAAGTCTTTTAATTTCTTGATAATAAGTATTAAGTGGACTATTTAGGTTAATGGATGATGGCTCAAAAGTGAATAATACTCGTTAAATTGTATGGCATTCAATTTTTAACCCGTAATTTTTTTTATATAGTCTTAAATAAACTATTTGTATATGCAATCATCTCATCTCATTTAATCTAATAAGGAATCCATTTATTGACTTTTATTTGTCTATCACGTAATTTACTAAGACTATATTAATCTCATATTGTATTGTTTTGAAACAAAACTCTATGCAAAAATAAATTCTCTTCTTAATAAAACATGGAATAATTAATTAACAAATTATGTGTTAAGTGGACCATCTGGACTCATTAAGGAGATGTGTCAAAAATGGTTGTATTTAAACTTTTTGCACCATAGGACACTGATTTTCCAATCCATATTAGCATGTTGTCATTTTCAATCCTTAAACAGTTTATTTGTGGTTTAAATAATTTCATTATTAGAATCCAATATGACTTGAAGACAAAATCACTGTTGATACTGGAAATGAATGGGAAGTTGTTTATTGAATTTAATTTAGTTATGTGTATTCATATAAGTTTATAAATGTAATTTATTTTTTATTTCACACTCCTATTGTGTATTGACATTATTGTACATAACAACCCCATGTTTGACCTATTCACGATCTCTAATTGGTTTGAGATTACTAAAATTATTTTAATTTTGAATCAAGTTAATATTGTGATTTACCGAAGAATGAATGTTGTTGAAGGCCTTGTAATAAAATACTTCCAAATTTAATGAAATATGTATTCAATGCATTGTTTTCATTATAAAAAACTTTCAAAAACAAAATATGATCTTTGATCCATCCCTGATGCATAGTAGAATATGCATTACATTGCACCAACAATAAATAAATTTGATTTTTCAATTATGCTTATAAAAAATTGAAGCTAATAATTTTATCTTCTAACTTCAGTTATGTTCAACTGATAATCTACACTTAATAGATGATTTTGATCTCTTAAACTTTAATTTTCCAATTTTTCTTAAGTCTTCTTGATGATGTATGATCATATTTTATCTTTGATCTATTATCCTCATATGGAAAATTGATTCAAACTTCTAATTTTCCTATTTAGAACTTTAGCTAAGTTTATCTCATTAAGTTGCATGAATTCATATTTTTCACTGAAAGTCCACTTATGTCATGTCATCGTGATGTGTTCATGTAGTCTTCAATCTCCGATTTGGTGTTTTGAGGAGAAATTTTGAGTTAAACTACCAATTTCACCATTCTGGGAAGTTATAGGTTCTATTAGTGACCTTAAATGCAATTCTAAATTTAACATACTCCCAAATTTAGAAAAAAATCGAAATATAGCACAAAACTAATCTAAATTGCTTGATTAAACTTTTGATAATTTTTTCACTTCTAATCTAGAATGATAAAATATAGTTTTAGTCTAATATAATTCACTCAATAAACTTGTGTCTAATAGAATATTATGTAAGTTACTTAAGTCTAATATACTTATGTCTAATAGAGTTCAGTATAATTGACTTCCCATATAACCATCTTCATGTCTAAATGACTTCCTATCTAACTAACTTCCAGTCAAACAAACTTATTCTCTAACTGATTTCAAGTCAACCAGACTTCAATTCTACTAGACTTCCAGTTGAGCAGACCACTAATCGACGAGACTTCTAGTCGAATATATTTTTAATTCACTAAACTTCCAATCAAGTAAACTAGATTTTTTGACCCTTGGTATGTTACCTTCTGTTGAAAAGTGGAGCAAGAAATTTTCAATTTGACATTTCACTAATTAAATTGAGAAAATTTGAATTTTGACATCAACAGACAACTTGAATGATGTTAACTTGTGTGACATGGATTGTGTCACCGAATTTACTTAGTAAATTTGAGTTGGAGGAGTTAAAGTTTGATTTCTAAGTTGTATCAATCAAGGTTATTTATCTCAGGTTGTTTTTAGTTAAACTAGTTCCATTTTTTGGAGGAACTAGTGGAACGTCAATTAAGTAGTGGGACTTCATTTAAACTATGTGATCATCTAGTTAAATGATCAATCAACCCAAAATAACTAGTGCATGCAGAAAATTCAAGTTACTCAATTGAGGTGGAGATTCCAAGATAGTGTAACATCAATTGTATACCAGTCTTGATTGTAAATTTGTTGAATGCAGTCATATGATCAGGAATTGAACATTTCAATTAGAGGAATTTCCTAAATAATAGGAGGACTAATTCCTTAAGGAGAAGCACAAGGAAATAGGAGATCAATATGTGGCAAACTTTGACTAATTCTGGGTCAGATACCTTTAGCGAGTAGAGAGATAGGTTGTGCGCTTGCAGGGTGAGCACAGTTGAGAAAAGAAACTGTAATACATCTCTATTCATTTGATTAATGCAAGTAGGAATTGGGATTTGTAGCAGATTTCTTTCCCAAAATAAAAATGCTTGTTGCATGTGTGCTATTTCTTCTTACATGTCTGAGATTTTTGTTCTACATTGTGACTTAATGTCTGCAAAGTAATAGTGTATGTTTGTATCTTGTGATTTTGATCAAAACTTCATGAGAAGTTGCAAATATACAACTTTCATTTTACATGGTATTAGAGAAGGATTCACATTAGAGTAAGAAATTCGAAGTTGCTTCTTATATGTTCGAATTTAACGATCATTGTATCAGAATTTCTTCAAAGTTCAGAAGATGACCTTCAATGGACTAATGCTAGAGTATGCCTTAGAAGGAACCTATAATTTTGTTTCATGGAAGGATTGCATGGAGGAAGTATTAGACAGCAATGGGTGGCTAGTATACATCAAATTATATGTTGCAAAACCACTAGAATTTGACTCCCAAAACCTTTATGAGTGGAAGAAAGATATAGCCAAGGCGAGGAGAATAATTATGTAGGTAGTGCAAGATCATATTATCCCAAATGTCCATGCAACAAACCTCGTTCATGATGTGGATAGCACTAACATAATTGTTTCAGAATGGTAGTGACAACAAGAAGCTTGCACTTAAGGATAAACTTTGAAGTATCAAGATTCAGAAGAATGACATAATTTATACTATCTAAGCAAGTTTACATAGCATCATGATCAACTTTAAGTGGGGTCGGTGTTGATGTACAAAAAGAAGACTTGGTAACCCTAGCCCTTTTATGCCTTCCAAAGAGTTGACATAGCTATCAACATTCAGTTAATTGGAGGGAGAAACTATTGCGTTTGGCGCACTTATGGTATGTTTTGGTACAGGAGGAAATAAGGTATAATTCCAGTGATGAAACTTCATCCAAGGGAAAGGATGAAGAAAAATTTACATCGGGTGGAAAGAAGCAAAAATGGAATAAATCCCAATCCAAACCAAAATTGAATCAAGGTGGCAAGAAGAAATATTTGTCAAACATTATATGCTTCCATTGTCATGAACTCGGTCCATAGGCCACGAAGTGTCCACACAACATGTCAAGAAAGAAGAAAATAGGAAGAGTAGAAAGTGAAGGTCTGGCTTGACGGTTTGAGCTTGAATTTAACTTCACTGCATGCATGGATAGCATAGTGATGGGAATCATGTGGTACCTTGACTGAGGTGCATTATTCGACATGACAGAAATATATGTTTTTTTAGTGACCTGATTGAGGAAGATTGGCAGATGCACTTTGAGATGGCAGATGATGGAAGGTATAGGGCAACTAGGATCAATACAGTCACCTTTCAGAGGGAGTCAGGCTCCCCCCTCAGGATCAAGGATGTCATGCTCATTTTGGGCTTAAAGGAAAATCTCTCTCTGTTATAGTGTTGGAAGACCTTGGTCATGATGTGATATTCAAAAAAGGAAAATCATTCTTGAGATACATAAACATGGGATAGGTGAAACAAATCAGGGTTCATGTGAAGAACCTGTACAAGATAGATGTGGAGGATTGTGTTGCATTGAGAATAAAGGCAGATAAGGTGCAGAGCCACGATGTTGTGGAAATTTAGAATATAAGGCTTGCCCATTTGTATCATGACACTTTAAATATCATGTAGAAGATAACTACAGGCCTCCCCAAAGGAGCACTTGATCACCAATATGTAAGAAAATGATGTAACTTAGGCAAGTACACAAAATGGACATTTGATGATTGAGATAGCAAAGCATGTGCACTACTCGAGAGGATAAACTCTAAGTTTTTTGAACTTTTCTTGACAACCTCCACTGGGAGGCACAAATATTTTTTCATTTTTATTGATGACGTCTCACGGAAGTGATGGGTATTCTTCATGTAGAAGAAGAACGAGACTTTCTCCATGTTCGTCAAAGTCAAGTTAATGGTGGAGAGAGAAACCAACAAGAAGATTAAAGTTATTACGAGTGATAATGGAGGTGAGTATGTGTCAAATGAGTTTAAAAATGTCTTTGGAAAAGAGTTCATTCGATGAGAGTTGACATCACCCCATAACCCACAACAAAATGGGTTGGCCAAGAGAAATAACAGTAGCATTATGGGAGAAGCAAGACCAATTTTGCAAGATCAAAGCCTATATCTTCATTTTGGGCTGAGGCATGCAACAAGACAATCTATTTGCACAACCAGAGTCCTCATTAGATTCTTGACATGATTACACTAGAAAATGCTTTCATGGGGAGGAAGCCAAATGTTTCACACTTCAGGATTTTTGGAGCCTTTGTTTACTTCCATTCCTCCAAAAAATCGTGGAATAATCTAGAGCCCACAAAAGAATTCAGGGTATTTGCGGGTTACACACAAGCTCCACACACTACTGTTTGTAGTTGTCATTGGTCAAAATGAAATTCTTACAAAGGGATGTAAAATTTGATGAGAAAATGTGCATATTGTGCTCTCTTGAGAGTGAGCTTCAGATCCCACTAGAAGAGGAGCTTTTAGAGCCAAAGGAGTAACCTCAAGAAGTTATGGAGTAGCCATAAGTTGAGTAGAGGGTGGAGAGAACCACTCAACCAGAAACATCTAGAGAAGGAAGGAAGAGGACCAGGAAAGCTAAGAGGCTTTTGCAGAATGTGAGGGAGAATGTTGGTTCTCCTTCAAATCAGCGCATGCAGAGGTGGTCACCAAATCGGTACATTGGCTACATGGCTCTAGTAAATGAGCCTGTAGATATTGAGTCATCCTCTTTCGAAGATGTAGTAGAGAAACCTGTATTGGTTGATGCAATGGTGGATGACTATGAATCCATTATAAATAATACTGTTTGGGAAGTGGTCGCAAGACCAACAGATAAATAATTGTTCAGCTCGACATGGATCTTTAAGGTAAATCATGCAGCAGGCACAAGCATACAAAATTATAAGGACATATTTGAGGCCAAGGGGGTACACTGAAGTTGAAGGGATTAACTATGAGGAGACATTTGCTCCTATAGCAAGGTACTCTTTCATTTGATCAATTCTTGTTGTGGATGCATAGATGGGGTGGAAGATCCACGAGATGGATGTGAAAACAACATTCTGCAATCGAGTTATACATGAGGAGGTGTATATCGAGGAACCGTAAGGCTTCGATACTTTTGATTGGGAGTCTCATGTGTGAAAACTCAAGAGTACATTATATGATCTCAAGCAAGCACCTCGTGTTTGGTACACTATGATGAATAGCTATCTCACAGGTTTCGGCTTCACAAAAAGTTAAGCGGGTGCAAACCTCTATCATATCATGGTAGAAGGTAAATTATTAATTATTTTCTTATATGTTGATGACTTGATTTTAATTGGCGATGAGCATCTATTCAAATCGTGCAAGGAGGACCTTGCAAGAGAGTTTGAAATGAAGTATATGGGTGTCATGAAATACTTCCTTTGATTGGAAGTATGACAAGGTGATGGGGAATTGTTTGTCTCTCAAGATAGCTCATAGGTTCTGCATGGATGGTTGCAAACACATGGAGACTCCTTTAGATACCAACTACAGGATAGAGCTGCCATTTCAGGTAAGAAAGTGGATGGTACTCTTCACCAATAGTTGGTGGGTTCACTAATGTATCTTGTGAACACATGACCAGATATCTGTTATGCAGTAAACCAATTGAGCCAAGTTATGGATAGGCCAAACAAATTAATTTGGAGGGTAGCTAAGCATGTTCTGTGGTACCTCTGAGGCATTATCTAGTTTGGAATATTGTACAGACAGACAGATGGAGTGAAGATGTGTGGCTTCACAGATGTAGATTGTGCAGGCAGTCCATCTAACCGAAAAAGTACATTAGGTGGAATTTTCACTGTGGGGTCTTCACTTGTTTCATAGTACAAGAAGAAGCAAATATATGTGGCACTCAAATCAGGATAAGTGCTATACATGGCTTCCATTCTAACAATATGTGAGGATATCTAGATGAGAAAGATACTTGTTGTATTGTTTGATTATCTAATGGATCCAACTGTGATCTACTGTAATAATCTGATTTTCATCAAGCTTTTTGAAAATCCTTTTTTCATGATCAATCCAAGCATATAGATAACTAGTATCACCATTTATGGGACTGTGTGCAGAGGCAGATAATGTTCTTGTAGTACATTCAAACAAAGGAACAAGATGATGAAATTTTGATGACAAAATTGTCAAGAGGGAAGTTAGAGTTCCACAAGTGCATGATAGGGGTGGATGATAATCCATTTCTTGCAGAGAGGGAGTGATGAAAAATGCAACAAGAAATTTTCAAATTTATTTTTCCTTGATTAAATTGAGAAAATATGAATTTCTACATCAACAAACAACTTGGATGATGTTGACATCTAGGACATGGCTTGTGTCACCCAGTTTACTTAGAATATTCGAGTTGGAGGAGTTAGAGTTCAGTTATACATGTATCATTTCTATGTTTTAGCAATCAAGGTCAATTATCTCAGGTTATTTTTAGCTAAACTAGTTCCAGCTTTTGGAGGAACTGGTGAAAGGCCAGTGAACAAGTGAGACTTTATTCAAACATAGTGATCATCCAGTTAACTAATCAATTAACTCAAAATAGCTATTGCATGAATAAAATTCAAGTTACCCATTTGAGGTAAGGATTCGAAGGTAGTGTAACATCAATCGTAGACTAGTCTTGAATGTGCATGTGTTGCATTTAATCAGATGATCAACCTAAGGAATTGCATAATTCAATTAGAAGAATTTCCTAAATAATAGGGGGTTAATTCCTCAAGGAAATATGCACGGAAATATGAACTCAAGTAGAAAAAAAAATTCTAAGCCCGAGTCAGAGGCCTACAATGAGAAAAGAGATAGGTTCTGGACTTGCAGGGTGAGCCCAGTTGGGCAACGAAATTTTAATACATATCTATTCATTTGATTAATACGGGTAGGCATTTTGGTTTTAGTATATTTCTTTCCCTAGATCAAAATACTTGTTGCGTGTGTATTATTTCTTCTTGCATCTCTGATATTTTTGTTTTAAATTGTGAATTAATGTCCGCAAAGTTGTAGTGTAGGTTTTTGTCGTCTGATTTTGATTAAAACTTCATGAGAAGTTGCAAATATACAACCAAATTTCTACAGTTTTTCTCATAAATTTTTATTTTGGATGTATTTTTTAGACTTCCAATTACCATTGGAAATTATTTTTCAAGCTCGATCTATAAAACTATGATCCAAGATCATTTGAACTGAATATATAAGGAAAAAATTGATTTGAATATAATGTCCCTTTAGACATCAATTTTACTTGTTTACACACCTTCCAGTAACAATTCAACTAATTCAACTTCATGGTACCTCCTTTAGTATCAATGGCAACGTATTTCTAACATTCCCCCCCTTTGGAATTGATGGAAAAACAAAAACATCATAGTTAATCATCAAGGGAGATCATAAACAACATAAAGTAATAGGAGACAAGACAAACTTTATCACGAAAACCAAGTCCTCTGCATTCAAAAATTTCCTTTATCTCTCCCTATGCTTCGCAAAAGTTGCATTTACTTGTCATACAAAATACATAACTTTTTTGCTCAATGTTTGCTGGTCATTCTCCCTTCTTATAGCTAATGTAATTTTTTGTACTATACAAAAGACATAATGTTGTGCTTAATGTTTGACGTGTAGGTTTAACCCCATACAAAAATTACCTGAAATTGAATTCTTAAAAGCATAAAATAAGCAATGGAAAGAGCATAAAACAAATATACATACAGATTTTCCCCTGGATTCAAAAACCAAGACTACTATATTGACTTTTCATTATATTCCTTTCAATGTTACAATACATATATATACATGTCGAAGCATCCATAAACTCCAACCCATTAAACCTATATTAGAACATAATTGTAGTTCCCTTGACTGGATCTACAAAATACCATGGACAGAAAACCATCTTGCCCAAAACCATGTGTGAAATCCATGAACAAAACCATACGTAGGTTCGCCCACCTAATATAGGGTCCAAAATTTTTTTGGGGTGTTGCTGCCACCTTGTGAAACCAGCACCACGCCCCCCACATGCGTGGGTAGTTGTGGAAAGAATATAACATACAACCAACATTCTCCCACTTGTTTTGTTCCTTTCATAGGGGCCACAAGACAGCTTAGTCATTGGTTGATCTCTGCAAAGCCCATTGTTTCTTTACACCAAGAGAACTTCTCAGTACTCAAAGACTTTGTCAATGGATCTGCGGTATTCTTCAAAGAGTCTACCTTTACCAACAACACCCTTTTATCATCAACCATGTCCCTCACAAAGTGATACTAAACATCAATGTGCTTTGTCTTTAAATGATGAGCTGGCTTCTTTGCCAAGAAAATTGCAGTTTGTCTATCACAATCTATCCTTATAGCTTGTTGCACTAACCCCATACTTGAACACAATCTCTACAACCCAACAAATTCCTTGCTTGCATGAGTGGCTACCATGTATTTTTCCTCTGTAGTTGAAAGTTCCATTACAGACTGTCTCTTACTCATCCAACTGACTGCACCTCCAAATAGGTTAAACACATACCCACTTGTAGATATTCTCTGATCCATATCTCTAGCCCAGTCTCCATCAACAAAGCCACAGATGTCCAAAACTCTGTCCAATCCTGGTCTTGCTCGCTAGCACAAACCATAATCACTAGTGCCACGAAATAACATAAAACCATCTCCATTTTTGTCCTATGCTCCTTCCCTAGTTTTGACTTAGAACTTCTCAATACTCCCACTGCATGTGAAATGTCTAGTCTAGTACAAAGAATTGCATATATTAGGCTACGGACTGCACTTGCTTATGGGACATGTGACATGTCCTCTTCCTCTTCTTGGGTCTTGGGACACTATTCATCAGATAAATTTACACCTACAGGAATACGAACCTTCACCAGTTTACTATCCTGCATATTAAGCCTATGCAGTATTGACTTGACATACTTCCCTTAGTTTAACTAGAGCTTCCTCTTTGCCTAATCTCGTTTAATTTCCATGCCTAAAATATAGTTTGCAACACCAAGGTCTTTCATGTTGAATTTGGAGGACAATTGGGTCTTCAAATCCTAGATAATTTCTTTTTCATTTCCAACCAAAAACATATCAGCCACATACAAGACAAGATAAAGAACATGGTCCCAAATTTGTTTTGGAATAAACATAGTGATCTTCTTTGCTTATGGTGAAGCCAAGTCCCCATATAAATGTATCAAAATTCTCGTCCCACATCATTGGTGACTATTTTAACCCATACATTCACTTTTTTAAACTTTCATACTAGTTATTCCTTACACTTCATCACAAAACCTTCAGGTTGCTTCATGTAGATCTCTTCTTCCATATCCATGTGAAGAAATGTTTTCTTCAAATCCATTTGTTCTACCTCAAAATCAAAAGCAATAACAATAGATAAAAGTAATCTAATAGAAGATACCTTTGCAATAGGAGAAGAAATATCACCAAAATCAATTCCCGACACCTGGTAATAACCTTTTACTATCAGCTAAGCTTTGTATTTCTCCATCTTTCCTTCTACATTCATCTTCTTCCTAAACACCCATTTTCTCCCAATGGGTTTCCTTCCAGCAAGAAACTCCACCAGATCCCAAGCCTTATTTTTGTGCAAAGTTTCCATTTAATCAACCATGGCCTATTTCCAGAGTTTTCCATCCTCTCAATCTACCACTTCCCTCAAAATTCTGGGATCATCATCAGTAATATATAAATAAAAATTGGAACAGAAAGTAGATGGAGCTTTCTAGTTGCCGTCTTTCTCAAAATGATCTTCTCATAGTTGGAGTTTGTGGCTCTTCATCTTCTTACTCCTTTTCTGCTACAGAGCTTGATTCTTCCTCTTTTAGCTCAAACTCTATCTTCTCAGGTTCCTTTGGTAGGAATTCATGTTTAATAACATATTTCACCTCTATAAAAACCGCACTACAGTTGTACACAACCTTCCTAGTTTCTGGGTTCCAAATCTTATAACCTTTTAAACCATCCTTATAGCCAATAAAAATTCACATTTCAGATTTACTATCCAATGTTTTTCTTTTCACCTTTGCAACATGTACATACGCATCACATCCAAATACCCTTAGATGCGAAAGAGAAGTTTTCTCACTAATCCATACCTCTTGTGGAGTCTTATATTCAATGTTAATTAAGGTGATCTCTTGACTACGTAACATGCAATCTCCACTGCCTCTTCCTAGAATTCTCTTCATAAACCGACACTACGAAGCATGCTTCTTTCCTTTTCCATTATTGTCTTTTTCACTCTTTTTGCAACTCCATTTTGTTGAGGTTTGTATGTAGTAGTCTTCTTCCATGCTATACCATACTTCTTACAAAACTCTTCAAATTATTTCTTTCAAAACTCTCCATTTTTATTTGTCCTCAGCACCTATATGTTCTTCTTTGTGTGGTTCTCCATGCGAGCCTTGAATTTGTTAAACCCATCAATGACTTTAGATTTCTTCCTCAGGAAATATATCCATGTATTCCTTGAGAAGTCAACTACAAACGATATATAGTACAAAGACTTAACCAGTGATGGAACTGACAGAAGTCCAAACACATCACTGTGCACAAGCTCTAATATATGTTTCGCCCTCTTAGCACCAGAGGGGAAACACACCAAATTCTACTTTCCATATACACAATTTTCACAGAAATCCAAATATAAAGAGAAATTAGATATACCTTCTACAACACCATTACCATGAAGTATTTGAAGGCCCTTCTCTCCAATATGTCCAGGACTTTGATGCCATAGCATGGTCTTTTCTCCAGAGACTACTAGATTTTCTACTCCACTTTCAGGAACCACAGAACTATTGTACCTGTAAAAAATATTGCTACCGTGAAGCTTCTACAAATTTCCAATCCTAACTCCCCGAATCAATACCAGTGATCCCTGCACCATCTTACATGTATATTTCTCAAACACTACTTTTACGTGTGCATCATCTTGCTTGCTTACAAAAATCAGATTTTGGTTCAATGCAGGAATATGTAGAACACATAAAAGTATTCTAATCCTTCCTCCTTGCAACATCAACTTGAATTTTCCACAAATAATGATTATAGCCTTCCTATCATCCCCTAAGAAGACATCACCACCTTCATATTTCTCACACGCGCACAACCACTTCCTATGGGGAGTGAAGTGAAAGGATGCACCAAAGTGAATCAACCATGCCTTGTGATCTACATGTGTACTTGAAGAAAAAGCGAAGTACACATTCCCACCTTGATCTGAGGTGGTTTTCATCTCTATAGAAGGAGCATCATCAAATCCCTTTCCTTTCTCAAGATCTTTAGATTTAAAGTCCCTTTTGAAGTTCCCTTCCTCTCCACCTTTCTAGCACACCTTTGCAGTTTTTCCTAGAGATTTGGATCTCCCTCTAGATTTGGATCTCCCACTCGAGGACTTATTTTTTTTTCTATTGTGGGACTATCCTCGTAAGGGCAAGGCATCACCATTTTGGTCCTAAATATTTTTTGTCTCATATCCTTTGACAACAAGGATTAGACTATTTCATCAAATGTCAAGGCAGTTGTATTGCTTCCTATTGCAACAACGATACTATCCAAGGAATCTGGTAGATAACAAAACAATATGGTGCACTTATCTTCATCTAAAATTTTAATATCAACAAATAATAATTATCTTACCAGATTATGAACGATGTTCAAATTCTCTATGATGGAGTCTCCCCCTTTCATGATCAAGTTATACAACATATTCGGTAGGAACAGTTTATTCACTATAGAATTAGATTGGTACAAAGTCCCTAACTTGTCCCACAAAGCCTTTGCCTAAGCTTCCCCTGATACATTCACCAATACTAAATCTGCAACACATAATCATACTGTGCTCTTTGCCTTTCGATCAAGCTTCCCCCAGTCTTTAGTTAACATTGTTGTTGGTTTAGTACCTGAATCTACTACAATAATTGATCTTTATTTACCAGTAGATCCTCCATCTTGAGTTTCCACAACTCAAAACTTTGACCATTAAATTTCTTGATCTCTATCATTCCATTTCCCACCATCTTCTTTCACCACAAGGATCGATCTCATAGATCTCCCACTGAGCAAGGTCTACCACAAGCCCAAGCAAAACCCCTCAGAGCAAAGGTGTCCCCTTGAAGTGAAAACAATTCCAATACCAAATGTATGTTTTAACCACATACAGAAATTACCTTCAAATGAATTCTAAAAAGCAAAAAATAAACAATGGCAAGAGCATAAAACATAAAACATATATACAATGAAATTTTCCCCTAGATACTAAAACAGGGAATATCAGATTTGTTTTTCATTATATTCCTTTCAATGTTAGAATACATATATACATATACATACATACATATATACATACATACATATATATATATATATATATATATATATATATATATATATATATATATATATATATATATATATATATATATATATATATATTTCAAAGTATCAATAAAACCCAATCCATTAACCTTAGATTAGAACATAATCGTAGTTCCCTTAACCAGATCTACAAAATACCATAGAAAAAAAACCATCATGCCCAAAACCATGTGTTAAATCCATGCATAAAACCATATGTTGGTCTGCCCACCTAATATATGGTCTAAAAAAAATATTTGCGGTGCTGCCCCACACCTCGTGCAAGGGGGAAACCACCCCCTGTGCATGTGGTAGTCATGGAAAGAATATAGGATGCACCGAACATCGTAGAAATTCTCCCTTCTTATAACAAATGTAATGTTTTTTTTACTTTCTCTCCCCCTTTAAAATGAATGACAAATTATCTGCCCATATCTTATTGAGTTCCTATCATCCTAGAATCTTCTCTTGGATATGCTAAGTAGAGGACATATTTTGATAACTGTCATTCTTCCCTTTGTAAAAGAATCCGTATAGGGAGGTAGGAGAACTACACAAAACCTGTGATTAGCATCCTTTTTTGCTTCCCTTTTTACCTATATAGCCCATTATTGGTGTTATTTGCATCCATTTATCATATATGGTGCAAAATTTGATGAAAATTTTGGACAATTTTTTTCACCAAGTCTTGCATCAAGTTTAGCACTAGGTTTTTAATGAGGTTTTTCACCAAGTTTTGCACCATATCTTACACCATCCTATGCACCAGGTTTTGTGCCAAGTTTTGAGTCACATTTTACACCTAATTTTTTTTCACCTACTTTCACATCCTCTATTGCATTCATCTTTCGTATCTACACATGCATCAAATTTTGCATCATTTTTTGCATCCTCTTTTGAATCCTCTTTTGCAACATTTTTTCCATCCATTTTTGCATCCACTTTTGCACCAAGTTTTGTGTCAAGCTTTCTGTCTAGTTTTGAATATGCATTTGTTATAGAAATTTTCGGGCATTGCAGCCAAATCATACATGTCCATAAACCAAAGGCTCCTAAGTCCCTAAAAATGTTGCTTCACACCCTAAAGGAACAAGGTCAGCTGATTACATCATCTCCCAGAAGTTCTCCACAGAAAACTGCTCAGAACTGGTCAAAGTTGGACCATACAGACTGCCTAGTGTAGAGGGTGTGATGCATCCCACCTGCCTAGTGTAAAGGGTGTGATACATACTGGAAAGCCCTTCTGTTGTGTGTGATGGGCGAGAGTAGACAAATGGCAGAGACAGTTTTCAAGGTGGATCGTCATGGAATCTTCCAAAAACTTCTCCTGTGACACTTGCCTCTCTGAATTTGCCCAGGGATGAGTAAGAGATCATCAATCTCCAAGTGGAATCAAGAATTATTAGAGAGGGGACATTAATCAAAATCCCAGAAGTTGACTCACCCCCCTGCAATCATCTATATATGGATCCCTCATCCCTGAGATCGAGAGGCTTGAATTTTGTATCTTGTAATGAAGTTTTGTTGGTTTCTTGGTGGAATATCATAGCGTTGGGTGATCTAAGCTTTTCATGAGGTGAAGAAGGGCTTTCGTGCTGGGAGGATGACATTGGGTCAGAACAATTGGTTGTAATCCTCTTTGCTATTCTTGATATTAATAAATCTATTCAAGTTTTCCTCCACATTCTTATATGTTTGATGATATATGCATTTGTGTGGTCAATATATATCTGGTCCTATATTGTTTAGGATTGTAGATCTCTGTTATTCAACAATATTATGCTGCTTTGATTCCATAGGTGCTCTTTGGATCCGGGAAGACGAAGGCAAAATGGCAAGGATCTGACAGAAGGGAGAGGAACCAGGCAAGGAATTAAGTGCAAGACTGAGGTTGGTGTCCTTTGTTCCCCTCTTATCTACTTCTCATAAAGGAAAACGAAAGTAGTTTTAGTTTGTTTGTTTCTAAGATAGCTACCAGTCTTAGTGGGACTAGTAGCTCCGAGTGGACACTAGATTTCCCGATAACAAAATGGTGACTACATTGGGGAGTGAATAGATTGTTTACTTGTCTATATTTGTTTGTTTTATAAACTTACGGATGGAGCCTGAAGTTAAGCCAACTAGCCTTCGAACTGCATTTGCTATGCAAGTGCAAAGTAGATCAATGCTGCTTCAGTCTATCTCTGGGTTTTGTTTATAAACTAAAAAATCGATTTGCAAACCTTCTAGTTGCCCTAGTGGTGTCTCTAGTAACCTCATTATATCAACCCCTGTGATTTATATTTACTGAACATCATTAGCTCGGCCTAAATCCCTAAAATTAGTTGCAAACTGTGACCCAAAACCAAGTTGAAGTCTCGTCCCTAGACCATCGCACCTTCTCCTCTTGGGAATCTAGATGCATCGCACCTCCCATGTGCAGTAGGTGCATTGCATCGCACTTTCCCTGTGTTGCAGGTGCGCTAATCAGACAAGACCTCTTCTGCTCTCAGATTTTGGTTTCTGTGTTCACTCTCTTCAGCTTTATTCAAGAGTTTTGTTGTCTGTGATCTGTATACCATTGTAGAAACTCCCTTCTTTTGCATGATTCCACCTCCATTGTGCAAAGAACTGTGAATGCTTTTATGTATTGTGCGCCATTTACAGTTCTCTTTTACAAAAAGTAGCATAATCAAACTATCGTCTTTTGATTTGAAAGTGTCCCAAGTGTCATTTTTAGTCAAAGAAAAGAATTTTATTGTTCTTGATGGTTGATTATATAGTTAATCTTGTATTTTATATGAATTAGTAGTTTTTCAAGTGTCGAAAGCAGTTTTCAATTCATAATAGCAAAGTGTCGTCATTATCTTCCTTTCGTTTTTGAAGAGAAATTTGTTAGTACTGTCGCTTTGAAAAGATAATTCAGCTTTGTACTTAGCATTCTTCTTGTCATTCACACATTAAGAAAGCTAAAAAAAAATACATGCATGTGCATTTTCATTTAGACTGCTTGTTGGTTTGATTTAGGACAGTGCATCTAGTGTGTGCTCTCTACTCTATGTTGAAAGAATATCATCTCTCTTTCTTTAGTAGCTAGGATTTTCATTGCAGAAAGAAGATTAAATGATTGTTTATCATCTTAGATTGCATTTTAGGAATTGTATATCTACATCATAGGGTGAACCTGAAAGGAAAATTCCTTAAGAAAGATCAACTGTAAAATAAATTCAATGAACCTAAAAACACTTTGGAACCTAATGCACAACATCTAGTAGTCTAGGCTAGAGATGTATTCCGGTGTCGTAAAGCGTGGTAACTGTCGCTTTCATTGTTGGTTGGGTGATTCCTCCTCTTTGAGACGAAAAGTGCCAGTACGGACTTGTGCTCCCACGTACTGTCGAGTATACATTGTGAGACCACAATAGGCTATATCCTTTATCCATAGGAAGCCGTGTCTGCTGCCCTATCAATCACAATGCACTAAACACAGCATTCGGGAAGATTGACTGCCATACCGTAAAAAGTATTCTGTAGTTTTGCGATTGGTTTTGTAATCCCTCTGTCTAGATTTCCAAAGTAGTCCCTTTCATTCCTTTATCCATAGGAAGTCGTGTCTACCACCCTATCGATCACAATGCACTGAACACAGCATTCGGGAAGATTGACTGTCGTACCGTAAAAATTATTTTGCAGTTTTGCGATTGGTTTTGTAATCCCTATGTCTAGATTTCCAGAGTAGTCTCTTTCATTCCTTTTTAGACTCCTTAAAGGAAAAGGTCCATCTGAGAACTTTTCACTTCAGGCTCATTAAAAATCGAAGGCGATTAGAGTCAAAGAGTCTAAAATTTATTTTAATCGGAATAATATCACCATTCCCGCGTTGATCTTATGTTGAGAAAAATGGATTCCACCAACCAAGGATTTCCCCTTGGAGGAAATCCTAGTCCTTTCTCCTCTTGGGGAGATGTTGGTGCACCTCATATGGCCACATTGTCACTTCTAGCATTGATGATTATCCTTCTAATATGGCTCTTCTCGACCTCTATTGTTTAGAACACCGTGATTCCTGAACAATCGAGTCAGTAACTAGATGATACTAAAGTCACCCCCCAACCTTCTACTTCGTCTAGTTCTCCCTCTCCTCCTTCCTCTTCTGTTGATAAAGTTGGTCAAGCCAAAAGTCAACTAACTAAGAAGGAGAATAAGGGGAAGGAGAAGAAAGAGAAGAAGAAGAAGGAGCCAAAGGCGAAAAAGGGTAACCAGGCATTGTCTAGTGAAAATTCCACACTACGTTGTCCAAGCCTAAATCTCCATGTGTCATTTGTAAAGGAGACCACTATCATTAAGATCGTCCTTGCATCCCTTGGATCTTAAGGGATTGGTCTCCTCGTTTGCACAATCTAGTGTCATCAACCTCTGAAGATTATGTGGAAAGTACACCATCAACTAGTGAAAGCGAAGCATTTGGACGGAAAAGGAAATGTAAATTTCCTTGTAAACTGTGTGAAGGCGATCATGTCGTCCACCGTTGTCCCTTCTTAGATGAAGCTGAAATAGTTTTGGATAACCGTCCGGCTTCACTGCTACAACTTCCTCCTGGATATAATAAGCCGAGTCTGTCACTAGTTGAAAATCTGATGAACACGCCATTATGGTCAGTCAAAGCATCTGTCATTGAAGATAAACCCGATGAATCCATACCAGATGAAAGTCAAAAGGTTGAGGCGGTAGTCGACCCAGTCTTGTCTTCAGAAGGTCCATATTTAGATGACACAATCACCGAAGAGAATTAGAACGACACCGTTCAAATTCTTTTTGTAAACACAGACTCCAATGAACATGGGGGTAATCTACCCGTTCCTTTACCGTAGGAAGGAAGTTTGTCAGGGTCATATCCAACCGTCTATTCGGTCCCACCTCTAAGAAACCTGGTTTTTTCCTTCGACTGGAATCTACTAGGTAGACCCCGTGTACCAGCTAATGTACCATTCCAAATCATTGTACAAGATTATAAAATGATCATGGTTGGTACCATCACAGATGAAGGGGATTTTGTGAGAATCCTTTCCTCAACCGCTTGGGAAGTGCTTGGTTCACCATCATTTCTGCCTGAGATGAGAAATTTGACAGGCTTTGACAAAGGAACCAGTCGATCATTAGGGATCCTTCCCAATGTAACCATAACGTTGAGAAGGAAAACCATTTACATGAACGTAATGGTAGTCCAAGGACGTCTAGATTATAATCTACTCCTTCGGTGTGACAATATTTATATCATGGGAGCCATTGTCTCCTCACTCTTTAGAGTAATGTGTTTTTCGCACAAAGGCCGAGTGGTGAAGCTCACAGACCAGCTTTCATTCCCCTGCTCACACATAGCTGATAGTCAAATACCATCCCTAAAAGGTATTTTCATGCAAGGAATGTCTCATCAATCTCCATTCTATCCACGTGAAGAGTGAGAGTGATTCAGGAGGACATGACTGAAACCCAAGAGGCATGCACCCTGGTCTGTTTTGGTAGGAAAACCTTGGGTATAGGGTAGGTTTCCACGGAGGATATATGACTAGTTTGACACACCCGTCCATTTAGGAAAATGGTATTAGACTGGAATAAGATTCCCTCGTCAAGGTGACCGTGCCACTCACCTTTGTCTATTTCAGTAGACATCACCAAGGGAGTGTTTTGTTTGCGACACGGATGGAGGCTAAATCTTGCATATGCAAGAGATTTCATATGGTAACTTGGAAACTCTACTTCGCTATGCCTAGGGGCATGGAAACTTTTTTGCCTGAAAGTAAAGAGCGACCATTTATTTTCTTAGTTTGTAGTTTCTCAACCCTTTAAACTCGTAGGATTGGCTGTTCCTAGCTTTCATAATGAAAGGATCTGGAGAAAAGTTTCGAATGGTGCAAGCTCCCTAAAAATTGAACATATTGATGAGACATCCTTATTATATGACTGGCACGAGCAGTTTTTATGTGGAGTTAAAGCTCGTTAAAAATTAAATGTAAGCAATGAGCAAATGTTTCCCCTAGAGTTTAATCTCATTAAAAAATGAATCAATTTCCAGTAAATAACCATTGCGACTGCATTATCATTAGCTTTTGAGCCTTGGTCGTGTTCTTACAATCAATTCCACTCTATTTTAGCCAATCATTCACCTCCATTTGATTGTTTACCCCTTTTGAGGAACAGCTGCAAAGAGTGATCCTATTGGCCATCCTTGTGACACTGTCGTGATTAGAAAATTCCAAACCTTACCTGGAATTAGCAGCTACATGAAAGTATCACTCGTTCCTTGAAAGACGAGTCTCCTTTAAGCTCTTTTCATCTGACTTGTAAAATATGAAAAGATTGCTGAGCAATTGGCCTCTTCAGCTTGTTAAAGCTACCAAAAGTGCTATCCCTCCTCTAGATTTTAATCTTTTTGGACCTGAGGGATTATTACACAAAAAGATCGAGTGCTTGTTTTGTTTGACTCATTAAAATTACTGAAAATTCATCCCTTTCGTATTATTTTATACTTTTTTGGACTTAAGGGATTATATGACGAAAAAGGATTATTTGAGTTTCCTTTATGCCCCTTTCAGACTCTCTAAAATTGAAAAGGACTGAGTTATCTTTTTCGTTAGACTCGTTAAAACCAAAATAGCGATAAACTTGTCCATATAGACAAGAACAAGTTTCACTATTGCTAGGCTCGTTAAAACATAGGGACGGGTTTGCCTGAAGGGAAAATTATATAACAAGCATATGTTATCCTCCTAAAGCTTTATAAAAATAAAGAGGTACTAGTCAGCAATGACTCGGGAAAATTTGGGAAGAAAACTTGAAGAAACTTTATTGGTAGCAAGTCGCTCTTGAACATGACACTTCCACTCCACGTCTGAGTCGGGTTGGGTTATTCTGTTCACCAGTCATATCACCATTGGTCCATCGCACCATCCATATTTGGCGTTAACGCTTCCAATCCATGTTAGTGTCATCGGTATGTTTAAGAGAAGTCACTCAGAGAATTCGCATGTGTCTCATCCACTGCAATACATTCACGCTCCATTCTTTCATGAATGCCCTGAACCCTATATCATCATATCATTTTCACCTTCAAAATCATTTACTCCATTCTGTGTCGTAGATGTGGGATTAATTAAAGCCCTCCTACGATGGGCGCTTCTTGTCGACATCAACTAATTATCCAAGAAGTTGACTTAGGAACAACCCTTTCAGTACTTTGAAGCTTGCATGCCTCAATGGCAAGTTTCTCACTTCCGGCAATAGGTTTGCACCAATGGCCTTTGACCGAAAGATTTTGCGTGGTGTTCGACACCAAGTCTTTTTTCACACCACACAAATTGTACTGTATTACCTTGAGGGTCATCATCATTATCAGTGATTCCTCTCGCGCCTGTTAATAACTTACATCATTGGTTGGTAATTAGACGATGTCTTTCCATGTTCGACTCCAGAACATCTTTCACATGGATTGACTTGTACTCTGAGTGAAGATTGGACGAGTTTGAATACCCCGGATCTAGTTTCATCCAACTGGGCTATGATATATTCAGGAAAATAAAGACATCAAATGTACATCATTGTTGCACAGATGATCATCCAAATCAAAGGATGATGGCTCTATCAGAAACATCAGTCTATCACACAGACGGTTGTCTATCTTATGTACATGAAAATGAATTTTATAAAGATGAGCATGGGAATGCCCACCTCAGCTAGATCATGAAAAATATTATGAATATAATGTATTGTATATTATCTTATTACAGGTCGCCTTCCAGCTCGAAAAAACTTCGGATCCTCATGATAAAGCATTTCACCCGACATCAAAAGATTAACGACCTCATGCTTTAGGGGGAAACTGTTATAGACATATTCCGGCACTGCACCCTAATCATACATGTCCATAAACCAAAGGCTCCTAAGTCCCTAAAAGTTTTGCTTCACACCCTAAAGGAACAAGGTCAGCTGATTACATCATCTCCCAGAAGTTCTCCATAGAAAACTGCTCAAAACTGATCAAAGTTGGACCATACAGACTGCCCAGTGCAGAGGGTGCGATGCATCTCACCTACCCAGTGTAAAGGGTGTGATGCATACTGGAAATCCCTTCTGTAGGGTGCGATGGGCGAGAGTAGACAAATGGAAGAGACAGTTTGCAAGGTAGATTGTCATGGAATCTTCTATAAACTTCTCCTATCACACTTGCCTCTCTGAATTTGCCCAGGGATGAGTAAGAGATCATCAATCTCCAAGTGGAATCAAGAACTATCAGATAGAGGATACTAATCAAAATCCCAAAAGCTGACTCACCCCCCTGCAATCATCTATATATGGATCCCTCATCCCAGAGATCCAAAGGCTGGAATTTTGTATCTTGTAAGGAAGTTCTGTTGGTTTCTTGGTGGAATATCATAGTGTTGGGTGATCTAAGATTTTCATGAGGTGAAGAAGGGCTTTCATGCTGGGACGATGACATTGGGTCAGAACAATTGGTTGTAATCCTCTTTGCTATTCTTGATATTAATAAAGCTATTCAAGTTTTCCTCCACAGTCTTGTATGTTTGATGATATATGCATTTGTGTGGTCATTATATATCTGGTACTATATTGTTTATGATTGTACATCTCTGTTCTTCGATAGTATTATAATTCTTTGATTCCATAGTTGCTCTTTGAAGCTGGGAAGACGAAGGCAAAGCGGCAAGGATCTGTTAAAAGGGAGAGGAACCAAGCAGGGAATTAAGCGCAAGACTGAGGTTGGTGTCCTTTGTTCCCCTCTTATCTACTTCTCATAAAGGAAAACGAAAGTAGTTTTAGTTTGTTGTTTCTAAGATAGCTACGAGTCTTAGTGGGACTAGCAGCTCCGAGTGGACACTACATTTCCCAATAATAGCGTTTGTTGCATCCAATTTTGTATCTCCTTTACATCTAAATTTGCATCCTCTTTTGCATCAATTATTGTGTCCACTATTGAATCCACATTTTTTGTGCAACAATTTGCACCTTGTTCAGAACCTACCTTTGTATGCACTTTTTCTTCTAATTTTGCATCCACGTTTGCATCCTCATTTGCATCTATTTTTGCATCAAAATTTTCATCAATTTTTGCATCCATTTTTTTATCCACTTTTGCATCAAGTTTTTCATTGGGTTTTAAGTCTGAGTTTACATCTAATTTTGCATCAACTTATATTGCATCCACATTTTCATCCACTATTGACCCCATTTTTATGTCCATTTTTTCATCCCTTTTTTCATTTTATTTTGCATCAATGTTTACTTCTTTTTTTGCATCTATCATTGCATCCACTTTTGTTGTCCCACAATTTGTGCCACATTTTTTACCTACTATTGAACCCATATTTTCTTCCACTTTTGCATCCATGTTTTCATCCTCTTTTACATCCAAATTTACATCAAATATTGCATCTCTTTTGGCATCCTTTTTTTTTCAGGTTTATGCATTGGGTTTTGTATCTTGTTTTCTATCCACTTTTTTATATACTTATGTTTCCATAGTTGCACCCACATTTTCTTCTGCTTTTTCATCCCTTTATTTCATCTTGTTTTACATCCAAGTTCGCATCTTCTTTTCTTCTGTATTGTTGTATCCACTTTTGCATCAACATTTGTTGAGCTAGAATCTATTCCATGTGTTTCATATAGCATTGCACCCACATCCACTTCCACTTTTTCATCCACATTTGAATCCTCTTTTGTGTCCAGGCTTTCATGGAATATTGTGTATGTTTTTGTGTTCCATTTTGCATTGATTTTTATAGCAAGTTTTGCATCTGATTTTGCACCTACTTTTGTGTCTACTTCTGATGCATCCACTTTTGCATCTAATTTTATAGCCATTATTTCACCCATGTTTGTGTCCATGTTTAAGTTCCTTTTTACATCTTATTATGCATCAAAGTTTGCATAGATTTTTCTTCCAAGTTTGTGTCCAGTGTAGCAACCACTTTTGTTTCACCACAATTTGTGTGAGGTTTTGCACCTATTATTGCACCCATATTTACTTCCATTTTTGAATTGACATTTGCATCCAAGTTTCAAATAATATTGCATTTATTTTTCATCTCATGGTCAAGTTTACCATTCCTTCACATAAGATAATGGTCGCAAGTGCATCCCTGTTAGGAGGATGGCCTACATTGTCCCCTTGTGGAGGTGAAATATTCACAACAATCATGATTTTCCATTGTTCCTAAGGTGCGAAATTACATTTCAACCCAATAGGTTGTGTGGCGGGATTTCACTAAGTATTGTTCTCATTAACTTCATCCAAATGTGCACAATGATATGGCATATGGCCCCTAACACAAATATTACATGGAAGATTTAGCTTTCACTCTTTCTTTCCCAGAGCATTGGCATTTAGAGCTTGTGGTTCTTTCTATTAATTCCAAGTAGTTTTATTGTTCTCTTCTTTTTACCACTTGATTATTGTGTTCTTCCTAGTCCTGTACACTGAACCAAGTTAATGGTGGTTGTTTGGGAAGAATTTTTAGTTGTTGTGGTTGTAGGTTCAGTCGGTGCAGGAACATGAGAAATAGATAACTAGTTTAACCTCCAAACAACTAAATATATCACATTATTCAAAGTTAGAAGAGTTTAATGCTTCCACCGCGATTAGCTCTTTTCGACTACCTTGCATATCTTAGATATGGAAGAAGGCCCAAATGATATTCAATTTCATTCAATTGTTTCTCTAAGTTATTCATGGAAAGTTGTAACTTATCTAACACACGGAAGACTTCTTCCTTGGCCTCATTGTTATCCATCAATACACTACCCAATAGAATTTTCAAGCGTTAGTAGATATTAAAAATATACATGTATTAGTTGTATATTCCTCTGGTGTGTTTTGTGTTAAGAACCCAATATGCTACCTCACTAGCCACATTGATATCTATCAAACATATGTTCCTTCCTACAATTTCATGTTCCACTGCCATTGTTTTGTCACGAATATTCATTGAGTATGGATGCAATACAAAGGTGTTGAAGTTTAAACTTTCTAATGCGCTCAAAAACATCATTTTTTTCGTGTATTGGGATAGTCGTCGTCATATTTTAGTGCATCAATGATGCATTGTTGTTTTGAATTAATGATATCACTAACCTCTTAAAATATGAACTTTTTCCTAAGAGATGGAAGTGAAGGGTAGTGGAAGCCAAGGAGGAGGTGAACTTAAGGGATGAGGGATTTTCTCAAGGATGGATTCAGAGAAGAACTTAAAGGAGAAAGATCATTTCTAACTGGAAAAATATATCCAAAGCGAAGGAGAAACCTAACCAAACCCAACTATAATAGTTTAAGTGAGGGGCTAAGAGTTGACATGATAAAAAAGAAAAGAGAGAAAAACCTAACTAATTCTTGGGGATGCAGTGGGAGAGAACACCAAAAATAAATGAAACAACAAAGGGTAATAAATTATCAACTATACAAAGCTAAATTATTTTCCCTAGTGAAAGACTCTTTTGGCATTATTGTAATTGAATAAAAACAATCCATGAATTCTAATAATTAACCATATTACAAGGCCCTGTAGCTTAAATTAACATCTGCCTTGAGCAAATTATGACTAACTCTTCTAGAAAATGGACACACCTACAAATTATTAATGTTTTCAAAAGTCTTGTAGGCTAAGAATATAACCTATGACGTCTCTATAAATACTTACCCAAATATCATAGCTACTATTAATTTCAACTTAGTTGCAACTATTAAACAATTAGTAGTTCTAGAGGGACTTGACACCAAATTGGAGTGATGCCAAATGATCCTCCAAGAAACTTCATGATGTCTTGTTAATGACGTTAGGGAGGGTGCATGGCCACATCCTCATCTATGAGTGCTTTATGGGATGGTAGACATGCACTCTCCAACATGGCATGTCTTAGTCATTCCATCGAGGGGAGATTCAAATTTGTAAGTATGACATTTCAAAAATTTATATTTAAATTTATTTAAAAAAAATATAATAACCTAATAGTTACAATAAAAAAACTTTCTAAGCATGTTCACACACTCTCTCTATATATACTCGATGCTATGCATATTGCATTAAAAATCTATTTAAGATAATAACAAAAAATGTCTTAAAAAGTTCCCTTTACATGTATGTAGTTATATGTATTAGGAGGATTATAATAAAATTAATAATAAGAATTTTTATAGATAGAGATGTGAAATTTATATATAATATAAATATTATTATAAACGTCAGGAATATTCCCATCTTAATTACAAATCTATTAAGTGTTGACAGGGAGCACATCTTTTGACATTTTCTCAAAATTTTCACTCGAAATGAGTTTGCATCTCTAGACATTTGACCACTCTTCGCATTTGATAAAACTAACAAAGATATATCTTAATTCAAAACTATCATGTTCCGAGAGGGATCAAATCTCTGAGTTTGCAAATATTTTCTTAAGTTTTGCACTCAAAAAGAGGTTTACATCACTAGAAATCCAATCCTTCCATATGCTTGGTATATTCAAAGTAAAGGTAAATATTTTAATCAATACAATCTCCTTTTATATTTTACAAATTTAGAATAATCTAAATTAATATTCTCTTTCTAAGCTTGGTAGGACTACATCCTCATCATGTCCAATATCCCCAATTGGGGTAGGCAGTTAAACCACTAACTTCACATCAAGGAGTGTCTTAACAGAGCACACAATCACCATCTATCCACGACCCCGTGGGCAAATTAATATTAATTTTACCTTACTCTACTATATTTAAAAACAAAATAGAATATACCTTCAACTTAAATTAATATAAAGTTTTATATTTTAGAGAATGAGAATGTACCTTCAACAAAAATTAATATAGATTTTAGCTTTTACAAATGAAAAATCATGCGAACATACAAATTAAATATTAATATAATCCATAATATTTTTTAAGAGATGACTTCTTATTGATTAATCACAACAATGTTTATAGGGTCAACGTTTGGAACTCATCATCATGACATAGATTGAGTAAATAAATAATGTGAAAATGGTTAAGAAAAAATCAAATAAAAATGAATGTCAACATTAATTAGTCAAAAAGAAATAAAATAAAATAAAATAACTATTCAAACTTATAAAAGCATAAAAATAATCAAAAGAAAGACAAGGAGAGGTATAAGTATTTAAAAATATAAATATTTATAAATATAAATATATTTAAAGTATATTATTAGAATTTATTATTAAAAGCAAGAATATTATTTTTTAATTTGAATGAAAATAAGTTATGAAAGGTCCTGTAAATAAGGCCAAATATTGGGGGTAATGGTATTAAATTAGATATTATGTATAAGAAAAGGAAAAAGAAAGACTAGCTTTAATAAATCGAAAATTAATAAAACAATAATTTTTTTAAAGAAATAAAAAGAATAAATATAATTTGTTTTTATAACTATAAATATAATAAATTATGAGAAGCCATTATTAAAAGCGAAAAAAAATGAATAAAAATAAGGTTATGAATAGTTTAATAAATAAATAAATCCAAATCTAGGGCCTAATATATATCTAAATTGTAAATAAATTGGTTTTAAATTAGATAATATGTATTTTAAATAGAAAGAAATATCTTTTGAATTAAATAATTAATAAATAAATTTTCTCCTGGTTCTCTTCTTTTTTCTAACATTCGTTTATTTGTTTTGGAATTTCCTTATATTATCGTTTTTTCCTCGTTTTTTATTGTTAAATTTCCTTCCTACTCTCTTTTTTCTGTCATATATTTATAGACTCTATCAATATATCAATCTATTTTTGTTTATAACAACTGCATAACTAAGAAGTAGAAGAAGCATCTTTGCTTCCACATCTTGATGGTTTTTATGTTGTGGAATGCATATATCCATTTTCTACATCTAGTTTGTTGATACATGGGATGATAGATCTAATTTGTAAATATAGACTTTTGCTACAAGGGTTTGCTAGATCTTGTTCACATATACATGTGTTTTCCAAAAGAGTTTGCTATATCTAGTTTGATGATACAGAGGTTTGGTAGATCCAATTCATTCATACATGAGTTTGCTATATCTAATTCCTAGATACAAGCGATTTTTATATGTAGATCGTTGAAGTAGAGGATTTACATAGAGAATTTTTATTGTTTAGAATTATATATCCATAGTTAATACATGAGTTCCAAGTACGGGATTTTTATTATTCTCGAATGCATATATCCATAGCTAGATCTAGTGCTCTCATACATGGGTTTTGATAATGCAGCTCTGACAGTGATAAGGTATCCATAACTTAGAAGTAGAAGAAACATTAAGGTTTGAGATCCAAGTTTTCTCCACTTATCCGAGTTACTTCCAAGAATAGAGTTTTTTCGTTGTTGTGAAATGTCTATAGAAGTTATAGTTCCATAATACGGGCATTTTAATAAAAACAATGTTTGCATTTGTGGAGTTGTAAGCCACATTGACTAATTAACTTATGTTTTTTCCAGGTTCTAAACATATATCCTCCTTTCTACCAAATCATTCCTCTGCAAGAATGGTGTGGCATTTTGGCGATTTTATTAACTTGATTACCTTTTCAATCATGAGATATTTAGATTTATATTGAATTTCTTCTTTTTTTCTTAATTATAATAAATCTGATTAACCCATTTAGTAGATAATATGGAATCATCAAAACTATATTGAATGGTTATATATTTTTTATTATAACTATCGACATGGTATATGGTAATCCATATCATTTTGATAAATTATTAATTTATATAAATTTCAATTTAATCTTAATCCTTTAAATCATGAGATATTTTGATTTATATTGAAATTGTTTTATTTTATTTATAATGAATCATCTTAACCAACTCACAAGATAATATGGATTCATCACAACTATATTGACTGGTTATATATTTGTTATTATACATATCCACATGGTATATGGTAATCCATATTGTTTTGACCTAAAAAATAATACAGGTGTTTAATAATGCAGGTATGTCCAATGGATTCACACATGAAAAAATGGATTCATAGTGGAGGGGAAAGGCATGCATAATTTTAATGTTATGATTTTTCATTTTCACTCTTCGAGGTTTCGTCAATAGAAATTGTGAGTGGAATCTCCTATTGCACAAGGATATGTGCATGTGGAGGCCTTTCTAGATCCCACCCCCTCCATATATCTAGTATACGCCACAATGATAACCCTAGTATATGTCATGTGGCGCTTCTACTATGTTGGTTTATGCTCCTCCATTTCTTACTCCAACTATTTTTTCCTCTTTGTCTCTTATATTTGAGGCTTCATGTTATGAAGCAAGCTCACAAATTGATAGATCAACTACTTTAAAATTATCCTCTTCAAGGGGGAAGCCTCCTTTACATTACATAAATGAACAATTATTAGATGATACAAATGACAAGACCTCCTTTGTATATATACGAGTCTAATGGTTCACAATATAATCAGAGCCTACATAACAATAATAATGTAAGGGAACAACAATAAGAATAGTGGGCTTCTATGGGGCACAACAATAACAATAACGGGGCTAAAATAACAATAACAAGAAGGGGGCTACACTAGTATTATAGGGACCTAACATGATCCTCTCCTTCCAAAATTTCTTGTCCTCGACACTTGAGTAGTTCTGAATGCTTTTGTATAAAATCCTCATCCTACTCTAAAATTGATCAATTCATTAGTTGTCTGGTTCGTGTTCCCATTACTGCTTCAGGATCAAATATGATTTTTCCTTCTTCATCAAGTTTTGACAACCCTGTTTGAGTTGGAAGATTTTCACTGATAACCTTCTTTAATCATGAAACGTGGAATGCTAGGTGTACCCAGGAAGATGCAAGAAGCTCCAATTTGTATGCCATAGTATGAATCCTTTGCAACACCTTATAGAGACTATAGTACTTGAGTTATAATTTATTAACATTTTTAGCTTGATTGGGAGACATTTGTTTCTATCGTTGTAGCCGTAAAAATACCATGTCACCTGCATCAAAATGACTTTCACTATAATGCTAATTTCCTACTGTTTCATTCGATTCTACACCATAGTGAGGTTGTCCATTAAAAGTTACAGAAATAATTGTTAATGCTCAATGTGATCTTCCACTTCTTGAACCATAGAATTATGTCTTAAATATGATGTGATGGATGGTGCATGATATCCATAAAGTGCCGTAAATTTGGTCATTTTTTCAATAATATGGAAGGAATTGTTATACCACAATTTAGCTAGAGGTAATCGCTTGACCCATTATGTTTGGTTCTCAAATACAAAGTAACAAAGATATCCTTCCAATCATTTGTTCACTATCTCATTTTTCCCAGTAGATTGGGGATGATAAGATGAGATATGACCTAATTGAGTACCAAGATAGGAAAATTATTACGTCAAAAAAATTCCACCAAAAATGGGATCTCTATCACTTACTATAATATTTAGGTTTCCATGAAGCTTTTGAACTATTTGCATAAATGTAGTAGCAATTGTACTGAATTTAAATGCATGATATAATGAAAAAAATTTGCATACGTGGTAATTCTATCAACTAACACCATGATGGAACTCCTTCCTTCAGACTTAGGTAAACCTGTGATAACTTCAATTGAGATCTCCTCACAACACTGATTTGGAATGGCTAAAGGTTGTAACAAATTTGGGGTCTTAATTTTCTTAAAATTTATTTTATCCACAAACCAAACATTCTCCGACAAACTTCTGAGTATCATATTTAAGGCCATCCAAACAAAATTCTTCTTGACCCTATGGTAATTTTAAAAAAATCATGAGTTCCCTCCTAAGGGAGAGTGCAATTCCAAAGGAATATTTTGTTTGGCTTGGGAATTCTTACAAAGATATAAATGGTCTTTGTAACATAATGAATCATTTTCCACCTAAATTTATTATATGTAGTGGGATCTTGCTCCAACTTTTGAATGAGTGACCACACCTCTTCATCATTCTTCCATTCACCACCTACTTCGGTTATCCACTAAGGTTGGACAATAGAAATGGCACAAAGCAATTCTTCCACATCCTCATCCTTTCTTGAGAGTGCATCTGCAACAACATTTTTCCTCCCTTTTTGTAGATGATTTCAAAATCATAACCCAACATCTTTGTCTCCCATTTTTGCTACACTTTTGAAGATAATATTTGTTCCAAAAAGTATTTAAGACTGTCATGATCTATTATTACCTTGACGTATCTTCTCATTAGGTAAGGTTGACATTTATTTAGATCATGTAGTATTGCCAACGTTTCCTTCTCATAAATAGGGTTTTCTAAATACTTTCCTTTGATTGCATGACTTTAGAAATAAATGGGTCTTCCTTCATGCATTAAAACAACACCAATTTAATTTTCTGAGGCATCACATTCCACAAAAAAAAAAAATTGTTGAAGTCTGTTGTCACATTTCACAATAACATTTCCTCTTTAAGACATTCAAATGCCTTCATTACTTCTAGAGTATAATAAAATGAATCTTTCCTCAATAATGACGTTAGAGGTGTTGTTATTCTCCCATAATTCTTAACAAACATGTGATAATACCTTGTCAACCTGAGAAAACCTTGAAGATGCTTTGCGGTTGTGGGGATTTTCCATTCCTTAATGGCTATAATTTTGTAATCATCTACCATAACATCCTCATGAGACATAATATGACCAAAATATTCCACCTCTTGTACCCCAAAGAAAAATTTGTAGGTTTTTTAATATAATTTTTTCTCCTCCAATAGTTTTAATGCACTATCAACATCTTGAACATGATCCTTCCAAGACATGTTGTAGATTAGTATATCATGAAAAAATACTAACACAAATTTTTTGAGGAAGGGTTTGAAAATGGAATTCATCAAACCTTGAAATGTGGAAGGTGCATTAGTAAGGCCAAAGGGCATGACAAAAAAATTCATAATGACCCTCATTTGATTGGAATGTTGTTTTTAGAATCTCTTTACGCTTCATTCTAATTTTATGATATCTTGAATGAAGATCCAACTTGGTGAAGTAAATTTCTCCATGTAATTCATCCAACAATTCATGAATGACAAGAATGGGAATTTAATCTTTATTAATAAGATTGTTGAGCTTACTATAATTCAAACATATACACCTTGATATGTTCTTCTTGTGCACCAAAACTACTGGAGTAGAGAAATAACTTTAACTATGTTGAATTATACCATCCTCTAGCATTTATGCAACCATACCTTCAATTTCACTCTTTTTGGCATAATGATATCTCTAAGGTATCATGTTTGGAGGAACACTTCCTGAAATCAAATGAATATCAATGTCATTATCATGAATAAGTGGGAGAAATTTGGGAGTCTCAAATACATTGGAATGATTGTCCAAGACTTTTTGGAGATCTGGAGAAATAGATAATTTCAACATTTGAAAGTCTAGTGAGCATAATTGTGCAATTATGCCACATTGTTGTTTCTTCATAACCTTTCTAATGCCATTGGAGATGATTATATTTCCTAGCTTCCATGCAATTCCCCTTAATTCAACATCATTTCCTTCCCAAAAATATCAAGAAAGGTTCTCGAAAACTAAAAGTTATCGTTCCCAAATATTGTAACCATTGGACTCCTAGTGCAACATCAACACCACCCATTGCAATGGAATGTATTGGACCATTGAATAACATCCCCCCATGGTTAGCTTGATACTATTACAATTTTTAGGGAAATTTATAGTTCCACCATTTTCAACTATCACTTGACACTCTGGTGTTGGATATAGGAAGTAATTCAATTCCTTGGCAATCTTACAATGAATAAAATTATGGGTACTACCCAAATCAATCAAAACTATTACCTTTTACTTCTTGATATATCCTTATATCTTGAGAGTTTGAGTAGTGATAATTCCTACCAATGCATTACAATATATGGTTGGATTCATATCTTCTTTCTCTGGGGTTGTTTCTTGGTGTCTATACTCATCTTTTGATTTTTCTTGTTCCTTTTCTTCCTCCTCTTCACAATCTATTTTGAATAATTCTTCTCAGCACACTTATGACCTTTAGTGTTTTTTCAATCACAACTATAACAAAGTCCTTTTTCTCTTTTCTCCTCCAATTTTTGCGGTGTAAACCATGTAGGTTGTGGAATACTAGGAGTAGCAACACTTCCATCTCTATAGTTGTGATTGGTACACTTCCTTGTCGCCATAATTTTTCTTTCAAATTTCATTGCGACGCTAAATTCCTTATCCAATGAATCAAGTTCCCAAAGACGAACATGATGTTGGGCGTTATGTTTTAAAGACCTATGAAGAGATCAATTCTATGCTCCGTTGGAATATTGGTAACCCAAATACTCAATTTTTGGAAGTCTTCAATGTGCTCCGCCACTGAACCCTTTTGTTTGATATTTATCAATTGGATAAACGAGGTGTTTTTATTTGTATCTTCATAATATGTTATCATTTACTCTGTAAAAATTGACCAGATGACAAGTGTTTTATAAGAACAAGTCCATTATACCATAAAAAATAACTGGGTTCTAAATATAAACATGAAATACGTACCTTTTTTAAGGGTTGCACATCTTGTAAATAAAAATATTTCTCCATCTATAGTATCCATGATACCAAATCCTTGCCAAAAAACTATCTAATATCTATCTTTGGAATGTGGTTTTTCTTAAAGCCCGCATTGGAATCTCCAAAATCATAATTAATGTCCCCTTTCTCCTCATCATGATTTTCATGGATTAACTCGTCACCATCGTGAAGCCTTTCTTGCAGCAACTTTGTCAGCTATTCCAAGTTCACATTCATTGCATCAATGTCTACTTTAAAAACATCCATGTTGTTTTTTAGACCATCCATGTCCCCTTTTAATCCATCCATGTCATCTTTGGTTTCTCTTTGTGAGAGAGAAATTTGTGTTGGAAATAATACTGAGAGGGGGGGTGAATCAGTATTATCAAGTTCTTTTAACAAATCTTCCTTATTTACACTTTGAATTATTTTTGCATATTAGTGCCATAAAATAATTGCATGAACAAGAAAAACAGATAGTCACACCAAAGAACACCAGATATAAGGTGGAAACCCAATGTGGGTGAAAACCAGCTGCTGCAATATGTCTCTATCTTCTTTCAAATTAGAAACTCCTTTTACAATGATTTTGTACTGGTGCAGTCCTTTACCAATACACAGGCTACAACCTGCAGAGAGCTACAACTCTCTCTTGTTTTCCAGTCTCTCTAGGAAGGGAGCTACAGCCCCCTACTTCTTTTCTTACAAGGATCACTTTTCATAAATTTTCAAACTGGATCCATAAACATCAAGAGATCATTAAGTACAAGAAAATCACCCAGTCAACTGCAGTAACTAGATCAACAGTAACAGTAACTTAAACCTAGAACACCTTATCAACAGAGAAAAATCAGCCAACAAAAGATCTTAAGACAGATACGCAGTTTTTCATTTTGGCCTGCGTCGATACGCACTTCACCTTCTGCTTCCCTGCGTATACCCGCAAAGAGCCTTCTGCTGCACCGCGTGCCCACACACTGCTTCTTCAATCACGCTACGTACTCTTACAGTAGGTATGCACCCAGATACACTATCACGCCGTGTACTATTACTGTAGCCACACACTCATAGACACTATCGCACCGCGTATTTTTACTGTGCGTACGCACCTGAACCTCTGTCGCGTTGCGTACCCACACAGTTCTCCTTCTTCTGCTCTGCGTACCCACGCAGTGCCCCTTCTTCTGCTCTGTGTACCCACGGTGTGCCACTTCTTCTGCTCTGTGTACCCACGCAGCTCTCCTGTTTCTCCTCTGCATACTTCTGATTAGGGCCGAATTGGCAGTTCACCAGTGTGCCACAGTTAGTCAGATGCTCAGATCTGATCATGCGCTCGAGAGATCACCCTTCTCAGATTCGCTTTCAACTTCACTTTCATATAGATCAAGCTTTTAAACAATAACCCAATATTTCAGATCTTAAGATATTCAATTGCAAAAAGATGCATAGCCAAGTGATCTCCTTTGCTTTATATAGGCAAGCTCCTCCTAAAATCATGGATCAATACCATAGATAACCAATACAAGGGGCCCAAAAACATGGGGCTCAATAAAAATAATAATATAAAACAATACCATGGTCCAAAACCATAGAATCAAGAGCGGCGGGCTAAATACCACGGGCCAAACATAGGAAACCCCACGTGAACGCGCTTCTCTGCCTTGAAGTAAGTGAAACTGGGGGTACGCACCCTCTGAACGGGTGACCTACGTGGGTGGCCACAGTTCCTTCACGGTGTACCTGCGTGTACGCATCTTCTGAACTATTCTCCTGCGTACCTCTTAATTTTCAACATTTTGAGAGCCTGATCAGAGCATTGCCACTTGAGGGTGTTGCCATCAAGTACAACATCTGTAACATAGAGCCATACCAGAATCATAATGCCAACAATTTGTTGCACTTAGTCCCATAAGTTTGATATATCATGTTGCAATTCTTCTTCTTCATGTGTCATAGTAGATATTTCTGAGGATTTAATGTGTGTAGAATTAATTTTCTTTGGAGGAATTTTAGAACCAAATATTGATAGATATTATTCAGTATTCCTTTTTAAAGTAGACAAAAGGTATGCAAAACTAAAAAATTCACACATTTTTTTCTTTATTTTTAGGAGCCCGATCTTGAAACGATTGTAAATCTATAATTTCTAATCTTCAAGGTCTGAAATTCATTTTTGTGTTATAACTATCAAACATATTTCCAATTACATAAGTTAGACCAATATTAGATTCTTTAATAAATAGTTATGTCAGATCTTCCATGATGACCTAATTATGGATTGGTTCAGTATAATGAAGTTGTACGTGATTCTACATATCATTGTTTCAACATTAGGCCCTGAATTTTCTACAGTGAATCTACAAACTATTCTGTTTCAGCCACATTTTACATAATTCAATTCTAATTCCTAAAAGAAAATTTATGAGGAATTTCCCTAGGTCACTTGCTTGAGACTGAATTATGAAGCATGAAAAGTCCCTAACTTCTTTAGACCATATCTCAGAAACTTTAGCGAACGAAGATCTAAAATTGTAGAAAGACATTCATCATAATTTTCTACTAGTCACTGTAATTTCAAGTTTATAAGCTTCATAGAAAGAAAGTTATGCCAAAAATTCCATGATGAACTATTTGAAGTAGTGAAACCCTAGAATCCAAAGCTCTGATACCAAATGTTATGCAACCAGTTCACAAATAGATATATCAATGACTTAAAAATTTTCCTCTTCAAGGGGGGAGACTAATTACATTACATAAATGAACAATTATTTGATGATAAAAATGACAAGACCTCCTTTGTATGTATAGGAGTCTAAGGTGTCAAAATATAGTCAGAGACTACCTAACAATAATAATGAAAGGGCAGAACAATAACAATAGTGGGCTTCTATGGGGCACAACAATAACAATATGGTGGCTACATGGGCACAAAAATAACAAAATAACAACGATATGGCAACAGTAGCAATAACAATAAGGTGGATGCACGAGTATTATAGGGACCTAACACTTCAATACCAATGGTATTAGCAAAAACAACCTTGGATTGTAGGTATGAGGCTTCACCACCACCATAAATAGTAGAAACATGGATAGCACATGAAACCTCTCTATTCTTTGAGGTTGTTCTTTTGAAAGGTAAGGCATCCAAAAAATACCATCTAAAGCATATGGAAACCTTTGAGCACTTCTTCATATCTTAGCTATTTTAAAATATGTCTAACCTTATCTATATCATACCATCTAAGGAGTATGGAAAACTTTGGACTTTTCTCCATAACTTAGCTATTTTACAAGGTATCTAATCTTATGTATATGATACTAACGATTTTTGCTTACAAAATTGATGTATATGATACCAACGACATTTTGTTAAAAAATTTATGAATATGATACTCCCACTTGTATGTCCAAGCTTTCATTTGTTGAGAAATGGTGCGATCAATCCTCATAACCTCACTAATTATTTAAGTGCATTCATCACCACATATCACTACAATATAAGATTAAATTTTATATGGCTTATGTAAATTTTGAAAATTATCAACATTATTTCGAAGGAGAATTATTGTGTATGATGATACTATTATCTTTTTATGGATGTTTTCAATTTACATGAGAATAATGATATTCATGAAAGATTTTGATTTTTTGATTACACATTTTAATTTTAGTTGATTTGATTAAATATTATGATGATATTATTAGTATTATCTTGCTCCTTTATATATGTGTTGAAAATTACCAATGTTTTCAAAGGGAGAATTATTATGTTTGATGACATTTTGGATGGATGTTGTCATTTTACCATAGAATAATGATATATGTGATAGGTGTTGATTTGGTAGCCATATATTTTTATTGAAAATTATCAATGATTTTTTGATGGAGAATTATCATATATGATGGTACTACTATTTCTTCGATGGATGTTTTCAAGTTTGTTTAAATTTATTTACAAACATTATGTTATCAATTTTATTTATGATACCTTATTTAATGATATTTAGAAACTTTGATATATTTCACTATGTAATTGAAATCAATAAAATGAACTGAAAAAGGTGATTGTAAATGGAAAGAAAAGTACACTCTAAACAAGAATCCAAATGTGGATGTAATCATGGATGCAAAATTGTAAGTAATTGGATTTTAAAATATGCATAAAGACAAGATGCAAACAAGGACAAAAAAAGGGTTTTAAACTAGAAGTAGAACAACTTGCAACACTAGACATAGAAGGGAACATAACAGGGCATAAAAAGGATACCAGATTGGGTGCAAATGAGGATCCAAAAATGCACACTAAAATAGATGCAAAAAAGGAAAAAAAAATAGACATAAAATTGGGTGCTAAAAAGGAACAAAAAATGACACCAAATGATAATGCAAAGAATGGTGTCAAATTGGGATGCAAAACTGAGCTAAAACAATAATAAAACAAAGGACACCATATTGGATGCCAAAAATGATGCATAACTATATGAAAATTTTGACTCAAATGTAGGCACAAAATGAGATGAAAATCTGGACACAAAATGAGGAGGAGGAAATTATGAAAATTTGGATGCTGGAAAGGATGAAAAAATAGACACCAAAAAGAATGCAAATTTGGCGTAGGACTAGACGAAAAAAGAGTCATTAAATTATATCAAAAATGTGGTTTGAAACTTGCTGGAAATGATGGCATAAAATTGGAAGCAAAGAATCGCACAAAATAAGAAGAAAAAAATGATGAAAAAGCATATGTAAAAAATTGTGTGAAACTAGAAGCAAAACCTGTTTTAAATCCAAATGTAAATCCTATTGAAAAATATGATGTAAAATAGGATACAAAATATGGTGTTCAAAAGGATTCAAAATCTAGTGCAAAAAAATAACTCTTTAAAACACGTACAATAGAGCTCGTTTTAGCGCGAGGCTACTCATCCTAATTGGAAACAAAATGCACTAAAATCTGGTGCTAAATTTGGTGCAAATTGCTTGTTTTGTTGTAGTGGAGGTACTACTACCAAATTCTACCTTAAGTACTCCAATTGATATCGTTTGGAGAGGTTTGGTGAAGATATCAACTACATGCATTCTAATGAGACAAGAACAAACTCATATCTACTACTCGAAGTCTTAGTTAGGCTTGCACTTATGATTTTGTTGCTCTGCTTAGACTTGAGCAGAAATTCTTGTTAGTATCAAACTTAGCTAGGATTACAATTATAATGGTGTTGTTTTACTTCTAGTTATGAATAATGACCTGTAGCATCAATAAACATCAATCCTAGGCATGATTGACACCAACAACTTGTTAGTTGATGAACGAAAAGGTAAACCATTTAAATTTTATTACATGAAAAAATAAAGGGACCCTCACCAATGCATTCCTATTAAAAATAATTCTCCCATATACATAATATGATAGCATACTCTCACTCACTAACAGACTCTCCACCTTTGATACTTCAAAAAACTAATGGCAACAGTTTCATACAAACATCACCATATGGTAAACTGGAACAGAAATATCAACAACGTCATTAGTGATGAGACGAGTCGATATTGGTTTCCACCCACCTATTCCACTTGGATCCCTAACACTGCTCCATTTTAGTTTCCTATTTCCTAGCATACTTTATCTTTTTATCAATATTTTTTGAGGGCCTAAATGAGGTTTTTTTAGAAAATGAGAAAACTTGTAATTTATATGGGGGTTTGTAATCGAAAATTATCCGCGGATAGATGTTTCTAATGAGGTATCATATGCACCAATTGTAGATCGTATGCTAAGGTTACAGTCCTGGGACGTTGACATTCGAACTAACCCGAACGTAACCTATAATCTTGTGGTGCTTCATATCCTACGGTTAGGTTTCTGGGTGTTTAGTGTTTTTCCATTGTTTCTTGTTGACAAAATAATAAGAGAGCCTCATTGCAACACAATTCATGTTAGGTCCCTATAATGCTAGTATATTCTCTCATTGTTATAAGTGTATCCCCCTTATTGTTATTGTTGTGCCCCATAGAAGCCCACTATTACTATTTTTGTGCCCTTACATTATTATTGTTATGTCATCTTCAATTACATTGTGACCCCTTAGAATGCTATATATAGAAAGGAGGTTTTGCCATTTGAATTATCCAAGAATTATTCATTTGTGAAATGTAAAGGAGGTTTCCCCCTCTAAATGGCTTATTTTTAAGTCGTGTATCTATCTCTTCTTCTATTTTGTGAGCTGGTTGCATAACATTTGGTATTAAAGCTTTGGATTCTAGGGTTTCCCTACTTCAAATAGGTCGTTGTGGAATTTTCACTATAAATTTGTTTCTATGACTCTTTAGAATCTAAAATTAAAACCAGCTTGAACCAAAATCGTGATGAACCTCATGAACGAATTTTATATCTTGTCTCTACATATGTTCAGAGATAGGAACTGAGGAAGTTAGAGTTTTTGTAGGCTCTCAAATTCGATCTAAAATAGATGACCTTGGGAAAATCATCATAACTGTCTCTCTGAAAATGTGATTGAAATTTTGTAAAACTTTGCATAAATAGAATGGACTATAGTGTTTTGGGTATCATTCTCAGAGCTGAAGTTTGAAATAGTGACACGTGGCACTTCGTACATATTCATTTTACTAAACTAGTATATAACCAACCATCGTGGGACATTTGACATAACTCTTTCTTGGAGAATCCAATCTTGATCATACCTATCAAGTTGGAAAGAGGATATAGAGGGCTACAAAAGGATGTAATTTCAGTCCTTGAATATCCAAAATTATAGAGATATGACATATTCAATATCAAGCTCCTACAAAGCGAAAAAAAAAGTGTGTATTCTTTTTAAAAAATTACATAAGTTTTGTTTGAAAATTTAGTTTGAAGTGATTCAAAGGGCATAATGAAGCATAATTATCATAACTAATTTCCCGAAGGAAGAAAATGGAAACACCTAGTAAGTGACCTGAAATATATACTACGGGTCATGAATAAGGGGAAGAAATGCAACATGATATATCAAAATTATGCAACCAAGTGCAACAAATTTTGCTCTCACAAAAAGTAACAATAGTAAAGTTGGTTGTTTTCAAGAATGAAATGGTATCTAAGATGGATTGTTTGAAGAATGGTTTTAGAGTAGACATGGAAGAAATGAAGAATGTCAAGATAGATCGGTAGAAGGTAGGTTTGGCAAAGTTGCTAGAAGAAAGGCATCTGAGTGGTGACAAGACAATCCATGAAAATCGCGACGAAGAGAAATGGAATATTAATTATGATTTTAAAGACTGCAATGGGGGGTTAAAGAACCACCACATTCCAAAGATAGATATGAGGAATTTTGATGGCAAGGATCCAGTAACTTGGATACTACAAATGGAGCAATACTTTGATCTACATGATGTGGAACCCTCACAAAAGGTACATATTTCATATTTATATTTAGAACCCAATTAGTTTGTATGGTATAGATGGTTTTTCTCTCATAAACCACTTGTCTCCTAGTCAATTTTTATGGAGGAAATGGTAGCACTTTTTTATGATATAAAGAGAAACACCTTCTTTAGCCAATTGATAAATCTCAAACAAAAGGGTCCAATGCTAGAGCACATTTAAGACTTCCATAAATCAAATATTAGGGTAACTGATATTCAAGAGGGGAACATGATTGATGTCTTCATAGGGAAATTCATAGATAACATCCAATATGAGGCATGCCTTTGGGAACCTGACTCATTGGAGAAAACATTCAAGCTAGCAAGAAAAGTTGAAAGAAAAATTATGGCAAGAAGTAGGCCCACCACTCATAATTATAAAGATGGAAGTATTGTTGCTGCTAGCCTTCCACAACCTACAAGGTTAACACCACAAAAATTGGAGGAAAAGGTAGAAAAAGGGCTTTGTTACAGTTGTGATAGAAAATACACTAAAGGTTATCAGTGTGCTGATAGGAAATTATTATGCATAGATTGTGAAGAGGAGGAAGAAAAGGAACAAGAAACATCAAAAGAGGAGGATATACACTAGGAACGAGCCCTAGAGAAGGATTAAATGAGTTCGACCATATCTTGTAATTCATTGGTAGGAATTACCACTCCTAAAACTCTAAATATAGAAGGATATATCAAGAAAAAAAAGTTAATAGTGTTGATTTATTTAATTATTACCCTTATTTTTATTCATTGTAAGATAGGCAAGGAATTGAATTGTTTCCTATATCCAATAGGAAAGTGTCCAATAATGGTTTCAAATGGAGGAAATATAAATTTCTCTTGAAAGATTCATAATATCATGTTAACCATGGGGTAATATGTATTGAATAGTCCAATTATTTCCATTCCAATGGGTGGTGATGATGTTGTACTAATAGTCCAATGGTTACAATTATTACAATATTTGGGGACGATAGCTTTTAATTTCCAAGAACTTTTCTTGAATTGTTTTTGGGAAAGAAAGGAAGTTGAATTAAGGGGTATCACAGGGAAACCATGAAAGATAATTAACTCTAATAACATGACAAATCTTATAAAGAAAGAAAAACAAGGTGTAATTGCACAATTATGATCATAATTAGGGGTTTAAACATCAAAATCATCCATTTCTCCAGATCTCCAAAAAGTCTTGGACAATCATTCCAAGGTCTTGGACAATCATTCCACCTATTCACGATCATGTTCATTCTATTCATTTGATTCAATGAATTATTCTTCCAACCATAAGATCTTGCAAACATCCTTATGCCCAAAAGAGTGAAATTGAACATATGGTTGAAGGAATGTTAAAGGCTGGTATAATTCAGCCTAGTCAAAGTTCCTTCTCGAATCCATTAGTATTGCTACAAAATAAGGATGGATCGTGGCACATTGGCATGGATTATATGGAGTGAAACAAGCTCATTATTAAACATGTGTTTCCCATTCTAGTCATTGATGAATTAGATGGAGAAATTTACTTCACAAAGTTGGACCTTCATTCAGGATATCATCAAATAAGAATGAAGATTGAAGATGTTACGAGAAAAACATTTAGAACTCATGAAGATCATTATGAATTTTTGGTCATGCCTTTTGGCCTTACCAATGCACTTTCTACATTGCAAGATTTGACAAGTTTTGTTTTCAAACCCTTCCTTTTAAAATTTGTGCTAGTATCTTTTGATGATATATTAATCTACAACAAGTCTTGAAAGGATCATGTTGAGCAAGCTATTGGAGGAGAAACAATTCTATGAAAAAACCTCCAAATATTTGTTTGGAGTATAGGAGGTGGAATATATGGGTCATATTGTATCTCATGAGGGCATTAAGGTAGACCCTACCAAAATTAAAGCCATTAAGGAAAGGGAAATTCCCACATCCTTGGGTTGACAGGGTCTTATCACAAGTTTGTTAAGATTTATGGGAGAATAAAATCACCTCTAACAACATTACTAAAGAAAGATGCATTTTCTTGCACTCTAGAAGCAACTAAGGCCTTTTAGCATATTAAAGAGGCAATGTGCCAAGTACTGGTCTTAGCTATGCCAAACTTCATAAAAACATTTATTCGGGAATGTGATGCCTCAGGAAATGAAATTGGTGTTGTTTTAATATAGGAAGGAAGACCCATTTCTTTGGAAAGTTATCCAATCAAAGGAAAGTATTTACACAAATTTATTTATCAAAAGGAAATGTTGGCAATACAACATGAACTTAAGAAATGGTGACCTTACCTAATGGGAAGGCGCCTCAAGCTAAAAAAATATCATGATAGTCTTAAATACCTTTTAGAAGAAAGATTATCTTTAGAAAAACAACAAAAATGGGTCTCAAAGATGTTGGGTTATGAATATGAAATCATCTGCAAAAAATGGAAGAAAAATTTTGTTGGAGATGTACTCTCAAGAAAGGATGAGGATGTGGAAGCATTGCTTTGTGTCATTTCTATTATCCAATGAGATGGGATAACCAAAGCAAGGGATGAATGGAAGAATAAAGAAGAAGTATGGGCACTCATTCAAAAGTTGCAGCAAGATCCTAGTACATTTGATACATTTAGTTTGAATAATGATTCATTATGGTACAAAGATCACTTATACCTTTCTAAGAATTCCCAACTCAAAGAAAATTTTCTTCTGGAATTTCACACCTGTCCCTTAGGAGGGCACTTTAAATTTTTTAAAACATACCACAGGGTTAAGAAGGAATTTTTTTGGGATGGCCTTAAATCTGATATTCAAAATTTTTTGGGAGAATGTTTTGTTTTCCAATAAAATAAATTTGATAGAATTAAGACCCTGGGTCTGTTACAACCTTTATCCATTCCAAGTCAATGTTGGGAGGAGGTTTCAATGGATTTTATCATAATCTTACAAAAGTTGGAGGGAAAGAGTGTCATCATGGTGGTAGTTGATAGACTTACCAATTGTGCACACTTTCTTGCATTATCTAATCCATTTAAAGCCACTATAGTTGCTACTTCATTTATGGAAATAATTCTAAAGCTACATGGAAACCCAAAGATTATTGTAAGAGACAGAGATCCTATTTTTACTGGAAATATTTGGACAAAATTAGTTTCTTGTCTGTGTACTCAATTAGCTTATAGCTCATCTTATCATCCTCAATCAGATGGGAAAACTAAGATAATGAACAAATGGTTTGAAGGATATCTTTGTTGCTTTGTATCTGATAAACATATACAAGGGGTCAAGTGGTTACCTCTGGTTGAATGGTGGTATAACACTTCCTTCCATACGGCAACAAAAGTGACCACAATTATGGAAATTTATGGATATCATCCACCATGCATCACATCATCTTTAAGTCGAAAATCTATGGTTCAAGCTTCGGAAGATCACATCGAGCATCAACAACAATTTCTCCAAATCTTAAAGGATAACCTCACTTTGGCACATAATAGAATGAAACAATACACAGATCAACATCGTAGTGAAAGAAGTTTTGATGTGGGCGATTGTGTATTTTTAGGGCTACAACCATACAAACAAATGTCCCTTAAAAAAGCTAATAAGGATAATAAATTATGACCAAAGTATTATGGTCCTTATAAGGTGTTGCAAAATATTGGTACTATGGAATACAAATTGGAGCTCCATACATCTTCCCGTGTGCACCTAGTTTTCCATGTTCCATGCTCAAAGAAGGCTATCAATGACAAGTTCCTAGTTCAAACAATATTTCCAAAACTTGATGAGGAAGGAAAAATCATATTGGAACCTAAACCAACCACGGAAACAAGAACTCGAAAGCTACGGAATAGATCAAATTCAGTGTATCTCATCAAGTGGAAGAACTTACCTGTGGAAGATTCCACATGGGAGGATGAGAATTTTATATAGAAGGATACCGAACTACTCAAGCATTGACGACAATGCTTTTTTGAAGGAGAGAGGCATGTTAAGTCCCTATAATACTAGTGTATTTCATCATTGTTATTAGTGTAGCCCCCTTATTTTTGTTTTTGTGCCCCATAGAAACCCACTATTGTTATTGTTGTGCCCTTATATTATTATTCTTATGTCGTCTCTGATTATATTGTGAGCCCTTAGACTCCTATATATAAAATGAGGTTTTTTCATTTGAATCATCAAGAATTAATCATTTGTGTAATGTAAAGGATGTTTCCCCATCAAAGAGGCTTATTTTGAAGTCATTTACCTATCTCTTCTCCTATTTTCTGAGCCAGTTTCATAATAATTGAGAAGGCATGCAGTTTCCACATCATTCCTCAAAGATAAGCTATCATCGCTCGAGCTAGTTTTTTTCTCTTATGTATGTAAATTTTTTTTAGTACTTTTGATTTATTAATTGAGTTTTTGTTTTCATTGTATCTCTACGTTCATGTAAAATATATGTTTAATTTCATTCCTTCATAAATTTGGATTACTTATATCACATTGGTATTCTCTCTCTTTTCTATGCGCATGTCCCCAATGAGGTTGGGTATAAGGAGTTGGGACTTGAACCAGTTGAATGCTTAAAAGACTAACCTCGCCAACCTCGACGATCTCCCATGGAGAAAGAAAATAAAGGCCAGGGAGAAGGAGATCGTTTCAAAATTTTGTTCAATGAGGCCCTCGACTGACAAAGGAATGAGATGATGGATAACCTTTCCCAGGTCCTTTGGTGAGTATTAGTGGGTGAAGCATCTTCATCGAATAGTCACTTCATATGTGCCACCCCCTTTTAAGGTACAAGTTAACTTTTGCATTCATATATTTGTAGGCCACATAGATGCAGATGCCCTAGAAAGATATTTAAATATTCTAGAAGGATATTTTTTTTCCAAAATGTTTTTGATAGAGAAAATATTACTAGTACACTCCTCAAAGCTTCCCCCTACGATAAGTACGAGTGCAAAAATTACTATGAGTAGAGGGATAAGGAGAAACCCTCACTATTTTTAGTCATACCCTCTTGGAATTGAATTTTAGATGCCATTAAGGAACAATATTACCCTATCAAGAGCTATTGAGATGAGTATAAACAATGGACCACACTATAGTAAGAACAAGACCAACATGTGCCAATGTTCACCAATATTTTTCATACCCTTCACATGAAGTTTGGTATCATGGATTCTAAGTGGCATATGGTGCTCAAGTAATGCGACTATTTGCATAAATAGATCGAGGTAGCAATGGAGTTCCTCGACATATCTTCACTTGGAACTAGCCTCCAAATAAATCACCAACCTCTTTAGTTTATACATACATAAGGGAAGTTGTCGAACAATCACCATAAAATATGGTCCATGTATTTGCAATAATTTCATTCAAACATTAAATAGCACAAATAACATTGTAGATTACCTCATTGACCCCTGATTGTGGCATTGACTACTCTTCTAAACTCTTGTGGGAATGAGACTTTGGAATGGTCATAGGTATATAAAAATGATCCATAATTCATTACCACATACCAAATTTTGATGGATGGTAAGAAAAAGCAGACTTCCACCTCTAGGATGCCCTATTAGGCTACCTGTGACACCTTTGTGCTACTTTAAGTGAGTGTGCCAAGCTCATATGGGAGACATATTATAGTTAGGTCACAAAACATTTTGGTATAGAAAAATTAGTGGTACTAATAAAGAATTATTTTTATTAGCCAAAAGTATGACAAGATGTTGGAAAATATAATAGGTCCTCCACTACTTATGTCATCATTGAGCCAATAATTAAGAAGAAATGCATATACACTCCTTTACCTATTCCTAGCCATCCTTGGGAATCCATTTCCATGGATTACATATCTGGCCTTCCTTATATCAAGCATGGTTATGACTGTGTATTTGTGGTCGTTGGTGTATTTTTCAAGATGGGTCTATTGATTAGTTGCTAGTAGTGTGTCATCCCATAATACTTCTAATATCTTCTTTGAGTGAGTATGAGTACATTTTGGGATCCCAAAAAGCATTGTATCATATCCGGATAGAAATTTTATTAGCACATTCTAATCGATCCTCTGGTCATTTTTGGATCCAAAGATCACTAAGTCAACTACATTCCATCCCCATACTAATGGCCAAACAAAGGTTGTTAACATGATCATTGTGCACATACTATACATGTAAAACTCCCAGCATCCACAAAACTAGGATGGTAATATTTCTTATTTGAAACACAACTATAATAGATCTCTTTGTAACTCGACTATACACAGCCCATTTCAAGTGGGTCTGGGATTTCAAGAATTTTGTCTGATTGATGTTGCCAGGCCAATAGCAACTACCCAGGAAGAATCTGCACATGTACAATATGAGGTTGATAAAGACACTGGGTTTATTAAATGCATCAAACACATCTTCCATTAGGTTCATGATATCCTAGCTAAAGGAAATTCCAAGTATAAACAATGTCATGATTAGCATAGGGTGCCACATAAGTCTCAAGTGGGAGACAAGGTATGCTTGGATCTACAGATTGAATGCCTTGATGGAACCTATCCAAAGCTTTGACCACTTTAATATGGGTTTCATGCCATCACCAATGCCATTTAAGATAATTAGTTTGAGCCAATTCTCTCTCCATTCCTTGGAATACGCCCTGTATTCAGAGTGGACTACCTACGGCCATACTTTCCACTATTTTTGGACACATCATACATTGCTAATGAGCTGGCGCCAATAGATCTCAATATTGATTTCCTTGAACATTAAAAAACTCATAAGATCATGGAAACATAGGCTAGAAACACTTTCTAATAGAGGATCCAACTATATGGAGCTATCAAAGGTATTTAGCTCCTGAACCAAGGCAAGTGGTTCAATAGGGACCAAGATCTACAGAAGTTTCCCCATCTCATGGGGGTGATCAATGCAATTGGGACCATTTCTTCCTAAAGGGGGAGGATCTATCTAGGGATGTTGGTGGCCACCTACCTATTCCACTAGGACCCCCAAGACTAGTACATTTAAGTTTTCTATTTTTAGCATACTTTCTTTTATTAGTAACTTTTTCGTGTCCTAAAATTCTAGAGTTGTTTTGAGGCCCTAAACGATGTCTTTTTAGGAAACAGGAAAACATGTACCCTTAGATAGGGATATTTAGTAAGTTTATTTTTTCCCTTTATATATCTTTCTCATGGGGTATCGTATGTGCCAAACATAGAGCATATGCCAAAGTTACATCCCTAGGGGATTGACATTCTAACTAACCCCAATGGGGCCCAAAAAATTTTGAGGTTTCATCTCCTAAGGTTAGGTTTTTGGATGTTTATGGTTTACCCTTATTTTTCTCTTATAAAAAGTAATGTGAGCCTGGTTGTAACACATTTTAGAAGGCATGTATCTACCACATCTCTCCTCAAAGATAACTTACCATCACCCGAGTTAGCTTGTTTCTCTTATGTATGTAAAGAATTTTCAACACTTGCTATTTATTAATTGAAGTTTTATTTTCACTTTATCTCTATTTTCATGTTTAAAATTCTTATTTCATTTCATTGCTTCATAAATATGGATAAAGTGACCTCAGTTATGTCATACATATGTTCAAGTTTCTCCTATAAACACATTGCTAGAATTGAGCTACAGGTAGAAGTAGTTATGTCTCTAGCATTCTTTGTGTGTATCCACATGAACTTTCTTTAGCTAATCACACTAATCTTTGCACAGGATAGGGAAACATCGATACTATATAACTTATTAGTCAAGAAACTTTAATAACAACTTCAACCTCTGAATTACAAGCTTATCATTAGCAACAATATAAAACTGATACCATTTAATAATACCAATTATTAATTGATATTGTTGCTACCAGCTTTTAATTCAGTATTCTCGCATGGGTTCATACTCTCCATTTGGCATTAAAAATGTACAACTATTCATCTTTTGTTGCACTCTTATCTTTTCAAAAATGTTTGATCTCTTCATAGATTTGTTACCAACTGTTAATGTAACTACCATAAACTTGTTCACTTTACAACATGTGTTCAACTTTTCTCTACAAGAGAAAGTTTCAACATACAATTTCTCACCCATATCTCAAATTTGAGATCAAGCTCAAATTTTAGGAAATAAGCAGTAACATTTTTCCATTGGATGTTTTAGGAAAATTAGGATGAATTTTCAAAATATGTGACGTGGGTTTTGTGCCCAATGGCCAAATTTAGTTTCCTGATATGTGGTTTTCCGAAATTCTGTATGGTTTGAGAGATATGAGTGGTTCTCTAAAGGTAACTTTCCTATATTTATTGTTACAAGCAACTGAAAATTTTCCTCAAATGGACAACCAAATTTGACTTATTTTTACCTAATTGATGTATTCCTCTAATATTTCAAAAGCATTACTTCAGCATATGTTCTAATGTTCCTTAAATTTGATATTTTTTGTTTCACTTGAATCCATCCTCTTCTTTTCAATGAAGAGGGAAAAGGTAATTTTTCCCCGTAAGTAGATTATCCCCCTTTCTCATCTACACCTTGATATGTTGGGTCGTGATTGGGACAACGTAATATTTTGATAACCTGCTCTGAAATTTCCTAAGTGACTTTCTACCACAATTTGAGTATATGAATCATATTTTCTTTTTATCACCATATAAATCTAACCTACATATCTCATATTTTTCTTCTTTCTCTTTTTATGTTCTTTCTTTCTTCATGTATTTCGTTGAATGATTGACTGGAACATAATTAATAGTATCAATGTGATCGACCATGCAAATATCAGACTCCAATCTACTAGTTTTTTTATAATAATCATATCTTTGATGCTTTCTTCCTTTTTTTTGCATGGTCCTTTTATTACTAATTTGAAGTTTTCCTCACTTGTCCTCATCACGATTTGTGTCTTTATTTTCAATGTTTTGAGTAGGAGGCATTCTCTTCCCATGTCCACATGTAGTTGCGTAACACCCAAAATTCTTACACATGATGATTCAAAATTATTTAAGAGAGAAGAAAAGGAATTAATATAATTCTTACCATATCCTGTAATCATGATAATATATCTATTTCTTAGACTCTTACATGATCTCCTAGATACATTGTGCCATTGAAGATTTTGTCCTTGAGGGGAAAGGACCTTTGTGCGTGGCTATCTGAATTTTTTATGTGCCATTCATTGTTTTTTATCTAGGTTGATATTGGTGGCCACCTGCCTATTCCACTTAAACCTCCAATCGGTTTCATATATTTCCTTGTTAATTGCAGCACTTACAATTTCAACAGTTTTTTGTGTCCTGAACTTTCCAAGCAGTTTTGATGTCGTAAATTACTTTTTTTGAATTCCGCGGCAAGCCCATCACCATTAGCATGGGCCTACCACATATCCTGTAGTACTCAGAGAGATATTTCCAACAAGGTCTCATACACGCCAAATGTAAATAATATGAGCAAGTTATGACCCTTGGAAATTGGTTGCCCAACTAACCCCAATGGGGCCCACAAATTCTTGGCATTCCATCTCCTGGGGCTACGGTTTTGGTTCTTTATAGTTTTCCCTTGTTGTTCAGTACTAATATGCCCTTGAGACTCATTGTAATGCAGTTCAGAGGCATGTAGCCACCACAAATATTCTCAGCGTTAAGCTACCATCGCCCAAGCTAGTTTATTTTCATTATGTTTTTAAGCATATTTTAGTATTTGATATTAATGAAATCATGTGTTAATTCTACCACATCTCTATATTTTTGGTTATATCTATATTTTTTGTGTTCCACTTTACGTTTAGATAAGTGGTATTAGAACGGTCTTCTATTTCTCTGTTTTTATTTGCATGTCCCTGAAGAGGTCGAGATATAAGGAGTTAGGGCTTCAATTGGTCGATCCTTTGCAAGACAAAGCTCACAAACCCCGACGAAATCCCATGGTAGAAGAGAAGAAATATGAGGGGGCAAGAGATCCTTTCAATGTCTTGCTCGAAGAAGCCCTCAAGTGATAGACGAATGCGATGATGGACAACTTTGCTAAGATCCTTCAGTGCCTACCGAAAGGCGATGCATCGCCTTCCAGTAGCCACTCTAGAAGCACAAAACCCTTTAAGGTACAAGTTAACTTTGGCATCCCCATATTTTAAGGTCATATAGATGTGAACATCTTAGATAAATGTTTAAATCTACTAGAATGATATTTTGTTGTTAATGATTTTTCCAGCCGCGAAAAGATTACTTTTGTAGTTCTCAAAGCCACTGCCCACATCAAGGGATGGTGGGAAACCTACTGTGAGAAGAAGGATGAAATTACACACTTACTATTTTTAGCCGCACCCACTTAGAATTCATTCCATGATGGAATTGAGGAGAAGTACTACCCTGTCAAGAGATATGAGGATAACTACATAAAGCGGACCACACTACTGTAGTGAAGGGACCAAGACATTGCAGAATTTACCATTGTTCTACAAACCCTTTGCACGAAGTTGGGTATCAAGGATTTAGTGCAACATTTGGTACTCAAGTACAACAACTATCTACACGAGTACATCCAAGATAAGGTGGAGCTCCTGGAAATATCCTCACTCAACGTAGTGTACCATTACACTATCAATATCGAGTAGAGGTTTAAACATAAGAAGCAAGACTTTGTATTTCTGAATCTTTAGCAAGGGAACGGTGCCCCCAAATAACATATAAAATGACAAATTCATGGCAAGGAGACCTAGGACAGCCCGTTGATGATGGAAGAAAAGAAAAACACCGTGAAGATAAAAAAGGACATAGGAAAATGGGCTGACTTGGATAAGAGATTCATTCACAACACAAGTGAGTGTATCTCTAGGTAGTCACTCATGGTCAAGATGAAGGCCTTTCAATCAGATGCATGTTCCAACTCTTAATCAGAACTCGACAAGGGGAGTTACAAAAATAAGTAAATCATTGACCTGGATCCTAGTGCCACCGTAGCCACCACCAAGATCATGAAGTATGAGCCTAAAGATCCATAGTATGGGGAACACTTATTCCACTCACAGATGTGGGTGAAGCGTTCTCCTCTGTATCTCATTGTCGATAGTGGGGGAAAAAATAATATCATTTCAACAGATTTCATGAAGTGGATGTGCTTGTTGACTACAACACATCTCCAATCATATACCATCAAGTGGCTTCACCAAGGATGAGATCTCTATATCCATAACCAGTGTTTCCTTCCCTACAACAAAAAGCCCTTCACAAATGAGGTATTGTGTGATGTTGCTCCCCTTGAAGTTTTTGATGTATTATTAGGACAGTCATACTCATGAAAGAGACAAGTTGTATATGATTCTAAAACCCTATCTATGATTATTAGTTTGGGAAATAAGTTGTACAAGATAACAGAGGTAGTCCACCTACTGCCATCTCTTTGGTAACTGCAAGGAAATGCAGTAAGATCATTTCATAGACCAAGAAATTTATTTTCCTTATGATTTTCCCTTAGGGAAAGAACAATATTGTGGCCACGGCTTCCTGATAGGACTATTTTGTACAACAGCAGCATATGAACAAGGTGGTGGGGGAGTACATGGACATTTTTGCCTCACCTATGGGGGTACCTCTACACTGTTAGGTCAATCACTCCATCGATCTGACCTCGAGTCTGTCGCTGCCCAATGTGACGATCTATCGACACTCCATTTTGGAGAATGATGAGATCAAGATGGATATTCATGAGATGTTGTAGAAGGGACGCATCAAGCCAATATAATCACCCTATGGGAGCCGAATTGTATTGGTAGTGAAGAAAGACAGAACCTAGAGACTATGTATTTACTATCAGTCGTTGAACAAGATCATTGTCTGGAATAGGTACCCAATCCCATAGATTGATGACCTTCTAGACTAGATCAAAGGGGCCAATTATTTCAACAAGATTGACTTGAAGTCCATTTATTACCAGGTTCTTATCAAACCCTCCGATGTGTGGAATACTTCCTTTAAATCAAAGGAGGTCCTTTTCAAATGGGTGGTCATCTCTTTCGAGTTGACAAATGCCCCCACAACCTTCATGGCATTGATGGATGATATCTTGTGACCCTTTACCTATTCATTCATGGTGGTGTATTTAGTCGATACCTTGATCTTTAGCGAGAGTTGGGAAGAGCACTTCCACTATATTTGGCATGTTCTCCAAACCCTGCGACAACACAATTTGTGTGTCAATTTGGAGAAATTAACTTTTGGTAGGACCACAGTTCAATACTTGCATTACATAATTCATGAGTAAGGTGTGCATTTGGAACCAACCAATATCCAATTCATTCACAATTGGCCATCCCAAAACACTCTAACAGAGCTCTGCAACTTTCTCGGTGTTGCAAATTTCTACCGCGGGTTCATGTTGCAGTTATCTCATATCACATGGCCTTGAAGTCAAGTCACCAAGGATGGAATGAAAGAAAAGTTCCTTTGGTATGAAACCCAACTGAAGTAATTTTATAATTTGAAGCATCGCCTCTGCTCTACATGAGTGCTAACATTACCAAACCTGCAACAACCTTTTAAGATTAAGATAGATGCCTCCCACTATGCTCTTGGTGTAGTTCTTAATTAGAGGGGGCACCCCGTGGCCTACCGCGCTAACACACTTGTAGACACAGTCTAAGACTATCCTACCTATGACAAAGAAATGTATTCTATTATGTAGGCCTACCACCAATGCAAGAATTACATTACGGGGAACGACATGGTCATCAACACATACCATCGACCCCTGCAGTTCATACAAACTCAAGGGAAGTTACATAATGATCGCCATCAGAAATGGTCCACATACTTGCAATAGTACCATTTGAACATTATGTATAAGAAGGGAAATAGCAATAATGTTGCAGACTACCTCAGTCAACTACCAGTCATGGCGTTGATCACTGTGCTCGACTCCTATGGGCACGAGACATCAGAGTAGCCACATTTCTACAAGAGCGATCCAAAATTTGGTAACACATACCAGACACTCTTTAAAGCTAAGCAAGTTCCAAATTTTCACCTCTAGGATGCACTGTTTTCCACTTGGGACACATCTTTGTTCCTTCAAGCGAGCATGCTAGCATGATTTGAGACATGCACTACAGTCAGGTCGTTGGACATTTTGTAGTTGAGAAAATAGTTGGAGTACTAAAAAAGTATTTTTATTAGCCAATCCTTCGTTGGGATGTTGGGAAGTACATTAGATCTTGCACTTCCTATGCCATTTCTAAACCAACCATAAAGAAGCAAATCCTATATACTGTTATGCCTACTCCTAATTGACCTTAGGAATCCATCTCTATGTCGGGCCTTCCTTCTACTAGGCAACTCAATGACTGCATTTTTGTGGTCATTGATATATTCTCTAAGATGGCTATTATCTTGGGTGTGGAGCCTGATTATCTTCTGTATTCAAAGGTATCATCGCATTAGAGCCCAGTTCGTAATGGGGTGGCAATGCTGCCTATATAATATACGCTGCAGGGGGGTCCGGGGGAGGGCGTGGCTACAGCCTTTGGGAGCCCCTCCCCCTAGCAGGGGTATTAGGGGCAGCACCCTCGAAGCTAAAATTAGATGTAAATTTTCCTTGTAAAATATTGTAATTTCATAGTCAATCTGGGTTGTTCATTAGGCGAAGATCTGACGGTAGAAGTTATGTTTAATTTAGGGTTTTTTTTCACTAGAAGGCAACCGCTTGCTATATATGAGGGAATTGTATTGCGTATATGCAATTTTGTATTTTGTGTGAGAAGGGAGAGGAGATTGAGCGAGAAAGAACAGGGAATTACAACAGATCTATTGTAGGTTGTATCTCTTTAGTTTGTTGAATAATATAAAAGGAAGGACTAGTTGTTTCTCTGTTGACATAGCCCAAATTAGGTGAATCACGTATATCTGTGTCTCTCTTATTTTATGCATTTTCTGTGTTTATATTTCTGCAATATTTTTATGTGTTCCATTGCTCTGTAATATATAATTTTGTAACACATTATGGAGACCTTCAAGAAAAATATCACTGTAGAGGCCACTACTAAGATCGTCTTTGAGAAAGTGTGGGTACACTTTGGGATCCCATTTCCAATTGACTCAGATCTGGACAAAAATTTCCTAAGTTCATTTTGGTCATGTGTTTGGTAAATTTTGGATACCAAACTTACTAGGTCCGCGACTTCTGACCTCCAATCTGATGGTAAAATAGAGGTCGTTAACAGGATGATTCTAGACATTTTGCACATGTACAATTTGAACCATCCATGCACATCAGATGAAAGCCTCCACTATGTCTAGCACAACTACAATAGAGTTCTCCATAGCTCAATGTCCCGCAATCCCTTTCAATTAGGCTTGTGATTTCATCATTATATCCCACTGATGTGACCATACCATTTGTAGCTACTTATGGAGATTCGACTCACACCTAGTCTGGAGCCGACGGGGATAAAGAATTCATTGAGTGCATTAAACAATATTGCAAGAATTTCGATAATATATTGGAGATAGCCAATTCAAAGTACAAGTACCGCCATGATCAACATTGGTGCTAAACATGTTCCAAGTGGGCGACACATTGTCGCTACATCTACAGAAGGCGTGCCTCACTAAACCCCACCAAAATATTCTCCCACTCCAATATGGGGCATACTCCATCACCAAGGCAATAGGCGATAATGCCTTCCATCTCAAAATTCCATCGTTCCTTGGTCTGCACCTAGTGCTCAATTTAAACCAACTTCAACCAAACTTTCAACCATTGTTGGACACATCCGACATTGTACAACACCTGACACGAATAGATGTAAATCGAGACTAGGTGGTGTTAGAGTCGGTCTGGTCATCCCTCCGCCAAAGATCAAAACTCTTTTTGCATTTCAGTTTTAGGTGTCCCATATCGCTCGATCAGTTGCATTTCATTAGGACCATGCCATAAATCTGACGGAAGGGCTTTTTTCATTCATCCCCCTCATGATTTGCACTGCTAGCTCAGGTTTGTCAATCAAAATCAAGTCTTAAAAGTCATTTGCAGTCCTGTTTCAGTTTCTAGGTCATAATAGTCATTTTAAATTGTTAGGTCTAGGGTTAGTCAAGTTGTGCCTTCACAAAGTATAACAAAGCTAGCAGGCCGGAGGGAGGTTCTTGATAAGTTCTTATTTCAAAGATTTTTATCGTCATATAGATGGATCATGACTTTTCTTCAAAACTCTGTTTTGAATACAAGTCGACATTTCATTTTTTGTAATAATTTTTAGTTCTTGAATTCTCCAGGCGTAGCCCTGGTCTCCTTTGCCAAATCCCATGTCAGCTATTCCTACAAAAACTTTCCAAGAAATTCATCATTTCAACCAAAAAAAATCAAGGAGGAAACAAAAAAGTCAGAGTTCTATTAATTGTCAAAACTTGCCAAATTCAAAACATTACAAAATGGGTTTTGAAGAACCAAAAATCAAGCCAATGTCTTTATAAGGTTTTGATATGAAGATGAGTGTCATTCTGCATGCCAAGGTTGGAGAAAATCATTTCAAAGCAAAGTGGGTGAGTAGTGTGTGCTTTGGAGAGAAATCGTTTGCAACTAACCGGCGCTGCGCACAGAACAGGTGGTGCGACGCACTAAGAGTTTCTGCCCAGTGTTATTTTGAACGGGCGTGGTGCACAGTAAGCGCGCGGCACACTTGGTTCTTGGCGTGGCGCATACAATCCAAAGCCCGAAATTGTTTCAAACTTCTCCAAATTTCTCATTCCTTGCATGGTTATGCCAGGTAGACCTTTCTTCTTGTTGTTGCATCAAATTTTATGATAAGAGATGGTGGTGTGGGGGTGATAGAGGTTGAAACAACAATTCAAAGCATCTTTCTATAAACACAAACAAATTTGCTGCCAGGGTTTTAGAACTCACGGTTTTGCCACCAAAATCATTTCTCCTTCCCCTTGTTCCCTTATCATCACCAATCCGTAATTCCCTATCACCTAAATTCATTACTCCCTTCTCCTACATACTCTATCCTAAATCCTCCAACCTCGCACCTCAAAACCTATACAATAATCCCAAACCCTAAACCCTATTCCCATACATCAATCCCTCAAACCCTCTCCCATATTTCCCTATTAAACTTCTCCCAATAATTCCCATTCCTCACTATTGTTTTCCCTTCCTAACAATCCCTAACAGTCCCTGCTGCATTTGTTTTTTCCCTTGGTGGAAAAATTTGAGTACAACACCAAAAAGAGCAGTCCAAGTACAATTTATATACAGTAGTAGCTTTGTCTTCAAGGTATTTTGTATAACAGCCATGTCATCTGAGCATTCATCAGACTATGAGGTAGAAACCCAAAGTGACTCTCCCTTGGAAGAACAGTCGCCGCAGAGGCCTCAGAAAAGTCGCAGACATGTTATGGAAGAACCGACCACCCTTACATAATTGCAGGCCTACCCTCTTGTTATGCAGTGTTTTCAGCATCAGTCATGCTATGAGTTTTGTCAAAAGGTGGCTAGTGTCCGATTTCATCATGAGTTGGCTCGTCTTTTTGTGCTGCACTTGCACAGAGATCAAGCTATCTTGGCTAGTGTTACCTTCACGCTTACACCAGAATCTGTCTCATTAGCAACCGGTATGCCGAATATTGGTGAAACATGGCACAAGAAACGAAAGATTGACTGGCAGCATTATGAGCCATACATTAAAACCAGTTTCTTGAGGCAGCTCAAGAGAGTGTTCTCGTTCTGATATCTGAAAGATGAATATGCTCCACTAATGAGATTGATCATGAAGTATTTCAGTTGTGAGGGACGGTTCTTTCGTCTTTATGCTTATTACGTCAGGTTGCTCATGCATTTCACCAGGGTGCAGATGATGAACATTCCATATTTCATTTGCTAGAACATAGAGAGGATGACCACCTTTATACGGCATAAAACCCCTCAACAGCAACTTAACAGTGTCTATCATTTCGCTCTTATTAAGATTTTGGTGGTTCATCAGCTTGGATTGCAGGGCATCCCTTGGGATGATTTCATCTCTTGTGACTTCTTCAGAGCTTCACGGGGAGTCAGAGGTTAAGCATGAAGGTGAACCTTCTCATCAGTATGAGCGCCATGAGACTGCTAGTGTGCTGGTATTCATCACATATCAGAGAGGCACCAGACATTTGTTTGCAGCGACAAAGCGAGTGTTATCTCCACTGGGGGTGGAAGGGGCCTCGCTTCCTCCATCAGCATCACAGGTACAGGACAAAGGAAAGAGGCCAATGTAGGATGAGGGGTCATCAGGTGAACGAGAGACTGACTTCATTCTCCTTCATGATGATGATACAGATACGGGTCCACAAAGCGCCAAACTTAGAGAGATCATCTAGGAGCAGAAATGAGAGATCGAAGCCTTATCGCTTGAATTGGAGAGGGCTAAGTGGACCATGAAATACTTGGAGCAGAGGAACAAACAGCTTGAGGATTAGCAAGCAATCATGGAGCTACAAAACATTCGTGAGCATCGCCAAGCTGCACAAAGGAGAAGAGTTGAGGTCACGTCTTTGGAGGAAGATATTAATGAGGATCGAGAGGCCAATCTCGAGAGAGTTAACATGCACCTAGAGAGGCTGTTGGACAAGGCTAACAAGGACCATTCTTTACTAAGACACATGGCTTCCCACTACAGGGTGCGAAACAAGGTGTGAAAGGCCTGAATCAGGAATTTGAGGGCAGAATTGAGGAAGGCAATAAGGAAGAAAAAGAGGCAAAGGAAGCTCGATCATCTTCAGACATTGGCTGAAGCCTCTTTAGCCTAGCATAACCCTGAATACGAAAGCTCCAGCCCAAATTTCAAGAAATTTGGGGCATTTTTGGTATTTTTGGAATTTTTTGTACAAAAAACGGGTTTTTCTCCCTGTGCGCCACGCCATGTGGCGCGCGCTTATGATTGGAGGATCCAAATGCAAAAACGTTTATAGTTTTTCATTTTTCATGAAAAATTATGACTTTTGGTGCATGCCCAAGAAGTTTGGGCAAGTTTTGAGTCCTCAGGAGCTCAAAAACACCCTAAAAATGACCTCTCTGCCACTAATTTCACACACAGGAAGCAGTCTTGGGAGATTCAGGTTTCTGAGCGGCAAATGGGCACCAAATTTAGAAATTCCACTTGGTTTGGAAAGTAGACAGGTAGCGCTTTCCAATAAGCACACTTGGGCTCAATTTTGACTTCCGAAAGTGCCTCAACATTAGCATTAATGTAGCACAATGCATACAGAAATTGGCATGGCGCACATAGGTTTTTTCACCAATTTTTCACCTTCGAGCTCAGAAATTCTACTAGTTTGACTAGTTTTGCCTTGTGATGTTATTTTTGACCTATATTGATGTAATTGAATGATCATGATGTAATTTTTGCACTTAGTTACTTGTTATAGAGGATTCATTCACCAAAGAGTGAAAATTTAATGAATGAATCAATTTCCTACCTTATAGAGGCAAGTTGTTTTTATTGCCTAGATTTTAGTGCTTTGTTTAGAATTGGTTGAAACAACTCCTAGAATGATGAGCTTGACCCCTAGAGGCAAGGAAATGGGTTGGGATAGTCTATATTATGTAATTTCTAAGTGATTTTTAAGGTTGGACTCTTGGGAAAAGTTTGGCACTCTATTGTACATTCACTTCTACATTTTTGGCTAAGGAAAGACCAGGGTTTTGCAGCACTCTTTTGGATCCATGTTGCTCTATGTTTTGATGGTGTGCTTATCTGAGTAATTGTAAGTTCATCTAGTGTTATGTGTATCATTTTCATGCTTCTTCTTCTTAATTTGAACAAATGAGTGATTAAGGTAGAATCCATAACTGATATGCTCTACCTTTTAATTTGTTTAAATTTTGATGTTTTCATCTGTTTAAGGGGAATTCTTGAGACTCTCTTGCTCTCCTTAGCTCCTCACCAGTCTGATCTATCCATCTCACTCACTTTAAAGCATCAAAATGATTGCCTTCCTTGCCCCAATCGGAACTCTGCAGAAATTGTGCCTCATCCCCGAGCCCAAATTTGCCTTTCCCATTTTTTCAACAAAACCATTAAAAAACCATATCAAATCCCTGCACATAATACCTAGCCTAATATCAGTTGCAAATTTAGTCATCTTGAGCCTCATCGATTACCTTTTGCTGAGATTGACCCAGAGAGAGCCCTCTCCTGTCCTCGTAGAGCTAGCTACGATGCTAGGCGTGGTTTGATGTGGACCTAGAACCTTGTCTTTTTCAGCCTGAGACAAATCTAGGCTCTAACAGATGGACCATGCCTCAACTAATCAAATCATGGACATGTATATCAAGAACACTCACAAATAGAGTATCTAGCTATAACTAGTTGTCGAAGTGGGCCAACTCCTTCAACAGGGAAAGTGGTTCGCCATGGACCAGGTTCAACAAAAATTTCCTCACCTCATGGAGGTTTTGCACACCATGGGGATCATTTCTTACTAAGGAGGGATGACTAATCTAGGTGGATATTGGTGGCCACCCTCCTATTCCACTTGGACCTCCGATCAGTTTGATATGTTTCCTTGTGTGTTGCACCATTTACTATTTTCAACAATTTTTCGGGTCCTGAACTTTGGGAGAAGTTTTGACACCCTCAATGTCGTTTTTTCTTAAGTCCCCATAAGCCCATAGCCATAGGAAATAACCTACTATAAATCCTTTATTACCCATAGATATCTCTCCAACAAGGTATTGTATGAGCCAAACAGAGATAATATGACCAAGTTACGACCTCAGAAAGTTGGTTTCCTAACTAACCCCAACGGGGCCAACAAAATCATGGCATTTCATCTCCTTGGGTTAGGGTTTTGTTTGTTTATTGTTCTTCGTTATAGTTCAATAATAAATAGGCCCTTGAGCCTCATTGTAACACAATTTAGAGGCATGTAGCCACCACATCGCTTCTCAAAGATAAGCTACCATTGCCCAAGCAAGTTTATTTCTGTTATGTTTGTAAACGTATTTCAATATTTGACATTAGTGAAATGATGTGTTATGTTTCATCTCTGTATTTCTAGTTATATATATAACTTCTTTTATTCTTATTTAATTTCATATTAGTTGTGGTGGAAACACCATGTTTCTTCTCCTCTTTTGCAACTCGTTCATCTTCTCTAGACACTTACATGAATAATTTCTTATAGACTGCATCTCCTTTGTATTATATGAGTGTTGATTAACAATATGGCCTCTGGATACAAGGTAATTCTCATCAATACTCTTTGAATCCATATCTAATTCATTCTTCATAGAAGGCTCCTTGATAACACCACAACTTGAATGTATTCAACATATATTGATTGCCACATATCCCATATCTCCTTGATAGTCTAATAATAGATCATTTTTTCAAGATTTGACTTAGTCAAACCTTTCATGATTTCCTTTTTAGCTTCTGCATTTAACTCATTTTCTATAATCCATCCTTCTACAAATAACCATCTATCAAAGTTCAGAGCTTGTAGTGGATTTCCATTCTTACCTTCTATGTTGTATAATTAGACCCATCTAAATATCGAACTCCATTTGAGGTAATCCAATCTTGGTTTTCCGTGACCCCAGATCTTCCTTCCAACTATTAAACTCATCATGAAGTAAATTTCACACTGATAAATTGTTTTAGAAACCATGACACTGTTGAGAGGAGAGGTGGAACAACAGTGTGACCAAATTATACAATTATTTCCAAATTGAACTTTTCATTATACTTAGTACACATTCATGTAAGAAACATCATAAATCAACATGTAAATCATGCACATATGGGACATATCAAATCATTGATCTTCTTATTTACATTTTTTTCAAAGACAAGCTACAACATTTTACTACATCATTGTCCTATAAGCTTCTACTTAAAGATTCTCGTGATTTCACCTGAAGGAAGCTACCACCCAATTTTTTAGCTACCACTAAAAGGAGCTACTATCAATTATTTATTAGCTACCAATGAGAGGATTTTCTACCAATTATTTATGATCTACCAGTTAAAGGAGTTGTTACTCCTGATTTATTAGCTGCTACTGAAAGGAGCTCCAACCAATGATTGTTTACCAACAACTACTAGAAGGAGCTACAACCCTTGAAATGCAAGATCCAACTTGTTGGCCATGTTTGTCCATCTTTCATAGTATTTTAAAACTTTAATCAACAAGGATTTTGTGCTTCAAACATAATTTATGATCTCTTTTTTAAACACCTCAATCACCTATATCAACACCTCTTCCACCATAGAAGCACCTTCTACAAATACTATTCATTGATTCGTAACCTCTTTTGAACACATAGCAAAAACAACATCATCTCCAATATCACGAATATTATGAATGAATTCTTTGCATTCTATGACACCTTTCAGACACCAAATCTGATCTCTGATTGACCACTAATTCATGCTACAATATGAATTTTGTTGCACCAATAATAATCAATGTGGTTGGTTAATTATGCTTATAAATAATTTGAGCTCTAAATTTTAATTTATGAATTTAGTTATGTTCAACTCATTATTTACAACTGACAAAGGTTGTTGATATCATTAACTCTTTGTCTTTTAATTTGTGTTAAGTCTTCTTGATGTGTTATGATTTTCAATGTATCTATGCTCTATTCGATACATAGACTAGATTTGTGGTACAAGGAAAATCTAATGAAAGGGTGGACACTTGATCCCATAGCTCTATGAAAAGGAAACAAGCTTGAAATAAATGGTTGGAATCCTCTGACCTACTACAACATATCTAGAGAAGAAGGGCCTTTAAAATAATATTTCATCAAGTGATCCCATGTCAAATTATGCTTCTTATTAAGAACCATAAGAATCAAAAAACCTTGGTTGTGGGTCCCAATACCAAATGCATTTCCATGCTCATTATGCTCTGATACCCTTGTGGCCTATGACTAAGGAGTACACTTCCTTGGTGGAGAAAGTATCATTGGGTTAATACTCCTAGCGTAGCTTTTCCACTCCATTTTCAAATGGGATTTTTCTTTGCTGAAGCTCTCCCCATGTTTGCAAGAAGGGGGCAAACTGAAGGTTCAATAAAATCTTATAGTATAGACCATACAAATACTAACCCTTTTTTAAATACCTATGAGGAGGTGAGTCATACCTAAGCCAACTATCTGGAACTGTAGGAGCCTTAAAAATTCTACATTGATGAAAGAGATGGGGACCTTGTGCTAAAATTACTCACATTCAACATATTAGTAAAGCCTTACTCTATGCAAAAATCTGAACATGCATACATTTTAAAGTAACAATATCATAAAAATAGAAAAACCATTCATCATTTCCCAAAATACACATAATAGGAGAAAAAAAATATTCCTATTGATATTTTGGATCCTTCATTACAATCATTTCCATCATGGCTCACATGCCTAATCATTTAAGGTTACATCTCAAAACTACATATCTCAATTACAAGCTACCACACAAGTATTTCTAGAGGCGTGTTCAAAGTTGTCTTTTACCCCTTAGCCTTTATCTATTTATAGTTTTAGATGTGGATCTAAGGCAACCCAAAACCCCTTTTTACTATAGGTTGGTAAACATTACTATGTGCCCGCAAGAACAAAATTATCCCAATGACTACCCTTACTGTTCACACTTCCTATGTAATAGCCTTCTGAGTGGTGCTCCACTGTGAAAATACCTAAAAATTATGGCCTAAAAGACTTCTCTAGTAACCCATAATTCATCCTGCTAGCATTCTCATATATCTATCACCATCTTTCCTTATCCTTCTAGAACCAATGGTTTTTCCTTCCAATAATAAGCAATTATTATCAAATGTTGAACTTGCATTGAATTTTTTATATTGTTATAGGAACCATTATTTTCAAGCTTTGGCAGTTTCCACCATACATATTCCCAGAAGAGAGTTGATGTACCACCATAAATTTCCAAAATACTATGAATTTGGATGTGATATTTATTGATGTTGGCATGTTTCTAGATAAAAGGGCCTTGAGAATGGGATATGGATGTTGCTGCAAATATACATCAAAACTATATTTTTGTGTCCATATTTTCTTCCAATGTTCTGTAACACCCTATAACCACCCTAACCATTTTTTCCTATCAATAATTCATAAGAGTCTCCATATTTTTTATACCCATACCCCCTTTTAGCTTTGGGAGGAATAACTTTTCGTATGACATTAAAGCTCATTTTTTTTCCATAGAATTGCCTCCTCGTAAGAATGAGTAAACAATTTTTCTAATGGGCATTATAATTACTTTGGGTGTAGCCATATTTGAGTGGATGTATATGGTTATTTCCTTGAACATTAGTTTTAACAAAGTAGCTCAATCCACCACGTTCAGTGAATGAAATTTTCAGCAGTTAATCTTGTTCCTAGAAGTTTTAATGACCTTCTTCCAATATTTAGACTTTAAGGAGTTGTCCATTAGTGTTGTTAAACATATTTATCAAACAAATTAATAAGTTAGAAACCTAATATTTAGGATATGTGTCTCTAGATTTCTACAGGGGTATTGAAAAATATAGTATATATTTAGGAAAATTAATCGATGTTTGAGAGGCTAGTGAGAAGTCTTTAAGGATCCTTTTTGTCATGTAGGTTTATGTAATCATTAGGGTAGTGATAAATATGATATAATTCATGAATTTTTTATCGGACATGGGGATGTCATCTCCCATAATCAAAAACCCTTTAAGAGATCTTTGATAATTTTCTTAATTAATCCACTGGCAGACACCTTGTGTAGCCAAGATGAAGACAAAATGGGATGGGGTATCCCCTTGACAAATCCCTTAAAAGGAAGAAAAAGTGTTGGAGGAGGAGCCATTGAGGAGGATGGGAAAGAAGGGGCAGGATACAGGGGATCCAACCCATTTTAAGATGTTATTAGAGCAACCAAAGGCTTCAAGAACTTTATAAAGACATGACCAATGTAGTTTATCAAAGGCTTTCGATAAATCAACTTTCATTAGTATACCTAGTTTTATTGTCTTCTTTAATGAATAAATGAATTCATGGGTGAATATAATTCCATCAAATATCTATCTTCATTTATCATAGCCTATCTTCTAGGATAAATAAGAGTTTGTAGAATAGGCTTGAGATCATTGGTTATGAACTTTTCTATTATTTCATAAATGACATTGAATAGTGTTATGGGTCGAAAACCCAATGGATCATTGACCTTTTCAGGCCTCAATTCTAAGGTGAGGAAAGTCCCATTGAGTATTGGGAGCATTGAGGAGCTCACTGTTGATTCATTTACCAAGCTATGAACCTAATGCATGAGAAAGCGAAAGAAATCCTAAAAGTAGTCCATTATGATGCCTTCTCTTCCTGGAATCTTATTATTAGTCATGATCATGACTACTACCTTTACTCCCTCGAGTGTGATAGGTATAATTAGGGCTTCTTTATGCTCCTCTTTCACAAAAATGTAGGTAGAATTGGTGATTTTCTAGTGGAAGTGCATCGATCATCCTGAGCTTCTAAGAGAATATTATGCTACAATTTGTTCAATTCACTCTCCATCTCCTCATCGTATATACATTCTTTTAAATATCCCTTTCTTTTATTTTTGTTTCTATAAAATTTCTTTTCAAAATTGACATTATTTTATATGGATGAGCGTTTCTCCTTCTTATTTACCAAGTTTTCCTATTAATCCCTCCAGAATGATGTGTTTCTAGATTTGTTCCATGTGTTCCTCTACCTCTTATTTGGCTTGTTATATGTTTATGAATTTTGTCTGATTTCAATGTTCGTTTTTTTATTTTAAACACTTGAGTTTTTAATAGAGGTAGAACATGACAGATCATGGAGGAGGGGTCATTCCCTTCCACCATTAATTTTGTTCATTAATAGGGAGGAGTCCTTAATCAAATATATTTCAAATCAAAGGATTTGATTTTTGGGTTGGATTTGATATTCATTTCCAAGCATATGAGAAAATGGTTGGATACTTAACATGGTAGAATGGATGCTTCCTAAAATATATCATTGGCCCAAAAAAATTCAAAAACTAGGAATAAATGAAGTTTGGAGGCTATTATGTGGTTCCCTCGTCACTGATTATTCCAAGTAAATATGGCCTTGCACATATTCACATATGGTGGTTAGTGCTTTGTCATCAAGTACTAGAGGAGTTGGGAATCAAAATGAAGTCCTTGTAGACCTCATTTTTTCTATTCTAAAGACTTAATCTGATTATAGTGGTCATAATGAGTTATATCTATACAGGGGCTCAAAAGTGCATGAAGCCAACATTGTGAAAAATGTTTTCTTTCTTTCTTGGGATGGATGACCCATAAACTATGACAATTATTCTTGTAATTCTCTAAGCTTGTTATTAAAAATTGGCTAGATAGGATAGGATAGATAGAAGGCAAGTTTGAAATAATCATTTTGCTAGGTTCTAGATCATCACAACACCAATAAATCATCTAGTTTCATCTAGAGTAGTGGATGCACGTCCCTTTTACCATATACTAGCAATTTCTTCTAGATCCTAACATGAATGTTTTGTGTCTTATAGCGTTATTACACACTATTTTCCCTGTGGATTCAATCTTACTAAAGCCCCTATTTTCTCTTGTATTGGATACCTCTAATATTGCAAGTGATCAACCTTATTTAGACTTGTGAGGAATAGATGGAAAACACTCTGTCATAAGGACTACATGACTTGATTTAGAAAGCATATATTATGTCCCTTTGAGGAGATCATTTTATATCATTTACTAATTCCATTATTCCCTAGGGATTGAGAGAAGTCAAACCATGACTTGTGAAATTCCTTTTTTCTATATTGTATCATTATTTCAAGAATAACATGAATAGTCAACTCTTATTGAAGAAATAAGGGAAATTATCAAAAACCTTAGATATACCTTTTAGATTTATCAATATCATAGTAAAATACCCTATTCCAGACACCTCCACATCTACTTAATCCTTTGGGTTCCATTCTCTTTCAATCTAGCTAATGGGTTCTATTTTTGATGACCATAACCTTATAAACTTAAATATCATAATGTGGTCATTCCTATACTAAATGTAATCGACCAATATTCTAGATCGTGACTTGAAATTATGGTTTTTCACTACTTTAGTTAGGCATATACCATGTTTGTTGTTCTTCCTATATGATCGCATTGGGGCTTTGCCTTTTCCTCATTGGTCGGGATCCTTGGCTTGATTCTATTAACATAGTGCCAATTGACTAGTTTTGCAACTATAGTATATTTTTTGGTGTTTGTTAACACTAGAAAATCATACACATGTTTTCACAACCCAGAAGATGCTAAAAGATGTCCAAAAAAATGCATAAGTGAATATTTTCTAGCTAAAGACATTCTAAAGTTTAAAAAATTTAATTTCTCCTATGGTCCAAATATTATAAAATTTAAAATTTGAAGACTCTGTGACTACTTCTTCTATAGTCATGTGCCACATAGAATTTTCTTCGAAAACTGCACAGTCACAAAAATAGTTGACATAGAGAATTCGAGACCACTTCAAACACTTGGATCCAATCAGGATCTCAGTCGAGGACACTCGAATTTGATTTGCCTGAAAGATATGAAACTACCAATGGAGTCATCTTGTCATACTCATGAGTCATGGTCATTCATGAACCAAGAGAGGGAAGATCGATTCAGAAATTATATATAGGGAGGCCATGGGAGAACCAAAATATGAGACAATGTTATGCTAGCTAGATTTATATCAGACCAAAAAAACATTTCATTGTTGAAGCCGAATAAAGTTAGAGCACTAGCATGTTGTCCATATTTTTTCTAACCATACAATCATCTTAGTCAGAGGAGAAGAGTCCACCACTGAGATAGTCTTGATATCTCTTTAAGATAGAGGAGTATCTTGTAAAGACAACGAGGAAAAGAACCTCCTTGTTGAGGATTTTTGTAGCACCATATCTCAAAGAATGCTCTTCAAGTGTTTAGTATTCATCTATTGTATTCAAGTTCTACTACTATGGTCAATAAACATATATTTTTAAATTATTTTTTTGAATTTTTTGTTGCATTGATAATTTATTTTTGTATTATATCTTTGTTTTAGTTCATGTTTATGTATGAATTGTTTCCACTATTTGCAATGGTTAGTTTATCTAAGTCTATTCACTAACAACACTAACCCTGTCTGTGTTCCTTTGCAGGGAATAACCAACTCGTAATGAGGTGCCTTTTGGTACACCATTCCCATGAAAAAACTACCATAAAAAAGGTGACCATACTATTTTCTTTTATTTAATCTAAATGTTGTGTTTGTAAGATCTTCTATTTGAATAGTCAACTTACAAGGTGTTCAGTACCTCTTCAGAATCTTTTCAGGACACTATGGACTTGTTGTTGGCTTAGAAACTTGTTAATTTAAAATTTATTATCGATCGCATGACTTATCCTCAAACACATGCACACTCAAATTCTTCTCCTATGACAGATTTGCCACTGCATATGTGCATTGTTAAACCAACACAGTTTTCGAGAAAGAAAAAAACCTTGTAATTTCACATTTTTCAGGTGATTGGAAGCCTTTAGTGAATTGCCTTCACCTCTCCAATATTTTTCAAATTAGTTTAGATTACTTAATTTCTATAATAATCATAATTAGTTGGTAATTAGACTATATTTACATTTATTGTCAATTTTCACATAACTGAATTAGTAACGGAGTAAGTGGTCCATCATCCACGAATCTTGTTACTAACCAAAGAATTCATTTCTTTCATTTCATGGGACTAGGAGCAAGTGTGATTATAGAAAGTAAGTAATCTTCACTTCCCTTACATCTCTTCGACGAACCTGGGCTTTCATATGAAAATTTTCTTAAAGCATTTGAATTTCTATCTCCCTGTTTTGAAATTCACATAGTGTAATATGAAAAAGAGTAAGCGGCCCATTATTTGCATATCACTTGTTTCTCGTGCAAGGAAAAATTGAGATATGGTATGAGGAAGGGAATAATTTAATGGATCATTGAATATCCACATCTTCTCACACTTTACATGCTCACTTCATCACTTTCACACAATTACACATCTTACACTAAGCTTATATAAAATTCGTATTAAAAGGCATCATGCTTCTAGAGATTTTGATAATTAGTTAATTTTAGCTCACATCGCACACGCTAAATAAAAGTGATACCCTTAAAACAAAATATAACTTGAACCAGCTAAATTTCCCATAGGGGCCACCAAAAAAATTATTGTTCAGGTTAGGACCTTTGCAAGTAGATATCCCTTAAGTTGCCATGGTTATGTTACATCTTTGAGACATAATAATTGACTTTTTATTGATCTTAAAATACTTCAATCATCCCATTGAAAAGAATACCCAATCATGGTAGAGACCGATTCATAGGCTGTTCAACTTAGGTTCAGTGCATGCAGTACTCTTTGGGGCTACCTGACCCATGTAGTGCTCGGTACTGGTAACTAACAACAAAGAAGATAAAGAATTGAATGATCACGTGGGACAATGGTACTTTAGTGGCCAAAATTTAGGGCATCCTTTCCCTATAGGTGGTAGTGCATGCAACAATTGAGCCTCATTTCCACTACCTTGATTGATTCTTTGATTGGTGGAATGTGTCGCCAGTTCTTTAGGGACATTTCCCTGAGACCCATCAGAATATATATCCATAAGGCCCAATTACTTTGAGAGTGGTAAGGGTGAATAAGTCTTCTTAGGATACTTTTTCATATGCAAAAACAAACAAAAACCATTTTTTGTTTGATTGATCACATAGGCTAAAGTTAAATGGAAAGTAATCTTTTTTATTTTTTGCTTTGGTTTATGTATGTGATTTATTTTCCTTGAAGAATCATATCCTTACTCACCATACACAAAGCAACACACACTCTGATTGACACCATATAGGACCCCATAGCTCCTCATCGATCTAGATGTTTCTTAAACCTCCCCCATTGCTGGGAGGTGTGCCACGAATCTCGTCATTTAGGCATAAAGGACATCATGAAATGACCATTATAGGATATTCATTTATTGGTGCATCTTTTCTCGAGAACCATCCCAATAAAACCACACCCTTGATGACCCTAGAAGGGTCCCCACATGCCACCCTTTTCGGGAGCCCACATACAACTCATCCAAACAGTCTGCGAGATAGCCATCAAGGTAATTCTCCTACCACATCCCCATAGAGGACCCCTTTACAGATAGATATACAAAATCATTTTGTGAAGGCACATAGATCAAATCTCCTGTTTTTATCTTCTTTAGACCTACAAGATTTAAGTAGTCTAGCCAATGACCTGATTGCTCATAGACAGAATTCGCTAGCCATACCCACCAAGCTCCCTTCAGATATTCCAAAATTCATAGGGAAACGGGGAGAAGAAACAAGAAAATGTGTCATGAATTTTCACTTGTGGTGTTCATCTAATAGTATCATATACGATACTAACTACGACTATTTCAAGGCACCCTTACTAGTCCTGTAGTGAAATGGTAAATTGACCAGCCTTCTACATTAGATGGAAACTTTAGTCCCTAGCTACAATGTTGCTCACATTCCTCCAAGTCTTGGTTTGTCATGATTTTGGCCTTGAACTCCTCACCCACTTCAAACAAACACCTGTTACACACATAACCTATCATATACATGAATGGAAAAAATTTCATAGCTTATGTAAACCTTAGTTTGAATACAAAGTCCTTCTCGACTTGTTTTTGATATCCCTCACATCGAAAATTTGAAAGGACGTGGAAAAATAATCCACACTTAATGAGGAATAAGCCATTAGCAAAGCTCAACAGTTAGAGATTATATATAACTAGTGTGGATATATCTAGCATGTGCTTCTAGATGCCCCGCATCTGCATACTTATAAAAAGACCCCAAGTGCATCCATTGTTGCTGATGGATTGATTAGGCCCATAAACCAAAACCAAATCAGCAACATATACTAGCAGCCCAAATACTCATTCAATGGAAAAGCATTTGATGCTACACAAAACTCACCACTACTGTAACATACATGATACTACCCTGATTAATCTACACCGAAGATGAATCTAGTTAGTAGGGTTAACCAATATCAACCCCCACATCGAAGCCTATATCCTCCCCTATGTGGAAACCAATACTCCTCTAAGAATATGAACGCAATCTCCTCTTCCTAGAATCCATATACCAATCAAGGACAAGGAAACTAGTGTTATCCTTTCCCCACACAACAACAAAATAACCCACTAGTGTAAAATAACACAAGGGTTAATCTAGTGCAACCTTCTCTCACTCAACAAAAACAATTGGAGGAGAAATTGGACCCAACTAACCTACCTAATGCTTCTAAAAAAATCCCAAAGATAAAACCAAAGAGTGATCCTGAATAGGGTGGCAACATCCAACAACAACCCTTGTGGGCACTAGCAATGGGAAATCCTAACTTGAATCAAAAATAGGGATTGACCAACAATAATTGAAATAAGAAAACAAGAACAAAATTATACAAACTAAACATTCATGTTCCATCTGTGGGGAATATGTTCATTATACCCATCATTTTCCTAAAATCCTTGAGTTAAAAGGATGCAAGACAATAGGGGGCAGGGAGGGTAACAAAATTCATTAATAAAATACCCTTTCCCCCATCAGGTAATAGTTAACAAACAACAACCATCATCCTGACAACATCGTTCTAGAGGGAACCCCCATAATAATTTTAATAACGACATTTTCATGAAAAGAGAATATATTCTACTATAAATGATAAATATAAGTTATGAAGCTCCACAGAACCCAACCTGTCCGCCTCGACCATGAAAATACCTACATTGTTGTTGACCATTCCTCAACTTCTTATAGAACCTATGCCAAATATGGTCAAAGGACCTTTATGACGAGTAGGACATAACTCCAAAGTTTCTCATAGCTATAGCATAGTCGACGACTTAGTGTAGTCGCCATCCCCTATGTCAGCATTAGAGGTCTTGCAAACCTTCCTGACCCAATGGAAAGACTTACTTTCCTCTCTAGGCATTGTTGGTGCGCTAAGATGTCTTATTACAAGCAATCCCAATATCTACATTCATTATCAACCCAGGGCAAGTCTTTTTATTTCAAGAGTGTCAGCACTATATATGCAGTGAATTCAAGGATAGTTTATATTGGAATCGTTGCAATTTCTAATGTTTAATTCTCTAAATTCATAGCAAACACTTTTAAAAGGAATTCATCACACACTTTCAAAGCTACTTAATCTATTCTACAAGCAACTAAATCAGAATGAAAATAGAAAGAGTCGCACGTGACAATGTAACTTGTATTGAAACTCACTCATTTAGCATGAAGGAAAGCTATGATAATTGAACAACAAATAACCATATAAACATCTCATGGAAAGAAATCACTCTAGCTTTGAAATCTATGATAATGTTACATTAGAATGAACAACAATATGGAATTAACATAACCAATTCAATAAAGAGCATCACGCATATATAATCAAACAACTAAACCTAGAATTAACTAAATAGCGACACAAATCAGAATCATCAACCGTCATGGTAATCAGAATGATACTAACTTTGCAAACTAACAATAATAAATAGCAAAGAATAATTAGAAATAATTATAACATAATTGGAGCAGTAGATCTTCTATTGACTGGGCCCAGATTCTCCAGAAGTCCCAGTTGTTAGATACTCATAATATGATTATGAATTAAACATAGTCTTCTTCATTAAAATAAATAACAGAGTTACAACATCACCGACGTGAAAGTATTATATGTCCAAAAAAAATAGTTACAATCTGCGAACTCCTAAACTAGTTGTTCAATTCACCTTACAACTTTATATAACATTTGGAAAATTAAATAGATAAAAGTGAATCCTCAGGATCAGGGGATCCTAAGGATTTCACAATACTCGATCTGATTTCATCATAAAATAGCATTGGTCCTCCTCGTCTTCCGCTTTCTTACATGCTCAGGACGCTGTCTCTTTTCCTTTACTAGCTACCAATGTCCTGTCGATTGAACAACAATCGTCCAATCCACGTTACAGCATACAAAGATAGTGAAAGTTAGTTTTCTACACACAGATTTATCGAATTTGTTACTAATTAGTGCTACCCAACTTAGGTTGTCATTTCCTCTATTTCTATCCATAAAACGAAGATAAGCATGTGAAGACAAATGATTAATTAGGCTATTTACGACTAGAAAACTTACATTTTCCTCCTCCCAACATACTCCTCTACTTACCTTATTGCATGTCCTCATGCAATCAGATGGTTAAGGTGCATTTGAATTAAGGAATAGGTAGGATATACTTCCTCCTTATACATCCTGAAACCGTTTTTCTTCTTGAGCACTACAAAAGCTTGGTTCAATTGTTGATTTGTCAAGTTATAATCATTGTGGTACCCATCTAGGGGATACCAGATAATTGGACTTCTATACTGGCACCCTATCCATTCACGGCCCATCCTCAAGGCCATATTGTTGTATTTTTGTAAACGATTGGAGAAGCATTGAAATTCCTACATCCAAATGGCTCTCTATTCCTGATAGTCTTCATGGAGGCTTCTCACCTCTATCTGGCTACAGATAAAGCTTCCTCTTTGATTTCATGGAAGTACTCCTTCCTTGCCTATATAATGTCTGTGTGCAGCGGTCGTAATTGGCTGACAAAACCCGTGTGTTTCATGAACTGCTTGTGGTGGATGGAGAGGTGCAGGGGTTTTGTAGGTTCTCCCCTAACCCATAATTCCATGCCATATTCTCGCTTTCTAAAAGTATTATGGGCCTTAGCACATTTGATCTGGTTAGTGGTAAACAAAGAAAAGATTGGAATTGGATATCCCCTATGAAGGGGCCAAGATTGGTGCCTAAGTTATCATATAAAAGAAATTATGAATGTATAATTAACACAGGGGGTGTTGTACCTAGTCATTCTGCTCCTTGAAATGCTTGAAAAACTATGGGGTGGTCTTAATTTCTACTGGGTTTCCATATTTAAGAACTTTGACCTTCAATAACAGATATCTCTCTTCTAGGAAAAATGTGTAGTTGATGGAAAGAGCTCAGCATGAAAAGGCATCTGAATAAATAGAGCAAGCAGTCTCCAATTGCTATTTATCTTTCTACAACTTGACTTGTGCTTTTTCGACTTTATTTTGTTCATCCTTGTAATTAGCAAAAGTCTCATCCTCTATGACTGTGAGCACCTCAAATTTCTTTTGAAATTCTTGGAGTACTCGTAGGGGAAATACTTCCTCATTATGTCGATTCAATTCCTCCTGAGTCTTGACTAGCTCATTCTACAATTTCCTAATGACGGCTTCCCTTACCAAGGGAATCTAGGTAGGCATCTCCTCTATCTAGAACTCATCGTCCTGTGTTTCCATTGGATCAATCTGAATAGCAGCTTCGGCCACTACTTGAATCATGCAACAATCAGCTTGAGTGTTTTCTACAATATCAATTCAAAGGAAAACATCAATAGTAGGGAAGTCTGTTTGGGTTTCCTGTGGGAAAACACAAGGATTGTTTGTTTGAATTTCAATTGTCTTCTAAAAGACATTGATCTATTTGGGTTTCTTTTGAAGAAATCAACAGGGTCTCAATCTGGGTTTTAGCATCTTCCTGAGGGCAATATTTAGTTTAGGTCCCTGTGGTCTCCAATTCTACTTTCACTTTCTTAACCTTGAGTGCTTCCTTCAATCTCTATCTTATTTTCTTAATTGTTTTCTTTTTCCTCCTATATTTCTTTAGCATTTTCCTGAGTCTGTACTTGTATTTTTTATTTGTTGTGAGGCTTCTAACCGGTGGTCACATGATTGTATTTACTTCAGGTCCCTGCTTAGGTGGAATTGTGTCAACATTAGGATGGGGTTCTAATGGGACTGTATCCCCTGATGGATTTTTTCCTTCCAGGTCTCTACCTCCATGAGCTTCCCTCTCAGGATACCCCAAAGGAATGGTGTCTCCTAAGCAATTATCATTTTGAGGGTAATTATCATTTTCAAAGCCTACTACAAAGAGGGCCTCGTTCTCTGGGGACTTCATAAAAATGGTACACCCTGGTTTCTTTTCACCTTCCACGGTTTATTTTGTAAGGTTTTCCTTAGCTGGGGGTTTCACTGGAATAGTATCTTCTTCTTGATTTCCTTCCCTCATGGTTTCCTCTACATGAATTTCTGCTTCAATGGGATCCTCCATAGAAGGAATTGGCTCCCTCTATTCTTCCACATTATCAATAAACAGAAGGGTTTCGTCATGACTAGGACTGCTAGTAGGGGAAGACTGGTCCGGGCATAATTCTGCCCTTCATAATTCCTATATTTCTCCATTCCTTAACCAAATATCCCCATATTTTCCAGCACATGGGTAACCTCTTCCTCATAGTCTTGTAGAGAGACATCTTGTGGACTTGGAGAGGGTATGTGAGATGGCACTTCCTTGTCTACTTTAATTGGGGTGTGTCATAGTGACTTTACCCTCATATGGTGTCTTCTCTTTGTGTGGCTCGAGGCCAAAGTGGTATTCTTCCTTTTCTGTGTCCTTTTCAAACCTATCACTCTTGATCGATGTCGTTCAATTGCTGGGTTTTCTATAGGTGGGACCAGAGTAGGATTCACGAGGTTATCCCAGGTTAGCTGCTGCTAGGCCAGTCCATGAATGATGATTACTATGATCAGTGCATGGTGGATGATGAATTTATGTGGGTCCTTTACCTTTCTGACCCAACGAGCAACATCATACAATACAAAATTTAAATAAAATGGTAGGTTAACTGTAATTTTATGCTTTAAAATGGCTAATAGTTTAAGTTTTCTAGGTTTTATCATGTTGTGTTGTTCATCACACGTGATGTACCTTTGCACAATAGTTGCAAATTCCTACCATAGTTGTCTCAAACATGTAGGGTGAACGCCATTCCCTTTTCGCACCAATTTCTTGTGTGTGTCCGGAAATACTATGACGGCTTCCCGCAGAAGAACATGTTTTTCTATCCATCTTGTTCCTTCTGCTAAAAGTCAAGTGACTTCATCTATGATTATTTCAGAGACCGTTATGTTCCTACCTCTCATGGTGGTGTGACCATCCTGCAAATTTTGCATAAATTCAAGTGTCATCTCCTCATGAAGTCCGTGTAATCTAGTCAAACATTGTAGCCATCCGGTGCGCTCAAGAATTACACGAGCTTGGTCTGATACCATAAGCACTATGGGTTCATTTCAAATGGCCTTTCCTCCCATGGCTATTGTTTTTTTGTGGCTGGTTCACTTGCATGCACTTCTCTCACTCTTTTACAGTTTGGAACAACAATTAGGAACGTAAAAGCTATTGACATGAAAATGGCATTGTTTTGAGAACTAATATCTTAGACAATTAAGTCATTTGTCTCATCATCAATATTTTCCACATGACTATAACCAATTCACATGCTATCTATAATGGTTGCCTTTTTTCGTCCAATCAGAAATGGTTTGATAATTATTACACATAGACAATCATAATTCAGTCCTTTAACTAGAAACCAATTTAATAATCATCACACAACTATCCATAAATTTTCATGCATGTTTTTCATACACAGACCATCCCCCCTCCAACCAGAAAATGGTATGAACACCATCCAAGCATGGGAAATAAAGGATAAAGCACCGATAACTCATAAACGCAGGAAACCAATCAATAAGGGTGGCGCAATAAACGACAATAGAAATCAAACAAGTACACATCAAAAGATTTGAAATTCCCATAAAATAAAATAGAGATTTATACCATTATTTCAATTGATTTTTACATTAGGTGGAAAAGTGGTAAGTGCATGACCGACGATACATATTAATGACTAGCAGTAAATTGATTGCATGCATATGATATAATGGATATAAAATATAATTTCCCATGCATGTTTCCATTTAGAAATGTTTTTCAAATGGAAATTTTCCTTTAGAAATGAATCGATAGGTGGTAATATAATAGAGAGCATTCAGCAGTGTGACATAGTACTTCAATACCACAAGCAAAGCCACTACTACCAGGAGGCATCCATAGCCTCAAAAGGGTTGCTTTTCAACCCTTCAAATGAGCCATAGTCCTCCTTTTAATATTTAGGTGATTCTCTCTTTTCATTTGCTATAAAGTGACCACTATGCTGTCATGGTAACCAGATAATCATAGTGCCATTCATTGGGATATAACAAAGTGATCAGGCTGGCTCGTGGTGAGACCCACTATCCTTCTGACAGTTTTAACTATCAAGAATGTCATTACCATGGTGTGGTGGCCAGAATGGAATGTCACCCATTACATCCTTATGATCATGGTAGGATGGCTCGTGATGTGACCCCTGATCCTCTTTAAAACAATATTTGTTGTATTTTCATATTTTGATGCTTTTATTGTAAAGTGAGGGAGGCTCATTTACTCCTTAAGGATCACAGATGGAGTAAGGAGTAAAAAAAATGGCAATGAAGGTTATGATTTTACCTCCATATCATCATATAAAATGGATTTATCCATTTGAAAGTGTAAGAGATAAACCAGCATGGTACTAGAATAATAAATCATTTTATGATGTCTCCAAAGAAAAGATATTCAACCAGTCATTATAGAGATGCACCATGTCATCTTTTGGATAAATATGATCATCAAAAGGTTTCATAGGTCATAATGGTATTAGAATTAATGTTTTTCTTTATCTTAGGCACATGTCCAACCAGATGGTTTTTATTCAAAACATAAAAGAGAAAGAAAATGGAAAAAAGAATGACCGACGATAAAACAACAAAAGATAAATCATAGTTACTCATTCTACATATTGAACAATAAACACACACAAAAAAGGAATTAGTTTTGTTCAATTGATTGAACGACGATCATTTAATCGCTTGAACAACAGAACACACAAAAAGTGTTGTTCAATTGCTTGAACAACAATGGTTCAAATGATTGAACATCAAAATAAAAACAAAGTGTTGTTCAATTGATTGAACAACAATCGTTCATATGATTGAACAACAAAATACATACAAGAAAATAAGTGTTCTTCAATTGATTGAACAACAATCATTCAATTGATTGAACAACAAAACATACGCAAACAAATAAGTGTTGTTCAAATGATTGAACAACAATCGTTGAATCGATTGAACAAAAAAACACGCAAAAAGTGTTGTTCAATGGATTGAACAATAATCATTCAAACGATTGAACAACAAAGCACAAAAAAAGTACTACTCAATTGATTTAACAACAATCGCTTAATCAATTTGTTAGATCCAAGATTGACCTCACGCTGAAGGAAGGCAATCATAGGATAACCACAAATGAAGCTTAACCTGGTAGTTAGCCCTACCAAGTCGGGAGAGGGCTCTCTCCTTGCAAATCTCATTCAATATGACTGAGTTTGGTGAAAATTTTAGGTTAGGTATAGTAGCTTAAGGTTTTTTGATTGATTTTGGTTGGTTTTGTCCTAGATCAGATGGAAGGCAATTTGGGTCCAAGAAATTAAGTCAGAATGCAGGGTGTTCTATGGGGTAGGGTAGGTATAGTCTTGAGCACTTGAAATTTAGTGTGATGGGGTGTCTAGGATTGGTGAAGAGCTGATGAGGGCATGTGACATTCATGAGTACTTCTCAAACAATAGAAAACATAGAATATTGAATGGTTTCCCAAGGTAGATCAATGTAAACAATGAATTCTACCTATCTATATTGATTTAATTTTGTTAGGTGCAGTGAAATAGATTGTGGCATACATAAGACATGTGAAAAATTAATAACAGAAGAAGAAACTATGCAAAAGAACCATACCACAAGTATCCCATAAAAATAGCTGCAACTCCTTTTAATTTCCTTGCCAAACTGCTTACAATGGTGTACAATAATATTCAGAGCATCCAAATGTATCAAACCCTTGTAAATGAGAAAGAAATTACATAATATACACAAACAAAACTACTAATCGTCACCATCAGAGGTTGAATCCATGAGAAGAGGGGTGGTTTCAACCACTTCTAAACAAAGACCAAGAATATAGGCAGTCAAACAACTTGCTTATAAGTAAGGAAACTGATTCATTCACCTCAAAACCACCTCTAACTAATGAATCTATCCTCTAAGATCATTTCAATATTACATTTACATGCCAAGTCATTAATTACAATCATAAGATCATCCATGAAGAAAGAGAAAGTCAACTTGTAGTGAAAGTAGGCGAAAATTTGATTTTCTGGCAAACTGGTTAAAAGGGCAGCGCCATTAGCCAAAAGCACAACACCACTTTCCACCAACTTTTGGAGGCCTTCCACTTAGCCCAATTCAGCCCAATATAGCTCATTAGAAAGGTCTTCAAGTCTAGATTTCAGAACAACTTGAATTTTTGAATTTGGAGGTCACTTGCACCCTCAAGACTTGAATCTCCCAAGACTACTTCTGTGTGCCCAAAAAGAGGCAAAGAGGTCATTTTTTGGTAGTTTTTGGATGTTTTGGTGACCTACTTTTGCTCCAAAACTTTTGAAATTTTCTACAATGAATGCTCTCATCATGCTGAATCCAAATATATAAATTTTTCCTCCAACAAGTGCTCCAGGGAAAAGCACAGTGCCACTTGGCCACTTTCCTGTGTTGTAAATTTCAAAATTTGAAAGAGACAAAAAATCTTCAAAACTTGCCCAGATTTGGCATGGGACACCACCATCGGCTGCTTTGATGGGCATTGAGGCTTCAAATAATATTTTCAACTGATCATGCTCCTTCTTGATCTTTAAAGCTTTCTTCAACCTAGCTTTAAGCTTCATGATCCTCACGTTATAGATTTTGTTGCGAGTCATGTAATGGTAGGCCATGTGGCGAAGAATCTTCTTATCCTTTTTGGCCTTCTCAATTGACCCCTCAAGGTGTATGTTCACCCTCTCAAGACAAATTTCCCTAGCATTCTCAATTTATTTAACCTTTTTCCTCTTTGCCTCTTCGCTTTTTGGTCACTTGGCCTCTTTGCATCTTTGTTTTCAGCATTTCAAGCTCTGTGAGATCTTGTTTGTTACTCAGTTGTTTGCTTTCCTGTTCCAAGTACTTAATGACAAACTTGGCTCTCTCAAGGTTATCTGACAAAGCTTGAATTTGAGCTTCCCTCTCTTTTAAGATGATGTCCTTGATATTTTCTCTATCCTCGGCCTCCAAGTCACTGAAATCATCTCCATGATGAGTATAGTGTTGTTGTGGCTCCTCATGCTCAGTGAGGTCAATATATCTTTCCTCCTCATCATCAAGATCCTCTTCTTGCAACCTTTCGTTAACCTTGTTTTGCTGCTTAACCTATACCTGTTTTGTTGATGACGAAGGAAAAGCCCCTTCCACACCTTGTGGAGAAAACATTTGCCTGTAGCCTGATGATGAAGGCAAGGACCCTTCCACACCTTGTGAAGCAAGCACTTGCCTAGCAACTACAAAAAGTCTTCTTGTGCCTCTCTGATATGTTACATACACTGGCACCTCAGTAGTTTTGGTTTCCTTGGCTTCTTCCCTTGTTCCTCCATGGCTAGAAGTCCCACCTTCTCCTTGATGCACTGGTGAAGGGATCTGTGGACCTTTGAACATCTCATGAGCAATGAAAGTTTCCCATGGAATGTTAAGAAGGCTAAGCTGGTGTAAAATAATGATTTTAATCAAAGAGTAATGATATATTTTATTTAACTAATGGGGGTATGATTTCCTCTACTCAATATGTTCCATTTTCTCAATGTTTCTAAACATGAAGTAAGGGTGATTCATCACCTTTACTCTAGTGAAATGCATGAGAAGTCTAATGTGATAGGCATACAACTAGGAGAACCTACCTTCACAAGTGAAGTACTTGATAACGATTTTCATCAATGGGGCATACCTATCTTCCAAAAACTTGAAGGGGAATACTCTCTTCATTTGGTCTCTCTACCTAGTTTTGATGTAAGGCTCATAGTACTCGTCATCAATATCCTGGCCTTTGTACCAATTTTCACCCACATTTGAAATTCCTGTAGCCTCTGAGATGATAGCTAGTGATATGGTGAAGGTTATTCTAGCAAGCATTACTTCATTACTGTGCAAATGAGTCACAAATAGCCTAGCTAACTCATGATCAAATCTGACTCTTTCTATGATTTCACAAAAATCAAAGAATTCCTGGTCTTTAAAGAAAGAAATGGCAAGTGGGAAAGCTTGTAGATCCCTCAAACTAGTGGGCTCTTCTCTTGATAATTCTTCCTCCTTTATGACGTTTCCTCTGTTGCTTATGTATCTCCATGGAATTATCACTGAGTGTCTCTTGCTCATAGTAATATTGACTATCTCTTTCCATTGTTTTTCTGTGGCTGTGAACACTTATGGCTTTATATGGACAATGATGAGATAGGGTGGAGGAATGAAATGAACAGAGTGATGATGAGGAATACGTGAGAGTATGATGTGTGAAGAGGTTTTTAGGGATGAGTAGGGTTTTAGAGAGAGTGGGTAAGGTTTCTAAGGTTGATGGAGAGTGGAAGTAGGAATTTAAGGAAAATGTATGAGGAGAATGGGATCTATGGAAATATATATGTGGGAGTGGAGTTTAGGGAGAGAGTGAGTGGAGTGCCATAGGATAGAGGGAATGAGGGATTGATATCAATAATGAGTGACAACACTAAAGAAACTAGGGTTTATAACATCAATTATGATTTCAATTTAAAGGAGGAAAGATCAAGCAAATGCTCATGAAAGCGCCCTAAACAACAATAAGATGATGGTACTTACCTTCAAGAGGAAATTTGGAGGTGATTTAGTAACTTTGGAGGAAGTTTGGGGTGATTTTAAGCCTTGCTGGACAAAAATGCAGTGCCTCACACAGGTGCACAGTGCCACTCTGAAAGCACAGTGCCAGTGTAATTTTACACTAAGTGAATGCTACAAGAGTGTAGCTCCACTCTAAAAGCAAAATGCCAATGTATTTTTACACTTAGTGAATGCTATAAGAGCGCAAAACCACCTTGAAAACACAGCGCCTTCCTTAGAAGCGCAATGCTGACCAAAATCTTCGAAAAACGCAACAACTTCAATGTATTTGCTCAATGACACTTGAAACTTGACCTTTGATCTCCCTATGACACTTATATCTTCAACAATGACACAATAGAATGAAAAATAGGAGAATGGCTTTATATAGCTTCACCTTTTTTATTTTTGCTTATGAAAACCAACTTTTATAATGTTAAGTTGTCTTTCACAATGCTCTGTTTTTTGATGCATGGTTTCTTTGCTTTCATAGGTGGACTGATGCTCAAATCCTTTTGATTTTTTGCAGTGGCAGTACTTTACCAACATCACCAGATTTCCAGGAGCAACATGGAACCATTATTACATATGAGAACATTAAAATTAAATCAAATTTAAAGATAAAATACAAATGCTCTATTTTCACCTCAAAACTAGTTTTTAGGTGAGAACTTCATTAAACTTATAGATTAACAAATTATTACTTTCTAATCATTATTAACCTCATGTCTTTTCTGACCCGTATTAGCAATAATCACTGACTTTTGAGCATGGTGGAAACCCTAAGACCTAATGAGACCGAAACCCTATCTAATTGATGAAATGAACTAAAAATGAGCATGAATCATGATTGAAAGGTATGAAAGGAGGTCAGCGGGTATATATATCATGAGGAAAAAACTGAAGTAAAACCTACCATTAGTAGATCCACAACCTAATGGAATGACTCAACAGTACATGACTCCTACCATGAGATGCAAAACAGTAAATTTTTATCACTGATGGCAGTGTAAAGACACTAACACTAACATTGGCTCCAATGGGGATGGTAGCTCCTTGGAGGTGCCAAGAACCATAGATCTCTAGGAATATGTAGATTAGTGCCTCATCCATTGGGCAATGGAGTCAAACTTGACAAAATATAAAAACTGAAAAATGACACTATGCAAACTGAAACTGACTCATGACTCAAACTTTAACTACAGACTCACCTAGAACCAACAAATTTTAGACATATCACTTGAACTTTATAGCCTTCACTTCAGGACCCAAGATAAAATGACTATGTATCTGGAAATATTTCAATGAAAGGGAAAACATTTTCTACAATGACCATATCATGATTTCAGAAATCACCTCAGAAATAGTAGTGCTTCAAGAGCCTACCATTTACAAGCCCTCCTGAACAATCCTAACCATCCATCTCCTTGAGCAGAAAAGAATTTTGTCCTCCATATGAAGCAATCTTATAGGGTCATTTCCATAAGCTTTCAAACTTACCATGCTTGCCCTTATCTTCATTCCTAGCATCCCACCGCAACACTACATCCTCCAGCTGGAATTTATCTGCTTTTGTTTTCCGGTCATAGATCTGTTTGATCTTTTCCTGCAATTTGAAAGTGTTTTGGAAAACTTCCTCCCTTTTTTGCTGTAAATGAATCCTCTGATTTATTCTTCGCTGAAAGTCATCCTCTTCATTGCGAGCCTCCTGTAACAATCTCATAACTGGGACTGCAAGAGATGTTGGAAAAACTGTGTCAATGCCATAAACCAATTCAAATGGAGACATACCTATGGATTTCTTCTAGCTCACCTTATCATCCCACAAGGCATTAACCAACTTCCTATGCCAACCTTTCTTGTTTGTTTCCAACATCCTCTTGATGATGTTCATCAAAGACATATTGGATGATTCAACCAAACCATTTCCACGCTGGTAATATGTTGTAAAATGACCCATAGTAATGTTATACTTGCTACAAAACTTGATCATCCTTTTCGATTTGAATGCGGCTGCATTATCTATGATGATTTTACTAGGACAACCAAAACGAGATAATATATTTGATTCAATAAATTGAATGATTACTGTATTTGTCGTTTGTCTAGTTGAAATTGCTTCAATGCACTTGGTAAAGTAATCAGTTACCATTAGGATCCATTTGTGCTCTATCGAAGATGGTGGAAGGATTTTCCCGATGAAATTGAGCTCCCACTGCTGAAATGTTGCATTTACTTCAACCAGTTTCAGAGGAAGAGGCAGCAGTTTTCTCTCACCTTGAAAGATTTGACATTCATGACAGCCCATGACTGTTTTGTAAATATCTGAAGATAGAGACGGCCAATAGTAACCTACTCACAAGACCTTATTTGTCATTGTCTTCTAGAACAAGTGACCACCACATCACCTTTGTTAAAATCATACTTCACCTGCTCAGCTTCATCTTCAACTAGATAGTTAATTAATACACCTCCCAGATCTTTCCAATAAACAGCATTAAGTAATACCCTGTGTGTTGTGAAGCTTTCAAAGAAGTTAGAGATTAGTTAATGGATATTGAAATAGATGAAGTATTTTTCATTGTTGTGCTTAAATATTTGAGATCTCTAAAGTTTATTCCTAAAGCTAAAACTAGTTTCTTTGAGTTAGTTGTTGAAAACATTGAGAAGGAGATTCAGTATTTAAAAGATGAGATTCAATCATATGAATTCCAAGATCCCAAGAAGTTCTTCGAAACTTTCCCTTCTTCGAAACAAGAAACAACAGGGCTACCCGTGGATGTTTGCACTGACAGTTTGCAGTTGGAGGTCTGTATTGAGGAGTTAGGGCAGCAAATAGTGTTTGGCTTCTTTGATCCTATTGTCGCATATATGGAGTATTTTTTTAGTTTGAATGATAGATCAGATTGCCTTTTGCACAACCAGACTCATTATCTGCATGTATGGCTGTCGACATTACCAGTTGTATCCTGGTTGAAGCACTTCCAAGCAGCATCCTTGTCACAGTTACTTGATTGGTTGATCTAGCATTACAACATCACCTGATCTATTGATTTTGCTACAAAGTAGGGTAGGTTTGTGTATAAATAAGCTACCCAAGGGAGCATTTCTATTTCCGGTATTTGTTTACGTACAGGTTTCAGTATGTATATGTTTTGGGATTGGTATGAGTTGTTTTGAGTTTGCAGCTGTCTGATAGTATTTCCTAATGGATGAGGCACTTGATCTATGGTGTTCTTGACACCTCGAAGGAGTTGCCATCCCCGGTAAGGTCGATGTTAGTCTAGGCTTTACAGTCTATCACTAGGGATCAACATGAGCTCTTGCTAGGTTTGGTTTGGTTAGATTTTTTGCACATGATATTTAACGCAAAACATGACATAAGAATGTTCATTACGAGTAGCTCAGAAAGAGCTTTCCAACAATATATCATACTCCCAGAACTAGCTCCCGGATCAAAAGATATGACCGAATGAATTATTGACTCAAAGGCCTCCCTTGCAGCAGTTTAAGTATTGTATGATAAAGAGGAAGCTAGGAGATGTCAGTGACTGGTCAGTCACTGGATGGTGATAGTGAAGAAGAGAACATAGCATTTGAATTATTACCATGCTGCTAATCCTCATCTCAACATATGTCAAAGCTCGTTTCCTTGCTTTTACTGAAAGAGATATCTTGTGCAGAGGGCAGTGTACATTGTTGACAGGGATATTGTTGATGAAAAGTTTACACCTATTGGTCTCATGGTCCCTGAAGTACCAACAAGGGTGACAAAGATTTCTAATATGGAGATAATTTGTTTTTCAACAGTTGTTTCTCTCTCATCATATTCCCTTCAAAGGAATAACTTTACTCTGTCTCTGCATTCTAATTAGATAGGGGAACAAAGATGTTTCAACTAGAATGATCAATGATATATGCAGCAAGTTGTTATTACATCCAAGGATCTCTGGTTTTGCAAGCACTATGGAATTGATCCAAAAAGGTTGCCAGGGTTACATTGTTCATGACCAGCAGGTTGTTCTTCAATTTTCAAGCAACAGAAAGAGGTTACTTCTAGTAGTATTGATATTATTTTGACAAAAGATCTATCGGGGAAGCATTGATTACTCTAGTTGTGAATAAATTGTTCTCGGAGGGCCAAGCTTCTTATCATATTGAGCACTTTAAAAGCTTTCAGTTGGCATTTCATCTGGTGATCAATTATGGGTTGCGCACTACATTCTAAGAGAATTTCATAAATGGATGGAATTATAATCCAATCAAGTTCTCACTTGTAATACCTTGTGTTAAGTTTCTATTTCTTTTCAAACTACTGAGAGGATAGTAAAGGTTGAGGTGGCCCTTGCATACATAAAGATGAATATGGAAATTAAATATAGACAATTTAAAAATTGTTTCAAGTGTCATATGAGAAGCGATTGGATTAATATTATAATTTCAGAAGAGTTCAATGTTTTGCAGCGCAGGAGGACCTGGAGGAAAACAAAATTTTCAAATCAGTTCTTGTTCTATTTGTCCCCACTGAAGAACGTTATCTTACTGAGTGCATTGGCCCAAGACCCAAAAGTATACCATATGTACAAAAGTATTAAGAGACAGGGCAGTTTTGAAGAATAGTATTTTAATTTTGTTCAAATTCATAGGGATATTGAACTGGACTTTAGATCTTGCTAATCCAAGGAACTTTAGATCATCTGGAGAGTTTGCTTGCAAATAAACCTGTGGAAGTCTAGTCCTTCATCCATTTGCCTATCTTTATGAGGGTTCTAACAAGTACTATATACATGAAAGGAAAGCAGACCTACATGAAGAGAGCAGACTACAGGATCTAGGAGGAGAAAACTTGACAAAAGTAATGAATGTAAACCATTTTTTTTGGAGAATTTTGGAAGCCATTCTCAAATTCAAATCAGTTTACCACTCTTAGACCTACAAACATAGAGAAATGGTTAATAAAAGAATGAGTAAGATCCTAAAGAAGGGAATTGCATATAAAGATGAACCAGCAGCATGTACAAGCAAAAGGAAAATTATCTTGTTAATGTTGGGGTTGCATGACAGGGACAGAGAAAGTTGGAAATCATTTTCATTTCCTCGACAAATGCAGTAGCCTTGTTTTTTCTTGTCAATTAAGCATGGGAGAGTACAACTTTGTTTATTTAAAAAGTTAGATAAAGGTGCACTGCCAATGGTCTTTGTTGATCCAGTAGCAACTTCCATTTCAAAGAAGAGTGTACAAGCAGGTTCTACAGTGACAAGGGTATTTGAAAACAAAGGAGTTTTCTATGCAGGTTTTCAACCTCCAGTAACTAAGTCTATAGATCTCGAGCATGAAATATGCTAAGTTTTGAAATATCTTTTCATGCAAAGAAGTGAAGGATTAATTTTATTCTTTGGACCAGATCTCCCGAAAACAAATGAGGCTCCTGCAATAATTATTCCTATTGCAGCATTGAATCCTTATCAGGGCCGATGGACAATAAAGGCTAGAGTCACTTCTAAAGGAGAACTTCGTCGCTATAACAATGCAAAAGGAGATGGAAAAGTCTTTAGTTTTGATATGCTAGACTATGATGGTGGGGAAATATGAGTAACATGTTTTAATGTTGTTGCTGATCAGTTTTATGATCAGATAGAAAGTGGGAAAGTTTATATAATCTCAAAGGGAAGTTTAAAACCCGCAAAAAAAAAAAAAAAAAAAAAATTCAATCATCTAAAGAATGACTGGGAAATTTTCTTGGAGTCTACTTCAACAATAGAACCATGTTTGGAGGATGACAACTCAATACCAAAGCAGCATTTCAATTTTATACCAATAAGTGAAGTTGAGAACATGGAGAACAATTCTATGGCAGATGTCATTGGTGTTGTAATCTTAATCAATCCATCGAGTATAATAATGAGAAAAAATGGCACGGAGACTCAGAAAAGGTCTCTTCAACTGAAGGACATGTCAGGTCACAGTGTGGAGCTCACTATGTGGGGTGCCTTCTGCAATAAGGAGGGTCAGCAGATTCAAGAGCTATGTGATTCTGGATCCTTCTCCATCCTGGCTGTGAAAGCTGGATGGATTAGTGATTTTAGTGGGAAATTTGTGGGTACAATTTCCACAACCCAACTTGTTATAAACCCATACCTTCCAGAGGCTCATCGATTGAGAGACTGGTTTGAGAGAGAGGGGAAGAGCACTGCTTCTCAGTCTATTACTAGAGAATTGACATCCGGGGGAAGAGTGGAAATGTGTTAGAGAAAATGAATGATTCAACAGGTGATGAGCGATGACATGCTGCAAGTGGTTCTTCTTCATAATATATCAACCCTATTTATGCTAAAAGGACACTAGCCCCTGCATCCCCAATCACACAGAGGTCAAAAATTGAAATCTGAAGTTTGGCATTGCGCTTTTAGTTGTGGCAATGCACTCCTGAGTGCGGCGTTGTGCTCCTAAGTGTGGAATTGCGCTTTAAGTTGTAGCGCTGTGCTTCTGGAATTGTGGCCCTATGCGCAGCGCTTACACCTGGGCAATAAACAAAAACAACAATCACTCAATTAGTCATGTAGTTGAATGTCGAGTTATTTGGGAATGATGACCAAAACCTTGAGTCATCTATTTGGGAGTTCAAGGATGGGTTTTTTGAACCTCTGGTTGTGATTTTGGCATCAACGATAGCCATGCATCAGATCAATAAGATCATTTCATTGTTTCTTTAGAAGAAAGTGACCACAAATTGAAGGAGCTGGCTGTGTTTTATACAAAACTAAGAGCAGAGTTACATTTATTTGCACTCACGCATCTTTCTTCACCAAATGAATCCCTACTAGCTGCATCAAAATCTAATAATGTTGAGGAGGCAACAACGATTACATATGAAATTCAGTCAGCCGAGAAAAGTTTGGGGGGGGGGGGAGATGATTTGTTAAACAATGAGGAGCATCATTTGAAATATGTTTCAATAGAAGAAATGCTTGAATACCTTCCATATTCATCGTTTCTTACCTTTGAGTCAGTATTCAACCTGTCACTGTTGATATCTTTAGCAAATGAGGATCTAAGATCAGTGGTAGATCTCTATATACATATAGTTTTAGTTTAGTTTTTGATATGGTCGACAAATTAAATGATCCTGACCAAGCTGGTGCTGAAATTGTTATTAAATTATATCGGTTATGGCTGGAAGTACGACTTTGTGTGGATGGCAATATAGTTATTGTATAGCTCGCAAAATTTTAGGTACGAATGGTAGAAAGAGAACATCTGAGAGGAACAGGAACAGCAGGTTGATCAAACATCTCGAAAATGCGTGCAAGTAGGTGCGAGGTGGCAGTCAAAGGAAGATTTTTTGGAATATGGTTCCACACCTGAAGGAGAAGATATAGTAATCTTAATCCAATTGGTAAACCTTCACCTAATTTTGGTTTTCAAAAAACTATTTCTCATGATTCTCGAGATGGTTTGGGGTATTAGTTGCAAATTAATTGATTAGATTGTTTAGTTTATAGTATTGTTTTAATATAGGATTTTAGGATTTATTTTTATTTTTTATTCCCTGTGTTGAGGAAATAAAAATATATTTGTAATTTAATATATATTATATTAGTTTTAAGATGTAGAGGTTTGATTTTGGTAGCAGAGAGGCTGTTTGGCACGGTGTAAAATTTCTTGAATATTATTTTAATAAATCAGTTTTCTACCCTTTGGACCTGGGATCCATCACGGTGTTATTGTTGAGTACGTTTTTTCCTATAATTCATTTACTTGTTTTGTTTTTCTGCCTTGTCATAGCATTATCTAAGTGATATGTTATGAATACATACCCTTTGATGCTCCTTTCATGATGATTTTGCCATTAATTGTAATGGTTGTTTTTCCAGAATTCATCCTTTGCTAGATGCTCTGTTGAGCAACCTCGTGTTTCTCTTTCGTCTACTTTCTCTCCTCTATTCTTCTCACATTTGTAATCTCTATCTGGCTAAAGATGGCACTTAATTTTCCCCAAGTTTACCGGTAGAAACTAGCATTGACTCCATAGCCCAATCATCCTTTGTCTTGCTATTTCGACCTAAAACCTTTCAAATAAATTCCTGCACTTCATAGCTAGCCTAAAATTTAATTTATTTGCAGCCACATCTTGTTGGAAAAGGGAGAGCCCCCTTTGGTCTGGCAAGGCTAGATGCGAGACCTAAAGCTTGGTCTGTGGTTACCTTAGAGTTTCCTTTTCTCAGCCTTACAGTTAATTCTGAGTGCTAACATGATTGAACAATAAAACATGAAAAGTGTTATTCAATGGATCGAACAGTAATCATTCAATTAATTGAACAATAAAACATGCAAAAGTGTTGTTCAGTTGATTGAATAGCAATCGTTCAATCGATTGAACAACAGTCGTTGAGTCGATTGACTGAACAACAATCGTTCAAACAATTGAATAACAAAACATACAAAAAGTGTTGCTCAATTGATTGAACAACAATCATTCAATTGATTGAACAGCAAAACACAAAAAGCGTTGTTCAATTGATTGAAAAATAATCATTCAAATGATTGAACATAAAAATACACACATGAAAATATGTTTTGTTCAATTGATCGAAAAGTAATCATTCAATTGATTGAACAATAATACACAAACAAAAATAATTGTTGTTCAATATATTGAACAACAATCATTCAATTGAATGAACAAAAATACACACGAAAATGAGTGTTGTTGAATTAATTGAACAACAATCATTCAATCGATTGAACAACAATACACACAAAAAAACGAGTGTTGTTGAATTGATTGAACAACAACCGTTCAATCAATTGAACAACAATACACACATCGAAATAAGTGTTGTTGATTGAACAGCAATCGTTCAATCGATCGAACAACAATACACACACGAAAATAAGTGTTGTTCAATTAATTGAACAACAATCATTCAATTGATTGAACAACAATCATTCAATTGATTGAACAACACTTATGAAACACACCCTAAAACAAGAGAAATATTCATATTTACATGGTCATGCCTAACTAGATTGTAATCAACCGTAAAGGAATATATACAATATTTAAAACTAAAGAAAGATGTCATTTCATGAGAGAAAATTTGTCGGGTCATTACTCCCTGTAGTTAAACTTTGCATGGTGCAGTCATCAAATACCTATTGAAAAAAAGACTCCTTGGTGAGTGGTTTGTGATAAAGACGCACCTGATGCCCATTCACCTTGAAAGAATGGCCAGACCAGTCAATGGTAGTCAAAGTAAGAGTACCATTGTTATGTACTTCTTGAATTTCATAATGGCCAAGCCACCTTGTCTGTAATTTGCTTGGAAAGTCTTGGAATCTGGAGTCATAGAGAAGTGCCCAATCTCCTTTTTGAAATGTATTCTTTTTAATAAGTTTGTCGTGCCACTCCAACCTTTGCTCCTGAATAATTATGGTTTTTTGTAGAGCAAGTAGTTGAGCCTCGTCCAGTTCATTTATTTATTGGAGTCACTTGGTTTGGGCTTCTGTTAGATCCAATCCCACTTCCTGATTTGTTCTTAGAGTCTTTGTTTCAAATTCAAAAGGAAAGATAGGTTATTTTCAAAATACAAGTTGGTATAGAAAATATCCAGTAGTATTTCGTCAAGTTGTGTGAAAGACCCACAAGGCCTCTTGCAATCTAGCAGCCTAGTCCCACTAATGTGTTGAGACTGTCTCGGTCAGAATTACTTCAATGATTTTATTGGTGCTTTCAAATTGCCCGTTCACATGCATGTGATACAAGGAAGTGATTCTATGTGTAATGTGGTGGTTACTTAGAGTGGTTGTAATTTTGTGTCCTACAAATTGCCCTCCTCCATCTGTTATCACTTCCCGAGGTAAACCATACTACACAAATAGCCCAAAGAGGAAATTAATTACAACTTCTTCTGTATATCTTGGAAAATCTACTATTTCTACTTACTTCTTTACATAATTTGTGGAAACTAGTATGTATGCCTTTTGGTGATGGTGGATGAAATGGGCCAACAAAATCCAGTGCCCATCGTTCAAAGGGTTCTATCACCAATTGGTGATGTAGTGTCATTTCATCAGATTGACGAGGTCGGCCCATCCTTTGACACCTATCACAAGCCTGGGCATATTTATTAGCATCTTTAAAAATAGTGGGCCAATAATAGCCCATCTCTAGTACCTTATGCCATGTCCTATGATTTGGAAAGTGTCCACTGCAGGGCTCATCACGGCAAGCCTTCAAGATGTCATAAATATCATCCTCACAAATGCATCTATGTATGCATCTATGTATACACATATCATCCTCACTGAAAAGTATATCCGCCAATCTAAGAAAGCCAAACATTGCGCTAGACAATTTGTTTCCTTTCCCTTGCTGTCAAGATCTTGGGAAGCATTACTATTGCCAGATAGTTTGCTACATCCACATACCATGGAGTTTTGACTCCTACGATAAAGAAATGTTCGTATGGAAATTCGTTGTCCACTGCCAATGGATCATTTATATTTGGAACTCGAGACAGAAAATCAGCGACTAGTTTTCCTTCCCCGAGTGATCTTTCATGGTGACATCAAACTCCTGCAAAAGAAATAACTAACAAGTCACTCAACCATTTGTAATATGTATGTTGACTAAGTACCTAATGGTGGAATGATCATTATACAAAAAAATGTGATAGCCAGTTATATAATGTCCAAATTTGTTTATGGCATAAATGAGAGCTAAGAATTCTTTTTTTGTTACTGTATAATTCAACTCAGCAACAATAAGGTTTTTTCTCATATAATATATAGCATGAGGATTTCTATCCTCCTCTTGGTTGAGGACAACACCTGTTGCTGCATCTAGTGCATCAGTGGAAATGTGAAAGGGCAGTTCCCTGTTAGGTCCACATAATAATGGTGTCATCGAAACTAGCTTCTTTACATTTGTAAAAGTTGTGTCACATTTGCCAGACCATTTAAAGTCAACAGTTGCAGTTAAAGCATATAAAGGCACAACAATATGTGATTCTTTTTTTGATAAAACTACGATAATAACCTACATAACCAAGGAATATACCTACCTCCGTCCAAGTATAGGGTGTAGAATGTTGAGGTCTAACCTTGAGGTGGTAGATTTTCCATTTGGTCAAAAATGTGCCAATATCCTTCAGGGATTTCAAGGGGTGCTATTTGAGTAAGTGGAGGATTCACAATCCGAGTTGGTTTTGCATCACTGCCTAGATCTGGGATCATAGGAGATCCTTGTTCAGACAGTTGACGTCTTGCCTTAGCAGTTCCACTCGTTTCTCCCTCTTCTTCTTTTAAGTTGCACGATTTTCCCTCTTGTAGAGGATCAAAATGTAAATTTGTTGTAACCTGAAAACTCTATTCAGATCCTCTAATTTGGCTATGAATCTCAGCGCAGGCTATAGATGGTGAGCCCACTTCCTTAGGGATTAAAGTAGGGATTTTTCTAGAGACAGTCTGTAATCCTACTGATTCCCGGAACTCTGCTTTTCTTATGATTTTGTCTATATAAGTTGTTCTCCAAAGGCTCAACGATCCCTTAGGTTATGTGAATTTAGGTGGAGGGTTCTGATATTTTTCTATATTTTTATTCCTACTCATTCATAAATAAATATTTCTATTTAACCTCTATGCTTTTTCTAAAAAGTGGGCCGATGAGAAAGCACTTTACTTGTTGGTCACGCAGGTTGTTACCTCTTGCTTTTAAATCTAAATTCTCTTACAGCAAGAAAAAATGAAATCACTTTGAAACACTCTCCCTGGCAACAATGCCAAAATGTTGGTGCACTAAGATGTCTTACTACAAGCAATCTTAACACCTACATTCACTATCAACCCAGGGAGGGTCTTTTTATTTCAAGAGTGTCAGCCCTATATATGTAGTGAATTCATAGGTCAATTTATATTGGAATCGTTGCAATTTCTAATGTCTACTTCTCTAAATTCAATCCAAACACTTCTGTAAGGAATTCATAGCACACTTTCAAAGATACTTAATCTATTTTGCAAGAAACTGAATTAGAATGGAAAGAGAAAGAATCACACTTGGAAATCTAACTTTTATTGAAACTCACTCATTTAACATGAAGGAAAGCTATGATAATTGAACAACAAATAACCATTTAGGCATCTCATGGAAAGAAATCACTCTAGCTTTCAAATCCATGATAGGGTTACCTTAGAATGAACAACAATCTGGAATTAACATAACCAATTCAATAAAGAGCATCACCGATATATAATCACACAGCTAAATGTAGAACCTTGGGTGAACATCAAGACAAATTAGAATCATCAATCCTCTTAATAATTAGAATGATACTACCTTTGCAAACTAACAATAATAAACAATGAATAATAAACATAAATAATTGCAACATAATTGGAGTAGTAGATCTTCTATTGACTGGGCCCAGAGTTTCCAGAAGTCCCCACTGTTAGATACTAAGAATAAGATTATGAATTAAATTCAACCGTCTTCATTAAAATATATAACAGAGTTATAGCATCACTGGGATAAAAGTAATATATGTCCAAAAAGAATAGTCAAATCTGCGAATTCCTAAACTAGTTGTTTAGTTTGCCTTACAACTTTATATAACATTTGGAAAACTAAATAGATAAAACTGAATCCTAACGATCTAAGGATGCTCAGGATTTCACAATACTCAATTTTGTTTCATCATAAAGTAGCATTGGTCCTCCTATGATCTAATAATCACCCTATGAGTGACCTCAGTTAAAGATTTAATAAAATGAAGGTATTACCGACTCATTTGTTGGTGTGTGTTTCTATGTTATTTAGGCAACGGATCGATCAGATTGCAAATACATAGACACTTGAAATGGAAAGACAATAGAGAAATACAATAAGAAGATACAAGAACAGAAGAAATTAATAGGGAGTTCACCCTATCCCCCAGGTCTACATCTCTGGTCCAGCTCTTAGTGGTGGCCTTCTTTCATTGTGTCTTAAGCAGAGAATTACAATGCAGGAGCTCAATATGAGTCTCCTGAAATAGATCTGCTTGGCAGGGTGGTTATTGGATTCCCAAGCCACTAGAGGGCATAGAATCTATTGCCTATGAGCTCTTTGACCTCTCTGGTTTGACAAATCCTCTCGGGTATTGGCTTGAATCTCTCAAGCTCTCTGGTGCTCGGCGCTACCTTTGGTCAGCTCGGCCCTCTATCTACTTACTGCTTTTCTTTGCTTCACTATATTCTTTGCTTCTCTATCTTCTGTCTTAGGTTCTTCCTTTTCCTGGTGTGTCTTGTGTTCTTTGTTCATGGCTTTAAAGCCATTCGTCCCATGTCTGTTTAGTTCCTCTTCCTCCTCCGTCAAATCACCTACTGCAGCTACACTTGGAGTTCCCTATTTGGCGTCATCATCAGGCTCACAGGGAGTGGCCACATGTCCTCCTGTAACTGCACTATTAGTGTTATTCATCCCTCCGTCGGAGATCAAATCCTCTTGTTGCATTGCATATTAAGTGTCCCGCCCAGTCAGCTGCATTCCATTAGGTGCATGGATCATTTGACGGTAGTGGATTCTCCTACAGTTTCCCTCATGTCATTTACCTTCTGGCTCATGTTTCTTCATCAAAAATTGTATATAGTCACCTTTTTTGTCTTAAAGATTGCAGAAGTCTTTTCTAGGGTTTCATTATCATTTAGGTCTAGGGTTTCATTAGGGTTTTGTCAAAAAGGGTTTCAAAAAGTCCAATAACAACCATCAGGCACATGGGGAGGTTCCAGCATCAATAAATTTCATAATCAAGTGTTCTGAGATGTGTTCTTCCTCAAAACTCTGTTTTGAGGAAAAATAGGGTATCTTTAGATTTTATTGTACAAATTCATGTAATTTTATCCCTTCATATGTAAATTGCTTCACCTGCAACCCTGGTCACTTTTCCTAGCCTCAGTAGCTCCAACCCCCTGCAAAACAAGCAAAACATAAGTCATTCAGTTCATCACAAGCTCTAATAAGGTGAAAAAGTTCAAAACAGAGTTAAAATAAAGTCATTTTCAAAACATTGTAAAACAAGGTTTTGCCAACGAAAAAATTAAAAGACTCCTTGTATATAAGTCATGTCTTCAATTTGATAAGATCATTTGCATTCTTGGAAGCAAAGCAAAGTCGTGTGAAGAGCGAGTAAAAGAAAGTGGGAGAAATTTGCCAAAGAAAAGAGGCATGATGCATTGGGCAACTAGCACAGCACACATAACTGGCACAGTGCATTGGGCTGTGATTTCCAATGCAAATTTACACAGGCGTGGCGCACATAACTGGCATGGCGTGTTGGGTTTGATGTGTGGAGCATATAGCCAGCATGCCTGAAACCTTCAATAGTTCATTCCAAATCGCCCAAAGCATGTGGATCATCATTTGTGCAAGTAGGTTGAGCCTTCTTCACTGCTAGTGAAATTATTTTTTTTGCAATTTATGGTGATTGTCTTATGGTGATGGTTTAAAAGAGAAATCAAACCTTATCTCTTGAAACCTTTCAAAGGAAACTGTTACCTAGGGTTTGAACTATGATTTTGGCTACCAAGTCCATATTTCTATTCCCTCACCACTCCCTTACTCCATTTTTCCCTTCATTTTGCTATTCCCTAAATTCCAAATTCCTAAAACATCATCTATTCCTACCCCAATTCCCACTTCCCCAAAATCCCAAATACAAATTCCCAAACCCTATTCCTATACCAAAAACTCCCAAATCATTCACTAATTCCCTTTTTCTTTAACTAAACCCTATCCTAACAGTCCCTAAAATCCTTCATTTTTCCCTCTCTAGAGAGTCCCTCATATCACTTTTCCCTTGGTGGCAAAAGTCAAAACACATCAAAAATCACCTTCTCATCAAGACAGTTCATCCACTAGTAGAAATGGCATCTGATCCCTCATATGATTATGAAGAGGAGACACACAGTGACTCACCTATAGAAGAGCCAATATCCACTTGGAGAGGAAGTTAGAAAAGGCTGTCAATGAGAAGAATATTCTGAGAAACATGGCATATCATTATTTGTCAAGGAACATGGCGTGCCAAGCTAGAATCAGGAGCTTGAAGGAAAAATTGAAGAGAGCATCAAGGAGTCAAAAGGAGCATGAAGGACTTCAAATATTGGCTGAGGCTTCCTTTGCCCAACAGAATGCTTGATAGAGAAGACTTAGCCCAAATTTTAAAAAATTTGGGGCATTTTTTGAAGTTTGGATTTTTTTTGCTAAAAAAACAGGAATTTCTGCTCTATGTGCCGCGCCACGTGGCTCTCGCTTTTGATGGGAGCCTCCAAATGACACATACTCGGCATTTTTGGATTTGACATGAAAATATATGCTTGCCTACCAATGGCCAAGAAATTTAGAAAGGTTTTGAGCCCTCAAAAAGCTCAAAAACATTCAAAAAATGACCTTACTGCCCCTATTTTGACACACAGGAAGAAGTGTTGGGAGAACTGACTTTTGGAGGGGAAAATGGAGACCAAATTGAAAATTTCCACTTGGGTTAGAAAGTAGACAGGTAGACCTGTCCAACAAGAACACTTGGAGCAAATTTGGAAATCGAGAAGGCCTTCAAAGGTGGCTCTAAACAGGCACTACACATAGAGAAATCAGGCACGGCGCATAGAGGAAATTTGGCCTAGTCTGACCAAGAATGCTCTATTTGTTGCGTAGTTTTGACAATTTGACTTTTTCTCTTTCTCAATGTCAAAATTGTAATGTAATTTAATGTAAATTGATGGATCATGATGTAAATATGTAAAATTTTCTCTTAGGGAGGTAGATTCATCTATGAAAAAGATGTTTGAAATTGAATGAATCAGTTCCCTAGTTTCCAGAGGCATGCTGTTCCACTGCCTAATTTCTAGTTCTCAGTTTAGAATTAGTTGGAACATCTCTTAAACATGTGAGCTAGACCCTTAGAGGCTAGGATGAGTTATGGTTTTTCTATATCTTGTGATATTTTAGTCATTAGCATGGTTGGACTTTTGAGAAAGCCTTCAGCTTCATTGTACACTCATATCAGCATTTTGGCTAAGGAATTGAGATCAGGATTTGCAGCACTCTTTGGGATCCCTATGGAATTTTGTTTCGGTACAGTGATTTTCTCTGTAATTGTGAATTTACTTATGTGCTATGTATTACATTATCTATCTTGTTCTTCCTGACTAAATCAAACAAGAGTGTAAGTAGAATCCATTGAAATTGTAATGCTCTACTTGAGGTTTGCTTTAGTTTCTTGATGTTTTCAACTGTTTGGAGAGGATCCATGGTCTCTCTTGCCCTCTTCAACTCCTCACCTATCGAATCCTTCCATCTCATTCAGTTTTAAGTGCCAAAAACAATTTCCTACCTTGCCCCATTGAGATCTCTGCAAGACTGAGCCTCATTCCCCGCACCCAAAATCTGCCTTTCCATTAGAGCCAACAAAACACCATTTCATTCAATCAAACTTTTTCACACATATACCTAGCCTAAGATCAGTACTTATATCAGTCATCTCAAGCCCTTAGTGATCATATTTTGTTGAGATTGACCCGCAGAGAGCCCTCTCCCTACCTGGTAGGGCTGGCTACCAGTTTAAGTGTGGTTTGAGGTTGGCCCTGGATCTTACCTTCCTCAGCCTGAGGTAAATCTAGGCACTAACATAGTGGCGACCATACTGGTAGAAAAGCTTATTTTTTTGTTAGTTTTCTTGCTCTATAGACTAGAGATGGAGCCTGAAGTTATGCCAGGTAGCCTTCGAAACGCTTTTGCTTTGCATCAGCGAAAGTAGATAAACGCTGCTTCAGTCAATCTCTGATCTAGTCTTATAAACGGAACATCTGACTTGAAAATCGCCCCAGTACATGAATCAAGTTAGATCTGATTTTTGATGGTGGACAGTAGTCAGACACATATGAAGGCTGAAATCATTCACCTGGCAACTCCAGTGTCGAAAATCCCAAGGTTCAGACTTTTTATGGCAACTCTACTCTTCAAAAACCAGTAACCTAAAGAATTTATTGGTGAATTCATTGTTATCAAAATGGTTTCGTTGGATCGAAGGTATGCTCCCATGAGCCGAGATTACATTCCAGGTTTTCCAAATAAAATTCCTAAGTTAGATTGGCAAAGGAGTTTGCCTACATTTAAAGATGATGATAGGAAGGATGCTGCTTTACATCTGGTTAGATTTCACATACATATTCAAAAGTTTAAGGTTGATTTTCCTAAAGATTGCTTGATGAAGATATTCATGGCCACTCTGGAAGGTGATGCTCGATCTCGGTATTAAATTTTGATGCCTTCTTGTATTTACTATTTGAAGGATTTTCATACCATGTTCTTTGAAAGGTATAAAGAATCTTATCCATCATTAAATTTAGTTCAGAACCGTTGCGAACATGCTTATAGATTTATTGAAAGTCTTGAGAAAGTTTATGAATATGATGACTTCATGGATGATGAGATCATGGAAGCCCTGTATGAAAATCCATTTTAGTAGTATAAAGAGAGTGATACGTATCAAGATGATCAGGAAAATTTGCAGCAGGATCAAGATCTTAATACGGTGGAAGATGATGAAAGAGAAGGTTTTATTTTAGATCTGTCCATAGAAGAAGACAACATGCAGGAAAGTCAAGTTTCAATTTCAGAATGTGATAAAGTCAAGTTGGCTAGTTCAGATCTAGATTCAGATCGTGATGATCAAGACAACCTTGTTCTGAATCCCTTGAAGGAGAGCTCTGCTGTTGAGATCATCTGGAATGAAGAAGACAAAGTTACTGACCCAAGCCTTCATGAGGAGGTAATCCAGTCATTTCATGAAAATCAAGATGAGACCTTTGTTCGAGTAAGTGAAAAATATTCTTTCGATAACTCAGTGGTCAATGATAATTTGGATAATTTGATTGCAATGTCATATGAAGATGATCGACAATGTTTTCAAATTTCAGAAGATCAGGGAAATGAGGATTGTCATTTAGGTTTTTCATGTTCTGAAATGTTATTTCATGAAGAAAATAATCGCTTGAGAAAAAAAAAACAAAATGTAGTATCTCCTCTGTCTGAAGATGAGATAGATCGACTCTTGAAAGGTCAGGTTACAGCCAAAGCTAATGCAGGTCTGCAGTGTGCACATGGCCAAGACGGTGTTGGTGAAACTTCTTCTTCTTTTGAAAATGATGAAAGTCTTGACATTAACCTTATAGATCAGCGAATAGATAATATTCTCTTTCATGAAAATGATAAGGCTGTGATGCTTTAAAATATTGAATATTGTTTTCTATTTAAGAATGACCTAGACCATGAAGTCGAGGGATATGGGTTTGAGAGAGACAATATGCCATAATTTCTCATGGTCAAGGAATTTACAACTAATACTCAGATGGTAGAAGCTTATACCTCTCTGTGCCTTCCTATCACTCAGTAACTAGTTGTTCTTTCAGATCAGAATGAAGGGAGTACTTGTATTTTTTCTATTGGATCTCAAGACAAGCTAGTGCTTCAATATTTTCAATATCCTTTTGGCATTATTTTGCAAGCACCAGAGAATATGAATGTTGGCTGGTTTGTTAGCATAAGCCTTGGTTTCAATTGTGAGTTGCCTACATGTACATCGTTCTGCCTACTCGAGGAAAGAGAGAGCAGAATTTCATTGAGTAGCCATTTGTTGGATTGGTTCCATTGGAAGGCCCACTTCACGTGATTATACATATTTCATTAGTAAGCAGGTAGTTTTCGTCATGATTTGAAACCCTTAAATCTCGATGGACTGCTGCCCTTTGAAAGCTTTGTAAATACTTGTTTTAGTTAAGTCAGTCTTGAGTCATTTTCTGTTTTAGTCAGTTTAGTTTAAAGATAGTTTCAGCTGAGTGTCTAGTTTTAGCTTCTGAGAGTCTTGTTTCAGTTTTGGATTAGTCAGTTCAACTATGAGTCTTGAGTCAAAGTTTCATTGTAATTGGTTTTTGGTTTTTCGAAGTTATTGACTCCATAGCCCAATGGACGAAGGCATTGCCTGCTTTCCCAGAGATCTGTAGTTCTTGGCACCTCCAAGGAGCTACCATCCCCATTGGAGCCAATGTTAGTGTCAGTATGTTAGAGATAAAATCCTATTGTTGCATTGCATATTAGGTGTCCCGCCCAGTCAGCTACATTCCATTAGGCGCATGGATCATCTGATGATAGTGGCTTCTCCTACAGTTTCCCTCATGTCATTTAGCTACTGGCTCATGTTTATTCATCAAAAATTGTATACAGACACCTTTTTTGTCTTAAAGATTACAGAAGTCTTTTCTAGGGTTTCTTTGTCATTTAGGTCTAGGGTTTCATTAGGCTTTCATCAAAAATGGTTTTTAAAAGTCTAATAACAACTAGCAGGCACATGGGGAGGTTCCACCATCAATAGAAAACAGAGTATCTTTAGATTTTATTGTACAAGTTCATGTAATTTTATCCCTTCATATGTAAATTGCTTCAGCTGCAACCCTGGTCACTTTTCCTAGCCTTAGTAGCTCCAACACCTTGCAAAAAAAGCAAAACGTAAGTCATTCAGTTCATGACAAGCTCTAATAAGGTGAAAAAGTTCAAAACAGAGTTAAAATAAAGTCATTTTCAAAACATTGTAAAACTGGGTTTTGCCAACCAAAATATTAAAAGACTCCTAGTATATAAGCCATGTCTCCAATTTGAGAAGCTCATTTGCACACTTAGAAGCAAAGAAAATTCATGTGAAGAGTGAGTAAGAGAAAGTGGGATAAATTTACCAAAAAACAGAGGCACGACACATTGGGCAACTAGCGTGGTGCACATAACTGCCGTGGCACATTGGGCTGCAATTTCGAGTGCAAATTTACACAGGCTCGGCGCACATAACTGGAGCAGTGCGTTGGGTTTGATGTGTCGTGCATATAGCCAGCAAGCTCGAAATCTTCAACAATTCATTCCAAATCACCCAAAACGTGTGGATCATCATTTGTGCAAGTAGGTTGAGCCTTCATCAAACCCTATATCTTGAAATCTTTCAAAGGAAATTGTTTCCTAGGGTTTGAACTGTTGTTTTGGCTACCATGTCCATCTTTCTATTCCCTCACCACTCCCTTACTCCACTTTTCCCTTGATTTCCCTATTCCCTCAATTCCACATTCCTAAAACATCATCTATTCCTACCCGAATTCCCACTTCCCCAACATCCCAAATACAAATTCCCAAACCCTAGTCCTATACCAAAAACTCCCAAATCATTCCCTAATTCCCTTTTTCCCTAACTAAACCCTATCCTAACAGTCCCTAAAATCCTTCATTTTCCCCTTCATCTACAATCCCTCATATCACTTTTCCCTTGGTGGAAAAATTAAAAACACATCAAAAATCACCTTCTCATCAAGACAGTTCATCCACTAGGAGAAATGGCATCTGATCCCTCATATGATTATGAAGAGGAGACACACAGTGACTCACCGATAGAAGAGCCAATATCCATTTGGAGAGGAAGTTAGAAAAGGCCATCAATGAGAAGAATATGCTGAGAAACATGGCATATCATTATTTGTCAAGGAAGATGGTGTGCCAAGCTAGAATAAGGAGCTTGAAGGCAAAATTGAAGAGAGCATCAAGGAGGCAAAAGGAGCATGAAGGACTTCAGATATTGGTTGGGACTTCCTTGGCCCAACACAATGCTTGATAAATGAGTCAAATCACAAGTTGACTCATCTCCCTTACATATATCTATATACGGATCCCTCATCCCAGAGATACAAAGGCTGGAATTTTGCATCTTGTAAGGAATTATTGTTGGTTTCTTGAGGCAACATCTTAGTGTTGGGTGATCTAAGCTTTACATGAGGTGAAGAAGGGCTTACATGCTGAGAGGATGATGCTGGGTCAGAACAACTGGTTGTAACTCTCTTGGCTCTTTCTTAATTATCAATAAAGCTATTCAAGTTTTCCTCCATACTCTTGTGTAATCTATGTTTTGTGCGTTTGTATGGTCAATTTACATCTGATCCTAGATTTTTTATGACAATAGATCCATGTTCTCATATAGCGTTATGCTGCTTTGATTCTACAGGTACTCTGTAAAGCTGGGTATACAAGGAAGCAAGTAGAAAAGGACTATCAGAAGAGAGAGGAATCGAGCAAGGAACCAAGCACAAGACAAAGGTTGGTCTCTTTTATTCTTCTCTCATCTATATTTCATAAAGGAAAACGAAAGTAGTTTTACTTTGTTTGTTTCTAAGGTAGCTACCACACCTTAGTGGGATTAGCAGTTCTGCATAGAAACTTTTCCCTGAAACAAAATGGCGACTCCACTGGGGAGCGACTAGGTTGTTTGTTTATATACATTTGTTTACTTTATAAACTTACAGATGGAGCCTGAAGTTGAGCCAGGTAGCTTTCAAACTGCATTTGCTATGCAAATGCAAAGTAGATAAATGTCGCTTCAGTCAATCTTCGGGTTTTGTTTATGAATTAAACAACTGATTTACAAACTCTCTAATTTCCCTCATGGTGGCTCTAGTAATCTCCTTAGATCTACCCCTGTTGTTGATTTACTGATTACCACTTGCTTGGCCAAAATCCCTGAACTGAACTACAAAATGTGACCCGAAACCTAAGCAAAGTCTTGTCCCTGGCCCAGCACACTCTCTGTTCTGTGAATCTGAAATTCAGCGGACTTCCCGAGTGTAGTAGGTGCGCTGCATTTCAAATTCACTGTGTTACAGGTGCGCTGATCAGACTAGGCATTGTTCCTAAATTGTGGTTTCTTTTCACTCTTTTCAGATCTATTCAAGAATTTTGCTACCTGTAGTCAGTACACCTCTGTTTGAAACCCCTTTCCTTGCTATTATTCCACCTCGTGCAAAGAACTGTTAATGTTTTTGTGTATTTGTTGAGTCATTTTCAGTTCTCCTTTGTAAAAAAGTAACGTAATTGTACTGTCATTTCTTGATTGGAAAGTGTCGCAAGTTTCGTTTTCAGTCATATAAGAGAGTCCAATTGGTCTTGATAGTTGATTACCCTGTTACTATTGTATTTGATTTGAATTTGTAGTTTTTCTATTGTCGAAAGCAAGTCTTCATTTCCAAATCGCAAAGTGTTGTCATTGTCTTCCTTTTGATTTTGAAAAGAAACTTGTTAGTAATTGTCGCTTGAAAAGTAATTCAGATTTGCGCATTAGCTTTCTTTTTATCATTCACATAGTAAGAATGCTTAAAACAAATACATGCATGTGCATTTGCATTTAGACTGTTTGATTGGTTTGATTTACGACAGTGCATATAGTGTGTGCTCTTTGCTCTTTGTTGAAAGAATTATGTCTTTCTTTCCTTAGTAGCTAGGATTTTCATTGCACAAAGAAGATAAAAAACTGTTTATCATCTTAGATTGCATTTTAGGAATTGTATATCTACATCACGCGGTGAACCTGAAACGCAAATTTCTTAAGAAAGATCAACTATAAAATAAATTTAATGAATCTAACAACACTTTGGAACCTAACACACAACATCTAGAAGTCTAGGCTAGAGACGTATTCTGGTGTTGTAAAGCCTGGTAATTGTTGTTCTCACTGTTGGTTGGGTGATTCCTCCACTTTGAGATGATAAGTATCAGTACAGACTTGTGCTCCCACGTACCGTCGAGTATATTTTGGGAGACCACAACAGGCTTAATTCTTTATCCTTAGGAAGCCGTGTTTGTCGCCCTATCGATCGCAATGCACTGAACATAGAATTCGGGAAGATTGATTGCCGTATTGTAACAAGTATTCTACAGTTTTGCGATTGGTTTGGTAATCCCTCTGCCTAGATTTCCAGAGTAGTCCCTTTCGTTCCTTTTCAGACTCCTTAACGGAAAAGGTTCATCTGAGCACTTGTCACTTCAGGCTCATTAAAAATCAAAGGCGACTAGAGTCATCTTTTGTTTTTTCTTGACTCTTTAAAATTAAAAAAACAAGTTGTGTCAAAGCGTCTAAAATTTATTTTAAACGGAATAATCACCACCTTTCCTACGTTGGTCTTGGGTTGAGAAAATGGAGTCTAACAACCAAGGAGTTCCCCTTGGAGGAAATCCTAGTCCCTTCTCCTCTTGGGGAGATGTTGGTGCACCCCACATGGCCAAATTGTCACTTCCAGGATTGACGATTGGCTTGCCTGTATGGCTTTTCTCAACCTCTGTCGTTCAGAACACCGCGATTCCTGAAAAATCGAGTCAGGAACTAGACAATTCCAGAGTTACCCACCAACCGTCTACTTCATCCAATTCTTCTTCTCCTCCTTCCTCTTCGCTCGATGGGGCTGGTGAAGCCAAAAATCAAGTATCTGAGAAGAAGAAGGAAAAGAAGAAGAAAGAGAAGAAGAAGAAGGAGCCAAAGGCGAAAGGGTGAAATCAAGCGTCGTCTAACGAAAATCCACACACTGTACCAACCAGGCCTAAATCGCCATGTGTCATTTGCAAATGAGACCACTATCATAGAGATTGTCCCTGCATCCCTCGGATCTTAAGGGACTGGTCTCCTCGTTTGCACAACCCGATGTCGTCAACCTCTGATGATCATGTTGAAAACACACCGTCGACTAGTGAAAGTGAAGTCCCTGGACAAAAAGGAAAGTGCAAGTTTCCTTGTAAACTGTGTGAAGGAAATCACGTCGTCCACCGTTTTCCCTTCTTAGACAAGGCTAAACGAGTTTTGGACGATCGTCCGGTTTCACCGTTACGACTTCCTCCTGGATATAAGAAACTCTTTTCCAGTCCGTCGCTAGTTGAAAATCCGGCTAACCCGCCCATGTGGTTGCCCGAAGCAACTATCGTTGAAGATAAACCTTCTGAACCGATACCAGATGAAAGTCAAAAGGTCGAGGCGGCAGTTGACCGGATCTTGCCTTAAGAGGTTCCATCTTCAGATGATACAGTCACTGAAGAGAACAAGGATGACACCGTCCAAGTTCTTTTCGTAAACACAAACTCTGATGAACATGGGGGAAATTTACCCATTCCTTTACCACAGGAAGGAAGTTCGTCAGAATCGTACCCGGCCGTCCATTCGGTCCCACCTCCAAGCAACCTAGTTGTTTCCTTCGACTGGAATTAGCTAGGTAGACCCCGTTTATCGGCTAGTATACCATTCCGAATCATTGCTCAAATATATAGAATGGTTATGGCCGGTACCATCATAGATGGAGGGGCTTCTGTGAGTATCCTTTCCTCGACTGCTTGGAAAGCGCTTGGTTCGCCATCGCTTTTGCCTAAGATGAGAAATCTAACAGGCTTTGACAAAGGAACCAGTCAACCATTAGGGATCCTTCCCAATGTGCCCATAACACTGAGAGGAAAAACAGTTCATATGAACGTAATGGTAGTCTAAGGACCCCTAATTATAATCTACTCCTTGGACGAGACTATATTTATTGCATGGGAGCCATTGTCTCATCACTCTTTAGAGTAATGTGTTTTCGGTACGAAGGAACAGTGGTTAAGCTCGTAGACCAGCTTTCATTTCCCAGTTCACACATAGCAAATAGTCATATACCATCCCTAAATGGTCTTTTCACACAAGAAATGTCTCATCAATCCCCAGCTCGTCCTCCTGATGAGCATGAGTGATTCGGAGGACATGACTGAAACCCAGGGGGCATGCACCCTGGTCTGCTTTGGCAAGAAAACTTCAGATATAGGGTAGGTTTCCGCGAGGGATATATGACTAGTCTGATGCTCCCGTCCGTGGTTGGAAAAGGGGGTTGGACTAGAATAAGATTCCCTTGTCAAAGTTATGTGGGTGGAGGTGTCTGTGCCACTCGCCTTTGTCTATTTCGGTAGGCATCGCCGAAGAAGTGTTTTTTTTGAGGTCCAGATAAAACAATCTTTGGTAACCTAAAAGAGGTAAAACTTTCCGGATAAAATGAATGTCTTGTCGGTAGAATAGAAGGTGACCTTAAAACTCTATTTTATACCTGGGGGAATGCAAACCTTTTGGCGTGCAAGCGAAGAGAGACCATTTATTTTTTAAATTTGTAGGTCCTCTAACCCTTTAAACTCGTAGGATTGGTCGTTTCCTAACTTGCATAAAGAAAGGATGTGAGGCAAAGGTTCGAAAAATTGTCGTTTTTATATATGAGACATCCTTATTATACGACTGGATATATCGAGCAATTTTAACGCGGACTTCATGCTTGTTAAAAAATAAACATAAGAAATGAGCAAATGTTACCCCCAGCATTTAAGCTCAATAAAAAATGAACCAATTCCCGGTAAACAACCATCATGAATGTAGTACTTCAGCCTTTAAAGCCTTGGTCGTGTTCCCATCATCACCTCCACTCTATATTGGCCGATCATTCACCTCCATTTGATTGTTTACCCCTTTTGAGGAACAGCTGCGAAGAGTGATCCCACTAGCCATCCTTGTAACACTGTTGTGATTGGAAAATTCCAAACCTTTCCTGGAATCAGCTGCTACCCAATTTTATCACTTGTTCCTCAAAGACGAGTCTCCTTTAAGCTCTTTTCAACTGACTCGTAAAATATGAAAAGATTGTCGAGCCATTGGCCTCTCCAGCTCGTTAAAAGGACCGGAAGTGCTATCCCTCCTTTAGATTTTAATCTTTTTGGACGTGAGGGATTATTACACAAAAATATCTAGCGCTTGTTTTGTTCGGCTCGTTAAAAGTATTGAAAATTCATCCCTTCTGTATTGTTTTATACTTCTTCGGACTTAAGGGATTAGATGACGAAAAAGGATTTTTGGAGTTTCCCTTACATCCTTTTTAGACTCTCTAAAATTGAAAAGGACCGAGTAATCTTTATCGTTAAACTCGTTAAAACCTAATAGCGACAAACTTGTCAATAGCAGACAAGAACGAGTTTCACTATCGCTAGTCTCGTTAAAACATAGCGATGGGTTCGCCCGAAGGGAAAATTATACAACAAGCATATGTTATCCTCCTCAAGCTTGACAAAAATAAAGAGGTACTGGTCAGCAATGACTGGGGAAAAATTGGGAAGAAAACTTGAAGAAACTTTGTTGGTAGCAAGTCGCTCTTGAACATGACACTTTCACTCCGCATCCAAGTCGAGTTGGGTTGTTTCATTCACCGGTCACATCACCATGGTCCCATCACACCATCCACACTGGGGTTAATGCTACCAATCCATCACGTCAGTGTCGCTGGTATGTTCAAGAGAAGTCACTCAGAGAATTCACCTATGTCTCACCTGCTACAATACATTTACGGTCCATTCTTTCATGACCCCCACCCTAAACCTTATATCACAAGATCGTTTTCATCTCCATTAAAATCATTTGCTCTGTTCCATGTCATTAATGTGGGATTCGTTATGGCCCTCCTTTGATGGATCACTTTTTGTCGACATCAGCTCATTATCCAAGAAGCCGATCTAGGAACACCCCTTTCAGTACTTTGAAGCTTGCATGCCTCAATGGCAAGTTTCTCACTTCCGGCGACAGGTTTACATCAATGACCTTCGACTGAAAGATTTTGCATGGTGTTCGATGCCAAGTCCTTTATTCATGCCACATGAATTGTACTGCAATACCTTGAGGGTCATTATCATTATTGGTGATTCCTCTTGCGCCTGTTAATAGCTTACATCATTGGCTGGTAATCAGGAGATGTCTTTCCATGTTCAACTCCAGAACATCTCTCACATGGATCGACTTGTACTTTGAGTGAAGATCGAATGAGATTGAAGATCCCAGATCTCGTTTCATCCATCCAGGCTGCGATACATATTCAGGAAAATAAAGGCATCAAATGTACATCATTGCTGCATGGATAATCATCCAATCAAAGGGATGATGGCTCTACCAGAATCATCAGTCTACACTCAGACGATTGTCTGTCCTATGTACATGAAAATGAATTTATAAAGCTGAGCATGGGAATGCACGCCTCAGCTAGATCACGAAAATATTATGAAGATAATGTATTGTATTGTATCTTATAACAAGTCTCCTCCCAACTTGAAATAACTTCGGATCCTCATGATAAAGCATTTCATCCGACATAAAAAAAGATTAATGACCTCATGCTCTAGGGGGCAACTGTTATAGACATTTTTGGGCACTGTAACCCCAAGCATAAAATTTCCATAAACCAAGGGCTCCTAAGCCCCTAAAAGTGTTGTTCCAACCCCTAAAGGAACAAGGTCAACTGATTACAGCTTCTCCCAGAAGTTCTCCATGAAAAACTACTCAGAACTGGTCAAAACAGGATCATTTCACCTGCTCCATAGGCAAAGTGCATTGCATCTCACCTAAGTACACTCTGTGGGTGCGTTGCATTTCAAAAATCCCTTCTATGGGGTGTGATGGGTGAGAAGAGACAAATGGCAGTGTCAATCTGCGAGGTGGAGAGGCATGGAATCTTCCACAAACTTCTCCTGTGACACTTGCCTCTCCGAATTCGACCAAGGATGAGTAAGAGATCATCAATATCCTAGTGGAAGCAAGAACTATCAGAGGGAAGACACTAGTCAATCACAAACTGAATCATCTCCCTTACAAATATCTATATATGGATCCCTCATCCCAGAGATCCAGAGGCTGGAATTTTGCATATTGTAAGGAATTGTTGTTGGTTTCTTGAGGCAACATCATAGTGTTGGGTGATCTAAGCTTTGCATGAGGTGAAGAAGGGCTTACCTGCTGAGAGGATGATGCTGGGCTAGAACAACTGGTTGTAACTCTCTTGGCTCTTTCTTAATTATCAATAAAGCTATTCAAGTTTTCCCCCATACTCTTGTGTAATCTATGTTTTGTGCATTTGTATGGTCAATTTACATCTGATCCTAGATTGTTTACGATAATAGATCCATGTTCTCGTATAGTGTTATGATGCTTTGGTTCTACAGGTAATCTGTAAAGCTGGGTATACAAGAAAGCAAGTAGCAAAGGACTCTCAGAAGAGAGAGGAATCGAGCAAGGAACCAAGCGCAAGACAGAGGTTGGTATCCTTTATTCTTCTGTCATCTATCTTTCATAAATGAAAATGAAAGTAGTTTTACTTTGTTTGTTTCTAAGGTAGCTACCACACCTTAGTGGGATTAGCAGTTCTGCATAGACACTTTTCCCTGTAACAGGCATGTTGTTCCACTGCCTAATTTCTAGTTCTTAGTTTAGAATCAGTTGCAACAGCTCCTAAACATCTCAGCCTGACCCCTAGAGGCCAGGATGAGTTACGGTTTTTCTATATCTTGTGATCTTTCAGTCATTAGCATGGTTGGACTTTTGAGAAATCCTTGAGCTTCATTGTACACTCATATGAACATTTTGGCTAAGGAATTGAGATCAGGATTTGCAGCACTCTTTGGGATCCCTGTGGCATTTTGTTTTGGTATAGTTATTTTCTCTGTAATTGTGAATTTACTTATGCGTTATGTATGACATTATCTATCTTGTTCTTCATGACTAAATCAAACAAGAGTGTAAGCCGAATCCATTGAAATTGCAGTGTTCTACTTGAGGTTTGCTTTAGTTTCGTGATGTTTTCAGTTGTTTGGAGAGGATCCATGGTTTCTCTTGCCCTCTTCAACTCCTCACCTATCTAATCCTTCCATCTCATTCAATTTTAAGTGCCCAAAACAATTTCCTACCTTGCCCCATTAAGATCTCTGCAAGATTGAGCCTCATTCCCCGCACCCAAAATCTGCCTTTTTGGCCTTCGGTTCTCCGGCTCTCCATGTGACCAAGTGCTCAGGGCTTATCCATTTTGAGCCCTTCCGCCCAATGATGTGCGATTAGCGCTAATCGCGCATCAAAAACCTCCTCTGTTTCCCAATATGGGCTTCCCTAGGGCTAATTCCATCTCCTACGCAGTCTCCATGGGCCTCAGTTAGCACGATTTGACCGGGGTCCTCATCGTTCCATGGTAGCTGCCACTGCCACTAGTTTAGAGGTGTTTTTTATCATTCTTCTGATTTCTTTGATATTTGTCCTGACTTGGTACAGCCATGGTTCTCTCGATTATTCCTCATGGATCTAATTCAGATCATGGCCTCGCCATTGAAAAGCTTTTGGACCACAAAAACTTGGCTTTCAAGCATCGACTAAGTGAGGGAATTTTTTTCTCACTTGTCCAATCTCAATCCATTTTGCACTTCTTGGCTTTGAACCTTTGAGCCCAATCCTGAGGTACTCCACATCTCGTTTGAACGTCGTCCTCACCTTCCTGTCCAGTACTGTGTCTTCCTGCAATTCATTAAGATATACAGGTAGCAGGTCATTAATAGAAGGCAATTCACTTTTCTCTTTAGGGCCTTAATCATTCAAGGTTCAAACAATCTCAAGAAATCCACATTTACAACTGAGTAGATGTCCATGTAAGCTGGTAGATCAAGGCGAAAAGCATTTTCACCAATCTTTTCAAGTATCTTAAAGGGTCCATACCTGATAGGCTTTAGCTTTTTACCTTCACCTTGCATCCTATCCTTGCTTATATATAGCTAGACTTGGTCACCAACTTGAAAACTATGCCCCATCTGATGCTTGTCATTCCTAGCCTTGTATTTGGCTTGGCTCTTTTCCAGTTGTTCTTGTATTACCTGGTGGATCTCCTGGATTTTTTCAATGAACCTAGTTTCCTTGTCCACATCACTGTGTTCATCAGGCATGGTATATTTACCAAAGACAAAATCCAAAGGAGACCTTGGTGTGAAACCAAAACATGTCTCAAAAGGAGATCTATGTGTAGAAGAGTGTTTGCTCTGTTGTAAGCATGATGCACATAACACAAGTGTTCATCCCACAGCTTAGGATGTTTATTGCAATATCCTCTGAGTAACTGGATCACTCTCCTGTTAGCTACTTTTGTCGAGCCATCAGTTTGTGGATGAAGTGTTGTGCTTTTCTTTAATTTTGTGTCCATCAGTTCCCACAGACTCGACCAAAACTTTCCCACAAATCGGGTGTCTCTTTCAGATACAATAGAAGTGGGTAATCCAAAATGAACCCATACATGTTCAAAGAATAATTTTGTGGTTTGTTCAGCTATAATCTGTTTATTTCAAGGTATCAAAATACACATTTTGTTGAACCTATCCACAACAATAAATATATAATCATGACCTTTCTTAGATTTAGGTAGTCCTCCAACAAAATCCATGGAAACACTTTCCCAAGGGTGAGAAGGTACTGGTAAGGGAGTGTATAAGCCTAGTTTTCTATTGTTGGGCTTGCTTTTAGCACACATAGTACACCCTATTACATATCTAGAAACTGTCTCATTCATTTTTTTCCAATAACAAAATCTTTGTAGTTTTGCAACTATTTTACTTACCCCAAAGCGACCTAATATCAGAGAAGTATGTGCTTCCCTAATTATCTTTACTCTCTCAGTTTGTGGAATACAGAGTTTCCCACAATGATATAAGAGTCAGTCTTTTACATGATAATCCAATTTTTCTACTCTTTTTCCTTGACTTAAAGTTGCATATACATCTTTAAAGTCCATATCCTGAGCACATTGTTCAATATAGCTTTCATGTAGTACAAAATTATGCTTAAGTATGGTCGATGCATTTATAATGGGTCTAGATAACATGTCTGCAACTTTGTTATGTATGCCCTTTTTATATCCAATGAATAAATGAAACTTTTGTAGAAAACCCATCCCTCTGTAATGTCTTGATTGTTGCAACTTAGTTTGGGAGTGTAGATATTGAAGTGGTTGATGATCAGTATGTATTACTGTCTCTTTTCCCATTAAGTAATGTTCCCACTTTTTCACACTCTGAACTAATGCATACAATTCTTTATCATATGTAGGATAGTTAACTACTGCAGGATTAAAAGTCTTACAATGATAACATATGGGTTTACCATGTTGTGTCAACATTGTTCCCATGGCATAGTCGCCGCATCTGTTTGGATCTCAAATGGTCTTTGTAAATCAAGCAGTGCTAGTATAGGTGTTGTACTAATCTTTTCTTTCAAGGTGTCAAAGGCTTTATGATGTTTGCCTCCCCACTAAAACACCTTGTTCAATCATGTTAAGGCATGTAAGGGAGTTTCAATTGAGGAAAATTTGGAAATGAACTTCCTCCAATATTGTGCTGCTGCTAAGAAGCTTCTCACCTCTGTAGCAGACTTGGGTTTAGGCCAGTTTACAATGACTACCACTTTAGAGGGATCTATTTTCAATTCACCACCCCCTACTATATGACCCAAGTAGTTTAGATATGTCTTGCCAAACTCACATTTTGAGAGTTTAACATAAATTTTTTCCCTTTTCAAAACATCTAGTGTCTGCCTAACATGATTTAAGTGTTCTTCCCACGTTTTACTAAAGATCATAATGTCATCCAGATACACAATAACAAAATCATCAAGAAAAGGTCTGAGTACATCATTCATCAATCTCATCAAAGTAGCAGGAGCATTGGTGAAGCCAAAACGAATAACCAGCCACTCATACAATCCCTGCCTTGTTTTGAAAGTAGTCTTCATGCATCTTGCTCTGCAACCATGACTTGATGGTACCCACTGTGCAAATCCAACTTGGTGAAATAAACAACTTCCTTCAGTTGATCTAAAAGATCATCTATGTGGGGAAGGGGATAGTGATTTTTTATCGTTATCTTATTCAATGCTCGGTAGTCAATGCACATTCTCCACGAGCCATCTTTCTTTGTCACCAAAACGGTTGGTGACCCACATGGTGATGTGCTAAGCCTGATGAATCCCTTCTTGAGCAACTCCTACACCTGCTTCTTGATTTCGGCATTCTCTAAAGCAAACAACCTGTACATTCCAATGTTAGGGAATGGAACATCTTGCTGCAAAATAATATCATGTACTATTCCCTTTTTGGCTGTCAGACCTTTAGGTTCTTGAAATAAGACATCATACTCTGAAACAACCTTTTCTATATCAGCCTGTTATTCAACATTACAGTCCCCAAATACATTGGTTTTAGCAGGTTTATTTTCCTTTACAACCATCAGTAAGAATTGTTTGCTTGAATTTATCATTCTTTTCGCCTGCCCTGAGTTTATGAGAGTATAATTATTCTTGAGCTTATGAGCTCTTACAAGATATTCCATTCCATCTTTAACGAGCAGATACTTGTTCTCAGCTCTATAGAAAATAGCCTTCCTATCATACAAGTAAGGACTTCCTAAAACAATTCCACATATATCCAAAGGAATTATGTCTAACTCAACCTCATCTACAAATTCTAATCCAAAAGAAAACTTGATTTTGCACTCTCTAGTCACTTGTAGTTGTGCTTTATCATTCAACCATCCTAATGTATGAGGTGTAGTTGTTAATCCCAAGTTCTTTACAATTACTTCATAAATTAGATTTACTTGTGAGCCCCTATCAAACAATGTATAAATCTTTTGAAATTTGGAAACAACCGAATATGGAAAAGCTCATGTCCTTTTCTCTCATTTTCTTCATCAATAGTAGATTGAGCAGAATTACTAGTAGATGCTTCAGAATTCTTAACTTTTATGCCTGTGGTTAAAATAGTTGTTTCATCTCCTGAGTTTGACCCCAAATCTTTCTGAATAACTACAACAGTCTTCTTCTTCTTGCCCTCAGACTTCTTAGGTCTCAACTCTGGATGCAGAATCCAACAATACTCATCATCATGCCCATCCTTTTTACAGTGAGTGCAAGAAGCTTTTCTTTGCTATGCAGTGTTCTCCTTCCTTGCTTTCCACTTCTGCTTTCTTTTCTCCTTGCTCTTGCTTGCAGTGGGTTGGGATGGTCCCCAAACTTCTGGATTTCCATTCTTTCCTCTAGCTTCTAGATGAGTAGCTTGTATAAATACCTCATCTATACTAGTGGGATTAAACATGAGGATGGTATGCCTCATGTAGATGTGTAGACCACCAATGTACTTCAAAAGAGTCGCAGTGAGTCTAATGAGATTCCTAGAATCAATGCTCTCTTTCTGAATTCTTGAGTGCACCCTTGCACACATTGCCCTTTCAACTCCGAAGAGTTTGCCAACTCATCATGGCTTGTTGCATGTAGGCCAATGGATAGAATTGCTTCTTGATTGCAGAAACAAAGTCACTACAGACATAGATAGTCTTAACATGTCTTTTCATGTCAGCTTGAGCTCAACCTTCCCACCAAACCAAGGTAGTGCCTCCTAGGCATAGGCTTGCTAGCTGAATCTTGCTCTTGTCTGAGTCTATGTTCTATACCCTGCAATACACATCAATCTGTCTTATCCAATTGTCAAACTTTTCAGCATTTAGCTCTCGATCATATATAGGCAAATAAAATTTAACATCTAGTTTGATTAAGGATGCTTTCTTGTTATGCACAGGGCTATTAGGAGGTGTGAGAAAGTTTTCTTCTTTCCCTTTGCCTTTCGATTGGTCATGGAGATGAGATTCATCTCCTTTGTCTTGTTTAGAGCCAGATGGGTCTTCATCCTTTTGTTTTCTAAAATCCTTATACATTTCCTCTACCGTGGACCTCAACGCTAGGAAACTTTCTAGGAATTGATGGTCTGGCCCTGCAGAACCTTCTTCTAACATTGTCTTCTGAGGGTAGACTCTTCCAATCTCAAGATTAGTTGTGACCAACTCTCCTTCTCCTAATTTGAGCTTTGGTCTAGTTAGCATTCAATAGCTAAACCAACATAAGCTTGTCTAACCTTACAACCTAGAACTCTGATACCACTTGATCCGATAATCACCTTATGAGTGACCTCAGTTAAATATTTAATAAAATGAAGGTATTACAAACTCATGTGCTGGTGTGTGTGTCTATGTTATTTAGGCAAGAAATCAATCAGATTGCAAATACACAGACACTTGAAATGGAAAGACATCAGAGAAATACAGTAAGCAAATACAAGAACACAAGAAATCAATAAGGAGTTCACCCGATCCCCCAGGGCTACATCTTCGGTCCAGCTCTCAGTGGTGGCCTTATTTCATTGTGTCTTAAGCAGAGAATTACAGTGTAGGAGCTTAATATGAGTCTCCTAAAATATATCTACTTGGTAGGGTGGTCCTTGGATTCCCCAAGCCACTGGAGTGCACAAACTCTATTACCTACCAGCTCTTTGACCTCTTTGGTCTGACAGATCCTCTCGGGGATTGGCTTGAATCTCTCAAGCTCTCTGCTACTCGACGTTGCCTTTGGTCAGCTCTGCCCTCTGTCTTCTTACTGCTTTTCTTTATTTCACACTCTTCTTTGCTTCTCTATCTTCTGTCTTCGGTTCTTCCTTTTCCCAATGTGTCTTGTGTTCTTTGTTCATGACTTTAAAGCCATTCATCCCATGTTTGTTTAGTTCATCTTCCTCCTCCATCGAATCACCTATTGTAGCTGCACTTGGAGTTCCCTGTTCGGCATCATCATTAGGCTCATAGGGAGTGGCCACATGTCCTCCTGGAACTGCGCTAGCCTGCTTCGTCGGTTCAATTCTTCAGTTACGTCATGGAATGACTCTTCCTCCACCATGGCAGTCAAAGAAGACCTCAAATCCTTCTAAATCATGGCTTATTCCCTTATTAAATCTAGTCTTATCATTGGGCGCAATATCAACCGTCAGATCTGGATCCCCGAGATCCAACTTTGTTTGCTCATTTCGCGCAGTTGACTTGCTCGACTGTTAACGCACGATGAGCGGTGGTTCTCTCTCTCCTCCGCTTGCCACGCATCGGACGTTGAGTGGAATTGCTCTGATTTCATCCAAAACTGCTTACCGTTCAAGGAGCCCCTGATCAATACCGTTGGTTTTGGGGCAGGTCCTGCCTTTTATCTTTTAGCCTTTTCACCTTTTTTCCTTCGGTTCTCTCACTCTCCATGTGACCAAGTGCTCGAGGCTTCTCCATTTCGAGCCTTTTCGCGCAACAATGTGTGATTAGTGCTAAGCGCTAATCGCACATCAAAAACCTCCTCTGTTTCCTAATCCGGGCCTCGCAGGGGCTAATTCAGCCTCCCGCGTAGTCTACATGGGCCTCGATCAGCGTGCTTTGACGGGGGTCCTTGTCGTTCCACATTGGCTGCCACTGCGATTGGTTTAGAGGTATTTTTGATCACTGTTTTGATTTATTTTATGTTTGTCCTGACCTAGTACAGTCATGGTTCTCTCAATTATTCTTCATGGATCCAATTCAGATCATCCTAGTCTTCCACTTTATTCCATGCTCACGACACTGTCTCTTTTCCTTTACTAGTTGTTGTTGTCATATCAATTGAACAACAATCATCCAATCTATGTTCCTACATATAAAGATAGTGGAAGTCAGTTTTCTACACCCAGATTTATTTAATTTGTTACTAATCGATTTTACCCAACTTCTGTTTTCGTTTCCTCTATTTTTATCCATAAAACAAAGATAAACATGTGAAGATAAATGCTTAATTAGGTTATTTATGATGAGAAAACATACCTTTTCCTCGTCCCAATAGGCGCAATCACTCAAACACCTTTCTTATTCCCCCCGCCTAGGTTCGTCTAACACCAAGTCATTGCAACACTCTTTTTGCCCCATATGGCTCTTGTGATACCATTATGGTATCCTGCCCCTGAGGCCATGGCAACAAGCTCAGGAATCACTACAACATGTGTTAGTCTTATTCCTCCTGTAGATAGCGCACCATAACAAGAAGTTCCTACACCAACACCAACCAATGCTAGAACAAGGGATAAGCAAAAAGCTAAAATGTTGGAAGTATCAAACACTCCCTCCTATAGGGTACCTCAACCTTGTGCTTTGTGTAAAACAATTGGGCACCCCACCCGTAGGTGACCAGAGTTAAACAAGCTCAAATTTCTTATGCATGTCCTAAAAGCGGTAGTAAATCATTTTCCCCCTGCTAGAGAAAATAACATACCCACACATCATAAGGCATTGCGCACCAATCATGCATGTTTCATATGCACAAAATATAGACATTACACTCATCATTGCCCAAAAATCCCTCAATATCGAGCTGCCCTAGGTTCACTAATCCGAACCAACACCCTGTTACTCCCAGTAGAGGATGCATCCAAAAGCCCTTTTTACCTCATGAGGGAATAAGCTTCTTACACCTAGCCCTCTTCTGATCCATAAAACTCCCACCATGATTGGAGGTAACTTCAACCAGCGAGACCCCTACCAACACCCACTTGTTCTTTATGCAATGAACTAATTCATTTCATCAATCAATGTCTTGAATTAAGGTCCCTTAACTGACTGTATCCGCTTACCCTCATTTCCCAAAGCGCCAGACCCAGGCACAGGCGTCACACTTGCATATATTTTTGCAGGAAATCATCACGCGTGGCACTGTCCCTAACTTTCTCAATTCTATTCTATGTTAGGATTCATGCGATGATTTATCATTGAGAATTCTAATTTAGTAACTTCAAATGCTAAACCATTAGATCATACCACACAACCAGGGAATGCAACATCTAGGTCCATTTTGTGTGTGTTTGACATGAAACAGTTGTCAACAGTTCACCAAGGCCCCCATCATTACATCACCCCTCACCATCATCAATATAGATTGGGAAAAAAATAATCTAATGTCATCTGGGAAAAAAGATCACCACCATGTGTGCCCTATGTGATAACCCCAACCACTTGGTAAATTAATGCCACAGATTGAGTAATTTTAATGACATATTTCTCTTAGTGGTCCAAATTCCACAAATCCACCTCTCAAATCAAGAGAAACATACACACTATTATTGTCGCGTCTTCTCTCAATTACATCAAGGACTTGTTAGTACCTTCCATGTTTTCATGCAACGAGAGTAGAATTGAGGCATGTCCACACTAGGAAGTCATTTCATGCCAATACTAACACCCAAAGAAGGCTATTACCTAAAGATGTCCCATCCCATGATGTCAACCAAGCATCATCATCTCATACTATGAGCAATACCGCTACCCACACTCTCTATTTGGTTAGTTCTAGTCCACTATGTAGTATCTACAATAGTACCTGGCATTGAACAGACACATATGATATGTTACAAAAATTTCAGAAGCTTAGGATTTTGCATCAAACTACTATGGAGGAAGAAAATTCTCCTCCTTCTACGCCAACAAGACTGCAATAACTTCCTCCCACTTGGTATCAACCCACCATAACTAAAATTATACCACCACATAATGTTGATGAAGCACAAGACCATATATAATTCATTTCCTCATCATTAGGAACCATGATTCATGTTGTCTGTTCATCATTTTTTGTTCTTGAGACACTAAAATCCACCATACTAGTGGTAACACCACCGACAGTGTACACCCATCCCATCTGCACATTTTCAACCTCACTTGGTTCTACAACACCAACCAATGAATCATCTTCTTTCTTATCAACCAACACAACCAAATTTGAACTCCAACCTTAAGACTTGACACAACCCAAGTCAATGCTAGATAATAATTTTCACTCTGATGATGATATTCTAGAGGCTATGGAAAAACTCGAGTGTCCATGGGACAACATGCACCATCTTTCTTTTTTCTATCGTGAAAAGAATTTATACTTACTAGTGCACCGACCCACGATATCTATGCCATAGAGTTTAAATATTTCCTACCACCAGGAAAGGTCAATTGGTTCAAGAATCCCATCCCAACACCTATTGAATTTGAGGAAGGGAATATGTCAAATATTTCACCTACAATCAAGGTAAATATTTCAAAACAACCTACAAAAGTCAAATATGTCTCCTTGGGTGAAACATGCTCTCAAGAAGAAATAACCACATACACATCCTTGTTCCAATAATACACGGATATTTTGCATGGATTACTCTCAGATGCGAGGCATCAGTCCCACCATTGTAGAAAACCATATTGACATGTGGCTTGATGCCCATCCTGTCATGCAAAAACAACGTCATTTACATCCTTCTAGGGCAGAAGCAATCAAATAGGAAATCACTAAACTCCGCAAAGTTCGGTTCATCTATCCTATATCTTACACATCTTGGGTTTCTAACCCTATAATCATCATAAGAAATAGGCCACCATCCACATTTGTATTGATTTCCAATATATGAACAAAACTTGTCCCAAAGACAATTACCCTATGCCATTCTTCAACCATGTCATCAACACTTATGCCAATCATGAGGTCGTGTCCTCCATGGACAGGTTATTTGGGTATAGTCAAATCTATATTTGTCATACGAATTAGTACAAACCCATATTTATAACCCCTTGGGGTAAACTCAAATACCAAGTTATTCCTTTTTGTCTTAAAAATGATGGCACCACCTTCCAGTGTGCCATGAATTACATCTTCCATAATTTAGCTAATCTTATCCTCACATATTTGGATGACCTTACATTATGATCCAAGAAGTGTTCTAACCATTTAGAGGATCTCCACGTCGTCTTCCAGAGATGTCGAAAATATAACCTATGGTTGAACCATCTCAAGTGTGTATTTTGTGTCAATTTTGGAAGACTATTTCGATTTATAGTTTCCAAACAAGGTATCATAGCTAACCTTCTCAAAGTACAAGCCATTAAGCAACTACCACCTCCAAAAAAATTGAAACATTTACCAAGCTTACATGGTAAGGCCAATTTCTTATGATGCTTTTTCCCCAATTATAATACTTGTGTGCAAGGATTTTTGTGCCTCCTTCAATAGGATAATCCCTTCCATTGGGATGATCAAGCTCAAATATAATTTGAAGCTTTAAAAGACACATTATCTCAAGCTCCTTTGGATATCCCACCTTACCACAATAAAGACTATACCATATATCTATCAACATCATATCTACTTGTCGCTACGGTGTTAGTCCAAGATGGACCAGATAACAAGGAGCACATAATTTATTACATCAAAAAGAACATATCTAGGCCTACATTGAATTATGAACTGGAAGAAAAAACTTCCTTAGCTCTAATACATTATGTATAGAAGCTTCATCATTATATCATCCTTCATACCACTACGATAATAGCAACTATTAACCCCATGAGGTAACTTAACACTCACCATATGATGAACCACAAATATGCTCAATGGATTGTTATTATGCAAGAATTTGATTTACAGTTTAATTCTTCTAAAAGAAAAAAGGTGCTCGTTCTCGTCAAGTTCATAATAGATCTCCAAAAAAATACCTAAGGCTCTCTCATCAATGATGCTCTTACCGGCGAACATCTATTTCTAGTATGAACAAACGACCCTTGTATGGTGACATCCTCCACTTTTTATGAACAAAAATGTTCAAACCCCAACTTACCCACGATGATCGAAGGTGCATTCGTCCCCTTAACATTCAACAACTACACAAGTCTTCATATCAAGGTGGTATTGTACTTCATGACCGTTGCAGTTCTATCATTTAGTCGAAGACCGCTACATCACAAAGCACCTCTTTCAGTAGTGCTTAAATCATGATACCGAATAGGTACTCAAATTCAAAGACTTATGCATACCTCGACAGGGCATTCAACAATGCTTCACCTTTCTTATGCATGGGGGAACCAAGTTCAGTTTATTTGTTGAAGAAACAACCTTGAGGGTGTCAACAGTTATCATCATCAACCATTAGCATGTCAAACACCATAATGTTGACTAGACAAAACTATTTTCTGTTTGATTGTAATAATTTGTCACTAGTCATCATAATGAGCATGGGACATGTTGGCCTCGTATAGACACCTTTTTACTCTTTAGATTTTCTTCACAACGTGGGTATCCTTTATACTAAGTCAAGGTGTTTCCCTACTCCTCTCCATAACAATTTATCTTCGCTCTCAAAATGTTGATCAAATTCTCCATTAGAATAGAAAACATGATGTATTTCAACTATGTGTTTACTCCTAACCTCATACATGAGGGGGAAACTGTTAACACCAGAAAATTGTACAAATGTTTTCACAATCTAGAAGATGCTAAAAGATGTCCAATATAATGCACAAGTGAAGGTTTTCTAGTTGAAGACATTATGAAGATTAAAAAATTTAATTTCTCCTAAGTCCCAAAGTTTATAGAGTTTAAAAATGGAAGACTCTACAACTATTTCTTCGATAACAGCGCACCGCACGAAATTTTCTTCTAAAGTTATGCGGTCAAAAAAATTATTGACTCAACGAATTGGAGACCACTTCACACACTTGGAGGCGATTCTCTGATAGGATCTCAGTCCAAGAGAGTCGACTTCGAGTCACCTTGAAGATATGCAACCCTCAATGGAATCATCTTGTCCTACTCATGAGTAATTTTCATTCATGAACTAAGAGAGGGAACATGGATCCAAAAATTCTATATAAATAGGCTATGGGAGAATCAAATATGAGGCAATGTTATGCTAGTCAAATTTCTATCACGACAAACCAACATTTCATTGTTTAAGCCAAAGAAAGTAAAAGTAGTAGCATGTTGGCCATATTGCTTCTAAGAAATCCATCGTCTTAGTGAGAGGAGAAGAGTCCACCACTTAGAGAGTCTTCATGCTTATTTGAGAGAGAAGAGACACTTGAAAAGAGATTCAAGAAAAGAACCTTGATCCTAACAATTTTTGGGCACCATAGCTCAAAAAATTCTCTTCAAGTGTTTAGTATTCGTCTAGTGTATTCAACTTCTACTACCAACAATCAATAAAGTGATATTTTTCCATTATTTTGATGACTTGTTTGATCCATTGAACTTTTAATTGTGTATTTATCACTTTGTTTTAGTTCATGTTTATGTATGCATTGTTTCCACTATTTACAATTCTTAGTTCATCTAAGTTTGTTCACTAACAATACCAACTCTATCTGTGTTACTTTTCAGGAAATAACCAATTGCTAAAGAGGTGTCTTTTGGTACAAGATTATCACAAAAAGACACCACATTGTTGTCCAAACACTACATTCTTATGGGGGGACGTGCCCCCTCTTGTATGTTGATCCATGGAGTACCAGTAACTTATATGAACCTAAAAGGGAAACCCTACAAGAAATTTCAAAGTGGAAAAAAACAAAGCTCATCTGATTAGAAGAAAATTTGGATATTGAGATTGGTATTGTGTACCTCATTCACCATATTCAAACTTAAACCGTTAATAGAAGGTAAATAGAATACGTAGTGAAATTATAGAATTCAAAGTATACAAAACTTGTATAATTACAATACATTTATGTAGGCCTCTATGGTTTATTGTCATATCTAATTTATACCAAATTTAAGAAGAGTAACCCAACTATTTCTAATAAAAACAAAACAAATATAATCATAGTGTTATATCATTAATGTAATAATTGACATGTAGTAATCAACTCCAACATGGTCTTAATGCTTAAGTTGCAAAAAAAATACTAAATTCAACTACAAACTAAATTACGTGCAACGTATTTAAACACTAAGCTTCTTAAGTTGTGTGATAAATATAGTAAATCTGTATCTCATGAGTATAGTTGTTTAATTCCGCTACTCAACTCCCGAAAGAACTCATGACAAATCATGGACATTCAGGAGACCAGCTCCTCAACTAAGTAGACAGCTATCAGATATCATAGCGAGCTTTTACCTGATCCTTTACTCTTATAAAAAAGAAGAAGTCAAAAAGAACTTTCATTGATCTCGTTGGTTTTGAGAAATGGCTATATTTGTGGAATTTTTTTAGTTTGTCTTTTTAAATATCATTTGCGCGGCTTTTGCAACACTCACACTGCTTTTCGAATGCAATGGTTTAAATCCAAATTTCATGTAATAGAAGCATGCTTGGTTTTTCTCTCTTGGAAAATAGTGCAATTTCCATTTCAGAACCATCTTATATATGTGTCCTACATTCTTTTTCTTTTCTGGTAAGAAATGTGCTAATCATGAGGACATTTGAATTAAGGTAAAACATCATTGTTATAAATTGAACATAGAATATGTAAGAAAAGTGTTTTTGCATCTTTGGCCTTAAATAATTTCTTCTAATTGTATTTTCAAAGATATTAGATCATTTATATGAATAAATATGGATGTCTCATCGCCTATTTGGTTGCCATTCTCTCAGATGATTTTATTAAATCAAATAAGATTAAAAAAGAGAAAATCCAATTAGAAAATTAGCTTTCTTCTTGTTTTCTTCTAGAAAAATTATGTGTCATCGTAGAAAATAACCATGATGGCGGAACATATATGGGTGCAGCATCGACCATAAATGTTGGTCATTTTAATCATAACTGACCACATCAATTCTACCTGCGAAATCCTGCAAACTCAAACACTTACCTTTGCCACTTAATTATTGTTTCGTATATGTAAATGTTGCTTCTGTACCTTTTACCATACCATGTAAATTCTTATTTATCAATTACATTTGTATTTTACCTTCTCATTATGGAAATTGGGACCACTAAAATTTTAAGTAATTATCAACTCCAAAAGAAGCTAAAATTCAAATCGATCACCTCCTCCTTAACTTGAAATCCAGGCTGTCACTCAATTTCAGACTGCTCTCGTGGAAGGATTCAAGGATTCTTAAATATTGCACTGAGCTTGAAAAGAATGAAAGGAAGTGGTTTTTGTATGAAAACACCTGTTTTTGACTGATTTTCATGATACACAATATATCAACAAAGTAAACATAATATACAGCGAAATACAGTAGACACAGAAAACACTTCACATTTATATATTAAAATTGGTGCAAATACAATAATAAGATTCCAACTTATTTTATAATAGGAACAGAAGTTGAGAAAATATCTCAAACTATCTATAACAAACACAAACCAAATCTAATACATGTATTAATGTATGGTAGGAGACGCTATAACTGCAGAATACTTTATATAATAGAAGAGACAATATAAGCTAGCCGTAGTATGCATTTGTCAGAAGCAATACGACGTCTTATTATAAAAGTTTAGTGGCATTCACTGCCTTCGCCGGACTATGCCATTCAGTGCCTCGACCCATGTACAGTATTGTGACCAATACCAGGGCTGTGGCCTAACCGTTGAAAGGGCGGAATGGTTTTCTCCAATTCATGTTGAACCACTTTAAATTTTTGAGAAAGAAGTATTGGCTGCACAACTTCACCAGAACGCTGATGTGAAGCCTTCGACTTTGCAGATAAATTCGGATTCAAGTTACGCTCTGAACCATAATTCTCTTCAAGTTCTGCTCTTCTGCCAACATATTCTATCAGCTCCACAACTCCCTTCTCAGTAGTCATTTCCTCGTTATTGGGAGGGAATGACCTGAAGCCGATTGTCCGAGGAGCCTCACCTGATGGTACTACAAACAACATTATGATAATCATAGCACAGCTCTTCATCATACAAGGCAACCTCTCTATCTGGACCCAACGTGATTATAAGAGAAAAAGTAGCGGACGCAATAACGTATTATCCACGGACAATTTCACTCTGAAGAAGAGAGGAGAATACAAAAGATTACACGGAGATGCGCGTCTGCATCATAACTCGACTGATGAAATGTTTAGACATTGTCATTCTATTTATCTGTTTTCTCTCGGGACCAGTCCACGAAATATAGATTCGAGTCATACCATGGAGGAATTATTTAAGAAATTTCAACCAACCAAAATGGAATAGGATTGATTCTTGTAAAGACGGAATGGCCGCACGAACACAATAAAATCGTACAACCTTCCGTTGGGCAAGCCACCCCGAACATATGGCAAGAATTATTGTGATTGCTTTCTTATGTGCGAGATTCCTGCACAGTTAAAGCCATGAATGATTACCTTTCCCCTTACTGTCCTTGACTTGAGAAATGCTTGACTGTTGACTTCCTTCTTTGACGTTGACTAATAAAAAATTGTTCAACAAGAAAACTGTAATAAATTATTGGATATTTCGAATATTTGAGGAGGAATTAGCATTTGCTTCACGTGTGACTGGCGTTTGTCCTAAGTGAAAGTAAGACAGTGGCTAAGAAGAGGGCTGGCCAGGGCCTGTTCTAGATTATACTTGATTCGAACCGTACTTATAAAAATAATAATATGCCCCTTCGGTACCGTTCACCTTTTTTGTCACATAAAGTTTAGATTCTCCGTCACTTTGGCGTGGATCTTTCCTATTCGATTTATTTAAGAGCGTGGCAAATTTTCTCCTTCATAATACTGCGTCAATCCACGAACATAACGGTTCATATCCGACAAGCTGCACAGGAAGGGTACCGACCTACATGGCATGCGTTTCTTCTTTTGTGTTCAACTTTTACAAGAAAATCTCCCATTCGGGTTTTGCCTTTGTCTCGTTGGTCTAGATCCTTGGCTTGACTCTTTGAATGTTGTGGGAATTGACTAGGTGTTGTGGCTGCAGTACCTTTATCAGTGTTGCCTCACAAGACTACATTCCTATAGGAGGGGGTAGTACCCCTATCCTATGGTGAGCCATGGAGATTCTCAGCAGAGGAGCAATGCAAGAACTTGAAGGAAACCCCAGAAGAAAAACACAGCACATCTATTCCTATCAGAAGAACGTTTGAATGTTGAGGTTCGGGATATGTATATGATTGACGATATTCTGACTTGAATTATTAATAGGAACTAAATAGAATATATAGCTAAGTTATAGAATACAGAGTATATAAAAACTGGTACAATTATATTGTGATATTCATCTCATCCAATATTTAGGAAAAAGTAGCTCAACTATCCCTATACAAGACAAAGTCTTATCATCTCGTTATATCATTAATGTAAGAATTAACCCTAACACCTTCTTAATGCTTAAGTCGCAGACAGAAATGCTAAGTTCAACTACAAACTCAGTAACGCTAAACATACGTAAACAATAAGCTTCCATCAAGATGCCCGACAAGCTTAGTAAAGTTGTATCTCATGAGTAGAATTTCCTAATTCCACTACTCAAATCCAATCAAATCATGGAACTTTTGGAGTCCAACACTTAATTAACTAGACAACTACGATAGTGAGCTTTTACCTAATCCTTTATTCTTTTAAAATATTATAAAATATCATAAACCCACCTCCCTTGGGTTTTCGAAAAAGTTAAAAAAAATTACCTTTCAAAAAAAATTTAAAATATTAAAATCACTTGTGAATGTCCAAGTTAGATTTTTATATTTCAAAATGAAAGACAATTTTTATAATAACCAATCATTATTTTTTTCCCAATTTCTTTAACTCGACACGTAGAAATTATAGGGAATTCTTAACTTCTCCTAAGTCACCAAGCACCTATGTTAGGAGACCTATCAACAGGTCGGCCTCAACAAAAGGGAAGGGTCTCCTACAAGAAGCACAGAGAGAACTACAGGAACCAGAAATGGTCCTACAGGAAACCCTATCAAAGCTACAGGAAAGAGAAAAAAAAGATCAAGAAAGGATGCAAGGGCAAAGCGAAGAAAGAGAAGCAGAAGTTACTTAAGAAAAAATAGAGGAAGATGTAGAGGAGATGAAGGAGCCTAGCCCATAGCTAAACATCACCTCCTACTACAGATTAATTGGAGGTAGGGTGATACCACAAAAATTTTCCATTCCTCTATTCTTTGAACTTGAAAAAGAGAGAGCAAGGACACATTGGTGGATGCAAATTGCTAAATCAAAAGGGGTGGAGGATGTAGGCCACATGGAAGAGAAGGTGCAAGAAATGGGCAGACAACTAAGTAGCATAAGAGACAGGCCGGCCTCAACAAAAGGGAAGGGTCTCCTACAAGAAGCACAGAGAGAACTACAGGAACCAGAAACGGTCCTACAGGAAACCCTATCAAAGCTACAGGAAAGAGAAAAAAAAGATCAAGAAAGGATGCAAGGGCAAAGGGAAGAAAGAGAAGCAAAAGTTACTTAAGAAAAAATAGAGGAAGACGTAGAGGAGATGAAGGAGCCTAGCCCATAGCTAAACATCACCTCCTACTACAGATTAATTGGAGGTAGGGTGATACCACAAAAATTTTCCATTCCTCTATTCTTTGAACTTGAAAAAGAGAGAGCAAGGACACATCGGTGGATGCAAATTGCTAAATCAAAAGGGGTGGAGGATGTAGGCCACATGGAAGAGAAGGTGCAAGAAATGGGCAGACAACTAAGTAGCATAAGAGACAGGGAAACAATGAAGAAATCTCAATTAGAGGCTGAGAACACTTGGCTAAGAAAGAAGCTATACGAAAAGGAATGTCAATTGGAAACCATGGCAAGTTTATCCATAGAGGCAATTCAATGCAAGATGCCAGCGAAGTCATATGCCTTATACCTCAAAGAACAATGGCTACAGTTCCTGATAAATCCCTAACACAAAGAGGAACTATGCCTTTCCAAGACTACAGGCAGTTCATTGACCTCTATGATCAAAGCACCCTAGAGGATCAAGCAAATATATATGAGTTCTAGCTACACGATTTAGGTCTCATAGATTTAAATGTATTGGACCCCAATCCAAAGTTAGGGGACTTACAACTAATGGCCTTGGCATCTTGGATGAGATTGTCATGACGAATCCAGAGCTAACTAAATGAAAATGGTGTTGGAAAGAGAATAAGCATAACCCCTTTTCATCGAAGGAGAACAATCTAACTCAAAAGTTGTCATCAACACTCACAACCTCATTGTAAATGATCCCAAGTTTGCACCATGATACCTTGATGTACAAGAACAAGCAGTCATTCATTTTGAAGACATATTAACATTTGTAGGAGTTGAGAGCCAGCAAACCTGCCAAAGGAGATGGTACACCTTACCCTACAACCTAAAGATCAAAGAATATCATTGTCCTGATAGAATGAGGGATGCACTAGAAAGAGTCCCAATGTATAAGAAAACAATATAGAAACTAAAATTCAATTGGATTGGATTGGAACTCGGCCCACCATTTATTTTAAGTATGCTAGAGGGGAGAAAGGAAGAAAAAGAAAGAAAGCAGTGGGAGGAGATAGAGGGGAATGCAGGTTTTTATCCACAAGACGAGGATACTACATTAGAAGCTTAGGATGTCAGGGAGGCCACCAAAGCAATCAAATACATGGATATATATTGAGTTTCTCAGAGGATAAGAAACATTTTCAGTAGGGGGTGATGATGAGGCTCATAAATGGTTAAATTATATGAACCTTAATGCACTTCCAACTTACTAAAATCATATTTTTGCATCATTCTTTACATGTTTTAATTATGTTTTACTTAATGAGGAGATCAAAGATGAGATATCATGTATAGTAGTCCAGTGTGCATTGGTTGCAGGTTTTGGAGAAAATTTTTGATAATTAAAGTGCAGGAACTCGAATGGAGACAAGCAAGAGGGATTCTAGGAGACAAGATCTCCCTCCCTAACTCCCCATTACTTGAAAATTCATCAATCAAATCTCATCAGCTTGGAGTTGCAAGCAGCCGAGTCATGAAGTGATTCGAGTTGACTCAGCTTACGAATTTAACCAAGATCTTTTGCTTTCATGATGTGATTAGAATTACATTTAAAATAGCATAATGGAACATAAATGTGTGCCGTAAAGAAGAAAGAACATGACAAGAATCAACAACATAAAACACAAGACGTTGATAATGGAGTTCGTCCACGAGGAACTACGTCTTCGAGCCCTAGTGTGAAGATGGTGTAGGCCGCTACATTAAGTGTTTTCAATAGTCATGATGTACATAGGTGGTGACATCGCTGTCATACAAGGAAAATGCCCTCATGTAGGAGTGGCTCCAAGAGATGTTCCGCTGCAGGAACTCTTACTAAAAAAGGACTGATATCAATATGACCTAAACTCATGCATGATGAAAATGAGCATCCTGCCAACATGTCATAAAAGGCATCTCAATGCAAACATACATGGTGACACATGAGTATCCCATCAAGATAACAACAAAGGGATCTCAAACAAAACATGATGAATCATGACAACAAGTACATCCCACAGATGATGTCGCGTCACATCAAGCAAGAATCATGAAACAAGTAAGGAAACAAGATCCCACATCAAACATCAAACAGGGATCTGTGCAACACAATGAATCTCATAGCAAAAGGAAGTACATGAATACATTTCATATACCTAACATCCTGGGGCCATTTGAAGAAAATGATGCCAAACTATTGAAGCTAGTTGTACCATCAATCGTGCGGTGTCCAATCTCATGGAAATGGCCACTTACACATGAATATTAACACCTACACTGCACTTTAAAAAGTGGCCGAAAAATGAAATGCTCAAATGGAAAATCTAAATGCACCATCAGTTTTTGGGCATCAAATAGGGTAAAATCAACTATCAAATTTTTGAATTCTGAGAAAGTGAAAATCTGTGGCTTAAGGAATCTTGGAGATTCCCCTTAGGTTCCTCAAAGATTCCCTCCTCTAGGTCATATGAATATCTTCTACTCAAATCAGGAAACTGACAGTGCCAACGGGTTTGTGTCGCCAAGAGGTGTAGGATAGACATAAAGTTTGTCTAATTTGGACAATGGAAAAATTTCGCCCTCCTGAGAATTTCGGTCAATCATGGTTCCACCTATGATTTTTCAAGAATCATGGTTCAACCTGCAAAACAATTAAAAAAATCAGTGTCTCGAAAATCGTTCTAAGCTCTGCCTTCCTCCCCCTGGGTGCATTGCGGAAATGGGTTTATATACAAACTTTGGGGTGGATTTAACAATGAATTCTGTTGTAGACAGATTGGTATTAAGATTCATGTCATGAGGAGGAGGTTGGGTGGTCAGACCCTGATCCCTCCATATTAAAACCCATTTGGGTTTTTTTTGAAAAAACATATTTAACATTTTTGGGGGTCGGGTCCGCATTGGGCGACCCGCCCATAAACCTCCATTGCGCATTCGTATGTGTCCCGTTTCATTTCTAGGAAAGGTGTGGTTGGTGGCGCATTTGTTTGGTTGCATATTAAATGGGTGTTGTTGTTTGGTTGGGTCGCCCGTGGTGTGGGCCGGCCACGTGGCTGGGCGGGTTCAATTCCTGCCGGCCCAAATGCATATATTGCATATGTATATAATGGGAGTGGGGCATGCATCAAATCCACTCGATGTGGCCTACCCACCACCCATAATTATGTTTATATGTGGTGTGCGATGGTTGAGGGAGGGCTGGTGGGGATCATGGCTTGTCGGCCCCATAACTAAAATTTTGTGATAATATAGTTTGGGTCTGATGGGAGTGGCTGGGGTCATGGTCCGCCACTGAAATTAATATTTTTTTTATTTGTATATAATAATAAACATTTTTCAATTTTTTCTAATATAAGGGATATTAGAAAAATTAACGATCCGACAAATTCACCCAATTCGGGACCTACCTTTCATGCCTCGAGATCGGTCAAATTGTAGGACACTTAAACTTAGCACACAACCCAAATTTTACCAAAACTTTAACTGGCTCATTCTCCCTCATACAAGCTTGGATTGATGAACCGTTGACACCATTGCGATTAGGACGATAAGATCTACGCACTGGTCCTGGTTCAAAAGTATTCTAATCACATTGATTTTTGAGCTTCCATAAGCTCTCTTTGTCCTGTGTGTGTCTCTGGAGCCACCTAGATCAATCCTCCTCACTGAGGAGATTTTGGTCCTCCAAAAGCATGAAAAATAATCTACAACTTCTCTGTACCTTGTCTACATCACAAGCGTCCTGGAAAGTTCTCACATCCATCTCCTTCACCTTTGTTCTTCAAAGACTTAAGTGATGAGACGACACTTGCAACCTCTGTAACCTGCAGTATATTGTTTTTTGCAAATTACATGCTTGACCAACTCATGACCCTAGCAACCCATACTTGCCATGAATTTACAACACATATTTGGTGGTCAAGTTTACATCCAAATGGAAATAATACCCCAGCTACGAAAATAAGGCCAACATATGATTGTTGCTTCAACGGGTGATGGAAAGCACATGTTGGGTCCCTATAATACTAGTGATTACCCCACTAATATTGTATTTATACCCCTTATTAATATTGTTGTGCCCCTATTGTCCCCATATTGTTATCACTGTGCCCCATAGAATCCCTCTATTGTTATTTTTGTGGCTTTATATTATTATTGTTAGGTCGGCTGGGTTATATTGTGATTCCTTAGACTCCTATATATAGAAAGGAGGTTTTGTCATTTGAATCATCTAAGAATTGCTCATTTATGTAATGTAAAGGAGGTTTCCACCTCGAAGTGGCTGAATTCTAAGGCGTGGATATATCTTTTCTATCTTTTTGTGAGCTGGTTTCATAACATTTGGTTTCAGAGCTTTGGATTCTAGGGTTTCGCTGCTCCAAACAGGTCATCGTGGCATTTCCGCTATAACTTTTTTCTGCGACGTTTCAAAAGTTGAAAAAAAACCCATTTGATAAGACATCGCACTAGATCTCAGGTCTAAAGTTCAGAGATTTTTGTGCTATATTTGCGGAGATATGATTTGAGGAAGTTGGGCTTTTTGCAGACTCCTGAATTACATTCCAAATAGGTGACCTGGGGAAAAACGTCATAACTTTTTCTCTGAGCATTGGATTGAAATTTCGTAAGAAGGTGTAGAAAGAGGACAGACTGTAGTTTATTTTATATATTTTTTAGAGCTAAAGGTAGAAACAGTCACTCGTGGCATGTCATACAAGTTCGCTCTACTAAACTAGTCTATAATCTGGTCACTTTGGGAGATTTCGCATAACCCTTCCTTGGAGAATCCAATTTGTATCAGACTGGTGGAATTGGAAACAGGACACAGAGGGCTACAACAGATCATAATTTCAGAACTGGATGATCCGAAATTACAGTGATACATCAGATTCAATATCAGGCTCCTACAATGTGAAAAAAGGTGTGTAGTTTTTTTAAAATTTTTGCATAAGATTGGTTTGAAAAGTTAGTTTGAAGGAATTAAAAGGGCATAGTAAAGCATTATTATTGGTAATTGATGCCCCGAGGAAAGAAAATGCAAACACCTAGTAAGCAACCTGAAAGCTCTAGCTTGACCCATGAAGAAGAGGAAGAAATGCAACATGATATATCAAAATTACAAGACCAAGTGCAACAATTGTCACTTGGACAAAAAGGAACAAAATCTAAGATGGATGGTTTAAAGAAAGATGTAGAAGCCAAGATGGATGGTTTAAAGAAAGGCATAGAATCTAAGATGGACAATTTGAAGATAGATTTGAAGACAAACATGGACAAATTGTAGATAAATATGAATAAGTTTCTACAAGAAATGGTCACTAATGGTGAAAGGGTAGTAAAAGAAACCCATGATGACAACAAAAGAAATGTTAATCATGATTCCATAGACTCTAATGTTGGATCGAAGACCCACGATATTCAAAAAATCAATATGAAGAAGTTTGATGGCAAGGATCTCGCAACATGGATATTACAAATGGAGCAATTTTTCGATCTCAATAATGTGCAACACATAAAATGTACGTATTGCAACTTTATATTTGGAACCAAATCAGTTTGTATGGTATCAATGGCTTTGCTCTCATAAACAATTTATCACTTGGGCAATTTTTATAGAATAATTGATAGCACATTATGAGGATATAAAAAGCAACACTTTTTTTAGTCAATTGATAAGTCTCAAACAAAAGGGTTCAATAATGGAGCACATTGAGGAATTCCAAAAATTGAACATAAGGGTAAAAGATATTCCAGAGGAGCATAGGATTGATGTGTTCGTAGGGTCTTTAAAGGATAATATCCAACATGATGTTCGCCTTTGGGAACCTGATTCATTAGAGAAGGCATTTAGGTTAGCAACAAAAATGGAAAGCAAAATTATGGTAACCAGGAAGCATACCACTCACAACTATAAATATGGAAGTGTTGCTGCCCCTAGTCTTCCACAACCTATAAGGTTGACACCACAACAATTGGAAGAAGAAAGAGTGAAAGGGCTTTGTTACAGTTGTGATAGCACATACACTAAAGGTCATAAGTGTGCTGAGAAGAAATTATTCTACATAGATTTTGAAGAGGAAGAAGAAAAGGAGCAAGAAAGATCAAAAGAAGAGGATGTACTCCAAGAACAAAGCCTAGATAAAGAAGAAATGAATCCAACCATATCTTGTAATGCATTGGCTGGAATTACCACTCCTCAAACCAACAAGATAGAAGGACAAATCAAGAAGAAAAAGGAAATAGTGTTGATTGATTCAGGAAGCACCCATAATTTTATTCATTGGAAGGTAGCAAAAGAATTGAATTGCCTCCTATATCCAGCACCAGAATGTCATGTGATGATTGCAAAAGGAGGAACAGTAAATTTCTCTAGAAAGTGCCATAATATCAAGCTATCCATGGGAGAATATGTATTGACTAGCCCAATGCTTGCCATTCCAATGGGAGGTGCTGATGTTGTACTAGGAGTCCAATGGCTACAATCCCTGGGTACAATAGCTTTTAATTTTCAAGAACTTTTCATCAAATTTTCTGCGGAAGGAAAGGAAGTTGAATTAAGGGGTATTGCAGGGAAACCAAGAAAGATAATCAGCTCTAATGGTATGACAAAGCTTCTAAAAAGGGAACAAGGAGGTGTAATTGCACAATTATGTTCGCTAGATGTTTCCACATTGGAATCATCTATTTCTCTAGATCTCAAAAACGTCTTGGACAATCATTCCAAGGTATTTGAGACTCCCAAAGGTCTCCCACCTATGCGTGATCATGATCATGCTATTCATCTGATTCCAAGAAGTGTTCCTCCAAACATCAGGCCGTACAGATATCCCTATGCCGAAAAGAGCGAAATTGAACATATGGTTGCAGAAATGCTAGAGGCTGGTATAATTCAACCGAGTCAAAGTTCTTTCTCTACTCCAGTAGTATTGGTGCATAAGAAGGATGGATCATGGCACATGTGTCCGGATTATAGGGAGCTCAACAAGCTCACTATTAATGATAAGTTTCCCATTCCTGTCATTGATGAATTACTGGATGAATTGCATGGATCAATTTACTTCACCAAGTTGGATCTTCGTTCAGGATATCATCAAATCAGAATGAAGATTGAATACATTCCAAAAACAGCATTTAGAACTCATGAGGGTCATTATGAATTTTTGGTGATGCCTTTTGGCCTTACCAATGCACCTTCAACATTTCAAGGTTTGATGAATTCAATTTTCAAACCATTCCTTAGAAAATTTGTGTTAGTATTTTTTGATGATATACTAATCTACAACAAGTCTTGGAAGGATCATGTTGAACATGTTGAGAGGGTGCTACAACTATTTGAGGAGAAACAATTATATGAAAAAAGATCCAAAAGTTTCTTTGGAGTCCAAGAGGTGGAATATCTGGGTCATATTGTATCTCATGAAGGAGTTAAGGTAGACCCTAGCAAAATTAAAGCCATTAAGGAATGGAAAATCCCCACATCCATAAAGCATCTGTGAGGATTTCTCGGGTTGATGGGGTATTATCGCAAGTTTGTTAAGAATTATGGGAGAATAGCAGCACCTCTAACAACATTATTGAAGAAAGATGCATTTTCATGGACTCTGGAAGCAACAAAGGCCTTCGAACATCTTAAAGAGGTAATGTTCCAAGCACTGGTCTTAGCTACACCGGACTTCACGAAAAACCTTTATTGTCGAATGTGATGCTTCAAGAAATGGAATTGGTGTTGTTCTTATGCAAGATGAAAGACCCATTGCTTTTGAAAGTCGTCCAATCAAGGGAATGTTTTTACACAAAGCTATTTATGAGAAGGAAATGTTGGCAATACTCCACGCACTTAAGAAATGGGACCCTACCCAATGGGAAGACACTTTAAGGTAAAAATGGATCATGACAGCCTTAAATACTTTTTAGAACAAAGATTATCCTCTGAAGAGCAACAAAAGTGAGTCACAAAGATGTTGGGTTATGACTTTGAAATCATCTACAAAAAGGGAAGTAAAATGTGGTGACAGATGCACTCTCAAGAAAGGATGAGGATGTGGAAGCATTGTTGTGCGCCATTTCTATTGTCCAACCAGATTGGATAAATGAAGCAAGGGAGGAATGGAAGAATGACGAATCAGTGTGGGCACTTATTTGAAAGTTACAACAAGATTCCAGTACGTCTGATACATTTAGCTGGAAAAATGATTCGTTATGTTACAAAGATCACTTATACCTCTGTAAGAATTCCCAGCTAAAACAAAAGATTCTTATGGAATTGTACACTTCTCCCTTAGGAGGACACTCAGGATTTTTAAAAACTTACCATAGGGTTAAGAAGGAATTTTTTTAGGATGGCCTTAAATCAGATATTCAAAAGTTTGGGGCAGAATGTTTGGTTTGCCAACAAAATGAATTTGAAACAATTAAGACACCGGGTCTATTACAACCTTTATCCATTCCAAGCCAATGTTGGGAGGAGGTTTCAATGGATTTTATCATAGGTTTACCCAAGTCTGAGGGAAAGAGTGTCATCATGGTGGTAGTTGATAGACTTACCAAGTACGCACACTTTTGTGCATTATCACATCCATTTAAAGCCAGTACAGTTTCTACTGCATTTATGGAAACAATTCAAAAGCTACATGGAAACCCAAAGATTATTGTAAGTGACAGAGATCCCATTTTCACTGGAAATTTTTGGACAAAATTATTTTCTTGTCTTGGTACTCAGTTAGCTCATAGCTCATCTTATCATCCTCAATCTGATGGGCAAACTGAGATATGAAACAAACGTTTGGAAGGATATCTTCGTTGCTTTGTATCTGATAAACAGGCACAATGGGTCAAATGGCTGCCTCTGGCGGAATGGTGGTATAACACTTCCTTCCATATAGCAACAAAAATTACCCCATTTATGCCACTTTATGGATATCAGCCACCATCCATCACATCATATTTAAGAGAAAATTCTAAGTTTCAGGCAGTGGAACATCACATCGAACATCAACAACAAGTCCTCCAACTCTTAAAGGATAACCTCGTGTTAGCATTGAATATAACGAAACAACAGGCAGATCAACATCGCAGTGAAAGAAGTTTTGATGTAGGCGATTAGGTATTCCTACGGCTACAACCATATAAGCAAATGTCCCTCAAGCAAGCTAAGAAGGATAATAAATTATCACCAAAGTATTATGGTCCATACAAGGTGTTGCAAAAGAATGGTACTATGGCATGCAAATTGGATCTTCCTGCAGCTTCTCGATTGCACCCAGTTTTCCATGTTTCATGTGTAAAGAAGGTTACAGGCGACAAGATCCTAGTTCAAACTATATTGCTATAACTTGACGAGGAAGGAAAAATTGTATTGGAACCAGAAGCAGTCACAGAAACAAGAACTCGACAGCTACGAAATCGATCAATTTCGGAGTATATTATCAAGTGGAAGAACTTATCCGCTGAAGATTCCACATTGGAGGATGAGAATTTTATACAGAAGTATCCAGAACTACTCAAGCGTTGAGGACAACACTTTTTTGAAGGAGAGGGGCATGTTGGGTCCCTATAATACTAGTGATTACCCCATTACTATTGTAGCTATACCCCTTATTAATATTGTTGTGCCCCTATTGTCCCCATATTGTTATTACTGTGCCCCATAGAAGCCCTCTATTGTTATTTTTGTGGCTTTATATTATTATTGTTAGGTCAGCTGGGTTATATTGTGACTCCTTAGACTCCTATATATAGAAAGGAGGTTTTTTCATTTGAATCATCTAAGAATTGCTCATTTATGTAATGTAAAGGACTTTGCCCCCTCGAAGAGGCTGAATTCTAAGGCGTGGATCTCTCTTTTCTATCTTTTTGTGAGCTAGTTTCATAATAGCACACCATCACTGTAACACATGATTTACCACAATAAGGCCAAACACTATTTTTTCTTTGACAAGTGAGGAGAACATGACATCACTTTCACAGTTTATCACGCAACACAAATTGAGACCAGACATCATTGTTGCTTAAAAAGTGATGGGAAACACATAATCACTTTTATATTTTAAAATGCAACAAATTATTTACAAAAGCACGACCATGACAAGCCAACATATGTAGAAACCATTTTTCACTTATCGATGCAAATCAGTCAACCCCTCGTGGCGCATTTGCTGGTCGAACAACCATTTCATCTGGTTCATGCACCGACACTTTGTCTTTAAGGCGCTACTCTCGAAGGAGCCTCCATCCAGTGGCTCTTTAATGACCACCTCTGTTGCAATGACTGCAATACATCTTCTTCCTCCAGATCTACTTAACATGTTTCTTTACATGTTGTTGAGAAGGTTGTTCAGGCCTCCTCCTTTTGTGTGCTTCTATTCTTTTCCAACACTTAGAAAATGTATGGTTATGTAATTCACAAAAGGTACATGTTTTTCAATGACATCCTTTACGTTCATCATTAACAACATGATTATAATTGAAATGAACATTCTAATGTTGAGACTGGTTTTACCTTCCCTTTCCGTCTCTAGTGTAAGTAGGGCGATGAAAGCTTGCCTCAGCTCTTCCCCTACAATGGAAACTTCCATCGGATGATGGGGATTTGTTCCCATCATTCTCTTTCCTCGATGGTTTCGACGATGTCTCTGAAGAATCTAACACCTTCAACCATTATCCTTCGGTGTATCTCAAACCCGCAAATCGATGTCTCTGCACAACCTCTAATGGTTGAATTATGCCTTGGATATTAACACCAAGTTATTTTTCCTCTTTGTATCACATCCTGGTAAGGAGCCCGCGTTTGTCCCTATAATTGGTATCTCCACATCTCCAATAGAAATCATACTATGTGAAGACGAAACCGAAAGGAAATCAACATATTTTACCTCCTCTGTCAATTTCTAAAGAACTGATGAGGGCTTCTCATCATCTTTTGTTGGTGGTTTTCTGGTTGTCTTAGCAGATTCCAAAACCTCCTTTCCAACATACCCAAGTCCTATCTGATGGGGTAATTCTTGTACTTTGATGGGGTTGACAACACCTTGGCCATTAATGCACAAGCCTTTTCCTTCATACCCTATTTTCTTCAATAGTCTTGAGCCAATTCTTGTGGTATGATTTTCAAAAATAGTGAAATCATCATCAGGAAACATACATGGAGATGGAGAAGTTCTTTTTACATCACATGGGTCATGGTGCAGCTTTTTGAAGGCCTCGTACTTGGCTTGTAGTTGTTGTAGCAAACTCTATTTTTCCTCTTTCTCTTCATGTAGAAGCATATTCAATTCAACATTCTTTGTTTTAAGGTTTTCATTGTTGTGCTTCAGTTCTTCCAGGGCCTCTTTTGTGCTCGCAACTGGAGTTGCAATCGCTCCTTTTCCTCTGTCTCTTTTTGTAGAGATTCATACATTATTTCCACCCTTTGGGAAATTTTGAGCATGGTCTCGTACATCACTTTTTCATCCTCTGTCGCTGCACATTCCATTTTTCACGCTTGCAATTCACATTTATTGAAAGATCGCTTTGATACCAAACTTGATTCGAGTTGACTCAGCTTATGGGTTTAACCAAGATCTTTCGCTTTCATGATGTGATTAGAATTGAATTTAAAATAGCATAAAGGAACATAAATCCATGTTGTAAAGAAGAAAGAACATGACAAGAATTAGAAACATAAAACACAAGACATTGATAACAGAGTTCGTCCACAAGGGACTATGTCCCTGGGCCCCAATGTAAAGATGGTGTAGGCCGCTACATTAAGCACTGTCAATAGTGATGATGTACATAGGTGGTGACGTCGCTATCATACAAGGAAAATTCCCTCACACAGGAGTGGCTCAATGAGAGGTTTTGCTGGAGGAACTCTCATTCAAAAGAGAATCCTATCAGTATGACCTAAACTCATGCATGATGATAATGAGCATCTCGCCAACATGGCATAAAAGGGATCTCAATGCAAACATACATGTCGACACATGAGTATCCCATCAACATAAAAACAAAGGGATCTGAAGCAAAACATGACGAATCATGACAAAAAGTACATCGCACAGATGATTCTGTGTCACGTCAAGTAGGAATCATGAAACAAGTAAGGAAACAAGATCCAAAATCAAACATTGAACAAGGATATCTGTAGCACAATGCATCTCATAGCAAAAATAAGTACATGAATGCATTGCATATACCTCACATCCTGCTGACATCTGAAGAAAATGATGTCAAACTGTTGAAGTTGGTTGTACCATCTATCTCCTGATGTCGAATCTCATGGAAATGGCTGCTCACACACGAATGCTGACTCCTGCACTCCACTTTGAAAAGTGTCCAAAAAAACAAAATGCTGAAATGGATAATTTTAATGCACCATCAGATTTGTCGCATCGAATAGGGTAAAATTGACTATCAAATTTCTGAATTTTGAGAAAGTGAAAATATGGGGCTCAAGGAATCTTGGAGATTCCTTGTACATTCCTCAAAGATTCCCTCCTCTGGTTCATCTGAAGATCTTCTACTCAGATCATGAAAGTGAATGTGCCATCGGGTTTGTGTCACTAAGAGGTGTAAGATCGACATAAAGTTTATCCAATTTGGACAATGGAAAAATTTCTCCCTCTTAAGAATTTCGCTCAATCATGGTTCCTCCTGTGCTTTTTCCAGAATCATGGTTCCACATGTAACACAATTAAAAAAATGGGTGTCTTGAAAACTGTGTCGCATTCTGCCTTCCTCCCACTGGGTGCACTATGGAATTGGGTTTATATACAAACTTTGGGGCAAATTTAACAACAAATTTCGTTGTAGATGGATTGGTACTAAGAGTCAAGTTATGAGGAGGAGGTCGCGTCGTCAAATCCCGAATGCTACATATTAACACTCAATTGTTTTTTTTTGAAAAAACGTATTTAACATTTTTTGCGAGTCGGGTCCACATTAGGCAGCCTACCCCTTAACCTCCACTGGGCATCCGGACGAGTCCCATTTCATTTTTGGGAAAGGTGCAACTGGTGATGTGTTTATTTGGTTGCATATTAAAAGGGCATTGTTGTTTGGTTGGGTCACTCGTGGTGTGGGTCGACCACCTGGTAGGGCGGGATTGATTCGTGCCATCCCAAATGCATATATGGCATATGTATATAATGGGAGTGGGGCATGGGCCGGGTCCATAGGAGGTGGCCCACCCATCACCCATAATTCTATTTATATGTGGTGTGTGGTGGTTGAGGGAGCACCGATGAGGGTCATGGTTCATCGGCCCCATAATTAAAATTCTGTTATAATATAGTTTGGGTCTAATGGGGGTGGCGGGGGTCATGTCCCGCCACCCAAATTAATATTTTATTTTATTTTTATATAATAATAAACATTTTTCAAACAAATTCTCCCGCTTTCAAGACCTAGGTTTCATTCCCCAGGGTCAGTCAAATTCTAGGACACTTAAACCTAGCCCACAACCCAACTTTGACTAGAACTTTGACTGGCTCGTTCTCCCTCATACGAGATCAGATTGATGAATTGTTTGCATCGTTATGATCAGGAAATCAATATCTACGCTTTGGTCCTCGTTTGAAAGCATTGTGATCACATTTATTTTTGAGATTCCATAAGCTCTCTTTGTCCTGTGTGTATCTCTAGAGCCACCTGGATCATGAAGTTCATTGGCAGTCAAGCCAGTGATAGTTGAAGACCAGTTCATCTCAATATTGGAGCCAAGCCTCCTTAAATTTAAGGAGGTTGTCTGTAACTTCAGTTGTATAAATCAAGAGGCCTAGAGCCTCATTAGTATTCAGATTTTTTGTTCAAGATAACTAAGCAATTTTCGAGTTGAAGCATTGTAACCAAGCACTCTTACATATTTCTAATTTTTTAATGAAAATGGGAAGCATTCCTTTGATCCACACTAAGTTGAATCACAGGGCTAAAGCTATTAGGTTATACTCATGGTTGTTGAACTGATCTTGGTGTTGTTAATTTCCAAATATTGGTAGATTTAATTAATTTGCTTCCATTTGTGGATAGTTATAATAGTAGCATTGTATTGAGAAGAATATTTTCCAAAAATGCTGACGATAAGTGGTTTTCACCTCATTTCTCCCTTTCAGGGAACATTGTTTGAGGAACACTTCCCATAGAGCCCAAAAAGATAGAATTCTTGCTTTTTGCATAATATAAGGTTTCCCTGCTAATTAGGTCATTATATTTCAGTTTCATAGGATAAGTTGCAATTGGTATTTCTGATCTCTTAGGTTTTGCACTAATTTCATCTCACTTTCATATTGGTTTGAAGGACTTCCATGCATGAACTTAGCAAGTAAATGGTGATAACTATGTTTTCTTCTATCTAAATAAACCCTTCTTGTTTTTGATGAATTTAGGTATAAATGCCAAGAATGATGTGTGTTGTTGCAGGAGTTTCTAAATTGCAGGGAGACCTCATCTCATCAGCATCCGGTAAGCCATATCCACCCACAATTTTCAAAAGTCGCCAAGGTCTCAATTCGAATTCTTGTCTTATTAGGAAAGGTTGTCATTTCCATTGAGCAAATCCAACCATATTAAAGATTTGGCTTGAGTTTTACGTAAGTGCCTACCACTCCCATGCATTAATCCCTCCTTATTCACCTGTTCCAAGCTCCATTCCACCTTCTAGACCATTCCCTAATCTTTCGTCCTGTTCTCATAGTAAAATAGGGGATCTTGTAGGTGAACTAGTACTTCTTGTAGACATCCTATAGGAAAACCTGTAGTAGCCTATTTTTAGCGCGAATGAAGAAAAATCATCACTATAGCTAGGATTACACCCCTACTTTCCCTCCAATCGATCTAAACCATTGTACACCTCTTCCTCCACACCTGTCTCCCTTGCCAAAGGACCAAGAAAGATTACCATTTAAATTTTCCAAGCAAAAAGATAAAAAAGAAAACTTTCTTTAATACTTATTGATGCATACAGCAGTTAGTACTCTCTAGATCGAATTTCATGCTTAGATTAGTTAAAACATCACATTTGTTAAAGTAGGGTTCTTTTGCAACAAAATATGTTAGCAAGTAGATAAAGGGTTTCATGTTATTTTGCAGGCATTTGTTTCAGTCTTTCCTTCTTGCAATAAACAAAAGTACTTTTCTCCTAATTAGGGTAAATTTCCCCTCTCCAAGTTCATAATCAAACTTCTTCTAGTGAATAAAAGGCTAGTTTGAGAAACCCTAATGTTCTATCATCACAACTCAGTAGTGACAAAGAGTAGACCAATTACATCGATTTCTGTATACAACAGTCTCACCTCCAAGTTCATACAAACCCCAGGTTGATGATGTAAAGTCGATAGCCATAGGAGTTGTAGCATCCTTGCTGCAATACTGGTGCTCATCAGAGAGTCGTCATACTTCTTTAAGAGAGAAGAGACACTTGCAAAGAGATTGAGGAAAAAAAATCTCCTTCCTGACGATTTTTTAGCACCATAGCTCAAAGAATTCTCTTCAAGTGTTAATATTCATCTATTGTATTCAACTTCCACTACGAACAATCAATAAAGGGATATCTTTCCATTATTTTGATGACTTGTTTGCTCCATTGAGCATTTATCTCTTTGTTTTACTTCATGTTTATTTATGGATTGTTTTCACTATTTCCAATTCTTAGTTTATCTAAGCTTGTTCAGCAATAGCACCAACTTTGCAGGGAATAACCAACTGCTAAAGAGGTGTCTTTTTGTAGACCATTGTCAAAAAAACACACCACAATGTTGCGTCCAAAGAATACATTCCTATAGGAGGGAGAAGTACCCCCTCTTGTATGTTGAGCCATGGAGTTGCTCAGTATACTAGCAACCTATACGAACCTAAAAAAGAAACCTAGAAGAAATTTGAAACTAGAAAAAAACAAAGCTCATCTAATCCTATTAGAAGAAAGTTTGAATGTTGAGATTCATATTATGTACATCATTCACCATATTTAGATCTTGGAACCAATTCATATTGCATGCCTTTAGGATCGACCTCATTATTCTTCACTCATTTCTTACCAACCGCATTACCGGGCCACCCTTTACATGTTTTGTCGAATCAAGACGGATGAACCACCGCACCTTACGTTTGGCTTACCCTTCACCCATATTACAATATACCATCTGTGTCACTTCATCTACCTCACCAACCCAACACGAACACCAACCAATGGGTCCCCCACCTTCAGCAAAAACACCACACCTCCATACAGGTCACCATTTTCATGGGCCACCCGTCTCTGCATTTGTACATCAAAACCACCTTCATATTCTTTTAGAAAGTGTGCAAAGAGTTTTAGGAAAAATCTTCCCACTCATATTTCCATTTATTTTTACCTGGCAGCAGTTTCTAGTCACCATTGGTTGGAGCTTGCGCATCACCCACATTTATTTACCCTTTTGCATCACTCAAAACATACTTACACCCACCCTAGAAATTCTATTAATTCCATGGCCATCCCTATCAGCAAAAGTGTTTCGACTGTCGTCATTTAGATAATAGCTCTAACCTCAAGCCAATTATCCATATCCATTCATATCGTCAGCCGCCATTATCATTCCTTCTTTTAGCCACACAATTAAAATCTATTTACACCTTATATTGATTCCTCGACTCATCATGGCGAGTAGTCGACGCTTCGTTTGTGTCGACTTCAACACTCATATTCCAGGATCGAGGAAGTACCTTGGATATTCCCCCCTTGAAGTTATTTCCTCGTGTGGCACAATAGGAATCATTATTGCCCACTGATGTTATTGGTCCCCTTAACATTCAACACCAACACAATATTTCAAATCAAGGTGGTACCATACTTCATGATTGTTGTAGTTCTATCAATTAGTCAAAGAATAACACATCACAAAGCACCTCTTATAGTGGTGTATACATCATGGTATGGAAGATGTACCCAAATTCAAATACTTATGCATACCTCGACACCTCATTTAGCAATGATTCAACTTTCTTATGCATGGGGGAGCCAAATTAACACTATATATCAAAGAAATACCCTTGAGCGCGTCCACAATTATCATCATCAACCATCAGCATGTTAGTCATCACAATGTTGACTAGAGAAAACTATTTTTTGTTCGATTGTAATAATTCGTCACTAATCATCATAATGAGCATGGGACATGTCTGCCTCGTATAGACACCTTTTTACTTTTCATCTTTTCTTCACTGCATGGTTACCCTTTATACTAAGTCAAGGGTTTTCACTACTCATCTCCATAACAAGTTATCCTCACTCTCAAAATGTTGATGAGATTCTCCTGCATAATAGAAAACATGATATATTTCAACTATACATTTTCTCCTAGCCTCATACATTAGCAGGAAACTGTTAACACCAGAAAACTGTACACATGCTTGCAGAATCCATAAGATGCCAAAAGTTTTCCAACATAATACAAAAGGTTTTATAGCTAAATACATTATCAAGTTTAAAAAATTGAATTTCTCCTAAGGTCAAAAGTTTATAGAGTTTAAAAATTGAAGACTCTGCAAATGTTTCTTTGATAGCCAAGCACCACGTGAATTTTCTTCGAAAGTTATGCAATCGATAAAATGGCTGACTCAGTGAATTCAATACCACTTTACACACTTGGAGGCAATTCCCTGAAAGGATCTCAGTCCAGGACAACCGAATTGAAGCTGCCTTGAAGATATTCAACCCTCAATGGAATCATGTTGTCCTACTCATGAGTCATTTTTATTCATGAAATAAGAGAGGGAAGATGGATTCAAAAACTCTATAAAAACAGGCCATGGGAGAACCAAAATATGAGCCAATGTTATGCTGGCCAAATTGCTATCGCAGTAAGCCATCATTTCATTGTTGAAACCAAAGAAAGTAAAAGTAGTAGCATGTTGGCCATATTGCTTCTAAGAAATCCATCATCTTATTGAGAGGAGAAGAGTCTATGACTCAGAGAGTCTTCATACTTCTTTTAGACAGTGGATACACTTGCAAAAAGATTGACGAAAAGAACCTCCTTGCTGACAATTTTTTAGCACCATAGCTCAAAGAATTCTCTTCTGATGTTTAGTATTCATCTATTGTATTCAACTATCACTACCAACAATCAATAAAGGGATATTTTTCCATTATTTTGATGATTTGTTTGCTCCATTGAGCATTTATTTGTGCATTTATCTCTTTGTTTTAGTTCATGTTTATGTATGTATTGTTTCCACTATTTACAATGCTTAGTTTATCTAAGTTTGTTCAGTGACAACACAAACTTTGTATGTGTTACTTTACAAGGAATAACCAACTGCTAAAGAGGTGTCTTTTGGTAGACCATTGTCACAAAAACACACCACAATGTTGCGCCCAAAGACTACATTCCCATATGAGGGAGAAGTGCCCCTCTGGTATGTTGAGCCATGGAATTGCTCAGTATACTAACAACCTATATGAACCTAAAAAGAAACCTAGGAAAAATTCAAAACTAGAAAAAAACAAAGGATTAGAAGAAAGTTTAAATGTTGAGATTCATATTCTGTAGACCATTTACCATATTCAAACTTAAACCATTAATAGAAAGTAAATAAAATATATAGTAAAATTATAGAATTCAAAATATACAAAACTTGTATAATTAAAATAGATTTACGTAGGCATTTGTGATTTATTGTGATATCTAACTTATTCCAAATTTAAGAAGAGTAACCCAACTATTTCTAATAAAAACAAACCAAATATAGTCATAAAAACAAACCAAATATAATCATAGAGTTATATCATTAATGTAATAATTGACATATAATAATTAACTCCAAACGCGGCCTTAATGCTTAAGTTGCAAAAGTAAATACTAAATTCAACTACACACTAAATGACGTGAAAAGTAATTAAACACTAAGCTTCGATCAAGTTGAGTGATAAATATAGTGAAGCTGTATCTCATGAGTACAGTTGTTTAATTCCGCTACTCAACTCCGAAAATAAATGATGAGAAATCATGGACATTCAAGAGACCAACTCCTCAACTAAGTAGACAGCTATCAGCTATCATAGTGAGCTTTTACCTTATCCTTTACTCTTATAAAAATGTCAAAAATAACTTTCATTGATTTCACTAGCATTATCAGAATCTGGTTGGTTTTTAGAAATAGCTATATTTATGGAATTTTTTAGTTTGTCTTTTTAAATATCACTTGCGCTGCTTTTGCAACACTCACAATGCTTTTCCAATGCAATGGTTTAAATCCAAATTTCATGAAATAGAATCATGTTTGGTTTTTCTCTCTGGGAAAATAGTGCAATTTCCATTTCAGAACCATCTTATATATGTGTCCTACATTCTTTTTCTTTTCTGGTAACAAATGTGCTAATCATGAGGACATTTGAATTAAGGTAAAGCATCATTGTTATAAATTGAACATAGAATATATAATGAAAGTGTTTTTGCATCTTTGACCTGAACTAATTTCTTCTAATTGTATTGTCAAAGTTTTGGTTGCCATTCTTTCAGATGATTTTATTAAATCAAATAAGATTAACAAAGAGCAAACCAAATTAGAAAGTTAGCTTTCCTATTGTTTTTTTTCTAGAAAAAGTATGTATCATCGTGGAAAAGAACCCATGATGACGGAACACATATGGGAGCATTCACCATAAATATTGTTCATTTTCATCATAACTGACCACATCAATTCTAACTGTGAAATCCTGCAAACTCAAACACTTACCTTTGCCACTTAAGTATTGTTTGGTATATGTAAACGTTGCTTCTGTACCTTTTAGTATACCCTGTAAATTCTTATTTATCAATTACATTTGTAATTTTACCTTCTCATTATGGAAATTGAGACCATTAAAATTTTAAAAAGTTATCAACTCCATATTAAAACAAAAGAAGCTAAAATTCAAATCAATCACCTCATCCTTAACTTGAAATTCAGGTGGTCACTCAATTTCAGAATGCTCTCTGGGAAGGATTCAAGGATTCTTCAATATTGCAGTCAGCTTCAAAGGAATAAAAGGAAGTGGTTTTGGTATGACAACACCTGTTTTTGACTGATTTTCATGATCCACAATTTATCAACAAAGTAAACATAATATACAGCGAAATACAGTATACACAGAAAACAATTCACATTTATATCTTAAAATTGGTGCAATACAATAATAATATTCCAAATTATTTAATAATAGGAACAGAAATTGAGAGAATATCTCAAAGTATCTCTAACAAACCAAATCTAATACATGTATTAATATATAGTAGGAGACGCTATAACTGCAGAATATTTTATATAATAGGAAAGATAATATAAGCTAGCCATAGCATTAATACATGTATTAGTATATAGTAGGAGACGCTATAACTGCAGAATATATTATATAATAAGAAAGATAATATAAGCTAGCCATAGCATGCATTTTTGAGAAGAGATACAAAGTCTTATTATTAGTCCCTACCTTCAGCAAGACTATAGTGATTGAACAATCGATGACCACTGATTAATTAATTCTTTGATTGGTTTTTGTTATTCACTTTGTTCCCTTCTATCCAAAGTTTAATGTTGGAAATGTTATTCGCTATAATTTTAATCAAAGTTTTTGGGTGAGAAAATATTAGACCTCTTATTATTACAGGCTTCACATGGCCCAATGCAAGGAGATTGGGGGAACATTTTTATATGCAAAGTTTTGTGGTACGCTACATTTTAATTCCAAAGTTTTACCAAACATTTTTTTTATATTCAATTTTTTTATGCGGCACTGCATTTTATATCCAACTTTTTTTTGTAACCAAAGTTTGTGCTTTTTGCACGCACCTCTGCCACTTAGCTGGCAAGTGTAGCCATGTAGAGACAGAGCTCTGCCACCTCTACCACTTAGCTGTGAAGTGTAGCCATGTGTAGCCATGTAGAGACAGAATGGTCACATGTAGCCACACAGGCTCAACACCTACCTCTTGGTCTCATCCCATGGCCTTGAACATTTCTTCCTCATTGTTGGAATAGAATAATTTCAGATAGAGTAATTTTCGATTGAGCTATTTTGTTAAACACTCCATGGAGATGTGCGCAATTTGGGGTAGTTGGAGTCATTTCGAAATATTGTGAGAGCCAATTTGGCTATGGCATCGATAGCATAAATGGAAATCTAAATGACATTTTGGATATGGCATCGAAGAAACCCTTAGCATAAATGGAAATATAAACTACATTTTTAGAGGTGCTGAGTGAAGGCAGATCTTGGCAAACCACAGTCTGCATGACAATTTAGGTAGTTGGAGCCATTTCCAGAGAAACCCTTAGCATAAATGGAAATGTAAATTACATTTTTAGAGGTGTTGAGCGAAGGCGGATCTCTGCAAACCACAATCTGTGTGACAATTAGGGTAGTTGGAGCCATTTCCAGACATTGTGCAACGATTTGGGTAGTTGGAGCCATTTCCAAACATTGCAAGAGCCAATTTGGATATGGCATTGAAGAAACCTTTAGCATAAATGGAAATCTAAATTACATTTTTAGAGGTGTTGAGCTAAGGCGGATCTCTACAAACCACAGTCTGTGACAAAAGGGACAAAGGATTTTTGGTGGTGGGGTGAGCATGGAAGCGAGTGGGAACAATGATTTTGCAGTCGGTTGCTGCCTAGACATTAAACCACCATTGGAGACGAATTTGACGAATTTGAGGGCGAAGTTATCACATTTGACAAGCCTTCAAATATGGTTGTTCTTCTAGAATCTTGCATGCAACTATGATTCAAGGACTAGAAGCACAAAATAAATTGAATATGCTTAAGGCTAAATCATCATAGATATTTCTAGAGATGTGAAGCTAAATGTAAACTAATAATGGAAAAATGGAAGGAGGACAAGGAAGTACCTGGTTAGTGAGCTGGCATGGACAACATGAAGACAATCAAGTGAAGCATCGGTAAAAATTGTGGCAATTTTGTGAGTTTCTTGAGTTTATTTTACATTGTTCATTGTTCTTTATTTCATTGGTAAGATGGAACAATTTGAGATGAGATCTTGCCTCAGATAGAGGGCTCTTAAGGTGATTCAAGCTTTGACAACAATTCAACTCCTTGCTCAGACCATGATATTCTCTTACCGGACTAAAGCTAGAGCAGGAAGGTCACTAGAGCAGGCCCTTGCTTTGAACAACTCCACTACCCCTTGTTACTGAGCTAGTTACCCTTTCCCAGCTAGTTACCGCTAGATGCTTGGCAAATGGCTTAGTGGCCGAATCGGATGAACCTGCGTTTGGCGGTCACTAGGATATTCACCTTGACCTTTGTTGAGCACATGGGAGTTGAAAGATCCACAATGGTATGCGAGCATGGAGTCGAGTCAAAGCACTGATTCCTATCATGGTTCTAGGGAGGGATTTTTTCATATGTTTGGTTGTGACATTAAGGCCCCTCCTGATTGAGAATACCCATATTTATTTTTGAAGGTGGCATCCTTATTCCTTACTGATTCCTGCTTCCCCAGTATGCCAGTGATAATACCCATCCTTATTTCTAAAGGTGGCATCCTTATTCCTTACTGATTCCTGCTTCCCCCATATGTCAGTAATAAGATCCTGCTATCGAAATTTTCTAGGCAAGCCTTGTGGTAGTGGGAGGTCAAGATCAATATGGGGAGATAGTAGAGATATGTTCTGGTTTGCCAAGGGAGGGACGAGGACATTTCACCAGTTTGGAGGTTGATCTTTGGCATTGAATTCACTATTCGAGGCCCCTCCAGCACACACTATCTTAAGAACTGTGTGAAGAAAGTCTTCTAACGTATAACTAAGAAAAACTCTACTAAATCTTACTCATTTGGACTCTCTCAATGTACTTGTCTATTGTGTTCGATATGAGATATGCTTTTGGAAAACTCGTAGATGAAATCAGAACAATTGCCTTCATCTTTAATAAAGGAGTGTGTCTGCTTCACGTTGTCCATCGTGCATGTTCAATGTTTGAAAAATAAATAAGTGCTAAGACTATGAGTTGTCCATCGTGCATGTTCGGTGTTTGCAAAATAAACTAGTGGTAAGACTATGGGCCCACAAGATCAGACAAGTCATAAAATTCTGCGCCTAGTGTCAAACAAGTGGTTCTTTATATTAGATGATTAGTAATCTTTGTATGTTGCATTTGGGTTCTTTATATTAGATGATTATATCATATTTGTATGTGACATATGCGTTTACACTTGTCTTTTACCTAAGGCTATATTTTGGGTATTGATTTATCCTTCAATTTTCTAGGAAAAAAGCTCAAATCACTTGTATTATTCTTAGCTAGTGATTCTCTTGTTTTTCCTAGTTAGGATTTTTGTTAACATCAATATTGTAATATGAAAGGGTTTCTATATATTTACTCCTCATTCCTTCTATATACAAAAATATAATGGTTTCTTAGGTATGATGATTTTCAATGGCGATTTTGCGTAGAACGAAGTGTAAAATTATTTCTTTGTTTCCAAAAATAATATGCGTTATCGCTAACTTTTTCGGAAGCTTACTAGTTTCTAAATTCCTTAGTTAAGTGCGAAAGGGTTTGAACCTTGAGAGGAAGAATGCCATTTACATCCTTCCAGTTCTTTCTAGTTATAATTGTTCTTACCATGATTGTCATCATATGGTGGAATAACTTGGTCTTTACTATACTTCCTTAACCATAGTTTCTGAATTGCCTAAGAATTACTAGTCTCTAGATATCCCGTGGTAGCAGTGACTCTAATTCAGGCAAGCTTTACTCCACCACTAGGGGGAATCCATGGCTTTCTGCTTGGCATTAGAGGGGCTTGTTGTTCAATGGAAGGCTGTTGTCCATTGCGTCCTATCGTTTGGCCAAGTCTAGCAGTCATCACGTCCTTTGGTAATGAGAGTTATACTCGATCTCTATAGACAATGCAAGTTTCATGCTGAAGATGCTCAAAGTTGGTTATTCAAGTGAATCATTTACAGGGTGTTATGCTCTTGACCTGCGAGAAGATACCAGGATATGAAATATGCAGAGAAATATACCCAAAACACAAAATAATGAGAAACAACATCAAGTATTTTATTATTCAGAAAGGAAAGCAATGTTCACTTGCCTCTTCGAGGGGGCACCCTCCAATAGAGCTGGGCTCGATAACAAAATAAGACAACACGCTCCTCAAGGGGATTCTCTATCCTTTATATAGGATTCATACATGCAATACCATGGGTCAGTACCATGGTTCTTATTAATACCATCTATCTAATACCATGGCCCATTTGCAACAAATTGTGGTCCCTTCTTTAAATGTGGGTGAACCACTTACAATTATTAATATGGGATTTATTGACTCTTTAACTAACTAGAACTATGACTCAACCCTATTACATCAATAAGGGGGTTAGGGTTGGACACTAACATGCCCTCCCCCATAAAAATAACCTTGTCCCCAAGGTTGAAGCTGCAGAAACTGCTAAAGAACAGTGGTTGGTTCTCGGTCGCATCTGCTGGAGAGGTGTCTTTCCACTTGACGAGGACTTCCTTGATTGTGCGACTGTGCAGGTGCCATTCTCGCGTGTCAAGAACTTGTTTAGGTTGGAGCCAGATTGAACCTTATGCATCTAATTTCGGTAGACTGGTTTGAATTCTGCAATTGTTCCCAACCATTTTCTTGAGGCATGAGACATGGAAGATGAGATGGATTTTTGCAGTGGGTGGCAAGGATAGCTTGTAGGCTACTTCTCCAATGCACTAATTTATTTGATACGGTCCGTAGAATTTTGGAGATAATTTCTGACAACCCTTGTCTTTGTGTCATGTTTGCTTATATGGTTGCGGCGTCAAGCATACCTGATCCCCTTCTTGAAATTTGTGCTCTTAACGATGTTGGTCTACCTGTTGCTGCATGTGATTGTGAGCTTGATTGAGATTCTCTTTGAGGTGGGCAACCATGGTTACACGGTTCTGTAGGAGTTGATCCACTAATTGTACCTTAGATCATCCCTAGATATAAGAAGTAGGTGAAGCAGGTAGTTGACCATAAAATGCTTCATATGGAGTCATCTTGGTGGTGGCATGATAGTTAGTATTATACCACCATTCAGTAGAGGTAACCACTATGCCCATAGATGTTTCTTTTTTGAAGTGAAACACCTGAGGTAGGTCTCCAGACATTTGTTGACTGCTTCAGTTTGACCATCAGTTTGGGGATGATAGGAAGTACTGAGTTGTAGTTTGGTACCTTGTAGCATGAAGAGTTCCTGCCAAAAGTTACTGCTAAAGATCGAGTCACGATAAGAAACAATGGAAGTGGGCATGTCATGTAATTTGAAGATCTGGTCGATGAAATATTGAGTCATCAAGTGGGTGTAAAAGGGTGGGGTAGGGCGCAAAAATGAGCATACTTAGAAAGTCTGTCCACAACCACCATGATGACTGACTTGTTGCTTGACTTCGAAAGACCAGTAATGAAAGCCATAGAAACCTCCATCCAGATTGAGGCATGGATGGGAAATGGCTCTAAGGTGCTTGGGGATTTGATTGTTTCTCCTTTGTGGCACTGACACACATCACACTCAGCTACAAAATTAAGAATGTCCTTTTTCATGCCTGTCCAAAACAATGAACGTCAAGTGCGTGCATAAGTCTTCTGAAAGCCTAAATGGCCTATAGTGGGAGATGAGTGCACGTCTGCCAAAATGCGACTTTTGAGGGTGGATGTTGGTGATATCATTCCTTTGTCCTTGTAGCGAAGAATCTCATCCTGGCAAGAGTAGCCCGCTGTGGAATTTGGATTTGCCTGCAATTTATTAATGAGTTGGGAGAGCAAAGGATGTGAAAACCATTCCTCGCAAGCCTCTTCAATCCACTCTAGAATGGGAAGAGATATTGCTAGCAGGGTGATTTCCTCTCAAATTGGCGTGATAAAGCATCCGCTACAACCATTTTGTGCCCTTTCTTGTAAATTATCTCATAATCATATCCCAACATTTTGGCTAGCCATTTACTTTTTTGTGGCGAGGATAGGCATTACTCCAAAAAATATTTAAGGCTTTGATGGTCTATGTGGATTTGGAAACACCGCCCCAATAAGTATGGTCACCAGGTATCCACTGCATGTAAGATGGCCATCATCTCCTTCTCATAGGTAGATTGTCCCAAATTTTTCCCACTTAGTTGTTGGTCAGTGAAGGCTGATGGTTGACCTTCATGCATTAAGACAACCGCAATACCCGTTCCTGAAGCATCACATTCAATCACAAAAGATTTGGTGAAGTCGGGTAGTGCCAATATGGGAGTGGAACACATGGCATGTTTGAGAGTGATAAATGGATGTTGTGCTTCATCATTCCAAAGCAATGAATTTTTCTTGAGAAGGTGAGTGAGGGGTCTAGCAATGCAACCACAATTGTGGACAAATTTGCGATAGTAGCCGGTGAGACCCACAAACCCTCTCAAACTCTTCAAGGTCTTTGGTTGAGGCCAATCCTACATTGCCTTGATCTTTTTGGGATCCACCTTGACACCTTCACACTGCACAATATGGCCCAAATGCTCGACTTCTTTCATGCCAAAAGAGCACTTGGACAATTTGACAAATAATTTATGCTTTCAGAGCAGTTACAAGAGCAGGTCTACAGGTTGAAGATGTTTTTCTCAGGTGAGGCTGTAGATGAGGATGTCATCAAAGAAAACAAGGACAAATTTTCTGAGATATGGTTTGAGCAGGTGATTCATGAGGCTCTGAAAAGTGGATGGGGCATTATAGATACCAAATGGCATGACTAGGAATTCATAATGGCCTTCATGAGTTCAAAAAGCAGTCTTTGGAATGTCTACTTCTTTCATGTGAATTTGGTCATAGACCGAGCGAAGGTCGAGCTTAGTAAAGAATTGAGCCCCATTTAGTTCATCCAACAAATCATCAACAACCAGGATGGGAAATTTATCTTTGATTGTCAGCTTGTTGATGGACTTGAAGTGTCGACACATACATCATTCCCCATCTTTCTTGAGCACCATGACCACAGGCGATGAATAAGGACTAATGCTAGGATGAATGACATGAGCTTGTAGGAGTTCCTTGATGATTTTTTCAATTTCATTCTTTTGGGTGAAAGGATATCTATATGGGTACACATTTGGTGGTTGTGCCTTTGAGATCAAAGTAATACTATGATCATGCTCCCCTCTCGAGGGTGGAAACTCCTGAGGCTTGTCAAAGACCCACAGATGGTTGTTTAAGACCTGTTGCATCTTAGGATGAATATGAAGAGAAGCAAGCTCGAAGGCCAGGATGACATTAAATTGGGCTATAACACCATGGTGCCCCTTTTTTAACAACTTTTCCATCCGATGCAAGTTGATGATAGATGGATCACTTGCCTGAAGTCCGCGGAGGGTATGCATGTGGTCATTCTTCTTAAAGTTCATATATAACTCTTGGAAATCCATTGTGATTGGGCTGATTGTGCAGAGCCATTCAACACCCAAGACAATGTGACACCCACCCATCTTGATGGCAAACATGTGGGTCTTTAGGTGATAATCCCCCATCTAAAGTTTGACATTTTCACAATGGCCTTCACATTTCATTGTCCCCCCATTAGCAATCTAGACCTAGAAATTAGAGACTGCTCTAACAAAACAATGAACTACTTCAACAACTCTTTGATGGATAATGTTATGCATACTGGCACTATCAATCAAGATTACTACAAGGTGATGTTTAACAAATCCTCTGATTTTAAGAGTTTGGGGAGAAGAAATTCCTGTCAAAGCTTTGAGCGAGATAACTAGTTCTTTTGGTGTAGCTGGGAGCTCATTGTCTGGCTGGTTGTCCTCATCTTCCTCCTCTGATCCCTCAAATGGTGGGGCTTCCTCAGATGCGCTGTGATCAATAACATCAATTTGAAATAATTTCGGTTCATTTCATTTATTCCCCAGGGAGTATTTCTCATCATAGTAGTAACACAATCCTTGCTTTCTTCTTTCTGCCATTTCCACTGGCGTCACCTTTTGAACCTTGAGTTTTTGGGTAGTTCTTGGAGCCTGGGTGGGGCATCCCTTGGCTATGAAATTTGGACGAGTTGACTGGGTCACTAAAGCACGTTCTGCTTCACGAGCTATCGTGCAAGCTGCCAGCCATGTGACTAGGTGGTGCATTCGAACGTGGGGTTGTATGGCTTCTTTGAGACCACTGATAAAACATTCCAAGTACAATTCATTTGCTAGACCTCCTGTGTGGAAGGCTAATGCTTCAAAGGCTTTAATATATTCTTGCACTGTCCCTCTCTGTCGGAACTTAGTAAGATGACCCAAATAGATTCATGGTTAAAGCGATCAGAAAGGGCTTTCAATAATACCTACCAAGTCATTGGCCTTGCATAGTAGCGTTGATGCCATTGCCACCATTGGATGTTTCTTGGTCCAGGTACAGGCTTCCCATACTTAACTTAGTCGCATCATCTCTGATGTGATTCAATGTGAAATAATGCTCCATTGGTGATAGCCATATGGCCGGATGAGAGCCATCAAATTTATACATGTCCAGCTTGGGTGGTCGAGGCTGCGATTGTTGACGGTTTCCATAGAAGTGAAGAGAATGGCTAGATTTTCCCTCAAGGTTTTTATTAAAAGCATATGCCTCTAATTATACCTCCGACTTGCCCTTTGCGATTGTGTCATTTAAGGATTGGATCTGCTTCATTAATGCCTCCAACTTTTGTTCAAGGGTGTCTATCTTCTCATGAGCCATAGCTTGAGCTCTGGTTTATACCATGCATAGATCTGATGCACTTTTCATTACTGTGAAAAAATATATTTGGGACCACCCGAAATTTTGACGCTTACAAGTGAATGGTGCCACCTTGCTTAGCCCGTTAACCTAATTCTTATGGGCTAAGTCTCGTATAAGCGTCTAGGGAGGGTCTCAGAATTTTTCTCTTTTTTATTTTTCCTATTTTTTTTTTTACCGAAAGGAGTTTTACTCCTTGCTTAGGAATATTGTAGTAGTCGTTTCCCAAAAAATTTAATTCTTCCCAATGTCCTATGAGAATCATGCCAAGGTATAGGAACCATAATTGTCCCTGTAGAAATAATCAAATTTTTCAGCGAAACCCTCAACCGCAGAGTATGAGCAGGGATGTGGCAGTGATCGAACCCCTGTTGCTAGATCTGAATGGCAGATCTGATTGCTGCGGCGACGATAGAACCTAGCCTGCTAGATCTAATCTGGAAAAGATGACGCATGATCTAGAGAGAGACAAGGGATCTATGGTCTTAATTAGTTTCAGGTGCTACAGATCGCAATATACATAGGGGTCCAACAATAGTACTCAACCCAATTTTTCAGGGCACTAACCATGGAGGATCAAGTGTACCTTTAGTCGTACTACTCGACTACCCTATCGTACACACGAGTAATCTTCCCAAGTGTTGTTCTCGGTGTATTGTAGCAGCAATATGGCCAACGATTTATCTATGGCAAGGTTTCAAGTGAGCCTAGGGGGTTTCCAATATACCTAAAGGGAACTTGGAAGATAGTACGTGTGCGGTTCTGTCTAATGCGCTACTACTCGAAGGGGTACCCACAAGGGTTACAAGGGAGTCCAAAAAGCGTGACCACCTCTTGTATTTCCTGCGTGCATGCCTCCCCAAATCCATAGGTTTATGTGCTCAACAACAGATCTCATGGTTTAAAGACGCAGGAACACCTCTCTAGCCAAAAAAAAAATCTGCTAAAATGGAGAACCCACTATATTTGGAAAGTGATCTAATACCACTTGTTATGCTCTTGACTGGCGAGAAGATACTAGAATACCAAATATGTGAAGAAATATACCTAGAATATAGAATAATGAAAAATAACAACATGTATTTTATTATTCAGAAAGGAAAGAATTGTTCACTTGCCTCTTCCAAGGGGCAACCTCCAATAGAGCTGGGCTTGATTACAAAATAGGACACGGCGCTCCTCAAGGGGAGACTTTGTCCTTTATATGGATTCATACATGCAATACAATGGGTCAGTACCATGGTTCTTATTAATACCATCTATCTAATACCATTGCCCATTTGCAACTAACTATGGTCCCTTCTTTAAATAAGGGTCAACCACTTACAATTATTAATATGGGAATTATTGACTCTTTAACTAACTATAGCTATGACTTGAACATATTACGTAAATAAGGGGGTTAGGCTTGGACCCTAAAATAGAGGGGAAATAGTGCAATCGCTTATAATATGATGCGTTTTTAGTACTGTTGAGATTATACTCAAAGTTGGTTATTCCAGAATTAAGTATTTCAAACCATTCATTATTATTTTTATTAAAGCAAACACCTTGACAAGAAAAAATAAATATTATGTAACAGGTCAGATAATTTTATATTCTTGCAATTGAAATCCTTGTTTGATCCATAAGTTACGAATAACTCAGTTCCTCTAAGTTGATCCATCATGTCCTCGTTGGAGCTAAGTTTCACATTCCTTGAAAGGATTGAACTATCAAGAGGTTGTTGATTGGCTTGGATACTTTATTAAATTTCTTGTATATTTTCTTTTACTTATGCCTCTATCCTTCTCTTCACCAAAACTCAGATAGCTTGTTGTAATGTGCACAATATGGTCTTTGAATAAATTGTATAATAATAAACATGAGATTTCAAGAATGCTCTTCACCAAAACTCAGATAGATTGTTCTAATGTGCACAATATGGTCTTTGAATAAATGGTATAATAATAAACATATGATTTCAAGAAGAAAGAAGAAAGTCTTTGGCAACATAGTAGCCAAGGTCAAGATTATCTTGCTCCAGTAATTTTCCAACAACCACTACACCTTTGACACCCACATTTGCAGCAATCATATATGCAGGCATATTCAATGCATTATGAATAATTTTCACTCCAATCTTTTGGTCAAAGTTAGTAGTTTGATGTTTTTATTGCTCCTTTGTCACATAAAGAAGAGAAATGCCACCTCCTAGCACAATACCCTAATCTAATGCTGCCTTTGTGGCATTCAAGGCATCTGTGACTCTGTCCTTCTTCTCCTGTACTTCTGCCTCATTAGCTCCACCAATCTTCAGAACTGCAACATCTCCTGAAAGCTTTTCCAACCTCTCCTGATACTTTTCCTTATCATAGTCTGTTGTGATGGCTTCAATGGTGACCTGAATCTGCTCACATACTTCTTCTTTACACTTCTTATCGCCACCTCAATCAAGAATAATAGTGTCATCCTTCGATGAAGTTACCTTCTTTGCTGAACCAATCATAGCAGCTTCAACCTTTTCAAGCATCATGCCAAGTTCTTGCAGTTAGAAAAATATATATTAAAGAGAAATGGAACATATAAAATATTGCAGAAGTATAAACATAGAAAATGCAGAAAACAAGAGAGACACATATATACGTGGTTCACGCAGTTTGGGCTGCGTCCATGGAGAAACAGCTAGTCCTTCTTTTATTACATTATCCAGTAAACTGAAGAGATACAACCTACAACAGATCTTCTGTAACACCCTCTTCGCTCTCCATCTCCTCTCTCTTCCTCACTCAGAATACAGATATACATAGACACAATAAAATTCCCTCATATATAGTGAGGGATTTCCTTCTAGGGAAAAAAAACCTGAATTAAACATAACTTCTACTGTCAGATCATCTGCCTAATGAATGGCCCAGATTGACTAGAAATTACTAGACTTTTATAATGCAATTTTACATTTATTTTTAGCTTCGGGGGTGCTGCCACCAAAACCCCCCGCTAGGGGGTGGCTCCACAAAGGTTGCAGCCCCCCCGGACCCCCCTTGCAGCGAATATTTTACGAGCCGCATTGCCACCCCATTTCAAACTGGGGTCCAATGTGATGATACCTTTGAATATATAAGATAATCAGGCCCCACACCCAACAATTTTGAAATCATTTGATCACTAGTAAGTACAACAAGATCCTCCAGGTTGGCTTTTATGTTTTCTCCAAAGAAACAATCAGAATATCTCTACGCTTATTCAAGATATCTTTTCTTATTTAAGGTCAGCTCCATTGCTTGGACAACTGCGTTCAAATTTGAAATTTCCTTTTCATGTATCAAAAGCCAAGGATTATCTAATTCAAAATTTTGGGCCTTATCATTTCTGATAAAATACAGAGATATATAGCTTTCATTCCTTCAACAACCTCCAATTTATTGACACCATATTCCTATCTACAATAGTTTTGACTCCCACCTTTCCAACTTTTTCCATTTCTTTGGCAATCAGTTCACCAATTTCCCTTTCACCATCTTTGGAAATTTTCCCTTTTACCATCTTTGTCAATTAGTTCACCAATTTCCCTTTTACCATTTGCTGAGATGGTGCCTACCTGTACAATTTCCTCAGATGTGCTTATCATCCTTTCTCTACTTTTCAAATGTACAACAACTGCATCAATTGGCATGCTAATGCCCCATCTCAATTCCATTGCATTCGTCCCAGCTGCAAGTCAGCTAATGCCCCGTCTCAAGTCCATTGCATTCATCCCAACTGCAACTAATTGCAACTGACTTATAGCCTTCAATGAATATTGCACAAGTAAGGATGGTCGCACTAGTAGTGCCATTTCCTACAACATCGTTTGTAGCATTGGAAACTTTCTTCACAATACTTGCACAACCATTTTTTAACATGTCACTGAACTCATTTCTTTTTGCTGCAATAACACCATCCCATTTTTTAACCTTTCACTGAACTCATTTCTTTTTGCCACAATAACACCATCCTTTAATACTTTTGGAGAACCATAATTTTTTTCATAACAACATTGTGACCCTTTGGTCCCATTGTCACCTTTATAGCATCTCCCAGTTGTTCCACACCTTGCAACATTGCAACATTAGATTCAACACCAAATCAGATATCTTTTGCTTTACTTAATTTCTAGAATTGTTTTGTTTTTTTGGTGCAATGGGTTCTTGCTTCATGCCTTGTCATGGCCAGACCTTCGATATTAAACAATAGAAGTGTAACAAAAAAATGAAACCATAGAATAATAGAATAAGCTAATTTGCCTAAAATATAACCAAAAAATAAGAAACAAATTATTAGATTATGCCTAAGACAAACCTTACTTCAGCACTACATTTAGCTTAATATAATATGCCACAGAGATTGAGAGAAAAGGTATTTTTCATTGTAATTAAAGCATGTTGTTGCTCATTCTAATTAGAAGTTGTAATCTAAAAAACCATTAACCATTGCTGAACATGTTTGGGCTTGACTACTTGGCAGGGACTATTGTTGCCTCCAACGCTTGTTAAAGTTTAGTGAGATTCACTGCCTTCACCAGATTATGCTTTTTAGTGCCTCGACCCATGTATACTATTGTGACCAATACCAGGGATGTGGTCTAGTGGTTGAAAGGGCAGAATTGTTTTCTCCAATCCATGTTGAACTACTTTGAATTTTTGAGAAAGTATTGCCTTGACAATTTCATCAAAATGTTGATGTGAAGCCTTCCAATTTGCAGATAAATTCATATTCAAGTTACCCTCTGAACCATAATTCTCTTCAAGGTCCACTCTTCTGCCAACATATTCTATCAGCTCCACAACTTCCTTCTCAGGAGTTGTTGACACCTAATCATCAAGATTGGGTGAATATAATGTAAATAAATAAATAAGTAATATGAACAATCATCAGGGGATGAAGTGAACAATCTCTCCCTCATGTATATAATGAAGACCTACCTAAAGGAATAATACATATGAATGAATTTTGCTTTGAGGAGTTACTGCCTGGCCTAACATGGTATCGGAGCTAGATCCCAAAATAGTTGTAACTCCCTTCTGCCTAATGCTCTCTGTCCACTTCCCCTGTGCACTTGTCTGCCGTAATTAATTCTAAATCCTCAAACTTGACAGCCTCAGACCTGAAAACCTTCTGAATCACTGCTACGAAAGTGTTCAGCCTTGAGGTTGTGCTACAGTGAAAGTTTACTACGTAGCTGCAAACTTGTGAGCAACCTTGCGAGAAGCCTTGGTGGTGAGCAGCCTGCTTGATACATGGAGCCTTAAATAAAAGCCTTGTGATTTATGGTAGAGCCTCGCCTCCGAACCACGCCAAAGAGAACTGATGCCTCCATGCATTTGTATGCTATATAAAGTTGGTTTTTGGCATATAACATTGGTGTTTTTGGCATATAACGTTGGTATTTATGCTGGCATTAACGTTGGTATTGAATGTTGTTCATGGCATATGTTAAATGCGTATGAAAGTTAAATGTGTTGAAAGTTGATTTGAGCCATGCGTTGAATGAAGCGTTGTCTTATGATATGCGTTGAGGTCTGCGTGTAAATTGAAAGTTGCATTGTTCATTGCGTTGAATTTAAGTTGGGAATGTTGCGTGAAGGGCCACTATATGCTTGGTATTAGAACATTGTTGGTATCAAGCTGTTGGAACGCTGTTGGTGTCAGAACGCAGTTGTAACATTGATATATACCTCTTTTGGATGCATTGTAAAGTTTTCTGTCCAGCGCTGTACAGTTTTTTATATATTTATGTTATATTTAGGCTGCCATATATTTCAGCTGCCTCACCCATATATATATTCTATACTTTAATGTTGTCTAGATGAATGCCAATTGACATTTGAATTTGTTGTCCCATCTTATCAGAATTATTTTTTTCCATTAAGAGTAAAAGTTTTGCAGCAAAAGTTTTTTTACAGTATGCATTCAATCATATCCATCGTGGGAATAGTTCTCACTGGTAAAGAGAACTATCCTGAGTGGTCCCAGATGATAAAACACACACTCATTTTCAATGAGTTGTGGAAAGGAGTGTGTGTTGGAGATGGAGACAAAGAGCTCATCATTTGGGTAAACAAGAAAAACAAAGCTTATGCATTAATCGCAACATCTGTAAATGAAGAGGTAAGTCACCATATTTCACCATTTTCAACTACTTTTGAAGCCTTACAAAAGCTGAAAGAACTCTATGACTCACATTCTTCCCTTGAAGTTGCTCAACTCATGATTAAACTCTTCACTCTTGGACTGCAAAATAATGATCCTCTTGCTCTTGCATCTGAAGTAAAGTCTATAATGCATGACATCAAATCCACTAAGGTTGAATTGGATATTCCTCTTATCATTTTTCTCAAGGAACTTTATCCTACTTACTTCACAAATGAAAATCTCAAAGATATCACCTTTGACTCTCTTGTGAAAAAGTTTGCTGAAAGAGAGAAAGATTTTGGAAAGAAGACAACCCCTGAATCTTCTAAAGAGGCTGTGTGCCTTGCTCATAAAGAAAAGAATTCTCCTCAAGATTCTTCAAGAGGAAGAGGTGGTCGAAGAGGAAGAGGAAGATATTTCAGAGGAAGGGGGCTAAACACTCTCAAGGAGAAAAGGAAAACTTGCAATGCATATGTTGCATAAGAAATGGATCACATGATGCCTCTACATGCTATTTACCATGGGACAAAATTGAGCAGCAAAGAAATGAACATAAAGGTAAAACTAATGATACAGACAAAGGTAAAGCACCTGAATCCACTCACTATGTCGTGACACAATGTGGTATTGGAGTAAATGAAGATTTATTTAATGCTTCATTTGCTTCTTGGAAAAATGATTGGTTGCTTGATTCAGGAGCAACCTGCCACATGACTCATAGAAAAGATTTTTTTGAAGAATTTACTGACAGTGTTGATGGAGCAGTATACTTTTATAGACCAATCAAAAATCAAGCCATTAGGGCTTTACACAATCAGGCTTAAACTACTTGGTCTTCAAGGCTTTATTCTGCATCATGTTCTATATCTCCCACAGCTCAGGATAAACTTGTTTTCTTTGGTCCACATCTGCCAGCAAGGTCACTCCATTCATATGTTTGATGGCAAGATTGAGGTAAGAAAAGCATCTAACCAGTCACTTGTCATGAGGGGAATGAAGAAGAAAGGCTTCTCAAGCTGCAAGGAAGCTCTGCTCGTGCATAACATTTCTCATACAATTATCATCATGAAGATGGTACACTTCCATCAAGTTTATTATGGCATTCTAGAGTTGGACATTTGAACTATGACAGCGTCCACTTGTTGAAGAAAAATGGTATTGCTGGTTTGCCTACAATTCCTAGGAAACTTAAGCAATGTGATGTTTGCATTCTAGGAAAGAATAGAAAACAGTGTTTTCACGATTCACATTCAAGAGCACATAGAAAACTTGAACTCATTCATTTATATTTATGTGGTCCAATGCCCGTTCCTTCTGCAAATGGAAATAAATATATGATGACATTTATTGATGACTACACCAGAATGTTTTGGGTTTATCTACTGAAGAACAAATCTGATGCTTTTCAAACATTCAAGAATTTTCATAAATGGATTGAAAATGATGCAGAATCTCATATTAGGTCTGTTGGAACAGATAATGGAAAAGAATACACATCAAATGAATTTGAAAACTATCTTTGCCAACATGGGATCAAACATCAAACAATTTTAACTTATAATCCCCAACAGAATGGTGTAGCTGAAAGAATGAATAGGAAACTATTAAATATGGTACAATCGATGCTCTTCTTCAAAAATTTAAAGATAATGTTTTGGGTCGATGATGTTCTATGTGCTACATATATAAAGAATAGGTGTCCATCTAATGCTATTAGAAACAATACTCCATATGAAATGTGGTATGGACATGTTCCTTTGGTAAAGCATTTGAGGGTCTTTGGTTCCACCTATTATGCCTTGATACCAAAGGTACATAGAAACAAACTTGGTGCTAGAAGTCGTAAGTGTATCTTCCTTTGGTATTCAAACACCTCCAAATCATACCATCTCTATGATGAAGTAAATAAAAAGTTTGTTGTACCTAGGGATGTAATTTTTCTTAAATCATCCAAAACTGACAATGTCGTTGAGCAGAAACTTGATCACTTAGATAGATTCGCAAAAGAAAAATCATTTCAAGAATTTCATAATCAGATTTCACATCTTGAAGGGGGGATTCCTATAGTAGATCAACATGTGAAATCTTCTTCTAAAGAACACTCTCCCCCGCATGAAACTCCAACAACGGATGATGCTTTAAGTGATGTGATTGATAGAATTGGGAGACTCAATCTTGATTCAGTCCCAACTCAATCAACAGAGCTGCCTAGACCATCTGAGAAAGGTCCCCCAAAGTGGCTGAGGAAGACACTTGAAAGTGTTCATCCTGATGAGGTTGGAAATACAGGAACTAGAAATTAAAACCGGAAAAATGGAGGTGGTGTGGATGACTCTAATTCACTTGTTGATATGGATGTTTCTTATGATTTTGAATTGAACTTGTCTACAGATTTTGAACCAAATTCCTTCAAATAAGCCACTTCTCATGATGAATGAAAAGAAGCGATGCAAAAGGAGTATGATGCCCTCATAAAGAATGCCACTTGGAATCTGGTTGATCCTCCATTAGGAAGCAAACGAATTGGCTACAAGTGGGTCTACAAGAACAAGTATAAAGTTGATGTCTCACTTAACAAGCACAAAGCTAGGCTTATGGAAAAAGGTTTTGGATAGAAGGAAGGGGTCGACTATGAGGATACTTTTTCCCCCACAACAAAATGAGCTACCATCTGGACATTCTTTGCCCTAGCAGCTTAGAACGGTTGGAAAGTCCATCAAATGGATGTAAAAACTGCTTTCTTGAATGGAGATCTAAAAGGGAATGTTTTTATGTCCCAGCCTAAAGGATTTGCTGTGAAAGGACATGAGCATGAAGTATGTAAACTGGTGAAGTCCTTGTATGGCCTCAAACAAGCACCGCGAGCCTAGTATGAAAAACTAACTGAGCATCTTCTTAAACTCAATTTCAAACATTATGATCTTGATGATGCAACTTTATTTGTCAAGAAAGTTGGAAAAATAGTTGTATATCTTGTGGTATATGTAGATGATCTTTTAATGATAGGGAACAATGAAAGCTACATTGCATCCATAAATAAGGAATTGGGGAAAAGTTTTGAAATGACTGATTTGGGTTATGTTCATTACTATCTTGGTATTGAAGTAACCCAACATCTGAAGTCCATATTTCTTTCTCAAAAGAAATACATTGGAGATCTATTGAACAGGTTGGGCATGACAGAATGCAATCCTCTTACTACTCCAATGGAACAAAACTGAAATCTCACATCTATTGAAGGAAAAGAATTTGAGGATGCAACAAAGTGTACATAGCTTGTAGGAAGTCTCAACTACCTAACTACTACCAGACCAGACATTTCGTTTGCTGTTGGAATCCTCTCCAGATTTATGCAAAAGCCTTGTGAGGGACATTGGTCTACTGTAAAAAGAGTTCTAAGGTACTTGAAGGGAACTCAAGACTTTGGAATCAAGTATACATAGTTGGACGACTTTAGCTTGATTGGATACTCTGATTCAAACTTTGATGGAGAGAAAGAAACTGGGGTATCTACTTCAGGATATGCTATGAGTCTTGGATAAAGAGCTGTCTCCTGAAGATCACACAAACAATCAGTTTCAACAGATTCTACAACAGAAGTAGAATACGTGGCAGCAACTGAAGCAACAAAAGAAATTGTGTGGCTTAGGAAAATTCTTAAAGATTTGCAGGGAAAACAAGTACAATCAACTCCACTCATGATTGACAATACCTCTGCAATAAAGTTGGCCAAGAACCCAAAGTTCCATGATCGAACGAAGCACATCAATACTAAATATCATCTAATTCGACATCATGTTGAGGCCAAAACAATCCATCTCCATCATTGTTCCACTAATGAGCGATTGCAGACATCTTCACCAAAGTGCTTGGAAGAGAAAAGCTTGAGTGATTTAGAATGATGCTTGGACTCACCAACATCCCTTCAAATTAAGGGGGGAGTGTTGACACCTAATCATCAGGATTGGATGAATATAATGTAAATAAATCAATAAGTAATATGAATAGTCATCGAGAGATGAAGTGAACAATCCCTCCGTCATGTATATAATGAAGACCTACCTGAAGGAATAATACATACGAATCAATTTTGCTTTGAGGAGTTACTAGTTGGCCTGATAGGAGTCCTTTCATCATCTAATGGATAATTACTTTCAAGTGTGGCCTTAACCTGAGAATCATTACTGGGAGGGAATGGCTTGAAGCCAATAATCTGAGGAGCCTCACCTAACGGTACTACAAGAAACATTATGATAATCATAGCACAACTCTTCATCATTCAAGGCAACCTCTCTATCTAGACCCAACGTATTTTTAATAAAAAGGTAGCGGACACAATAACGTATTATCCATGGAAAATATGACACTCTGAAGAATAGAATAGAGTACAAAAGATTACACGAAGATGCGCCTTTGCATCATAACTAGACGACAATAGATGAGAACTCGGCTGGTGAAATGTTTAGAAATTGTCATTCTATTTATCTATTCATTCTCAGGACGAGTACACGAAATATAGATTCCAGTCATACCATGGAGGAATTATTTAATAAATTTCAACCAACCTTAATGGAAAAGGAAGAAAAGACCGCAAGTCTCCGTGGAGAAAATGGTGGACAAATTTTTGGTGGGTGCATGAAAACAACAGTTACTTTGTTTTACTGTGTGTTATTCCATGTAAGTTTAAATCACTGTAATTTTTATTTTACTTGGTGAATGAGCTACAGTCTCATGTAAATGTATTTTCATGTTTAAGAAATGAATACTAAGTTTTAGTGTGTCACTCCAAAACTATCTTGTTATTTTTGCTGTGAGTCTTCATTAAGTTTCTGGAATAGTTCCGCGGTGCGTGAAATCCAAGTCTGGGAAATAGCCTCGCAGTGTGTGAAGTAGCTACACAAAATCAGCGTTGCTAAGACGAAAATTATATTTCCCAAATTTTTTTAACATGGTACCAAAGCGAGTTAAACTCTGTTAGTGTAAAAACAAGTGTTTTTACTGACAGTAAAAATTGTTTTTGAGCGCGCATTATTTTTTAGCATATTTACCAGCAGGTAGAAAGTTTGTTTTTACGCTAAAAATGGCAACATCAAGCACAAGTTTGACTAATCCTCAAATACCTTAGTTTAATGGCAAAAATTATGATTATTGGGCTATTACAATGAAGGCCCTGTTTTCTTCTCAAGATATTTGGGATTTGGTGGAGAATGGTTTTCATGAACCAGCAAATGCAGCAACATACAATGCCTTATCTCAAAAAGAAAGAGATGTGTTAAGGGACAACATGAAGAAAGATTCAAAAGCCCTGTTTTATATCTGTCAAGCAGTTCACGAAAGTATTTTCCCAAGGGTTGCAGCAGCAACGAAGTCCAAGCAAGCATGGGACATCCTCCAGACAACCTACCACGGCATGGCAAAAGTCAAGATAGCAAAGCTGCAAATTTTGAGGAAAGATTTTGAAACACTTTGTATGAAAGAGTCTGATAATATAGACTCGTTATTTACACATGTAAGTGGGCTGGTTACTCAAATCAGGTCGCATGGTGAGACAGTTGAGGAAAAAGAAGAATAGTTGAGAAATTTTTATGGAGTCTGCCAGCAAGGTTTGAGGCCATTAGTGTGGCCATCGAAGAGACAAAGGATCTCTCACAGTTCACATTGAATGAGCTTAATGCATCACTAATTTCTCATGAACATATACTGAATAGAGCAGCAAGCTCCTCATTGGAGCATGCGTTCAAGACACAAGTATCATTTGGTCAAGGTTAAGGCAGAGGAGGATCATATGCTACAAGAAGAGGAAGAATCCCACACAAAGGTGGAAGAAGTAGCCCTTCAAGCTCAACTGGAAGAGGCATCAATCAAAATCCAAGTCAACGCCCAAGCCAAAATCAAGGACAAGGTTAGAGGTATGATAAATCTCAAGTTCAATGTCATTACTGTAAAAAGTATGGTAATTATGCAAATGAATGTAGAAAGAAGCAATATTGCATTAGTAACAAAACAAGTGTAAATTTCACAAGAGAAAATCAGAATCATGATAGCATGTTTTTAGCTTGTAATGTAGCACAAGAAAAACAAAGTGATATATGGTACCTAGATTCAGGGTGTAGCAACCACATGTCAGGAAACATATAAATGCTTTCTAATCTAGATGAAAGTGTGAAATCTAAAGTGACATTAGGGACTGATAGCATAGTCTCTGTCATGGGAAAAGGAAGAGTTAATATCCTAACAAATAAGGGGGAGAAGAAATAAATATCTGATTTTTACTTTGTCTCTGGTCTGAAACATAATCTCATGAGCATTGGACAACTCATGCAAAGAGGCTACAATGTCTTCTTCAAAAATGATGTGTGCACAATTTTAGATAGGCCTCCAAGAAGACAATTGATTGCAAAAGATTAGATGATAGACAATAGAATGGTTCCCCTGAAAATAATATCATATTTGCAGAAAGAAGGTGCACATGCACAACTATCTATGAACTCAAAAGAAAATGGAAGAAAAGGGGCAGCTGTCACATAAGTAGACTTTCAAGCAGAGGTAAAAGATGAAAACTGGTTATGGAACTTGAGATTTCGACATCTCAACTTTGGAGGTTTGAATCTGCTGCATAGGAAAGGCATCGTGAAGGGTTTACCACTCACAGAAAAAGAAGACAACATATGTGAAGGATGTATCTTCAACAACCAACATAGAGAGACATTTTTAGTAGGAATGTCATTGAGGGAAAAGGCACCTTTGGGTATTGTCCACTCAGATTTATGTGGACCAATGCAGACACCATCAATTGGTGGCAGTCACTATGTACTGACCTTCATAGATGACTACACAAGGAAGACAATGGTATTTCTCCTAAAACAGAAAAGTGAAGTGTTGGAGTGCTTTTGCCAATACAATGATCTTGTTGAAAAGCAAAGTGGACACTACATCAAAGTCATCAGGATTGACAGAGGTGGAGAATACATCTCAAATGACTTCCTTAAATTTTGTAGCATGGAATTCACAAGAAGTTTACAACAAGATATACACCGTAGCAAAATGGTGTGGCAGAAAGGAAGAATAGGACCATTATGGAGATGGCAAGGAGTATGTTTAAGGCAAAGAATTTGCAAATGACTATTGGGCTGAAGCTGTCGCTTGTGCAACATATATCTTCAATAGATGTCCAACCAAAAGCATCCAGAACATCGTTCCTGAAGAGGCATGGAGTGGAAGAAAACAAAATGTCACTCACATGAGAGTTTTTGGATGTGTGGCTTATGCACATGTCCCGGATGAGTTGAAAAAGAAGTTGGACAACAAGGGGTAGAAATGCATATTTTTTGGATACAACGATGAATCCAAGGCATACAAACTCTACATTCCATTAACGAAGAAAGTTATAATCAACAGATATGTGTAGTTCATAAAAGAGGAAGCATGGGATGGAAGTTTATAATAGACAGTCAATGTCAACGCATGCATACCAAATGAGGATAGAGAGGAGTTAATAGCAGAAATTAATTCCTGAACTCTGACTCCCTCTACTCCTATTCAAGTGCAACAAAGCAGAAAAAAAGCAACACCATCAACAAAAAAAAGGATTGTTTCGCACAATCAAGAAACTGCTTCTCCAAGCACACAGCGAAGTGCGACACCAAGTGACATATCAAGCCCATCTTTAGCAAGCACAAGAAGGCTAAAATTCAGAAATTTAAATGAAATTAATGAGCAAGATGAAGTTGATAGTGGTGCAGGTCTGAATTCCTTATTTGCATTATTTTGTCATGTACATGACCCAATCCACTTTGAAGATGCAATCAAAGAAGAAAAATGGGTTGCGGCAATGGAGGAAGAAATAGAAGCAACAGAAAGGAATGACACATGGGAGTTAGTGAGTGTTCCGAAAGGAAGACATGTCATTGGAGTGAAGTGGGTCTATAACACCAAAAGCAACATTGAGGGAAAGATTGAAGGGCACAAAGCAAGGCTTGTTGTCAAAGGATACAAGCAACAGCATGGAAGAGATTACTTGGAGACGTTCGTCCCAGTCGCGCAGATGAAGACAATGTGCACAGTTGTGGCGATTACTGCGCAATACAAATGGAGAGTGTGTCAGATGGATGTAAAATCAACGTTCTTGAATGGAGTGCTGAAAGAGGAAGTGTATGTCGTGTAACCGCCTGGCTATGAGATTGAAGGCAAAGATGACAAAGCGTATCAGTTGGAGAAAGCTCTTTATGGGTTGAAGCAAGCACCGTGCGCATGGTATAGTAGGATAGATACTTTCTTGTTGGACAATGGTTTTGGCAAATATGACGATGAGCCTACTCTCTATATCAAAGAGAGCGAAGGTAATATTCTCATTATCGTCTTATATGTAGATGATTTGATCTTTACAGGCAACGATGATTTACTCATCGCTGATTTCAAGCAAGTCATGAAGAGTGAGTTTGAAATGACTGACTTGGGATTGTTAAGATATTTTTTGGGCATAGAAGTGAAGCAAACATAAAATGGCATTTTTATCTCTCAGGAAAAGTATGTGGCAGATATTTTGGAAAGGTTTAAGATGCAGAACAGCAAGTCCGCACCAAATCCAACTGTCATAGGGTTGAAGTTGAGCAAAGAAGATTGCAGCAACAATGTCAATCCGACATTATGCAAAAGCATGATAGGCAACCTGATGTATTTGACTGCCACTAGGTCGGATATAACGTATGCAGTAAGTTTGGTGTCAAGGTTCATGGAGACACCCAAGGATACACATCGGCAAGTAGCGAAAAGGATTCTAAGGTATGTCAATGGGATAAAATAGTATGGCATTTCGTACACAGCAACCAGCGATTTCAGGCTGGTTGGTTACACTGACAGTGATTGGGCAGGCAATGACGATGATAGAAAGAGCATGTCAAGATATGTTTTTCATTTAGGTTCCGGAGCCATTTCATGCGCCTACAAGAAGTAGCCATTAGTGACACTGTCAATAGCAGAAGTTGAATATGTCACAACAAAAATAGCAACATGTCAGACAGTTTGGATGAGAAGGATGTTGAGGGATCTTCGTCATGACCAAGAGGGCGCGACAACTATTTTCTGTGACAACACCTCAGCAATTGCATTGTCAAAGAATTATGTGTTCCACAAAAGGACCAAGCATATTGATGCTAAATATCATTTTATTAGAGAGTTGATTAACAATGATGAAATTGTGTTGCAGCACTGCAGGTCACAGGAACAATTTGCTGATATTTTCACAAAGCCATTGGCAGGAGAAAATTTTGTTATCTCAGAAACTATTTGGGAATTGTCAATGGCAGCAGTTGTGATTAAGGGGGAGTGTTGGAAATAATAATCTCAACCACCGTAATAAACAACCTGACAATAGCCATACATGTCAGACACTTTTGCAAGTTGCGTCTATGCTTGAAGACATTTTTTGCAAGTTGTGTCTCAACGTGAAGATAGAAGGTCTGAAGTCAGACGCAAACCATTCAGAAACTCAACAGAGGCATACAAGGAAGTTATGTACTTACGTAAACAGATACTGGCAAGCATTAATTCAACAACCTTGCCCACACTCTAGAAACACCCACGCGACTCTGATCACACTCAACAACAACATCAAAATTAATTTCGCTTTGTCATGAATTAAATGTAAAATTGTATATTGAGTTATATATGAATGTAAAAATCATTGTGTATTAGTTAGACTGTGTAGGGAGGGTAGAGAGTAAGAAGTAAGAAAAGAGCACAAGTCTCTGTGGAGAAAATGGTGGAGCAATTTTTGGTGGGCGCATGAAAACAACAATTACTCTATTTTACTGTGTGTTATTCTGCGTAAGTTTAAATCACTGTAATTTTTATTTTACTTGGCGAATGAGCCAAAGTCTCATGTAAATGTATTTTCATGTTTAAGAAATGAATACTAAGTTTTAGTGTGTCGCTCCAAGCCTATCTTGTTATTTTTGCTGTGAGTATTCATTAAGTTTCTGGAATAGTTCCGCGGTGCGTGAAATCCAAGTCTGAGAAATAACCTCGCAGTGTGTGAAGTAGCAAAATCGGCTTCGTGGCGCAAAAACTAGTTTCGCGAAAATCATAACTCTTTGCCTTTCCCCTTCGTGAAAACAAAAATTATATTTCCCAATTTTTTCTAGCATTTAAGACAGTGGCTAGAAAGAGGGCTAGCCAGGGCTTGTTCTAGATTATACCCGATTCGAACGTATTTATAAAAATAGTAATATGCCTGCCCGATGTCGTTCACCATTTTTGTAACATAAAGTTTAGATTATCTTGAACTTTGGCGTGGATCCTCCTATTCGATAATACTGCGTCAATCCAAGAACATAATGGTTAATAGTCGACAAGCTGCACAGGAGGGTACTGACCTACATGGCATGCATTTATTCTTTCTAATTAGTGTTAAAAAAAATCTACCATTGGGGTTTTGTCTTTGTCTCCTTGGTCTAGATCCTTGGCTTGACTCTTTGAATTTTGCTGGAATTGACTAGATGTCGCAGATGCAGTAACTTTTCCAACGTTGCTCCCAAGACTACATGTTATAGGAGGCGACAATACCTTATTGTATGGTGAGCAATGGAGATTCTCAGCAGAGGAGCAATGCAATAACTTGAAGGAAACCCCAAAAGAAAAAACACAACACATATATTCCTATCACAAGAAAGTTTGAATGTTGAAGTTCAGGATATGTATATGATTCATGATATTTTGACTTGATTTATTAATAAGAAGTAAATAGAATATATAGTCAAATTATAGAATACATAGTATATAAAAACTGGTACAATTATATTGTGATATTCATCTCATCCAATATTTAGGAAACATAAGTCAACTATCCCTACACAAGACAAAGTCTTATCATCTCGTTATATCATTAATGTAAGAATTAACTCTAACACCACCTTAATGCTTATGTTATAGAAAAAAAATACTAAACTCAATTACAAACTTAATAACGTGAAACATAATTAGACAATAACCTTCCATCAAGATGCGCGATAAGCTTAGTAAAGTTGTATGTCATGAGCAGAATTTCCTAATTCCACTGCCCAAGTCCTAAATCAAATCATGGAACTTTTGCAGTCCAACACTTGAATTAACTAGACAACTATGATAGTGAGTTTTTAGGTATTCCTTTATTCTTCTAAAATAAGTTAGAGAGATCTTTCATTAAATTCGTTATCATTATTAGAATTAGCTTTCAAAATTGAACCCGTCCACCTCCCTTGGGCTTCCAATAGAGTTAAGAAAAAGTACCTTTCAAAAAAATTTTAAATATTAAAATCACTTGTCAATGGCTAAGTTTAAGTTAAATCTTTATATTTCAAAAAGAAAGACAATTTTAGTAACCGATCAATATTTTTTTTCTCAATTTCTTTAACTCGACACGTAGAAATTATAGGGAATTCTTAGCTCCGATACCGAGTAATATTGATTGTAATATGAAGGATTATGAATTATGACCAATTAAGCAACTTGCAAGTGAGGTGATGGTCCGAAGGTAATTGAAAGTAAGCCCAACTATATTGGATTACTGTCCACATTGTACCAAGTTACCGTTGCTTTAGTGTAGCACAGACTCAACAATTTTCGCTTTCGATGCCCTTCAATTGAATTTCGACTCCCATCAGCGCACGATGTGGTATGATATTTTATTTTTCATTACATTTTTTACTTTCAACGTCATTAACTTGAAATCGAACTATTCAACAACCATCATCCCAAATTTGGTACCATGTTTTATATTTTATTATTTAAATTTTGAAAATATGTGCCCAAACGAGACACAATGACGTTCATGAACAACTTGAAAGGTGTTCCTTGCAGGTGCTCATGACGTATTATTTTTTTATGTGATGCATGGTGTAGATTGACAACTTCAACTGTGCTCTGTAATGGATTGGCTGGTTGCAATGACTTGACGGATACCGCAACACTCTGAATATCGATTATTATAGCAATCTTTGGCTTGCAAATTCAGAGAACATAGAATAAGTCATTAATTTCTACTCGCATAGGTAGTTATAATTCATGACCGCATCAATGACTTATGCTTCACCCGCGTCCATTTTTTTGCCAAACTGTGGAATTACCATGCTGCTGTGTATAGCAGGCTAGTAGTCTGATTTTTATTATCTCCTCAGGGTCGGGGCAGGACTTATTAGAAATTGAGATCGACGAGAGAGTGTAATTGCACACAACACAAATCTCTTTTCAATATTTTATTGATCACAAGAATTACAACTATACAAGACATAATATACTCATATTGACACATTCAGATCATGATTCCAACTCATAACATAGGAATCAGCGGCTTCTACATTGATGTCTAGCGATTCACAATGACAACTACATATGACATGGAAGCATTACTTCCAACACCCTCCCTTAATGCTTACATAGAAAGCATATTACAACAACAATAAATAAATATATGTTTGAGTGGTCTTCTAGGATCAACAATATTGACAACTCAGCTCGTCGGGACTTCCACTATAAGGGCCATCATGTAATGAGCCATCCTATGGAACACCCACCATCTATCAGGTATTTAGCTTTCGGCTATTCGTCAGTTGATAGGATGGAGATCTAGATACTCAATGTGCCCAAGAGTTGATCAAAGAGGCATTTAGCTTTCGGCTATTCGTCAGTTGATAGGATGGAGGTCTAGATACTCAATGTGCCCAAGAGTTGATCAAAGAGGTTGACCTTAGACAAGAATTGATGTTTCGGACACCGGGGCTTCTATTTTAAGAACCACCAACCCTTTTTATAACTAAAATTAGTAACACACAAGAATTGACGCTTCGAACACCAAGGCTTCAGTTTAAGAACCATCAATCATTTTAAAAATACATAATACCCAAACAATCTCACACTATTTGTTTTTCATAATACAGAGAACTATAATAATAAAATTCTAACTTTAGCTCACACCACAACTTGAACATAATATCAGAAAACTTGAAGTTGACAGAGCAATCTCTGAGATTTCTGGAGCAGCACAGACTTCCGTGGCCATAAGATATTCATTATTACGCCTGTTTTTCACATGAAATGGGTGGAGAGATACTCTCGTAGCCAATAGCAATAGAATTGATTCCAACCAAAGCTGCCTGAGAAATTAACATAAACGACAACGTGGGATATAGAAAGTACATCAACAACATCACATTGTTCCCAACAAAAGTTTCTCTCATCTCCATAACCGATGTTAATAACCAAAAGGTTCAATAATTTTGTTTTTTATCAGAAGATCGAACTACTTCTGACAGATCTCCAACTGTAAATCGGAGTCACCACAATACGAACCACAGACGGCTCCATGGACTTCTATAAATGGTATACAAAATTTCTAAACTGCAGGAGATCTTCTTTTCGTTTGACCAATTTGATCGACTTTTAAAAAAAATATTTCCTTGCTCTCTAATCCATGCACCCACTGTGTCCTAGGAAGAATTGAAGAGCGTAGTCGGGTACCGCAATATTCGAACAATATTCATCAACACTTGCTCGCAACTATTGTAGGTCCACATGCGATTGCATAGGGTTTGTATTATGAGCTTCCAACTCCAACATTAACAAGGGTATCAATTATTGAATTGAGGCTTCTGTGATCTATAATAGTTGTAAGAAGAATTTCGGCATAAATCACATGTAGAAAGACCTTTGTCGACGCGTTTCGAACCAGCCAGGGTTTTTTTTCTCGCTTGAGAAAAAAAAATCTAAGTGATCTCATCTATAACTCTATGCACACGAACAATACAAAAAGAACCACACATCTAAGCTACCAGTAACCAAGTCAATTATTCTCATAGCTCTCACATGTTCTTGGCTTTCCCTTAACGGAATCAAGCCAGAACAGGCTGTGATACCATATTAGAAATTGGGGTCGACAACTGAAAGTAATTGCACACAACACAAATCACTCTTCAATATTTTATTGAGCACAAGAATTACAAATATATAGGACATAATACATATGACGTCGAAGCATTACTTCATATGACGTCGAAGCATTACTTCCAATAGAACTCAAAATGTGGAGTAGGCCAAATTAAAATGACCTAAAGCTAGTAGCCTTCGGGAGATTGAGTAGAAGAAGATGATCATTCTGTTTGACATGCAGACTGGAAACAAAATGTTATTTTTTATGCTCGCAAACTTCTATTATTTTTTATTTACTGTGTGTTGTATTAAATGGCTAGAGGTTAGTTTCCTTACGTTTATCTAGTTTGGGGATATTTTGAGTTAATGTATTGAATTTCTAAATGTTGGTGAATGGTAACTATATATTCCTTTATTTTTCACAATCAGGATTCAGGATTTTGGCTACATTTGGTTGGTTTTATGGAAAAATTAATCAAATACCCTACACTGTGAACGAAATATCAATTATACAAGTAAATTTTTGTAGTTAAGAGCATATGGTGAATTAACCCTGAGATATGGCACATTATTGAATTGAGGCTTCTGTGATCCATAATAGTTGTAAGCAGAACTTCGGCGAAAATCACATGAGGAAAGACCTTTGTCAACGCGTTTCTAACCAACCAGTGTGGTTCATCATCCGGACAAGTTGAGGAAACAGATCCAGCTAAGTATGTTAAATAGTCTGAGCAGAGACTCCAACGGCTAAATCGATCAACGGATAATTTTGACCTACGGACCCAGGTCAAATTACAGTTCTTTAATTTAATTTAATTATTATTTTTAATATTAATACATAAAATATTTATTTAATGGTTAGTTTTAAAAATAAATTAATTAATTAATTAATATATATATATATAGATATATATATATATATAGATATATATATATATATTAAAGTACTAATAATAGGTTATTAATAAAAGTTAGAATTCAAAATAAATAAAATACTATTAGGGTTAAATGGCACATTTTTTAAATGAGCAATATTTTTATGTATGAATGAGATTGGTGGAGAATTCAACATGATTTTTCACTGCTTGAGGCGACAGATCCAATCGATTTAGATTAACCCTTATTTTCTTTAGTTGTTTCACCGATTGAGCGTACCCATTTTCAACAAATCCAATCGATTTAGATTAACCCTTCTTTTCTTTATTTGTTTAAGGAAGCTTAAATGTTTGAGTTTGTTTGGATTAAATCTTCTCAAAGAGACTAATGTCTGATGGCATTGTTAGCCAAAACACAAAACCTTGAAAAGTTTGTTAAAATGTTCAAACTGATTTGATTAACATAATGAGTATCCACAAAATCCAATGTTAGTTTGGTCACCAATATATTGGCACTTGGGTGTATGTAGCTATGAACTTAGTCGTGGTACACTGTACCAATTTGCTGCTAGCTAAGTCAAGGAATTTCTATGTGATGGAAAGATAAAACCCATATGCAAAATCCAAAATAAAGATGAAGTAAAAAATTTGTAATTGTTTTGTGTTAATACCAGGGTAGATCCATCTAACTCCTGATCTATCACGCGCAAAGAGAGATCGAATACCTTTAGGTGCAAACCTTTCCTCAAAATATAATAAGGTTTGTACCTCGAGGGAGTAGATCGCTCTCAGTGCATGATAGATCCATATTTGAATGGATCCAAGATGGTTCCACTGAAGCAATGCCATATTTTTAGATTATAATTATTACGTATCTGTTCGAGATAAATTTCATACTTTAAAATTTACATTATGTTTTCTTTACTTGACATGACCATATGATTATGTTTTTCAGTTTAGTCTATGTTGTTGGCCTTGAATGGTTTGTACATCTATGTTTGGATGTTTTGAGTGGTTTGTGTGTGTCTTTGTTTGGATGCTTTGAGTGGTTTGTGTATTTGGATTTGAGTGGTAATGTTTGTGAATGTTACAATTTTTGTGTTATATTTATATATGTGTATCTAATTGTCTATTATTAATTAGTTGGTGATTAAGAAGGAAGAAAATCTTGTCAATAGCTTGCAGGAGGATTGATATTGCACATCTATTTCATTTAATTTTAGGTATAACAATTTTTGACAACTAATTAATTTTTAATAGTGTCTCTCCAGGTATTACTAAATATATCATGAAGAGTAGTTTTAATTTTAAATTTGTTGAGTTACCTCAATATGTTGAGATGATAGATATTATTATCTCATTTTAAGGCCATGGCCAAGCTAGACATCAAATTTGTGTATGAGACCCCTTGTTTGTGGGACGAGAGACCCACCTTCGTGCAGCTATAGGCATACGTACTCTACCCCTCTATTTTTGTACTCATGACCTCTTAGGAGGAAACACATATTGTTAACCATTAGGCCCACTCAAGTTGTATAACAAGATGATAGATATTGTTAATAGCTTTAATTATGAAAAATGATGAAATGAGAAATTTGAATGCAAATTGAAAATGTCATAGTGCTCAATGGCAACAAATGTGAATAATAAGAATGTAGCCAAATACAAATAGTCTTCATTGTGATCAAGCTGAAATATTTTCTTCTACTATTTTTATTGTCACTATTATTATTTTTGGCATATTTTCATATCGATTATATGAAAAGTGCAGTTGAAATCATAAATTGGACAAATATTTACTGAGTATATTGTAGTAAACATCTTACATTTTCTCTCTTCCTCTCCAATATTAATAGGTTGAATTACTATAACACAAAAACCAATGCACATTGTCAATATTTTTTTTTCTTACACTAAAATCAATCACACTATTAATTGAAACTCTTTGAAAGTAAAGTATCATCATACGTCGAGTTACATCAACTCATAAATCAACATCTACATTGAAGCCAATGCATCTAATGCAAGCAATCAAATATGATTAGAAAAAAACATCTACATTGAAAGCAATGCATCTAATGCAAGAAACGAAATAAGATTATAAATCAACATCTAGACTTAAATCAATACATCTAGTGCAAATAACCAGATATAATTAGAAATAAACACCTACACTAAGATCAATACATCTAGTGCAAGCAATCAAATAGGATTAGGAATCACATTTAGATTAACAAAAATGCATCTAGGGAAAGCAATAGAATATCATTAGAAATCAACATATACATCGAAATCAGTGCATTTTTTGCGAGCATTCAAATAGGATTATAAATCACCATCTAAAATGAAATCAATGTGTCTAGTGCAAACAATCAAATAGGAGTATAAATCACCATCTGCGCTGAAATCAATGCATGTAGTGAAAGAAAAAAATAGAATTAGAAAAAATCTGCACATAAATCAATGCATATAGTGCAATGAATCAAATATGATTAGAGATAAACATCTACACCAAAACCAAAGAATCTATTGCAAACAATAAAATATCATTATAAATCAACATCTACACTGAAATCAATGCATCTAGTGCAAACAATCAAACAATATCAAAAATCATCATGTATGTTAAAATTAATGCATCTACTGTAAGAAATCTTCTTCCCTCACTCCCCCCTCCATCGATATCAATATCTCTCCCCATATCTCCTTCTTTGTCTCCCTATCTCAACCCCAAACATACAAACACTCTCTCCATCTCTCCCTTGTCACTCCCTCTTTCTGTCTCCACTTCTCTATTTCTCTCTCTATGTATTTCTTCTTCCCTCCATCTCTCCCCTTACAACTCCATCTCTTTGTCCCTCCCTCTCTCCTCCTATTTCCCATCCTTCCCCTTTATCCCTTTCTCTCCCCCCATCCCTCTCTTTCTATATCTTTTCCTCCAACCCCGCCACTTTCTCCCTCCCTCTCTCCTTGTCTCTCTCCTCCTCTCTGCCCCTCCATCTTTGTGTCTTCCTCTCTCTATCTCTTATCCTTCTCTCCCTATCTTAATCCTCTCCTTCTCTCTCTCTTCATTCCTCCTCTCCCTTGTACTTTAGTTTATCTCTTTAGGTGAAAGCAATCAAATAGGATTAGAAATCACCATCTACACTAAAATCAAAGCATCTAGTGAAATAAATATGTTTCCGTCCCTCCCCCGCATCTATGCATATATCTCCCTCCATCTCTCCTTCTTTGCCTCTCTACCTCATCCCCCCAAAATGCACATGATCTCTCTCTCTCTCTCTCTCTCTCTCTCTCGATATATATATATATATATATATATATATATATATATATATATATATATATATACCTCTCCCTCTCTTTATCTCTCTCTTTTTCCCTACCTTCACTTTCCATCTATATCTCTATCTATCTTTTGTCTTTCTCTATCATCCCCTACACATACACACTCTTTCTCCATATTTATCTATCATTTCCTCCCTCTTCCTCTGCCTCTCTCCCCCTTTCTATATTTCTTCCCTTGTGCTCCCATGTCTCCCTCTCTCTCCATCTCCCTTATCGCTCCCTCTCATTCTCTCCACCTTTCTCTCTATGTGTATCTCTTATTACCTTCCTCTCTCTCTCTCTCTCTCTCTCTCTCTCTCTCTCTCTCTCTCTCTTCCTTCCTCCTCTCTCTCACGTCCTCTCTCTCTTCCTTCCTCTCTATCCCTTTCTCTCCCACCTCCCTCTATCTATCCCCATCAAATTTCTCTCTTTCTCTTTGCCGTCCAACTCTGTCACTATCTTCATCCCTCTCTCCTTCTCTCTCCTTCTCTCTCCCTTTTTCTCCATCTCTCCTTATTTATCATTCTATCTCACCTCTAAGCATAAGCATTCTCTCTGTATCTCTTCCCTGTCACACCCTCTATCTCTCCACCTCTATTACTCTATGTCTTTGTTCTTCCCTCCCATATATATCTAGAGTTAATATATATCATTATAATATAAAAAACTTAATATTATATTAAATCTGCTATTGTATTAATTAAAATTTAATAAGATGAATAAAATTAATATTATAATATATTAATATTAATATTAGATTTAATCATAATATTACTATGAATATTAATCTTTCAATATTAATATTAGATCTAATGATCTTTTTCAATGCACGATAATAAAATCTATAATAAAACAACATCAAATGAACATTTTAGAATATTATAAATTTGATGTGGAAATATTTATGTGTATAGAGATTTTAATATATCCATAGGATATGAGTTTCCTTTTAAAGACTCATTTTACAAATAATTAATTAAAAGAAATATTAAAAGGTTTTAGAGCAAGTTTTTTGAATTTTTGTGTTGAAATAACATTTTTATTTTGATTTAAGAAATGGTAGCGGCTTTAGAAAGAGTAAAGATGTTTAAAATTTTATATAATTCGGAAGTTTAATGTTGTAAATTTTTTGGTGTATGTATATTTATGATCCATTCAAATTCAATATAAAAGTATTTTAAATTTTTTTATCTAAATGCATGAGATAATTGTATTGTAATTTTTTTTTATATAAACACATGCATAGCTATATTGTATTTTTTTTTATCTATATGGTTATTTTCATTTTTGTTTGTGGCCAACATTAATTTTTTCTATTTTCATTATTATTGTATATGGGAGAGACTAACATAAATATTATTTAGATTTCTGATTGTTTGTTTTTATGTTGGAAGACATTAGCTAAAATTTAACTTTGAGCACATACATACTTACGCATTTGGGTCATACTGGGTTGTAGAATCTGCCTCTCGATGCATTGAAGTTGTTTTTATTTCCTTTACTAATAAGTATGTTACTTCTTTCTAATTTATATATTTATTTTTTTGTTTTTTTTATTGACTAAATACTATGTGTAAATCATGAAAAATCTCTCTTATTGGTCACCCTAAGAAGGATAAAAAGAAATTTCATATTCTTGATGGATTTGGTCTCCAAATCAATTCTAATCAACCATGTTTCAAAATGAAGTTGATTCGCATCTCCATGAAGATGATGAACACAAAAGTGTACAACTTGTTGAAAGAGAACCCATCAATGAAACACGAACGAATATTCAAATCTAAATGTTAGACAAGATTTCCATGGGATTATGTTGTAAAATATTATAATGATATCAAAAGGATAAAATTTTCTTGGTGTGTTAAATTTAAAAGATACACTCTATGTGTAAAAGAGTGAAGTACCACTCTTCAAGTTAGTGGTGTGAGTGGTTCTGCATAATCAAAAGCGCGTAAATCATATTTATAACTTTTGGATGGAGAAAGAAAGTGAGGTAATATTCCAATCACTAAAAATGTCAAGCTAATGGTAGATGGTAAAAAAGAAAGAATTATATCAGTGATTGAAAACATGTATTTTGTTGCTATATGTGATTTATCTTTAGAAATCTATAAGTCAATATTTGACATGAATAGGTATAAATGCACTCGACACATGCCTCTAACGAATGAATATTCTGCATACAAAACACATCATCAGGAAAAGAGTTTCTACGAGTTGCTAATGGGTTGTATTAGAACGAACTCATAGACGATATTTTACATATCTTATTTTACTCAATTTTAGTTGATGAAAGCATTATTTGAACTATTGAACACCATTTGATAGTTTATGTTACATATTTTACAAATGGATGAAGATTTCAATGTGTAACAAAATTTATATGTTTTCTTCAAATAGAGGATGGAACAACTCAGTGTATGTATGATGCACTCAGAACTCTTTTAGTACAAATGGAACTATCTTTGATGAAATTAGTTAGTTTTGGCTCGAATGGTGCATTTTCCATAAGGGGTAATCGTGAAGGTTTATCTAATAAGTCTTCTTGAGATGATCCACATTTATGGGATATCCATTACATAACCCATCAGGAAGTACTAACATTTTGTGATGTTTCATCTCATTTTTTAGAGTTGCAATATATTGACAAATTTGTAAATAAAGTTTACTGATGGCTTGGGAAATCAACTAAAAGACATAGGGAATTGAAGGCACTAATGGAATAATTTCAAATCACTAAGTTACAGGTCTTAAAAATTCATCGAAGTGGGTGGATCTCTAAAGGCAAGGCCATAAACTCATATCTTCTTTGTTAAAGGATTGGGAGCTAGGGCAAAAAAAATGTATGAGTTGGAAACGATATTTGAGATTAAATTATGCATTCAAATACTTTCATATGTGATCATTGAATTAAGTTGGCTGGATACAAATTTACAAAAGGGCCATGTGGATATTATATCTATTGGCACTAAGTTAGATGTTTCTATTAGCATGCTTCACAAACGATTTTTGGGAAACATTTCTAGGTTGGTGCAGTGTCAATGTCTTGTTTTTCAGTTAAATCATAAGGAGAAAACCTTGAATTTGCATATAGTATAGGTATGGTACATTTACAGCCATTGAGGTTCCAGTGTTTTCCAAAGATGCAAACATTGGACATAGTAGACGATTGTATTGTTTTGGGAAAATGTTTTTTTCTAAAGGTGATTCAATATCTAGGTAGGAGATTTACAAATTTATATATATTTAACGCTGCTAAGCTTTTTAGTCCTCAACATTATTAGGAAGAAGCGAATGATAGAGGTTGTCAAACAAAAATAAGGTCGAAATGTTTATGTGAAAAATTTAGTGTTAGAGAGTCACCTATTGTGGATACTATCATATGTTTCTATGAAATATATAAATTTATTTGTATTATTTCTAAAATGTACCCCAAAAAGCCTTTGTATGGAGAATGGGATCTATGTGTAGTTGAACCTGAATAGTTTGAATTCTTTGCATATTTTATTCAATTATGGCCACGAGTTATTCTTGTTATCCTAGCAAGCACAACAATGTATGAAAGAGGTTTCTGAAAATTAAACGAGAAAAAAATGATAATATATCTAGAATTTCATGGGAGGCACTAGATATCTTAATTCTTTTGTGTCTTAGTGCACCTCCTGCTAGAAATGAGATATATTGGAATGCTATTTATGATGTATGACAACAAATGTAAACTACAAATCCTTTTCCATTTGGAAAATAGATTTATATGTTTCAATGATATAAGTCCACATACTTTTAAAAATCATCAAAAGAATAGAAAGAACATAGGTTTACCTTTTTTATATGGAAGTTGAGAAAAATGTTTGCTTATTTACCAAGTTCAACTGAGATTTATAGTGTCCTATTGTAGCAATTTTTTAAATTTTTAGATTTTTAAAAATTTAGAAGTACCATGTTTCATTTTTAATTATTTTTTAAAATTTTATTTAAAATACCATTTTTAATAGAATAATATTTTTTTATAACCTTTGATATTTGAAAAATTATATGAATACATGCCCTTAAAAATGAAATTAAGGCTAGTTCAAATTTGAAGGCTCCTCGATCTAACATATTTTACAAAGACCATGATTATATATTTAGCATTGCAAACATTAGAGATACAAAATGTAAGAGTTAAATATATATTGTATTTTATATTTTCAATTTACTATTATAATGTGATGTTCTTGAAAATATATTTTCCATTTATTATTATAATTTGATGTTATTGATAATGTTTATGAATGAGAATGTTAAAAATTTATAAAGACATATTGAAACATTTACGGTCGGCATTCCGGAGATTCATAAATGTTGCGTAAGAATTTCACATTTAACATAAATCCTCTCCATTTATATCGATAAAGATTTAGACATTAAAATTGGAACTCAAGTAACGAAATGTTGCTATAAATGGTCATATACTTAGAAATGATATACAAAAATTTTAGAAATATTAAACTATCCAAACAACATCTAGTTACAATATTCAATAGAACCAAAATGTGCTTTCCATTTACACTACAACAAGAAACAAAGCGTCCTGCGCTGTAACTTTAATCAAAAGTGTCTGTGTTAGATAGTGCCGTAAATAATTTTTTCCATTTTGTTTGTAATAATGAGATATAGTTAACTTATAAATATTTAAAATAATTCGATTAAAATTAATAAATTAATTTTTATAATATTCTACAGTAAAGAAAAATAAAAAAATCAAATAATAACAATAAAAAAATCAAATAATAACAGAAGTCTATTCCAAAATCAAGTTAACACTTTCATTTTCTTTAACTAAATTTACTTTTTCTAACTTTTTTTTATGGTTTGAATTCATTTATAATATGGTATTTTGTTCCCATCAAATTTGAATTTTATGAAATTAAAATCACAAAAGTAGCAATAAATTAAAATAAATTTATCAAATTAGTTTTTATTTAAATTTATAAATATATTTAAATTTAAAATAATTTGGTTGAAATTAATAAAACAATAAATATATGTTTATATTAATAAATATTTTGTTTTTGATGTTAGTCTCTCTCACAAAACAATAATAAATCCAAAAATAAATAAATTAATTAAATATTACAAGTTAGGAATTTGTGCCGAACTCTTGGGTTGTTCCTCTAAGATAGGAGTTAGTTTAGGTAACTCCTATATTGGTGTGTGTCTAGTGAGAAATTATCTCAACCAAAGGAGAAATTATCTCAACCAAAGGTGTCTAAGATAGCACGCACTATCTTGAGAACAATGTCTCTCATCTATTTATTTGTAACACTATATTCCATTATTTTAATGAAAAAGAGAGAGAATACTTGAGTAAGCCATGAGGTTGAAGCCTTCTCTGCCAATATTTTGTGTCTGATTTTTATGTGTTTTCTGTAATCTGTTTGAGTTAATTTCAATTTTCAATATGTGGTATCAGAGCAATTTTAGTTCTTAGGGCCTGTTAAGCAAAGCGCAAGCAACGTAGTGATATGTTGATCTTGTGTGGATCATATCGGTGTCAAGATCTTTGATTCTGTTGTGATGAGTGCCAATGGTGGAGACTGTGACTAGTGCATATGGCAGATCAATATTTCACGTGGAGCAACCGAGAAGCGTAGAACAACAGATTTGTGTGGAACGTAAGTCGTAAAACTATGATGCATCAGATTCCGGGAGAAACTGTTGCATGAGTGTTCTCGAGGAGCTACTGTTGATGACAATAGGACTGCATTGGAAGTTTTAAGTTCAACATGAACCCCAGAGAAAATTGATGCTGCTTCCTCCCAACGACTGTTATGCCCCATGCACATTACAGTAAGTATGTCATCTCTTTGTTTGCACCATTGTTTCTCTCTCAGAGAATACAACAGCTACTTGACTTTTGAATAATTTAATTTGTTGCTCTGCCACGTAATTCTTCTCAAGTTTCGATTTGTGAAAATCGACAAGCTGACTTTTGATACGATAAACTTTTGAAAGCTCCTCTTGAAGATTGTGATTGTTTCACACAGTAGCAACTAGTTTCTATTTTGATGTTTCGATCTCCTGCTCCAAACCAACAATCCTTTGGGCTTGTATCCGTGTTATGACACCAATATAGCCAGATATTGATTGTTGCATGCGCAATTGTTCAGTCTCTCTTTGTAGCTCCCTATGTTCATTCCCAAGCTGCTCAATACAAGACTTCAATGATGCAACGTTTGCAGTATACTCTCCCTTGTATGCGAAAAGATGAATCCACTCTAGAGCCGACCTCATAGGATGTTGTAAGACTCAATTCTCTAAAATTCCATTGTAGCGAGAAATAAAGAAGTGAGATTGCCAGTTGGATGGTAGTTGATGGTTTTCCTTCTGAGGCGTTGTGCTTTGAATGATTTAGAATATAATTTGCATTGGGGTTAGTTGAATACTGGTGGATCAATAGAAGAGCATTGAACTCTTGATGCCTTAGATTTGATTTTATTGATTCAGTCCCATTCCATTATTGAAGGTGCATATTTGGAAGCAAAAGGAGCCCCCTTAACAGAGTTAAAATCTAGAATTGTTATTTTCCCACAGATGACAAAATTCAGAGATAATTTTTAAAGTTAAATTTTTAGATTTGAAAGTTTAAAGTGAAAAAAAAAGAACTAGCTCTGCATCAAGTGGGAAAACTCTAAAATATTTAACATTGTTCTAGCAACAAGTTTAGAAAGACCTTAAGGGCAAGGTGTTTCAAGAGCCAGAGTGAACTATCAGCGTGTCAATTACCGAATTTTGGATGCCCCAATTCTGTGGTTGGGAGATAAGAAAATCATTGTGTCGCCTGAAATAAGGTCCAAGAAATTGATTTCCTCATCACCACCACTGAATTTTTCTGGGAATGAGATTCGAAGGCTGGCAGACTATTGTGCAATAAATTTCACTACCCATATTTAAATTCCACATTGAATTTCGTTCCTTGCATGTGATATATAGCTTTACGCATTTGATTGAAGATGAAAGAAAAGATTGGATGGATTTGCTAGAGACCAAGGCTACAGATTCTGGTTTCTTGTGATTGAAGGTGAAAATCGTGACAGCATGAATATTTCAGTTGAATGATCCATGCATGGCTCTTCACATTGGTACATTGAAGGAGTTTCTGCCACATGAACATTAAGAAGAAATTGGAGGTGTTATGAAACCAGCTCAAGAAAAGATAGAAAAGATAGATCAATGCCTTAGAATTCATCCTCTTCGAGGGGGAAACCTCCTTTACATTACATAAATGAACAATTCTTGGATGATACAAATGACAAAACCTCCTTTCTATATATAGGAGTCTAAGGAGTCACAATATAATCCAGCCAACCTAACAATAATAATATAAAGCCACAAAAATAACAATAGAGGGATTCTATGGGGCACAGAAATAACAACATGGGGGTAATAGGGGCACAACAATATAAATAAGGGGTATAACTACAATAGTAATGGGGTAATCACTAGTATTATTGGGACCCAACATGCCCCTCTCCTTCAAAAAAGTGTTGTCCTCAACGCTTGAGTAGTTCTGGATACTTCTGCATAAAATTCTCATCCTCCCATGTGGAATCTTCAGCGGATAAGTTCTTCCACTTGATAAGATACTCTGAAATTGATCAATTTCGTAGCTTTCGAGTTCTTGTTTCTGTGACTTCTTCTGGTTCCAATATAATTTTTCCTTCCTCATCAAGTTCTGGCAATATTGTTTGCACTAGGAGCTTGTCGCCTATAACCTTCTTTAAACATGAAACATGGAAAACTGGGTGCAATCGAGAAGTTGCAGGAAGCTCCAATTTGTATGCCATAGTACCAATCTTTTGCAACACCTTGTACGGACCATAATACTTTGGTGATAATTTATTATCCTTCTTAGCTTACTTTAGGGACATTTGCTTATATGGTTGTAGCCGTAGGAATACCCAATCACCTACATCAAAACTTCTTTCACTGTGATGTTGATCTGCCTATTGTTTCATTCTATTTTGTGCCAACATGAGGTTATCCTTTACGAGTTGGAGGACTTGTTGTTGATGTTCGATGTGATGTTCCACTGCCCGAACCTTAGAATTTTCTCTTAAATATGATATGATGGATGTTGGTTGATACCCATCAAGTGCCATAAATGGGGTCATTTTTGTTGTTGTATGGAAGGAAGTGTTATACCACCATTCAGCTAGAGGCAACCATTTGACCCATTGTGTCTGTTTATCAGATACAAAGAAACGAAGATATCCTTCCAAACATTTGTTTACTATCTCAGTTTTCCCATCAGATTGAGGATGATAAGATGAGCTCTGAGCTAACTGAGCACCAAGACAAGAAAATAATTCTGTCCAAAAATTTCCAGTGAAAATGGGATCTCTGTCACTTACAATAATCTTTGGGTTTCCATGTAGCTTTTGAATTGTTTCCATAAATGCAGTAGAAACTGTACTGGCTTTAAATGGATGTGATAATGCACAAAAATGTGCATACTTGGTAAGCCTGTCAACTACCACCCTGATGACACTCTTTCCCTCAAACTTGGGTAAACCTGTGATAAAGTCCATTGAAATCTCCTCCCAACATTGGCTTGGAATGGATAAAGGTTGTAATAGACCCAGTGTCTTAATTGTTTCAACTTTATTTTGTTGGCAAACCAAACATTCCACTACAAACTTTTGAATATCTGATTTAAGGCCATCCGAAAAAAATTCCTTGTTAACCCTGTGGTATGTTTTTAAAAATCCCAAGTGCCCTCCTAAGGGAGAAGTGTGCAATTCCATAAGAATCTTTTGTTTTAGTTGGGAATTCTTATAGAGGTATAAGCGATCTTTGTACCATAATGAATCATTTTGCCAGCTAAATGTATCAGACATACTGGAATCTTGTTGTAGCTTTCGAATAAGTGCCCACACTTCTTCATCATTCTTCCATTCCTCCCTTGCTTCGTTTATCCAATTTGCTTGGATAATAGATAGGGCGCACAAATATGCTTCCACATCCTCATCCTTTCTTGAGAGTGCATCTGCCACCACATTTTTCTTCCCTTTTTTGTAGATGATTTCAAAGTCATAACCCAACATCTTTGTGACCCACTTTTGTTTCTCTTCATAGGATCATTTTTGTTCTAAAAAGTATTTAAGGCTATCATGATCCGTTTTTACCTTGAAATGTCTTCCCATTAGGTAGGGTCGCCATTTCTTAAGTGCATGGAGTATTGCCAACATTTCCTTCTCATAAATAGATTCTCTTAAAAACTTTCCCTTGATTGGATGACTTTCAAAAGCAATGGGTCTTTCATCTTGCATTAGAACAGCACCAATTCCATTTCCTGAAGCATCACATTCCACAATAAAGGTTTTTGTGAAGTCCGGTGTAGCTAAGACCGGTGCTTGGCACATTTCCTTTTTAAGATGTTCAAAGGCCTTTGTTGCTTCCGGAGTCCATGAAAATGCATCTTTCTTCAATAATGTTGTTAGAGGTGCTCCTATTATCCCATAATTCTTAACAAACTTGCGATAATGCCCTGTCAACCCAAGAAATCCTCGCAGATGCTTTATGGATGTGGAGATTTTCTATTCCTTAATGGCTTTAATTTTTCTAGTGTCTACCTTAACTCCTTCATGAGATACAATATGACCCAAATATTCCACCTCTTAGACTCCAAAGAAACATTTGGATCTTTTTGCATATAATTGTTTCTCCTCCAATAGTTGTAGCACCCTGTCAACATGTTCAACATGATCCTTCCAAGACTTGCTGTAGATTAGTATATCATCAAAAAATACTAACATAAATTTTCTAAGGAATGGTTTGAAAATTGAATTCATCAAACCTTGAAATCTTGAAGGTGCATTAGTAAGGCCAAAAGGCATGAAAAAAAATTCATAATGACCCTAATGAGTTGTAAATGTTGTTTTCGAAATGTCTTCAATCTTCATTCTGATTTGATGATATCCCGAACGAAGATCCAACTTGGTGAAGTAAATTGATCCATGCAATTCATCCAGTAATTCATCAATGACAGGAATGGGGAACTTATCTTTAATAGTGATCTTGTTGAGCTCCCTATAATACGAACACATGTGCCATGATCCATCCTTCTTGTGCACCAATACTACTGGAGTAGAGAAAGAACTTTGACTTGGTTGAATTATACCAGCCTCTAGCATTTCTGCAACCATATGCTCAATTTCACTTTTTTGGACATAGGGATATCTGTATGGCCTGATGTTTGGAGGAACACTTCCTGGAATCAGATGAATAACATGATCATGATCATGCATAGGTGGGTGAACTTTGGGAGTCTCAAATACCTTGGAATGATTGTCCAGGACTTTTTGAAGATCTGGAGAAAGAGATGATTCTGATGTGGAAACATCTAGCGAACATAATTGTGCAATTACACCTCTTTGCTCCTTTTTTAGAAGCTTTGTCATACCATTAGAGCTGATTATTTTTCCTGGTTTCCCTACAATACCCCTTAATTCAACTTCCTTTCCTTCCGTAGGAAATTTGATGAAAAGTTCTTGAAAATTAAAAGCTATTGTACCCAAGGATTGTAGCCATTGGACTCCTAGTACAACATCAACACCTCCCATTGGAATGGAAAGCATTGGGCTAGTCAATACATATTCTCCCATGGATAGCTTGATATTATGGCACCTTCCAGAGCAATTTATTTTTTCTCCATTTGCAATCATCACTTGACACTCTGGTGCTGGATATAGGAAGAAATTCAATTCTTTTGCTACCCTACAATGAATAAAATTGCGGGTGCTTCCTGAATCAATCAACACTATTACCTTTTTCTTCTAGATTTGTCCTTCTATCTTGATGGTTTGAGGAGTGGTAATTCCTGCTAATCCATTACAAGATATGGTCGGATTTATTTGTTCTTCATCTAGGATTTTTTCCTGGAGTATATCTTCTTCTTTTGACCTTTCTTGCTCCTTTTCTTCTTCCTCTTCACAATCTATGTAGAATAATTTCTTCTCAGCACACTTATGACCTTTACTGTATTTGCTATCATAACTGTAACAAAGCCCTTTTGCTGTTTTTTCTTCCAATTGTTGTGGTGTCAACCTTATAGGTTGTGGAAGACTAGGGGCAACAACACTTCCATCTTTATAGTTGTGAGTGGTATGCTTCCTGGTTGCCATAATTTTTCTTTCTGTTTTTCTTGCTAACCTGAATGCCTTCTCTAATGAATCAGGTTCCAAAAGGCGAACATCATGTTGGATATTATCCTTTAAAGACCCTATGAACACATCAATCCTATGCTCCTCTGGAATATCTTTTACCCTTATGTTCAATTTTTGGAACTCCTGAATGCGCTCCATTACTGAACCCTTTTGTTTGAGACTTATCAATTGGCTAAAAAAAGTGTTGCTTTTTGTATCTTCATAATGTGCTATCAATTCTTCTGTAAAAATTGCCCAAGTGATAAATTTTTACGAGAGCAAAGCCATTGATACCATACAAACTGATTTGGTTCCAAATATATAGTTGCCATACGTACCTTTTGTGTGTTTTGCACATTATTGAGATCGAAGAACTGCTCCATATGTAATATCCATGTGGCGGGATCCTTGCCATCAAACTTCCTCATATCGATTTTTGGAATATGGTGGGTCTTTGATCCAACATTATCATCTATGGGATCATGATTAACATTACTTTTGTTCACATCATGAGTTTCGTTTACAACCTTTTCACCATTAGTAAGTATTTCTTGTAGGAAATTTGTCAAATCTATCTTCAAATCTGCCATGTGTGTCTTCAAATCTGTCTTCGAATCATCCATCTTAGCTTCCATGCCCTTTTTCTTAGATTCCACGCCATTTATCTTAGATTCCACGCCACTTATCTTAGATTCCACGCCACTTATCTTAGCTTCTGTTAGATTTTGTGAGAGTGACATTTGTTGCACTTGTTCTTGTAATTTTGATATATCATGTAGCATTTCTTCCTCTTCTTCATGAGTCATGCTAGAGCTTTTAGGTTCCTTACTAGGTGTTTGCATTTTCTTTCCTCGGGGCATCAGTTACCCATAATAATGCTTTACTATGCCCTTTGAATTCTGTTAAACCAAGCTTACACAAAAATTTAAAAAAAAACTACACACCTTTTTTCACTTTATAGAAGCTTGATATCAAATCTGATGTATCTCTGTAATTTCAGATCATCGAGTTCTGAAATTGCAACTTGTAGTAGCCTTTTGTGTCCTCTTTCCAATGCCACAATTCTGACGCAAATTGGATTCTCCAAGGAAGAGTTATGTGAAATCTCCCACAGTGACTTGCTTTTAGACTAATTCAGCAGAGTGAACTTGTACGACCTGCCACGAGTCACTGTTTCAACCTTTGAATCTGAAACACACATACAAGAAGCTACAGTCCGTCCTCTTTCTGTACCTTCTTACGAAATTTCAATCCGAACCCTAGAGAGAAAGTAATGACGATTTTCCCCAGGTCACCTGTTTTGAATGTAATTCAGGAGTCTGCAAAAAGATCAACTTCCTCAGATCATATCTCTGCAAATATCACACGAAAAGCTCTGAAATTCAGATCCAAGGTTCAACGCGATTTCTTCTCAAATGAGTTTTTTTTACGACTTCTGAAACGTCACAGAAAATAAGTTATAGAGAAAATGCCACGATGACCTGTTTGGAGCAGCGAAACCCTAGAATCCAAAGCTCTGATACCAAATGTTATGAAAACAGCTCAAGAAAAGATAGAAAAGATAGATGAAAGCCTTAGAATTTAGCCTCTTCGAGGGGGCAACCTCCTTTACATTACATAAATGAACAATTATTGGATGATACAAATGACAATACCTCCTTTCTATATATAGGAGTCTAAGGAGTGACAATATAATCCAACCGACCTAACAATAATAATATAAAGCCCCAAAAATAACAATAGAGGGATTCTATGGGGCACAGAAATAACAACACGGGGGTAATAGGGGCACAACAATATAAATAAGGGGTATAACTACAATAGTAATGGGGTAATCACTAGTATTATAGGGACCCAACAGGAGGAGTGAAAGGTGTGATTTTCCCATTGATATTAGTTATTCCAACCAAAAATCATTGATTCGAATCCGCAAGGTAGAGGTACATTGGAGACTCACAACATAAAGTTTTTGTTATTTGTGTTAATTATTTTAAAAAGTATACTTTTTAATGCAAGTTGTCCACAATATATCTCAAATCTCGAGAATATGAAAGTCATAAATGAGTCTTAGCACATTCAATGAACTTTTTTAATGGAGCGATAAGATGTGAAATAATAAGGTTTTTAGAGTGTGAAGTAAGAAGTGATTTTGTATTTGGAGTGATAAGTGAATTTCTTTGAGAGAAATTATGTTTTTTTGTAATCCAAAGCTATATTTTACTTTGTCAAATATTTTGAGAGTGATTGAGTGATTGCAAGTAATTTTTGAAGAAAAATTTCTTTTAAGAAGTTCTAGAACTTTGAGAATATTCCATGACTATGTTGTAAATGTGAAATATGATGTACTCCAAAGTTTAATAAAGATATCATTTCTTTGTGGTGATTGTGTCATAGATCTACCCGAAATTGAATAAGGGGATATTAGGTACACGAAGAGTGTGTTGATGATGGCGAATGCTTCATGTTGTTTCTTATGATATGTGTCTAGTTTTGACACATAAATGATCACATTTACCACACACATAAAGTTCAATACAGGTAAGCACAACACATGTAACAAAATAACTTCAAGGAAGGATAATTAAGCTTAACACATGCATTTGCATCACTACAACAAATAATCAAAGCTTTCAACATCGACATTCTACCTCAACAAACAAATTCACTCAAATACAATCAAGTTCATGAATCTGCAAACTCTAGCATTTCAAAGCAAAGTCTACATCACTACGATCAAGTCAATGAATCTGTAAACTTCAATGTTTCAAAGCACAGTCTACATCATCATTATTGAACTTGTAATCAAACTCAAATTACATTGAATTGTAAGGGTGTATTCTCAGTTGAAACCGACACCCACGTCTTGAATGGAGTCAAATTGAATTCATTGTAGTGAGTCATTAAATCATTAAGTGTTTTTTGGGTGCATTTTCGACAGTGTGCGACACCCTTCCTTTAAGTAGAATCAAGTGAATGCACAAATTTTAACTCTAAAGAAAACAAGCAACAAGTTCATATATCCTGCAAGCGAGCATGAGTATTCATTCAAGAAATTTGCTTCAAGACAGTACAAAGTTCAAACCTTCAGGCAAGCCAGAGTGAAGTTCATTGCAGTAACCATCAATGCAACCAAACAAGTTCAACTCTAACACTAATCAACCAAGTTGAGATCGACATCAAACGAGCATGGCTATTCCTTCAAGTGAGCAAGAAGTCACCAAGCAAGGCAAGTGAGCATTCACGCAAACACAATCGTGATCAAGCGAGCATGAATTCCAGAGTTTAAGCAAGAAAATTCTACAACTCTAGCAAGTGTTCCCAGCAGGTGCAATAAGAAACAAGTCAAGCGAGCATGCCATTCAAGTCCCATAGCAAGCAAGTCTGTCATGCAAGTAAAAAAATCAAGTGAAACAGTTCACAACACAACATCTACGACAAGAAAGCTTGATTTCAAGTGAGCAAGTTCAGATGGCAAAACATATTCAGTTGTTAAACATTCTTCATAGTTTGATGATCTCCAGTGATGAAGACATGGTGCACATCAACAAAGAAACTCCTGCTGATCTTTCATGGCATCTATGACAAACACATGAAGCCATTGAGTTTCTTCAACTCGAATAGAAACTTCAAAGGAATGAATTGCAAGAAACGAGTGATACTTTCAAGTCTTTGAACCATCCAGATGATAAGTCATTCATCCCAATAGCTTCAAGTGTCGAAGTTGTTCCAATTCAAATTTCTTCCAAACCCATCATCAGGCCCTGGGAGGAAATTCAAAATAACAAGAATCGATGAGGCTTAGGATATGTCACTGACGACACCAACTTACATATCCCAGATTATTCCAAGCCAATTAAGTTCGTGAGTGCAGGATTTTTTGCACAACTCATCGCAATAGGTTATGAGAAAGTTGTAGACAAACAGAATTTCACGCAACCTGAAGTTGAAGTCCAACCAAAATGTTCTCATTTTCAAAGAACCGGTCATATGGAAGATCAATGTTTTGATCTCTGTCCTTGTCGCCATTGTGGAAAACCCAATTATTCCTCAGAAAAATGTCGCAACCTACAAAAATCAGCCAGATTGAAGATACATTATGAATGCATCAATCCTTGGGAATGGTCATCCACAGTCAAAAGATTCTCTAAGTTCTACAACCGACTACAATCACACATAGTGCAACCCGCAGTGAACCGATGATGGTACTCTAATGCAGTTGAGTGAGGGAGTACAACAGTGAAACTCTCCTTCACTTAAAGGGGGGAGTTCTGCATTCGAATATAATATGAAGAAGATTGTATCTCCCTTCAGGTAACAAAGGGGGGAAATTGTTAATGAAATTGGCAAGTGGTTGTCTAACTGAAAGTCTCGACAACATCAACAAAGCAGCCAATGGGCGTCTTCATCAACCAATGGGAATTTTTCATCAGCAGTGAGCATCAACAAATTTGCCAGTGGGTGATCGATAGCAAAGGCAACAGTGAGCAGCTTTCATCATAGTAAAAGCAACATTGAGTTGTTTCTCGACATCTTCAGCCAGTGGGTGATCATCATTGGAAAATACGCCAGTGAGCGTTCATCAAATTGTGTCAGTGGACACCGGATGTTGTTTTCTAAGCAAAGGATAGTTGGATCCTTTTGTGGCTTGGCACATGATGGAGTTGTCAAGCGTCATCCAGAGATGAATCAGTCATGTAGCTAACACAGTCTCTTCATATTACAGTTTCTTCAACATCCAGATTTGGCGGTTTTTTTAGGCAATGTTTTTTGAGGATCAACATGAGAACTTGGAAGATGGTTCCTCTTTCTTATCTTGGATTTATCATTGAGGGGGAGAATGTTATCCTCTCTCACAAAACAATAATAAATCCAAAAATAAATAAATAAATTAAATATTACAAGTTAGGAATTTGTGCCTAACTCTTGGGTTGTTCCTCTAAGATACGAGTTATTTTAGGTAACTCATATATTGGTGTGTGTCTGGTGAGAAATTATCTCAACCAAAGGTGTCTAAGATAGCACGCACTATCTTGAGAACACTGTCTCTCATCTATTTATTTGTAACACTATATTCAATTATTTTAATGAAAAAGAGAGAGAATACCTGAGGAAGCCATGAGGCTGAAGCCTTTTCCGCCAATATTTTGTGTCTCATTTTTATGTGTGTTTTCTGTAATCTATTTGAGTTAATTTTAATTTTCAATATTTGAAAATAAAACTAGTTTAGATTTATCAACTCTAGATCTACCAAGTGTCGAGTTGACCAAATCTCTTAAGATGTGAAAAATTTTTTCCGAGTGAAAAGATATTTGATCCTTGGTAAATCTAGAGTTAAGATGGATCTAGATTGGTGTTATTTTTGAGCGGAGAAACACTCTTTATCCCAATATGGAAGAGATGTTTTTTTTTTTTGTAAGTGAGCAGTTTTATATTAATTCATCAAATACATAATATACAAAATGGTCTACATGCACAGACATAACTAAGACTTCCTTACCCACTCGAAATGTCTAGGAGTGGAAAAAACATGATTTCTTGAGCCTAAGGCTAACCACGCAGGATTTCCCAGAGAAGGGCTTGAGACAACAAAACAGTCCATCACACTGGATGGCTGAACAATGGTACGAAAAGACTGAAAGACTAGGGTGCTCTTCGCATTAACAAGAAACGAGTAATTTAGAAACCAGGAACAAAACATACCAAAACGAGATGAGAGAACTGAACCAGATAAGCTGTTACAGCTTTAGGACAACATAATATTTACTGGGATTACTTGGGCCTGCCTTTTCAGTCCCTTTCTCAGGCTGAGGATTACGCTAATGCATGGTTCTCTTACCCTGACTAGTATCCGTTGCTTCCTTCCTGCTCTCCATCGTAGCTGATGATCCCTGAAGTATGGAATTCTTGAGAAGACTGATGAGGATAGTCATTTTCTTCAAAAAAATCTGACTTCTTGTGATAGGGTGCTTAGATCGAATTCCACTGCATCCAGTTTAGCCATGTGCTCTGTCGAACTGTAGGAGGTTGACTGATGAACCTTTTTGATATCTTCGCCCTACATGCTATGCGCCTTGGCTAGCATGGTTTTCATTCTCCAAAATTCAGCCTAAGTGCGAATAAATTGAGTTCCTGTAGTGGTTGTAGTACCCGGGTCATGAAGCCATTCATTTTCCTTCGCCAGATCTTGCTCTTCCAATCGTTCTTCCTCCTCTAATACCTCCACTTCTATCTCCTCGATTTTTCACTTTTTCTTTAGGTAGTCCTAGTTTCATAGGCCGCCCTTGCCTTCAACGGGTCCTTGTTTGCCAAAACATTTCGACTACCTTCTCGCACCATCCTGCTATTGAAAAATGTCGAAACACTGAAACTTCTTCTGGTGCAGCGATTGTTATGTCGCAATAAGTGAGAGGATTGTGTGCTATTCTTGTGGTGGGAAACTGTAGATATAGTAGATGGTGACCAGATCTGGCCCTAGGATTTCCACTTCACCGTCGAAAGGGTGTTGATCCTCCCATAATAACTATTGTTGTAAATTCCCAATTCCAGTTCATCATGAGTATCCTTAGTCTTAACACCACCACACTCGAACATACTATTTGAATACCATTTGTCCTACCCTTTGATTTGTTGATGGCACTGATAATAGGTTTTGTTGGTAGTTCGCCTTGATTGATGGCCTATGTTCATGTGGATGATTTTCCACTCCTCCTTATGTCCTTCATGGGTCTGATGGCTGATATCCCTTCGATTGGTTATCTTCATTTTCAATTAAGGCAAAATTCTTCGTACTCCTGCACCACTTCTTCCGTTAACTTATGTCTCGTCTCGCGAGAAGTGAGCACTTACTTTGAATTTCAGTGCATGTGACCTCATGCCAACATGTGTCCAGGTAGCTAGAGTGGTTTTCGATCCAAAAGTTGGCCAGATGATCTGCCACTGCATTTTCCTTTCTTCTCACTACCTGTAGTATGATTCCGTCGAGGTAGGAGAGGTGCTCTGCTATGAGCTCTGTCACTTTGGCTAGTCTCTAATGCTTCGTGGCCTTGCTCGGTTGCACCCCTGCCTGCATTCTCCTTGCTGCTGTGATGGCAATTGTGAATCCCCTTCCACCATCGTGGCTCCTGTTTAGGCACCTGAGAATTATTAATCCTTTCTCTAATGCTATGAATTCCATTTCATTATTAGTTCCTTTCCCTAGCGCTTGGTTGAAAATATGTTGTATTTCGCCTTTGTGATTCCACAGAACCCCTCCTATACCTGCAGGTCCCAGATTCCCCCGAGAAGCCCCGTCAAAATTGAGTTTCAGAAATCCTAACGGTGGAGGAATCCAGGCATTCACGACTATGCCTTATTGTTGTAGCTGATTTGAAGATGTAGTTATGGTTCCTATCGCAATGCCAAATGCCTTCAAAATCCACAAGTCATCCACTGAGAAATCCTTATTATGTTCAGCTTTCCCTCTGGTAAGAACTTTTTCTCTTACATTATGCAGAATTTTCCTTTAATAAGTTCAATGTTTCTGGTTTCATTTTGGAATACTCTTCCGTTTCTCTCTTTCCATGCCGTCCATACGATAAAGCCTAGTATGAGGTTCCAGATTGCATTAACCATGTGGGTTTTGGAACTATTGCCTCTCCAATTCTCTATGCTCTCCTGAATTGAGATTCTTACCCTATCTATCCTGTTAAATATGGATTCCATCGAATTCTAGAGGCTGTCTGTCCATTCTCAAGTATTGAGGAGGTGATTCATGGTTTCCTCCTCAATTCCACATAGGGGACAACGTGAGGGGCCTATGAACCCTTTTTTCCTAAGGTTCTCCCAGGTAAGTGTTCTTCGGTGCATCAAAAGCCAGAGGAAATTTTTAATCTTGGACCAAAGTTGTGCATCCCACACCTTACTATACCACTTGACTATTTCCTTATGTTAATTTCCTTCTATGTAGACTCTTGCTTCTTTCAGTGAGAAGTTGCCCCCCTTGAGCTTTCCCTAATGTAGTGTATCAACAACCTTATCTTTCTTTTGTCCAGCTCTATTTTTAGAGCTCTTATATTGTCGTTTTCCCATTCTGGTGTGTTTGTATCACTGAATAACCACATTCTCCATGCTTGGTCATTCTCATTTGGTTTCCAGTAATGGTTTACTATCATTCTCCTTAGCTCCTGGCTTCTTCTTTGAATGTTGATAAATTCATGGCTTTCCAGCTTAGTTAATTGTTGCCAAGCATCTTCCCAAAATAGGGCCCACTTTCCATCTCGGATTTCCCAAAAGCTTTATTCCTGAATTATGTGTCGATTTGTTCTGGCAAGGTTCCAAATATGAGAGCCATGAGGGGTTTCTTGCATCCTAATCAAATTTTGCATGCTGTAGTTATTTGCATTTTTAGCTTTCCAATGCTTTGCCCAAGGTAAATTGGGTTCCTTTAGCCACCTCCACCATAATTTGGCTCCACATGCATGGTTGACTGTGAGGGAGTTTTGCAGATTTAACCCACCCAAGTGTTTGGGTTTGCATATATTATCCCATGCCATTAGATACCACTTTTTCTTCCCTGAATTTCCGGACCAAAGAAACTCGCTTTGGATGCACGACATCCTTTGAAGAAAACCTTTAGGTGCTGGGAGAATGGAGATCATGTGATGCGGCACAGCATGAAGGACTGATTTGGTGAGGACTAGACAGCCTGCAAAGTTAAGGGCTCTGTGTGTCCGATGATGACATCATTTCTCTAGGCTAGCAATAATTTTTTCCCAGTGCAATTCTTTCCAAGGTTTGTCAGTCAGCAGAATGCCAAGGCATCTTGAAGGAAGATTGCATCTTTTGAAACCTAGGATGTTAGAGAGATTCCTCTGGACAGCAAGTTGAGTACTCAAAAAGAAAATAGAAGATTTAGCTAGATTAAGCTCCATAGCTGAGGCCATACTAAAGAAATTGAGTATATTTTTGGAGCCATGAGCTTCTTTAATTGATGGCATCCCATGCAACATTGTGTCATCGACAAACTGTTGATGTGTAGTTGGAGGGCTTGAGGGTAAGGGTTGGAGTCCCTAAATAATTCCTTCCTCTTTTGCTCTGCTGATTAGCTGGCTTATCCCTTCCATTAGAATAACAAATAAAAAAAGAGAAAGGGGGTCTCCTTGTTGTAGACCTCGAGAGGAAGTAAACTGGGTTGTTGGAGCTCCATCAACCAGGATTGAAAATCTGGTAGATTTAACCAAGGTTAAGATCTAGGCCACCCATTGTTTTCCAAAGCCAAAGGCTTCAAGAATAGCCTCCAGATAGTTCCAGTTTACTTTATCATAAGCCTTTGATAGGTCTAACTGTATTAACATGCCTACTTTTTTCCGAGTTCAGAGAGTGTGGATAATCTCTTGAGCGAGCAAGATGTTATCCATTATTTTTCTCCCTTCTACACATCCTGATTGTTCTCCTGAAATGATTCCAGGAAGAATTGGTTTTAATCTGTTGGCTATGACTTTAGAAACAATCTTCCTCCTCCTTTGGAATAAGGGTTAGGAACGTCAAATTCAGGGATTTTAGGATGGAAGAGGATCGACGGGAATCCTCTACCACATCCCAAACCTCTAACTTAATGATTTCCGAACACACTTTATAGAAGTCAATGGTGAAACCATCCGGCCCCAGTGCCTTACCATTTGGCATATCTTTCGTAACCTCTTCTACTTCTTCCAAGGTGACTTCTCAATTTAAGGCCTTGTTTTGCTCCTTGTTGATGACCTTGGGGATAGCAGTTACCAGTTCATTGATAGCTTCCTCTCTATCAATCTCAGGTTCCCTAGCAATCTCGCTAAAATTATTTATAAGAAGGCTTGAGATCTGATGATGAGTCTGAACCACGGTTCCTTGCTCATATTTGATGCTTAATATTCTATTAGCCCCTATATGATCAATGGACGATATATGAAAAAATTTAGCACTCTGTTCACCTTCCTTAACCCATTGTATCCTCGACTTTTTCTTCCATAACACTTCCTCTTGTTGGCATCTAGCCTGCCAGTCTTGCATTAGTTTTTGTTCTATATTCCTTGAATCTTCGTTAATATTTCCTTGAATCCAATCCTTGTGAATTAGTTCCATTTGTTCCTCCAGATTCTTTTTTTCTTTAAATATGTTACCAAAGACTTCCTTATTCCATGCTTTTAGTTTAGCTTTGATGTTTTTAAGTTTAGCTTGTAGAATGAACAATTTAGTTCCTCTTATGCCTAACAGTTCATTCCACCATTGTTCAATTTTCGTAATGAACTCCAAATGACTGAGCAAAAACTTCTCAAATATAAATAGCTTATTCCTAGGTGTGCCTTGGATAGCTACCGTCATTGTTATGGGCCAATGGTCAGAACCTCCACTCGGCATTATGTCTGACTCTACAGTGATCCCTTCTAGGAGAATGGTTTCTGTTACTAAGAATATATCCAGTTGAGAGGCTATTTGCCTATCACCTGCTCTTTTTTTGTTCCACGTAATGGCTTCACTCTTAGGGAGGACATCTACCAGCTTCACCGAGTTAATGAAGTCTTTGAAAGCTTCAATATCCCTATTCAACACTCTTACACCTCCTTTCCTTTCCGTGAGCATAGTGATCATGTTAAAATCTCCTCCAAAGATAGCATTCACATGAGGATATCTTAGCTGCTAATTGTATGGAGTGCTAAGCCATAGTAATTTGGCCACTAGTTTCTAAGGTCCATAGACATTTGTGCATAAATATGTTTCTGGATTCCCTAGTATTTGGAATTCTATTGAAATATGAGATCTGGCTGCTTCAAATGAAACTAGCTGCATCACCCGTGGATTCCAAAGAATGGCCACACCCCCTTCCCATCCACTACTGGCTTTTTCTAGGTGGTCCATTCGTTTACTCAGTTTTTTACTAATATTGGCCATTGTTTGGATGGAACATTTAGTTTCTTCCAGAAATACTATGTCCAATTGTCCCTTTTGAACTTTCTTCTTTAATAAACGATGCTTTTCAGGATATTTAGCCCTCTAGCATTCCATGAAAGTACTTTCATAATAAAAATGATTTAGGAGGTTCATGTGAACTCCTCAAGGGCTTTCATCTTACCTGAACTGAGGAGCACCTGTCCTAGTTCTTGTAACGCCTCATTATTAGTCCTTCTTCCTCTTTTTTTCCAGTGCTTTGAGTTGGTGGAGGTTTGATGCAGTCGTTGCATTCTTACCCCTAGCACCTTTTCTATTCTCGAGCTCTTTCTCTGCAACTCCATCTCTGCTTGTTGTCGTGCTATGAATAAGCTATTAATTCTGTTTACCTCCTCTTCTGAAATGTGTTCCATTCCTTTCTTTTTCTAGTCTTCTACCATGTTTGGTAGATCCATACCTTCTTGTTCGAGCATTTCACTTAATTCCATATCCTCAAGCCCTATTTCACTGGTTAACATCTCTAAATCTTCTTCTAAACCTTTCGTTGGACCCTGAGTGTGGTGTGTTGCTTGTTGGCTTAGAAATTGGTTCTTTTGTTCCTGTTGTGGCTTTGGATTGACCTTCTTTCAGCATCTCACTCTTTGTATTGTTTTTCTCTGACTCCATCTCTGATTCTAACACCTCAAAAGCATTGCTTGTGTTTCTGAGGGAAGTGCTTACCTTGTTTAGTCTTTTTTTGTTTGCTCTTTGTCTTGCATTTGGTTGCAAAAAGGCTTCCTTATTTTTATCTTCTTTGTTCTCCTTGGTATTCTCTACCATTTTGTTGATTGGGCATTCTCTGATCAAATGGCCATGCTCTTGACACTTCCTGTAGAGCAACGGGATCTGTTCACAGTCTATAGCTTGAAAATACACTTCGTCTCTGTATTCCAACCATAGGCCCTCATGAAGTGCTCCCGAGACATCCATTTCCACACAGATTCTAGCACAAGAGGTATATCTTTTCTGTAGTGTTGCTTCTAAGGCTTTGATCAAGGTTCCTAGTTTTCTTCCGATTTGTTCCACTGTTGCATGTCCCTAATAATCTATTGGTAGGGAGAATAAACGAATCCAGACTAGTAACTGTTTAAAGGTTTCCTATTCTGGCGTGAAGTTGGGTTTCCATGGTCTCATGTAGAGACCTACTGAGGCAAAGAAATATGATCCTCCATCAAATATTCGATCCTTGTCTTCTAGATTGGAAAAAACCACTGTAAAGAATCCTTTGGCCCTTAAGTGTAGCCTTAAATCTCCTTTTGGTTTCCATTGTTGCATTATCCACATGCAAAGTGCTCATTCCGTTGGCTAGAAGGCCATGAACTTGCAGATAATTGCATGTTCTGCCATGTGGTCATAGTACCCCTGAAGTCCCAGATCAGAAATTATTACCCTTAGGGTATCAGTGGCTTTGGGCTTGCATCGTGCTTGGTTTTCTTTCTTCTTGGCTATTGACGATGTTCCTTCCTGTCCTGCCTTGGCTTGGTTTGGTTCCTCGTTTTCTTTTGATTGTGCCTCCTCCAGCTCATTTCCTTGTGTAACATGTGCTATGACTGGGTTTCTACTCTCTCTGTTTGTTGTACTATTGCTTCCTATGATTCCTTTATGTTTCTTGGTGTTTATACTCTCATTGTTTCTCTTTCCTTTGTTGGTCGCATCTTCCTTACCGAACTTCTCAGAGCCTAAAATTTGCACTCCTTCTGGTGCTACTTTCCCTTTGTGCATCATTCCCTGTTTATATGATGGGGTCCCTATGGACCCCGCTTTTTCCATTTGCAGAGTCAGAATCTGCCCTCTTCTGCGAAGCTCTGCCGCTCTGGCTCTGTCTTCCTCCAAAGTTTGTACTCAAGCTCCAGTTAGAATAGTTTTCCTTCAAACCCTAGTTTTTTCTCCACCGCTCTCTAGCCTCGATCGCTTACCAACTCCCCAATATGGAAGATATGTTATAATTCATTGTCCTATAAATATTTTAGCCCACTTAAATTATACAAAAATAAAAATAAAAATTAAATAATTAAAAAATTAATAATTAAAATTAAAAATTAAATAATAAAAGAAATAATAATTAAAATAAAATGAAAGTAAAATTTTTTTGGCATCCAAAGTTTTTCAACTCAGAGTTTTGCTCATAATATTTTTATGTAAAAGAAATATTTTATATAAAAAATGACTAGAAACCTTAAATTCGTGTTAGACCTATTTAAAATAAAACTTTAAATAAAATGGTCTTATTTTAAAATGCTTTATTATTTAATATTTTTAATTATAATATTGATATTATTTAAATGTTCATAACGAGTAAAAAGATATAATAATATTAACGATGCATAGCATGTGGGATAATTGGTTGGAATTTAGTCGTTGTATTATTAGGTTTTTATGAGAATATATATAGAGAGATGAATGATTGAAAAAATCTCCCTAATGTATAAATTAGGAATAGAATTTTCATGATGAATATTGCATCGTTTTATATTGAGATGAAGGTTGTTTTTTAGGGTTTTCAATACTCATCTAAAATATTGATTGAAAGGATTGGAATATTTTGCATGTTATGAGTTTGGTAGTTTTTTATTTAACTTTGTAGGTAGTGTAGAAGTTGTTTTGGTTTTTTTGTTTTTATTGTTTATTTTGTTTCTTTTGAAGAAAGTGAAGGCCTTTTTTCAACACCAAGGAATAACCTGGCGAGGGCAAGTACTCTACTCCATAGTTTGAATCTTTATTGGACACAAACCCTTCACAATCCAAGTGTTTAGAAAGCCACATTGCAACCAAGCCAAATAGAGTGCGAGGCCATATTGCTCTCCCTCCTTTGTATGAACATCAATACAACTACTTACTTGAATCCTCTTGTCCTAGAAATATTCCAACACATTTCATTGAGCAGGATCTTGTGGTGCTCCTCCTTCCCATTCGTATGAGCATGTGTACACGTACTTATAAAAATCATCAAGCTCAAAGGGAACTATAGAATCCATTTTATGATGTGATCCTCATGTCCTTCCTCTCCATTTAGCTGGAAATGAGTACAACCACTTACCCATGGATATTCTAGAAATCCACTTTCTCAGGCCACTAATGAATCGACCATCTATATGCCTAAAGATTCTCAGTTGAATACTTAGGTCTTTACAACTCAAATTGGTTCAATTTTCCCTCATCCTAGTTAGTTCCATGTAATCGCTACATAGACCTAGTGAGGTAAGACACTACATGGCCTCGCTGAAAATTTTAGTATGGTTTTAATCCCATGGGTACAGTTACTGTCGTAATTGTAAAAATAAATTAGAATCTCTAGCGAGAAAACTCTTGGATAAATCCAAGAATAACAATCAAAATACATCTTTATTAATTTAAAACCCTTGAGGTACTAACTCTATATTATCACTCCTTAAGGAAGGAGAACACTCCAAAATATATGTGTTTGTAAATACAAAACAACACTCACATCCATTCGCTTCCTATATTTACCTATATGTACTTCTCTAAGATATTAAACTCTAAAAAACCCTAACTTGTGGTCGCTTCCATAATGTCACTTTACCGCTTGATTTATTGGCTATGACCTATTTATTCATCATCCTTCATTGAACTAAATAATTCACGTCCCATTTTTTAATGAGGGTCAAAAACTAAAAAACATCATTAATGGGGGTACCCATTTACGAGATTTATTAACTAAACTAACTACTTGTGGTCCCATTTTTACATCACATTATTCCCTTGGGTACCGCCTTATGTACCCCATATTATCCACCCCCATGTATACTACATTCCACTCCCCATAAAACATGTTTCATCACTCAAACACGAGAAAAAAAAATAATAAGACCTACTCAAAAGAGTATTCCACTAGTACCATGCACATGCATCCATCCATTCAAAAGAAAGGTGAACAGATGCTCCCTTGCTTGAGATGGAATTTGGTTCTTATGGTTCCCATGTGTAGATGTGTTGTGGTTGGGTCACCATTCTTCCTCATGTGTCCTCCAAGTGCCTTCATTCTTTAGCCTCATTTGTTTCTCGGTAATTGATGTCTTGTTGGGTGGTGTAGGTGGTGATAAATGAAAGCCTTACTGACTGTTTCCTTCTTCAATTCCCTAGTCGATGGTGCCTCAATGGTGTCTAGTTCATTTTGTGCTACTTGTTTTTGTTTCTTTATTGGCTTGTCTTCTATTATTTCTTCCACCAAAGAATGATTATCTCATGTGTCACTGCTTATAGAGGTTTATGCTTGCGCCTTTTGAGCCTCTACTTGTTTACCGATGGAAATATCCTGCAACGTAACTTTCTTCTTTTTGTAGCATAGCTTCAAAAATTTCTTTTGCACATTAACATTGACTGTACCAAATGCATCCATCCAACGATATCACAAAACAACACCCTACCCATCCATATATCAAGCATGAAAATATCAATTCAACACATACTTATCCATTGTAATCTTCAAGTTCTTAAATACTTGGGTATGCGCACCATCAAAATATGTTATTTAAATATGTTGTGGAGAAAGTCACAATATTTTGGCCAATTGATATTGATGAGGATATGCTTACAACTAGGGTTGATATAAACAATGACCTTCTCCTCGTGAATACATCCATTAACCCAGAGTATTGAGATACCAGGAAATAAGCATTTATGACTCTTATTGTCCTTTTTCCTAGAATGAGACCACTTGTCCAAAATGAATTTTTCGAATTCATTATTGGAAGCTCCTACATATTGTCATGCTTGAGTGATTTCCACCATATTTTAGCCTCAACTATGAAATACCTCCATAGGAAGGTTGCCCACAATGTGTTTTTTGACTTTTGATCTTTTATGTATTCTTCAATAGTAGGACAACCATCCTTTCCTTTAAAAAACATCTTTCTATAAACTGTAAAATAGAATGAGGGCCTTAAAAATAAATCTCTTACTTTGGGCGAAGAATTTGAAATGATCACAACTCAGCCAAGATAACTCAAAATTCTTATTGTAACACATTTTTAGAAATGGCATGGCCACTCGATGATTGCCATATATATAACATCACAATTTGGGCACAACGTTAACTCAGACTTATGTTGCGAACTTTCCAATGATCACAGAAATATTATGAAAAATATTGATTTTAAATCTGTGAGATATCCTCCATCCAGACTTTGATTTAAATGTTTTTTTTATTTTCTATAAATTAGGTGTTTTTCCAATAGGAATTCAAATCTATAATTAGCTTCCTAAAATTATGCACTAAAATTTCCATAAAATTCCCTAACAATCACCACCCATAATGTTTCGTCCAAAAATTTTGTATAAAATAACTTATTTTAAATCAGCAAGATCTCTTGCAACCAAACTCTGAGATGATTTCCTCCTTTGAAATTGAGTCTTTTCTAGAGTGGAATTCATGAATACAATTATTTTATTAAAATGTTTACCATCGTCACCCCTTTCATATGGTAAACATCCACATCAATCAATAGAACCTCCCCACTCATGGATCACCTCATGATATAGACACCCACATATGATGGGGATCCATGACCATATATCCAGACCTCATAACCACTTCAAATTGCATGCCTTGATGATCAACCTCATTATTCTTCACTCATTTCTTACCAACCCCATTACTGGGCCACCCTTTACATGTTGCGGCGAATCAAGACAGATGCACCAATGCATCTTACATTTGGCTTACCCTTCACCCATAATACAATTGACCATCTATGTCACTTCATCGACCTCACCAGCCCAACACGAAGACCAACAAATAAGCTCCCCACCCTCAACAAAAGCACCACACCTCAATAGAGGTCACCATTCCCTTAGGGCACCCGTCTCCATGTATGTACATCAAAATGTTCACAACGAATAAAAATATATAATAATATTAACGCGTAGCATGTGGGGTAATTCGTTGGAATTTAGTCGTTGTATTATTATGTTTTTATGAGAATATATATAGAGAGAGATGAATGATTGAAAAAATCTCCCTAATGTATAAATTAGATATAGAATTTTCATGATGAATATTGCATTGTTTTATATTGAGATGAACGTTGTTTTTTTAGGGTTTGGAACACTATTGATTGAAAGGATTGAAATATTTTACATGTTATGAGTTTGTTAGTTTTTTATTTAACTTTGTAGGTAGTGTAGAAGTTGTTTTGGTTTTTTGTTTTTATTATTTCTTTTCTTTCTTTTGAAGAAAGTGAAACCTTTTTTCAACACCAAGGAATAACCTGGCGAGGGCAAGTACTCTACTCCAATGTTTGAATCTTTATTGGATACAAACCCTACACCATCCAAGTGTTTAGAAAGCCACATTCCAACCAAGCCAAATAGAGTGCGAGGCCATATTTCTCTCCCTCCTTTATATGAACATCAATACAACTACTTACTTGAATCCTCTGGTCCTAGAAATAGTCCAACATATTTCTTTGAGCAGGATCTTGCGGCGCTCCTCCTCCCCATTCGTATTAGCATGTGTACACATACTTACAAAAATCCTCAAGCTCAAAGGGAACTATAGAATCCATTTTATGATGTGATCCTCATGCCCCTCCTCTCCATTTAGCTGACAATGAGTATAACCACTTACCCATGGATATTCTAGAAATCCACTTTCTCAGGCCACTAATGAATCGACCATCTATATGCCTAAAGATTCCCAGTTGAATACTTAGGTCTTTACAACTCAAATTGGTTCAATTTTCCCTCATCCCAGTTAGTTCCATGTAATTGCTACATAGACCTAGTGAGGTAAGACATTACATGGCCTCGCCTAGAATTTTAGTATGGTTTTAATCCCATGGGTACACTTACTGTCGTAATTGTACAAATAAATTAGAATCTCTAATGAGAAAACTCTTCGAGAAATCCAAGAATAACAATCAAAATACATCTTTATTAATTTAAAACCCTTGAGGTACTAACTCTATATTATCACTCCTTAAGGAAGGAGAACACTCCAAAATCTATGTGTTTGTGAATACAAAACAACACTCACATCCATTCCCTTCCTATATTTACCTATATATACTTCTCAAAGATCCTAAGCTCTAAAAAAACCCTAACTTGTGGCCACTTCCATAATGTCACTTTACCGCTTGATTTATTGGCTATGACATATTTATTCATCATCATTCACTGAACTAAATAATTCTAGTCCCATTTTATAATGAGGGTCAAAAACCCAAAAACAACATTAATGGGGGTAACCATTTACGAGATTTATTAACTAAACTAGCTACTTGTGGTACCATTTTTACATCACATTATTCCCTTGGGTACCCCTTATGTACCCCATATTATCCACCCCCACGTATATTACATTCCACTCCCCGTAAAGCATGTTTCATCTCTCAAACATGAGAAAAAAACAAATAATAAGACCTACTCAAAAGAGTATTCCACTAGTACCATGCACATGCATCCATCCATTCAAAAGAAAGGTTAATAGATGCTCCCTTGCTTGAGATGGAATTTGGTTCTTATGGTTCCCATGTGTAGATGTGTTGTGGTTGGGTAACAATTCTTCCTCATGTGTCCTCCAAGTGCCTTCATCCTTCAACCTCATTTGTTTCTTGGTAATTGATGTCTTGTTGGGTGGTGTATGTGGTGATAAGCTGAAGCCTTACTAACTGTTTCCTTCTTCAATTCCCTAGTCGACGATGCTTCAGTGGTGTCTAGTTCATTTTGGGCTACTGGTTTTTGTTTCTTTATTGGCTTGTCTTCTATTATTGCTTCCACCAAAGAATGATCATCTCATGTGTCACTGCTTATAGAGGTTTATGCTTGAACCTTTTGAGCCTCTACTTGTTTACCCATGGAAATATCCTGCAATGTAATTTTCTTCTTTTTGTAGCATAGCTTCAAAAATTTCTTTTGCACATTAACATTGACTGTACCAAATGCATCCATCCAAGGATATCACAAAAAAACATCCTACCCATCCATATCTCAAGCATGAAAATATTAATTCAACACATACTTATCCATTGTAACCTTCAAGTTCTTAAATATTTGAGTATGCGCACCATCAAAATATGTGATTTCAATATGTTGTGGAGAAAGTCATAATATTTTGGCCAATTGATATTGATAAGAATATGCTTACAACTAGGGGTTATATAAACAATGACCTTCTCGTCGTGAATACATCCATTAACCTAGAGTATTGAGATATCAGGAAATAAGCACTTATGACTCTTATTGCCTTTTTTACTAGAATGAGACAACTTGTCCAAAATGAATTTTTCGAATTCATCATTGGAAACTCCTACATATTGTCATGCTTAAGTGATTTCCACCATATTTTGGCCTCAACTATGAAATAACTTCATAGGGATGTTGCCCACACTGTGTTTTTTGACTTTTGATCTTTTATGTATTCTTCAATAGTAGGACCACCATCCTTTCCTTTAAAAAACATCTTTCTATAAACCGTAAAATAGAGTGAGGGTTTTAAAAATATATCTCTTACTTTGAGCAAAGAATTTGAAATGATCACAACTCAGCCAAGATAACTCAAAATTCTTATTGTAACCCATTTTTAGAAATGGAATGGCCGCTCGATGATTACTGTATATCTAGCATCACAATTTGGGAACAGTGTTAACTTAGATTTATGTTGTGAACTTTCCAGTGATTACAGAAATATTATGAAAAATATTGATTTTAAATCTATGACATATCCTCCGTCCGAACATTGATTCAAATGTTTTTCTTTTTTTGTAAATTAGGTGTTTTTCCAATAGGAATTCAAATCTATAATTAGTTTCCTAAAATTATGCACTAAAATTTCCATAAAATTCCCTAACAATCACCACCCATAATGTTTCGTCCTAAAATTTTGTATAAAATAACTTATTTTAAATCAACAAGATCTCTTGCATCCAAACTTTGAGATGATTTCCTCTTCTGAAATTGAGTTTTTTCTAGAGTGGAATTCATGAATACAATTATTTTATTAAAATTTTTACCATCGTCGCCCCTTTCATATGGTAAACATCCACATCAGTCGATTAGGCCTCCCCACTCACGGATCACTTCATGATATAGACCAAAAATACGTTGGGGATCCATGACCATATATCAGACCTCATAACCACTTCAAATTGCATGCCTTGAAGATCAACCTCATTATTCTTCACTCATTTCTTACCAACCCCATTACCGGGCCACCCTTTACATGTTGCGGCGAATCAAGAGAGACGCACCAATTCATCTTACATTTGGCTTACCCTTCACCCATCTTACAGTAGACCATCTATGTCACTTCATCGACCCCACCAACCGAACACAAAGACCAACAAATGGGTTCCCCACCCTCAAAAAAAGCACCACACCTCAATACAGGTCACCATTCCCTTAGGGCTCCTGTCTCCGTGTATGTACACCAAAACCACTTTCATATTCTTTTAGGAAGTGTACAAAGATTTTAGGAAAAATATTCCCACTCATATTTCGATGTCTTTTTACGTAGAGATAGTTTCTAGTCCCTATTGCTCAGAGCTCACACATCACCCACATTCATTTACCCTTTTTGCACCTGCCAAAACATACTTACACACGCCCTAGAAATTCTACTGACTACATGGCCATCCGTATCAACAAAAGTGTTTTGACTCCCATCATTTGCATAATAAATCTGACATCAAGCTAGTTGTGCATATCCATTCATATCGTTAGTCCTCAATATCATGCCTTGTCTAACCCACACCATTTAAATCTATTTGCACCTTATATTGATTCCTCGACCCATCATGTCGAGTAGTCGACGCCTCTTTCCTGTCGACTACAACACTCATATTTTAGGATCGAGGTAGTACCCTAGATACTCCCCCTTGAAGGGATTTCCTTGAGTGGCACAATGGGAATTACTATTGCCCACTAATGTCATTCATCTGCTTGACATTAAACAACAACACAAGTTTTCATATCATGGTGGCACTGTAATTCATGATTGTTTCATTTTTATCATTTAGTCTAAGAGCCCCACATCGCAAACCACCTCTTTCAATAGCTTTTACATCATGATATGGAAGAGGTACCAAAATTTTAAAACACTTATGCATACCTCAACACCTCAATTATCAATACTTCACCTCCTTTCTTATGCATGGGGGAGCCAAGTTAACTCTATTGTCAAAGAAATTCCCTTGAGGGGTGTCAACGATTATCATCATCAACCATCAGCATGGAAACCACCACAATGTTGGTTGGACAAAACTATTTCTTGTTCGATTGTAATAATTTGTCACTAGTCACCATAATGAGCATGGGACATGTCTGCCTCATATAGACACCTTTTTAAACTTTAGGTTTTCTTCATAACATTGTTATCCTTTCTACTAAGTCAAGTGGTTTCCCAACTCATCTCCATAACAAGCTATCCTCGCTCTCAAAATGTTGATTAGATTCTCTAGCAAAATAGAAAACATTATATATTTTGACTATATGTTTGTTCATGTCATAAATTATGGGGGAAATATTAACACTAGAAAATCGTACACATGTTTGTACAATCGAGAAGACGCTAAAAGTTGTCCAACAAAATACACAACTGAAGGTTTTATAGCTGAAGACATTATGAAGTTTAAAAAATATAATTTTGCCTAAGGTCCAAAGTTTATAGAGTTTAAAAATTGAAGACTATGCAAATGTTTCTTTGATAGCAACGCAACACGTGGAATTTTATTTTATGGTTATGCAATCGATAAAATGGTTGTCTTAGTGAACTCGAGACCACTTCACACGCTTGGAGGTGATTCCCTGATAGGATCTCAATCTAGGACAGCCGAATTCAAGTCACCATGAAGATATGCAACCCTCAATGGAATCATCTTGTCCTACTCATGAGTCATTTTTATTCCTGAACTAAGAGAGGGAAGATGGATTCAAAATTTCTATATAAATAGGCCATGGGAGAACCAAAATATGAGGCAATGTTATGATGTCCAAATTTCTATCATAACAAACTAACATTTCATTGTTGAAGCCAAAAAAAGTAAAAACACTAGCATTTTGGCCATATTTCTTCTAAACAATCCATCATCTTGGTGAGAGGAGAAGAGTGCACCAGTTAGAGAGTCTTCATACTTCTTTAGGAGAGAGCAGGAACTTGCAAAGAGATTAAGGAAAAGATCAAGTTTACTGATAAATATACTGAAGCTGTATCTCATGAGTATAGTTGTTTAATTCCGCTACTCAACTCCCAAACGAAATCATGAAAAGTCATGGACATTCAGTAAACCAGTTCCTCAACTAAGTACACAGCTGTGAGCTATCATTGTGAGCTTTTACCTGATCTTCTACTGGTATAAAAAAGTCAAAAAGAACTTCCATTGATTTCACTATCGTTATCAGAATTGTTGGTTTGCATAAATAGCTATATTTATGGAATTTTTTAGTTTGTCTTTTTAAATATCACTTGCACTGCTTTCGCAACACTCACATTGCCTTTCCAATGCAATGGTGTAAATCCAAATTTCATGGAATAGAATCAAGCTTGGTTTTTCTCTCTTGGAATATAGTGCAATTTCCATTTCAGAAGCATCTTATATATGTGTCTTACATTCTTTTTCTTCTCTTGTAAGAAATGTGCTAATCATGAGGACATTTGAATTAAGGTAAAGAGTCATTGTTATAAATTGAACATAGAATATGTAATAAAAGTGTTTTTGCATCTTTGACCTTAACTAATTTCCTCCAATTGTATTTTCGAAGATATTAGATCATTTATTCGAAAAGTGTTTTTGCATCTTTGACATTAACTAATTTCTTCTAATTGTATTTCCAAAGATATTAGATCATTATATGAATAAATATGGATGTCTCATTACATATTTTGGTATATTTTTGTTGCCATTCATTCACATGATTTTAATTAAATCAAATAAGATTAACAAAGAGCAAATCCAATTAGAAAATTAGCTTTCTCATTGTTTTTCTCCAGAAAAAGTATGTATCATCGTGGAAAAGAACCCATGATGAACCCATGATGACGGAACACATATGGGTGAAGCATCCACCTAAATGTTGGTCATTTTAATCATAACTGACCACATCAATTCTAACTATGAAATCCTGCAAACTCAAACACTTACCTTTCCCACTTAATTATTGTTTGGTATATGTAAATGTTGCTTCTGTACCTTTTACTATACCCTGTAAATTCTTATTTATCAATTACATTTGTATTTTTACCTTCTCATTATGGAAATTGAGACCATTAAAATTTCAGGTAATTATCAACTCCATATTAACACAAAAGAACATAAAATTCAAATCAATCACCTCATCCTTAACTTGAAATCCAGGCTGTCACTCAATTTCAGAATGCTCTCTTGGAAGGACCGAAGGATTTTTCAATATTGCACTGAGCTTGAAAAGAATAAAAGGAAGTGGTTTTTGTATGACAACACCTGTTTTTGACTGATTTTCATGATCCACAATATATCAACAAAGTAAACATAATATACAGCGAAATCCAGTAGACACAGAAAACACTTCACATTTATATATTAAAATTGGTGCAAATACAATAATAATATTCCAACTTTTTTTATAATAGGAACCGAAGCTGAGAAAATATCTCAAACTATCTATAACAAACACACACAAAATCTAATACATGCATTAATGTATAGTAGGGGACGCTATAACTGCAGAATACTTTATATAATAGGGGGGACAATATAAGCTAGCCATATTATGCATTTTTCAGGAGCAATACAACGTCTTATTATAAAATTTTAGTGACATTCACTGCCTTCGCCGGACTATGCCATTCAGTGCCGCAACCCATGTATTGTATTGTGACCAATAGCAGGGCTGTGGCCTAACGGTTGAAAGGGCGGAATGGTTTTCTCCAATTCATGTTGAACCACTTTACATTTTTGAGAAAAAAGTATTGCCTGCACAACTTCACCAGAACGCTGATGTGAAGCCTGCGACTTTGCAGATAAATTCGGATTCAAGTGACTCTCTGAACCATAATGCTCTTCAAGGTCTGCTGTTCTGCCAACCTATTCTATGAGCTCCACAACTCACTCCTAATGGATAATTACTTGGAGGTGTGGCATTAACCTGAGAACCGTTATTGAGAGGGAATGACTTGAAGCCGATAATCTGAGGAGTCTCACCTGACGGTACTGCAAGCAACATTAGGATAATCATTGCACAGCTCTTTATCTTTCGATTAATTTACTTAAGGAAACCGCTCTATTGTACCGAACGTGATTATAAGAAAAACAGTAGCGGAAAAAATAACGTATTATCCACGGACAATATGACACTCTGAAGAAGAGAAGAGAATACAAAAGACTACAGGGAGACGGCAATAGAGGAGAGCACGACTGGTGAGATGTTTAGACATCGCCATCCTATTTTTACGCTAGCTCTCGGGTCCAGTCCACGAAATATAGATTCCAGTCATGCCATGGAGGACTTATTTAATAAATATCAACCAACCATAATGGAATAGGATTGATTCTTGTAAAGACGGGATGGCCACACGAACACAATAAAATCGTACAACCCACTGTTGGGCAACCCAAAACCCGAACATATGGCGGCAATTATTGTGATTGCTTTCTTGTGTGCCAGATTCCAGCACAGTTAAAGCCATGAATGATTACCATGCCCTTACTTTCCTTGACTCGAGAAATCCTTGACTGTTGACTGACTTCGTTGACGAAGACTAACAGAAAATTGTTCAACAAAGAAACTTCAATAAATTATTGGATATTTCGAATATTTGAGGCGGAATTGACATTTGCTTCACGTGGTGACTGGCGTTTTTCCGAACTGAAAGTAAGACGGTGGCTAAGTAGAGGGCTGGCCAGGGCCTTCCTACATTATACTTGATTCGAGCGTACTTATAAAAATGGTAATATGCCCGCTCCTTATCGTTTTCCTTTTTTGTGACATAAAGTTTAGATTCTCTTGTACTCCTTCCAATTCGATTTATATAAGAGCATCTCAAAATTCTCCTTCATAATACTGCGTCAATCCAGGAACGTAACGGTTGATAGCCGACAAGCTGCGAGGAAGGATACCGACGTACATGGCATGCGTTTACTCTTTGTAATTAGTGTTAAGAAAATCTACCATTGGGGTTTTGTCTTTGTCTCCTTGGTCTAGATCCTTGGCTTGACTCTTTGAATTGTGTGGGAATTGACTAGGTGTCGCACCAGCAGTAACTTTAGCAGTGTTGCCTCCCAAGACTACATTCCTATAGGAGGGGAAGTACCCCTCTTGTATGGTGAACCATGGAGATTCTCAGCAGAGGAGCAATGCAGGAACTTGAAGGAAACCCCGGAAGAAAAACACAGCACATCTATTCCTATTAGAAGAAAGTTTGAATGTTGTGGTTCACGATATGTATATGATTAATGATATTCTGAGTTGAACTATTAATAGGAAGTAAATAGAATATATAGTCAAATTATACAATACAGAGAATATAGAAACTGGTCCAATTATATTGTGATATATATTCATCTCATCCAATATTTAGAAAAAATAGCTCAACTATCCCTATACAAGACAAAGTCTTATGATCTCGTTATATCATTAATGTAGGAATTAACTCTTAACACCTTCTTAATGCTTAAGTTGTAGAAAGAAATACTAAATTCAACTACAGACTCAATAACGTGAAACATAATTAAGTAATAACTTCCCATCAAGATCCGTGATAACCTTAGTAAAGTTGTATCTCATGAGCAGAACTTCCTAATTCCGCTTCTCAAATCCTAAATAAAATCATGGAACTTTTGGATTCCAACGCTTGAATTAACTAGACAACTATGATAGTAAGCTTTTACCTAATACTTTATTCTTTTTAGAGAGATCTTTCATTAAATTCATTATCATTATTAGAATCAGCTTTCAAAATTGAACCTGTCCACCTCCCTTGGTGTAAGGCCCATGAGTTGCGGATCTTTTGGCAAAAGTGCATGACGGGCGAGTTGGCGACAGGCTGGGGCAACTGACGAGTTGGGTGTGCCTGCACGGTGCGACAAGTTCGGTTGAATGACGGAGGAAACGAGCGAAGTGTGCACGATGGGCGAGTGACAAGCTGGGAGGTAACCGGCAAGTTGGGGCGCGCCCGCACGGTGCGACGAGTTGACCGAATGGAGGAGATGAGCCAACGTGCGACACGAAATTCATCTTGAAAAATGACCAAGTGTCAGGAGTATTGGCGAGTTATATGTGGGGGCAGTCCTGCACATGGGTGCCCACACCATGGGGTGATGGAGGGGCGAGTTGGATGAAATGGTGGGCCAGCTTGGTGAGTTGACTTCCCAAGCAATGGGCCAACCACCATATAAGAAAAGTGTTGGAATGGTGGCAAAAATAATCAAGCAAAGTTTCCAAGTGTTCATGCGAACTAGGAGGGCGAGCTACTTGGGAAGAATAAAATTTGGCGAAGTGCAAGTGGATTGTTGGGCCGAAGCACGGAGCCGCAACAAATGCAGAAAATAGAATTACAGGTCATGCCAAGGTGTTCGGACGAGGGCGTTGACCTGAACGTTGAAATGGGCGAGGTTGTTCGAAGACGTTTGGGCCACGACATCGGCCTGAACGACTGAACGGGCGAGGTTGTTCACAGGCATTTGAGCAAGGGTGTCGACTTGAACGACTGAATGGGCAAGGTTGTTCGAACGCGTTCGAGTAAGGTCGCTCAACGGTGTTCGGGCGAGGGCATGTAAGGGCGCCAGTTTGAATGACTGAATGTACGAGGGCATGCGAGGGCGCTGTCCTGAATAACTGAATGGGCAAGGTTAGTCTCAATGACGAAAAGGGTTAGGGCACCGGCCTGAACAACGAAAAGGGTGTGGGCAGTGGCCTTAAAGATTGAACAAGAGAGGGCATCCACCTGAACGAGTTGAGGGCATTTTGCTGAATGAGCCGAGGGCGAACGAAGGCGTACGATGAAATGGTGAATGATGTGCTAAATAGCGGGATAGTGAACGAGTTGTGATGGATGGTAGAACCGGTGGGCACTCCGAACAGTGGTTCAGGCAGTCCGAACGGTGCAAGCTGGGTTGCACGATTGTGACAGAAATTGTACCAAGGAAACTTGGGGTTTCCTCCAAAGACTGTAAAATTGCATATTTTGTGAAATATTGTTATTATCGGGCAAACTTATATTTCAGATAGAAAAATTTAAAAGCTTAAGTAGTTGAATGGTGAGATGGTATTGAAGTGATTTCAGATGGAAAATCAACATCTGATATATAAGAACCAAGTGATGAGAAACTTTCCAAGTTTATTCATATGGAGTAGATTGCATCCACTAAGAATGATGTAAATTGGAAATTTGAATTTCTTATTGAAGGGTAGTTGGTAACTTGATGAAATCATAACACTAATAACACTGATGAGATAACATAGATCCTAGATGGATGTTGAATAATCTTAGTTCATAGTTGAATGTTTGTAAAAGTAAATGAAATTGATTTTTCTGATGACTTGTGATAAGAGTATTATTCTATATTTGATAAGTATTGAGATGTTTCTCATATTGCTGATGTTTCATGATATGATGGTATGAGGGTGATCATGCACATGTGGTTCATATCTATATAGTTGTTACAATAGTGTTGTTCTATCCTGATGATGATGATGATATGCATAGGCATTATGATGTTATGTCAAGGTATATTGACATATACATTTACTATGTGATGATAGGTATTTAATGTTGAATACTAATGATGGACATGATATGCATAAAGTGGCATAGGAATTATGATGCTATATTATGAGGTTTATTGAAATATGGTTCATTTATTATGTGAAGTCATGATATGTCTTTGATGCAAATATGTTGATGTTATAACTTATGATAGTATTTCAAGAGGTGAAGCATGTGATAGTTGCGTATAAATTTATGATGTGCATGAGCATGTAGTTCGTTATTATTCATAATATTCCAATTAACAATGATGAATGTTACATGATCACATGCAAGACTTGGCATGTGCATTATTTTCTACGATACTATGATGGTATAGCTAATGCATTGGTTTCATGTTGAGGTGTGATGATTGACAAGACTCCACAAATGGGCCGAGAGAGCCAGTTTATTTGATGATCTCGTGCAAGCCCATACACACGAGGGAGAATAAGTAACACCATATGGGCTGGGGACAAACTCAATCAACACTACATATGCCAGTTGTTCCTTTGTCTTGTGTAGCTCTTGATGGATAGCTCTTGAAGGGCTATGGGACCATCTTAAGGAGGCCAAGTGCCTGATGTTCTAGGCTAGGTGCCTGTGATTGGATTTGGATGCCGAAGTCTGGACGGGTTGTAAGGACTTCGATGCCTGGGGCTATGTGCCTTAGTAGTTGTGGAGGGAGTGGGCTAGCCTTGCAAGATGCCTCGAGTCATTGAGTACCATACTGGATGCTTTCCTTCGGGCAGATGAGGTCTGAGTCAAGCACGAGCCTTGGGGCTAGCCTTGGACTAGGATATAGACTGGGGAGGCTTATGCCTGGTTCCAAAAGGGGGAAAAAGGACAAAGATTGCTTGAGATTTCCAGGGTGTTGTGAAGACTTTCGGTGCTTGCTGGTTATACTAGTTCAGTAGAGGGTGTAGGGCAAACATGAAGTAATAAATAAAAAAATAAAATGTTAAATAATTCAACTTAGCTTTGAGACGAAGTTCCTTAAAGTGGGGAAGTATGTGATGTCTCTTAATAATAAATAATAATAAAAATAATAAATAATATAATATAATAAATAATAAATAATATAACATAATATTAAAATACAAGAAAATAAATAATAAACAATAAATAAATAATAAATAATAATAAAATAATAAATAACAATACTAAAGCTCTAAATAAATAGAAATAAAACAAGAAAGCAATAAATTTGCATGTGGACACATGGAGTATGTGAATGTGGTTTACCTTCCAATTTTTGCTCTATTTAATAGATGGCGAGGAAGATGAGAGGCATTCCATCATTCCATGATTCCACCATCCATTCTCTTGGGAGAATAGTGTTATGAGACAAAGGATACCCTGGTAGTAGTACGTTGATTGAGGGCTCGGGGGTGGCCAATTGTAGCAAGATTTTGTGCAATTGAACCTACGGTTGGGTGGGGAGTCATCCCCAAGACTTTCTTGCAGGTAACAAAATTCAACTAGAATTCAACTAGTGTTCCACAGGTAAGTTGTCTCTCTTCACTCATATTTTTGTAATTTAATGTTAACTAGTTGATAAAGTGCTTATGGATTATAAATTGCTTGATTAATCTAATTAATTATGTGTTGCTATTTCAAGGCTGTTACAAGGGAGTTGCCCTTTCCATTAAAATATCTGATCTACATATGTGTAAATGGTAATAACGATGAAGATGATTAATTGAATGTTTCTACTGTGTATGTGAATGTTATACTTAGGAAAGTTGAAAAATAAACTAGGTATAGAAAGTAGGCGTAGTCCACACTTATAAGTATTGTTAAAAAGAAAGTAGGTGGTGGTGTTGCACCCTCCATCGTGTAGTTGGAAGAGTATTGCCAGGGTAGGGGCATGAAAGGCGATATCATAGCTCCAGAATTTGTGGGATTTGATGACTCAGAATTGTAGATTGAAGAGTTACACTTCGTGATAAGTTTAGGAGAGGTGAAGCTTCGTGCTTGGGCCAAGATGAACAACAAGACATGGCAGGTTTGTAAGAATGCCAAGGGAGGCTCTTGTTGACCTTATACAGGTTGAAGCGGATGAAAGAAGAGAACCCATGGATTCGAGATGAGCTTTAAGTCTTGGAAAGGAATGTTGAAGATGAACTTCTTTGATTTGGTTGGGCAATGGAGCAGGGTGTAGTTGCAGTTTGCGATGATGAAGAAGAGGAAGCTGTGATGTTCGAGGATGTTGCAAATATGACATTGATCGAGGATGAACATGATATCGTTCAAGTTGGAGTAGGATCGCGTAGTTTGTAGACATTGGTGGATGAGGGTACTCACATGGAGGAGCCTCATGATGAAGTAAGTACTACTTATACTTGTGTTTCATTAGAGCTTCTGGTAGATGGGCCATATACAGGAGAGGGAAAATTCAATTTGCTGATAAGATGGAGAGTCTTACCATGGATTTCTACAGTGATACCTTGTATGCAGAGGCAACGTCCATTGAATGTTGCAGAGCTTGTTGGGGTTGTTTGTGACCTTATGGCAAAAGGTGCAAATGCCCGTGACAAGGGAGGAACTTGATGATCATTGTGGAGGAATGGGTCATGCTTTAGCCATATGGAGAAATTAGCTAAGTGCCCACCATGACTCATGGACAGATTGGAGAAGGGTACACACTTGAGTTTGTTCACATTTGGGTGGACTTCTCATGGCCGAGACCAAGAGGAAGTCTTGGTGGAACCTTTAGTGGGGGAGCCATGGTGGAAGAGACTCATGTGATGATATATTTATATGGTTTGGGTGATCAAGTTCACTAGACCAGATTGAAGACTTGGATGAGGATGACTGATTGTTGTGATGGGTCTACTTAGTTGGACAACATGGGCAACTTGAGTCATGGACATTGAGTTGGAGACATGGAGCATGGTAGTCTTATGCAGGGACATTATGCAGGAGCACATGTAGAGGTGTCACTTATGGGCATCCAATGAGGAGTGCCAAGGTAGGGATGTTGTGCAGGAGGATTTGCTGATGTGACATGGAGATGTTTTATTTATGAGACGATGGGGATGTTGTGCACCCTTGTATAACAAGGCCATGGACCTGGTTGGACTTGTGAGTAGACTATGGAGCATCCCTACTACATGGAGATCTTAGGCATCCTATAGGGACCTTTAGGCCGAGACATGTATGCTTACTAGGGTGTTTGTTGGAGATGACTCATGGAGCTCATGATGAGATGAGGTTGTGACTTTCGGGACTTGATATTATGCTGGACTTGGAGGATTTGATGCATTGAGGAGCTGAGGTCAGGGACTTTGATGCAATATGGGGTGCATACTTTTGAGTACATTTATGGTTGTGATTGAGAGAGTGACTTGAAGTGGAGGATCGATATGAGACACTTTGGAATGATGGAGTTGGAGTGATATGATGCCTTGGTGGCAACACTTAGGCATGGGTTGAGATGAGACTTGACCACTTTTGATACATGGGGTGAGCCGAGATTGATTTTTGACCAGGGGTAACACATGGATGATGAGATAGGTGTATACATGTTTCTTTGGCAGACTTGAGGGATAGCACATTACAAATATAATGGAGGTTCCTTCATGGACCTGGATGTGGCAGATCGAGAGAAAATTTGATTAGAGGATCTCTTCATTTTAAGGAGATGGATTTTACACATATGTGGATGATGACGTTGGGATAGATGAGACCGATTGACTTGCAACACATTGACACCAACATCATGGATAGCATGTTATAGATGGGATGGGGGTTACTTCATGGGCCTGGGCATGGCTTACATTTTGATGGAGGTGGAGATGGATTCTTGGTTGAGTTGATATTATGACAGGAGGCTAGGATAAATGATTGATGATGGCACGAGGATGTGCATTCTCATGGTTTGAGCGTGTTAGCATTGTGTCAGAGTATCATGGTATTAGTTCACACCATGACGATACATGATGGAGTTGACATGATATGTTGTAGTGAGCATGTAGGTTCAGTTGGAGGGGCCAACCTTCCATGGTGGAACAGCATGTGACGACTGCGACGAAGGTGGTTGATGATCATGGATTAGATGGAGACATAAGCCTTTATGGTTTATGTGATGGCAGGGCAAAGGCATGTAGCATGAGCATTTTGATGTTGGAGCTAGTGACACTTTGCAATGTCATGTGATGGTGTTGTCGAGGATGAGAACCATTTAGAGTGGGGTAGTATGTAAGGCCCACGAGTTGTGGATTGTTTGGAAAAAGGTGCATAACAGATGAGCAGGCGACGAGCTGGGGAAATCAGCAAGTTGGGTGTGCCCACATGGTGCGACGAGTTGGGCTAAATGATGGAGGAAACGATCAAAGGGTGCACGATGGGTGAGCGACAAGCTGGGAGGTAACCGATGAGTTGGGACACGCCCGCACAGTACGATGAGCTGACCAAACGGAGGAGAGCCAACGTGAAATGAAAAATTCATCTTGAAAATGACTAAGTGTTGGGAGTATTGGTGAGTTATATGTGGGGGTGGTCCAGCACATGGGTGCCCAAATCATGGGCCGACGTGACAAAGGGGCGAGTTAGATGAAATGGTGTGTCGTCTTGGTGAGTCAACGCCCAAACCAATGTGCCAAAGACCATATAAGTAAAGCATTCGAATGGTGGCAAAAATCATCAAGAAACTTTTCCAAGTGTTCATGCGAGCTAGGAGGGTGAGCTACTTGGAAAGACTGAAATTTGTTGAAGTACAGGTGCTCTTGGGCTGAGGTACAGAGTTGTAGCAAATGCAGAAAATAGAACCACGGGTCGTGCAAAAGCGTTCGAATGAGGGCATCAGTCTGAACGACCAAATAGGCGAGGTTGTTCAAAGGCGTTCAGGCAGGGGCATGTGAGGGCGTCGTCCTGAAGGACTGAATGGTTGAGGTCATTCGAAGGCATTTGGGCAAGCACATGTGAGGGCGTTGACCTGAACGACTGAACGAGCGAGGTTTTTCGAAGGTGTTTAGGTGAGGGCATTGACCTGAATAATTGAACAATTGAGGTCATTCGAAGGCATTCATGCAAAGGCGTTCGGGTGAGGGCACCATTCTGAATTATTGAACGGGCAAGGGTGTGTGAGAGCACCCACCTAAACAGCTTGATGGGTGGGGTTGGTTTGAATGAAGAAACGGGTGAGGGCGTGTGAGGGTGCCAGCCTGAATGAGTGAACAGGCGAGGGTGTGTGAGGGCATCCGCCTGAATGAGTTGAGGCCGTTCGGCTAAACGAACCGAGGGCGAACAAAGGCGTTCAATGAAATGGTGAACAATGTGCTGAATAGTGCGATGGTGAATGAGTTGCGATGAACGGTAGAACTGGTGGGCAGTCCGAATGGTGGTTCGGGTAGTCTGAACGGTCCAGGCCGAGTTGCATGGTTGTGATAGAAATTGTACCAAGGAAAATTGGGGTTTCCTACAAAGACTGTAAAATTGTATATTTTGTGAAATATTATTATTATTGGGCAGATTCATATTTTAGGGAGTTGTCCCTCCCATTAAAATATCCATTGTGCATATGTATAAATGGTAATAATGATGAAGATGATTAATTGAATGCTTCTATTGTGTATTTGAATGCTATACTTAGGAAAGTTGAAAAATAAACTAAGTATAGAAAGTAGGCATAGTCCACACTTACAAGTACTGTTAAAAATAAAGTTGGTGGTGATGTCACACCACAATCATGCAGTTGGAAGAGTCCTGCGAGGGTAGGGGCATGACACTTGGGCTTCCAAAAGAGTTTTAAAAAATTACCTTTCAAACAATTTTTAAAATATTAAAATCACTTTTGAATGTCCAAGTTTAAGTTAAATTTTTATATTTAAAAAACAAAGACAATTTTTATAATAATAGATCAATATTTGTTTTCTCAATTTCTTTAACTCGACACGTAAAAATTAAAGGTAATTCTTAGCTCTGATACTGAGTAATATTGATTGTAATATTGAGCTGGAAAGAGAATGAATCAATTATAAAGGGTTATGAATTATGATCAATCAAGCAACTTTCAAGTGAAGTGATGGTCGGAAGGTAATTGAAAGTCAGCCCAACTATATTGCATTAGTGGCCAAACTGTACCAAGTTACCATTGCTTTAGTGTAGCACAGACTCTGCATGAAAATCACAACAATTTTCACTTTTGATGCCCTTCAATTGAATTTCGACTCCCATCAACATTATTTGGTATGAAGTTATTTTATTTTTCATGAAATTTTCTACTTTCAACATCATTAACTTGAAATCGAACTACTCAACCATCATAATCACAATTTGGTACCATGTTTTATATTTTATTATTAAAATTTTGAAAATATGTGTAAACTAGAGACAATCACTACTACAGCAAGGAAACTTTTAACACATTTTTTAATACAAAATAAATATTTTGTCTTCAGAAGTCATTTTTTATTTTAATTATTTCACATTAAAATTTAATATCAATTGAGTTGTCTTAAATATAAGGTTTAAGAAAAAACAATTAGACACAAAAATATTTTAAGTCAAAACTTTATATTTAAGACAAAAGTTGTTTAAGACAAAAATATTTTAAGACAAAACTTTAAATTTAAAACAAAAATAGTTTCAGACAAAAATATTTTAAGACAAAACTTTATATTTAAGACAAAAAGAGAGTGAGACAAAATTATTTGAAGAGACAACTTTATAATTAAGACAAAAGCAGTTTCAAACAAAAATATTTTAAGAAAAAACTTTATATTTAAGACAATAGTCACCTAATATGAAACTCATTTAAGACAATTAGCAATCATCAAAAGAACATATCAAGTTAAAAAAATATTATTTAACAACTACAAAATTGACTCTAACTGTGCACCCTAAGACTGCCACCTTCCAGGCTAGTAATGTCTCATGCCTATACCAAGGCTATTATTTCACTTTCCATTCCTATTATATTATATAAAGGCACTGATTTGTTGGGCTCTTCATTTTGTGAGGGTAGCCAACTCTAAAGAACGCGACAACTGTTCCTAGCAAGATTTCTTGGACATTAATTCCTCTTTTGTCCCTTCGATCTCTCTTGATGTGATTAGAGACAAGTTGTATGTCGTTGCATTCGACACTGCTACATGGTGGGCACTTTTAAGACACATTTTTAAGACGAAACAAATCTTTTGCCTTAAAAATTTCAATACGAGGGGCTAGTAAAAAAGGTAGAGGATTAGGGGTCCATATTTATGCTATTGATGGGTTCTTCAGGAAGGAGAAGGGTGGAGGCTGGTAACAACTGATGGGATTTACGATGATGGAGGCGAAAAACATAATTGTGCTTCATGAGAAGAGCGATAGAGGAACTTTCGATGAAAGTGGATAGGCATTAACATATTTGGAGTACTTTTCAAGGTCTCCATTGATTGTGTTTTAATATGTGTTTTTTGAGTGTTTTATTTATTTTGAATGCTACTTTTATTCGTTGGTTTTTGTTATCAGCACATTGTTGTGTTTGAACTCCTAACTTTCATTGGAAAAATTGGTTATATTCACTTGAATAATTGTCAAAAAATGTGGCAAGAAATTCTCAATTTGATTTTGCCTTGATTAAATTGAGAAAATTTGAATTTCCAGATTAGAAGAGAAGTTGGATGCAATTAACTTGTATAACATGGCTTGTTTCACCCTTTTGACTCAGTAAATTTGAGTTAGAGGAGTTACAGTTCAGTTAAGCATGTTCGATTTCCAATTTGAAGAAATAAAGTCAGTTATCTCAAGTTATTTTCAATTAAACTAGTCCTAATTGTTGGAGGAACTAGTGGAAGGTCAATTGCGCAGTGGGACATGATTCAAACTCAATGATCATCTAGTTAAATGATCAATCAACGCAAAATAGCTAGTGCATGCAAAGAATTTGAGTTCCCCAGTTGTAGTGGAGATTCCAAGGCAGTGTAACATCAATTATAGACTAGTATTGAGTGTACAAGTGTTTCATGCAATCAGATGATCAACCTTAGGAATTGCACAATCCATTTTGGAAAATTTTCTAAATAATAGGGGCATAATTTCTCAAGGAATTGCGCAAGGAAATAGGGACTCAAGTAGAGGCATAAATTGACTAAGTCTGGGTTAGATCTTCTTAGTGAGCAGATAGATAGGTTATTCACACGTAGGTTGTTCTCACTTCAGCAAAGCAATTGTAATACATCTATATTCCTCAGATTAACACAAGAAGGAATTTGGGTTTTAGCATATTTCTTTCCCATGTGCATGTTTTTTATTTCTTCTTGCATGTCTAAATTTTTTGTTCTAAACTGTGAATTAACTTATGCAGTGTAGTAGAGTAGGTTTTTGTCTTGTGATTATGAAAAAATCATGAGCAGTTGAAAATATACACCATAATTTATACATGGTATCATAGCATGATTCACATTAGAGTAGAAGTTTCAAAGTTGTTTTTTGGGAGGTTCGATTTTTCAATTCAGTGTAGCAGGATCTCTCAAGAGCTGAGAAGATGAGCTTCAACAGATTGAGGTTAGACTATGACTTGGAAGGCAACTCTAATTTCATTGCATGGAAGGATCACATGGAGGAGGTATTCAATGATAATGGATTGCTAGAATACATTAAGAGAGATGTTTCAAAACCAATGAAATATGATGTCCAAAACCTTTCTCAGTGGAAGAAAGATGTAGCCAAGGTGCCAAGAATAATATTGGAGGGAGTACCAGACCACATTGTCACCAATCTCCATGAGAAATAAAAGCCTTATTCAATTTGATAGGAGCTGACATATATGTTCCAGAATAGAAGTGTCCCCAGGAAATTAGTGCTCAAGAATAAACTTTGAAATATCAAGATGTAGAAGATTGACTTTATCCTGCATTATTTGAGGAGGTTCACACTAGTTCGTGATGAGCTTGAAAGGGTTGGTGTTACTGTTTCAGAGGATGACTTGGTAAGCATAGCCCTTCTAGGCCTTCCCAAGAGTTGGCATAGCCATCAAGATTCAATGAATTGGTTGTTGGAAAAAGTAACTATGTTCAGTCTTCAGTAATGTACTTGAATCATTATGTAATGTACTTGACATAATACTAATGAAAAGGATTTTTTATTATCGTTGTTGTCACTTATTAAAGCATGCGTTTCATGCTTGGGTCACCATGTTTTAGGTCAAGGTACCATTGAGGACTTCTAGGATTTGTTCTGGGTCTATAAAGTTATTGTACATTTAACGACACCCTTCTTAGGTTTTTGAATCATAAAAAATGTTTAGTATTGAGTCAAATATGAATTATATGGAACTTTTAAACCATGTCAGCCTAAGAGAATATCAAGATGGCCCAGGGACCCATTCAATCACACAAGAAGCGTATAAAAGGGAGGACTATGAATTCATTTGGAGCATAACTTCTCGTTTTCTCTCTCTTATGGGCACAAGTGTGAAGTAGGAAGTTGGGAAAGTGTGTTTCCTAGAAGTTGAAGTGAATGAGAGTTTGGTGGAGTCTAAGAAGTTAAGGAAAATATAAATTTTTGTGGTGGTCTCTCTGAGATTCGTGCTCTAGTTTGGGAGAACAAAGTCTCCCAAGTTAGACTATTGTAAGAAGTTGTTAGCTATTGCAAGTGGCTGCATAGTCAAAGTTGCTGGGAAGGGATCAATCTTCTGGAGGCTGACTTGTTGTGGAGGGAAGGTATGCTCAAGGTCTAGGGTGAATAGTCTTAAAGAATACTACTGAAAGGAATAATTACTTTGACTAGTTTTTCCCCTCGAGGCGGGTTTTGCGGTGACATGTGCCTACACCTTGTGTCCATTATTTTATGTGTTGTTGCTTTTGGTAATTGCTCGATGAAATAAAGAAAGAAGATACAAAGAATTGGAATAATAAGAAACATCACAAATAATTATCAAGATCAAGAAAATATTAACTTGCTTTCTGATTTCCCAACATGGTATCGGAGCTTTGGTGAAGAAAGAATAAAAATGCAGATCCATTCAAAGGCACTATCTCAAGGAAGGAATCTATCATGTTCAAGGAAGATTTCTAACTATATCAAGGGTGAGAATAATATTGAAGAAAAATCTAACTTTAGATCCTAGAAGAAGAGGATTGACATGATCCTCAAGAAGAACAAGGTGCTGGATTTAGTAAAAGGAAATCTAAAGAAGTCTACAGAAGAAGCCAGTGATGCCGATAAAGTGAAATTCATGGATCTAGAACTGGTAGCTATGACTGTAATTGTAGAATGGATAAAATACCATATTGTCCCATTAATATCTAACATCAACCATTCTTAGGAGATGTATGAAGCCTTTTCAAATCTAGTGACTATTAATAACATTGGTCAAGTGGCAAGTTTGAAGAATGATTTGTGGAATATAAAGATGACAAAGGAAGATATTATGGAAGCTTGTTTTTGAAAATAACTAGACTCAAGGATGATCTTTTGGCCATTGATGAGATTAATCTAGACAAAGAATAGGTGATCACTACTGTAGTAGGATTTCCACCCTTTTGGAGTGCATTTTCTTAAGGTCTCAACAATTGGAAAGTAGCTCCCACCTTTGAATAATTGTGTGTCGCATGTAGTCAAGAAAAACTAAGGATATTTACTGCTACCAATATCAGAGAAGTATTAAATGATTATGTTTCTCATCATAAAGGAAAGAGATCGAAGGGAACACAGAAGAAAGTTGATATGTCTACGATAGAGTGCTATCAATGTCACAAAAAGGGTCGCTATAAAAGTGATTTCCCCAAGAATCCGAGGAATAAGAAGAGAGGAAGAGATCAAGAAAACTTTGTAGAAGAAGGAGACTCAAAGAAAGCCAAGCCTGAAGAACCAGACATTAGGGACTTAGAATATTGAGTCCTTTGATTTTAGTTTTCTATATCTTTCTTTATATGTTTTAGAAGTCATAATAAAAACACATTTTTAATTATTTCTGTAAGTTTACAGGTATCCCTCTAGCTTTGGACAGATCTTCCAACAACTACCTAAGATATGTATCCTATGTCTTTTCAATTTTGGGCTCATTTAATCATTTAGTTTTGATTATGTTAAATACTAATCATCATTCTCCCTCTATTGTCTTAATTAGGGAAAATATCTACAAGCAGGAGGATCACTCCAGAAAAGTTTAGTTAAGAAACAAAGGTATGCTTTGAATTCATTGATTGAAAAGATTATTCATTTGATGATCTATTACTGACCTTGTTATGACTAGCTGTATTGAATTCTAGTGATTCGTGTTTGGGTGGTTCATCTCTTGACAAATCTACCTGCCCCACACTTATCTGATCTTATAGAGCCCTTGACAGGTTCTTGAAAAACCTAGCCAAAGGGTATGATCCTACTTGTGATTTACTTAGTGTGGGTTTTTCCATTTTAGTTTGGGCTTATCGAGGAGAGGAAAGGAGGGTTTCACCATTTGAGTTTGTGTTTACTGAGGAGAAAAAAGGAGGATTATTTTTTGTAGACCTGATTTTAGACTTTTTCTTTTCATTTGAAATTATTATGACATTCTTCATACCTTATCTTGAGAGAAGAACATAATTGCTAGTAGAGAAACACTAGATTGCTAAAAGGATAATTGATTTTGTAGTTTTGAATCAATGAAGAAAATTACAAGTGCCTCCTTTCATAGATAAAGTTTGAAAGGTGCGGTCCCAGGAGAAAGTATAGCAACAAGAGAACATCCAACTGACAAGGGACAGACTACTTTGAAAGACGCATTAAGAGGGAAACCTACAACATAGAAGAAACAAGACCCAAATCTAACAATCCTAGGTCTATACATTGTAGAAAACATGGGAAAAGCTCCAGATCTATCCATTGAATTACCAGAAGTAAGTGATATCTTCCCTATTTTACACACAAAAGCCATCATTTGTCATTTTAATGGGTTCTGGCCAAAATCTGAAGAGATTAATGAATGGATCGACGTCAACTAGACTAGATAGTTTGATATTTACCTATGCACAAAAAGATTTTTTGTCGTTCGATTTTTTATTTTTTTTTATACAGTGGAATCGGCAACAGGGGCAGCCTCGCGACTCGCGTTACACGGGGTCGATTCTGACCGCTACCTATATAACCACTGGGAGCATGCGCCCGCCCCTCTCCACAGCTCCATTTTAGTCCGGGGGATTTGAACTCGTGACTTTCAGTGCAGAGTCGCCTTTCTAACGACTTCCCGCGATGTGATTACCAACTCGCCTACCCCCGTGGGGCCTTTTTGTGGTTCAATTCGATACCCAAAAATATTACAATTATGTCATAAATGGTGTGTTAGAAAATTATATATTAAAGGCAATGGAACACATAAAATATTGTAGAAATATGAACAATAAAAACTCATAAAACAAGACAGACACAGATATACGTGGTTCACCCAATTTGGGCTACGTCCACAGAGAAACAACCAGTCCTTCTTTTATTATATTATCCAGTAAACTGAAGAGATACAACCTACAATAGATCCACTGTAACACCCTCTTCGCTCTCAATCTACTCTCTCTTTCTCACTTAGAATACAGATATACATAGAGCAATACAATTCCCTCATATATAGTCAGGGGTTGCCTTCTAGGGCAAAAAACCCTAAATTAAACATAACTTCTACCATTAGATAATTTTCCTAATGAATGGCCCAGATTGACTAGAAATTACCAGACTCTTATAAGGTAGCCACTCCCCCTGGACCTCCCCTACAACTAATATTTTACAGGAGGCGTTTCCACCCCATTTCGAACTAGGGTCCAATGTGGCGATACCTTTGAATACAGAAGATAATCAGGATCCACACCCAACATGGTGGGCCATGGTTCTGGGGAAGGGAGGGCCTCTATGTAACCCCATGGTTTTCTAGTTTTGACGCAAACTCAATGGTGGTTACAAAAATGTTAGTATGGGTTAGGCTACATAACCTTCTACTGCCTTTTTGGCACCATCAGTTTCTAGAAGGCAGAGGGAAATCTCTCGAAAGGTACCTAATGGTTCAAAAGTAAAAAGAAAAAAAAAAGTCCAGCTTAGCTCGCAATGTGTAATTTTATTTTTTACTTTTATTTTTTTATATTTTTTGGTATATTCTCTACTACGTGTGTGTCATGCACACTAGTCCTATGGGACAACCTCTTGAATTCTTCAATGCATCTACTAAATGTAACTTTTCATTTTTATTAAGAAAATGTTGTTGATTTTCCCTTGGAAAAAAAAGAAGATAAAGTTTGAAACCTACAATTAATAGAATTCAACTCATTATAAAACATTCTAAGACATGATCATGTTATGGCTATATATTTCCTTATACCATTGTCATTGAAACACTTGGTTCAAGTAGCGTTGGATCCACAACTTCACCCAATGCCACATAATTAAGTTGGAGTAAATTTTCTCACACCATCCCCTTTCGTAAAAGAAATTCTTGAAAACTTATGGTTATTTTACATCTGGCATACCCTTATCACCCTAGTACTTTGACCATTGGCAGACAACCTTATTATTAATTTTCCATCAAGATAATGGGAGACACAATATCTCTTTCGCCTTCGTAACTTCCCATTTATGAATGTAATATGGAATTTGTAACTTATCATATATGAATCTAGCATGTCATTTACCTAGTTCAGTATCCTCACATGTTCAACACAATTAAACTCCAAATCTAGCTCCACAAATAATAACATATTCACTTTCTTCAAGAAATAGTTTTAGGACCATCCAAGGTTACCCAACAATATTATGGGTAACATTTGGCTCCAAATAGGATACACATGTTTGTCTTGGGAGCACTTGAGAACCCAAAAACCACATCCTTACAACAATATTTCTAAAGTAAAAATTTTTATCCAAGGTATCCACCTCAAACTCTCAAGGAGGAAATATCCTTTTATTGTGTTATACTATCATATAAAATAAGGCAATGTCGAAGTTTGCATGCTTGTAGGCTATAAATTTGTTTAATATTGTCATAAAAAACTAATTGAAGCACCTTTCTTTTGGGTTGTGTTATATTCTTTCCACAACTACCCCACGTAGTTAACCGGGGGGTTAGAAGGGGGGCAGATCCCCCCTTTTGTTGGACTGATTACATGGCAGGGGGAGTCATAGGGAGTTTGAGGGGTGTAGGTAACTCAACTCTATGGGGTCTGGGGCAGCGCCCCGGAAAATTTTGTTTTTGGACCCTATATTAGGTTGGGAAAACATACCTATGGTTTTGTGCATGATTTTTCGCACATGGTTTTGGACACGATGGTTTTCAGTCCATGGTTTTGGAAGCGATGGTTTTCTTGTCCATGGTATTGAATGCTTCAGCTTGTATAAATATGTATAGTAACATTGAAAGGAACATAATGAAAAATCAAGCTAGCAGTCCCGATTTTGGGATCTAGGGGAAAATCTTTCTGTATATGTGTTTTTGGTGTTATGCTCTCGCATTGTTTATTTTCTTTGTTTTATAATTTGGATGTAGGAAATTTCTGTACAAGGTTAAAACCTACAATTTTCACCAAAAAAAATTTCAATTTTTGTATTTGCGTAAGTTGCCACATATCTTTTCTCCAGGAAGCCTTACATACACTTTTGATAGTAAGGATTCTGCATTATATCCATACTTATGGTTGCTTCCTTTTCATGAATGAAAGAAAAGAAGACCTACATTTTCCCACAAAATAATTTATCTTTTGTTGACTATACAAGGGTTATGTGTACAGTTCATTCATATGAAATTCACACATAGATATATAGTAGGTTCATATTTTCTTTGGAGTAGATTCATCACACTTGATGGTTATTCTTGAGACTATGCAAATAGGAACACCATGTATATATATGTTAGTGTCACTGATGGCTTTTTTGCTTAGGATGGATGTCACTGATCCATGTATGAAAGTTCTTAAATGTTTCAAATGCTTCGTATTTGTTCTTCAATAAATAAAACAACAAATTATGGTATAGTCATCAATAAACATCATCACATATTTATTTCCATCTACAGAAACATAGGGACACACAAATAAGAATGAATGAGTTCAATATTTATATGTGCTTTGGAATGAGAATCATGAAATGATTGTTTGTTGTGCTTTCCTAAGATAAAATCATTACATTTTTAAAGTTTCCTAGGAACCAGTAACACAATTTTTCTTAAACAAACAAAGGTTTCCATAGTTCAAATGTCCAAATTGAGCATGCCAGAAAGGACTTGATATAATTTTACCTTCACCATAATGATAACTGTATGAATTTTTTTGTGAATCAACAGAGGTTCCTTGCAGATTCAGATGCATTTCTTCTTCTATCCCTCTCATGACCGTAGTTTTGGTCATGATGAAGACGCTAAAGGCTGTGAGGTTCATTCTAGTGGATAGAAAGGACATTGAAAATTGTTCCTCACTGAGGAAGAGAAGATTAAACTCCTCTTCTTTGGTGAGATATATGCACAACAAGGGGGCACTAGTAAATACATTTGTGCCTTTTCACCCCATCATCAATCACATTTTCTCCTCAATGGGTTTTTGTGTTGGTTCATTAGCGTTGGGGAGAAATATGGTGGAGACAATCGGGGATGGGGTTCATTGGTGTGAAGGATGTTGCTATTCCTTGGTCCTTGTGATCCTTTTTCTCTACTTATTTTATAGTGCGAGTTGTTGGTTTGCATTGCGGCGTGCTTGACGCTTCATAATCGATTTGGTTCCTATCATATATACTTTGCGTTATTCCATGGTGGCTCTATTGGTGGCCTTGTGACATTTTCTCCATGGTTATATGTTCGGGTTTTTACGTATTTTGTAATGGTTTTATTCCTAAATTTGGGCATTTGATAGATGTAGTGTTTTCTAAGGGTTCCTTTATGTAGGCCTACGTTCCTAATTTGCTAGATTAGAGGTAATAAATTTTATCGATGGATGAAGGATGTTTAAGTCTATTATAGTGGTTTAAAGCCCCATATTTTGAATATGGGCTATGATATGATGTGTAATTCCTAATATAAGGTATCCAGAATTTTGAACTACCATGCGCCCATGTTACATTTTGTATATTCATTTGAATTAACAACATTTTGTGAGCATGTAAAAATATATGTAGAAATATGTACACACACATAATATTCATAAACTAATTTGGATAACATCAATAGTAAGAAGAGTAGATGGATTTTGTGAGGTCCATGAAGTTGGTTTACTTTCCATGTCCTTCAAGCCCACCTAAATAAATTTGTGACACAACGAAAGAGCAACACCCTTTTTGACATCCTAGCCTTATGAAACCTCCACAAATTCTGTTACCGTATGTGCCCAAGACATAATTACCACCCTTAGTGTTTTCAAAATCAGTGCTTAAATCATCAAGTTCCTATCACGTCTCTTAGCCTCCTTCGAGAACTCTTAATATCTAAGATCTTTCAACTTTATTCCTCTCCTCTCTCGCCAAAAGTTCAGCAAACCATAATATGAAAAAATAACCAGAGTTCCTTCTCAACATCTTCTCCTTCCAAGACTTATTCCCTCTCCATCACCAAAATATTTATTCCCCATTAATGGTTAACCTACCCATTCTTTAAGTCCCATAACTGAACCCCACCCCCTCCCCCAAATAATAAGAATTAATACATGAAAAGTAATCAAACAATTTTAGTTATTTAATCAAAGTCAAATAGTCATGAGAGGACCAAAATTAATTTAATAATAAATTATTCATAAGGCTATAGTTAAAAGCATAATCAAGCTTAATCAAGCTTAACTCTAATCATAAGCATTGTCATTAATCAACCATTTAACATTATACACCATAGAATACTATCGTATCTAGGTGAGTTATGGTTATGTAGATAACGTACACATACCTTGTATATATACTAATAACACCAACAAGGAATTCACAAGCAATAAATCTTTTAGTAGGTAGGATAATAACTAATCATAAAATAAAATAGTTGGGGAGTGGGTGTTACAAATAGGTCCATTAATCTTATCATATATATCTTATATATTATTAATATTTGGCTATTACTTAGTAAATGAACCATTTTTCATTTAATTTTTCAAAAAATGTTTTCCCTCACTCACTAATGTATTAAGAGTGCTAAGGGAGGATGGTGATACAATGTCAATCTGCATAGGTTCACCCCCTCTCTTGGTGTTCAAATGGAGCATAATAGTAACTAGAAACTAAAATACTAGCTAGTAACACTAAAGGAATTAATAAGCTTTTGTATCGAGAGCTCTATGAACTCTTTTTTAAGTGCATTTACCAATTGAACTAATCGTTATTGCTACCAGCTCTTAACTAAACCACTTTACTATTAAAAACATGTATAATTAATGGTTGATATATGCCAATTTATCAAATAACTTAACAATCACAATATCAATTAGTTAATAAGGGAAAATTTTGTCAATGCCATGAAGACAAATATCATTGAAGCAGCTTAGTTCTATGGTGTTCATGGAAATTGTTTTATACCTCAATGCATTTTGTTTTTACATGTAGTCCAATAGTTTCCTTTATTGACAAACATATCAAGCCCTAAAATTTATTAATGATTTCTAAATATATAAATCTCCATACTGGAATGATATTTGTTCATATTGGAATTGGAACCCACTAGTTCTACCTATTACAAACAATGCAGTCACTTCAGTAAATTTACTATATCAATTCAAATTGCACGAGTGACACCATATAAAGATAAAAAATTAAATTGAGTTTCATTATTATTATATTTTCAATGAAATTATACATTTATTTTTTCATAAAGTTGGGCTAGTTTAGGGAAGGAAATCTAGTTTCACTACGGAAAATGGGAAAACAAGAAATTAATTTTTCTTTTTTGCAAGGAAATTCCAAATACATTATCACACTATTTTAATTGTTATCATTTATTAAAATGATCATGGTGGGTCATACTTTCAAAGAGAAATGCTATGACTCTTCATAATATATTAGTATCGATACTTTAGGAGAGACCTCTTTGGCTCAAGGGTTAAGGAAGGATTTTGACTTCAATGTCAAACCATCAACCATATCCTCAACATTTATGCCATCATGGAGGAGGGGAGGCATTGGTCTTCAAAAGGATTATTCTAATTTGTAGTTTTTTCAAAGTTGTTTGATGTTATCTTGTGGGAGGGATTTCTCCATGAATGACATTGGAATTTCATATACTTTGTTAATTTCTATTATATGTCTATTAGTTTGTTCTTGGTTGCCTCCAGATAATGAATGTATTGTCTATTTTTATCAAAAAGACCGTTGGGGTGAAGCACATGTAGCCTCTCTCCTCCACGTTGTTCCATATATATATATCAATGGGCATGATTCCTTTTCTTCAGAGCATATTCAACCCTTTATTCTTTCAGCATGTCTTATTCTCCATTATCCTCTTGGAATCTACCTTGGAGGGTCTGCAAAGGATCGACCTTGGGAAAATTAGGGTCTATGATCTTTAATGACTTAAAGAATGTAGTGGGTCAAGATATTTACTGGCCTTTTCTTACATATATAGTGTGTCATCAAGATGGTGAAAACATTAAGGAATGTTTCTCTATAGTTTCTGGGTAATCTTGTGCTCTTCATTTCACCTTTAACATCATTCATGTACCTTAAGGTTCCCACCGATTGTTATTCTACACTATTAATAATTATCACTTTGATAATTGTGGCTTTCACTGTGACGTCTCTAATTCGTTTCTCCGTATCCCCTATTTGTCTGGTTGGGAACTCGTCATACTATCATGCCTTGCCATAAGTCTAAACAAACCTCACAACCACAACCAAGGGGTGTTTAATACATTTATTGAACTAAATTGAAATTATGTTTAAAAGTACATAATACTAAAAATAGTCTATAAATCCCAGAAAAAAGGAAAAGGAAATCTATTGAACCAAATTATTAAATGAAATTATAATTTTGGCTTAAAATTAGATTGTTTCAAAATATTATTTTATATTAAATTTTTATTTTGATGCCTAATTTATTATCCAGGAAAGAGATGTTATGTATTTGGGAAAAAGAACGCAAGTAGTTGATACGTGTTATTCTTAGGGAGGAATTTCACAAACAGCTAGCTACCTATTATGTTTGGATGCCTAGAAAGATCATACGCCTTGTGAAAAGGGATTCATGGCCCCTGGGAATGGAATCGTCTTGGTATATTTGACCATAGCCTATCCTCTAAGGAAATCTACAAAGGAGACCAAGGTAAATCTGCAAATCCATGGATGCGTCCATGTCAAGCAGGGACAAAGGGGCTAAGTACAGTTTGGCTATCTTGGTGGAGAAGCATGCTAAGACTGTGCCCAACCTGGACTCCCTTTTTAGGGCTATGGGATTTGCGAATCTATGGATGTGCCAATTTATGGCGGGGACAAAGGGGATACAGAAAATACTGGTTGTATTTGTGGAGGGTCATGCAGAGACTATGGTGAACCTTGAATCCTTGTTTTTGGCTATGAGATGACCTAGTTATAGGCTACAAATTCGTGGATGGGGTAGATGCATCGATGTTGAGCATGAAGAAAGGGGTTAAGGATAACACTAGCTCTCTTGGTGGGGAGAGATGCCAAGACTATGGCAAAGATTGATTCCTTGTTCAGGGCTATAGGATTAGTAGCTTATCTGTGGCATTCAGGCTCAGGCCAGAGCTCCAAGATAGTGAATCAAATTACAGTTGCTGTGAATCTGGGAGGTTTTAGCTAGGGCCTTCTACTTGCTGACAAATTTTGGTTGGATGTGTCTGAGTACCTGTCTCTTTCCTAGGTGGGAGCAGGATCGAAGGTGATGGAACATCTCTTTGGAGAGAGGTGCATCAGGCAATATTTTTTGCCTAGGTTTTTTGCATATTATATGCTTAACAATATGGGTATGTGGATATGACATTGGAAGGCGCTAAGAAAATGGGGATTTATCTTCACTAAACTACACTTTGTCACCAAATTTATCTATCTATGATGGCAAATGGAGATGGGTGGTTGGCTTTTAATGCATTTATTATTGCCATTCAGAGGCTTGGAAACCACTATTTGATGGCCACACCACTGTTAGTCTAATGTTGTGACTATTATTCCATGCAATGCAAAATGGAGGGTTTACATAGCCCTTGCTCCATCCAACATCTCCATGATTTTCAACAGCCATGACAAGGGTAATATTTTCACAATATGGCTATAACTGAAATTATGATTACTTATTTCATGTTGAGGTATGGTGTTGGGTCTTGAAAATGTCACTCATTTCCATTACACTTTCACTATTATGTCCATTATTTGACCTCCATTTCACCTCCATTTCACTACTATGTCACCACATTCATCCCACTTTCATTATCATTGGGCCACATTTATGTTTTTCCAAATTTTATTAATTCTAAGCCTTTTTAAGTGAATTTGTCGTTAAAAATTGGAAAATAATGTGCATATGCTTATACCTAACAAGTGGGTTGAGATTTTTGACATGCGTACGTCAAAAGGAGGCTTCCAGAAGACCTTTATGTGGCACCCTAAGGCCAAATTCGAATTTGAGTGGAGTGAATCATGAGATCATAAGGATATTTGTCACATCTCCTCATTGTATTGAAACTCTAAGAAGACACATGTCTTATGAGTTCCTATATTGATTAGGACTCTAGGGGTAGAGGGAGAGATTCATGGACTCTCATTAATGAGATGACTTCTCATATTTTTGTATATGTAGGATATCTCTATCCTTCATTTTTTAGCTTAGAGTTTAGAGTTGGTAGCTTGGATCTTGTCATCCTTCTTTGATGGCATTGGAAAGCTTTAGAGAGCTTTGTTGTACTTTGTAATTTTGAATAATTTGAATAAAGCTTTGATGTTCTCAACATGGAAGAATATGTGAAGTAGATGTCATGGAGCACATTAGAATGTAAGGTAGAATAGATTTTGCTTTGTAGTCTCGCTTTGATTTCATTCAAGTATGTCATTTTATTGCTTTCAAATATGATAGTTTAGATTTTCCATTCATGTAATTTTAATTCATGCAAGTGTGTTCAATCAGTTTATTGTAGATTAGTTTTTTTTCTTTACATGTTCTTGTATTTTCTTATTAGTTTTTGCTCAAGCTTTTTAATGTAGTTTTTGCATCAAGTGGTGATATGATACTTGCTTCCTCTGCTGAACTTTAGTTTTTAATTCCAGTTGTTATGCTTTTATTTTAGTGAGATTTTTTTACTACATTTTAGATAGCTTGGATATCAGTCCTTCATGCTATATGATGATATCTCCGGTGCCTTTAGCTTAACCCCATTTTAGAAGTTAATTGGAAAGCTATTAGGTTATAGTTGAAGTAGTTGATTTTGATTTTATTGGTCTGCAAGTAGATAGTTTAGATATCAATTCTTCATGCTATATGATGATATCTCCGGTGCCTTTAGCTTAACCCCATCTTAGAATTTAATTGGTGATCTATTAGATTATATGTGAAGTAAATGATTTTGATTTCATTAGTCTGCAAGTACATAGTTTAAATGTCATCCTTTCATGGCATATGACGATATTTCTGGTGTCTTTAGCTTAACCCTATTTTAGAAGTTAATTGACAAAATATTGGAATTATGGGTGAAACCAGTGACTAGTTTCCAGCTTCTTTATTCTTTTTGGTCTTGAGTGCAGTAGTTTAAATTTATTTTCTGTAATAGATGGACAGTATAAATAGTAACCTCTTTTTCAGTATTTCATCTTTAGCTTGATTTATGTAGCTGCATGTTTACAATTTTGTTCAACTTCCGATTTTATAGATAGCATGTTTTGAGATCTTTGAAGTGCTAAGTTTGGAAATTATTATAAGAAGCATAAACTTCGTCTTCAATTCTACATCCACACTTGATCTTTAAAAGCATTCTTAAAACTTTAAACTAGGATTTCGATTGGATTAGAATACTTTAGGAGGCCAACAAGAACAAAACCCCAAAACAACATAAACTATAAAACAACGAAGTAAGAAAAAAGGTTAACTAAGAACATATGGTGCACCACACTTCATCAGTTTATGGTACCCGAATTGATAATTTATGTAGAGCAATTTAAGATGCTAAATTGACTAGAGATTTTGGTGTCCTTGCTGGGGAAGTGTAATTAGGAGACCTTGTTTCTTAAATCTAAAAAAAAGAAAAATTAATAATTTCTTGAGTATGCTCTCCTCCTGCACTTTATGTGATCTGGAGGATCAGAAAAATAGTTGTTATGTTAAAAAAGAAAAAAAAAAGAAGAGAAAAACGGGACAAAATAAACTTCATCATTTTATTTGATTCAATAATAAAAAAAAGAAACAATAATAAAAAAAAAATAATAATAAAACCCAACTGCTTTGATAGGTTCAATTGTCCAAGATTGACTAGTTATGGTTTGTAGTGGTCCTGAAAACATTGTATCCTGTTTTAATAAGATTCTTCAGATTAGTCGTGGAATGCAGCCTGATTCCGAACTAACTGTGAATTTTGCAACTAATTCCAAGGTTTAGTAGGTTATAGGCATCCAATGAAGAAACCGACCACATGGGCATCTCTGGGATTGTCCCAACATGGATCCTATCCTAGTCACCTAGCCCAGATTGATTAAAGAAAACCAGCTTAAGGCCTCAGTCAAAGTCCTGTTTTTAGCATATTTACCTTGAAGTCTTTGCTACTTGAATATGAAAATCATTAATCATTTTTATAAAATTTCACAATTTCAAAGAAGAAAAAAAAGGAAACAAGCAATGGCTATCTCCAATCTTAGCTTTCACTGTGGCCTCAAGAGAAAATATGCATCCCTATTCAAGCTTTGGCCTTAAAATGAACCTGCAGAAACATTAAATATATATATATATATATATATATATATATATATATATATATATATATATATATATATATATATATATATATATATATATATATATATATATATATATATATGCAAAAGCCTTCTCTAGTTGTTTGCTTGACTCTTGTAATCAGCAGAAGCAGGCCAATATTAGTGAAAATCTTTAGCCCTTTGTAAGCAACCCATTTGCATTCATCAGCATCATGTATCTTACTCATATGGAGAGATTTCAATGGATTACAGAAATTGCTAAGAAAAACTAATAGGAATATTGTTGCTAAGGTTCAAGACGGCCTGCCAAGCCACAAAGAAATCATTGTTATTTTTCTTCCATATTTATCTACATCCTTTCCTTCGTCAGAAAGTTGGAAGGTTCAATATTGTCATGCGGAAAGAGTCAATTTTGTGGACAAAACCGACCTCCCTATAAAACAAGGCTTTTCTAGTGACAAACAAAACAATCAATCACTATCTTTCCCTAAATATGCATTTAAAATAAAAGCAACCAGGTGTTTAAGGCTTACCTCTAGTCCAACGTTGTTTGTAGCACCCAAGCCTCTTCGATCTAGATGAGCTCCTTCTCCGTGAAGCCTGCATACACTAACAAGCAAACAATTACATAGCACTTGAATAACTCATATAATAAAACATATTCATCATAAAGACCAAGGAGTTTATGAAACAAATTATATATAACAACTTGTTGAGAAAAATGAACTTAATTGTATTAGTTGGAAACAAGAGAAACCTTACAACCAGTGCCTTGGTGTTGTGCAGGTCCCTCCCAGTGTCCAGCAAGAGTTCTCCTCTACTTTGATCAGCTCACCCACTTCCAAATGAAGCTAAGAAAGGATTGGGATCTCTCCTCTCAAGCTCTATAAGGGAGTCCTAATTTCAGCAGCATCTACCCTTAGGAATGTTCAGCTTTCAACCTCCTCTCCCTTTGGCACAATGCCTATATTTATAATGCTTTGGAGGAAGTTAAACAGGTCCACCATCAATGGGATAAGCCTGTCTTTCAAAGGGATAGCTCCCCTCTTCATGGGATAAGTTCCTCTTTCATTGGGATGCATGAACCATCTGGAGGCGCTCAATCCACGTCAAACCATCTTCTAGAATGCTCTAGAATCGACCGCAAGTAAGTTTTTTGAAGTAAAAACTTGCGCCTTTTGACTTTTACAGGGGTACGCACCCACCCCTTTACAGACAGAGCATACAAGTACGTAGGTATTATGTACTTGAGGTGCGGGCACACAGGTAAAAGTAAGAGAAAGTGCGGAACCAGAGTTATATTGATTTTTAAAGGCTTTCTCTCTTTTTGGAGTTTGACATGAGGAGCAGAGGTATAAGACTTGCCAAGGAGGATAGTATGGTTATTGATGGAGCCATACTGACTGCAAATAGTCATGGTGACAAATTTTAGTGTAACAGATTGCCCCCTAAAGTGCGAGGTCTGTAGTAGATTAGGGTTTCATATCATCTAGGAAGGGTGAAGCACTTTACCATTTCGAGGATTATCTTGTGGAGAGACCAGTCGGAACCTGCAAATATTCAACACAAAATACATATATGAGATCATATCATCGCTGAGGTAGGCATTCCCATACTCAGATCAAAAACTTTAACTAACAAACTAACTACTGCTCTGATATAGGAATGATTTTGCAATACATCATAATCATAGACACATGTAGACACAATATGGACGCAGCCATCTGTTTATAATTAGTCTACTATATAATGAATACAAAACTCCTCGCAGCCTAGATGGCGGAAACTAGATCCAAGGTCTTCATTTCTGCTTCCCGAAATAGTACGATTCTATCCATGCGAATAAATGAGTTGATGTCCAACATGGTAGAAACCACTTGATTACCAGTCAATGATGTAAACTGTTAACAAGTGTGAGAGAGACCACCAGTGATGTCAATGGTTCTCAAAGTACCTAGTACAATCCATGAGATGTGAATGAATGTGTTGATGCCGAACATGTCACGGAATCCTTCGATCGAAAGTCAATGATGCAAACTGTCATCAAAGGCGAGAAACCTTCCATTGAGGCATGCAGATCTCAAGGTACTGATGATTGCTAGATCATCTTTCTAGATAATGTGCTGATGTCGATAGAAAGCGATCCGTTGCAAGCAAGCCCACAACACGAAATCATAGATCAAGTTGAAGAAATGTAGCTGTAAGGACTGACTCAGGGATGGTCAAGATGGATGACAGGTATTTTGTAGATGAATGGTTTATTTGCAGTGACCTCTTGAACACATAACGACACAACAGATGGCTTGGTGACAATTGACCCAAAGTTAATACCTGGAAACCGGCTGAAGACTTTCAATGTGGTTTGATCAACTGTTAGGCAAAGGATTTCCCAACCCAGGTGAATGAAAAGTGTCGTGTTCAAGAGTGGTCGTAAGGTTTTTCTGAGACAGAGTATAACAAATAGGCTCATTTTCCTCTCTTTTCCCCCACCATTTCTGGCAAGTACCTCTTTATTTTTTACAAGCTTGAGGAGGATAACATTTTCTTGATTATAAGCTCATCCTTCAGATGAGTCCAACTTAGTTTAGATTCGAACCCTAAGAAGGAGTGGTCCGTTCCTGTTTGTAATCGAACAGGTCCTTTACTGTGAAATTTTAACGAGTCCAGTATAGGAGAAACTCAGCGTTTTTCAATTTTAAAGAGTCTGAAAAACTTAAGAAGACTCCAGGGTTGACCTTTTTTGTAAATTTGTGTCTCCCAAGCCCGAAAAAGTATAAAATAATACTTGAGAGAACCGCTTGATCTTTACGACCAAGGAGTACTTTCATGATTAGTGTCACTAACCCGAAAAAGTAAAAAAGCGATCAACGACACGTCGTTTCATAACCAATATCGAATTTGAAACGACAAAAATCCGGCAATCATTTCATGTTTTTACGGTCGGAAAAGAGCTGTAAGTGGACCGTCTTTTAATTCCGTTTTAACCAGTGTAAAAGAAACGCTCGGCAATCTTTTCATGTTTTAGGAGTCAGAAAAGAGCTTAAAGGTGACTCTAAGGTTTCATTTTTTCGTAAGTTTTAACGAGTTCGAAAAAAATGATAAAAATGTACTCATGGTTTTCACTTTTTCATATGTTTTAACGAGTTCGAAAAAATGATAAAAATGTACTCATATGGCCGAATTTCAATTTAATTTACGAGCAAGAAACGATGGAAAGAACTTGGCATTTTCATTTGTTTTACGAGAATGAAAAATAGCAAAATAATCTCGGGATTTTCATGAGTTTAACGAGTCTTGAAAATAACTGAAATTGACTCGAGATAGGTTTCATTTTTACAAAAGCTTGAAACAGAGAAAAACTATGCTTCAAAATAGTTTCATCTTTACACAAGCTTGAAACAGAGATAAAACTTTGCTTGATGCCCCCTAAGCATAACTGCTAGAGTGCATGCCCCCCTAGCTTCATTTTATTCAACTAAGTACAAGCTAGATGGAATGAAGGTTCATGTACGAGATCATTTGAAAGACCCGACCTAAAACTGTAAGAAAATTATGCAAAAACTAAAAAACTAACCTAAATATACGACTTAACATTTATGAGATCTAGTCAAATTCTCGACTCAATTAGAGGAGGATTTGTTTCATTTTTTAACGAGCTTGACACAGGAAAAGAACTATGCTCGGATTCGGTTTCATGTTTACGCAAGCTTGAAACGAAAAACTATGCTTGTTATAAGTTCACATGACCCCATCATAATGACGCAAAACGAGGTACATGAGAAACCTTACAACCAGTGCCTTGGTGTTGTGCAGATCCCTCCCAGGGTCCAGCAATAGTTCTCCTCTACTTTGATCAGCTCACCCACTTCCAAATGAAGCTAAGAAAGGATTGGGATCTCTCCTCTCAAGCTCTATAAGGGAGTCCTAATTTCAGCAGCATCTACCCTTAGGAATGTTCAGCTTTCAACCTCCCCTCCCTCTGGCCCAATGCCTGTATTTATAATGCTTTGGAGGAAGTTAAACAAGTCCACCATCAATGGGATACGGCCCTCTTTCAAAGGGATAGCTCCCCTCTTTATGGGATAAGTTCCTCTTTCATTGGGATGCATGAACCATCTGGAGGCGCTCAATCCACGTCAAACCATCTTCTAGAATGCTCTAGAATCGACCGCAAGTAAGTTTTTTGAAGTAAAACTTGCGCCTTTTGAGTTTTACAGGGGTACACAACCACCCCTTTACAGACAGAGCGTACAAGTACATAGGTATTATGTACTTGAGGTGCGGGCACGCAGGTAAAAGTAAGAGAAAGTGCGGAACCATAGTTATATTGATTTTTAAAGGCTTTCTCTCTTTTTGGAGTTTGACATGAGGAGCAGAAGTATAAGACTTGCCAAGGAGGACAGTATGGTTATTGATGGAGCCATACTGACTGCAAATAGTCATGGTGACAAATTTTAGTGTAACAAGTATTTAGAGCATGAAAAGCTTAGAATTTCATATTATAAAATGTGAACTCGACAAATCAAAAACCGGTGTGTTGTTTAGGAAAAGTCTGATGGACAATTGTTATCTCCAAGCACATAAATCAACACAAAACTCCATGCAGTAGGTTTTCACTGTGGCTGCTCATAATACTATTGCAAGAATTTTCCAAGACGCTGATGAACTTGTAAATGAAAAAAGCTCAACCGCAGTAATCCATAAGAAGGAAAAACACTGAAAAATGTCAAACTTTAACTACATGATCTAGCCAAACAAAGATGAATTTAGGAAAAATAAAACACTTTTTTTTCGGCAATAGAGTCAATTAGATAACCCAGAAATCGTTTTAAGGAATTTGAAGTGGTTTGGGAGATTTTTGCAGTTCTTTGAAGCTCATTTTTGGAGACCATGAGGGGCAAATAAGAGAATTTGAAATAATAAATTCGCAGTTTGATTTAATTCGACTGCCTGGGGAAGGGAATTCCGATTAGGAATCAACTATGTGCTATCATTTAAACATGATTACATGTCTCCCACCTTTTTCCACCCGTCTGTACCTGTTCTATTACTTCTCGTTTAACATTAAGATGATCGAACATGACAATGGTTAATGTGAAGAAGTTGAATACGGCTCTTCACAGTCAACGGATGGATGTGGCAAAGTATTCAATGCTAGGAGTATTACTGTTAGGAATCTTAAGCACGATTATGTGGCATCCAGCAAAGGTAGCTACCAACTTTACCCCACAGGATATTATTATGAATCTCGTTATGCCCTTGTGTTGGATTTCCACACTTGCCACATTGACGTCAAGTTCGCTGGTTGTTGAAACCTTTGATGAGTATCCTCCATTGGGTCATTTTGCAGTCAGGGATATGCATCAAACGGTTGTTGTAGGAGTCATCAAAGCTATTGAAAAGATCATACATTTCCATTACTCTGATACATTTTCATCCCTAAAATTGTTTTGCTTCATATACCATTTACAAAGTTTTTTATTTTTCGGGTAGACAGTGAAGAAAAAAAATAGCAGATCATGAATAATTGGTCTTGTGCACCAGCTGTGATCTCAGGCTTTATCTCCCTGGTAATTGACTGCATAAAATCTCTTTTCCAATAACTTCAATCAGAAAACTGATGGTTGGTTTTCTTTTAGCTGCAGAATGGAACCCTATTCCGTAGCTAACTAACAATTCCACAGGCATTTTCATACTTCTATAGGTTATAGGTGTCAAGAGACGAAATGACCCACATGCGTAGCTGGGAAAATGTCAGTACATGGATGGTGTCCTATCCATTTGATCCAAATTAATGAAAAATACCCTAGTAAAAAGGAATTCAAGGTGTGTGTTATCACTAAGTTGCCACAGTAAGTCACCACACTAATTCGCCGCAAGTAAAAAAAAAAAACAATTTTCAGTCAATGAAATGAATAAGTTATTTGCCCATTTTTCCGAAGGAATTGATTAATTTTGGACTCATGATGAAAGATGAATGGCTAACTTCCTTATTCAATATTTTGAGCTACAGAAATTGTGCGTGTTTCACAGCTAAATTCATTCCACAGATAAAGCCATTCCGCAACTGAAAAATCTCATTGTTCAAATCAGCCAAACTTTCTCATACAAAATTAGATTTTGATGATTCAAGTGTCAATGGAAAGATCTCAACAAGATCTACAGAATGAGAAATCCATCATTAGAGTTTGACACAGTAAATAATGAAATAAATTGCTAAAAAGAAGCAACATTCAACTTGAGGCACCAATTCCAAAGCAGGTATAAATAATTTTGATTTTTCCTTTGACAACTTGTTTCATTATTACAAATTCTTAGTTTTATGTGTAAATATCATAACTAGAGATATTGATCACCTCTCTCATTTGATAATCTTAAATTCCATTGCAGAAAAAGTATTAATTTTTTTTTCAGGTTCGAGGAGGAAGGACAAATGACTACAAGAGAATGGTGTCTCTCTAAGAGACCAATTTGTTTCATAAGAGGATGATCAACAACAAAGAGGAGATATGTTGATGCAAAAGCAGATCCAAACACTTGAAAAAAACTTTCAGATACTATTGTCTCCATCACATTCATACCTCATAATAAACCATTCACCTCATTTCACTTCATATTTTCCATTTACATTCACATACACTTTCCATCTCTTTTTCTCCATTCATAAACCACAAAAAAAAGCAAAAGGCTCATTCACATGCTTATTTCCCATTTCCATTTCTACTCCCCATTGTCATCTTACATTTTCATCTTCCCTTTCTTGTCATTTTCATTCCGCAAATAAGTGGTGGGCTCCAGTATTGTAGCAATAATGCTACAACACCTGGGGATTCCTATCTTTAATTTTATCAACCCGGTAGTTCGTACAAACTTGGAAGCGACGGTGCTGTATGCACAAGTACTAGCTCTTGTCGCAGCTGTCACTTGGTCAGCTGGCACAAGTTCGCTAGGGCTCAAGCCAACTTCTATATGCTCTCAGAAGAAGCTTGCTAAATGATGGACGAAGGCTATCTCAAAGGAAATTAATCTACTTTGCAAAAATGAACTGAAAGCCAACCAAAACATGGAAACCCTAGTACCCTAATCTGATTAGTTTAACCTCTATGATGCAATAGTGAGAGTGCAAATGTCTACAAATGATGTCATTACTTCTAGTGATGTGAAATGCATGAACTCAAACTATTTTCATTAAAAAGAACATTGTTTTTGTATTTTTGCTCAAGTGGATGGAGTGATTATGATTTTGTTCTTATTAGGGTTTGACTGTGCAGGGGTAGTGTGAAGGGAAAGAAAGCTTGGGAAAGGTCAGGGAGGCTAGGAGAGGTTCCAGGGGATCTCTAACATCATCCCATAGAAGTTCCACACATTTAGATGCTCAGCAACCGAGTTTGCAGGCTTCTACAGGATGTCTGCAGGGGATTCTACAGGAAGTCTCGGGATTTCTACAGGAAGGTCTGTGGTTGGAGTTTTGGGTGATGTAGGAGTGGAGGAAGTGTATGGGTGAATAGGTAGGATGGAAATGAGGCTTGTGATTGCTCAGGAACAGAGAACTAAAGTGGAGAAAGAGTGCATGCATGGATCTATAATTAAAATAACTATGTGGCAGCTTGCATGAAAGCATAAGACTGCGTTTTTTGGTGGTCGGTTCAGACTGCACCCCAATCTCTAACAGAGATGGTAGTGAGGTCCTATCAACCTTTTCTGGAGCTCCAATAAATTGCAATCCTCCTATTCTAGCTAAGTAACCGAAAGAAATTTAACCATAAGCTAATCCTACCCAATCTCATAAAAACTAAATCAAGAGACTGTAATTTCGAATTGCATGTCAAAGCAAAGAAATAAAGTGCTGGAACGAAAGGCAAATAACACTACAAGAAGAGGAGATCTATTGCTCTCAGTTTGGGCCCTAACCTGAGAGCTATAGCTCCCTTAAAAACTCAGAATTGAATCCAAAGCTGCCTGCCTTTATTGAATAATCATGAGTCTAACATCATGCCAAAACTGGCTTACAAAAAGACTAATTGGCTAACCAAATTGACTAACTAGCTAACCCAAAAATGACTACCAACTAGATAACCCAAATGAGGCCCTAAGCCTTCTTATTTATACAATTTGAGGACCCAACAGTCGTCCTAAAATTTAGGGACTTGGCTGCCCAAGACTTGTAGTTAACAACAGTCCAACTTGACTTGCTTGGCTGCCCTTGTGCTCATTGATTTGGTGGCCTTTGAACTCCGAGCTGATGGTGGAGAATTCGAGGTAAGGGCCCATAAATGAGGGGGACACCTTCCTACAAATCCTCTAGCTTGTTCTCCCACGAATTTGGCTGCCAAGTGCTCATTAAGACCTTCAATTTTGTCTCCAAGTTGACCAAAAAGGCTACACAAAGCACCCATTAGACTTGTTGGCATAATGACTAACCAAATTCATTCTATTAACATAAAAATAATCAAAAACATGCAATAAAAAAATGAGAATGGTGGACTAAGCCAAATTAGGAGGTTGAATGAGCCCAAATAATTGTACATTTTTGGGGCTCATCATCACCCCCCTACTGAAAGTGTTGCTCATCCTTTGAGCAACCAATCTCTCTCCTTGTCTTTGATGGCCCTGGTGGCCTCCTTGTCATGCCAAGCTTCTGAAGTGATGTCCTCTTTTCTGTCATGAAACCATGCTTCTTTGCTTCTTCCCACTGCCTGTTCCTTTTCCTAGTGAATTCTCAGCCTTGGTGTGAGTGTGCAAGTATATTCAATCTGATGGCAGCAATGGTGGCGAAAGGAGATGAAACCAGTGGAGGATGGAAGAAAAGAGTGGTTGCATGTCTCCTCAACAGTTTTCAAGCTTCAAATCCCTCTCCATAATTGATTCAAGCCTACCCAAAGGCTTCTACAGGATGTTTCTGGTAAAAATACAGAACTTCCTGTAGAAAGTCCTGTAGCTTCCTGTAGAACTGTCTCAGCTTCCTGTAGAACTGTCTTTGAGTCCATCATCTTGATTTGCTCTCTTTAGGTGAAGGCTTTTAGCTTCCTCATTCATAGATGATGGATCTCTTTGAAGGAGATTCTTTCTTTTGTTTAGCTTGTGTGTCCTCAATGACAATTTGCTCCTTTGACTGTGGTTTGGGGTCTGCCAATTCTTATCTGAATGCCCTTTCTTGCCTTAAAAAAATAGTGGAAGCTCCCTCTTTTACTTCTCCTTCGGCTTGGGAGAGGTACTTAGGGCGGCCAGCACAGCTGCTGCCTCCCTAGCTAGGATGTCCGCCTTCTTCTCCTTGGGTTTTGCCTTTTTAAGGCTTCCTGTAGAAGACCCTGTTTTAGCCAATTTCGGCTTCCTGTAGAAGCCCCTGTTTTGGTAGTTTTCGGGCTTCCTGTAGAAGCCCCTTTTTCAATGATTTTCGGGCTTCCTGTAGAAGACCCTTTTACTGTTTTCGGGCTTCCTGTAGAAGCCTGTTTCTACTTTCCTATAGACACGGGTGTCACCACCTTTGCTTGCTTTGCTGCATGGGTTTTGCTTTTTGGTTTGGTTGCAGGTGCTGATGAGGTACTTGGGCTGATGTGGACCACCTCAGCTTTGTCCGTTCTGCTCTTCAGCCTCTTTTCTCTTGCTGACAAGATGGGTGTGTCACCTTCTTCTTTGTCATCCTTTTTCTCATGCTTCCTCTTTTGTTCTTTCTTCTGCACTGTGGTCGGGGTCTTCTGGCTTGTTTCTTTCTTTCCCTCAGCCACTGCTTCTCTTTCCTCACTGCTGGAGGAAGTGTAAGTTCACATGACAACCATGGATAATGCAGAATCATGAATCCCCCTGGCATGGTAAGAGTGCTCCCTTTTTCTTATTCTTTTTTCAGAAACAGAAGTGTTGTTTATAGTTTCCCCTTGGACTCAAGGAAGAATTCCTCAGCTGTTTGATATCAATGAACAACAATTCCCTCGTTTCAGGACTTTTGCTGCCCAAATACTCGACTGTCAGAAGGGAATTAGGCTCCCACAGGCAAAGTGTAGAGCTTAATTTTCATCCCCAGCACGCATACAACCACATAAATTTCACATCCTTCATGCACATGTTGGTCCTCACAGTGCTTTAACTTTTGTACAGGAGAAATTTGTTAATAGGACCTGTGGAGGGGAATGTGATGCATAACCAACTGAAAAATTTCGTGTATCACACAGGAAAACTACCATTCTTGACCCACAAACAGATTTCTTTCATACTTTCTTATTCAAAATTAGTTTTAATTCACCACCTTTCAGATGTATCATGCATGGAGGAGTGTTTTTTCGAGCCTACCACTTTCAGGCTTCCCAATTTGTCGAAGAAAAATCCAAGCTTTTCTGCTCTAGGAGGCTCTGCTGTACTTTCCTGTAGAACGTCTTCCTATAGAAACGCCTGTAGAGTGCGACAGGCGGGAATTGTTCAAGGAACTGTAGAGATCTCGAGAAAAAAGGCAGAAATCTTGTAGAGCACCATCGGTTAACTGATCTGGAAATGGTTTCAGTTGACTGCAGTTGAATGGTGAGAGTTTTAGCTGAGCGTTGATTAATTGTTGCGTGATTTGTGGTGAAGGCGTGCAGTGGCCAAGCGTACGTGGCCACATGCAGATGGCAGTGCTGTGAAGCTGCATGTCCTCTTCCCGTTAATCAACCGCACTGGAGTTAAACTCTCTATCACTGTTTTTTCTTTAAATTTTTTTAATTTTTACGTGAGTCCACTGTCCACGTGCACTGCTTGACCGCCAGCTGAGTTCTAAAGAAGACAATCAGTTGAGCCTTCCCAATACGTGGCTTAATTCCACCATTCCATCAATTCATGCAGTTTTCAAATTAAATTTATGCAATAGAAGAATGAGATCAGTCACATACCTCGATGTTGAATGGCTGCCTGTGAAGCTTCTTGCTGCTGCATGCTCTGATTCTGCTGCTGCATGCTTGGATCCTTTTATTGGATGAGGCTTGGCTAATGATTTTTGATTGCTTTCCCTTGTGCAGGTGTCCTCTGGCCGGATCTGAGCTGCATGCAATCGTTTCCACGTTCAACTCTGCCCGTTCAAGCTGCTGCTGCTGCATGGTCACAAAACCAGAACTTCTTTTTGCCATTTCTCCCAAACGGTAGATCGGATTGATCTAAAACTCAGTGAGCATGTTCCTACCATCATTATGCATCTCCCATAGCAAAATCGTGATCAATGGATGCACGAATTTCGAGAAAAATGGAAAATGGCTGAAGATTTCAGAGGTCGATTTCTTGGAAACCGTGCATTGGAATCGGTTGAAACTACTTGGGTAGGCTACTATCACCCATGTGCATCTCCCCATGAAACAGGTTTTAAAACGGATGCACGGATATGGAGAAAATGCAAAAATGGTTGATGGTGATGGAGGCTGATTTCTTGGAGACCGTGCATCGGAATTGCATGAAACGGCTCAGGCATGTTGTCATCAACCTTGTACAATTCCCCATAAAATAGTTTGTCAAATGGATGCATGGTTTTCAAGTTATGGCATAAACAAATTCTGCTCTATGTGTTTTTGCTTCAAGGTACTTTGCATTTTGGTTGCATGGGATGACAAAATGAATTTTGGCTATGATGCAGGTATGGTGATGATGGAGGAGGAGTTGGAAGATTGCATGAGGGTTTCTGAACCCTTGAGGAAGCTACCATGTTTGCCAAACCACTTTTTGAAATGCATGTCTAGTTTCCCACAATTTCTACAGGAAGTTCCTGTAGAAGCACAATGAGAAGCACAAGGAGGTGGAAAAAGTGATGGATGAAGGCAAGGGATGGACACACAAGTGCTTGTAGACCTAATCAACAGACTCCCACCATTAGATTCACTTTTGAAATTGGATTTGGCTCGTCCAAAGGTTCTACAGGATGTTTCCTGTAGAAATACAGAGCTTCCTGTAGAAGGCACAAGAACAATTACTTTGACCTTGATTTGAGTGCTCCTCCTGTCATGAAACGTCCTTCTTGCAACCTGCAATGTCATTGCTGCAACATGAAATTATTCAATGGAGATTAGCTTTATTTTTCTTTTTCTTTTTTCTCATTTTTTTTTGAAAAACAACTAGGGTGCCTCATGGAGGTTTTCACCCTAATTGCTTGCCTTGGGCGCCTCCAAGGGAGGTTTTCACCCAAAGATCTTATTCTCTTTTCTCTTTTTTCCAACCCATTGACCGCCTCATGGAGGTTTTCAATCAATGTGCCAATCTAAGGCGCCTCCAAGGAGGTTTTCACCTTAGATTTTTATTTTTCTCTTTTTTCATTTTTTCTTTTTCTTTTTTCTCTTTTTTTCTTTTTTTTCTATTTTTCTACCCTACCCTACTTGAAAAACAAACTCATTCTCAAGTATAGGAATACTTCCAATGGAGCCATGTGCACATCGAGATTAGAGACAGGATGATGTGAAGGCTCGAAATGCATGCTTTGACAGGTATCCGGATCTCAGAGACCAAATGATCTGGCTTTGAAGGGATCAAACATAACTGAGGAAGAAAGTACCGCTGCAACTTAGTGACCTTCTGAAACCATATCTCAATATAGCTTTGATATCCTTGGTCATCTTGCTGATTTGGATCATTCTTCATGTCACTTTCTATCATGACTTTCTCATCTTCCTCTTTTTGATGATCTTTCTCTTGAGTACATGGAGGATTTAATGGTAACCATGAGGGATCTTTCTTTATCTCTGCTTCTGATGTCTTTTCTTTATCAAGTGCAGCCCATGGTTCTTTGATCTCCTCTTTTGAATATTCTTTTGCTGGATGTGATCCTTCAATGCTTTCAAGATGATCTCTTTTTTGCAATGCTTTTCTTGAGCTTTGGTGAACATCATTGAGCTCAAGAGGAGTCATTTGCACATGTTGTGCCTCAGATTTGCAATGGGGTTGAGCTGCTCCATTGTGTGGTTTTGTAAATGGTATGGGTAGTTGAGTGGAGGTGTGAAATTGAGATGGAGATGGATGGCATTGTGGTTGGGTAGGCATTTGGGGTTGCCTTGGTGGAGGAGGAGGCGATGGTTGTGGATGAGCAGGTGGTGGAGGAAAATGAGCGGGTGAGAGTTGTACTGGGGCCTCCACTCCTGATAAGGTGCATTCCACTGAGGCTGTGGCTGAGCATAAGAGTGAAATGTATGAGCAACTGGTTGGGTATAATATGGATCTGTGAAGGAACAAGGAGGAGGTGTGAACCAGGAAGGATGAGCAGGGGGACCCCAAGAAGGCATGAAAGTGGCTTGGTAGGGGTCATAATAGGTCTCAGGTGTCCCTTGCAGTTTCTGCTGATAAGATCTAGGTTCATGCGGCCAACTTTGGTTCATATAATAGAGTGATTCAGTGGCTCCCTTGGCTCTTTGATATGCAGCTTTGATTCTGGGCAAGGAAGGGCACTGATCTGTAGGATGGTATTCTTCACATACAAAACACACTTCTAGGGAGTGCATTGGACATTTGTTCCTAGGATGCTTTTAAGGCACCTAGGACAAAAGATGACCAAAGCCCTCTTGGCTTCTTCTTGCTTCTTTTGGATCCGCAAGGTATCCAGTTGCATGGCAAGAAACTGCCTCATATCACTCTTGAAATCTTCGATCTGATTTGCAAATTCATCTTTGGATAAGGGACTGCTCCCAACATTTCTGCTTGTAGCCATTTGTTCCAGAGGAATGTTTTCTTCTTCTTCTCCCCTAGAGGTTCTTCAGATATGTCTTGATGTCCACCCAGGGGTTCTTCAATCACAGCCATCGAAGAAGAGAGAATGTTGGCTGTGTGAAGCAGTGGGGGTGTTGTGCAATCATTTTTCTAACTTATCTCTACTCCTACAAGGCATGAAATGAAATATTTTTGGTTGATTTTTTTTTTCTCTACTTCTACTTGCAAAAATGAAATAGATTGAACTGCAACTAACTATCTTGCTAAAATGAAAATGCGGAATTGAAATGAAAGCAGGAAAGGACTAATCTATTTTGCTCAAATGAAATTGCAGGAATGGAAATGCTAGTTCTACGCTTGCAGAATTGAAACACTAATCTACGCTTGCAGAATTGAAATGCGGAATTGAAAGGCTATTCTAGGAAAGCAGGAAATGCTAATCTATGAAAGCAGGAAATGCTAATCTATGAAAGCAGGGAATGTCTATGCTACTTTTGCAGAATGGAAATGATGTAAACTACTGAGCAGAAGGTAAGAGTAAGAAAATAGAAGAAAAGCAACAATCACCAATACTCTGCCGCTTCCCCGGCAACGGCGGCAAAAAGATGGTGGGCTCCAGTATTGTAGCAATAATGCTACAACTCCTGGGGCTTCCTATCTCTAATTTTATCAACCCAGTAGTTCGTACAAACTTGGAAGCGACGGTGCTGTATGCACAAGTACTAGCTCTTGTCGCAGCTATCACTTGGTCAGCTGGCACAAGTCCGCTAGGGCTCAAGCCAACTTCTATATGCTCTCAGAAGAAGCTTGCTAAATGATGGACGAAGGCTATCTCAAAGGAAATTAATCTACTTTGCAAAAATGAACTGAAAGCCAACCAAAACATGGAAACCCTAGTACCCTAATTTGATTAGTTTAACCTCTATGATGCAATAGTGAGAGTGCAAATGTCTACAAATGATGTCATTACTTCTAGTGATGTGAAATGCATGAACTCAAACTATTTTCATTAAAAAGAACATTGTTTTTGTATTTTTGCTTAAGTGGATGGAGTGATTATGATTTTGTTCTTATTAGGGTTTGACTGTGCAGGGGTAGTGTGAAGGGAAAGAAAGCTTGGGAAAGGTCAGGGAGGCTAGGAGAGGTTCCAGGGGATCTCTAACATCATCCCACAGAAGTTCCACACGTTCAGATGCTGAGCAACCGAGTTTGCAGGCTTCTACAGGATGTCTGCAGGGGATCCTACAGGAAGTCTCGGGATTTCTACAGGAAGGTCTGTGGTTGGAGTTTTGGGTGATGGAGGAGTGGAGGAAGTGTATGGGTGAATAGGTAGGATGGAAATGAGGCTTGTGATGGCTCAGGAACAGAGAACTAAAGTGGAGAAAGAGTGCATGCATGGATCTATAATTAAAATAACTATGTGGCAGCTTGCATGAAAGCATAAGACTGCGTTTTTTGGTGGTTGGTTCAGACTGCACCCCAATCTCTAACAGAGATGGTAGTGAGGTCCTATCAACCTTTTCTGGAGCTCCAATAAATTACAATCCTCCTATTCTAGCTAAGCAACCGAAAGCAATTTAACCATAAGCTAATCCTACCCAATCTCATAAAAACTAAATCAGCAGACTGTAATTTCGAATTGCATGTCAAAGCAAAGAAACAAAGTGCTGAAACGAAAGGCAAATAACACTACAAGAAGAGGAGATCTATTGCTCTTAGGTTGGGCCCTAACCTGAGAGCTATAGCTCCCTTAAAAACTCAGAATTGAATCCAAAGCTGCCTGCCTTTATTGAATAATCATGAGTCTAACATCATGCCAAAACTGGCTTACAAAAAGACTAATTGGCTAACCAAATTGACTAACTAGCTAACCCAAAAATGACTACCAACTAGCTAACCCAAATGAGGCCCTAAGCCTTCTTATTTATACAATTTGAGGACCCAACAGTCCTCCTAAAATTTAGGGACTTGGCTGCCCAAGACTTGTAGTTAACAACAGTCCAACTTGACTTGCTTGGCTGCCCTTGTGCTCATTGATTTGGTGGATTTTGAACTCCGAGCTGATGGTGGAGAATTCGAGGTAAGGGCCCATAAATGAGGGGGACACCTTCCTACAAATCCTCTAGCTTGTTCTCCCACGAATTTGGCTGCCAAGTGCTCATTAAGACCTTCAATTTTGTCTCCAAGTTGACCAAAAAGGCTACACAAAGCACCCATTAGACTTGTTGGCATAATGACTAACCAAATTCACTCTATTAACATAAAAATAATCAAAAACATGCAATAAACAAATGAGAATGGTGGACTAAGCCAAATTAGGAGGTTGAATGAGCCCAAATAATTGTACATTTTTGGGGCTCATCAATAAGCTCTACTTCAATGCAAATTATTGAGTCCATAGTCCTTTGAGTCTAAGTTCCTTGGAACGACACCTTGAGACTTGCATGCCTTAATATCAAGTTCTTATGCTGGCAAACAATGAGAATACATTAATGTCCCTTGTTCATCAGATCTTCTAGGTGACTCAACATCGAAAAAACTATTCGTACCTAGCAAGATGTGTTTGGGCATCTTGACTCTTATTGTCATTAATGGTGAGAGTTCTCGTGTTGACTAGTGGCATCCATTAATGGCCACTAAGTCAACAATTTCCTGCTATGTTTGACATCAGAACATCTTTTCACACAGTAGGAATTGCGCCAATAAGTCTTGAATACATGAAGACTATTATTTTCATGATTTTGGAGCAGATTCAACAATAAAAAGTCATCTTAACTCTTTATCCATGACTCTTCTTATTCAGCCACTTGAAGAAGAATATGATCAGAATTTTACAGCCACCACACATACAACTCATCCATTCCAAATGATAAGTTAAGGTACGTCAGTTTCTAAATTTTGACCATAGAATTCCATAAAAAGCTAGAATAATAATTGGTGGAATAACCATTCTCTTCCTCATTTCATAAAATTTCCAATACCATCAGTTGGGGGAGGGGGGATACTTTCATCATCATATTTTACCATGTCCATACCATATTCAGGAGCCCACATACTTCCAACATATATTAACTAATACATTGTTATTATGAGCATACAATGGGTTTTCAAAAAGTGCTTAAAGGATAAATTGGATACAAACACAATCATAGTTGTCACACAAGAACCAACCATCGTACAATGAAATAAAGATATACTTTGCAAGAATAATCAAAAAATGATTATTTGAAGTTCAAATATCAAAGTAGAATGCAACAACAAAAAATGGTTGTAAGACAAGAACCAACCATGTTGCAATTCAAGTAAAACACTTTGCAGAAATATAAAGTTATCAAATGATATCATGCAAAGCTAAGCCAAAGCTCGTGGATCAAAAGAATTAATGTAATATATATTACATGAGGACATGCAATAGCTTCAGTTGGGGGTATGTTGGGTCTTGAAAATGTCATTCATTTCCATTACACTTTCACTATTATGTCCATTATATCACCTTTATTTCACCTCCATTTCACTACTATGTTACCACATTCATCCCACTTTCATTATCATTGGGCCACATTTATGTTTTTCCAAACTCTATTAATTCTAGGTCTTTTTAAGTGAATTTCTGGTTAAAAATTAGAAAGTAATGTGCATATGCTCATACCTAACAAGTGGGTTGAGATTGTTAACATGTGTAGGTCAAATGGAGGCTTCTAGAAGACCTTTATGTGGCACCCTAAGGCCAAATTCAAATTCTAGTGGAGAGAATCATGAGATCATGAGGATATGTGTCACATCTCCTAATTGTATTGAAACTCTAAAAATACATGTGTCTTATCAGTTTCTATTTTGATTAGAACTTTGGAGGTAGAGGAAGAGATTCATGGACTCTCATTAATGAGATGACTTCTCGTCTTTTTGTATAAATAGGAGATCTTTCTCCTTCATTTATTAGCATAGAGTTTAGAGTTGATAGCTTGGAGCTTGTAATTCTTATTTGATGGCTTTCGAAAGCTTTAGAGAGCTTTGTTGTACTTTGTAATTTTGAAGAATTTGAATAAAACTTTGATGTTCTCAACATGGAAGGAGATGTGAAGTAGATGTCATGGAACGCATTAAAATGTAAGGTAGAGTAAATTTTGCTTTGTAGTTCTGCTTTGATTTCATTCAATTATTTCATTTTATTGCTTTTAGGTTTGATAGTTTAGATTTCCCATTCATGCAATTTTAATTCATGCAAGTGTGTTCAACCTGTTGTTTGTAGATTAGTTTTTTTCTTTACATTTTCTTGTATTTTCTTATTAGTTTTTGCTCGAGCTTTTTAACGTAGTTTTTGCATCAAGTGGTGATATGAGACTTGATTCCTCTGTTGAACTTTAGTTTTTAATTCTAGTTGTTATTCTTTTATTTTAGTGATATTTGTTTACTGGTTTTTAGAGAGCTTAGATATTAGTTCTTCATGCTATATGATGATATCTCTGGTGCCTTTAGCTTAACCCCATTTTAGAAGTTAATTGACAATCTATTAGATTATAGGCGAGATAACTGATTTTGCTTTCATTGGTCTGCAAGTAGATAATTTAGATATCAGTTCTTCATGCTATATGATGATATCTTCGTTGCCTTTGGCTTAACCTTGTTTTAGAAGTTAATTAGCGAGCTATTAGATTATAGGTGAAATAATTGATTTTGTTTTCATTAGTCTGCAAGAAAATAGTTTAAATGTCATTCTTTCATGCCATATGACAATATTTCTGGTGTTTTTAACTTAACCCCATTTTAGAAGTTAACTGACGAAATATTGGAATTATGGGTGAAATCAGTGACTAGTTTCTAGCTTCTTTATTTTTTTTTGGTCTTGAGTGCAGTAGTTTAGATTTATTTTCTGTAATTAGATTGACAGTAGAGATAATAACCTAATTTTCAGTACTTCATCTTTAGCTTGATTTATGTAGTTACATGTTTACGCTGTTGGTCAAGTTCTGATTTTATAGATAGCATGTTTTGAGATTTTTGAAATGCTAAGTCTGGAAATTATTATAGGAAGCATAAACCTTGTCTTCAATTCTACATACACACTTGATTTTTAAAAGCATTCTTAAAACTTTAAACTAGGATTTCCATTGCATTAGAATATGTTAGGAGACCAACAAGAACAAAACCCCAAAACAACATAAACTATAGAACAATGAAGTAAGAAATTTTTTTAACTGAGCACATATGGTGCACCACACATCATTAGTTTACGATACTCGGATTGATAATTTATGTAGAGCAATTTAAAACGTTAAATCGACTAGACATTTTGGCGCCGTTGCAGGGGATCGAACCTGGGTCAATGAAATGAATAAGTTATTTGCCCATTTTTTGAAGGTATTGATTAATTTCAGACTGATGATGAAAGATGAATGGCTAATTTTTTTACTCAAGATTTTTAGCTACAGAAATTCAACGTGTTCCGGAGCTAAAGTCATTCTGTAGCTAAAGCCATTCCATAGCTGAAAAATCCCATTGTTCAATTCAACATAACTTTCTGATACAAAATCAGATTTTAATGATTCAAGTGTCATTGGAAATATCTCAACAAGATCTACACAATGAGAAATCGATCATTAGGGTTTGAAACAATAAATAATGAAATAAATTGCTGAAAGAAGCAACATTCAACTTGAGGCACCAATTCCAGAGCAGGTATAAATTCTTTTGATTTTTCATTTGAGAATTTGTTTCATTAATACAAATTTTTAGTTTTTTGTGTAAATATCATAGCTAGAGAGATTTATCACCTCTCTCATTTGATAATCTTACATTCCATTGCACAAGAAGTATTAGTTTTTTTTTTGTAGGTTCCGGGAGGAAGGAAAAATGACTACAAGAGAATGGTGTCTCTCTAAGAGACCAATTTGTTTCATAAGAGGATGATCAAAATCAAAGAGGAAATATGTTGATGCAAAATTAGATCCAAACACTTGAAAAAAGATTTCAAATACTATTATCTCCATCACTTCCATACCACATAATAAACCATTTACCTCATTTCACTTCATATTTTCCATTTACATTCACATACACTTTCCATCTCTTTTTGTCCATTGATAACCCAAAAATAAAAGCAAGAGGCTCATTCACATGCTTATCACCCATTTCCATTTCTTCTCTCCATTGTCATCTTCCATTTTCATCTTCCCTTTCTTATCATTTTCATTCTACAAATAAGCTCTACTTCAATGCAAATTATTGAGTCCATAGTCCTTTGAGTCTAAGTTACTTGGATAGAAACCTTGAGACTTGCACGCCTTAATGAAAAGGTCTCATGTTGACAAACAATGGGAATACATTAATGTCCCTTGTTCATCAGATCTTCTAGGTGACTCGACATCGGAAAAACTATTGGTACCTAGCAAGATGTGTTTGGGCATCTTGACTCTCATTGTCGTCAATGGTGAGAGTTCTCGTGTTCACCACTGGCATCCATTAATGGCCACTAAATCAACAATATCCTGCTATGTTCGACATCACAACATTTTTTCACATATTAGAAATAGTGCCAATGAGTTTTTAAGACATGAAGACTATTATTTTTAGCATTTTGGAGAAAATTGAACAATAAAAAGTCATCTTAACTCTTTATCCATGACTCTTATTGTTCAGCCACTTGAAGAAGAATATGATTAGAATTATGTAGCCACCATAGATACAACTCATCCATTCCAAAGGGTAAGTTAAGGTACGTCACTTTCTAACTTTTGACAATAGAATTCCATAAAAAGCTATAATAATAATTGATAGAAAAACATTTCTCTTCCTCATTTCATAAAATTGCCAATACCATCAGTTGGGGCAGGGGGATACTTTCATCTTCATATTTTGCCATGTCCATACCATATTCAAGAGCCCACATAATTCCAACATATATTAACTATTACATTATTATTATGAGCATACAATATCTTTTCAAAAAGTGCTTAAAGGATAAATTAGATACAAAAACAATCATGGTTGTCACACAGGAACCAACCATCATGCAGTCCAATGAAGACATACTTTGCAACAATAATTAAAAAATCATTATGCAAAGTTCAAAGATAAAAATAGAATGCAACAACAAAAAATGGTTGTAACACAAGAACCAACCATGTTGCAATTCAAGTAAAACACTTTGCAGAAATATGAAGTTATCAAATGATATCATGCAAAGCTAAGCCAAAGCTCGAGGATCAAAATAATTAATGTAATATATTGCATGAGGACATGCAATAGCTTCAGTTGGGGGGTATGTTGGATCTCGAAAATGTCATTCATTTCCATTACACTTTCACTATTTTGTCCATTATATCACCTCCATTTCACCTCCATTTCACTACTATGTCACTACATTCATCCCACTTTCATTAACATTGGGCCACATTTATGTTTTTCGAAACTTTATTAATTCTAAGCCTTTTTAATTGAATTTGTGGTTAAAAATTAGAAAATAATGTGCATATGCTTATACCTAACAAGTGGGTTGAGATTGTTGACATGTGTAGGTGAAATGGAGGCTTTTACAAGACCTTTATGTGGCACCCTAAGACCAAATTCAAATTTGAGTGGAGAGAATCATGAGATCATGAGGATATGTGTCACATATCCTAATTGTATTGAAACTCTAAGAAGACATGTTTCTTATTAGTTCATATTTTGATTAGGACTCTAGAGGTAGATGGAGAGATTCATGGACTCTCATTAATGAGATGGCTTCTCATATTTTTGAATAAAAAGGAGACCTCTCTCCTTCAATTGTTAGCATAGAGTTTAGAGTTAGTAGCTTGGAGCTTGTAGTTCTTCTTTGATGGATTTGGAAAGCTTTAGAGAGCTTTGTCGTACTTTGTAATCTCGAATAATTTAAATAAAGCTTTGATGTTCTCAACATGGAAGGAGATGTGAAGTAGATGTCATGGAGCACATTAGAATGTAAGGTAGAGTAGATTTTGCTTTGTGGTTTTTCTTTGATTTCATTCAAGTATGTCATTTTATTGCTTTCGAGTTTAATAGTTTAGATTTTCCATTCATGCAATTTTAATTCATGTAAGTGTGTTCAACTGGTTGATTGTAGATTAGTTTTTCTCTTTACATGTTCTTGTATTTTCTTATTAGTTTTTGCTCGATCTTTTTAATGTGGTCTTTACATCAAGTGGTGATCTGAGACTTGCTTCCTCTGTTGAACTTTAGTTTTTAATTCCAGTTGTTATGCTTTTATTTTAGTGAGATTTGTTTACTGGTTTTTAGATAGCTTAGATATTAGGTCTTCATGTATATGATAATATCTCCGGTGCCTTTAGCTTAACCCAATTTTAGAATTTAATTGACAATCTATTAGATTATAGGTGAAGTAATTGATTTTTCTTTCATTGGTCTGCAAGTAGATAATTTAGATATCAGTTTTTCATGTTATATGATGATATCTCCGATGCCTTTAGCTTAACCTCATTTTAGAAGTTAATTGGCGAGCTATTAGATTATAGGTGGAGTAATTGATTTTTCTTTTATTAGTCTGCAAGTAGATAGTTTAAATGTCATTCTTTCATGCCATATGACGATATTTCTGGTGTTTTTAGCTTCACCCCATTTTAGAAGTTAATTGACAAAATATTGAAATTATGGATGAAATTGGTGACTAGATTCTAGCTTCTTTATTTTTTTTTGGTCTTGAGTGAAGTAGTTTCGATTTATTTTCTATAATTAGATGGACAACAGAGATAGTAACCTCATTTTTAGTACTTCATATTTAGCTTGATTTATGTAGTTTCATGTTTACACTTTTGTTCAAGTTCCGTTTTTATAGATAGCATGTTTTGAGATCTTTGAAATGCTAAGTCTGGAAATTATTATAGGAAGCATAAACCCTGTCTTCAATTCTACATCCGCACTTAATATTTAAAAGCATTCTTAAAACTTTAAACTAGGATTTCCATTGCATTAAAATACTTTAGGAGACCAACAAGAACAAAACCACAAAACAACATAAGCTATAGAACAACGAAGTAAGAAAAAATGTTAACTAAGCACATATGGTGCACCAAACTTCATTAGTTTGCGATACCTAGATTGATAATTTATGTAGAGAAATTTAAGACATTAAATCGACTAGACATTTTGGCACCGTTGTAGGGGACGGAACCCAAGTCAATGAAATGAATAAGTTATTTGCCCATTTTTTTGAAGGTATTGATTAATTTTGGACAGATGGTGAAAGATGAATGGTTAACTTTTTTATTCAATATTTTTAGCTACAGAAATTGCGCGCATTGCGTAGCTGAAGTCATTCCATGGCTAAATCCATTTTGCAGCTGAAAAATCTCATTGTTCAAATCAGCCTAACCTTCTCATACAAAATAAGATTTTGATGATTCAAGTGTCATTGGAAATATTTCAACAAGATCTGCACAATGAGAAATCCATCATCAGAGTTTGAAAAAATAAATAATGAAATAATTTGCTGAAAGAAGCAACATTTAACTTGAAGTACCAATTCCAAAGAAGGTATAAATTCTTTTGATTTTTCCTTTGAGAACTTGTTTCATTAATACATTGTTTTAGTTTTGTGTGTAAATATCATAACTAAAGAGATTGATCACCTCTCTCCTTTGATAATCTTACATTCCATTGCAGAAAAAGTATTAGTTTTCTTTTGTAGGTTCCAGGAGGATGGACAAATGACTACAAGAGAATGGTGTCTGTCTAAGAGAACGATTTGTTTCATCAGTTGATGATCAGCAACAAAGAGGAAATATGTTGATCCAAAATCAGATCCAAACACTTGAAAAAACTTTCAGATACTATTTTCTCCATCACAATCATACCTCATAATAAACCATTCACCTCATTTCATATTTTCCATTTACATTCACATACACTTTCCATCTCTTTTTGTCCATTCATAACCCACAAATAAAAGCAAGAGGCTCAGTCACATGCTTATTGCTCACTGCCCTTTCTGCTCTTCATTGTCATTTTCCATTTTCATCTTCCCTTTCTTCTCATTTTCATTCCGCAAATAAGTCTTGCTTCAATGCCAATTATTGAGTCCATAGTCCTTTGAGTCTAAGTTCCTTGGAAAGACACCTTGAGACTTGCATGCCTTAATGGCAAGTTCTCATGCTGACAAACAATGGGAATACATTAATGTCCCTTGTTCATCAGATCTTCTAGGTGACTCAACATTGGCAAAACTATTTGTACCTAGCAAGATATGTTTGGGCATATTGACTCTCATTGTCATCAATGGTGAGAGTTCTCGTGTTAACTAATGGCATCCATTAATGGCTACTAAGTCAATAATTCTTTGCTATGTTCGACATTAGAACATCTTTTCACATAGTAGGAATTATGCCAATGAGTTTTTAAGACATGAAGACTATTATTTTTAGCATTTTGGAGTAGATTCAACAATAAAAGGTAATCTTAACTCTTTATCCATAATCATAATTTTGTAGCCACCACACATTCAACTCTTCCATTCCAAAGGGTAAGTTAAGGTACGTCATTTTATAACTTTTGACCATAAAATTCCATAAAAAGCTAGAATAATAATTGTTGGAAAAACGTTTCTATTCCTCATTTCATAAAATTGCCAATACCATCAGTTGGGGGGGAAATACATTTATCTTCATATTCTTCCATGCCCATATCGTATTCAGGAGACCACATATTTAAAACATATATTAGCTATTACATTGTTATTATAAGCATACAATGGCTTTTCAAAAAGTGCTTAAAGGATAAATTGGATACAGACACAATTATGGTTATCACACAAGAACCAACCATCATGCAATCCAATAAATATATACTTTGCAACAATAATCAAAAAATCATTATGCAAAGTTCAAAGATCAAAATAGAATGCAACAACAAAAAATGGTTGTAACACAAGAATCAACAATGTTGCAATTCAAGTAAAACGCTTTGTGGAAATATGAAGTTATCAAATGATATCATGCATGGTTAAGCCAAAGCTTTAGGATCAAAAGAATTAATGTAATATATATTGCATTAGGACATAAAATAACTTCAGTTTGGGGGTATGTTGGGTCTTGAAAATGTCATTCATTTCCATTACACCTTCACTATTATGTCCATTATATCACCTCCATTTCACCTTCATTTCACTACTATGTCACCACATTCATCCCAGTTTTATTATCATTGGGCAACATTTATGTTTTTCCAAATTTTATTAATTCTAAGCCATTTTAAGTGAATTTGTGGTTAAAAATTAGAAAAAAATGTGCATATACTTATAACTAACAAGTGGGTTGAGATTGTTGACATTTTTAGGTCAAAAGGAGGCTTCTAGAAGAGCTCTATGTGGCACCCTAAGGCCAAATTCGAATTTGACTGAAGAGAATCATGAGATCATGAGGATATGTGTCACATCTCCTAATTGTATTGAAACTCTAGAAGACATGTGCCTTATTAGTTTCTATTTTGATTAGGATTCTAGAAATAGAGGGAGATATTCGTGGACTCTCATTAATGAGATGACTTCTCATCCTCTTGTATAAATAGGAGATCTCTCTCCTTCATTTGTTAGCATAGAGTTTAGAGTTGGTGGGTTGGAGCTTGTGGTTCTTCTTTGATGGTTTTGGAAAGCTTTAGAGAGCTTTGTTGTACTTTGTAATTTTGAAGAATTTGAATACATGTTTGATGTTCTCAACATGGAAGGAGATGTGAAGTAGATTTCATGGAGCACATTAGAATGTAAGGTAGAGTAGATTTTGCTTTGTAGTTTTTCTTTGAATTCATTCAAGTATGTCATTTTATTGCTTTCAAGTTTGATAGTTTGGATTTTCCATTCATGCAATTTTAATTCATGCAAGTGTGTTCAACCGGTTGATTGTAGATTAGCTTTTTTCTTTACATGTTCTTGTATTTTCTTATAGTTTTTTCTCAATCTTTTTAATGTAGTTTTTGCATCAAGTGGTGATCTGAGACTTGCTTCCTCTGCTGAAATTTAGTTTTTAATTCTAGTTGTTATGCTTTTATTTTAGTGAGATTTGTTTGCTTCTTTCTAGATAGCGTAGATATTAGTTCTTTATGCTATATGATGATATCTCTGGTGCCTTTAGCTTAACCCCATTTAGAAGTTAATTGTCGAGCTATTAGATTATAGGTGAATTAATCTATTTTTCTTTCATTAGTTTACAGGTAGATAGTTTAGATACCAGTTCTTCATGCTATATGATGATATCTCCGGTGCCTTTAGCTTAACCCCGTTTTAGAGGTTAATTAGCGAGCTATTAGATTATAGGTGAAGCAATTGATTTTTATTTCATTAGTCTACAAGTACATAGTTTAAATGCCATTCTTCCATGTCATATGTCGATATTTCTGGTGTCTTTAGCTTAACCCCATTTTAGAAGTTAATTGACGAAATATTGGAATTATGGGTGAAATTAGTGACTAGTTTCCAGCTTCTTTATTTTTTTGGTCTTGATATAGTAGTTTAGATTTATTTTCTATAATTAGATGGATAGCAGAGATAGTAACCTCATTTTTAGTACGTCATCTTTAACTTGATTTATGTAGCTGCATGTTTACACTTTTGTTCATGTTCTGATTTTATAGATAGCATGTTTTCAGATCTTTGAAGTGCTAAGTTTGGAAATTATCATAAGAAGCATAAACTTTGTCTTGAATTCTACATCCACACTTGATCTTTAAAAGCATTCTTAAAACTTTAAACTAGGATTTCCATTGCATTAGAATACTTTAGAAGACCAACAAGAACAAAACCCCAAAACAACATAAACTATAGAACAACAAAGTAAGAAAAAAGGTTAACTAAGAACATATGGTGCACCACACTTCATCAGTTTATGATAACCGGGTTGATAATTTATGTAGAGCAATTTAAGACGTTAAATTGACTAGACATTTTGGCGCCGTTGCTGGGGATTGAACCCAGGTCAATGAAGTGAATAAGTTATTTGCCCATTTTTTTGAAAGTATTGATTAATTTTGGACTGATGATGAAAGATGAATGGATAACAATTTTATTCAATGTTTTTAGCTACAGAAATTGTGCGCGTTTCATAGCAAAATTCATTCCGCAGCTGATAAATCTCATTGTTCAAATCAGCCTAACTTTCTCATACAAAATAACATTTTGATGATTAAAGTGTCATTAGAAAGATCTGAACAAGATCTACACAATGAGAAATCCATCATTAGAGTTTGACCAATAAATAATGAAATAAATTGCTCAAAGAAGCAACATTCAACTTGAGGCAACAATTCCAAAGAAGGTATAAATTCTTTTGATTTTTCCTTTGTGGACTTGTTTCATTAATACAAATTTTTAGTTTTTTGTGTAAATATCATAACTATATAGATTTATCACCTCTCTCATTTGATAATCTTACATTCCATTGCAGAAGAAGTAACAATTTTTTTTTTTGCAAGTTCCAAGAGGAAGGACAAATGACTACAAGAGAATGGTGTCTCTCTAAGAGACCAATTTGTTTCATAAGAGGAAATATGTTGATGCAAAATCAGATCCAAGCACTTGAAAAAAACTTTCAGATACGATTGTCTCCATCACATGCATACCTCATAATAAACCATTCACCTCATTTCACTTCATATTTTACATACACTTTCCATCTCTTTTTGTCCATTCATAACCCACAAATAAACGCAAGAGGCTGATTCACATGCTTATTGCCCACTGCAATTTCTTCTCTCCATTGTCATCTTCCATTTTCATCTTTCCTTTCCTGTCATTTTTATCCTGCAAATAAGCCCTACCTCAATGCAAATTATTGAGTCCATAGTCCTTCGAGTCTAAGTTCCTCGGAAATACACCTTGAGACTTTCATGCCTTAATGGCAAGTTCTCATGCTAACAAACAATGAGAATACATTAATGTCCCTTGTTCATCAGATCTTCTAGATGACTCAACATCGGCAAAACTATTCATACCTAGCAAGATGTGTTTAGGAATTTTGACTCTTATTGTCATCAATGGTGAGAGTTCTCGTGTTGACTAGTGGCATCCATTAATGGCCAGGAAGTCAAAAATTTCTTACTATGTTCGACATTAGAACATATTTTCACATAGTAGGAAATTTGCCAATGAGTTTTGAAGACATGAAGACTATTATTTTCAACATTTTGAAGCAGACTCAATAATAAAAAGTCATCTTAACTGTTTATACATGACTCTTCTTGTTCAACCACTTGAAGAAGAATATGATCAGAATTTTGTAGCCACCACATGTACAACTCATCCATTACAAAGCATAAGTTAACACACGTCATTTTCTAACTTTTGACCATAGAATTCCATGAAAAGCTAGAATAATAATTGTTGGAAAAACATTACTTTTACTCATTTCATAAAATTGGCAATACCATCAGTTGAGGGGGGGATACATTCATCTTCATATTTTGCCATGTCCATATCATATTCAGGAGCTCACATACTTCCAACATATATTAACTATTACATTGTTATTATGAGCATACAATGGCTTTTCAAAAAGTGCTTAAAGGATAAATTAGATACAAATAGAGTCATGGTTGTCACACAAGAACCAACCATCATGCAATCCAATAAAGATATACTGTATAACAATAATCAAAAAATCATTATGCAAAGGTAAAAGATCAAATAGAATGCAACAACAAAAAATGGCCGTAACACAAGAACCAACCATGTTGCAATTCAAATAAAACACTTTGCAGAAATATGAAGTTATCAAATGATATCATGCAAAGCTAAGCCAAAGCTCGAGGATCAAAAGAATTAATGTAATATATATTGCATGAGGACATGCAATAGCTTTAGTTGGGGGGTATATTGGGTTTTCAAATGTCATTCATTTCCATTACACTTTCACTATTATGTCCATTATATCACCTCCATTTCACTACTATGTCACCACATTCATCCCACTTTCATTGTCATTGGACCACACTTATGTTTTTCCAAACTTTATTAATTCTAAGCCTTTTTAAGTGAATTTGTGGTTAAAAATTAGAAAATAATGTGCATATGCTTATACCTAACATGTGGGTTGAGATTGTTGACAAGTGTAGGTCAAAAGGAGTCTTCTAGAAGACCTTTATGTGGCACCCTAAGGCCAAATTCAAATTTGAGTGAAGAGAATCATGAGAGCATGAGGATATGTGTCACATCTCCTAATTGTATTGAAACTCTAAGAAGACATGTGTCTTATCAGTTCCTATTTCGATTAGGACTCTAGAGGTAGAGGCAGAGATTCATGGACTCTCATTAATGAGATGGCTTCTCATCATTTTGTATAAATAGGAGATCTGTCTCCTTCATTTGTTAGCACAGAGTTCAGAGTTGGTAGCTTGAGCTTGTAGTTCTTATTTGATGGCTTTGGAAAGATTTAGAGAGCTTTGTTGTACTTTGTAATTTTGAAGAATTTGAATAAAGCTTTGATGTTCTCAACATGGAAGGAGATGTGAAGTAGATGTCACAGAGCACATTAGATTGTACGGTAGAGTAGATTTTTCATTGTATTTTTGCTTTGATTTCATTCAAGTATGTCATTTTCTTGCTTTCAAGTTTGACAGTTTAGATTTTCCATTCATGCAAGTGTGTTCGACCGGTTGACTGTAGATTAGTTTTTTCTTTACATGTTATTGTATTTTCTTATTAGTTTTTGCTTGAGATTCTTAATGTACTTTTTGCATCAAGTGGTGATTTGAGACTTGCCTCCTCTTCTAAACTTTAGTTTTTAATTCTAGTTGTTATGCTTTTATTTTAGTGAGATTTGTTTACTGCTTTTTAGATAGCTTACATATGAGTTCTTCATGCTATATGATGATATCTTCGATGCCTTTAGCTTCACCTCGTTTTAGAAGTTAATTGGAGAGCTATTAGATTATAGGTGAAGTAATTGATTTTTCTTTCATTGGTATGCAAGTAGATAGTTTAGATATCATTCTTCATGCTATATGATGATATTTACGGTGCCTTTAGCTTAACCCCGTTTTAGAAGTTAATTGACGAGCTATTAGATTATAGGTGAAGTAATTGATTTTGCTTTCATTAGTCTGCAAGTAGATAATTTAAATGTCATTGTTTCATGCCATATGACGATATTTCCAGTGTCTTTATCTTAACCCCATTTTAGAAGTTAATTGACGAAATATTGGAATTATGGGTGAAATCGGTGACTAGTTTCCAACTTCTTTATTTTTTTGGGTCTTAAGTGTAGTAGTTTAGAATTATTTTCTATAATTAGATGGACAACAGAGATAGAAACCTCATTTTTAGTATTTCATTTTTATCTTGATTTATGTAGCAGCATGTTTGCACTTTTGTTCAAGTTCCGATTTCATAGATAGCATGTTTTGAGATCTTTGAAGTGCTATGTTTGGAAATTATCATAAGAAGCATAAACCTTGTCTTCAATTCTAAATCCACACTTGATATTTAAAAGCATTCTTAAAACTTTAAACTAGGATTTCCATTTCATTATAATACTTTGGGAGACCAACAAGAACAAAACCCCAAAACAACACGAACTATAAAACAATGAAGTAAGAAAAAAGGTTAACTAAGCACATATGGTGCACCACACTTCACGAGTTTATGATACCCAGATTGATAATTTATGTAGAGAAATTTAAGATGTTAAATTGACTAGACATATGGAACCTGAACTAAAATTAGGGTCTTATGTCTTAATTATACTTCTTTCTCAAATATTTTTGATTATTTTTCTTTGCTAAAACCTTGGGAGATGACATAGAAAAAAATTTCCCTTTGTCGCTCATCTCTCTATTTTTGGTTTATTTTAGGGGATTATGAATTGGCTTTCTTATATCATGATTAACATACATTGTATATAAATTAGAAGGATATAGAGTTCATTTAGTTGTGTATTTTCTAGGAATATTCCCCTCTATTTTTCATGTCACGGGCATAGTCGGAAATTAGAGACCTCAGAATGCATGATTTATCTTATAGTTCTTTGTGGTGTTATATTTGTGTGAAATAAAAAAAATCCTTGTTCATTTTTAAAATATCATTCTCATCAAGGACACCATAGTGAGAATTGGGGCTAGAGAAGCTCACAAGTTACCAAGGTTTCATTGGAATTTTGGGAATAAATGAGGTTTCCGTTGAAACCAAGCATATTTTCTTATGTTTTCTTTCATCTAGTAAGTCCAGAAATGTATCCCTAACATAAATTGTCAATTGTTAGGATTTTGTAATCAACAACTGAATAGAGTGGGATTACATAATGTGGTATACTCCTACTAGTTTTTATCTCAATAATTCTTTCTGAGAGTGTTTTAAGAAATATGCCCTAAAAGGTGCATTACATTGAGAAAACTATGCAGAAACATGTATCCCGACTTCATCGCTTGTCCTGGATAATAATACTTTTAATTGTTGATAATGTCAGCAAAGGTAGCTCTCATGTCAACCAATCAATGAAATGAAATGTAATGCCTAGTTTCTTATACTTAAGACAGAAGATGGAGCGTTCAAATGGAAATAGGAATACAGAAAACTGATGAAGTAATTCCCTTACAGTGAGCTATTATTGATTAGAAGTAATTTTTAAAATTAGGAGGCATATGTAATACAATGGGCTAGGGGATGTTTTTATATACACAATGGGTAGGATTTGAGATGTTTCTTGAATTGGTAATTTACGCAGTAAAAATGTTGTCTATGTTTGTTTCTCACATGTTCATATTGCTATTGATGTAATAATCAAGCAAATCCAACGAACCATTCCTACTGAGAAATTTGTAGTTTTATTTTTGACAATATATCCTTAGTAATTGTATCAATATATATCTCTTTCTTCCACTACTTTGTTTTGGTATTTGGATATTACATTTACAGATAATCATATTCTTGTGTACCAATTTTGCTCTAAATTTTCTGGCAACACAAATTGAAGATAATGACACTTGTATTTTTCTTCGCAACCTTTCTGTAGAGAAGCTTCATCTAAAAAGTGAGTTTTATTTCTTCCATGGTTCATCTCAATATTTTGGTTTCTTGTATATATTTCATAGATATGGATTACTAATTTAAAACTTCATAAATAGATTTTTCCCACATCCTCATTGGGAATGGATGCGATAGAATTATTTTATTCTGAAGATCCTTTTTCACAGGAAATCTTCCAATGTGCATACTTGCTAAATTTTGTTAGAAATGCAACTGCAATAATTGGCTGCATGCATTATTGAATATCTCGAGCAGTAGGATAAAATGGATCAATAATAATTTTTCTATGTGGACATAATTCAATTCTCATTGTTCAGTGTCCATAGGTGTTCATACCCATTCTCTTATGCATTGATTTCGACTCATTCGTGTGTGACTTGCAAGTTACAAAACCCATGTTTTCCCATTTAATATTATTGACTGAGGGTTTTTTTTTCTAGTTTACATCAGTGATGAATAAAAGTATAAAAATGGTTGTTGTACTTACCTTGCATGAATAGTTTTGAATTACTTCCATCATGAGTTTGTATATCATTCATATGTACCAAGCATTGAAATCTTGTTTCGTTTAGAAAGCTCTCTTCCATATATAAATTAGACGTTATTCTCTAAAGTTTCAAACCCTTATGACCTTATGATTGGTAAATGTAGATTCCTTCCTTTATTATAAGATTTTTTTTATTCATTTGATACAATTTTTTATCATTACCTTATTATTAGTAATACCATGTAAATTGAGAATAAGGTAATACCATGTAAATTGTTCTCATTTTGTTTAGTAGAATTAAAGGTGTAATCAAGGAATTCCTTTTAGCCAAAACCCTTTGCTACATAGCTTACTATGTTTATATCAATTATTTTGAATGCCTTTTACATGATTAAATGGTGTATTATATACAGGTGAGACAATGCAGGAGCTAAAGTGAAAAAATACACTCCAAGATGTAGAATCAACATTTGAAATTACTGAATTTATCTATGCATTCTGAACAAAAAGAATAGTATATTATGAGCTAAAGAAGATCCAGAAAAAGTCAAAAGAATATTTACTCGAGTATAATAAGAGATACATTACTCTACATTGTACTCAATCGTCATAGTAGATTACTATAGCGAGGCGTGAAAGATGATGTCTCCAAAGAAACTACAAGAATTTGTATTGCTGATGAAACAATAGTTTCAATCCAAAGAAGAAAACCTACTACAACCCTATCCATGCCAGCTTCCCCAAATTTAGGCTGCGACTGAATAAGTTTCCCTCTAAAAATAAATTATGTTAACTGGTTTCTCATCCAATGTTAGTGATACTTCTTGGAAGCTATTAATTTCTTGTAAACCTACATACTTGATACACAGAAAAGTCTAACCTAAAACCAATGTTGCCTAATTATGCATTAATGTTTACTCATAATGACCTCAAGACCTTGATGGCTCTCAAAATGTATTGGTGGTAGGCAGTAGCTAGTGCAGCTCCCACAAAAGGACTAACCCAAAAAATCTATTGCACAAGCATGGCATAGTCATTAGGCTTTTGTATTCCCAAATAAAGTACTAGTCCAGATGGATAATGTTAACTTGAATCAATCAAATGGTATTAATAATATTAACAAAAAAAATCTTCACAAATTTTCAGATATAATAAGTACTAAGATCTGGATTACAAAATTCATTAGTTTATACTGAATAACTTTTAAACTGTAAAACAAATCATGCGCATATGCTCTAACGTATATCATAGGCACATTTCCTCTACCATTATAACTTGCTCACAAGAAACAAGTTGCAGTCACATGAAAACTCAAAAGATCCCATTATGGCGCATTACTTCCTTCTATTCTCCTATACCACACTTGGTGTGCCCAAGCACTCTCTTTATATATGTCAAACCTTAAGCTCCAGAATGCACTTATAATAGACTATCAATATACCCTAACAAGGACAAAAAAATGGAAATAAACACTTACATGGTCATCCCAGGATTGTTTGTGGCCATAAATCATTATTTCTCCGAACTTCCTTGGAGGGTTGATGTCGATGCCAGTGATGGGAATGGTGGCCAAATGTACCATGAAAGCAACAAAATCAATAGGCAATGGAGCCAAGACCTACAAACAAAAAGCAGGTCTAATGAAAATTATTTCCCTTTGTATGTCCCTATGCAAATATGAAACTACCACATATATGTATATTTAAACATACAGGAACATGGGAGTCCCAATCACTACGCTTAGGGTCAGTCCAAGAGAAAATAGTGTAAACTAGCACAAAAGTGTCAATGATTTCAGCAGCCAAACCCACACCCTTGGTGTATGTTGGGTGCACAAAGTTAGCTCCACCTCCATATCTATCATAGAAACTCTTTTGAAATGATTTAACCAATCCAGTCCCACAAATGGCCCCTAAACATTGGGCTATCATATACAGAATATCCCTTGGAAAGGAAACCTTCTAGAAGTGACAAAAAGATTGATATGTCATCCTTCAACACCAAACACCAGAAACAAGCAAAATTGGAAATTCAGAATCTCAACACAAACAGTGTTCCTATCAATATGTTTCTCCAAGTCTTTTAGAGCTAACAATATGTATACATGGTAATTCATTGTCGTTGAAGCTTTACTAACCTGAAATACCAATAGTGCAGTAAACCAAAATGAAAATCTTGCCCTATAAGGGGCAGGAAGTACCCAATACCCCAACACTCCCATAGTCATATGAGGCTAGCTTATCCAATCAATGCGCCAAAGGTGATATAAAGCAAAAGCAATGTGGCAGTGAATTCTGCTAGCACTCCCATAGTTATATGAGGTTCTAGCGTATCCAATCACATTGGAAATGGTGATATAGAGAAAAAGCAATGTGGCAATGAATTCTGCTGCCAGAGCTCTGTGCAATGACCAGAGTTTGAATTCGTTAATGTCAATGAGATCAAGACACTATATTCTTTATCTATTCACTAGTGTTTAACACTATATTAGAGTTTAATATATATTCTTTATGTGTTCAACAACTATTGTGCACATGCTTCATGTTATTTACTACTTTGGTCCATAATCAAAATACCAAGAAGAAAAAAATAAATAGCCAAATATAAGAACATCCACACACCACATTACAAAATATAATAATGTTTTCACTAGAGAGCACTCATAGGTAGGAAACTTTAGGTCATATTGTGAGTTTGTCTCCAATGATTGATAAGCATTAAGAAATATTTCACTGATATTGAAATTGTTGTGGATATTCTATTACAATAGTTTTTCATGCTAGTTCTTACATTATTTTGAAATATTTTATTATGTAGTTTGTTATCTTAGATCTTAGATTAAATATTACTAGTGTATCACTCCAAGTGGATATATTTGCAATCAAAATGGAAGAAACAAGCAAATAAACAAACCATCCACACAAATGAATATAATATATGACTTGGGAAACCTAATACGAGAGAAATCATAGATAAATGGTGAGGCATATCCACTAGTATATCTTTTTCAATTATGAAATATAAGTACAAAGAGACAATCACTCACTATGGACTCGCATGGACATTGTTACTAAGAAATTTTTAGCTGAGTAAGCTACCAAATAATGTTGTCTCATATTGGTGGAATTCATAGAGTTTCCCATGTAGGTATGGTATTTTTACTTGTCGATGGGTGGGTTGTGATACTTGTTCCAAATGGACACAGATAGATTGTGTAATCTATGCCAGACAAATAAGCATGGGTACCAGTCTTTTAACCATTTTTTGGGGAGGAGATAAGAGTTTGTAAATTTGTAGGTTTTCTACTTAGTTTGATTTCTTGTTTTCTTTTTAAGTTGGTTTTGGATAAGATAGTTAAGCTTAGTGTCTTGTAATTACTGACCTAGTTGATATGAAACATATCCAATTGGGACTAAAAATTATGCATGACGAGTTTCTTAAATTCCATGGTATGTAGTATCAATCTTATTTGTTGAATTTACAATTTTAGAGGCAATTGAAAAACATTGAAAATTGAAATGATGTTGAAAGATTATATATATATATTTTTATAAATTTTGACAGAAATTTCAGAGTTTTAGGTTTACCATATTCTAGCTAGATGAGGATTTAAACAAATTCTGGTACTAGCAACGTGTTAATAATTTCCAATACTATCGATATGCCTCTTTGTTGTGATGTATTTAGTCATTTGAAATAAGTGTTGATTCTCTTTAATACGCATATCAAGATATTATATGTTGACTTATTGACTTTTTAGGATATGGGAGCATGGTATATTATCATCTGAAATGCTTTTCATGTGTAGGGCTTGTAAGAGGACATCGGAAATATTAGTGTGGGTGAAAGATGTGTTTGAACACTATGCCCCTAATTGGGATAGGGAAGCCCTCATGAAGGAATTTGATTGTGTTCTTTGCTCTGATGTATTTAGTTGTTTAAAATAAGTGTTGATTATTTTCAATATGCATATCGGGATGTTATACGTTTACTTATTGATTGTTTAGGATATGGGAGCATGGTATAGGGTTCTTTGAAATTCTTTTCAGGTGTAGGGCCTATAAGAGGACATCGAAACTATTAGGGTGGGTGAAGGATGTGCTTTCGAATTGTGCCCGTCATTGGGATTGGGAAGCCCTCATGAAGGAATTTGATTATGTTCCGAGGATATTTAATGGAAGTGAGGACTCTAGGGGTAGAAAAATATTTTGGAAGTCTGAAGAATTATTGGAAATTCTGAAGATTGGAGTTCATGACGACGTTGCAATTTGAAAATTGTGATGCAACATTTCTTTCAAGGTTTGGTTTCTCCAACACATGGAAATTTTTCTTGTTATATCAATTCTTTTGATGAAAACTATTCAGCTGGTAAGGCTACCATGCACCATGCACAATATTCTTGGAATATAGGGCTGAATATATTTGAAGGTTAATTGTGGGTAAATAGGGTTACTACAAACATAAGAGAGTCCACTAGAGAAGACTAGTGTTCATTTCTAGGGTTCCAAATGATGGAGGAGAGAAATGGGTGTAGGATTTCGGGAAGCATCATATGTCAATGTTTCCTTAACATGCATTAAATAGAATTGACAATGTTGTAGGTGAACATTGGCTAGAGCTGTGACAAAACTAAACATAGGGGTAGCTAAGTGAGTTAGGTTTCGAATATGGAAAACATAAATGGTAAAATGCTTAGATGTGGTTGCAAAAGGAAAAAATGGCATGCATAGAGAGGGCATAATTTTGCTGAGGGTGCCCACATTAAGGCCACAAAACTAATGGATTTCACACATTTAAGTAGGCTAGAGAGGAACCTACAATGATACCGGGTCAAACACACATAAAATTGATAGGAAATATTTGAATAACTCATGTAGATTTATTATATTCACAAGATTTACATATTAATACATAGTTTTATGACCCTTGGTTTTAATCTTCCAAGAGGTCACTTGGAATTCAATGACTATTGGAATTACTCCCAACCAACACTAACAAATTAGGTATCTAACAAAATTTTATACCAATGGATTCAACTTGCATCTACATGAAACATAGAGGAGGAATCCAACAACCTTTTTTAGAACCCACTTAACTCTTTTAGAAACTTGGAAGTAATACCAGAAATGGTTGCAAGCTACAAAATGCTTTGACCATTTTACCAACCACTCCATTAGATATTTTTGGGAATTATTGTGTATGGAGCCTTCTAAAATATGGTTCTTTTTTCTCACATTAAATATTAGACAAATCTCCTAGGACAATGATGAGTCTTTGAACTAAAATCTTTCTTTGGAATGAAGAAAACATTAAAATTTACAAGCTTTAGATATACAAACTATGAAATCAAGCCCTTTGTCTACACCCTATCTTTTAGAAAAACAAAAGTTACAACATAAGATAGTTGGAATAATTTTAGAGAATATGGTTTGTAATCTGTTACTTTACTCTCCTTTTCCACATAGGATGAAGCCACTCTTTTTTCCAATCAGATATTTTTACTCAGGTATTAAAGATATATATTTTTTAAACTCTTGGTCATTGATTCAATGCATTTATCTTTGTTACCTGTTCTTTATTTATCGCTATTCAACAGGATCATTATAGGTGCCTATACTCATTGAACATCATGCATATCGAAGACATTCTCAAATTTTAGAATTTTTTGGGAAGTAGGCTTTTCTTTTTTTTTGTAAGCTGGGGCGGGACTCTCTGATTTACATGTCCATTATGTACCCCTCTACGGGGGAGAGGTAGCCCAAGATTTGAACCCAAGACTTCCGGTTCGGTGAGACTTCATTTCCACAGCCCTTGCCGCTTGAGCTACCACATGTGGACATTTTTTGGGAAGTAGGCTTTTGAAACTGACCTTTTTCAAAATTATTGTATAGGAAACCATACAAATTCTTGCATAGGAGGCTACTTTTTCATTCTGGGTTTCAGTGTTTTGACATATCTTCCCATGGTTTCTCAATTAGATGGAATAGTTCCTCTGCCAATAATTATTGTGGAAGAAGGATAAATTCTCTTGTTTAACAATAGATAAGGGTTGGATTTAAGAAATATTCCATAATTTGGTACCTTATAATATATGAGCATGGATGATCTTAAGTTATCGGGCTTAATGCCAAGATTGAAAAATAAAGGAGGCTAAGATTTATGCCAGGTTTTGAAGAGTGAAATATTTTATCGAAAGTATTTCATAACAGTAGATGATCATGGTGAAAAAAAAAATACAAAGTTGGTTGGTAATATGTAAACATCAAAATCACAAGACCTTGTAGCATTAAGTAAAGCATAGGTCAAATTCAATGCATAAGTAGTATAAGCAAAGGTATAGAGCATCTAACACTGTTTATTTCTATAATTATCTTTTCCAAGTTGATCTCTTTGTAAATTATATATTTTTGTGGAAGAATGGATAATCTCTCCAAATGAATGCAATAGAAGGATTAGGATCACTTGGTCTTGGTTTTTTAGAAAAGACATGGGATGAATACCTCCGAATTGGGGTTTTATATGTGTTTCTAGCTAGGGCTTAATGCTTGGTATTGTTAACATTCAATTTTCATTATTTGTCACTAATTATTTACCTTGATAGCCTAGACCTTTTGCAATGGCCCTCGGCAGCTGACGTTGTCACAAGGCCTGGTGGAACCTAAAAATGGGTGCCCTTGGTCATGAATTGAGTTTATTGGCTCAACCATTTCTTTGGTTATTCATGGAGGTGGCGATTGCAATGATTGTTTCTCTAAAAATTCCAACAATCGTTGTCATAAAGGGATTCCTTGAGGTAATAGAATCCTTTCCAATGAAACTCCTATGCACATATTTGTTGGTTTTAGTTCTTGTGTATGTGATAACTTCAAGCAATGCACACTCTGTGTACTTTTTTGGTTCAATTCTATCTAATTCGATTTTAGGGCTTGAGTATAGGAACTTTGGAAACCACGTTTGGCTCTAAGTATTTGTGGGCTAACAAAATATCTTTTTTGTTTTCATTTAAAAAAGAATCTCAGTATGCTAATATTATTTCTTGAGGACCTGGAATTTACTGTAATACCTTATTTGATTTGTCTCCATGCGATGGAAAAATTGTTAGCTGAGTAAGCTATCAAATAATGTTGTCTCATCTTGGTGTAATTCATAGAGTTTCCCATGTAGGTATGCTATTTTTTGGACTGGTTTTAGGTGGAGAAATTTGCTTGGTAAGTGACTTTATGCGATGCTTATGCATAATGAATTTTCACTGTAATTATCCATATTTCCAAGGAGCCACTCCTTGATAAATACACCAAACATACAAAAGTCCACATGTATTACATCCAACAATTGATTCATGGGCACTATTGATGTGCAATGTTATTGCACTAAATTGCATTTTGTTGACATCTTGACTGAGCACTTGCTAAAGACTTCCCTTAGGGTTAAGAAAATTGTCCTTGTGACGGTAGTGAGTTAGCCTGAGTTCTCTTTTCCTCCTTTTTGTTTAAGATGATTTTTTAGGTTGAACCTCCCTTTCATACCTCCCGAGGTATCACTTGAGATAGGGTGCAAGGAGGGAATCTCAATGTACATAGTTGTAAGCACAGTTAGTAAGTAATTCATTTTACAATTGGAATATCAACAAACTTTCAATTATTGTCCAGTTGGCATGTCAACAAATTCTCATTTACTATCAAATTGGCATATCAACCAATACCCTTTTAAATGTTGAGCTCCTCACGAGTCTAATATAAATGAAGGGCTTCATGCTATATTTCTTGGTCACACATCTAAATCTCTTTTTGCTTGATATGGCCTCGAGTCAAATGATACTTGTGTTCCTTTTGTTGGCTTTTGAGTCTATTAATTTTCTACTCATATATTCTTTTATGTATTGAATTTAATGGAAAATTCTAATAAATGCAGTGACTTTATTGGAGAAATCTAATAAATGCAGTGATTTTCTGGTTCATTTTTTTGGCCTTGAATCCCTATTAATTATTTTTTGTTCTCTATCTATGTATGGAGTTGAAGTGAATAATGATCTCATTTTTTATTTCACAAGAGATAGTTGGAGTGATTTTCTTGTTCCTTTTTGGTGGACATGGTCTTGAATCTCTATTAATTATTTGTTGTTCTCTTTATGTGTATGGATTTCAACTAAGTAATGATTCTACTTCTGATTTTGTAAGAGATCCCTCGGTCTATGTTATCCTTGGTGCATTGATCAACTAGTGGCTCCTTGCAAATAAGGATGTGTAAACTCAATAAATGGATTGATTTCTATATGGGAACAACTATACAATGTCTAACTATTTCATATTTTCTACCCTACTTACATTCCCTAGAATTGACCTTTATGAGGCATTGTCTTCCTAACTGCTTCAGAAAAATATTTTATGTTTCACTCTATATCGTTTCCTTCATTTCATGGTAGTGATGAAAATGTATGTCCTTTGTAGGATGTCCTTGCAGTGATATCTCCAAGTTGGGGTTCTCCATTTTCTTCTCCAACTGAAATGAAATTAGCAATGGTAGTTTCTCAGGAATGTGGTAGTGATGTTGCATCTTCCAGAAGTACATCCTTAAGACATGAGACATCAGTTCTGGAAAGAAGAGTAGTAAGGATATGTAGCTTTACCAGCTTTCAAAAGGCACCTGCTTTATCACGAAGTCCTCAGCTTGTACCAAAATACAAGACAAGTGAAAAGGCGACCGCTTTAGCACTTGCACAAGGTCTTGAGAGGGGTGCCAAAATTGGTTTTGGTAGGGGTCAGAGTACTGTTGTGATTGCAACTTCAACACAAATGGAGGAATTTTGAGGAAATGGGAACTGCGTGGTTGGAATGTCGTGAAGTAGTTGATCTTTCTATGCATTTAGAAAATGATTTTTCTATGATTGTGTTGAAATATATTCAAGCATTAGCTACGATGGTTGATAAAGTAACAAACATGAGGCAAGCAGAGATATATATATTTCTTTATGACTGAGACATAAAGTTTTTGGTATAATTTTAAATTATAATTTTTAATTTTGATTGCTTATCTCTTACAATTTTATGTAGATTGATAGGCATGCATTAGTTGCTGATGCTGATGGATTTCAGGCAAATGTGGGAGCACGTGCATGGCATATACTTATCTGCTGCTTGATTGAACATGAAGCTCTCTTTGGGCTACGAGGATTCCAGCTCGGTCATCTAGAATGAGTTAGCTTTGAATCATTTGGTTGTATTTTTCCATGTCTTTGAAAGTAGATAATAATAATTCAAGGCCTTTATATGACGTTTATTTAAATAAGAATTGTCTTAGCATGTACAACGTTTCATAAGCTACTCATTTCAAACATATGTATAATTTTTAATTGAATATGTACAATATATACACAGATATACTGGAAGCTGGATTTTATGGAAAACTCTCTTCTTATGTGAAGTATTCTTAAGAAGAAGTACAATGGAACACCATATAAAGGAGCAACTACAAATTATGATTATTATCAACCTATGGGTCAACACAACATCGAAGGTAGTAGGGATTCTCACAATGAGGCTAAAATTTCATTAGGAAATTCTCTTCCTGAAAATGCTTCTTTGTTATTGTGAAAGGAAAGTTTGCTTGAAGAAAGACATGAATATGAAGGAACTAGAAGCGATTTTGAAATCTTTGAAGATAAAGAGGATGATTTGGAGCATCGTTTGGTATCTTCAGAGGATATATCTAAACCATAAGATGAATCAACACTGGTCTATGTTAAATCTAGTAAATATCAAGGAGATTGCTAACAATGCCATAATACTGTCTCGATCTATAGTGATTGGGGTGGATGAGAGGATGCTTTTGGAAATTCCAGTAATGATAGGCCAACCATTGAGATTAATGTCAGGAAGATTTCAAGTGAGTGTGTTTCCATTGAAGTTCTTTGTAAGCAACCTCTTGATAAATTGCTTGCGTGTGCACCTTGTTGATTCTTTGTTCTTTCTGCAATGCCTTCTAATTTGGTAGAGTATTTCTCTTATTAATTATTTCTTTGGTTGTTCAACAAAAGTCTTTTATGTAGTATTTAGGATTTTTTTCTATATGTGTGCTTTCTAATCTAACTACTTTTTTGTTTGTGCTTAGAATTTGGGCTAAATCTTTTCACTTTTCAACTACTCTTCATATATTGTAATCCTTGGAAAATGGATCCTAATTTCATTGAAGGTATGACTATCACTAACTTGTTGGATGATCAGGGCTATGGGGATTCTAGGCATCAAAAATCTCCCAACAATAATGTGCTAAATATTATTTCTCATATTGTTGCATGGGAGAAAAGTCCTAAAGGAACTATTAGGATATTTCCCAAAAAAGGGTGATTTTCGGGTTGTGTAATGAGTGGAATTCTACTTTGAATGAAGACACTCCTCCACAAGTTAAATGTAAGTATGAAATGGGAGATATTCCAAATGACTTGTGGAAGAGGTTGGAGTGAGTGTGGTTCCTCTTATGAGGATTGATGGTTTCAAGTCTATGTATCAGAGGAAGTAGGCAGTTAAATTATTTCCCAAGGAGGAGATTCTTAGATTTTCTCATCAAGTTATAGCAAAGAGAATTTTGGGTGAAGAATCCCCAAATTTACCACAAAATGGTTGTGATGTGGACCCTACTGCAACTCTTGAAGAAGAATTCAAGGTAACTTGATCACTTTGTTTTTTAATTAGGACTTCAACTTTTCTGGTTTCGGGGTGTAATTTGGATATAGGGTAAAACAAGATATACCATACTCTTTTGACTGCCATGTGGTAGGATTAAATTCAGCTTTCAATGCTATGCATGACTTCTTTGGAATTGTAATAGGTTGTTAGCTTTGGTTACATTGAATGGCCAAGCATATGATCTTTTTGCACTAACCTTCTATTATAGGGTCCAAGATAAATATGAGGACATGGTTGACACTCATTTTTTATCATTACTAATAGGTAATGATAACTTTGCTAGATTATCTAACTTGGTGCAAAAAGGTTAGGGATAGATAGGAGGATGGCTATGCCAATTTCTCTGTACTTTATCTTTAGTTGATGTGAAAAATTTCCTTGAAAAAATTCATATTGTTGGAGTATATGAAGAGTGAAAACATGCTAAACATAAACCATTGAATAGTGGTGGCAAGATATTGAAGGTTGTTATAGACATTTTTGTGCCTTACAGCTATAAGCATGAAATCTCCATAATCTAAGGGATCCAAAGTCCCTAAACATGTTGTTCCTACCCCTAGAAGAACAAGGCTAACAAACCACAGCAATTCACAGAAGTTCTCCACCAGAAACTGCTCGAAAACAAGTCAATTCAGGATCAATTCAAGAGCTCCACTAGCTATCTGCGCTGAAATGCAAAGTCTGAACTGGCTACCTGCACTGCAACGCAGGTAGAAGCAATACCAGGGTGCGCTGAGCG